>CM053148.1:136845447-138232530 GCA_028571685.1 Heterohyrax brucei | reverse complement strand
CCATCTTATATGTCGCAAATATGTTCTTAAACTTTGTGGCCCATCTTTTTACTGTCTTTATGGTGCTTTCTGATGCACAGAAGCTCTCGATTTTAATGTTTTCTCCTTTTCATTTTGGTTATGGTTAGTGGTTTTGTGCCGTGCCATAAAGATGTTCTCTTATACTTTTTCTAAACAGTTTGAAGTTTTACATTTCATATTCAAGTTTTTAATCCTTCTAAAACTGAATTATATACTTTGTGTGAGACAGAATCTAATTTCATTTTTCCATATGTAATAGTTCATTTTCCCAATGGTATAGAATGTTGCTTCTATTCATATGTTCCTGAATCTGTCTCTCAGTTTTCTAGTCAGTTCAGGTCAGTGTATCCATCTTTGCCTCAACAATATACTCTGTTAATTATTATAGCTCTATAATAAAGGTGGGAAGCCCTGGATGTATAGTGGTTAAGTGCTACATCTGTTAAACAAAAGGTCAGCAGTCTGAGTCTGCCAGGCACTCCTCGGAAGCTATAGAGCAGTTCTACTCTGTCCTATAGGGCTGCTACTGGTTGTAAGTGACTCACCAACAGTGGGTTTCATTTGATTTTTTTTTAATAATAAAGGCTAACATATCACATATCTGTCCACTGTATCCCCCTTCTTCAGCCGTCTTGCAGTTTTAGGGATCTCAACTTTCACACGAATTTTAGAAGCAACTAAACAAGCTCTTCAGAACAACCGAGAATTTTTTTTTTAATTTTTATTTAACATGACTGAGTGAAAAGGTACATTCACGTATACATTTACATGCCCACCTATATGCAGCTTCCACTGCTCTCCCTGTCCGGTGACAGCACACTATTCCTCTCTGCTCCATACATGTCTCATCCTCCCAACAGCCTCCTTTCCCCTCCTCTCCATCCACTCCCCTTCCTCCAGCCAGAGGTCAGCAAGATGATATCCTATAGATGTATAGGACCATAAAGTGCTTCCAATATATGGTCATGCTGCATTGCCAAGTCCAATCCATTCCTGTCCAAAGAGTGGACCTTTGTTATAATTTATGGGAAAGGGCAACATCAGGGCCAGGGGCCATGCTCTCAGAGGAACCCCCAAACGACTGGACCATCACTTGAAGTCTTTTAGTGAAGATCTCATGATGCACCCTTTTTTATTCTTGTGTTGCCATGAGACTCCTCTCTGTGAGCTCCATCGTGGCTATCACTGGTGGTGGCTGGGCACCGTCAGGTTCTTCAGGTCCCAAGTCCATGTAGGCACCCACTCTTGTGGGTTTCTCTGTCTTCTCAGTTGTCTTTACTGCATGTCATTTTGGTCCTCGGTTAGCATCCGTTCCTGCTGAGTTAGGCCCATTTGCTGTGTCCTCGGATGGCAGCTTGGCAGCTTTTAAGACCCCAGATGACACTCACCAATGTGGGGTGCAGAGAGCTCTCTTCGCAAAATGTTAGTTGTGCCAATTGGCCTGGAATTCGCCTAAAAGCATGGTCCCCCGCCCCCTGCCCCAGCTACTCTATCCTTGCAGTATTGAGTTAAGATGGAAGGAGTACTCAAGGTATGCTGAAGTCCACTTAATGTTGTTCTTGTTTCTAATGTGTGCTACCACCGCTTTCTCCCAACTAGATTTCTAGTAACTATCTAAACTAAGCCCTCCCGCCTCCCTGTCCCCCCCATCCTTTGCAGCCGTCAAAGAGTCTTTTCTTCTATACACAAGTCTGTTTTTGAGATCTTATTGTAGAGGTGCCATACAGTATTTGTCCTTTTGTCGCTGACTACTTTCACTCAACATAGTGTCTTCCAGTTGAAATCAGGTTAGGAGATGTTTCCTGGAACCATCGTTATTCTTCATCATTGCGTAGTGCTCCGTTGAGTATATGTACCACAGTTTACCTATCCATTCTTCTATTGTTGGCATCTGGGTTGATTCCATCTTTTTGCTATTGTGGACTGTACTGTGGTAAACATTCTTGTGCATGTGTCCATTGGTGTGAAAGGCCTTGATTCTGTAGGATATATTCCAAGTAGTGGAATTACTGGGTCAAATGGTATATCGATATTCATTTTTTTAAGGAAGTGCCAGATTGCCTTCCAAAGAGGCTGGACCATTTTGCAACCCCACCAACAGTGTAGGAGGGTTCCACTTTCTCCACAGCCTCTCCAGCACTTGTTGTTTTGTTTTTTCTGGATCATGGCCAATCTTGTTGGAGTGAGATGATATCTCATTGTCGTCTTGATTTGAATTGCTTTAATAACTAGAGATCATGAACATGTCCATATGTCTTTTTTGGCTGCCTGGATCTCCTCTTTAGTGAAATGTCTGTCCATCTCCTTTGCCCATCACTTAATTGGGTGGTTTATGTTCTTCTTATTGATATTTTGTAGTATCTTATAGATTATGGAGATCAGGCGTCGGTCTGACATAGAGTTGCCAAATATTTTTTCCCATTCTGTGGGTGTTCTTTTAATTCTATTAATAAAGTCTTTGGATGAGGAAAAGTGTTTGATTCTTAATAGTTCACATTGATCTATTTTGCCTTCTGTTGATTGTGGTTTCTTTGACAGATTTTCGAGTCTGTCCTCATTAACTTCCATTGTTGTTCCTACCTTCTCATGGATGAGCTTTATCGTTTTAGGTTTGATATTTAGGTCTTTTATCCAGTTGGAGTTGGTTTTTGTATAAGGTGTAAGATATGGATCTTGATTCAGTTTATTGTAGAAGGATAACCACTTTGGCCAGCACCATTTGTTGAAGATACTGTTTTTACCCCAGTTTAATGTCTTAGGGCCTTTGTCAAATATCAACTGTTCATAGGCAGATGGTGTCATCTCTGCGGTCTCAGTTCTGTTCCATTGATCGATCTGTCTGTTCTTGTACCAGTACCAGGCTGTTTTGACCACTGTGGCAGTGTAGTATGTTCTAAGGTTGGGTAATGTGAGGCCTCCCAGTGTGTTCTTCTTCTTTAGTAGTACCTTACTTATCCACGGCTTCTTCCCTTTCCAAACAAAATTGGTGATTTGTTTCTCTATCTCATTAAAAAATGATGCTGGAACTTGTATTGGGATTGCATTATATAAATAAATTGCTTTGGGTAAAATAGACATTTTCACAATGTTATGTCTTCCTATCCATGAGCAGAGTAGGTTTTTCCATTTATCTAAGTCTCTCTTAGTTTCTTGTAGTAAGGACTTGTAGTTCTCTTTGTAAAGGTCTCTTGTTTCTCTGGTTAGATTAATTCCCAGGTACTTTATCTTCTTAGGGGCTATCGTAAATGGTATTGATTTGATAATTTCCTCCTTAACAGTCTCGTTGTTGGTATAAAGGAATCCTACTGATTTACTTATGTTTATCTTGTATCCTGAGACTTTGCTGAACTCTTCTATCAGTTTGGGTAGCTTACTTATAGATTCCTTGGGATTCTCTGCATATACAATCATATCATCCGCGAACAGGGAGATTTTAACTTCCTCTTTGCCAATGCAGATGCCCTTTATTTCTTGGTCTTGTCTAATTGCTCTAGCACAATTTTGAATAGGAGAGGTGAGAGTGGGCATCCTTTTCTAGTTCCTGATCTCAAGAGAAAGTCTTTCAGTCTCTTTCCATTCAGGATGTTGTGAGCAATTGGCTTTGTATAAATAGCCCTTATTGTGTTGAGGAATTTGCAGTCTATGCCCATTTTGCTGAGTGTTTTTAGCATGAATGGATGTTGGACTTTATCAAATGCCTTTTCGGCATCAATGGACAAAATCAGGTGATCCTTGTCTTTTGTGTTATTTATGTGGTTAATCACATTAATTGTTTTCCTGATGCTGAACCAGCCTTGCATCCCTGGTATGAATCCCACTTGGTCATGGTGGATTATTTTCTTGATATGTTGTTGTATTCTATTGGCAAGAATTTTGTGGAAGATTTTTGCGTCTAGGTTCATGAGTGATATCGGTCTGTAGTTCTCTGTCTTTGTTGGATCTTTCCCTGGCTTAGGTATCAGGTTTATCCTGGCTTCATAGAATGAGTTTGGGAATACTCCATCCCTTTCTATACTGTGAAATAGTCTCAGTAGTATTCGGGATAACTCTTCTCTAAATGCTCGGTAAAATTCTGCCGTGAAGCCATCTGGGCCCGGACTTTTTTTTTGGTAGGCAGTGTTTTGATGACCTTTTCAATCTCTTCCTTTGCGATGGGTTTATTAAGTTGTTCTGCCTCATGTTGCGATAATTTGGGTAGGTGGTATGAGTCAAGGAATTTGTCCATTTCACCTAAGTTTTCAAATTTGTTACCGTACAGTTTTTCATAGTATTCTGTTATGATATTTTTGATTTCTGTTGCATCTGTGGTGACAACTCCCCTTTCACTTCTAATTTGGTTTATTTGTTTCCTTTGCTGTTTTTCTTTACTAAGTTTAGCCAGTGGTTTATCAATTTTGTTGATCTTTTCAAAAAACCAGCTTTTGGTCTTTTCAATTTTTTTCAACTGTTTTTCTATTCTCTAATTCATTTAGCTCTGCTCTAATCTTTATGATCTCATTTCTTCTGGTGCCCAAGGGGTTCCTCTGTTGTTCTCTTTCTACTTGTTCAAGCTGTAGAGTTAGTTCCTTGATTTGGTTTCTTTCTTCCTTCCAGATGTGTGCATTTATGGAGATAAACAGACCTCTGAGCACTGCTTTGGCTGTATCCCATAGGTTCTGGTAGGAAGTGTTTTCTTTCTCATTGGAATCCATGAATTTCTCTAATTCATCCTTGATTTCCTCTATAACCCATGTTTTTTTGAGCAAGATGTTGTTCAGTTTCCAAGAGTTCCAGTTTCTATCTATGTTTTTTCTGCTATTGATTTCAACTTTGATGGCTTTATGATCTGAGAAGATTTTTTGCCGTAATTCAATGGTATGGATTTTGTTGAGCATTGCATTATGGCCTATCACGTGGTCAATTCTGGAGAATGTTCCATGTGCACTGGAGAAGAAGGTGTAGTTGTCTGCTGATGGATGGAAAGTTCTGTATATATCAATGAGGCTTAGTTCGTTAATTGTGTCAATGAGGTCTTCTGTATTTTTACTGAGCTTTTTTCTAGATGATGTGTCTAGTAATGAGAGTGGAGTGTTAAAGTCTCCCACTATTATTGTGGAGTCATCTAACTCTCTTTTGAGCATAGTCAGTGTTTCTTCGACATATTTAAGTGCTCTGGCATTAGGTACATTAATATTTAATATAGTTAAGTCTTGCTTGTGTACTGAACCTTTCAGCAATAAGTAGTGTCCATCTTTGACCATGATGGTGAATTTTACATTAAAATTGATTTTCTCTGAGCTTAGAATTGCCACCGCTGCTCTTCTTTGTTCATTGTTAGCTTGATATATATTCTTCCATCCTTTAATATTCAGTTTGTTCCTGTCTTTAGGTCTCAAATGAGTTTCTTGTAGACAACATATGGATGGGTCATGTCTTTGATCCAAGATGACACTCGGTGTCTCTTTACTGGAGCATTCAGTCCATTCCCATTCAATGTAATTATTGATAGGTATGTGTTCACTGCTGCCATTGTGGTATGTTTATTTTGATGTTTTCTCTGTTGTTCTTATTAGTCTGTTCTGGGACACTCATTTTTGTGAGTTCATTTTTCACATTTTTTTGAGCTGGTTTTATAGTTGTTGAGACTTGTGCCTGAAATGGTATGATATATCTTTGTTGTGCTTTACAGCTGCCCCTATCAAACCCATTAATAAACTATTTATAAACCCAATTTTAATTACTACCAGTCTTGTCATCTTCCTCTCCATCTGTAAGGACTATAACAACTGTAGTACATCCCTCTTTTTATTATGATGACACCATAGTTTTCATGATGATCCCTGGATTGCTTCTTTCCATATCAAAGCTGTTATTTACTTTGGAGCCTTCCCTAAATGAGTAGAGTATTGAGTAGGGTGTCATTCTAAAATATAAAGTCAGTGGTTTTGTTCTTCTAAGCCAAAGCCGAGAACTTCTTTCAGTATTTCTTGTAGTTTGGGTTTGGTTTTTACAAAGTCTCTGAGTTTCTGTTTATCTGGCAATGTCTTAATTTCATTTTTGTATTTGAAAGATAGTTTTGAAGGATTTATAATTCTTGGTTGGAAGTTCTTCTCCTTCAAGACTTTGAATGTGTCATGCCACTGTCTCTGTGCCAGCATGGTTTCTGCTGAGAAATATGATGAGATCCTACAGGGTTTCCCTCTGAATGTTAGCTTTGCCTTGAGTCTTGCTGCCTTTAAGAGTTGCTGCCTGTGTTTCATTTTGTTAAGCTTGATTATAATATGTCTTGGAGTCTTTCTTTTGAGATCTATATTGGATGGCATACGATATGCATCTGAGATGTCTATATTCTCTTCCTTCATGATTTCTGGGAAATTTTCTTTCAGCAGCTCAGCAACAATACTCTCTGTGTTCTCAGATGTCTCACCCTGTACAGGGACTCCAATTAATTGAAGGTTGTTCCTCTTAATAGAGTCCCACATGCTTCTTAATATGTCTTCAGTTTTCTTGTTTTTTTTTTCTGATTTCTGCTCATAGATGCTGGCATCAGTAGCTCTGTCTTCCAAGTCAGAAATTCTTTTTTCCATTTGTTCCATTCTGTTTTCTTGGCATTGGATGGAAGTTTCTATGTCTTTGATTTTCATCTTGATCTGTTGGATTTCAGAGTATTGGTGTTCCATCGGATCGAAAAACTTGCTTAATTTTTCATTTTGTTCTACTGCATTTTGTATAATGTCTAGAAGGGCTCTGTATATAGTCAATTTGTATTCACTTCCTGATGCTTTCATAAAAGTTTCTTCATCTGGAAAACTCCTTGGTTGCTTTGTTTGGGAGCCTTCTGAAGTCATGAGTGATTGCTTGTATGCCACAATTGTCTGTTGCTTTTTTGGGTCCCATGTGAGTATATAGAGGCTAGAAGAGGTACTGTGAGGATGGATTGCAAATGTTTCTCCGGGCTGTCTTGAGATGTAAAGCAAAAGGTATCTGACTAGTTCACAAGTCAGTTAGGTTTTCAGGTGTAGAGGTCCCTCTTCTCATCTGACAAAGTAAGCACCACTATATCCAACCCCAGATGATAAGAAACTAGTTCAGAATACAGCAATGCTACTGCCCTGTTGGCCTCTGCTGACAGGGCCTAGCCTTAGCCAACATTGCGTCGTGTACTGGTTTTGTGATAGAAAAACGCTCTCCCATGGGCAGGCTCTGGCTCCCAAGCTCAGAATTAGGTCCAGCTGCGGCCACCGTACCCAAGATGGCGTCCTCCACACAGGCAGCAGACAGAGGGGCTAAAGGTGCCGAGAGGTAGTGACTCCTCTGCTTCTGTTACAGGGCCCCCAACGCTGGCAGCACTGTGTAAAATCACTACTTTTCTGATGGAGAAGCGCTGTCCTGCCTACAGGTGCCGGCTCCCAGGCTAAGAACGAGGTCCCGCTAAAATCTCAGTACTAACATGGCGTCCCGCACCCTGACCGCGGTGCTCCGCACAAACCCCACTGAGGCAGCTACAAAACGAAAGGCTCAAAGTGCCTAGATTAACAGAGTCCCGAGCCTGGCTCTCAGAATATGGGAATTTCGCCTGCCTATCCCCCCAGCAGCGCGTCTGAGTCCAGCCACCAGGCAAGACCCAGCTCCGCCCGCCGGCCAAGACAGAGGAAAAAAAAGTCAAACTGGTGTGTTTACCTTCCGTCCGTGAGAGCCGGGGCTAGCCAGGAGGGAGTCAGCGAGAGAGAGGAGGTTTTTCGCTGAGTGGTATGAAGTCCCAATTACCAGTTCTGTGCCGTATCCTCAGGCGGATTAGGTGATCAGAAGGCTCTGTTTGATTGTCAGTTCAGGTCTTGGTTTCCAGAGGGATAGAAGGAGACGTGGGCTTAGTCCGCCATCTTGACTCCACCTCCTAACCGAGCTTTTAAATGTAAAAAGCCTTGAATTTTTTTGTTAGACTGCTTACTAATCTTGTTGTTGTAATTTCTGTTTTTAGAAACACATTTTCAGTTTGTGTTGCTACATAGAAATGTACTTCTTTCAGTTCTTACACATTTTTTTACCCAAATATTTATTTCTTTTTCTTTTTTTATTTCGTGTTTACCTAGGCTCGCACTGTGAGATGTTGAATAGAAGAGGTGACAGAGGTCATATATGTCTTATTAAGCTTTTTTCATGCTACTTGAGCAAAAATTGAAGTCTCATAAGAGTAACTGTTTGGTGCTGTTCAGTCAGTTTATACTCATAGCCACCGTATGTACAACTGAATGAAACATTGCCCTGTCCTGCTCCATCTTCACAATGATTGTGATGTTTGACCCCATTGTTGCACCCACTAAGTCAGTCCATTTCACTGAGGGTCTTCCTGTTTTTCATTGACTCCATACTTTACTAAGCGTGATGTTCTTCTATAGGGACTGGTGCCTCCTGACAACATGTCCAAAATGTATGAGACCATGTATTACCATCCTTGTGTCTAAGTAATGTTCTGACTATAATTCTCCCATGATAGATTTGTTCATTCTTTTGGAAGACCATGATATATTCAATATTCTTCATCAGCACCATATTTCAAAGATATTAATTTTTTTCCCAGTGTTCCTTGTTATTTCCCTAGCTTTCATATGTATATGAGGTGATTAAAAAAATATGGTTTTGGTCAACTTCACATTAGTCCTTTGCTTTTTAACTCTTTAAAGAGGTCTTTTGCATAAGATTTGCCCAATGCAGAAATATAAATATGTATCTACACATATACACACATACATATATATGTACACCAGTCTGGAGTCAACTGGCAGAGATATAAAAGGCTGAAAATTAATTTTATAATACAGTGGATTCTAGAACATTGCAGTCCAAAGCAATAATTGAAGATTGGAGTATTCTTTGTTGGTTTCTCCTTCTCTGATAATCCTTTAATCATTGTACTGTCTAGGCTGTTTATCAATCCCTTCCATAGCCATACATTTTTCTGAGGTGATCACAGGTAGTCTTATGATTTGTATGTGTGTACCTCACACTCCTAAACGTCTATATTCAGCTCTGATGTCTCCTCAAGGCTCCCAATTTGTGTATCCAATTGTTTAATTAACATCAGTTAGATGTCAGATGGACAACTACCTACCTATTCCTGGCCTTAGAAAATGCTATCCCTGTCGAACAGCTTTTAAAGTAAAACAAATCAAAGAGCTCTTCTTTTTATTTATTTAGGTTGTGATTGAGTGAAAGTGTAAAATCTAGTTGAAATTTGCATGCTTGCCTATTTGCAACTCCTTCTGCTCTCCTTGTCCCGTGACAGCACACTCCTCTTTTCCATTTTATACATGTCGTATTCTCTTAACAATCTCCTTACCCCTCCTCTCCACCCTCTCCACTTCACTCTAGTCAGAGGCCAGTAGGAAGACATTTTGTAGATACATAGTAATACAAAGTACACACAAGATTGGTCACTCTGTGTCCCTGAGTACAATCCATTCCTGTCCGAAGAGTTGACCTCAGTAATGATTTATGATCAGGGGCAGTAGCAGGTCTAGGGGCCATGCTCCCAGGGGAACCACCAGGTCTTTGGTCCATCAGTTGTGATCTTTCAGTGGAGTTCTCAGGGTGCACCCTTTTTTTTCTTATGTTGCCACTGCAACTCAACATTGTGAGCCCCATCACAGCTGTCATTAGTGGTGGCCAGGCACCATCTGGTTCTTCTGGTTACATGTTGATACAGTCACCTATTCACGTGGGTCTTTCTGTCTTCTGGATTCTCTTTCACCCATGTTGTTGTTGTCCTTGGTGACCATCTGTTCCAGCTGTGTTGGGACCATTTGGTGTATCTCAGATGGCACCTTGCTAGACTTTAAGACCCCAGATGCCACTCACCAATGAGGGGTTCAGAAGACTCTCTTAGTAGTAGGCTAATTATGCCAGTTGGCTTCAATGTCCCCTGAGAGCATGGTCTCAACACCCCTGCTCCTGCTACTCTATCCTTGCAATATTGGGTTAAGACTGGAAGAGTTTTCAGGTTATGTTGAAGTCCAGTTACACTGATATACTTTCTAATGTATGCTGTCACTGATTTCACCCAACCAAATTTCTATCAACTATCTAATCTATAACCAACTCTCTCCCTTTCTCCCTCCCCTCCTTTTCAGCTGTCAAAGAGTCTTTTCTTCTATACATGAGTCTGTTTTTAAGTCCATATAGTAGGGGTCTCATACAATATTTGTCCTTGTGCTGTTGACTGATTTCACTCAACGTAATGTCTTCCAATTGAAACCAGGGTATGAGATCCTTCCTAAAATCATAATTGCTCTTTACCATTGCATAGTGTTCCACTGAGTATGTATACCACAGTTTATTTATCCAATCATCTGTTATTGGGCATCTGGGTTGGTTCCATCTTTTTGCTATTGTGGACTGTGCTGCAATAAACATTCATGTGTATGTATCTGTTTGTGTGACTGCCCTTGCTTCTGTAGGACATATTTGAAGCAGTGGGATTACTGAGTCAAATGGTATATCTATTTTCACCTTTTTAAGGAAGTGCCAGATTGCTTTCCAAAGAGGTTGTACCATTTTGCAATCCCACCATCAGAGTAGGAGAGTTCTAGTTTCTCCACAGCCTCTCCAGCATTTGTTGTTTTGTGTTCTTTGAAACATCACCAAGCTTGTTGGAGAGAGATGGTATCTCATCATTGCTTTGATTTGGATTTCATTAATAGCTAATGATCATAAGCATTTCTGCATGTGTCTTGGCTGTCTGGATATCCTCCTTAGAGAAGTGTCTGTCTTTCTCCTTTGCGCAGTGCTTAATTGCATTATTTATCCTTTTCCTGCTGATATTTTGCAATACCTTGTAGATTATGGAGATTAGACATTGGTCTAACATACAGTTGCCAAATATTTTTTCCCATTCTGTAGGTGGTCTTTTAATTCTTTCAATAAAGTCTTTAGGTGAGTAAGTCTTTGATTCTTAAAGCCAAGCCAAGTGCCGTCAAGTCTTAAGAGTTTCCATTTATCTATTTTCTTTTCTATTGATCATGTTTCATTTGTCAGTTTTTGAAGTGTGTCTAAGTTGTGTATTAAAACTTCCGTTGTTGATCCCGTTTTTTCTTCAATGAACATTATCATTTTAGTTTGATATTTAGGTCTTTTATCCAGTTGGGGATGGTTTTTGTGTAAGGTGTGAGATATGGGTCTTGTTTTAGTTTTTTACAGATGGATATCCAATTTTGTCAGCACCATTTGTTAAAGAGACTGTTTTAACCCCAGTTTATAATCTTAAGGCCTTTGTTGAATATCAGCTCTTCATAGGAGGATGGTGGCATCTGTGGGGTCTCAACTTTATTCCATTGGTCTATACATCTCTTTTTCACCAGTACTTTGCTTTGCAATAACTCAGTGGTTTGGATTTTGTTGAGATTTGCTTTATGTTCTACCACATGGTCTATTCTGGAAAATGTTTCCTGTGCACTGGAGAAGAAGGTGTAGTTATCTGTTGATGGATTAAAATGTTCTGCATATCTCAATGAGGTCTAATGGTCACATTGTGCAATAAGGTCTTTGGTGTCTTTACTGAGCTTTTTTCTAGAAGATGTGTCCAATACTGAAAGTGGAGGTTGAAGTCTCCCACTATAATTGTGCAGTGATGTATCTCATTTTTCAGTGTAGTCAGTGTTTCTTCAATGTATTTTGATGTTCTAGCATTGGGTCTGTATTTAGTATCATTAAGTCCTACTTGTGTTTTGAACCTTTCAACAATAAAGAGTGACCATCCTTGTCCATGATGGTGGATTTTACATTAAAACCTATTTTATTTGAGATTAGTACTGCCACACCGCTCTTCATTGTATATTGTTAGCTGGTGTATATTACTCCATCCTTTAATTTTCAGTTTGTTTGTATCTTCAAGTCTAAGGCGAGTTTCTTATAAGCAACGTATAGACTGGTTGTGTCATTTGATCCAAGATGTCACTTGTTATCTCTTTACTGGAGAGTTCAGTCTGTTTACATTCAGTGTAATTATTGATAGGTATGTGTTTAGTGCTGTCATTTTGATGTATTTATTTTGGTGTTGGTGTATTCTCTGTTGCTCTTAATTTTCTGTTCTAGATCGTTCTTCATTACCAGTTGATTTTTCATCCATTTTGCTGTTGGTTTTGCGCTTTTTGAGACTCCTGTGTTACACTTCTTGTTTTGATATGCTGCATCTTTCTTGGGCTTTGTGGTTACCCCTGTGATCTCCCTCAATAATCTAAGTTTAAAGTGAATTTTAACTTCTACATTTTAACTTCCTGTCCATCTGAAAAACTGTAGCTATTGTGGTATATCCTTATTTTTAACGTGATAGTATCTTGGTTTTTGTGCTGTGATCACTGGATCTGTTCCTTTAATATTAAGGCTTTAATTGAATTTTGTGCCTTCTCTAACTGAGTAGCTTTCTGGATGTTGTGTCCTAAAATTTAGAATTAACAGTATTGTTTTTATGAGCCAAGAGCTTCTTAAATATTTCTTGTAGCTTTGGTTTGGTTTTTACAAATTCTCTAATTTTCTGTTTATCTGCAAATGCCTTAATTTCATCTTCATATTTGAAAGTTTTCCAGGGTATATAATCCTTAGTTGGAAATTTTTCTCCCTCGAGGCTTTGAATGTGTCATCCCATGGCCTCTGAGCCAGCATCATTTCTGCCAAGAAGTCAGATAAAAACCTATAGGGCTTCCCTCTGAATGTTAGCTTTGCTTTGAGTCTCATTGCCTTTAAGATTTTCTGCTTATGTTTCATTTTGTGAAGCTTGATTATAGTATGTCTTGGTATCTTTCTTCTGGGGTCAATTTTATGTGACATTCAATACACATCTTGGATATCTATGTTCTTTTCTTTCATAATTTCTGGGAAGTTTTCTGTCAGCAACTCAACAAAAATACTCTGTGTTTTCAGCTACCCCTCCCTGTTCAGGAACTCCAATTATTTGTATATTATTCCTTTTGATAGATTCCTGCATGTTCCTTAATGTTTCTTCATTTTTCTTCTTTTTTTTTTCTGTGATTTTTTTCCTCATATATATTGGTGTTAGTAGCTCTGTCTTCAAGGTCAGAAAGTCTAAGTTGTTCAGTTCTGTTCTTTTGGCTTTGAATTGAATTGTCTAATCCTATAATTTTGTTATTGATGTGTAGCATTTCAGAATGCTGATATTCCATCAGATCGAACAGCTTGCTTAATTTTTTATTTTGCTCTGCTGCATTTTGTATAATGTCTAGGAGAGCTCTCTGTATAATTCATTTGTATTCGATCTCTGATAATTTTAGCAAGGCCTTTTCATCTTGGAAGTTCTTTGATTCTTTATTTTAGGAGTTTTCTAGAGCCATGGATAAATGCTTTTTTAAATGTTTCATTGGGGTCTATTGTTTTCTGGATATCTAGAAGTTGTTTATTTTCTCTGGTTTTGCCTTAACAAGAGCTGAGGTGCAGTTCTGAGAAGTAAGTTTATCGTCAGCCACCTCTATGTACTCCAGTGAGTGGTCCCATTGGGGACCACTATCCCCAGAGGGATAGCAGGTTCTACCTCCTAGCTGGCAAAGACATGGCCCTACTATGGAGTTACTAGGGGTTGATTAGCCAATCCTATAATGTGGGTCAGGAAGGGCTGAAAGACATGCTGTCGGGCTGCACCACAGTTATTTTTCTAGGCAGTCTTATTTTTAAAAGGTAAAAGTTGTTTGACTGATTTCAGAATCAGTCAGGCTACCAGGTGTGGTAAGTCTGTCCTTCCAACCGACAACAGAGGGTCCTCATCAGCTATCCCAGATGCTGTGATATAGTTCAAAATAGTACAGGCTACTGGTCTGCTGTCATCCCCTTCTGGGCCCCTCCTGTAAGGCTACACTGTGCTAAACACAGCTTTTCTGCTGGAAAAGCACTCTCTGGACTGGAACTGCATCCCACCCCTGCTGAGGCCTCCAGTTGTGTATTTCTGTCTCCCAGTCAAACAAGATGACATACTGGTCAATCTGTACTGCCTCCACGAAACAGCAGAATGTATAGTGGAGGTCCAAAAAGAGAGGGTGCAGGGGCTATGATGCTGAATCTGGAGCTGGGTTCTCAAAATGTGGCTATTTTACCCCCTGATCACCTTAGCACTGAGGCTTCTTGTAGCTGCTGTTGAAGCCGCACCCCATGTGCCGGCCAATAAAAAGAAAAAAAAGTTAAAATTGCTGGTTACCTTCAGTCTGTGTTGGCCAGCTGAATCAACCAGAGCAGGGCTCAGTCAAAGACAAGCAGTTTCCTGCTTAGTGGCATAGAGTCCAAACTGACAGCCCTAATCTGTGTTCTAGGGTTCACTGGGTGTCTAGAAAGCTCAGTTCAGTAATCGATCCAGGCCTTAGTTTTAAGAGGGGATTATAGAGACTTGTGTCTAGTCTGCCGTCTTGATTCTGCCTCCTCCAAAGAGGTATTCTTAATTCCTGTCTTTTCCTGATCTCCCACCCTAACCCAATAACAAATATAACTGACTCTACCTTCCAAGTCAATACTGACTCTGTCCACCTCACTCAATCTAGACTATTAAAACTCTAGATCACATTCCCATCATTACTCACCTGTAGTAATGATTTCAAGAAACTCCACTGTGAATTTCTGGCTTCTATGCTTGGTCTTCTATGATCCATTTCCCATAGGAACTACCATAGCTTCCCAAGAGGGGTACTTCAAAGGTGCTTTAGTGATATTCAGCATTGAGGTATGTAGCACTTAGAACAATTAGGTTTGTGGACTTGTCAGTCCTTGCAAAGCCCTGATAGTCCTATCAGCAATAGACAGAAGGAGATGAAGAAAGAGAGATCGAATATTTTTCTTCAAATCATACACTCAACTATGTGTGCAGATTATTCTTTCACATTTTATACACTGGACTCTCCCTCCATTCATCTTTTGTATGTTACCCCAAATTCAGCCCCTTCTGTATTTACTAACTGATAATTCTTTGCTATTGTGGATGGTGCTGCTAGGAAGAAGCTTCACCTGAATGTCTGAAGAGAAGGACTTATAGGAGTTAGCCAAGCAGAAGCAAAAGCATCTCTGTTGCTCCAAGGATGAACACATGGTCCTAGTCACGATCTACAACCCTCATCACTACCTTGCTGAGGATCTTCCTTCACCCTTCTCTCTTCAAAGCCTCTAGACTGCTGTGGGCCTTGAAATATTTCATTTACATAGGGCTGCTAACCTGGACTAATGTCCATGGTCTATTCTCTCTCTAAACCACAACATTGCTTACCCTCCTGACTGCGTACTTAAGGGTAGTGTACTGTTAGGTCTTTGTAAGTTACATTTCCAGGCTAAACAAGATGTACTTGTGTTTTCAACAGTTCCTTTAATCAGACCCTACCTGGCTCATTCTTCAATATCAGGGAAATTCATTGTCCTCCTTCCTTTCTGGTCCACATGTTTAAAAAATAGAGTTTGAAAAATTAAGTGTTACTTCATTATCTGTGGTGATCTCTGAGAAGGAATGAGGTTGGGTTCTCTGAAAAGGCAAATGCTTCTGTCAGAATCCCCAGGCCCTGGAACTACAGAATCCCTGCCCCCAACCCATCTTCATCCCCAAGATAGTCCCATTCCCAGCCTCAGTAAGCAGCATATCTGGGCTTGGCAATTTCACATTCACTCCCCAGGTTGCCTGAGTCAGAGGGAGGCAGCAAATGCAGGAACTGTAATTTGTGGGTTTATAAAATTTCTTAGCTCTAAGGAAATGGCACCAGTGTAATAATGTATGTGTATTGATCAGATTTGGGATGTTTGGCTTTTGAATCCTTTACAAAAATACGTTATAATAGGTAAGAATCCTCCTACAAAAGAAAATTTAAAATAATTCATGTAATCCAAGCAACTGAAATAAAATCACTATTTTACAGTACAAGATAAGAAATGTCTTCAGGAAAATAGGATCTTATAAATATATGAAACTTACAAAGGGCTAACCCTAAAATATATTTGCACTTCATTTGAAATTAAAAATAATATAATGTGCACACTCCTCTCTAGGGCATGGGTGTGGACGGTTTCCTAAATTTCTCCCACAGAATCTCATATAAACTGGCTCTCCAAAGTGTAAAATAATCCATTTTTCTCAGCTGTCATTTGTGCCTTGATAATCCAGAAAAAGATGCATTCAACTTCAGGATACAAACATCTTCTAAATTTTCTAGAGCTTTAGCTAAAGTTGCAGCCCGTCACACAAAAATAAGATGTTCTACTCATTGGAGAAGAATTTAAATTTCGGTTGGAAACAATAACAATGGTCCTTCCTAAATAGCCACTTGGTCTGAGCGTCTTATTTACAGTACACACTGCTCTTAAAAGTGGCTCTATTTTATTATATGTAAAAAAAAAACAATCTCTTCCAAGGAAAATAATAAATACATTTCTAATTTTGTTCTTGTGGAATCATGCCACTGGAAAAAATTATGTGAAGTCCTGGGACAGGTATCCAAAAACAGCTGGAAATTCAGAGAGTGGGCCTTCATGTTTGTCTGCAAGACCTGAAATTCTTCAATTTTATTCCTTCTCAATTTTGTTAGAGACATCTCTGTTTTCCTCAGTCTTTCCTTGGAGAGTTATTTTTTAAAATTTGGTTAGGGATTATTTTCATAGGCCTGATCTAGAAAGTTTAATAAAGTAATTGAAATAGAAAAATGTTTTTTACACATTTATCCAGATGTTTGATCAATATTCCAGTTGACTAAAAAAAATTAGTGATTCTTAGTCTTTATGGAATTATAGCTGTCTTGGAGAATGTGGTAGAAATTGTGACTTCCCAGAAAACATTTCATGGGTGCATATATTTTGAAGGTTACTGTAGCCCCTAAATGCAGTATCTAGGGCCTCTTTGAAATGGAATTGACAGCAACGGGTTTGGTTTTTCGTTAGGCTTACCTGAGTGAGGCCAGTGGTGGTTCAGTGATAGGATTCTTGCCGCCACGCAGGAAAGTTGGGTTCAATTTCAAGCCAGTGCACCTTATTAGCAGCAATCACCGGTCTGTTGGTAGAGGCCTTTATGTTGCTATGATGCTGAGTAGGTTTCAACAGAGCTCCCATAGTAAAACAGACTAGGAAGAAGGCCTGGAGAACTACTTCTGATAGTCAACTAATGAAAACCTTATGGATCACAGTGGTCCAGTTTGAAACAGACTATAGGGACTGTTTCCTTCCTTTGTGCATGGAGTTGCCAAGAGTTGGGGACTCAGTGGTAGCTAACAACAGTAACAGTCCTACAAGGAGGAATAATTTGAGGAACAGACTGCACCTGCAGTACCTTTGTGATATTTCTTTCTGCAACACTTCTTCCTTGGCACCCTTGGCTGTGCTAATTATCAATGCATTGTTGCTCTGGTTGAAGCGTACCCTCCTTCTCCTCGCTTTGTGTTTTTATACGTGCACCCTGTGAAATTTCTCTTTGCTGGCTCACTCAGTGTCAGGCTTCATCAACAGAGGAGGCTGGAGAAGTCCTTCAAGATTTAGCAGGGAAATGGGCTTCTCTTTCTCATTCTGATGAGCTTTGTCTTTCGCTGCCATAGTACCCTTGACAGTGGTGTTTAGGAGGCCCAGTGACATTCCTTCTCCTTGAATTTTCTGGCAATTCAGCAGGTGGCTTCTTATAGACCAGCTCCGGCCTGCTGGCACCCCAGCAAACTTCTGCTCCCTTCAGGAGCTCCTAGCCACACCCTCTCCACTGACTTTTGATTTGCAGCTTTAGGTTCTCTTTTGGGATTGTAGTTCCATTCTTAGATACTCTTATTTAGCTCTAAAAGTACTAGTTGTCGCTGCATTTGTTCTTCTTGCATTTCTTAGAGTCTCCATTTATATCTTCTAGTAGTTAACCATCTTTATTAATAAATAGCTCATTATACTAAACGATCTTTGTTCAAGTGACAGTGTGGTTTCTGTCTCCTGACTGGACGTAAACATTTACTTTCAACTTCAATGACTTTTCCATTTTAAAATAATATTTTTTTAGGGTACTAACATTACAACTCTTCCTTGTGTTTTTTTGTTTGTTTTTGATGGGTGATTTTTTTTTTTTTAAACAGTTTTGGTGCTGTAAATGAAACTTTGTAATTCAAGTTAGTTTGTCATATAAAACATCACACACACGTTGTTACATAACTCCCGGTGTTCTCCTCAAACTGTGACAGCAAACTCCTCCTTTGGACCCTGTATTTCTTGTATCCATTCACTCAGCTTCTGTTCCCCTCTGCTTTCTCTCACAACTCCAGACAGGAAATGCCCGTTTAGTCTCATGTATCTATATAAGACAAGAACCACATTCCATGCCAGGATAATTTTATGCCTCAGGGCCCATTCCAGTGTTTTTCTGAAGAGTTGGCTTCAGGAATGTTTTCAGTTCTAGGCTAACAGGGAGTCTGAGTGCCTTGTCTTCCAGGGATCCTCCAGTCTGGTCTTTTTTTTATTAAATTAATTAATATTTTTAAATTTTTAGAATTATGATTGAGATTATTCAATCCCATATAAATTTGCATACCCTCCAATGAACGGCTCCCACTGCTCTCCCTGCCCAGTGACAGCACACTCCTCTGTTCTATACATGTCATATTCTCCTAACAATCTCCTCTCCTCTCCTCTCTACCCTCTCCCCTGTGTCCAGTAAGAGGTCGGCTGGATGACATCCTGTAGATGCATAGAACCGTAAAGTGCACACGTGATATGGTTGTTCTTTGTCACCAAGTCCAATTCATTTCTGTCCGAAGAGTTGACCTTCATTATGATTTATGGACGGGGCAGCATCAGGTACACGGGCCACGTTCCCAGGGGAACCCCGAGGCCCCTGGACCATCAATGTCATCTTTTAGTGGAGATCTCAGGTTGCACCCTTTTTTATTTTCTTGTTGCCTAGGAGACTCTACTTTGTGAGCCCCATCATGGCTATCACTGGTGGTGGCCGGGCACCATCTGATTCTTCCAGTCACATGTCAATGTAGTAACATACTCAAATGGGTCTCTCTGTCTTCTGGGTTCTCTTTGCCACATGTTGTTTTGGTCCTTGGAGATCATCTGTTCCTGCTGAGTTGGGACCATTTGGTGTACCTCAGATGGCAGCTTAGCAGCTTTTAAGACCCCAGACATCAGTCACCAATTTGGGGTGCAGAAGACTCTTAATGAAATGCTAGTTGTGCCAACTGGCTTCTTTTTCCCCTGACAGCATGGTACCTAGCCCCCTGCCAGTCTGGTCTTTTTAATAGAATTTGAGAGCTGCTCCCCATCTTTGTCATGCTATTTCAGGGACTCTTTGTTGTTCCTCTTGTTGTGGCAGGCATTGGTGGTGGTTGGGAATCATACAGTTCTTCTGGTCCCAGGCTGATGTAGTCTGTGGATTATGTGGACCTTTCTGTCTCTTTGGACTACATTTTCCTTGTATCTTTGATGCTCTTCATTCTCCTTTACTCCCTGTGGGTTTGGAACAATCATGCTTCTTAGATGGCTGTTTTATAGTTTTAAGACACCAGATGCCACTCACCAAAGTAGGGTGCAGAACATTTTCTTAATAAATTTTGTTATGCCAATTGAAACCATGATTCCCAGACTCCTGCCCCTGCCACTCTGTCCCTTGAAGTGTTTGGTTATATTTAGGAAACTTCTTAGCTTTTGGTTTAGTCTAGTTGTGATGACTTCTCCTCTATGTGTCCCTCTCTTCACCTAAAATAATTCTGTCTACTATCTAATTAATGAATACGTTCCCTCCCTCCCCACCCTTATAACCATTAAAGACTGTTTTCTTCTGTGTTTAAACATTTTCTTGAGTCCTTATAACAGTGATCTCATAAAATATTTGTTCTTTTGTAAATGCCTAGTTTTAATCAACAGAATGCCTTCTAGCTTCCTCCATGTTGTGTTTCTCGAATTCATTGTAGTTCTTTACCATTGTATAGTATTCCAGTCTGTGGAATGTATCTATTCATCAATTGATGGGCTGCTAGGCTGAGTCCATCTTTTGCTATTAGGGTCAGTACTGCAATGAACACTGATGTGCATGCATCTAATTGTTTGGCAGCTCTTATTTCTCTAGTATGTATTTCAAGAGCTGGGATTGTTGGATCATATGGTATTTCTATTGCCAGCTTTTTCAGAAAAGTGGTTGTACCATTTTACATTCCCACCAGAGGTGTGCAAGTATTCCATTCTCTCCACTGCCTCTCCGAGATTAATCTTTTGTGTTTTTTGAATTGATGCCAGTCTTGTTGAAGTGAGATGGTATATCATTGTAGTTCTGGATTTCTCTAATGGCTAATGATTGCGAATATTTCCTTATGTGTGTGTTAGCCACCTGAGTATCCTTTTTTTGGTGAAGTGGCTGTTCATATCCTTTGCCCATTTTCAATTTGGTTATTTGTCTTTTTATTGTTAAAGTTCTGCCATATCTTACAGATTTTAGAAAATAGATGCTGGTTGGATTTGTCGTAGGAAAAAACTATTTCCCAGTCTGTTGGTTGTCTTTTAACTATTTTGGTGAAGTCTTTGGATGAACATAAGTATTTGATTTTTAGGTGTTCCCAGTAGTCTACTTTTTCTTCTGGTGTTTATACATTGTTAGTAATATTTGGTATTTTGTTTATGCCATGTATTAGGACTGCCATCATTTGTCCCTATTTTTTCTTCCATGATCTTTATTACTTCAGATTTTATGTCTTTGACCCATTTTGAGTTAGTTTTTGTGCATCGTATGAGATCTAGATCTTGTTTCCTCTTTTGCAGATGGATATAGAGTTATGCCAACATCATTTGTTAAAGAGACTGTCTCTTCTTCAATTTATAGTCTTTGGGCCTTTGTCAATTATTAGCTGCTCATAGGTGAATAATTTTATGCCTGTATTCCCAATTTGGTTCCATTCATCTACAAATCTGCTGTTGTATCAGTATTAGGCTGTTTTGATTTTCTGTTTCTAAAAGGTAGGTACTGTGAAGTCTTCCACTTTGTTCTTCTGCTTCCATAATGTTTTACTTATCCAAGCCTTCTTCCTTTCCCATAGGAAGTTGGTGATTTGCTTCTCCATCTCATTAAAAAATGTTGCTGGAATTTGGCTCAGAATTGCATTGTATCTATAGATCACTTTGGGTAGAATAGGCAGTTTAAGATGTCAAGTCTTCTTACTCATGAGTGAGGTAGGTTTTTCCATTTATGCAGTTGTCTTTTGGTTTCTTGAGGTAAAGTCTAGCAGTTTTCTTTGTATAGGTCTTTCAAATACCTGGCTAGATTTATTCCTTTGTGGCTGTTGTAAATGGTGTTGATTAACTTATTGCCTCTTTGATGTTCTCTTTGTTGGTGTAATGGAATCGATTTGATTTTTGTATGTTTTTCTTGTATCCTGATGCTTTGTTGAACTCTTCTATTAGTTCCAGTAGGTTTTTTGGGGGTGTGTGTGTGTGTGTGGATTCTTTGGGGTATTCTATGTATAAGATCCTATCATCTGCAAATAGAAATACTTTTACTTCTTTGATGCCAATTATCAAGCCTTTTATTTCCTTTTCTTGCCTGATTGCTCTAGCTAGAACCACTAGCATAACGTTGAATGCAAGTGTTGACAAAAGTCATCTTTGTCTGGTTCCTCTTCTCAAATGGAATTTTTATCAGAATCTCTCGGTTTAGCATGAGATTATCTGTTTACTTTGTATTAATGCCTTTTATTATATTGAGTAATTTCTCTTTTATTCCTGTTTTGCTGAATGTTTTTAATATGAATTGGTTTTGAAGTTTTTAAGATGTCTTTCCTGCATCAGTTGATAAAATCAAGGGGTTCTTGTATTTTGTTTTATTTATGTGTTTGATTACACTGATTATTTTTCTAATGGCAAACCATCTCTGGATCCTTGGTGTGTATCCCACTTGTTTATGGTGAAATTGTTGTTGTTGAATTCTGCTGGCCAGTGACTTATCAACTTTATTCATCTTTTCAAAGAATCAGCTTTTGGTCTCGTTAGCTATTTTGATAATTTTTCTATTTCTAATTCATTTAGTTCTGTTCTAATTTGTTTTCTATTGTGACTGAGTGAAAGTTTACAATATAATTTAAATTTGCATGCCCACCTGTCTGCAGCTCCCTCTGCCCTCCTTGCCTGTGACAGCAAACTTCTCCTTTCCATTCTATACATGTCATATCCTCTTAACAGTCTCCTGTCCCTTCCTCTCTACCCTTTCCACTTCCCTCTAGTAGGAGGCCAGAAAGATGACATCCTGTAGATGCATAGAATCATAAAATGCACACACAATATGGTCATTCTGTGTCTCCGAGTCCACTCCATTCGTATCAAAAGAGTTGACCTCAGTAATGATCTATGATCAGGGGCAGCTGCAGGTCTAGGGGCTGTGGTCCCAAGGGAAGTCCCAGGCCTTCAACCCTTAATTGTGGTCTTTTAGTGGAGTAATTAGGGTGCACCCCTTTTTTTCTCATATTGCCACTGGGACTCAACATTGTGAGCCCCATCTTGGCTGCATTGGTGGTGGCCAGGCACCATCTGGTTCTTCTGGTCACATGTTGATACAGTCACCCATTCACGTGGGTCTTTCTGTCTTCTGGGTTGTCTTCCCTCAATGTGGTGGTTGTCCTTGGTGATCATCTGTTCCAGCTGTGTTGGGACCATTTGGTGTATCTCAAATGAAAGCTTGCTAGCTTTTAAGACCCCAGATGCCACTCACCAGTATGGGGTACAGAAGACTATCTTAGTAGTGGGCTAGTTATGCCAGTTGGCCTCAGTGTCCCCAAGAGCATGATCCCTGGGCTCCTGCCTTGCTACTCTATCCTTGCAGTATTGGGTTAAGATTGGAAGAGTTTTCGGGTTATGTTCAAGTCCAGTTAAATTGATATACTTTCTAATGTGTGCTGTCACTGATTTCACCCAACTAAATTTCTATCAACTATCTAATTTATAAGCAACCCTCCTTCTCCCTCCCTCTCCTCCCTTGCAGCCATCAAAGAGTCTTTTCTTCTATACATGAGTCTGTTTTTAAGTTCTTATAGTAGGGGTCTCATACAATATTTGTCTTGTGCTGCTGACTGATTTCACTCAACATAATATCTTCCAGTTGAAACCAGGTTATGAGGTGCTTCCTAAAATCATCACTGTTCTTTATCATTGCATAGTGCTCCACTCAGCATATATACTGTAGCTTATTTATCCATTAGTCTGTTGTTGGGCATCTGGGTTGATTCCATCTTTTTGCTATTGTAGACTGTGCTGCAATAAACATTAGTGTGCATGTTTCTGTTTGTGTGAATGCCCTTGCTTCTGTAGGATATATTCTAAGCAGCGGGATTACTGGATCAAATGGTATATCTATTTCCAGCTTTTTCTGGGAAGTCCAGATTGCTTTCCAAAGAGGTTGTACCATTTTGCAGTCCCACCAGTAGTGCAAGAGAGTTCCTGTCTCTTCACAGCCTTTCCAGAATTTGTTGTTTTGTGTCCTTTGGATCATGGCCAACCTTGTTGGGATAAGATGGTATCTCATCATTGTTTTGATTTGGATTTATTTAACAGCTGATGATCATGAGCATCTCCACATGTGTTTTTGACTGCCTGGATAACCTCTCTCACTCGACGGCACTTGGCTTGGCTTGGCTGGATAGCCTCTTTAGAGAAGAGTCTGTCTATCTCCTTTGCCCATTGCTTAATTGGATTATTTATTCTTTTTCTGTTGATATTTTTCAGTATCTTGTAGACTACAGAGATCAGATATCTGTCTGACATATAGTTGCCAAATATTTTTTCCTGTAGGTGGTCTTTTAATTCTTTTGATAAAGTCTTTGGATGAGCAAAAGCGTTTGGTTCTTAGGAGTTTCCATTTACCTATTTTGTCTTATGCTGATCATGCTTTGCTTGTCAGAGTTTGAAGTGTGTCTAAGTTGTGTATTAAAACTTCCGTTGTTGATCTTAGTTTTTCTTGGATGAGCTTTATCATTTTAGGTTTGATATTTAGGTCTTTTGTCCAATTTGAGTTGGGTTTTGTATAAGGTGTGAGATATGGGTCTTGTTTCAATTTTTTTGTGGATGGATATCCAATTTTGCCAGCATCATTTATTTGCTAAAGAGACTGTTTTTGACCCAGTTAACAATCTTAGGACCTTTGACGAATATCAACTCTTCATAGGAGGATGGTGGCACCTCTGGGATCTCAACTCTATTTCATTGGTTTATCTGTCTCTTTTTGTACCAGTACCAGGCTGTTTTGACAACTGTGGCTGTGTAATAGGTTCTAAAGTCAGGTAGTGAGAGACTTCTTAGTGTGTTCTTCTTCTTTAGTAGTGCTTTGTTTATCCAGGGTTTCCCACCTTTCCAAACAAAGCTTGTGGTTTGTTTCTTCATCTCATTAAAAAATGTCACTGGAATTTGTATTCAGGTTGCATTAAATATGTAGGTTGCTTAGGGTAAAATAGACATTTTCACAATGTTAATTCTTCCTATCCGTGAGCAGAATAGGTTTCTTCATGTGTATAAGTCTCTCTTAGTTTCTTGTGGTAAAATTTTATAATTCCCTTTGTAAAGGTCTCTTATTTATCTAGTTAGATTTATTCACAGGTATTTTATCTTCTTGGGAGCTATTGTAAATGGTATTGATTTGGTGATTTCTTCTTGAATAATCTCTTTGTTGGTATAAAGGAATCCTACTGATTTACTTATGCTTATCTTGTATCCTGATACTTTGCGGAACTCTTCTATTAGTTTGAGTTGTTTGCTTATGTGTTCTTTATGATTCTCTGCATACAATCAGATCAGCGGCAAGTAGGGTGATTTTTATTTCTTCTTTGCTGATGTGGATGCCCTTTATTTCTTTGTCTTGTCTAATTGCTCTGGCCAGAACTTCTAGCACAATGTTGAATAGGAGAGGCAAGAATGGGCATCCTTGTCTAGTTCCCATTCTCTAGGGGAATTCTTTCAGTCTCTTTCTATTCAGGATGATGTAAGTCTTTGGCTTTGCATAGATGGCCCTTATTGCATTGAGGAATTTATCTTCTAATCCTGTTTTGCTGCTAGTTTTTAGCATGAATATATGTTAGATTTTGTCAAATGCCTTTTTTGCATCAATTGAAAAAATCTTGTCTTTTGTGTTATTTTTGTGGTTGGTCACATTAACTATTTTTCTGACACTGAACCAGCCTTGCATCTCTGATCTCAATCCCACTTGGTTGTGATGCATTATTTTTTTCATTAGTGATGAATTCTGTTGGCAAGGATTTTGTTGAAGACTTTTGCATCTAGGTTCATGAGTCATATTGGTCTGTAATTCTCCTTTATTGTGGGATCTTTCCCTGGCTTTGGTATCAGAGTTATGCTGGCTTCATAGAATGAATTTGGGAGAATTCCATCCCTTTTTACGCTGGGCCAGTGCTTTTTTTGGTTGGTAGTTTTGGGATGACTTTTTCGATCTCTTCCTTAGTGATAAGTTGTTCTACTTCTCCTTGTGATCATTTTGGTAGGTGACATGAATCTAGGAATTTGTCCACTTCCTCTAGGTTTTCAAATCTGTTACAGTGCAGTCTTTTGTAGTATTCTTTTATGATACTTTTGATTTCTGTTGGATCTGTTGTAACATCTCCCATCTCATTTCTTATTCAGGTTATTTGTTTCCTTTCCTGTTTTTCTTTAGTAAGTTTAGCCAATTATTTGTCAGTTTTGTTGATACTTCCAAAAAAGCTGTTTTTGGTCTTATCAATTTTTTCAATTATTTTTCTATTTTCTAATTCGTGTAGTTCTGCTGTAATCTTTATGATCTGTTTTCTTTTGGTGACTGAAGAGTTCCTCTTTTGCTCTCTTTCTACTTGTTCAAGCTATAGGGTTGAATATTTGGTTTGGATTCTTTCTTCCTACTGAATTTGTGCATTTATAAAGATAAATTGACCTCTGAGCCCAGCTTTGGCTATATATCATAGCTTCTGGTAAGAAGTGTTTTCATTCTCATTTGAATCCATGAATTTCTTTATTTCATCTTTTATTTCTTCTACAACCCATGACTTTTTGAGTGAGGAGTTGTTGAGTTTCTGTGATTTCCAATCTATCTGTGTTTCTCTGCTACTGATTTTGACTTTTATTGCTTTACAATCTGAGAAATGCTTTGCAATAATTCAGTGCTTTGGATTTGTTGAGTTTTGCTTTATGTCCTGACACATAGTCTATTCTGGAAAATGTTCCATGTGCCCTGGTGAAGAAGGTGTAGTTGTCTGCTGGTGGATGAAAAGTTCTTTATATGGTGTTGAGGTCTAGTTGGTTAATTGTGGCAATAAGTTCTTCTGTGCCTTTACTGAGCTTTTTTCTGGAAGATCTGTCCAATACTGAAAGTGGATTGTTGAAGTCTCCCACTATTACTGTGGAGTGATCTATCTCATTTTGCAATGTAGTCAGTGTTTCTTTGATGTCTTTAGATGCTCTAGTACTTGGTGCATAAATATTTAACGTTGTTAAGTTTTGCTTGTGTATTGACACTTTTAGGAATAGATAGTGACCATCCTTGTCCACAATGGTGGATTTTACATTAAAATTTGATCTGAGATTCGTATTGCCACACTACTCTTCTTTGTATATTGTTAGATTGGTGTATATTGTTCCATCCTTTAATTTTCAGTTTGTTCATATCTTTAAATCTAAGGTAAGTTTCTTGTAAGCAACACATAGACAGATCACGTCTTTTGTTCCAAGATGTCACTCCTTGTCTCTTTACTGGAATGTTCAGTCCATTTACATTCAATGTAATTATTGATAGGTACGGGTTCAGTGCTTTCATTTTGATGTGTTTATGTTGGTGGTGTTTCCTTGGTTGTTCTTAATAGTCTATTTTTGGTCATTCTTCTTTACGTGTTCATTTTTCACCCTTTACAGTGTTGATTTTGTTTTTACTGAGACTCCTGTGTTCTGTTTCTTGTTTTGATATGCTTCATCTTTATTGTGCTTTGTGGCTATCCCTATGATTCCCCTTAATAATCTAAATTTAAACCCAATTTTGACTTCTACATGTCTTATTAACTTTCTCTCGATCTGGAAGGACTATTACCTACTGTAATATATCCCTCTTTTAACGTGATGGTATCATAGTTTTCATGACATGATCACTGGATCTGTTCTTTTAATATTATGGCTTTGATTGAGTTTTGTGCCTTCCCTAACTGAGTAGGTTTTTGAATATTGTGTCCTGCACTGCCTCCTTAAATACAGAGTTAATAGTTTTATTTTTCTAACCCAAGAGCTTCTTTCAATATTCCTTGTAACTTTGGTTTGGTTTTTACAAGTCTCTGTGTTTCTGTTTATTTGTGAATGTCTAAATTTCATCTTCATATTTGAAAGACAGTTTTGCAGGATTTATAATTTTTGCTTGGAAGTTTTTATTCTTCAAGGCTTTGAATGTATCATCCCACTGCCTCTGTATCAGCATAGTTTCTGCCGAGAAGTCAAACAAAAGCCTACAGGGTTGTTAGCTTTGCTTTGAGTCTCGCTGCCTTTAAGAGTTTCTGCTTATGTTTCATTTTGTTAGCCAAGCCAAAAAGCCAAGTGCTGTCGAGTCTTGATTATAATATGCCTTAGTGTCTTTCTTTTGAGGCCTTCATTGTGTGGTGCTTGTTACATGTGTTGGATCTCTATGTTCTTTTCTTTCATAATTTCTGGGAAGTTTTTAGCAACTCAACAAAAATACTCTGTGTTTTCTGGTGCCCCTCCTTATGCAGGAACACCAGTTAGTCATGGTTTGTTCCTTTTGATAGAGTTCTACATGTTTCCAAAAGCTTCTTCATTTTTCTGATTTCTTTTCTTTCATTTCTCCTCAGAAATGCCAGTATCAGTAGTTCTGTCTTCAAGGCCAGAAAGTCTATTTTCCAGTTGTTCAATTCTGTTTTCTTGGCTTTGAATTGAATTATATAATTTTATAATTTTGTTATTGATCTGTCAGATTTCAGAATGCTGCTGTTCAATCAGTTCAAATAGGTTGCTTAATTTTTCATTTTGTTGTGCTTCATTTTGTATAATGTCTAGGATGTCTCTCTGTATAATTCTTTTGCACTTAACCTCTGATAGTTTCAGAAAGGCTCTTTATCTGGGAAGTTCTTTGGTTCTTTATTTTGGGAGTTTTCTGGAGCCATGGGTGAATTTTTCTTTGTCTTGTCAGGATTTGTTGTTTTCTGGGCATCTAGTGGCTGTTTAGTTTCTCAGGTGTTGCCTTAACAGGAGCTGAGGTGCTGTTCTGAGAAGGAAGTTGATCATCAGCCACCTCTGTGTACTCTAGTGGCTAGGCTCAGTGAAATCTCTGTGGTAGCAGGCTCTGCCTCCTGGCTGGAAAAGACATGGCCCTACTTATGGAGCCAGTGGGGGTCCATCAGCTGACCCTATGATGTTGGTTAGTAAAGACTGGAAGACAAGCTGTCAGGCTGCACCACAGCTATTTCCCTAGGCAGTCTTATTTTATAAGGTAAAAGCTATCTGACAGCTTCCAAAATCAGTTAGGCTGTCAAGTGTGCAAGCCTCTCTTTCTGGCTGGCAATGGAGGCACCTCTATTTCAGTCCTCAGATGCTGTGATGTAGTTTAAAGTATGAACAGGCTACAGCCCTGGCTGTCATTGGCTGCTGGGCTCCCTCTGTAGGCTACACTTTGCTAAACACAGCTTTTCCATTGGAAAAGTGCTCCCCGGGCTGGTGTTGCCTCCCAGCTTAGGAATTATCCCTTGCTGAGACCACTCTTTGGGTAATCCCACATCCCAGTCAACCAAGATGGCATCCCAGACAAGCTCTCCTGCCTGCTGTGAAATAGCCCAAACTGTGGCAGAGGTCCTGAAAGAAAGTGTGGAGGGCCTGTGATGCTCTGAATCTGGAGTCGGGCTCTCAAAATGTGGCTATTCCACCCTCTGATCACCTTAGCGGGGCAGCTGAGCTTTATCGCCAGTTAAGCCCGTTCCCTGGCTGCTGGCCAACAAAAAGAAAAACATTTTAAAACGCCAGTTACCTTTAGTTCATGGGAGCCAGCCACTCAACAAGGGCAGGGGACAGGGAAAGAGAAGAAGTTTCCTGTTCACTGGCATGTAGTCCACATTGGCAGCCCTATGCCATGTCCTAGGACGCACTGTGTGTCCAGAATGCTGTGCTTAATTTTCAATCCAGGTCTTAGTTTTCAAAGGTGTTTAAGGAGATACGTGTCTAGTCCACTGTCTTGACTCTGCCTCCAGTTCTGTTTTAATTTTTATTATGTGCTTTTTTATGTTGCCCAAGGACTTTCTATGTGCTTGAGAAGTTGGATTAATGTTTAGATTTGGTCCCTTTCTTCTTTTTGGATGTATAAGTCTATGAGGTCAAGTTTTGGGGTTTTTTTTTTTAGCATTTAGATTTTCTGTATCTGTTTTGACCTATAAGGTCACTCTGAGTCAGAATAGACTCAACAGCAATGGGTTTTTGTTTATGGGTATCTGTTTTATGGTGTGTTGAGCCAAGATGTGTTGAAGTCTCCTACTATTATTGTGGAGCTATATATTTCTCTTTTCAATGTTGTTAGAGTATGTTTTGTGTATTTATGATGCGATGGGTAAATATTCAATATAGTTGTGTCCTCTTAGAGTACTGACCTTTTAAACATTATATAAACATCTTTCTTTAACTAATGACGTGTATTTTATTTTAAAGTCTATTTTATTAGAAATTAATACAGGTGTTCTTACTCTTTTTTGAAAGCTCTTTTCTTGAACATGTATTTTCCATCCTTTGAGCTTTAGCTCGCTTGTGTTTTTAAGTCTAAGGTGTGTGTCTTGATGGTGGTATATAGACAAATTATGTTCTTTTGAATCTAATCTACCACTCTCAGTCTCTTTATTGGTGCACGTAATTCACTTGCATTCAGTGTAATCCTTGATAATTATGAGTTTATTGTTATTTTGATGCCTCCTTGTGTGTTGCTGAGAATTTCATTGCTCCACTTAATTTTCTGTGCTAAGTTGTTTCTCTCTAAGTGTTTTATCTTTTTCTTTATTGTTGGTTCTGTATTTGCTGAGACTTCATGTGTTTCTTGTTTTACATTTTGATGTGTAGGATTGTTAATTTCCTTTATGGTCATCTTAATATTTAGTCCTCTTTTTCTAGATTTAAACAAGTTTTTTATTTCTTTGTATCACCTTGATTTGTCATATATATGAAAGATCTATGACTACATTTTTAAAGTCTTTTTATTATAATGTTGTCATCATTTACATAACGGCATCTCTCTATTTTGAGTGTCTTTGATCTATTTTTCTAAGTCCCCTATTTGGAGTGATATCTGATTGCTCTGTCCTGCATTCTAATCTGGGTAGTTGTCAATGTTACTGATTTTGTAACCAAAGCTTTCCCTTTAGTGTTTCCTATAATTTTGTTTTGGTTTTTACAAATCTCCTAAATTTCTGTTTATCCAGAAATTTCCTAATTTCCCTATACTATTTGAGTGACAGTTTTGCCGGACATATAATTCTTGGATGGCAATTTTTTTCCTTCAAGGCTTTGTGTACATCTTCTAATTGCCTGCTTGCTTATATGATTTCTGCTGAGTTGTCTGAGTTTGGTCTTATAATATCTCCCTTGTAGATTATTTTTCATTTATCCCTAGCTACTTTTACAATTATCTGCTTATCTTTGGTTTTGGAAAGTCTGATTATAATGTGCCTTGATGTCTTTCTTTTGGGAATCTACATTTTGTGAAGTTCAGTGAGCATCTTGGATAAGTATCATCTCATATTTCATGATATCAAGGATGTTTTCTGTCTACAAATTCTCAACAATTCTCTATGAATTTCCTGTAATCCCACTGTTCTGGTACTTCATTCACTTGTATATTATTCCTCTTGATGGATAATCATGTAATTCTTAGTTTTTCTTCACTAAAAAAAAAATTCTTTTATCTCATTTTGCCTCAAAGAAGTTGGTATCAAATGTTTTATTTTCAATCTCACTAATTCTGGCTTCCATTGCCTCAATTCTCCCTCTTTGACTTCCAATTAAGTTGTCTAATTCTGTGATTTTTATTATTAATCTGAATATCTACACACTATATACTTTCTTGTAGCCTGTTGAATTTTTTGTTACACTCTTGAAGAGTTCTTTATCTTAATCTTTTGTATTGTACCTCTGATAATTCTAAGCAGGTTCCTTCTAGAAAATTTCTTGTGTCTTCCTTTAAGAGCTTTCTGAAAGCATTGTGGTCTGTCTTTTTATGTGATTTGATATTGGCTGTTGTCTCTGAACCATCAGTAAGTTGTTGTACTTATTTATTTTATGTTTGCTTACTCTGTTCTAGCTTCTAATTTTGTTTTAATATCTCAAAATAGGCTGGTCATGTGAGATATGTTGATTATTGGTACTTTTAAACCAATAATGTCCTGTCACTGGATTGTTAGAGCTATTATTAGGCATGTGAGCCCAGAAGTCCTTTACCTTTCTTGTATGTATTCAACTTAGGGAGGTGGTCATGAGGTGCCTTGCCTGTTGGAACCTCACATATTATTCCACATGTAATGGGAAACCACTAAGGGCTTTGTGGCGGTCAGGATTATGTCAACTTGGCTACTCCATATTTGGCTGCTGTATTAAGTGGCAGGGCGGGGTTTGTGGTGGTGCCCTGCCCCTCGGCTCTCATCTCGCGACCTTTCTCTATGGCAGCTGGTCGCTCACGTGGCCAGGAGCTTCTGCTCTCTACTCCCAGCGTCTGGTTCTGGGACTTGAGCTAGCAGCTGTTGGACTCATCAGTCCTTACAGTTGGCACTTGAGAGTCCTGCTCCCTGACCTGCCGATCCTGGGTTCGCCAGCCTCTGTCGCTTCATCTCGCCACCAGCTTGTGATCCACCGACCTCCAGCCTCAGTCGCTTCCTCTCACCACCAGCTTGGGATCCACTGACCTACACAACCGGTGATCTGCAACTCTGGTCTCTGACTTGCTGACCTTGGGTTCCTCAGCTTCCGTGGACACGTGAGGCTTATGCCAGAGCTTGGGACATTCAGCTTCCGTGATTATGTGAGCTGTTTCCTATATTTGTATCTATCTATCTATCTATGTATCTATATATTATAAATCTTTCCTTGTACCTACACGTGTTACTGGTTTTGCTTCCCTAGAAAACCCAGCCTAAGACAGGCTTTTAAACTGGTGTTTAACATAATGCATTTCTGTTTTAAAATTACTTTTGCTTCTGGTTGGAAATCAGATCGGAAGTAGATGTGAATGGTGAGGGATAGAACAGTTCTCATTAAGGTCAGAAGTAATACTGGCAAGGGGTAAGAGCTCTGGTACTGCAATGGTTAAGCATTTGTCTGTAACTGTATGTTCACAGTTGAACCCACTCCAGTGGCTCCACGGAAGAAAGAACTGGAGATCTGCTCTTGTAATGATTACAGCTTAGGAAATCCCACTGTAGTAGTTCTCTCTGTCACTTAAGTTAGCTGTTATGGATTGAATTGTGTCCCCTAAAATAGTGTGTTGTAAATCCTAACCTCTGCCTATGTGGTTATAATCGCATTCAGGAATGAGTTTTCTGTTATGCAAATGAGGCAAGATTAGTGTAGGGTATGTTGCAGGTTAATCTCTTATAAAAGCCAAAAAAGTAGACTAGATAAGCAGAGGTGGTGAGGGAGAGATACCAAGCCCTCTGAAGATCCCCAGGAGCAGAACGTCAGAAGAGACAAGGACTTTCTTCCAGAGTCAACAGTGGAGAAAACTTTTTCCTAGATCCAGAACCCTGATTTTGGACTTCTAGCCTCCTAAACTACAGTAAAATAAAGTTCTGTCTGTGAGAGCTACCTACTGTGGTATTTCTGTTACAGTAGACCAGAGAACTAAGACAATTGTTATGAGTCAAAATTGATGTTACCTGACTAAAAGAGGGAGGAGGTAGAGACCAACAGAAATAAATGGATATTTCTTGGGTAAAAAGACTAAATTAGAAATAGAAAAGCAATTCAGAGCTTGCATCATGAAGTTAGTCTACATGTGTAATAGACACACATCAAATGTTAATGAAGGTAACTGACAGAGGTCCTTCCGTTTTACATATAAGACATCTAAAGGCCAAAAGGAAAAGACTAGATAGTGGGAGACCTAGTATCAAAATTCCTCTGCTGATTTCTTTTCTGGTGCTTTTTTTTCCCTTATAGAACACTGTGAATTGTAATAATAAAGTTTTGTGTGTTAACCCATTTTCCACTGAGTATGGATCTTTTGAGATTCTAAAAACATAGTTGGTGTTAGCACTCAGATAAAATCTGATAACTGAATGAGGATGAATTTTAACTACTTTTTTCTTTTTTGAAAGAGTGAGTCCCAGTCTTAGAATTATTTAATTACTTAGGTGGTTTAGAATAGCACAGTGTACCATAAGTTTAGCTTCTGGAGTGTCATTAAAAATCATCTTTAAAGGACTAAATGCACAGCTTTTCAGTGTTTTGTAATGTGGTATCTAAATTAGCAGAATGTTTCAGAGTAAACAAAGAGTCAAAGTTGCTGTGCAGTCCATTCTGATTCATGCAGACCCCATGTGTGTTAGACTAGTGCTGCCAGGACTTTCTTGGTAACTCTAGGGGGCAGTTCTGCTCTGTACTATATTGTCGCTACGTGTCGGGATTGACTTGTTGGCAGTGGATTTTGTTTTGTTTAATTAGTTTACCCAGAAAACCTTGGAAGAGAGGCCTGACAATCTACTTCCAAAGAAGGAGCCTTTGACACACCTGTGGGGCACGGTTTCACGCTGACACACATGTGGTCGGCATGAGTTGGAATCAACTCCATAGTAACTTTTTTTCTTAAATGGATAAGCAAAGAGAAAGTGAAGGCTGTTAGAAAGGAACCCTGAGAATGTAGTGATTTTTGGTTTTTCTTTGTTAACTAAAACTAGGCAAGGATAATGAACCATCAGTAAGCTGAGGAAGTAGCTGAGGTGGAGATACAGCGAGTCCTTTGTGGGATCTTAAAGGCAAGGCTAACTGTCTTGGGATAATAGTTAAATTGATGTGATCCAGATAGATTTCCATAGTCCTCTAAATACAGCCTTCTACCTCTACTGAATTTGGAGAGCTGTCCAGTATTTTCAGAAAGCAAACTTTTCATATTGTTATTGTTGCTAGGTACTGTTGAGTTGGTTCTGGCTCATACTGACCCACGTACAACAGAAGGAAACACTGTCTTGGTCCTGTACCCTCCTCGCTATCCTTGTTATCTTGAGCCCCATGCTGCACCCACGGTGTCGGTTCATCTTGTAGAGGCTGTTTCTCTTTTATGCTGACCTTCTACTTTAACAAGCGTGATGTCCTTCTTCAGGGACTGATCCCTCCTGATAATATGTCCAAAGTATGTAAGGTGAAGTCTTGCAATCCTTGTTTTTAAGGAGCATTCTGGCTGTACTTCATCCAAGATAGATTGGTTTGTTCTTCTAGCAGTCCATGGTATATTCTTCACCAACACCATAATTCAAAAGCATCAATTCTTTAGTAGTCTTCCTTAATCATCGTACATTTTCATATTTACCTGGCACCATCAGGCTGATTCTGACTCACAGCAATCTTGTAGGACAGAAGTAGAACCACTCCACAGATTTTCTAACAGGTGCCTGGTAGATTTGAAACACTGACCTTTTGGTTAGCAGCCATAGCAGTTAACAGCTATCCCACTAGGGTCTCTCCTTTCATATTTTTTTGAAAACAAAAGACTCATTGCCATTGAGTCAATTCTAACTCATAGCAAACCTATAGGAGGAAAGTAGAACTGCTCCACAGAGTTTCCAAGGAGCACCTGATGGGTTTGAACTGCTAACCTTTTGGTTAGCAGATGCAGCACTTAACCACTATGCTACCAGTGTTTTCCTTTTCATATTAGAGATGTGTTGTTTTCTTCATCAACGTCTCTGTGTCCCCACCCCAGTGCTCTCTTTTGAGTAAGTGCCTGGTTTTCTGAATTAATCTCTTCCTTGAACTGAGGATATGACTAAACTCAAGTGCAGTTCATGCCTATCTTAAAAAACCAGTGTAATAGCCTGGTAGTTACTAGGTCTGAGTTTTCTAGAACTTATTTCTGAAAGAATCGCTCATTTGGTTCTCATGTAGAATGTGAAACAAAAAGGAATGATTCAAGCAAGGACATCGATGTTCACTGAACAACTATTCAGTACCAGAAGCTCCACATGCGTTTTCTTGTTGCCTGTTTTCGTCAACTCAGCCAGGCACGTATTATCATCTCTGTTTTACAGAAAGAGGAAACTGAAGTCCATGGTGGAATGGAGGCTTTCCCAAATGCTTATTAGTGTGTGGTATAATTAGGACTGGAAATGATACCAGCCTGGGGCTATTACGTTCTCAAATCCTGCCCCATTGTTAATGAGTCCTCTTAATGGTTCAGTATTCTTTGATGAGCTCTTAGAAAAGAGCCTCCTAAAATGCGAGGCTGAAGGGACCAAGTAAATGCTGTACTTCGCACAGATGTATTCTGTGAATTCACTGTGACCAAACTACAGGAAGCCTAAGCCTTGAGTCCACAGCATAGGCAGTGCACAGACCAACTAGAGTTAAGTAGCTTGCTAAGGAGAAAAAAGTAAAATAAAATAAAACAAAACCCTGAATCACCTGTTACTCTGTGATTTGGTTATGATGTTTACTGTCAAGAGCCTTTTTTTTTTTTTGGTCAAACCGCTCTGTCCATTATTTTTATAAATTATGGATCCAGTCTTAGCTGCTCTCTATTCAGCTTTGAAAAAATTAAGTGCAAATATATGGCCATATCATAGAGAGAAGTTAATACTTAAGTTGAAAAACCTCACATCATAGGTAGCTTACAAACCTTTATTTATTAAATAAGTTCAGATAAGTTACAAAAAAATATTATGGAGGGTATACTAGGTAAAGAACATACAGGTAAGTAAAGAATTCTGCTCCACTTTTTAGCTGGATGTGGATTTGTATAAATCTATCAATGTGTTTCAGATAAGTCTTCCATGTTTGGTGTGCAACTTCTGATTAAATAAATCAGATGCAGCTAGTTGCCTCAGTTTACATTAAGTTAATGGTAAGATCAATTACATTTTTCTTTTTTTTTTTTCTATAAAAGGCATAATGGTAGTCCCTGCAGATTAACTCTATTATGTATCAATACTCCTTGTATGTTATACCTGCCGGAAAGATCATTGTGTTCAAACATGGGAAAAGACACAAAGCTTAACTTAAAATATTCAGGCAATGTATAATAATTTAAAACTAACTCTAATTAAACACTTTAGTTCTTCTGAAAATGTTGCATGATCCTATGACAAAGATCATAATTAGTATCAAGGATTTGTCTCAATTGAGATAAACTAATTGTGGCAGTTATGTGAACGTTCGATGTAAATTGATTTGTAAAGCATTGCGATGCCCTGGTAAGGAGGTGGTACACACTTGAAAAACTGATAAAAATAGAAGGATATTGACATCTATTTTATCCTGCTGGTGACTACAGAGATGTTTATTTAACACTTAAAATTTGTTTGTTTAAAATATTCAGCTATTAAAATTGTTGAGTAATTCCATTTTTATGACCTTGTGGAAGTGCATACTGACATGCATTAGGATAAAATGATGTGATATTTGGGATTTGCCTTGAAATACTTCAGCATTAAGTCTTATTTAAAATAAGGCAAAAGTGGCATAATCTTGCTATACGTTGGATATAGCTGATATATACAGATAGATAAATATGTTTCAGTCATGGAAGGTACACTATCTTAAAGCTGTAGAGACAAAAATGTTTAGATAAAAACAAAAGGGAATTAATGGTAGATTGATTAAGAAAATTAATTGACACGATTTTTCTATGCCTATTGTAGCTTTATGGCTTTGGCATTGTAGCTTTATAAAAATATCAGTTATTTTATTACTCAAATGTTCAACAAGACTGACGGATACATTTTTACCAAGCACACAAAAAGAGTGACAGGCGAGACTCCTTGAAATTCCAGCTCTTTGCTTTGTAATCTCTACGGTTTGCTGTAGTTTTTTAACCACTGCTTAAGGCATCATCCCAACCTGAATCACCTGCTTACTCCCTGCAAATAAAGATTTAAACAATAAGGGTAACCTTAGAGCAATGTTATTTAAAAAAAAAAAAAAAAGCAGGAGTCAATGAAGGTAAACAAGGAATATTCTGCAAGGGGCATTTGAAGAGTATGGGGATGTTCCCAACAGGATAGGGTCTCAGGACTTATGAATATCAACATTTGTGACTAATAAACCCCCCAAACAAAACCCACTGCCATCAAGTCGATTTCAACTCACAGTGACTCTATACAACAGAGCAGAACTGCTCCATAAAGTTTCCACGGAGCACCTGATGGGTTTGGACTGCAGACCTTTGGTTAGCAGACATTGCACTTAACCACTACACCACCAAGGTTTCTCTATGACTAACACATAGTTCAAATTCAATTTTCGTAGCTCAACTGAATAACCCTTCTTTTTCCCCTTACATGCCATTTCTTTATTTCCTTTTGTAAACATGCAAAATACATAAAAAGTCACTGTAATTCAAAGTTAGTTCTTGGAATTTCTGTTAAGAAAATATTTGCACATAAAATGAAAAGACCCCATTATTTGGAAATTAGCACACATTTTTTATCCTGTGTCAAAGGCAGGCTAAGTCCTTTGTTGTATTTCCTTAATTTTTCCTATGTTCTGTGTATTTTGGACTCGAGCGCATTGCATTGTAGCGTGTGTTTGGTGTTTGTGCTTTGGCTAACCAGGCTGTGTTCAGTGCCTAGCCCGAGGCGTGTTAAATCAATTATGGAACCACAGGGAGCAAGTGAAAGTACTGCTACCCAAAAGGCCCTGTTAAAGCTGTTACGTTCCGTTAAATACAAATTCTCTCTTTGGGATTAGAGCTTTATATTCCAAGCCCAAATTCACTTCACTTTGCTCTTTCTTATACCGTTACATACATCCTGCCACTGAGACTGCATCCTTGCTGCCATACCATGTAGCCTAAAAAAAGACACAGTAATTCACAATTCTCTTTCTGAGAAGTTTCTTGCACTCACCAGCTAGCTTTGGAAGAACACTGAAGCCTTCCCCCTTTGGAGGGATGGGAGGCATGCATTTTTTGTTGGTTGCTACACGAGGGATTTGGGTTTGGGGTTTTATTTTCATACCAGGGTTGAGTTGCTCAGGCCGAAACCATATTAAAACTGGCATGTCTTTATGGCTTCATTTGCTTTCATTGCCGCCGTGGGACAAGCTGGCACCAAAGTCTTATTTTGAAGCCCTGACATTCAAGCTCTAGAAAACAGTGCCAGTAGCATAAGCTGAAAATGCTTGGTTTAAATTTTCTAGGTTCCCCAGCAGCTCCTTCAACTGAAATACCAACCACAGGGTCGCTCAGATAGAAAGGCTGAGCAGGAGTTTGTCTCAGTAGCCAGTAGAATATCTACTTCTTTCAGGACGGTGAAGGAGTTTAGACCATTTACTGTCTTATAAAATGTTTAAAGGCTAAATTTGCATGAGGCCTTCCTCTACTGTTTATTTTAAAAACAAGACAAACAAAAACCTCACTGCTGTTGAATCAATTCCAACTCGCAGTGAGCCTACGGGACAGGGAAGAACTGTCCCACAGAGCTTCCACAGAGCACCTAGAAGACTTGAACTGCTGACTTTCTGATTAGCAGTTGTAGCACTTAACCACTAGACTACCAGAGTTTCATCTTGTTAATGGGAGAAAAGGAAAGATATGTCAAGTGCAAAAGAGAAAGCATGGATTGTTGTATTTTTAAGGAGAATTTGGGGAAAGTTTGTAGAAGGGAGAGAGGAAATAAGGACAGCTGAATGTGTTCCATGTGGGACTCGGGGAGATAAATGGATAAGAAGATTTTTAAAGACAATAAGTAGAATTCACTTTGGAAAAGCTTTAACAACCTTAAGTAAAGATTTGAATTGCTTTTTAAAAAGTTTGCCTCATCTAAATGTGCTGAAAAGCTGTCTGATAGACTGAAGCACTAGAGGGATTAAAAAGTGAGGCAAATGTGGACTTATTTTTGCATTTCAGCTGCACAGCTCACCTGATGATCCTTGCTTGATGCTCAGGCAGAGTTTTAAATCTTTTTTTTTTTTTAATTTTTTCTCCAATATTAGATTTGGAAATCAAAAACATTTGTATAGTCAGTATCTCTCAATTAATTTTGATCTAATAGATTTAGAAGCTAAAAATATTTCCTGTTTCAGGCAGTACTCTACATTGTTGATTAATAGTGGGATCAGTTTGTCTAGCGCGTCTTGTTACTAGTCAAAGACTTGTATCAAAAGGATGAACAGGTAGGAGATTATATAAAGACATTCGTAGCCATAAGACTCCTTACAGTATTACTTTTCTCCTTTTTTTTTCTAGGAAATACTATATGTTTAGAAAAATCTTAAAAACTACCATGGATTTTGAGAAGTGTAGAGAAGGTAACGCTATTGGTTCTATCATGTGGAAGTGACAATCAACCATGAAGTTTGTTCAACATTGCTTGAGGCATGTAAGACTGGAAGAATGAAATGAGAATAGAGCTGATGTGCTTTTAAAAATCTCTTTCCAGATAAAGTGCCTCTGGGTTCAGTATATTAGTATGATCCAGTTATGAATTTGAGAGGAGGAAAATTAATTTTGGTATTTGTTACAGAATAATGGCTCTCCTCAGCCTTGGATGGATATAGCTGGTTGACAGACAATCACAGATGTTGCAATTTAGAGATGTGATAAAAGCCTATTTTCTTGAAAAATGAGAAATAGACAGTAAAATCATAATGAAAAACCTTATATCAAGGATGGTATTAATGCAAAATGTGAAGCTTCTTTTTGGTACATCATTGACTACATACTGTTTATCATGATGTCTTAAGAGATATATTTAAAAATATTCAAGATCAAAAGGAACAATTGATGAGAATGGGAGTCTTGGACCAATCATACCTCAGATGATTCACCAAGACATGATACCAGTATAATCCTCTCAAATTAAGGAAGACAAAAGATACATACAACATTGTGCCAGGTTTCAGAAGCATGAACATTTACAATTCATGTACGTACCTAATTTCATAAAAATTCCATGATAACTCAAGTCTAACTTGGTACAGACTCTAGTTCTACTTCCATGAAAAGCATAGAGTTGTTGCTTTATTTTGTTGTTGCTAGGTGCCTTTGAGTTGGTTGTGACTCATAGCAACCCTACACACAGCAGGTTTACTGAAGATTGGGTGTTTGGTTAATAGCTTTGGAGGAAAACAGCTTCGCCAGGCATTGGAGAAGGTTATTATTTTATTCAGGAAAAGTTAAAGACATCTCTTTAAGTATAATTAAAATGTGTTTTTTTTATCAATACATTATAAAAAACTATGATGTTTAAAAATGGAATGAAAAAAGAAACTTTTTGTTTATTTAGGCATTAGCATAGGATTGCTTTCCACAGAGTCCTCAGAGAGGAAGTGGGAATGGACTGGAGGTTGCATTAATCACGCTTCAAGAAAAAGACTCTCTGGTTAGGCCCAATTTAATTTCTACCCTTGGGAGTTACTATCATTGCCAAACTAGTAGCCAAGCCAAGTGCCGTCGAGTCCGATCCGACTCACGGTGACCCTAGAGGGTAAATTCCAAATTTAGTGAATTTTAAAATCAAAATATTTGGGAGAAATATTAAGATTGACAGTAAGGAGGAATCTACTGAACTCAAGAAAATAAAACTAATGAATCCTAACTTCAGGAATGCAACAGCCTTTTAAGCACCTGCATGGCCTTCTCTGTAAGAATGGGCCTCACCTCTTGCCTGCAGATGGCTGTATGTCCAACTTTCAAAAGCTCTAGAGAACAAGTTTCTAGTTTGGTCTTTAATCAGTAAAAATGATACCATGGCAAGAATTTTCTCTTTCAAAACTTGAATCCCCTGCTTTATCTGGGCATATGGCATAGAGAACTGGTTATCCTTCCTGGTAATGATTCCGAAGCAGGACACAGAATGCGGAATATACTGACATTATTACATATGAACTGATAAAAATTGAATAGAGAGCAACATTTTTCAGTTTTCAAAATTTCTTTTCCCTCCCATGTGACATATTATTTTGCTTAAAAAAAGGAGCAGCAGAAATAGGAGAACCAATCATTTGATAACTCTCTGTCCCTATTCTTCAGGGAACTAGTTGAGGATCCAATGAGCCTTTGGATGAAAAAGTGCTTGGAGAATCCCAAAGTTTTATTCAAATGTGAGAGATGACTTCAGTGGTGCTGACCTTGATGAGCAGCTTAAGAAACCACCCACTGCCACTGAGGACAAGTCCTTACATCTCAGTGGGGCTCAGTGGCTTCAGAAGAGTATGAGGAAGTGGGGTTACTCAACAGGTACAACAGTTCAGCTCTTGGATTCTAATGGAAAGGTTAGTAGTTTACACTCACCAGCTACTCTGTGGGAGAAAGTCGACTTGAGTAAAGATTTACAGTCTTAGAAATTCTATGGGCACAGTTCTAGTCACTAAGAGTCAGAATAGACGCAATAGCACCTAACACCAAGGCTACTTCTGGCTCTAGTCTTCTGTGTGATTTCAAGATCTTTGCTCTTTTCAATTAACTAGAGCCTGCTGTTTTTTTTTTTTAAAAAAAAGTTTGTTTTAAAAATCATCATCCCAAAGGTAGATATTTCTGAAAACGTATCTTGGAGCCATGGATTTGAGGTATTTCTTTTTGCTCAGCAGGTATCTACTTATTTTTAAATGCACTTCTTGTTCTCCTACAACCTGGCCTCTTTAGCGTAGGTCTAAGGAGTCTTTCTTACAAGCCTTCTGAACTTTAAAACAGGGCAAACTTTTCTGGTGAAGACATCCCAATTACACACCAAACATAATCAGAAGGATCTGGCAGAATAGACTGCCTACAGTGCCCAGAATTTTCATATTCTCTGCTGGTTTGGGAGATGGGTTTCTGTTAAGTATTTTCCTACATCTCATTGCTCTTAATTGAGCCCCGAAGGCTTTTCTTGGCAACTAATCTCAACCCTGACTAAATCTGCTCAGGGCCCTGAGTGTAAGGCTCCTTTACTTCAGGCTACCTCCGATTTTTCTCAAAGTTCTACTTAGGCAAACAGAGACCATCTCCTGCTGTTTGACTGATGCCCAGGCAGGATTTTCCAAGGTAGAGACTGCTGGTATGTAGGGTTTAAAACAAACCCCACAGTGGTTGCCAGGGACTGTGGTTTGGGGACTTTAGGTATTCGCATTTCCCTATTCCTCTTGGGGTCATTTTCTCTGCTCTCCAGAGGGTGAAAGCAGTTGGCTAACAAAACTGAAGGCATTAATGATTGATGTTGTTTTTCCTTGAAACCCTGGTTGCCTGGTGGTTAGGAACTATGGCTGCTAACTAACAGGTTGGCAGTTCAAATCTACCAGGTGCCCCTTGGAAGTCCTGTGGGGCAGTTCTACTTCTGTAGGGTCACTATGAGTCAGAATCAGCTAAATGGCAATGTGTTTTGTTTAGTTGTGAAAGTTTATTAGTATTTCTCAGGATTGCAGGTATTTGGTTCAACACTTCTTGAAAGGTCTGAATGCTGACAAAATTTGGCTTCTGCTGTCATCTGCTTTTCTCTCACAAGGCTAGAAGTGGCTTTTAAAAAATGAAAACATGCTCAGGGCAAGATGAGTAAGCTTATCTTGTTTATTTGCTTAAATAGAGGCATGGGGAGGCACTAATGAACTTGGATTGCATCATTTGCTAAATACCAGCACATAGTCTAGGTTATTTTGAAGGAAAAAAGGATCATAAAACTTTTCTTGAAACCTTGTGGCATGAAGAATGTGTGATGCCTGGTAAACGGATTTCAGATTCAACCAGTAAGAATTTTATCACTAACAAGTGGTGCAATGTCCATGGAATGAGAGAAAAGGATTGGAAGAATCATCTGGGTTCTCTCTGACAATTAAATTTGGCCTACCTCCTATAGCAAGCATTGCTGTATCTGTGTGGTCAGCTCAAGAGGCCAGGGTTGCTAGTGGATGGCAGGGTTGAGGCCAGCTTGTCCTCTTCACCCGGTGCTGGCTATTATATAGAGTAATTTAAATAGTTGGGTGGAAAAAGTTTCCAAATTTACTTAGGTGATCAAAAGATTAGTTTATTTTTGTAAAAATACTCACTTTAGAAAATTTGGTGATAATTAACAGTTTGTCTATTTTAGCTAATATTTCTTCTACGTATTTTCAATCATATGCATATGTAGTATATAAAATATGTATCTATAGTATATAAAATTTTCTATTTCTTTTCATTATTTAACATTATAATGGAAGTAACTTTCTGGGTTTTATGACCTCTTCATAACCATAATGAAAAATTTAAATCATGACTATATAAAGGTGTGTGAGTTGGGTGTACTATAGATTATTAGGGAAACCCTAGCGGCATAGTGGTTTAAGTGCTACGGCTGCTAACCAAAATGTTGGCAGTTTGAATCTGCAAGATACTCTTTGGAAACTCTATGGGGAAGTTCTACTCTGTCCTATAGGATAGCTTTGAGTCAGAATTGACTCAAAGGCATTGGGTTTTATACCTTATCAAACATTTTTTGATATTTCAGTTGATTTCAAATTCTTAAAAATTATACTTCAATAAATGTCTTTGATGTTTAAAAATATTTTCTAAAAGGGTCCTTTTTTTCTGTCTTAGGAGGGATGCCCAGAATTTCACTCAGTATTAGAGATCTCATTGAGCAATAGAAATGGAAAGAACTTTGGACATTATCTCAAGTAAAATATTTGCCTTACAAATCAAACATGTAAGTGCTAGGAATGCTATGGATGAATTTTAAGAGTATATTTCCTCTCCTTTCTTGCTTAGTTTCTTTTTGAGAGAATTTTATCGATGCACCAAAGGTGGCAGAGGTGGGATGTTAGGTACTTCTTAAAGTCAGAAAGGACACCTTCCGGGTAACAGTCTTTGCTCACCCATTCACTATGTAAGCCAGTTTGAGTGTCAGTATGAAAATATATACTCAGTATCTTTAATAAAGGCACACCTCTACTGCGCCTTTAGTACGCAGATATAATCTCATCCTTGAGTAGACTGAGAGTCCTTGCACTCACTTCTTCTTTCCAGCAGGGCATGCTCCTCATTTGGACACTTTCTACCTCCTGGCTTCTTGGAATCAAGATTCCACCTTGTATGATAAGTTAATGAATGAATCACCCAGCTGAGACAGGGGCAGGGTGTCCTTAGTCTTCATTCAATGACGAAGCTTTATGGGCAAATTGGGAATATTGTTAACATGGCTAGAAAAACTCATTTTTTAAAGTCTAAATTATATTTGTTGTTGTTATTGCTTCTTTTCAAACAGAAAGTCACTGATTTTGTTCGCCCTTCATTATCTCTCTGATCACAGTAAAGAGTCTCCAAAATGAAGATTTTGGCTGATGATTGGAACTCTTGCTTTTCTTTTTTGTCAGCCTCCCTTGATTTCACATTTGTTCTTCCTATTCTAAAAACTTCTTTTGGCATCAACAGCTATTGAATCTTGCTGGCCCACATTTTTCTGATTTGGGGGCAAAAGAGAATAAACATAAAAAGGGAGACGAGAAGTTGGAAACAGAGTGCTTGCATTTAAGTCCAAGCTCTGGTGCTTGCTACCGCGCCTCAGTGAAATCCATCTGAGATTGTACTTTGTCTCCTAAGTATAGCACGTTGCATAAAAGGCACATAATAAGTAATTGTTTTATTTTTTTCCATCAATAAAAAACTAATTAGGCTAAAAGACTCCAATTTGCAAAGTACAGGTGTGCCCAGACGGTTTTAAGCTGATCAGTATTTCTTACATATGGCTCACTTAAATTATTTTAAATAACACATTTAACACTTTAAAAGCCTTTTTACACATTGGCTATGTAGGCAATAACCGTCTTTGTTGTAGCTCTTCTAATTTTCAAAACACTTCCTCCTCCAAAAAAACAAAGAAAACCTCACTGCATCCAGTGAGTACTACTAGTGACCACAAAGGACAGAGTAGAAATGCCTGTAGGTTTCTCACCTTGCTAGAGTTCTGGGTGGGATTTCTAACCGGGGTTAGGCTATACCTCTTCTCAGCAATTCACTTTTCAGTACCTTGGAGGAAAAATAATTTTTATTTGAGCACAGGATGGAAAGTGAAGTCAGAAATCTTAGAGAATGAAATTCTTAACACCTTGGATTTCTGAGAGTTGAGAGAGAGGTGTGATTACCACACCAAGAACATGTCTCTAGGTCTGGCTAGGATTATGATGTTACCTACACGGTATGTGACTCCAAATCATCTTTCCCAGTCAAGTATACATAGACTGGTGATATGGGATCAAGTTTAACATTCACAAGCTAATTTAAAAGGGCAAATAATGTTAAGCGAAAGAAATGATAATTTAAGTAGAGATTTCAAGAAGTATAGACATGGGCATTATGCAAAGATACACATTCAAATTCTCTAATAATCCTCAAATATGCTTTTCTTATTGTTATGATATATATATATAAAACACTTGCCAATTCAGCATTTTCCACATGTACAATTCAGTGACACTATTACATCAGCCATGTACTATATCTACTGCCAAATTTTCCATCATCACAAAGAGAAACTCAGTACTTTGTAAGCAATTACTCTCCATTTCATCTTTAAGAAAGATGAGCATCTTCCCTCATTTAAACTGAAAATTTTCTGCTTTTAAGCAGATTCTGTTTCCACACATTGATCTGGAATTCTTTCTTACCTTCAGAAAGTTGACAATGTAGGTATATTCTCTAGAAACGAAGTAATACTTTTTATAACTTGCTTTTGACTCATTATGGACAAGTGCTTATAAAATTTGCATGTTTTTCTCTTGTACCTTTCTCCTACTTTTTTTCTTTTCCTTTCTCTCCTCACACGCTTTCCTTAACTGAATGAAGGGCACAGGTAAATATATGGTGACAACTGTTCTGCAAATCAGTGTTCTTTGGGCCTAATTATCCCTCACATATTCTTTCACCATTGCATCCAATGATCCAAGACAAAATGCTAAAGACATTTTTTAGGACCACGTGCATCTCTCAATTTTGAGATAAAAATTAATTCATTTTAAGTAATATAGTCCTCCAGCTTTCAGTTTTTTTCCTAAGGAGTGGAATAGGTAAATGTTTCCTACCCTGAAGATCCTAGATTCCCTACCTCGAGACATTCTTGAAGAATAAGAAGTGTATCTTATTGATAGTATGTTAAAAATCTTGACATCATACATTCACTAAAGTTTAAATATCGATTATTTTTTTAAAAAATTTTACTTTAAGTGAATGAAGGTTTATACAGAAAACTGATTTCTCATTAAACAATACACATCATTTTGTGACACTGGTTGCCAAATCCATGGCATGTCAGTACTTTCCCCTTGCCAACCTTGAGTATGCCCTTACCAGTTTTCCTGTCCGCTCTTGCCTTCTGGTCCTTGCCTGTGAGCTGATGTGCACATTTTGTTTCATTTGGTTTCATGGACCAATCCGATCTGTAGCTAAAGGGTAAACCTGAGGAGTGACTTCAGAATTGAGCTGAAATGTCATCTGGGAGCCATACTCTTGGGATTTCTCCAATCTCTGTCAGACCAGTAAGTGCGAGCTTAAAAAAAAAATAGTTTACTGTTATTGACTTAATAGTTGTGTTAGCATTAGTTCTTAATCAGTAGATCTTGGTGGGGGGGTAATCAAATCCCACTTTTCTGACACCAAATATGCAGAATAATCAATCAAATCAATGCAATCCCCATTCTTTCTCTCTTCGTCTGATAACAGCTGTACACGTAGCACCTCTTCCTCTGATTCTAACCGCCTGGATCTAGCTTACAAAAGCTAAAGGACACAGTCCTCCAAATTGCCCAGTCTGCCCAAGACTTTAGATGACAGCCTCAGGCTTGGAGTTCCCACAATGCTGTCATTTCTGACTTGTTCGCTACAAATTTGGAGTTTTCGCAGTACCCCCTCAGGATACTAGCCATAAATCCAGGGGCCGTCAGGACTTTCTCACTGTTGTAATCTCCTGGCTGTCACTACTCTCTTTGAAAATTTGCTAGAACGACTGATGGAATGAATGGGAAGCATCATACTTGTTTATTAGGTTTATACAGGTTTATTATACCAGAAGGATACAAAGAAAGAAACACAAGGATGAATCTCAGAGGCTTTCTAATATAGAGCTTCCAGGTTTCGAAAAGGGATGTGCTACTTTCCCACGGGTGTCAATGAAAACCGTGAGCCATCCAAGTCCAGAGCTTTTATTGCAGGTCTCATAATTAACTGCAAATTCCAGCCCTTCTCTGTTGAGGTTGTTTGACATCAGGAAGTCATCACAAGGTTGATATCATGAGACAGGTCTTTCTGATACTGTCAGCGTCTACCCAGTGAGACATATATAAGCAGGGTCCTCATCAAAAACACTTTAATCACTCGGAAAATCTCATTTTACCCCACAGTAATGATGACCAGAAGTTGTGTTTTTATATGCCAAAAGTGGAAGAAAAATTATTAATATATAAAGTTTGTTAAACAGCATCATGACTTCAGCTACTGTCAAGATCAATTTCTCAGTTCCAAAATTAAATATCCAGCTACCGGATGAACATTATCAATGCTAGATGTGCTACAGTTGCTTTGAACTGAACCAATAACTCTCCACATTCTCCCTGGCTATTCATCTGACTTCCCTATTTTTAATTAACTCATCACAATCTTCACATTTCTCAAGCATAGCACTATGAAATTGCACTTCTTTGTCTCTCTCTCTCTCCAAATGTAGCCATTTAATTGTGCCATTTCATTTTATTTTAAAAATATCTCTTATTTATGTATTTTCTACATCCATGGCCACACGTTTGGTCTAGCTTCTTAACTCATAACTGATAGTGTTGTACAATTTTTCCAAATACTCTCCTGAACTCTATTCTTTTCCCTATAAAGTACATCCAAACTATGGTCTGCACAAATCTGATCATTGTATTTCTGTTTTTTTAAAAAGTATGTACCATATTCCCTAGAAAGTAAATCTAAACTCCTTAGCAAAGCATACCAGATTCTTTAATGAATGGCCTCAGGCTAACAAACTGTCTCGTTTCCTGCTACTTCTGCTCCTCCCCTTGCATTCTACCCAAACCAAGTGCCGTGTTGCATTCTGAGTACCCACTAAAAGATCCATACTTGCTTTCATCTCTCTGTCACTTTCCTTAGCTGGCACTGAACCTTCCTATGGAGTCTATCCTGTTAATTTCTACTCATCTTTTTTAAGACTCAGCTCATTGCCAGCTATCCTTAGTTTTTCCTCCTGTCAGAATAAACCAGTAATTTTTATACCCTCACTGTACCATTTTTTTCATGTTCAGTAGGTTGTCCATTGGTCTCTGTATTCATTCTAATAGCTGATAATACAGTATAGAATAATGCAAAGCCCTTAGACTCATGAAATTTTTATACTCTCTTGTGAAAAATAAATAATAAACAAATGTATCAATGCTTAAATAACATGACTTCAATAAATGCTATGAAGAAAATAAAATAGTTCTTTTAGAAAGTGATAGAGGTCGGGGACGCTGGTTGTATTATACTGAGAGGTCAGAGAAGGTCTTTCTAAGGAGGTGACATTTGAGTAGAGATCTGCGTTACACGCTGGTAAGCTTCTAATGAATTGGATGTGGGCCATACAAGGAAGAAAGTAATCTAGGATGAAAACCTAGACTGGAAACATGGACAACTGAGTGAGTGGTGGCAATATTTCTTTGACTGAAAAAGATGAAAAGAAAGTAAGATGGAGGATAAAACACATTTTTTGTACACTTGTTTACAGATTCATATCTCCTTAGACTGCAACTCTCCTGAGGACTGGAGTCATGTTTTCTTTATCTTTGAACAAAATTAAACAGGCAAATTACTTAAGCACAGGGAGGCTAGTGTGAAGAACTAACAGAAAGGACTATTTGATGGCAATTGGTCTTTTATTTTTGATGTTTTGATGGCCAAAGTATCAGGGACTTCTTTACTATGTTATGTCTAGAGTGCTTTATAGCTCTACAATTGTATTTAACTAAGTCTTAAAATTTTAAGGCAGAAAATTACCCAGTAGCTAAACTAAGTCTGATGGCTTAGGACAGTAGATTCATGGCTCATCTGAGTCAATTGGCATAATATGGTACATAAAGAAAGTACTTTGCATCCTAATTTGATGAGTAGCACTTGATGTCTTAAAAGCTTGTGATTGGGCATCTGAGACGTATCTATTGGTCTCTACTCTTCTTAGGCTAAAGAGAAAGAAGGAAATCAAAGACTTAAAGAAGAAACTAGTCTGCAGAACCAATAGTCTACATGAACAATGACATCACCAACCTTGAAACCAGAGGAACTAGATGGTGCCTGGCTACAACTCCTAATCCAATCAGGGACTAAACAGATGGTCTCAGGTAAAATGAGAGAAAAAGTATGGAATAAAATTCAAATTCCTAAAGAAAAGTCCAGACATACTAGCTGATGGCAAATAGCTGAACCTCTGAGACTGTTTTCCTTGGATACTCTTTAAACATGGAACGCAAACCATTCCCATAGGTCACCTTTCAGCCAAATGACAGATTGGGCCATAAAATAAATAATGTCACCTGTGAGTACTGTGCTCCTCAAATAATCACCTAGATGAAACCAAATATTTAACACTTACCTTAAACCAAAGACAAGAAGGTAAAGGGTGACAAAGAAGCTAGATTAATGGAAACAGAACAACCATAAAGGAAATAATGAGAATGCGGATGTATCATGAAGAAGGTAGCCAATGTCACTTAACAATATATATAGAAAATTTTAAATGAGAACTTAATTTTCTGTATGAACTTTTACCAAAACACAATAAAATATATAAAAATACATATTTTTCAACAGATGTGCAAATACCTGGTTAATTCACGTGTCATCTGCAGTCCTGATGAGATATATATTATTTAATTATTAAAGAAAGAAAATTACCCAGTACTTGAAAATCAAATAGTTGTTGCTGAATGATTCAGTGTATTCCCCACATACAGAAAAAGTCATCTTGTTTTCAAATATTATCTTCAATCTAAATGAGAAGAGTTAAATCAGAACTAAAAGCAATGAAATGGCAAAAATAAAACAGTAGAAAACCAATCCCTAGATGAAATATAATTAATGATATAGAAATCCTGAAATGAAACTAACTATGCCAAAACATTTATGAGAAATGTTGAACACCATTCCATAGTGTTTAGAAATTATTAAAGTTTATTATCAAAATGAGTGTTCCATTCATCAAACATTATGTGTGCTATGTGAAATTTACAATAGGCATAATTATCCCACTGAGAGAACAATTCTACATTTAATCAAAAACTTTGAGACATCCAGGTCTGTTGCCAATCAGACAATGCCTGTGGGTTGATCAACCGCATTTTCCAATAAAAACATCACCACCATTCGTCAGGGTGTACGTGGAGAATTCATACCAATCAATTTCTTGTGGAACACAAGAATGGGGCCTTTCTACAACCACAATTTAGTAGATTTCGCATTTGGACTTAAACTTTTACCCTTGAAAAATTGTTCTAATTCAAGAACTGAAGTCCACCATGCATTTGCTGACTCGGCTCTGGTGCAATTGGAAGTTGACCCTGTTTTTGGCTGAAAAATCACCTTCAGTGAGGAGGCCCACTGTCACATTTGGACTGATGAGAATCCAATGGAGATTCAAAACTGCACTTTACCCCCAAAAGTTACTGTTTGGTGTGAATTTTGGTCCAGAAGAATGGCAAAAGATATAGGGCAATGATAACTGTTTCCTTCTGGCCCCATTTAGAGGGTGCCACTGTGGTCATTTACCCAACGTTCTTTTCCAAACATAATGTCACCAAACATACTTCAAAATAATAAAAACAAAACTATATTATTTACACAACTTGTTTTATTCAAGGTCAAAGATAGGGCAGACTCATTGGAATACTGTTTAGATCAAGAGGACTTCCTTCAAACAGACCAAGCAGATATTGCATGGCTTAAAGGCATAAAAAGGGTGCATCAGGGTTGTATCTTTTCACTATACTTATTCAGTCTGTATGTTGAGTAAATAATTCAAGAAGCTAGACTACACGAAAAGAAATGTGGCATCAGGATTGGAAGAAGACTAACAACCTGTTTTATGCAGATCACACAATCTTGGTGGCTGAAGGTGAAGAGGACTTCAAGCACATACTGATGAAGATTAAAGACTACAGCCTTCAGTGTGGATTGTTCCTCAACGTTAGAAAAAAAAAAATCTCAGAACTGGACCAATAAGAAACATCATGATGAACAGGGAAAAGATTGGAGTTTTCAAGGATTTCATTTTTCTTGGATCCATAATCAATCTGCAATGGAAGCAGTAGCCAAGAGATCAAACGATGCACTGTGTTGGACAAATCTGTGAAAGACTTCTTTCAAGTATTGAAAAACAAAGATAGCACTTGAAGACTAAGATACACCTGATCTGAGCCATGGAGACTTCAGTCACCTCGTATGCATGTGAAAGCTGGACAACAAAAGTGGAAGATGAAAGAATTAATTCGGTTAAACTATGGTGTTGGTGAGGAATATTGAGTACACCAAGAACTGTCAAAAGAATGAGCATGTGTGTCTTGGAAGAAGCACGATTAGACTGCTCCTTAGAAGCAAGAATGGTGAGACTATGTCTCTCATACTTTGGGCGTGTTATCAGGAGGCATCAGTCCCTGGAGAAGGACATCACACTTGGTAAAATAGAGAGTCAGTGAAAAAGAGGAAGACCCTCAATGAGATGCATTAACATAGTAAAGTAAAAAAAAAGAATTTGTATTCACCAAAAGTAATGCCTACAACTAGAAATTCCAACAGATGAAGCAATTAGATACTTTAAAGAAAATCAACATTTCGAGCTACCTAACAAGTTGTGGAATGAAACTCACGCTGTCGGCCTGGGATTAGAAACAAGGATCCTCATCTGGGACAACAGAGCCTGCAGAGCATCCGTGTCCTAAGAAATGGTTTGAATGGGGCTAGTCTTCTTTAAGCCTTATTAAAAGTTGCCTATACGGCTTCCCTTACCTCACATACCCTGTCCTCTTCCCTCATCTACCCTGTCCACATGTCTAAGTAAACAGAAGAACAGAGAAATTTGATGAGGTGTGGGGTCTCAGCCGAGAGATCTGTTTTTATGACAAAGGAAAAAGGGACCCAGACAGGAGAGGAAGAGGCTTTCAAAGAACACTTCATGTCCCTTCCTAATTCTTCAGTCCAGTGCTAAAGCTGAGCTGAAGGAAGAGAACCTAGCAGGTTACAGTATGAAGTGGTTAAACTTGATTGGGCTTTTGGATAACTGAAAGTTGCTGAAAAACTGTGGAATCTGACTGAAATTTCATGAAAGGACAAGAAAGTAGATTTATCTTGGTAGTAAAAACAGTGCTAGCAAAGGAGAAATCAGTCTCCATTTCTATATCCCACTGAATCCATAAAGTTCAGCAATCTGGCAGTCAGATAGCAGGCTATTCTAATGCCTCAATCCAGGATCTTAAGTATAAGGAATGGGGGCGCTGATGCACATGTCATCATTGAAATGGAGTGCGACCATTCCTAACTTAGCTTCCACAATTTGTGGAAATGCATGAATTGTCTACTTCAGCAAAAAGTATTGTTACTGGTCTTGTATTCCACGTTATAGACAACAAAAACGTCTCTCTATGTTTTCACTGAGTGACAGTTCTCCAGGAATATTGTCACAGTTCTATGTAATCCTAGCTATGTGCTTAAAAAGCAAACATGATCTGAAAGTAACAGACAGTGAACTAGTGAACTAGTCAAAGAGATTTAGACTTATCTACCCCAGAGCTATTTGCTTACATTCTAGGGTAGAGCTGTTTCCCTCCACTTTTCAGAAAAAAAAAAAAAAATCAGTTATACTCCAGAGTGAAGGTCTTTCTCTTCCTCTCTGGAGAAGAGAAGGGGCAGAGCTGGCTATATAAGCTCTGAATCTTGGTGTCATGGTGTAAAGTCTAGTGTATACTCAGGTAAACAATTAGTTCTCATCTTACCACCCTGTGAAGACCTGGAGCTATAATGCTGTTTGAGCAATCGTCTGTTTTCTGATCCACAGATCTCAAGTTTTCTACCATATTTATGCTGACAAACATGACATGTAGGAGTATAACCATATCATCAGTTTTAAGCTCAGGAACTAGTATACATAATTTTATCTTATTTCTTATATGATCTTTTTTAAAAAAAAAAAAATTAGGGGTCCAGATAGCTCAATCTGTTTGTATAATAAAAGTAGTCAGTTTTGCCTTTCTTAGGTGAATTTGATCTTAACACATGTGAACAACATCAATTCTATTACAGAAATACCCTGTGAAGATCTCCTATTGATACAGAAACTTATTGAGTGTTAGGTTTATGCTGCAGATTTTAGAGAGAAGGTCTGAATTAGAAGCACATTTTGAATCTTGACCCAACTGGTTGTATCTGTATAAGGACTAGCAGGACAAATGAAATGTTTCTTTCTTTCTTTTTAAATTATTTTTTAATGAGATTAAGTGAAGGTTTACAATCCACCTCAATTTGCCACATAAAACCCTGAACACATGCCTCTGTGCAGCTCTATCTGCTCACCTCACCCTGTGACAGCACACTCCTTTCTACCTTGTACTTCTGGTATCCACTCAACTAACACTTTTCCTTTCCTCTCCACTTTCCCCTCTCCTCTCTAAAGAGGAACCATTTGGACAGCCTCACGTATGTATTAAGCCAAGAAGTACACACACCACCTGCATGAGTCTATGTCCTGTAGTCCAGTCCAAGTTTTTCCTGAAGAGTTGGCTTCAGTACTGTTTCAGCTCTGGACTAGCAGCAAGTCCAGGAGCCGTGTCCTTAAGGGACCCTCCAGGTTGTCAGGCCACCGGGTCTGGTCTTTTGATAGACATCTAGAGCTGCACTCCCCTTTTCTTCATCCTTCGTCAGGGACTCTACACTGCATTCCCTGTCAGGACAGTCTTTCATGGTGGCCAAGCACCATCTAGTTCTTCTGGTCTCATACTGATGTAGTCTCTCAATCATATAAACCTGTTTCCAGGACTCATATTTTCCTCATGTCTTTGCTATACTTGGTTTTCATCTGCTCCAGGTGGGTCAAGACCAATTGATGTTCCTTAGATGGCAGCTTGCTGGCTTTTAAGGCCCCAAGTACCACTCATCAATATGGGATGTAGAACAATTTCTTAGTAAAAAACTAGTTTTACCAGTTGACCTGCATGCCCCCTGAAACCACAGTCCCCAGACTCCAGCTATTCTGTCCTTTAAAAAGTTGGATTGTGTTTAGCAAACCTTTTAGCTTATGGTGTAGTCCAGTCATGCCAATCTCCCTTCTACTGTATGCTGTCACTTGCTTCACCTAGCTAAATTCCTGTCAACTGTCTAATCTGTGAATAACTTTTTCCCTCTCTTCCCATTCTTCTAGGCATCAAAGATGATTTTCTGCTGACCATAAGCCTTTTCTTAAATCCTTATGACAATGGTCTTATACAATATTGGTCCTTTTAACACTGACTGATTTCACTCAGCATTATGTCTTCCAGATGATTCCAGATTATGAGATGCTTCCTAAAACCATTGTTGTTCTTTATCACTGCATAGTGTTCCATTGTAAAAATATACCGTCGTTTATCCATTTGTCTGTTGATGGGCATCTAGGTTGATTCCATCTTTTTGCTGTTATGTACAGTGCTGCAATAAACATTTGTATCTATGTATCTGTTTGTGTGACAGTCTTTGTTTCTCTAGGATGTACATCAAACATCAGGATTGCTGGATCATACTGTATTTCTATTTCTAGCTTGAAAATTGTATTTTTACAACAGTCTTGTGAGGGTCCCCAAACCAACTTTGGCTGTATGAATTGCACTACTGGAAGCCAAGGACCATACCTCTTAATCTTCTATCTAGTGTTGTGCATAAAGTAGGGGCAAATAAGAATAGAAATAAGTGAGGAAAAATGATTTTGAATGCAGAATATCATAGTATCACCTAAATTGTCCAGATGCCTTGTCCCAGATGCTGAGTTAATCAGCCAATCAGATAAAATATTTTATTATTCTTTGAGCTGAGATAAAGCAATAACAGAAACCAGCATATTTGTAAGCATAGTCAGTTCAACAAATGCTTACTGAATTTCTACTGTGTGTGAATTGTTGTGTTAAACACTGGAGTTTAACAGATGAATAAGACACAGTTTAAGACTGTGTGTGTGTGTGTGTTCAGTAGGGACTGAAAATCAGAAAAAGAATTTGAAATATAAAGTAGCAATTTCAGGAATAAGCGGGCAAAACACAAATAGGAAAAAGTATGGTGTCCAAGAACAACCACAAGTAGTTGTGTAATATTAGAGCTGTGGCTCTCGATCTTGGCTACCCAATACAGCATTCGGAGAGAGTCTGAAAAGAAATGTGTATGCCGAGGCCCTACCCACACAAAATCCAAATCTCTAAAGGTGGGACCTAGGCACTGGTAATGATTTAAAGCCTCCCAGATGACTTCGGAAACCTTACTGGCATACTTATTAAGTGCTATGGCTGGAAACTAGAAGGTCAGCAGTTCAAATCCACCAAGCACTCCTTGTAAACTCTATGAGGTAGTTCTACTCTGTCTATAGGATTGCTATGAGTAAGGATTGACTCCATGGTAGTGGATTTTATTTAGATAATTTTAGTTGCATTAAAGGGTCACCAGGTGTGAAGCAAGACTTGATAAGAGATGATGCAGCTTCCCTATTTGCAAAACATGGCTAATAACACCTACCGTGCTTCACTCATGGGGTTGTTATGAAGACACAGTATGAAGGCATCTGAAATGCTCTATGAATTATGAAGCCCATAAAAATGCACAGTAGCACTGTGCTTGCCCCTGGGACCTGGGTATACACATTTTTTGAGACTCCCTCAGAATGTCATCTTGTGTAGCCAAAACTGAGAGCCACTGCTCCCGTATTACAGAACTACTTATAGCTGTTCTTGGACACTGTAATTTTTCCTGTTTATGTTTTGCTCCACTATCCATAAAATTAATACTTTATATTTAAATCTTTTTTTCTGATCTTCAATCCCTACCAAATGTGTGTGTGTGCGTGTGTGTGCGCTTGCGTGCGCACGCGCGCACACACACACACACACGCACACACACACAGAAACAGACAGAGTCTTAAACTGTGTCTTATTCATCTTTTGAACTCCGGTGTTTAACACAGCAGTTCACACAGAGTGTTGGTCCAAGGAAGGGCAAGATATCATAGAATCTGTCCCACAGGAGATGCCCAACATGTATTTTTCAAACAGATGAATGACTGAGTAAATCAGCAATGGAAATAAATGCACACTCAGCTCTCGAAATAGCACTGAAATAGAAAAAAAAAAGATTAAAGGGAAAGTATATGTTTATGGTTTGTATTCAAATGGAATTTATAGGGGCATGTGAACTGATGCAAGTTAAGTTTATTTACCGTGACTTTCAAACAAAATGTGAATGAACGTTAACAATATGCATAGAAATATGTCTTGATTTTGAGTTTCCCAGTCAAGAACATGAGTTGGTACACAGACAAAGTAAACAATAAGAGATTTCTAGGGGGAAAAAAGTCAATATTTGAAATCAGAGCACAGTGGACCTCTTGGAAAGTAATCACATTTTCTTCGGAGTCTCCCACTTTAATTTTTTAGATGGTATGACTTTGTACAAAATCATATGAGTGAGTGAGTGTGTGTGTGTGTGTGTGTAGAAAGTGAATTGTAAGTTTTAAATCTAAAAGTAAAATGTTGATTGCTTAGTCAATGACTGAGGAAAGGCAAAGAACAATGTATTTTCATTGTATCCTTTGCAAATTTCAACCTTTGCTAGATTGGAGTGTGTTGGTCCAAGCAGGGGAAAGCTAATCTACAGGTGGTTAGGTGTCTGTTAGAAAAGCTGAGTTGGAACTGAGATGTATGGTAATTAACATGTTGCCCATCACCTTGCTCATCCCTTCATCTGTTGCTAGTACTATTTGTAACAGCCTTCTACCCAGTCCCTTGTGGAACAAAGAATATCATTACTGATGTCAGATGGATCTTGGCTGAAAGCTGAGACTACCAAAAAGATATTTACCTCCGTATTATTGACTATACAAAGACATTGGACTGTACAGATTATAACAAATTATGGATAATGCTGTGAAGAGTAGGAATTCCAGAACACTTAATTATGCCCATGAAGAAACCATACATAGACCAAGAGGCAGTTGTTCAAAGTGAACAAAAGAATATGAATTAAAGTCAAGTAAGCTATGTGTCAGGGCTATATTCTTTCACCATATTTATTCAATCTGTATGCTGAGTGAATGATCTGAAAAGCTGAGCTATATGAAGAACAAGGCATCAAGACGATGGAAGACTCACTAACAACCTGCATTATGTGGATGGCAAGACCTTTCTTGCTGAAAGCAAAGAAGACTTTGAAGTCCTTACTGATGAAGATCAAAGACTACATCTTTCAGTGCAGACTACACCTCTATATAAAGAAAACAAAAATCCTCACAACTAGACCAATAAGCAACAGTATGATAAAATGAGAAAATATTGAAATAGTTCAGGATTTCTTTTTACTTGGATCCATAATCAACCACCATGGAAGCTGCAGTCAAGAAATCAAATGACGTATTGCATTGGGTATATCTGCTGAAAAAGACCTTTTTTAAGGTTCAAAAAGCAAAGATGTCACTTTGAGGAGTAAGGTGCACCTGACCCAATCCATAGTTTATTCAGTCACCTCACACCTATGCAAAAGTTGGACAATGAATCAGGAAGACAGAAGAGTTGATGCCTTTGAATTATGGTATTGGGGAAGAGTACTGAATATGCCAGGGACTTCCAGAAGAATGAACGATCTGCCTCGGAAGAAGCACAGCCAGAGTGTTCCTTAGAAGTGAAGATGATGCGACTTTGCATCACGTACTGTGGACAAGTTATCAGGAGGGACTAGTGTCTGGAGAAGGACATTATACTTGGTGAAATGAAAGTTCAGAGAAAAGGAGGAAGACCGTTGAAGAGATGAAGGGACACAGTGACAGTAACAATGCGCTCAGGCATTGTGAGGATGATACAGGACCAGACAATGTTTTGTTTTGTTGGACAGAAACTACCTAATAGCACCTAACAATAAAGACAACCCCGTCCTCTGCCAATTAGTCGGCCTCAGAGTAATCTTCCTAAAATGTAAAACTAATAACCCCCTCACCTGTTTAAAAAAGTTTCATTGTATTCTATTGCCATGGAGTTAATCCCGGAAATGTACGCATGGTTTATTAGGCACTTGTTCCCATTTATTTTTCCCACTTCTTTGTCTATCTCCTCCTGCTATTCTTTCCCTAATCACAAAATACTGCCCACTGATCAATGAACATTCCATGCCTCCATTCCTCAACTCTCACTGCTTTCTGTCTGAAATATACGATAATTTTGGTCTGAACTGTGAATTCCACTCATGCTTCAAGATCAAGTTGAAATCATATATCTTGGCAACTTTCCCAACTTTCCAAGCTGTGGTTTCTTTGCATACTTTGACCACCCTGTGTTTTTGACCCTTAATGGCACTAAATATATTATTTATCTATTTGTGTCTGTCTCCTTTATAAACCCATGAGCTCATCCCGGGTAGAGAGTCTATTTGATTTGTCTTCTTATCTCCATCTCTTAGAAGGGTACTTGGTGCCTAAGACAGTCTCATGTTTTCCATTGACTGAATAGCTGAACATGTAACAGGATTAGGTTGATTTCACTACTATAAGAATGCAAAATATATAACTCAAAAGGTAGAGGATGTTTCTGTCTCATGTCAAAGAAACTCAGTCAGGCAGTTCAGGGCTGTATGGTAGGTTTGCAATGAAATCAGTGTCCCAAGAGTATGCTAAAATGCTACTCCTCATCTTAACTTTAAGAGCATTTTATGGTCCAAAATGGCTTTTGGAGCACCAGTGATTACATCTGAATTTCAACAAACAGAAAGAAAGAAGAAAGGGGAGTGTAGGGTGGAGAGGGCCAGAAGTTCTCCCTCTTAGCTGACTCAATGCTCTTTTTAAAAGATTTCACAGTCATCTACATAAATGCTTCTGCCTGTATCTTGTTTGCCACCTTTGGCTTCAAGGGATATTGGGAAATACCGTCCTTAAGATGGACACATATATACTGCCACCTAGAATAAAACTGAAGTTGTGTTTGTGAATAAGAAGGGCAGAATGGACATTTGCAGTCTCTGGCACAAATTTCTTTGTGATCCTTCCTGATAACAATGGAATGTGAACACAGAGTCTATGCCATAAATGGGAGGTTACCTATGCTACAATGAATTTACGCATAAGTTGCTGTTTGGGTGTCATATACAAGGAACTTGTTGTTGTTAAACGCTGTTTGGTCAGTTTCGACTCACGGTGACTCTATGTAAAATAGAACAAAACACTACCCAGTGCTGTGTCATCCTCACAACTATTGCTGTGTTTGAACTCATTTTTGTAGCCACTGTCAGTGTATCTCATTGAGGGTCTTCCTCTTTTTCATTGACCCTCTGTCAAGAAACCCTGGTAGCATAGTGTCTAACCCAAAACTCGGCAGTTCAAAGCTGCCAGTCACTCCTTGGGAACTTGATGGGGCAATTCTCCTTTGACTTGTAGCGCTGCTGTGAGTAGGAACTGACTTCATGGCAGTGGGTTTGGTTTGGGGGGTGGGTGGGTGGGGGACTTCTACTTTATCAGCGTCGTGTCCTTCTCAATGTCCTTCCTGATGACATATCGAAACTATGTGAGATGAAGTTTCTAAGGAACATTCTGGCTATGCTTCTTCCAAGTCAGATTTGTTCATTCTTCCAGCAGGTTCATGACATATTTAATATACTTTGCCAACACCAGAATTCAAATATTTAATTTTACTTTGGTGTCCTTTCTTCATCATATACCTTTTGTGTACACTGAAAATATCAAATGAGGTGATTGAAAATACCTAAATTATAAACATGATGAGGCCGAGGATGTTTTAAGTCTTACTACCATTTTACTGAAGAAATGTGTGGCACAGCACTTTACAGCATTCTTAGAATGGTCTTTGAAAGGACATTTTTTTTTTCCTTCCAACTAGAAGAGCGTATCCTCATTCAGATATTCCTTTAAAATTGAGAAAATATCTTGGGTCTATGACTTCAGAAGGGCTGATAACACTACACTCATTAGAATCCATTTAGATAATGAAAATCAGGCTATAGCACCCTGATGCAGGCTGTGCATTCTTATTCTCTGGGCTTGAGGGGAGGTACCAATGAGCCACAGGAAGAGCCAGGCTGGGTGTGCAATGTTAGGGTACCAATACCCAGAACTGGAGGGTGGAGGATGGACCTCGGCACTCCAGTCTCCGGGAGCAGTTTTCCAGGTTTGGACCCACAGCATTGGCACCAACTAATTAGAAGACTCCTGAAATGCTGTCAGTATTCTGGAAATTCTGGTTTTCTGTAAAGAACCCAATTTTGTGCATGTTGAAGTTGGAGTGAATGACGTCCACCAGGTGGCGCCACATTCCAGTTGGACCTGAACAGGTTTGGCTCGGGCAGCCTGACTCTGGCATTTCCAGCCACCCTGCTGTTATTTTGTTAACTTTGTAGCAGTACCACGGTAATGCAATAATTCAATTCAACATTTCTGCCCGATTAAATTTTGGGGTTCCATTATGACATTTTGACCAGATTTTACTGAAAGGTGAGAGGAATAAATTCCATTGATGACTGTTGTGGATGACATTTGGGTATAGGGTCCTTTTGCTCATCACATTGACTGGAATTCGTCCATTAGCAAACACATTTAACTTCATAACCACCTTCTTTTAGAACATAATTACCTGGAGGCTAAGGAATTTTGCTAAGATAATCCAAAGTGTAAGTGGCTAAGAAGAGTTTGTGTCCTATCTGTGCACTTAACCCATTTATTACTTGGCCTCATTTAGGATAACCACTACTATTTATTGAACATTCTCACTCCACATCCCTTCCACTGAACATCCCTCATCTCCAATTACTTCACAAAGCCCACTGAGTCTCCATTTACTCCATTTTGCAGATCAGGAAACCCAGAGAGATTTTATGATTTTGCAAATGGTCCAAGCAGGGCTGCAGTAATTTATCCCAGTTCGGTTTGACTTCTAAGCTTGCTTTCCTAACTAAATTCTAAATTCTATAAACAGAAGGAGGAAGCACATTGTATTAATTAATCCAGAACTTGGGCTCCAGAGCATAAATTAAAATCATGTTTCAACCTTTTAATAACTTTGTCACATTGCATAAATTATTGAAACTCTCTGCATATCAATATCTTACTGGTAATGTAGGAAAGTTAATAATGCTTTCTATGGTTGGAGTAAATAATAATTGAAAGATATCTCATAGTTCTTCAAGACACTCACCAATATTACTTCCCTCAGTGACCACATACCCTGGAAATAGCTATTTGTCACTTGGAAAGATATATGCTAATTTCATTTATGAAGAGTATTAATAGACACTAACCAAGAAGAAACCCAAGCTCATTGCCCTAGAGTCAATTCTGGTGCATGCTCATGACGTAGGACAGAGTAGAACTGCTCTGTAGAGTTTCCACAGCTATAATCTTTCCAGAACTTTGCCGCATCTTCCTCCTGAAGGGCAGCTAGTGACTTTGAACAGCCCACTTTTTAGTTAGCAGCTGAACAGTTAACAACTGAACCACCAGGGATCCTTAAAGTATTAATAATAAATAGTAATTCACTGTGTTGTTTAAGCGAATGATTTTTTTCTTTCTTTCTTTTTTTTTTTTTTAGCAAAGAGAAGTTTATTCTCACATGGTCCCACAGGCTAGAAGTGCAAATTCAGGATGTTGGTTCCAGGGGAAGGCTCTCTCTCTCTCTCTCAGCTCTGGAGGAAGGTCCTTGTGTTGCATCAGTCTTTCTTTGGTCTGAGACCATTTTGGTGCGGGAACCTCAGGTCTGAAGGATGTGCTCTGCTCTTGGTACTGCTTTCTTTCTTTCTTTTTTTTTTTTTAATTATGACTGAGTGAAAATGTACATTCCCGTATAAATTTACATGCCCACCAATATGCAGCTTCCACTGCTCTCCCTGCCCGGTGACAGCACACTATTCCTCTCTGCTCCATACATGTCTCATCCTCCCAACAGTCTCCTTTCCCCTCCTCTCCACCTACTCCTCTTACTCCAGCCAGAGGTCAGCAGGATGATATCCTATAGATTCATAGAACTGTAAAGTGCATCCAATATATGGTCACTCTGCATTGCCAAGTCCAATCCATTCATGTCTGAAGAGTAGACCTTCGTTATGATTTATGGGCAAGGGCAGCATCAGGTCCAGGGGCCATGCTCCCAGGGGAACCCCGAAACCACTGGACCATCATTTGAGGTCTTTTAGTGGAGATCTCAGGGTGTACCCCTTTTTATTCTTGTGTTGCCAGTGAGAAGGCTCTCTGCACCCTACATTTGTGAGTGGCATCTGGGGTCTTAAAAGCTGCCAAGCTGCCATCCGAGGGCACAGCAAATGGTCCCAACTCAGCAGGAACTGATGCTCACCGAGGACCAAAATCACATGGGGTAAATACAACCCAGAAGATAGAGAGACCCACATGAATGGGTGCCTACATAGACTTGGGACCAGAAGAACCGGATGGTGCCCGGCCACCACCAGTGATAGCCGCAATGGAGCTCACTAAGCAGAATGATCTTGAAAACTGTGATGCTTGGTCGTGTTTCTTAAGGATATAAATGAATGCCTCAAGTGAAATCTCCTGTGTGTCAGTATGTAATTCAGACAAAAGCAAAAGAAGAGCTGTAATTAGGATAACTCTAAGAGTTCCTTCAGCAGGTTGGTATAGAGGATGACTGGACTCAGGACAGATTGCTGAACTGAAGACACAGATGCGGAAGTTAACCAGTGTTGGTACTGTTGCATTCAACGGGAATGTGGGATGAGCCCTCAGAGAAGGTATGTAGACTAAAAAGAGACCCAGGGGAAGAATCCTGGGGAACCCTCCCTATTAAGGACTGAGTGAAAGAAAAGAAACTCATGGAAGAATCCAAGAAGGAAGGGCTTGAACAGGGAAAGAAGAGAGCCACAGAATCTGTTCGAGACATGCATATCAAGTACGACTTCCCTCCTGTTAGGGAATATGTGCACCCCTACCACAATTTAAGAATCTTTCCTCAGAAGAGTAGAAATTACTAGCTACAGGAGGCCAGGACTTGACACAAACTCAAGTTGAGTCAAGCAGAAGCCCTCTCCTTGGTGTACATGATTGAAATTGGAGGCTCTAGTCATTTAACTGGACTTTTGGACTGGCAGCCATGTAAATATAAGTCAGGAGAGCCATACATGTACTGAAGTGGAGAGACTTAAAACTGATCGAACGAGGAGTGATGAGAGTCTCAGTGAGCCTGGAGTGCTTGAGGCAGAAACCTAGTTTGTCAGCTTGCCACTTTTTGGTTCAAGCCCCTCAGAGGGGTTCCTGCTGCTGGTTTCTGCCACTTAGGCTGCCTTGAAGGATTTCAGATCCAATGGCCAGAGATTCTAGACTGAGGCAGAAATCAAGGGAAAAAAGTGTTTTTGTGAAGACAGTGTAATTAATACAATCCAATGCTGTAACATTATGCTACAGGTGATTCTGATTTATTGCCACCCGATACGTGCACAGTAGATCCCAAACTGCTCAAGGTAGCCTAATTAGCAGAATCCAGAAAGAGGAATAGAGTTCTTGGGTGGAGCAAATGGCTAAGTGCTCAACTACTAGCCAGAAGTTTGGTGATTCGAACCTACCCAGAGGTATCTTAGAAGACGTGGTTGATATACTTTGAACAGGTCCCAGCCTTGAAAACCCTGTGGAACACAGTTCTTCTATTGTGCATATGTGAGCCTGCCGTAAGTCAGAAGGGGCTTGACGGCAGCTAGCAACAACAGCACTGCTGTGTAGCACAATCAAGTTACAGACTGAAATTTATCCGTTTGGTTCAGAAACAAGCAACTAACCTTGATAAAGACAGATTCAGAATACTGGTGATGACAATAATGCATGTGGTGGCTGGAAGAATGAAACGGGGGAAAGTGGACTGTGAAGGGAGAAGAATAACAGGTTGGAAGATGTAGCTTTTTTAGATCAAAATTAACAGAAATTTGCTCAGAGCAAGTGGTATAGAAAAGTAATCTCTAAAGCAGTGGTGTCCAGCATGGAGAATACGGAGTGCTGTGTATCCAGTGAGGTACAGGAGGATTAAGAACAGGAAGAAAATATTAGAACTTCTACTTTTTAAAAAAATTATTTTATGTAACTTTATGAAGTATGATACTTTGAAGAGTGATACATTTACATAATCTATAATTAAATACAATGTGTTGTAGGTGTGTGCTCAACAATTTTATTGACAAGAGTAGGTAATCAAAGGCCTTTGAGGCCACAGCACTAAAATATCAAAGACGTAGGATGTTGAGTCTCATAAAAGCCAATATTGTTACAGGCACTATGTGAAAGCAGATGCTTTGGCAAAGTAAACATAAAATAGTTGAAATAGGTGTGTTCTGCCCCTAAAGAAGTTTGACTTTTTAAATTTTTTTTCTTTGTGCTTTCTTGAAAAGTTTACTTCTTTTTTAATGAGGTGAATTTTATGAAGCTGGCAATAGAGCAGAACTCAATAGGCATTTTTTATTTGACTACTTTTCCAGACCAAAGACTTTTGGTCATCAATAATTAAACCTAACATACCACAAAACACTACTTACAAAATGAAACATTTCTGTATAGCAAATACCAGAAGAATCACTTTGCTTTTTGCTTAACTCAGTGACCTTTGGACATCTGAATGGTTCACTCCTAAATCACTTAACAGGAAAAAAAATAGGAAGGAAGGAAGGACGGAAGAAAGGGAGGGAGGGAGGGAGGGAGGGAGAGAGGAAGGAAGGAAGGACTTCCTGATAGTTAAAACCAAGGTGACAGCTCTCTACTCTTTTTCCCCCACTTAAGGCAGGCAAACAACATGGAAGACAGAAAATGACTTGTTACAAATATTGAGAACTCTTGCTGTAGCTACAGTTTTATAATAAAAATAAAAATAAAATAATTAAATACTAACATCTGTTGTCATTATATAACATGATTTTATAATTATTGTTGCTATCTAAAGTCCTCTAGAAGACAGCATTTACACGTTATTCAAAAGCATGACGTTGTATCTTTTGTTCTCCAACTGAGATGAGAGTTGGAGGTATTTAATTAAAAAGTATGAAAGAATAAATATTGCTTGATTTTCACTAATATGAAGTACCTAGAATAGGCAAATACAGACATATCAGAGTTTAATGGTGGTTACAAAGAGTGGGGGGAAGGGAAGTTGGGGGATGGGGTGTCACTGCTTAGGAAACACTGAGGTTTTGTTTACAGGGATGGAAAAATTGTCTAAGGGTATTGGTAATGGCTGCATGAAATGGTTGATGCAATTGATCTCACTGAATTGTATATGTGGAAAATGTTAAATTGGCAATGTTGCATTATCTGTATTTTTATAACAATAAAAGAATGGAAAAATAAAGAGACATTTTTGACAGAAGCTATGTGTGACAAGTGTAGCTTATTAACACAGGAAAGGCATTTCTTGTAGATGCTTCACTATGAAGGAAAAATCCAGGATCCTGAGAAGACGGGGTGGGATACAGGATCAAGAGTAGGGCTGAGAGGAAAGAGCATGTGAAAAATCTCACAGGAAAACTGGATGGCTAAGATGAACTGCAAGGTCATCACCCACAAGGGCTTCCACATAAACTTAGGTTACTGTTGTTAGGTGCCATCCAGTTGATTTTGCCTCATAGCAACTACCTGTGATGGAGTAGAAGTTTCCTATAGATTGTTATCTTTACAAGAGCAGATTACGAGGTCTTTCTCCCATGAGATCCTGAGTGGGTTCAAACTGTCAAATTTGATTAGCAAGCGACCGCTTAACAGTTGTACCATAGTCATTTGGGAAAATGTGTGCTAAAAAATTTTGCATTTGGTGATGGTTAAGATTGTGTGTCAACTTGGCTAGGCCATGATTCTCAGTGTTTATATCTAATCACTCCCATGACGGGATATGCTTTGAATAGACAATCAATCAAAAAAGCATTTCTTTAATGTGTAGTCTGTGTCTAAGTTGATCTTCTGGTTTTTGCCCACTCTGGATCCTGCAGCTGCCTCTTGCTCACTTGACCTCTGGTTTGGGGACTTGAACTAGCAGTGTAACTGCCCGCCTTGGAGTATCTTGATCATCACAGCCTTTGAGCAAGAGTCCTGCTCTCTGACTTGCAAATCTTGGGTTTACCAGCCCCTGTGGCTACATGAATCAGGAGAAACTTCTATCCTGATCCACAGACTTGGATGTTTCAGCCTCTCCAATCAAATGAGCTAATTCATTGATGTAAATCTCTCTCTATAGATACATTTATATTCTTTGCTAGTTTTGTTTCTTTAGAGGACCCAGCCTAAGACACATCATTACTATACTTTAGATTTCACATATGTCAATAACTCTGTAACATGAATTTCTTTCTGGTCAGAAACCTACTGGAGGTTATGTCACAGCTAAAAGATTATGTTCAAATGGACTACTACACTGACATCTTATTTTATTTTTTTCAGAACTAATTGGGCAGATTCTGTTCACTAGAGGTGTCATCTTTCACTTAAAAAGCCGTTACTACTGCTAGAAACTGATCATTCTATTGCTAGAGTCTGCTCTTTCCAGAGACAAGTCATCAAATCTAACCTAAAAATCAATAAAAGAGGTTGTACTGGGGGTCAGTATCACTTTGACACTGCTCTTGGTTTTAGTAGAAATTTTAGTTGTTTATTTCCTCTTCATGTAATTACAAAATTTATTTATGGTGTTGGTTTAGGTTTCAAGTAGCTTTGCCTTATCTTAGCATACCTATATGCTTAAAATGTGACAACTTGAAATATTAGTTCTGCCAGGTGAAGACTAGATAAGGGTAAAATGACAACTAGATGTATGACACTGAAATAATTTATGACAAATCTATGATTCATACTACATGTATTTGGAGGTTATAGTTTGCCATGTATTAATCTGAGCACATGTAAATGATAAAAATTCGAATTGTGTCATGAGATAGGTTAGGATTTGTTTTCTTTCTCAAGGTAATTGAATACATTACATTAGCATTATTTGAAAAGATGAAAAAGATGTGAGCAAATGCATTCACATATCAGACATTTCTATCCAGGAAACCATGGGAAACAAAACATAGGAAGAAATGTATGTGTATTTCATCAGGTAAATTTATAACAACAGTGGAGCCATACTAAATTCATTTTTAAATGTCTTATTGACCATTACTGTCTCAATTATGTTATATTCTACACCAGCTGGCTGGGAGAGGCACTTCTAGGTCTGCGGTGAAGTTGCAACGATGCTAGTCTTGCTTCACCACACAATCCTTTGTGAAAGTACAGTCCAAACATTTTAATAGTTGTGGTTAGTCTACCACTAAACACAGAAACAAGATTTTGAAGATTATTAGAAGTGTTCCAGGTACTAAATATATACATGTATTATATCTGGAAGTCAGTCCACTGAGATGCTGAAAGGTTTACCAGTTAATAATGAGTGTTTTATTTGGGTGTGCCCAACATAAGCAGCTATAACAGGTTCCAGTTATATTCTTCCTTGTTGGGATGATACTTAATGTAGGAATGCTTGTGTTTAGCAAACAGATTTGAAGCCTCATCTTTTAACTCTAAGGCATCTGTTCAGTTAGAATAGGTTTATAGAATACCAAATAACTGGAAAGTCTAAGTGCTTGATTTAAATCTTTGGCTCCCCAGGTATTTTATGAACTAAGAAATCAACTCGAAGATAGAATTTCATTCTTGGCGCTGCCCCATCTTCATTTCCTGGTGCTGCTGTGACATGAGTACAACAACTGCATGGTTTTAGGAAGAAAAATTTATTTTCTCACATTTCAGATGGCTACAAATCCAAATTCAGAGTGTGCTTCTTTGGGTAAGTTCTTTGTCTCCCTCAGCTTCCAGTGGTCAGTAAGCCGTTGAGTCTCTGAGCTGGTAGATTCATTTGCATCTGAGATCATCAGATACTATCTTTCTCATACATGCTCTCAACATCAATGTTGTTCTTTATATCAGTCAGAAGTGATAAGGTTTAGGACACACCTTAGAGTAACATGCAGCTCATAAATATGAGAATAAACACATGTTTAGAATAAAACACAAAGAAAACTATATTTCCAAATAGGATTACATCCAGAGACAAAAGAGGCAGGACCCCAACAGGTATACTGTCGAGGTGCGGGGGAGGGAATGACACAATTCAACCCATAACAGGCCTTACCTTTTCCATGAAGAGCTGAAGAAGTCTATCTGGCTGTCCTCATTCTTACAGAGGGTCATCCTGAGCCGCTACATCAAAATGCTTACGTTTTCACATTTCTCAGTTCTGCCGTGCTTGTTGAAGCAGATCTGCATGAAGAAAATACTGGTTATCGGACAAGGATGACCACCGTCACTACTTTTATTCAACATTGTCCTGGAGGTTCAGCGAGAACAATCAGACAAGGTTAAGAAATAAATGGCCTCTAAATTGATAAGGAAGAAGTAGAAGTCTTTCCATTTGCAGATGATATGATTTTATACACAGAAAACCCTGAAGAATCCACAAAAAGGCTACTGGAACTAATAGAAGCATTCAGCAGATTACTAGGACATAAAAATAAACATATGTTAAATCATCTAGATTCCTTTACACCAACAAAGAGACCATCAAAGAGGAAATGACCAAATCAATACCATTTACAATCATCCTCAAGAAGATAAAATACCTAGGAATAACTCTAATCAGAGATGTAAGAGACTTATACACAGAAAATTACAAGACTCTACTTCAAGAAAATGAAAGAAACCTATACAAGTGGAGAAACGTACCTTGCTCATGGATAGGAAGACTTAACATCGTGAAAATGCCTATTCTGTCCAAAGCAATCTAAACATACAATGCAATCCCAAAACAAATTACAATGGAGTTTTTTTTAATGAGATAGAGAAATAGATCACCAACTTCATAGGGAAAAAGAAGAAGCCTCAGACAAGTAAAACACCGCTGAAGAAGAACGCAGTGGGAGACCTCCCAATGCCTGGCTTTAGAACCTCTTACACTACCAGAGTAGTCAAACTATCCTGGTACTGTACAAAAATAGATACATAGACCAATGGAACAGAGTTGAGAATCTAGATATAACATCATCCACCTATGAGCAGCTGATGTTTCACAAGGTCCAAAGTCTGTAAATGGAGAAAAACAGTCTCTTCAACAAATGGTGTTTGTATAACTGAATATCTATCTGCAGAAAAAATGGCACAAGACCCATTTCTCATACCATGTACAAAACCTAACTCAAAATGTATCAGACTTAAATCTAAAATCTAAAGTATTAAAGATTATAGAAGGAAAAATAGAAACCATACTGGGGGCCTTAACACACAGCATAAACAGACTACAAAATATTACCAACAATGCACAAACTCCAAAAGAGAAATTAGATAACTGTAAACTCTAAAAATTAAACACTTAGGCTCATCCAAAGACTTCACCAAAAAAGTAAAAAGACTGCATACAGGGTAGGAAAGAATTTTGGGTTCAACAAATACGATTGACATCCAGTCTCCGTAATCTACAAGGTACTGAAAAATCTCAACAAGAAAAAGACAAATAACCTAACTAAAAAACAGGCAAAGGGTATGAACAGGTGCTTCACCAAAGAGCACATCCGGGACACTAACAGATGCATGAGGAAATGTTCATGACCATTAGCCATTAAACCCAGTGGGAAACCCAAATCAAAACTACAATAAGATGCCACCTCTCACCAACAAGGAGGCATTAACCCCAAAAAACACAAAAAAATAAATGTTGGACAGGTTGTGGAGAGACTGAGACTCTTCTACATTTCCAGTGGGAATGTAAAGTGGCACAACCACTTTGAAAACCAATTTGGTGCTTCCTTTTTTTATTATGGTTGAGTGAAAGTGTACAATCCAGTTTAAATTTGCATGCCTGCCTATTTGCAGCTCCTTCTGCTCTCCTTGTCCAGTGACAGCACACTCCTCCTTTCCATTCTATACATGTCATGTCCTTTTAACAATTTCCTGTCCCCTCCTCTCCACCTTCTCCACTCCCCTCAAGTAAGAGGCCAGTAGAACAACATCCTATAGGTGCATAGAACCATAAAGTGCACACATGCACATGATATGGTCACTCTGTGTCACTGAGTTCAATCCATTCCTATCCAAAGAGCTGACCTCAGTAATGATTTATGATCAGGGGCAGCATCAGGTCCAGGGGCCATGCTCCCAGGGGAACACACAGGCCTTTGGACCATCAGCTGACGTCTTTTAATGAAGTTCTCAGGGTGCAGCCCTTTGTATTCTCTTGTTGCCTCCAGGACTGAATATTGTGCGCCCTGTCATGGCTGTCATTGGTGGTGGCCAGGCACCATCTGGTTCTTCTGGTCACATGTTAATATAGTTACCCATTCATGTGGGTCTTTCTGTCCTCTGGGTTCTCCCCCCGCTCCCCCCACCGTTGTTGTCCTTGGTGATCATCTATTCCAGCTGAATTGGGATATTTGGTGTACCTCAGATGGTAGCTTGCTAGCTTTTAAGACCCCAGATGTATGAGGTTAGGAAGACTCTCTTAGCAATAGGCTAGTTACGACAGTTGGCCTCGATGTCCCCACATGGTCCTCAGGCCCTTGCTCAGAGTATGTCCTTGCCATATTGGGTTAAGATTGGAAGAGTTTTCAGGTTATGTCGAAGTCTAGCTGAACTGATCTTTCTAACATGTGCTGTCACTGATTTCACCCAAACAAATTTTTATCAACTATCTAATTTATCACCTACCCTCTCCTTCACTCCTTCCCCTCACTTGCAGCCATCAAAGAGTCTTTTCTTCTTTATGAATCTCTTTTTAAGTCCTTATAGTAGGGGTCTCGTACAACATTTGTTCTTGTGCCGCTGACTAATTTCACTCAACATAATGTCTTCCAACTGGAACCAGGTTATGAGATGCTTCCTAAAATCATCATTGTTCTTTATCATTGCATAGTGTTCCATTAAGTATATATACCATAGTTTATTTATCCAATCATGTGTTATTGGGCATCTGGTTGATTCCATCTTTTTGTTATTGTGGGCTGTGCTGTAATAAACATTCGTGTGCATGTATCTGTTCATGTGACTACCTTTGCTTCTCTAGGATATATTCCAAGTAGTGGGATTGCTGTATAAAATGGTATATCTACTTCAGCTTTTTAAGGAAGAGCCAGATTGCTTTCCAAAGAGGTTGAACTATTTTGCAATCCCACTAGCAGTGTGAGAATTCCAATTTCCCCACAGCTTCTCCAGCATTTGTTGTTTTGTGTTTTTTGCATCACTGCCAACCTTGTTGGGGTGAGATGGTATCTCATCCCCATTTCGATTTGAATTTCTTTAATAGCTAATGATTGTGAGCATTTCTGCATGTGTCTTTTGGCTACCTAGATATCCTCTTTAGAGAATGGTCTGTCCATCTCCTTTGTCCAATGCTTAGTGGGGTCATTTATCCTTTTCTTGTTGATATTTTGCAGTACTTTATAGATTATGGAGATCAGACAATGGTGTCACATATAGTTGCCAAATATTTTTTCCTATTCTGTAGGTGGTCTTTTAATTCTTTCGATAAAGCCTTTGGATGAGTAAAAGTGTTTGATTCTTAGTAGTTTCTTTTTATCTATTTTCTGTTCTGTTAATTGTGCTTTGTCAGATTTTGAAGTCTGTGTATGTTGTGTATTAAAACTTCCATTGTTTATCCTACTTTTTCATGGATGATTTTTATTGTTTTAGGTTTGATATTTAGGTCCTTTATCCAGTTGGAGTTGGTTTTTGTGTCAGGTGTGAGATACGGATCTTGTGTCAGTTTTCTGCAGATAGAGATCCAATTTTGTCAGCACCATTTTTTAAAGAGACTGCTTTTACCCTAGTTTACAATCTTGGGGGCTTTATCGAATATCAGCTGTTCGTAAGAGGATGGTGGCATCTCTGGGATCTCAACCCCATTCCATTGGTGCATATGTCTCTTTTTTACTAGTATGAAGGAGTTTTGACTACAGTGGCAGCGTAATAGGTTCTAAAGTTAGGTAGTGAAAGGCCTCTTAGTGTGTTTTTCTTCTTTGTAGTGCTTTGCTTATCTGGGGTTCCTTCCCCTTCCAAACAAAGTTGGTGATTTGTATCTCCATCGCACTGAAAAATGTCACTGGAATTTGTGTAGGGATTGCATTGTATGTATAGATCGCTTTGGGTAAAACAGACATTTTCACGATGTTAAGTCTTCTTATCCATGAGCAGTGTAGGTTTCTTCATTTATGTAAGTCTCTCTTAGTTTCTTGCAGTAGGATCTTGTAGTTCTCTTTGTAAATATCTCTTATTTCTCTAGCTAGATTTATTCCTAGATATTTTATCTTACTGGGAGCTATAGCAAATGGTATTGATTTGGTGATTTCTTCTTGAATAATCTCTTTGTTGGTATAAAGAAATACTACTGATTTACTTACGTTTATCTTCTATCCTGAGACCTTGCTGAACTGTTTTATCAGTTTGAGTAGTTTATTATGTATTCTTTAGGATTCTGTGCATATACAATCATATCATCTGCATATAGGATGATTTTTACTTCTTCTTTGCCAACATAGGTGCCCTTTATTTCTTTGTCTTGTCTAATTGCTCTGACCAGAATTTCTAGGATAGTGTTGAATAGAAGTGATGAGAGTGGGCTTCCTTGTCTAGTTCTTCTTTTCAAGGGGGATTCCTTCAGTCTTTTTCCGTTCAGGATGATGTAGTCCTTTGGCTTTGTATAGATGGCCCTTAATGCATTGAGAAAATTGCCTTCTGTTCCTATTTTGCTAAGAGTTTTTAGCGTGAATGGGTGTTGGGCTTTGTTAAATGCCTTTTCTGCATCAATTGATAAGATCAGGTGATTCTTGTCTTTTGTGTTACTTATGTTGTTGGTCACATTAATTGTTTTTCTGATGTTGAACCAGCCTTGATTCCCTGGTATGAATCCACCTTGGTCATAAATTATTTGTTTGATATGTTGTTGAATTCTACTAGCAAGGATTTTGCTCAAGATTTTTGCATCTAAGTTCATGAGTAATGTTAATCTGTAATTCTTTTTTTGTGGGATCTTTCCCTGGCTTTTGTATCAGGGCCATGCTGGCTTCCTAGAACAAATTTGGGAGTATTCCATCCATTTCTATTTTGTGAAACAGTTTCAATAGTGTTAGAGTTAACTATTCTCTAAAAGCTTGGTAGAATTCTGTGGTGAAGTTATCTGAGTCAGGGCTTTCTTGTTGGCAGTTTTTGGATGACTTTTTCAGTCTGTTTCTTTGCAATGGGTTTATTAAGTTCTACTTCTTCTTGTGATAATGAATCTCCTAGGTAATATGCATCTAGGAATTTGTCCATTTCCTCTAGGTTTTCAAATCTGTTAGAGTACAGTCTTTTGTAGCATTCTGTTATGACACTTTTGATTTCTGTTGGATCTGCTGTAACATCTCTCATTTCATTTCTTATTTGTGTTATTTGTTTTTTTTTCCTGTCTTTAGTAATTTTAGCCAATGGTATGTCAATTTTGCTGATGTTTTAAAAAAAACAGCTTTTAGTGTCAGCTTTTTCAGTTGTTCTTCTGTTCTCTAACTGGTTTAGTTCTGCCCTAATATTTATTATCTGTTTTCTTCTAGTGCCTGAGAGGTTCCTCTATTACTCTCTTTCTACTTGTTCAAGCCGTAGGGTTAATTCTTTGGTTTGGATCCTTTCTTCTTTCCTTCTAGATGTGTGCATTTATAGACATAAATTGACCTCTGAGCACTGCTTTGGCTGTATCACTTAAGTTCTGGTATGAAGTGTTTTCATTGTCATTTGAATGCATAAATTTCTTTATTTCATCCTTGATTTCTTCTACAATACAATGCTTTTTGAGCAAGGTGTTATTCAGTTTCTATGAGTTCCACTTTCTATGTTTTTTTCTGCTCTTGATTTTGACTTTTATGGCTTTATGTTCTGAGAAGTTGCTTTGCAATAATTCAGTGATGTGGATTTTGTTGAGATTTAATCTATGTCCTAACACATGATCTATTCTGGAAAATGTTCCATGTGCACTGGAGAATAAGGTGTAGTTATCTGTTGATGGATAAAAAGTTCTGTATTTGTCAATGAGGTCTAATGGGTTAATTGTGGCAATAAGATCTTCTGTGTCTTTACTGAAGTTTTTTCTAGAAGATCTGTCCAATACTGAAAGTGGAGTGTTCAAGTCTCCCACTATTATTGTGGTGTGATCTATCTCATTTTTCAATGTAGTCAGTGTTTCTTTGATGTATTTAGATGCTCTAGTATTGGGTGTGTAAATATTTAATATTGTTAAGTCCTGCTTGTGTATTGAACCTTTTAGCAGTAAATAGTGACCATCTTGGTCCACAGTGGTGGCTTTTACATTAAAATCTATTTGATCTGAGATTAGTATTGCCACACCTGCTCTTCTTTGTGTATTGTTAGCTTGGTACATATGAGTTTCACTTTCTATGTTTTTTCTGCTCTTGTTGACTTTTATGGCTTTATGTTCTGAGAAGTTGCTTTGCTTTAATCTATGTCCTAACACATGATCTATTCTGGAAAATGTTCCATGTGCACTGGAGAATCCTTAAATTTTCAGTTTGTTCATATCTTTTAGTCTAAGGTGAGTTTCTTGTAAGCACACATGTAGACAGGTCATGTCTTTTGATCCAAGTGTCACTCATTGTCTCCTTACTGGAGCATTTAGTCCATTTACATTCAGTGTAATGATTGATAGGTATGTGTTTAGTGCTGTCATTTTGATGTATTTATTTTGGTGCTGGTATATTCTCTGTTGCTCTTAATTTTATGTTCTGGGTCATTTTGATGTATTTATTTTGGTGCTGGTATATTCTCTGTTGCTCTTAGGTATGTGTTTAGTGCTGTCATTTTGATGTATTTATTTTGGTGCTGGTATATTCTCTGTTGCTCTTAATTTTATGTTCTGGGTCATTCTTCTCTATAGGTTGATTTTTCATCCTTTTCAGTGTTGGTTTTGCATTTGTTGAGACTCCTGTGCTGTGTTTCATGTTCTGATATGCTGCATCTTTATTGTGCTTTGTGGCCACCCCTATGATACCCCTTAATAATCTCAGTTTAAACCTAATTTTAACCTCTACATATCTTATTAACGTCCTATCCATCTGAAAGGACTATAACTACTGTAGTATATCCCTCTTTGTAATGTGATGGTATCTTAGTTTTGGGGATGTGATCATTGGTCCCTTCTGTTAATATTATGGCTTTGATTAAGTTTCATACCTTCTCTAACTGAGTAGGTTTCTGGATGCTGTGTCCTACATTGGCTCCTTAAATACAGAGTTAATGATTTTGTTTTTCTGAGCTAAGAGCTTCTTTCAGTATTTCTTGTTCCTTTGATTTGATTTTTACAAAGTTTCTAGGTTTCCGTTTATCTGCAAATGTCTTAATTTCATTTTCATATTTGAAAGACATTTTTGAAGATATGTAATTCTTTGTTGGAAGTTTTTCTCTTTCAAGGCTTTGAATGTGTCATCCTAGTGCCTCCGTGCCAGCATTGTTTCTGCCAAAAAGTCAAATGGAAGCTTATAGGGTTTCCCTCTAAATGTTAGCTTTGCTTTGAGTCTCACTACCTTTGAGAGTTTCTGCTCATGTTTCATTTTGTTAAGCTTAATTATAATATGTCTTGGTGTCTTTCTTTTGGGGTCAATTTTATGTGACTTTTGATACACATCTTGGATATCTATGTTCTCTTTTTTCATAATTTGAGGGAAGTTTTCTGTCAGCAAGTCAACAACAATCCTCTCTGTGTTTTCAGCTACCCTTCCCTGTTTAAGAACTCCAGTTAATCATAGATTGTTCCTCTTGATGGAGTTCCACATGTTTCTTCATTTTTATTGTTTCTTTTCTCTGATTTCTGCTCATATATGCTGGTTTCAGTAGGCCTATCTTCAAGATCAGTAGGTCTAGATTCCAGTTGTTCAGTTCTGCTCTTTTGGCTTTGAATTGAATTGTCTAGTTCTGTAATTTTGTTATTAATCTGTCAGATTTCAGGATGCTGATGTTCCATGAGATCAAACAGCTTGCTTAATTTCTCATTTTACTCTGCTGCATTTTGTGTAATATCTAGGAGGGCTGTCTATATAATTCTTTTGTACTTGACCTCTGATAGTTGCAGAAAGGCTTCTTCATCTTGGAAATTCCTTGATTCATTATTTTGGGAGTTTTCTGGAGCCATGGATGAATTTTTTTTAAAAATGTTTCATTAGGGTCTATTGCTTTCTGCACATCTAGAGGATATTTATTTTCTCTGGTGTTGCCTTAACAAGAGCTAAGACACAGTACTGAGAATGAAGTTGATCACCAGCCACATCCATGTACTCCAGTGAGTGGGCCCATTGGAATCTCCGTGGTGGCAGGCTCTACCTTCTGGCTTGGAAAGACATGGCCCTACTTATGGAGTCACTGGGGGGCCATCAGCCTACCCTATAATGTGGGTCAGTAGAAGCTGGAAGAGATGTCATCAGGCTGCACAGCCATTATATTTCTAGGTAGCCTTATTTTAAAATGTAAAAGCTATACGATTGCTTCCAAAAGCAGTCAGGCTGTCAGGTGTGGTAAGCCCCTCCTTTTGGCTGGCAATGAAGGGGACTCATCAGCTGTTCTCAGAAGCTGTTGTATAGTTTAAAGTAGGTAGGACAGGCTACTGTTCTGCTGTCTTCCCTTTGGGCCCCTCCTATAAGGCTACACTGTGCTAAACACAGTTTTTATGCTGGCAAGACACTCCCCAGACTGGGACTGCCTCCCAGCTTGGGAATTAGCCACTGCTGAGGCCTCTGGTTAGGGTTTTCCACCTCCGAGTCAAACAAGATGGCATCCTGGTCAATCTGCCTTGCCCCAGCAAAACAGCAGAATCTATGCTGAAGGTCCAAAAAGAGAGGGTGGGAGGGGCTGTAGTGTTCTGAGTCCAGAGCCAGGCTCTCAAAATGTGACCCTTTACCTGCTGATCACTGTAGCCCTGTAGGTCTGTGTAGCTGGTGTTTGAGCTACTCCCCTACCTGCCAGCCAGCAAAAAGAAAAAAAAGTAAAAAATGCAGTTACATTCAGTCTGTGGTGGCTGGCTGATTTACCTAGAATTGGGCTCGTCCAAAGACAAGCAGTTTTTCTTTCAGTGGCATGTAGTCTAAACCAACAGCTCTACATCATGTCCTAGGGTTCACTGGGTATATAGAAAGCTCCATTCTGTTATCAATCCAGGCCTTGGTTTCCACAGGGAATTAAGGAGATGTGAATCTAGTCTGCCATCTTGACTCTGCTTGGTGCTTTCTTAAAAAGCTAGAAATAGAAATATATAATCCAGTAATCCCACTTTTTGGAATATATCCTACAGAAGTAAGGTGTGTCACATAAACAAATATATGCACACAAATGTTTCTTGCAGCACTGTCCACAATAGCTAAGATGGAATCAAACTAGTGGCCTATTACCAGATGAATGGGTAAACGAACTGTAGTATATTCACACAGTAGAATACTATGTAGTGTTACAGAACAATGATGATCTTAGGAAGCAACTCATAGCATTAAGTCACCGGTAAGACATTATACTGAGTGAAATTAGTTGCAAAAGGGCAAATATATGAGACTACTATTATAAGGACTTAAAAGGATTAAGAACAGAAGAAAATAATTTTGATGGTCACAAAGATGGGAAGGAAGAGAGAGGGGTATTCATAGATTAGATAGTAGGTAGGAATTGAATTAGGTGCAGAGAGTGACAGCATGCAGTAGAAGGGAGGTTAGCACAACTGGATTACAACAAAACCTAAAATGTTTTCCAAATACAACTCAGTATTTTAAAGGATGGAGTAGCAGGGACAAGTGTCTGGGAACCACAGTTTAAGGGGACATCTAGGCTAACTAGCATAACTATGTATTTTTTATAATAAACTGTTCTGGATACTACTTTAATGAGTGGCATCTAGGGTCTTAAAAGCTAGCAAACTGCTATCTAAGTAGCATCAGTTGATCCCAATCTACCTGGAGCAGAGGAGAATTCAGGGCTTCAGAGACATAATGAAAACATAAGCTGAGGAGACAGAAAGTGCTGTATGATTTAAGAGCTCATCAGCATGGAACTAGAAAGACTAGACTGTGCCCAGCCACCACCAAGCAGTGCCCTGATTGTGAACACAATTTAAAGTCCCTGGAGTAATGGGAGAAAAATGGGTGTGCAGAATGAGCATTCTATTAAAAAACCAGACTTGATGATCCATCAAACCATCATCCACTTATGAACAGCTGATACTTGACAAAGGACCCAGCTCCCAGACTCTCTGCTATCCCAGAGCTTAAAACAGTACCCAAGCCAACTCTTCAGACAAAGTTGAACTGGGCTGTAAGACTGAGAGTGACACTGGCAAAGAAATTCCCTCTTGGCTTAAACATATATGTGAGGCTGTCTCAGGAGCTCTTGTCCACAGGTTAGAGGACAAGGTGGAGTTGGTTGAAGGATTATGGGAAGTACAGGGTAGAAAGTAGATGTGTGTTGTCACAGGGTAGGGAGAATGGCTAGAGTTGCACAGCAAATTTACATGGCAAATTGAGTTGGATTGTAAGCTGTTGTTTAAAGCACAATAATATATATATGAAAAAACACTGGTTCTTTTTTTGACTTCATTTTTACCTTGCCTAATTATGAGACAAATAATCCAAGTTTAAGAAGCAGCCCATCTCCATGCTTAGGTAAGCTATGGAAATCTTCAGGCCAATTGTAGGTATTTGTTTCTCAACTTATTTTTTACCACAGAGCTGTTCTCTGTTGTTCGTGGATCATGACGAGAAGTCTGGGGTTTGGGAGCACTGCGATTCTAAGATAAAACACATAATCCTGTGCCTATTTAATTACAGGCATGTCTCATAAGTATACTTTGAATGAGAGGTTTGTATTTCTAAAAGTTATGGTCACTCTACCAATTTCATTGTTCTAAGTTTCTTACAACTTCCATTCATATTTGTATCAGAAAGAGGCCTTACTTTTCCCATTGCCAGGATAGAAAAATAGCCTGTTGGACCAAAGAATATAGAAGAGTAAGTGTAAGCTGTCAAAAGAAAGAAGCGCCGATAAAAAATACCTCAGACTAAACATTTACACCCTGTCTATCTGGACTCACTCTGACCGGTCTGTTTTTAAAACTCTGGCGATGTATGACAGACAGCACAACAAGTGGTCTCAAGGGCTGCAGCCTCCCATCCAAGGACCTAGGTGGTCACAGCATATGACTACCATTGTCAAAATTCAAAAAGTCTGAATAAACATCAACATTTTCATAAGGAAGCTGAGGAATTCCAGATGCACCAATCCAGAAAAATGCTCTGGAAAGGAAACTGCTGCAAACGCCTCCACACCACTTGGACAGAACTTCTCACTTCCTTTTTGGGGACATCCACTTGTTCCCCAATGTGAGAACTGAACAAATATCAACTTCACAACCCAGATCAGTGAAGGCATATTTTGATTTTAGAGTTGTGGCAAGCTGACCAATGCAAAAGGTCTACCTATGAAAATTCCTGGCTATTTCCCCCAGACTGAGACAAAAATGACAAGAAATACTTTTTCTGTTAGGAAAGAAAATCCTGCAGAGATTTAACTTCTCCATTCTAGCCAGGGTCTGGCTTCAAGAATTTTAGACAAGACTACAATCTATTTGAAAAATTATTTATGGTAAAAACAAACACATAGAGGCATGTCACGAACTGTTTTTTTAATAGGACAAGTTTAGAGGCCAGAATAGTTTTCAAATAATTTTTTCATTTTAGGTTAACTATTGTTTCATTTTTCAGACTGTTTAATGAGGAACTATCTTATTTAAATGCAGCAGAGGAGACTGAAAGATTTTCAATACACTGTATTAGGTGCCAACAAATTGGTTTCAACTCATAGCAACCCTGCATACAACAGAAGGGAACATTACCTGGTCCTCTGCTACCCTCACAATTGTTTTTACGTTTGAACCCGTCATAGCCACTGTGTCAGCACACCTTGCCGAGGGTCTTCCTCTTGTTCTCTAACCCTCTACTTTACTAAGAATAGTTTTCTTCTCCATAGACTTGGTTACTTCTGATAATATTACCTAGGTATGTGAGATGAAGTCTTACCCTTCTTACTTTTAAGGAGTGCCCTGGATGTACTTCTTCCAAAACGGATTTGTTCATTCTTATGGCAGTCCATGGAATATTCAATATTCTTTGTCAATACCACAATTTGTAATATAAGAGTGACGGAAGCTATTCTTTGGGAAATTGTGGCTACACTGCTCTTATGCTGGTGGTCAGGTAGATTTCAGAACAACATCCCTGTATCCTGTTTGCAAAGCAGACAGACAAATCCCTTTATGAAAGGAAGGCTTCATAGTGCTGTATTCTAGTCCAACAAGGGCATGAGCTCAATTACTACCTGGGGCGATCATCTTGCCTTGATAAACTTGTATTCAGTTTCTAAAGAAGCATTCTTTAAAAACGTCTTTACACTATGTATGCTAAGAATTTTAGCGAAAAGCATTCAAGTAGTTGCATTTTAATTCAAATTCAGTAAACTTAAGGGTCAAATAGTGTTTTAGTCATCTAGGGCTACTTTTACAGAAATATAAGTGGGTGGCTTTAAAAAGACGCATTTTGTTTGTCAAAGCACAGTAAGAAAAAAGTCTAAATTCAGTGTGTCAGCTCCACCGGAAGGCTTTCTCTGCTGGTACGTGAGGAAGGTCCTTGTGTTGCATCAGTCTTTGGTCGGGGAGCATCTTGTCACAGGAACCTGAGATCTGAAGGCTGTACTCCACTCCAGTACTGCTTTCTTGCAGGTATGAGGTTTCCCAATCTCAGTTTCCTGTCCTTTTCTTTCATATATAAGAGGCAGGCCCAAGCCACAATACAATCTCACACACTGAGTCCTGACCCACCAACTCAACTGCTGCCCATCCACCTTTATTAACATCACAGAGGCAGGATTTATAAGAGGACAGACATCACACAATATCAGGAATTATGGCCAACTAAGTTGTGACACAAATTTTGGGGTAACACAGTTTAATCCATGACAAATAGCAAATGAGTTAACTTGTAAACTACGTAGAAAACTCTTTCTTCTGAGGCATCATTTATTCATTTAATGTTTACTTAGTAGCCTAATACCATCAGGAGTCCCTAAGTACCGAGCAGTTAAAGCTCCCAGCTTCTAACCAAAAGGTTGAAGCTTTGAGTTTACCCAGAGGGATTTTGAAAGAAAGATCTGATGATCTATTTCCAAAAAATCAGGCATTAAAAACCTTATGAAATACAGTTCCACTGTCACACACATGGTTGCTGGAAGTCAGAATTGACTCAGTGGTGAAGGTGATGTGTTCATGTGCATTTTAAGTCTTTAATCTTTACAAGGTGAGAAGTTTTTCTCCTCCAATAATGTTTAGTCATCTGAGCACAGATGGACAAGTCTAAAAACAAAGCAGCAGAAATAGGCCTAAACTTGGAGAATAGCTTGTCCAATGCACCAGCTAAAATCAATGTTTTCCTTCATAGGGATATGGGAGAAAAGAAGATTCTGAGAAACGAGTTTGTTATTATTGAAAATTTATCATTTCATTTGTACTAGGGTCAGATTTTACAAACGATAGAACTGACAACTTGGTTACACTCTAGCCTAACCGTCAGGCAGAATTCTGTTTTGCTTTCTCCTTTTGATGTCTGCATTTTGTGAGGCTATCAATTAATCACTTACAATCTAATTGAAAGGCAGACAATCTAATTGCGGCAGGAGAGCAATGATAATAAAGGAAGCTAATAAAACTACAGGAATGTTCCTTATGACTCAAAGTTTATGGTGTACACATTAAATAATTTAGACTACAGTCACCGGAAAAAAAATAGCAGCTGTTCAAAAGTTCAATAGGTTCTGGCTGTTGGTTACTTCTGCTCCCCTCCACGATGAAACAAGTATGACCTATTAACTCTGGCAGAATTCTTGCTAATACTGCATCATAGGATTGAGCCAGCCATTATGTTAAGAGTGGGGCTGTTGTACACTTGGATTGAATGAGTTCAGGACCGCCAGCCATTGTCAGCTGGTAGCTGAATTGCAGTGATCTTGGCACACAGGGTTTAAAAATATGCTCTGTCCAGTCCCAAAAGAATTATTTCACTTTTAGAGTACTTTGAAAGCACACCAAATAGTACAGCAAAGCCAAATGTATGTTTGGCACAGGTTTATCTACTATATTCATTTATATATTTTTCATAGTACCTATCAGTAACTCTAAGCTTTTTATGTAGAAACACAATACCCTTGACTGGAAGTGATTGGAAGAAAATCCATTTCCTTTGCGTACTGAGACTATCTTAATGAAATGCATTAAGGGGTCAGGAATGGGCCAGACTTGTAGACTGACTTGTGTGCATTGCTTATTATATACATTTCACATGCCCAAGTATTCCATTTGTAAATGACCAGTAGCAAGGCAGGGATGTTGGATTTATTTACTTTACCTTGGACTGAAATATGTATAACATAGATTCTTCCCTGGGGTGGCAGTATTGTGTTATTTAAAGAAAGTTGAACTAGGAATCAGGAAAACTTTTTATCATTCAGTTATCTATAAACTCACTGTGTGTTATGAACAAGGCACAATTGCTCTGAGTCTCATTTTCCTTTTCTGTAAATTGAAAGGATTTCAATATTTAAGTATCTTTTGCTCTGTGATTTTTAACCCAGAAGAAATGGTGAGAGAAAAGTGGAAAGGGTACAGATACGATCAACAGCACGACAACTTCCAAATTTTGGTCCTTCCCAAGTGCCGTCTCTCTGAAGCTAGAAGCTTTCTTTGCTCAAGATTACCGTCCTCATAAACTGGTACAGGAACCAAAATAAGTGCCACAAACTTTAACTGGGTTCTAGAGTCAAGATAATTCAATGGTTTATGAAGCTAGATCAAAGTTGCTGTGAAAACAGTTCCATAAAGATTCTTGACATGCTTGGCTGCAAAGACTGTACTTTGAATGTATGAACTTTTGGCACAAAACTAGTCTAAGGTTCTGAGTTCAATGGTTTCCACTCCTTCTCATCTTCTGTGACACAAGACACATGCCTCTGTCCCAGGCCAGCTTCATGAGTTCACACAGCCACCTCTTCTTTCTAACTCTCATTTATAAGATTAGACGCTGTCTAAAGTCGTTGATTCTTCTGATAGATAGTCTATGGACCCTGTAACAGAAGCAAAATATTTGATCCCAAAGACAGAACAAAACAGTTAGTTCTTCCTCCCCAAATATGTACTTCTTGAAAAAATAGTTTCATGCATTAATTTTTCTGTGATATAAAATTAGCTGACAATTTTTAAAAATTGTTGACAATAAATCGAGCCCAACATGTTTGGTTCCTTCTCTTTTTTTTAAAGCCCTGTGAACTGGGTGTAGGCAATTCCTTTGTGCACCAGTTGCATCTCTGCTTTATTGTTATTGTTGGCTGCCAATGACTTAGCCTTGATTCATGGTCACCTCATGCACAAGACAAGGAAATGCTGCCCTGTCATTGCCATGATTCATCATAGATTGGACTATTGTGATCTGTATGTTCTCATTGGCTGCTTATCATAGGTAGATCATCACACCTTTCTCCCTGTTTTGTTTTAGCCTAGAAGCTTCTCTGAAACCTGTTCAGCATCCTAGTAACAGGCAGTCTCTACTGACAGACAGGTGGTGGCTGTCCCCGACGTGCAAGGAATCAAGTCAGGTACCAGACACCCAGCTGCATTAGGTCTCCTTTACATCCCGAAAACATCTCTGTTTAAACAATATTTGAGTTATTTTGGTTGCATCAGTGAAATCTTTTTAGGAAGAGAAACGAAGTCCTCTATAGTGAATAGCAATTCTACTCAGCACTAGGGTAGTACCAGATAAAGCTAAGGTGGCTTTCTTTTATTTGTTTATTTTTTGTGGGAAGAACCCCATTCATTGTATTAATGTTACATTTACACCTGAGCTCAGATGCACCATTAATCAATGCCTATGAAGGTTCTTGGTAAAATTTTGAAGATGATGAGTTTGCTTTCTGATACTCCGCTACTTCCTTTTGGTTTTTCTCTTGATTTTGTTAGGTTCCCCACCTTAGTCTTTTGCATACCTGCCCTTCAAGATGGAAATGAAATTAATGATTAAATTTCTGCACAGCCTTTGTTTCTTCAAGGAACATCTTCTGATCTCACTTGCTGATCATTATAGAATTTTGGAGTTTGTTTAGCTCCTTGGGTGACAGTTTTATTTGACATGCTCACTGAATAACAAGATTGAAAATTTTAAAGTCGTCTTGTTTTTCACTTTCATGCTTCATCTGCATTAAATTCTTCACTTTGTTCATTGAAAAAGTAACCATTTGAGCAACCTCCTCGTTTCTGTGGCCAGTTCATTTTTTCAGGCTCAAGGAAGGATGGAGGTCTCTTTATGTTTTCTCTTCCTTCACGCCCAGCATCTGCTCTGTCACTGGTTGCTATAATCTGTGTTATCGACTTATCTGTCATTTCCATGCTACGCAAGTGTGTTTGAAGTACTTTGTTTCAGGAAAATATTCTTAGATTTGTCTGTTCACAGAACTATCTAGAATCTATTCTTTGTAATAGAGCAAGGGCTAAGATTTACTAAACATCGGTTACTGTGCTAGCCCCAATACACAGGTTATCTTATTTACGTCTTAGGTCGCCATGAGTCGAATCCGACTCGACGGCACTTGGCTTCTTGGCTTTTGAAAGTTACCCTACGAGGTATTTTTGACTAAATTTATGAGCAAAATAGAATTTAAAAAGCTAAGGGATTTGCCTGGGATTATACGAGAAAATAAGCAAGGCTTTTTGGAATTCTTCCCATTTTGGGAAGCAGTGCTATAATTTAATAATATGATAGTGGTACACGCTACTGACCACTTCCTGTATAGTAGACACTCACCTGCAAGTGCTTTGCTTACTTTATGCAGTTTTATCCCAACAACCACTCTTTGAGGAAGTCCCAAGATGAGAAATATGAGGCTTGAAGAGATTGAATAGCTTGATCAAAGTTTCATAGCTAGGTGTTAATAAACCCTGTACTAGAGTCTGGTGGGGCAGTGATTAAAGAGCTTAGTTGCTAACCAGAAGGTTGACAGTTCAAATCCACTAGTGACTTCTGCTTATTGGGAACTCTGTGGGGGCAGTTCTGCTTTGTCTTATAGAGTTGCTGTAAGTTAGAATCTACTCACTGACACGGGGTTTGGTTTTTTGTTTGTTTTATATTGGATCCCAGTCATCTTGGGCTCAAAAGCTTCACTTTGAGCCACATCAACTGAATACTCACCTTCTATGTGGAAGATCCAGCTTCAATTCCTGGCCCATGCAACTTATGTGTACCACTACTCGCCTGTCGGTGGAGGCTTGTATGTGTTGCTATGAAGATGAACAATTTTCAGCAGTGCTTCCAGACTAAGACAAACTAGAAAGGCCTCAAAGTCTACTTCCAAAAGTCAGCCAGTGAAAACACTTTGGATCACAACAGTCTGATCCACAAACAATTTTAGGGATGGCAAAAGACTGGCCAGTATTTTGTTTCACTGTGTGTTGGGGTCAGCTTGAGCTGAGGCCAACCTGAGTTACATAGCTCAGTCTCCTAATTTACAATATTCCTGGCTCCAGTGGCCCAAAGCTTATTTAGATTAAAAAAAAAGCACATTTCTTTTTTTTTTTTTGTTAATCCAAAACTTTTAACGTTCTCAGGCAATGAGTCTTCATTTCTGACTTTTCTACACTCTTGCTGTGGTTATTAGTTACCACTGAGTCAATCCCGACTCATAATGACCCACAGCTGCTGCTAATGTGGAGCTGGATAAAGAATGAAACACTCAAATCAGTGAGTTCTGTGAAATTGAAGTTGCTAAATCAATCAGTAAATGGATTCCATGGGATACTAGGTGTGGTGGTCAGGATCATGTCAATTTGGCTACTCCACGTTTGGATGCTGTATCAAGTGGCAGGGCGGGGCCTGTGGTGGCTTCCCTTCCCTCAGCTCTCATCTCTCCACCTTCCACCACATATGGCCGGTCTTCTCATGTAGCCAGAAGCTCTCGCTCTCTTCTGGCTTCTGGTTCCTGGACCTGAACTAGCAGCTATTGGATTCATCAACCCTTACCGCCAGCACTTGAGTGATCCTGGGTTTGCCAGCGTCTGCAGCTCTGTCTCACTGCCAGCTTGGGATCTGCCAACTTACACAGCCAGTGATCTAGAACTCTGATCTCTGACCTGCTGACCTTGGATTCACCAGCTCCTGTGGCCACGTGAGGCTTGTGCAAGGTCTTGGGATGTTCGGCTTCTGCAATTACGTGAACTGTTTCCTTTATATATAAATCTTTCCTTGTATATACACGTGTTACTGGTTTTGCTTTCCTAGAAAATACAGCCTAAGACAGTAGCTAAAAAATAAAAGCAGCTTCAGTATATACCTGTCACAAGTTTGTGCCTAAATCAAAATTGGATGGCATCTTAGACTGGGTTCCTAAAGAAGCAAAACCAGTGAAGTGTGTGTGTGTGTGTGTGTGTGTGTGTGTGTGTGTGAATGTGTGTATGTGTGTGTGTGAATGTGTGTGTGCGCACGCACGCACGTGCATGTGTATAAACCAACAAAAAACAAACCCTTTGGCGCTGAGTCAGTTGCAACTCAGCAACCCTGTAAGAGTAGAACTACCCTATAGGGTGTCGAAACAGTGCCTGGTGGATTTGAGCTGTCAATTTCTTGGTTAACAACTGTAGCTCTTAATTACTGTGCCACTAGGATTTTGTGTACATAAAATGTATAAATATAAATGTGTGTGTGTATAAACCAAACCCACTGCCATTGAGTCAGTACTGACACACAGCACTCTGTAAGACAGAGTAGAATTGCTCCATAGAATTTACAAGGAGCACCTGGTAGATCCGAACAGCTGACCTTTTGATTAGACGATGTAGTACTTAACCACTGTGGCATAAAGGAGACTCTCAACAGGATGGGTTGACACAATGACTACAACAACGGGCTTAAGCATAAAAATGATTGTGGGCATGGTGCAGGACCAGGCAATATTTCATTCTGTTGTGCCTAGTGTTGCTATGAGTCAGAATTGACTCCATAGCAACTAACAATGACAATATACATATATACACACACTAATATGCATACACATATATTTAGGTGTATAAGTTGAGTGTCTGCGGAAAACATAGCCTTGGTGATAGAAACGATGCCAGAGATCACACGATAGAGTTTTGCAAAACCAATGACTTCTTCATTGCAAATATGTTTTTTTGACCAACATAAATAGCAACTACACTTAAGGATCTTGCCAGATAGAATACACAGGAATCAAACTGACTATACATCTGTGGAAAGAGACAACAAAAAACTCAGTAACAGCAGACAGAACAAGATCAGGTGCTGGCTGTGGAACTGACCGTCAATTGCTCATACGCAAGTTCAAAACAAAAGTAAAGAAAATTAGAATCAGTCCTCAAGAGCCAAAGTGCAACCTTGAGTATATCCCACCTGGATATAGAGACCATCGCAAGAACAAATTTGATGTGTTGAACATTAATGACCAAAGACCAGATGAGCTGTGAAATGACATTAAAGACAGCATACATGAAGAAAGCAGATCATTAAAAAGACAGGAAAGAAAACCAAAGTAGATGATGAAAGAGACTTTGAAACTTGCTTTTGAATGTCAAAAAGCTAAAGCAAAAGGAAGAAATGAAGTAAAAGAACTAAACAGAGAATTTCAAAGAGTGGCTCAAGACGACAAAGTATACACCCACACTCGTACGCATATATATATTTGTGTGTATGTATGTGTAGATACATATACAAATACATGTATATAATACAGGGTTTCCATATGTTGTGTGCATGTATATACACACAGTGTTTCCATATCTTGTACCTACATGTATGTATAGTGTTCCATATGTGTACACAAACATATATACATACATATGTGTGTGTGTACACATACATATACACATGTACACACATACACACACACGCATACACTCAGACATACAAGAAACCCACATGGTACAGTGGTTAAGAGCTATAGCTGTTAACAAAAAGATCAGCAGTTCAAATCCACCAACTGTTACCCAGCAACTTTAAGTGGCAGTTCTACTCTGTCCCAAAGGGTAGCTATGAGTTGGAATTGACTCGATGGCCGTGGATTTGTTTTATTTATTTTTTAGTATATTTATTGTAGATGAATCTTTTAAAATTATGTTTCATAAATGTTTGCTTCTGCCTTAGAAAAACAGATTAAAATTTTTATAACTGTATTAATCTTACATCTGGCATGATCTTACTGAACTTTCTTAGTAGTTCTAGTGGTTTGTCAATAAAATCACCAGAATTTTTTGATGGAGATAATAAAATTATTTGCAAATTCTCCAGTCAATGACATTTTTCATTTGAGTGCTATGAAGTGACCGTGCTATTCATTTGGGTCTTGTTCCTGACTTGAGTAGTAATGCTATTACCAATTACCAATTAATGATGAAAATTTTAATCATTAAATAAACTTTTGTCAGCCACTTTGTTATCGAAAGCTCTGTTATTCTACAACCAGTAAATCTGTTCAGCCTAGTAGGGCAGCAGAATTTCCTGAAGGGCTATTAAAACAGATTGCTGAGTACCACCTCCAGAGTCTCTGATTCAGCAGGTCCTAGAAGGCATCCAGGATTTGTATTTCTAATAAGTTGCTGACACTGTTGATCTGGGAGTCACTGCCACTGCTCCATATTACATGTGTATTTCTGTCCCTATCAGCTGAGTTGTACGTTTATGGCAGAGTTGTTTTAAGTTGTAACCTGCTTATGCTTGTTTTACTTGGGTTCTATTCTGCTGTTCTTAAAGAGGTAAATTCCAACAGTGAGGCTCATCTACTGCCTTCTCAGAACCAGTGTGAGCTCCTGAGTCGATGACTGTCTAATGCCTGCAAATAGTTTTTTATATATTCGCGCAGTTGTTAAGAGTCTTTGCCATAGCATATTCTTTTTCTCTTTTTTTGTAATTAGCTATTCTTTTAGTGTATTTTTCCAACATTTTGTTTAGAAAATTAAAAAACAAGAGTTGAAAGAGTTTTACAGTGCACATCTATATAGCCAGAGCTTAAATTCCAACATAAACACTTCCTTTGTTGCATCATATATCTATCCATCTATGTGTATATATATATTTTGATGGAGTTGTATCTTTTTTTTCTTTTTCTTTTTCTTTAACATGACTGAGTGAAAATGTACATTCCCATATAAATTTACATGCCCACCTATATGCAGCTTCCACTGCTCTCCCTGCCCGGTGACAGCACACTATTCCTCTCTGCTCCATACATGTCTCATCCTCCCAACAGCCTCCTTTCCCCTCCTCTCCACCCACTCTCCTTCCTCCAGCCAGAGGTCAGCAGGATGATATCCTATAGATGTATAGAACCATAAAGTGCAACCAATATATGGTCACTCTGCATTGCCAAGTCCAATCCATTCCTGTCCAAAGAGTGGACCTTTGTTATAATTTATCGGTAAGGGCAGCATCAGGACCGGGGGCCATGCTCTCAGGGGAACCCTGAAACCGCTGGACCATCAATTGAGGTCTTTTAGTGGAGACCTCAGGATGCACCCCTTTTTATCCTTGTGTTGCCAGTGAGACTCCTCACTGTGAGCTCGATTGTGGCTATCACTGGTGGTAGCCGGGCACCATCCAGTTCTTCTGGTCCCAAGTCGATGAAGGCACCCAGTCTTGTGGGTCTCTCTGTCTTCTAGGTTGTCTTTACCGCATGTCATTTTGGTCCTCGGTGAGCATCTGTTCCTGCTGAGTTGGGACTATTGGCTGTGTCCTCGGGTGGCAGCATGGCAGCTTTTAAGACCCCAGACACCACTCACCAATGTGGGGTGCAGAGAGCTCTCTTAGCAAAACGCTAGTTGTGCCATTTGGCCTCGATTTCGCCTAAGAGCATGGTCCCCTGCCCCCTGCCCCAGCTACTCTATCCTTGCAATATTGGGTGAAGATGGAAGGAGTACTCAAGTTATGCTGAAGTCCACTTAATGTTCTTGTTTCTAATGTGTGCTGTCACCGCTTTCTCCCAACCAGATTTCTAGCAACTATCTAAACTAAGCCCTCACCCCCTCCCTCCCTCCCTCCCCTCCCTTGCAGCTGTGAAAGAGTCTTTTCTTCTATACACAAGTCTGTTTTTGAGATCTTATCGTAGAGGTCTCATGCAGTATTTGTCCCTTTGTCGCTGACTACTTTCACTCAACATAATGTCTTCCAGTTGAAACCAGGTTAGGAGATGTTTCCTGGAATCATGGTTATTGTTTAATCATTGCATAGTGCTCCACTGAGTATATGTACCATAGTTTACCTATCCATTCTTCTGTTGTTGGGCATCTGGGTGGATTCCATCCTTTTGCTATCGTGGACTGTGCTGCGATAAACATTCTTGTGCATGTGTCCATTGGTGTGAAAGGCCTTGATTCTGTAGGATATATTCCAAGTAGTGGAATTACTGGGTCAAATGGTATATCTTTTATTTTTTGATGGAGTTGTATCTTTTTTCCACATACCTTTGAGCTTGTTTTTTTTTCTCTTTATTCGTCTAAGGTATATTTATATCAAAATGTCAATCAGAGAATTTTCTGCTACCACTGGAATCTGAGATAAATTGACCTCCTTTGGCTGTATCCCATATGTTCTGCTAGGATGTGGTGTTTTCATTCTCATTTGATTCCATAAATTTACTTATTTTTGTCCTTGATTTCTTCTGTAATTCATGGATTTTTGAGCAAGGTGTTGTTCAGTTTCCATGAGTTCCCATTTCTAGCTATGTTTCTTCTGCTATTGATTTCAATTTTTATGGCTTTATGTTCCGAGAGGATATCTGCAGTAATTCAATGGTTTCAATTTTGTTGGGACTTGTTTTATGTCCTAACGCATGCTCTACTCTAGAAAATGCTCCATGTTCACTGGAGAAGAAGGTGTACTTATCTGTTGATGGGTAAAAAGTTCTGTATGTGTTGGGTTTTGTTGCAATAAGATCTTCTGTATCTTTACTGAGCTTTTTTCTAGATGATCTGCCTTTTACTGAAAGTGGAGTGTTGAAATTTCCAAATACTATTGTTGAGTAATCTATCTCATTTTTCAGTGTTGTCAGTGTTTGACTGATGTATTTAGATGCTCTAGGGGCATAAATAATATTGTTAAGTCCTGCTTATGTATTGAATCTTTGAGCTATAGTGACCAGCCTTGTCAACAATGGTGAATTTTACATTAGAGTCTATTTTATCTAAGACTAGTATTGCCACTTCTGCTTTTTGTATGTTGTTGGCTTGGTATATATTTTTCCATTCCTTGATATTCAGTTTGTTCATATCTTTGAGCCTAAGATGTGTTTCTTGTAAGCAACATATAGATGGATTGTGTCTTTTTGATCCAGGATATCACTCTCTGTCTCTTTATTGGAGTGCTCAGTATGTTTACATTCAATGTAAACATTGAATGTCATTTGATGCATTTATTTTTGTGCTGTGCATGTTCTCTTTGTTTTTCTTAATATTCTGTTCTGGGTTATTCTTGTTTTGGGGTTGACATTTTATCTTAAAAAGAGTTGGTTTTCTGTTTGTCGAGACTCCTGTATTTTGCTTCCTGTTTTTATATGTTGCATTGTTATTTCACTTTGCGGCTACCCCATGATCCCCCATACTATTGTAAGTTTAAAACAGACTTTAACTTCTGTGTATCTTTTTAATTTCCTCTCCATCTGAAAGGGTTATAATTACAGTAATATATCCCTCTTTTTTGGTGTGATGATGTCATAGTTTTCATGGTATGCTAACTGATTCCCTTCTCTTAATATTGTAACTTTGATTGAGCTTTATCACTTTCCTAACTGAGTAGGATTCTGTGTGCTATGTCCTGCATTGTCTCCTTAAGTATACACTTAATGTTTTTTCTTTTTCTAAGTAAAGAACTTCTTTCAGTATTTCCTGTAGTTTTGAGTTGGTTTCTACAAAGTGTCTACCCTTCTGTTTATCTGTGAAATGTCTTAATTTTGCTGTCATATAGGAGAGACAGTTTTGCAGGATATATAATTCTTGGTTGGAAGTTTTTCTCTTTCAAGGCTTTGAAGGTGTCATCCCACTGCCTCCCTGCCAACACTGTTTCTGCCTAGATGTCAGGAAAAAATCTACAGGGCTTCACTCTGAATGTTATCTTTGCTTTAAGCCTCACTGCCTTTAAGTACCTCTCTTTATGCTTCATTTTATTAAGCTTGGTTATAATATGTCTTGTGTTTTTCTTTTGGGGTCTAGTTTTTGTGATGTTTGATACACATCTTGGAAATCTATGTTCTCTTTTTTCATAATTTCAGGGAAGTTTTCTGTCAGCAACTCTACATCAATGCTCTCTGTATTTTCAGCTATCTCTCCCCGCTCAGGAACTCCAATTATTCCTAGATTATTCCTCTTAATAGAGTCCCACATTTCTTGGTACTTCATTTTTCTTATTTCTTGTCTCTGATTTCTCCTCCAAAATGCTGGTGTCAGTTCCTCTATCCTCAAGTTTGCTAACTCTGGCTTACATCTCTTCAATTCTGCTGTTTTGGCTTTGGATTGAATTGTCTAATTCTGTAATTTTATTATTGCTCTGCTAGATTTCAGATCATTGATGTTTAAACAGTTCCAATAGTTTGCCTAATTTTCATTTTGTTCTGTTGCATTTAGTTTAATCTCTAGGAGGGCTCTCTATATAATTCTTTTGTACTCAACCTCCAATAGTTTCAAGAAGGCTTTTTCTTCTGAGAATTTTTTTTGGTTCTTTATTTCAGGAGTTTGTGGAGTCATGTGGACTGTTTCTTTAAAGGACTAGCTGTGGATAGTTGCCTACACACCATCTAATGGTTTGTCTTGAGTTTGTCTTGTGTTTCCTCAGCAGGAGCTCAAGTGTAGTTCTAAGAGAGGAGTTAGTCAGCAGCCTACTCTGTGTACTCTAGTGACTGGCCCCAGGTGGACTCTCTGGGGCACCAGGCTCTAGCTTCTGTCTGGCAAAGACAATGCCCTACTTTTGGAAGCACTGGAGGGTCGTCAGCTGATGTTAAGATGTGTATCAGTGAAGGATGGAGGAGACACTGCCATGCTGCTCAGCTGTCAGTTCTCCAGGTGGTCTTATTTTAAAATGGTACTTTACTTCTAAGCAAGGAGCTGTCCAGCAGCTGCCAAAAGCAGGCAGACCCTTGAGTGTGGCAGGCACCACCTTCTGGTTGACAATGAAAGTGTCTTATTGGCCGGTTCCAGATGCTATGATGTGGCTCAAAGTAGGGAGGGGTTGTAACACCTTGCTGCCATCATCTGCCAGGCCCCATCTGTACCTCTAGCCACCACCCCCCTTTCTACATCTTTTCTGCTGGAGAAGCACTTTCTGGACAGCCACTGCTTCTCAACTTGAGAATTAGACCTGGCTAAGACATCCATTTGGGTGACTCTGCCTCCCAGCTGACCAACATGGCGTCTTGCCTGAGCTGTATTCCCTGCTGTGAAACAGAAGAGTCCTGAAAAGAGAGGATGGAGGGGCAGTGATGCCCTCAATCAGCAGCTGTGTTCTCATATGTGTCTATCCAATGCACAGTTCTTCTGCTGTGCTACACTCTGTTTACTTAAGCACTGCATTTCAGCATATTAGCCAACTTATGCCCAGTCCCCACTTCCCAGATAACAAGGAAGGCATCACTACCTGCAGTCTTCCCAAGCAGTGAAGTCAGCAGGAGCAGGAGCTGCCTTGTCTTTGAGAGAGGTGGTTATCTTGTTACTGCTGCATAGTCCAATCTGACATCTGTGTGCCAGATCCTAGGGCTCCCTGGATGTCCACGCTTCTCCGTTCACTTATCTTTTCAGGCCTTAGTTCTCAGAGGGAATTGAGGAGACATGTGTCTAGTCTTGCATCTTGCTCCCACCCCCACCACTGTAATTTGAAATCGCATGTTTGTTATGTCTGTCATTTCATTCATGATAGATTGTTTTCTTTTATTTCATGACTGGATTGTAAATGTATCTTACCTCTAACAAAATTGATACAGTCTAGCCTGTAAGCATGTCCTATCAGGATATTTTTACACTTTCTTATTCTACAAATTTAAGAGTACCACTGTTATAAGGTCAATTTTTACTGTAATTACTCTTTCAAACCAGATAATGCTTGATACAGGCTCCACACAGAGAAAACTGTTTATTTTTTAGCTACTCAAAATTTAAGCTAAAACAAACTTCCTTGTATTCTTCCTATACCACCAGTGCTTTGTTTTTTTGTTTTTTACCTTTGGTTGAGTGCAGTCCCTGGAAGTTACAGCTTTATTTTGGTCATCATGGTCCAAACTTCATACATTTTAGAGGCTTGTAGTCTCTGCTGCTATTTCCACAATGGGTTTTGGGTTAAACTCCAAAACTGGCACTTCTGCAAGTGCAGATAAAGCCTGAGCTCAGTGCCGGCTCCTTACATAGTGTTGTCATTTCTGGTATCCCTGTTTATTTCAGGAATGTCTGTTATAAAAGGCTCTTTCATGTTCTCTGCTTTCTATATTCTTACCAAACAGAAATCTTTCTCTACTTCATTCACTTGGAGTTAATTTTTCTGAATTCTCAGGGAAAACTCTAATGGTGTAGTGGCTGAGTGCTACTGCTGCTAATTAAAAGGTCAGCAATTTGAAACCACCAGCACTCCTTGAAAATTCTGTGGGGCAGTTCTACTCTTTGTCTTCATGCAATATGAATATTCCTTCTCTCTTGCTGTTAGTTTATGCATACCAAACAGTCCTAACTCTATGTCCTTTTACATTTTTCTAACTGAAATTATCTTTACTTAGAATTCATTGATGGAATTCTATCTCTTTCATTCTAAATTCTGATCATGATTACTTGTTATCATAACCTAAGAGAAAACATGAAGCTAGCTAAGTAGATGTACAGGGGAACCCCTGGGCTCACTTGCTGGATTAGCAAATTCTCTGTGTTTTCTCTTTAGATCGTAGTGACTGATTCTCAAAGCACACTACACCTTCATGTCCAGTAAACCATTCTATTATTAAGTCACACTGAGACTTCTGTTTCCACCAGCTGAGTAACAGACTTATAAAGAGTCAGGTTTATTGTGAGTTTTATGTTATTTAAAATTATTTAATTCATTGAAATATTACATAACAATGAATTTAAGTGAACAAATATCTCTATCAAAGCTAAGTTCATTTCCTGGTAAGACGTGATGAAGATATGTTTCTAAATAAAAAATGCTTTTAAAATTTGTTGTAGACAATTATAAACTATTGGAAAATATTCCCCCCAATTTAAAAGCTATGCACCAAGATTAATTTACAAATGTGTTCAAATTCTCAATTTGCCCTGGTGATATAGCAGTTAAGAGGTTATCTGTTAACCAAAAGGTCAGCAGTTAGAACACACCAGCTGCTTCTTAGAAACCTGTAAGACAGTTCTACTGTGGATCTGAATTGACTGGATAACCACAGGTTATTCTAAAGTAGTCAAGACTGCAAATTATTGACTTCAAATTAGGGATGGTGGTCTTTATGCAACAAATGCAGACTAGCACAGGACACTCCAGTCAGAAACTATTTAGATTTTTTAAGTATACATGAGATGTTTAAGCAATATATCACTTTAAAAAATATTCCTTACTTTAAATGACTTTTTGATTAACCAATTACTGGTCCTGGTAACACAGGAGGTCTTCTACTTTATTTGATTTCATTATTATTATTAACCTATTTTCTTACTGGATGAGATGTTGCTAAAATATCTGTCTATCTGAAAATCTGTCCAAGAGAATACATACCTAGGAAGCAATAATCCCAACTGCTCAAAATAAAATGAAAAAGTAATTTAAAAACCTTCATCAGATAAGCATAAGAAACTTCAGGTAACGCAGACCATTGACAAGCCCTGGTAGCACAGTTGTTAAGCATTTGGCTCCCAACCAAAAGGTCCACAGTTCAAATCCACCACCCACTCTTTGAAAGCCCTGTGTAGTCATTCTACTCATAGAGCCACTGCAATTTAGAATCCACTAGAGAACAACAGGTTTTCATTTTGTTTTGTTTTATAGCATATTCAAGGAGCCATAAGAGGCCTCTAACTAGAGAACTCTCCAAATTCCCTTCAGAGGGATTCCTTTCCACAATCTTTGTCTCACTTGATTGGATCAGCACTGGAGGTGTGAATCTGACATGAAGACATAAGCAAAAGATTGATAAAGCATGGTCAGAGGTACCACAAGCCTCACCTGGTTATTTGTTCTTGTTATGAGATGACACCAGTTGATTTCAACTCATAGTGACCCCATGACAGACTAGAACTGCTCCATAAGGTTTCCTGGGCTATAATCTTCACAGGAAAAGGAGTCCTGGTGGCACTAGAGCTCCTAACCGAAAGGTTATGGGTTCAAACCCACCAGCCTCTTCAAGGGATAAAGATGTGGCAGCCTACTTCTGCAAGATTTACAGCCTTTAACCCTATGGGGCAGTTCTACTCTGTCCTATAGGGTCTCTATGAGTTGGAATCAAGTTGAAGACATTGGTTAATCTTTACAGGAGCTCTTCACCAGGGAGCTGCTGAGTGGGTTGGAACTACCAACCTATCAATTAGTAGCCAAGTGCTTAACCTTTCAGTTACCCTGGTGACTAGCACACCAAAACTGTTCCACTTAAGGACAGTTATCAAACAATCAAATAGCTCAGAGGAAAACAAAAACCAAACACAGTGAAGGGAATGTAATAAGTAGCTCTAAGTTAATAAAAGATATGAGACAGAGAAAAACAGTGTTAAAACAGATTGATTTACACGGAGTAAAAAGAAGCAGCTAAAGAGAATAACAGGGCAAGAAGGGTGAAGTCACAGGCTTGGGAGAAGTGTTATCACTCACCACTTTCAGAGATGCTCTCTGACTTCTCCAGCTTCTGTTCATCTTGAACTGCAGTGATGTGGGTCTCAGTTCTCCTTAAGGCCTTGGGAAATCACTTCTCTTCTTCCTTCTTTCTCACTGTATGCCAATTACAAACCCCATCCAGCAAATGAATCCTTAATATATGTGTTCATTGCTTGTAGAAGGTGCCTAAGAAACCAATTTACAATTCTATTATCTTTAGCTGTGAAGATACTTGAAGGCAAGCACCATATGTTTATTATAGTCTGGCATTCTTGCCAAGGTAACAGAATGAAAGCAGCTTGAGTTTTATCTGTATTGATTTGCTCATTTAGAACATTCTTTAGCAGGGAGATTTTCCAATGCGTTAGTATAACATATCTTTGCATGGGATACTGTGTGAACTGAAAGCAGTAAAACGCTGGATCAGGATTCAGGAAACCTTGATCATAATCAGAATTTAAACCTGACTAGGATTTGAAAACCCTGGTGGTGTAGTCGTTAAGCGCTACATCGACTAACAGAAAGGTCAGCAAGTCACATCTACCAGGCGCTCCTTGAAAACTCTAAGAGGCAGTTGTACTCTGTTCTATACTGTCACTGTAAGTCGGAATCAACTTGATGACACCTTTTTTTCTTTTTTTTTTAGGATTTGGCAATTTTCGGAAAATCATTCAAAATCTCTCAGCCTCAGTCTCTTTATCTGTGGGACTTGTGTGTCCCTGACTGATAGAAGGTTGTTGGTTGTGGTAAAAATCAGATTAGAGAATGCAAGTGAAAGCTTTGTAGATTCCATGCACAGTACAAACAGGATGATGAGGCTTTCAGAATCACAAGGGACTTTGTAGTCCTTCGGATCTAGTCCTTCCCCTGTGCTCTGTTATGACCATCAAGGACATGTCATTTGCAGTTTTTAAAATAATTTCAGTGCTTCTAATTTTGTGCAGCTATTTTCTGGCTCCTAGTTTCCATAACTGTTTTATTTAAGGTGGAATCTATTCTTCAGGGACTAACAACCACAACAAATGTATTCACCTGTCTTGTTCTAATGAATTTTCTGATACTTGAAAATAAAAATTGAAAACAAAGACTAGTTTGTTTTCTGTTGAGGTGACTATCAAATGCAGAAATAAAAGATTCACCTCTGAACTTTATACACATAAAATTATTAACAGAAAGCGTAGAAATCAACTCTGTTTACCACCAGACATCTTTGTATCAAATTGATCTTGGCCTGGGCAGCAACGTAAGCCATTGGAGACATATATTCTGCACTCCTCCCTCCCTGCTGGCCTCTCACTTGACTTCCAGGGCTTTCTCCCTTCCATACTCTTTGGGAAGCAACACACCTTAAAACTGACCTTTCTTCCCCTCTTTCTGTATTGAAAACATATTTGTCCTCTGAGTTCTGCTGGAAATAACCAGAATGAATAGCAAAGATGCCCGCTAAGAACAGAATGGTTCATTTGAATAATATTTGCGTGTTAAAAGCTGTCTCCAATAGTGGCAAGCCCTTGAATTGAAGGAATTTTCACAAATAGTATGAGAATTTCTTCCTCAGATGCTCTTGAAAGTTACTACACTGAGACTCACGGGTAGGCCGTCAAGGCAGCTGTTTGTCTGCTGCTCTTTGTTTGTCTCTTTATTTTCGTAACTATCTTGGAAAAATGTAAAAAAACAAAGAAAAAGGACAGCAAAGGACAGGTCTCTAGTAGCTTTTTATCTCACCATTGCTATAATTCATGAAGAGACTTGCTTTCCAAATTGATTAGATCTGTCCTATTTGGAGCAGATGGTTAGTCAATAGGTGTCAGAGACAATTTTTCTAATCACTGACAAACGCTTTATTAACACAGCCAGCACCAAGCAATTTGGAAAAACATTGTCAATGCATGATCCAAATACACGCTGGTATCTTGTTAGGTCCAGATGTTCATAGTCCTAGATATAATCTTGACACTAGAGCCCAAATAAACATTATGCTGGGAAACTGAATTCCTTCTGCTCACCCCTTTTTGTTACTACACCATTGGGAAAACGTGTATCTCCCTACTCCCTCACCTCCAACACACATACACACACACACACATGCACACGTTCCACATTATAAAGTGACCAGTTTAGAAACAGAGAGAGTGGAAATGTATTTGGAGCAGTGGATTTTCAGGCCTTAGTGAGGCCCAGGAGGCCTAAGAATTCTGGTCCTATGCAGCCCTGTCCACAGCTGAGCTATGACGGTGACACAGAGAACTAATTTCAGAAGGACTCATTTGGAAAGGACATACAATACCTGGAAACAATCTGGGAAATAGCACCAAGGATCTTAATGGGATGAAGATTAGGTCAGATGAATATAGGACATAGGGTTAAACTTTTTTATGCCAGAGAAAATGAGTATGAATAAAATGAGTCTGAATGAATAAGAATGGTTATTATTCATTAGCACAGTGTGATTTGGAGTTCTCAGATATATTGTCTCAAGCATCTTTCTCCCTCAGTAACGACTTCAGACAAAGAAGGGACCGTTCGAATAGAGCTATGCCTCTGCTCTGCTTTATAGTTGAAGTTATTTGAAACCAGATTCTGGTCTCTTGTCCTATACTGACAGTAGGTTCCTGAGCAATGGAAGTGGTTTGTGATTGGAAGCTACCAAAAAAGTGGGCAGTTCAACCCACCCAGCAGCTTCGCAGAAGAGAGCCCTGGCAGACTACTTCCCTGAAGAGTACAATCAAAAAGAAGTCAACGTGGCACAGTTTTATTCTCTAACACGTGAGGTCACCATGAGTGAGAACTGGGCTCCATGGCAAGGAGTTTGTCTTTTATTTGTTTAGGTTTTTACTAAGAAACAAATGCCAGTAACTGGACTTATACTAATAATTGCAAAGTTTGGTTAGATTTAAGGGAGACATTGTTGGTTCTGAGACTGACTGATTACACTCTAGGAGAGACCAAGAGAGTTTGGAGGAACTTCAGTCCCTAAAATATGTTCAGACAGATCCATATTGGGAAAAGTGGGCATATATCTATGGCTGGGAAAAGGAAAAAATCATGTTTATATTTCTTTTATACTTTTACTTCATTTCCATGACTATATTCCTTAACTGTCAGATCTCATACACACAAGTTAGAGGCAGCTAGATATGGTAGCAATTGTACTGACCCAAGAATCAAGAGGTCTATTATGCAAGTAGGTAGCTCTGCCTCCCAGTAGACCAAGATGTTATCTCACCCAAGCTGGCCTGCCTGCCTCGAAACAGCAGAATCTATGGTGCAGCTCTGAAAAGAGAGGGTTTTCCTGTTTTTTGTTGACCTTCTAATTACTCAGCATGATTTCCTTTTCTAGGAACCGGTCCCTCCTGACAGCATGTCCACAGCAGTTGAGACAAATTCTCACTATCCTCACTGCTAAAGGACATTCTGGCCGTGCTTTGTATAAGACAGACTTGTCTACTTTTCTGGCAATACATTGTACATTCAGTATTCTTCATTGACACCATAATTCAAAGGCATCAGTTATTCTTTGGTCTTCCTTATTCATCATTCAGTTTTTGCACAAATATGAGATGAGTGAGAAGGCCATGGCTTGGATCAGGCACACTTTAGTCTTCAAAGTGACCTCTTTGCTTTCTAATACTTGAAAGTGGTCTTTTGCAGATTGAACCAATGCAATACTTCATTTGATTTCCTGACTGCTGTTCCCAGGGGGATTGTTTGTGGATCCAAGCAAAATGAAATCCTTTAAAACATCAATATTTTCTTCATTTATCATGATGTTGCTCACTCATCCATTGTGAGGATTTTTATTTCCTTTCTGTTGAGCTGTAACCTACACGGAAGGCTGTGATCTTTGATCTTCTTCAGTGACTACTTCAAGTTCTATTCACTTTCAGCAACCAAGGTTGTGATGGCATTTTATCAAAATAAATGAATAAATTAAAATAATTTCCAATACAACTCCAACAATAACTAATCAATTAATAATTTTTAATGCATATGTATGAATGGAAGAAAACTAATAACAGTAGTAATAGAAATATACTAACTAAAGTGGTAATAGTTGTTGCTTCTGAGCAGGGAGAAGGTGAAATGTTTCTGGCAAGAAGAACAAAGTTAGCTTAAATCTCATTAGCCAAATGTTTTTTATAACAACAATATTTGAAGGGCAAATTGTGAATATTTTGAAAATACCTGGGTTGAAAAATTATGGGTTTTGTTTTAATGATAGTTTTGCTTCTTCTCTATTGTTCCAATTTTTCAATTAAAAAGAAAATAATATTAGTCTTTTATTAGCAGAGCCTGCTCTGAAGGTTAAGTGGCAATAATAGAACCAATGTTCATTTTAATTTATTGCACCTATATACCAAACAGTCCAGATAGCTGAGTTACAAATTGGAGATATTCTGTTATAAAAAGAAAGAAATATTATCCTCTGAAAATGCAAGCTTGAGGCAATTTATCATTTATACTAATTTTGACAATAAAAACAGGCACCATTGACTTTTCTTTAAAGACAGATGAAGGCTTCATTTACTTAGTTTTATAATCTGTTTTCCCGAGTATAAGGATGTCTAAAATCCTAAAAGTTATTTTAGCTGTTTAGGAATTAATTTTGGTTTGCCGTGTTGAGGGGACTTGTATGTCACTGTGATGCTGGAAGCTATGCCACAGTATTCGAAGCCAGCAGAGTTGACAGGTTTCAGCAGAGCTTCCAGACTGAGACAGACTAGGAAGTAGGACCCAGAAGTCTACTTCTGAAAATAATCAACCACTGAAAACATTACGAATAGCAACAGAACATTGTCTGATACATTGGCAGAAGATGAGACCCACAGACTGGAAGACACTCAAAAGACACCTGGGGAAGAGCTCCTTCCTCAAAGTAGAGTCAACCCTAATAATGGAGATGGAGTCAAACTTTGTGGACCTTCATTTGCTGATGTGGCATGACTCAAAAGGAGAAGAAACAGCTACAAACGTCCACTAAGAACCAGACTGTAGAATGTATGAAGTATGACTCTATTGGAAATCATTAAAAATGAAGTGGAATGCATAAATATTGATAGCCTAGGTATTAGTGACCTGAAATAGACTGGTATTGGCCATTCTGAATTGAAGAATCGTACGGTCTACTATGCTGCGGATGACAACTTGAAGAGGAATGATGTTGCATTCATCTTCGAAAAGAATATTTCAAGATCTGTCCTGAAGTACAAAGCTGTCAGTGATAGGATAATATCCATATACATACAAGGAAGGCCAGCTGGTAAAACTATTATTCAAATATATACATCAACTGCTAAGTCCAAAGATGAAGAAAAGGACGATTTTTACCAGCTTCTGAGGTCTGAAATTTACTGAAAATGCAATGAAGATGCATTAATTGAAATGCAAAAGTTGGAAACAAGGAAGGCTTGGTGGGTGGAAGACACGGCCTTGATTATAAAATGATGCCAGAGATTGCATGATTAAATTTTGCAGAACTAACAACCTACTCATTGAAAAATATCTTTTTTTCACCAATAGAAACAGCAATTATACACGTGGACCTTGAGAGATGAAACATACAGGAATCAAATCAACTACATTTATGGAAAGAGGCAACAAAAGACCTCTGTATTATCAGTCAGAACAAGCACAAGGACTGACTGCCAATCAGACCATCAATTGCTCATATGCAAGTTCAAACAGAAGAAAATCAGAACAAGTGCACAAGAGCTGAAGTATGACCTTGAGTATATCCCACGTGCGTTTAGAGACCATCTCAGGAATAGATTTGATGTGTTGAATGCTAAAGACCGATGAGTAGATGAATTGTGCGAGGACATCATCCATGAAGAAAGCAAGAGATCATTAAAAGGACAGAAACAAAATAAAAGACCAAAATGGATGTCAGACTGGACTCTGAATCTTGCTCTTGAACATCAAGCAGCTAAAGCAGAAGGAAGAATTGATGAAATAAACGAACTGAAGATTTCAAAGTGTATCTAGAGAAGACCAAGTAAAGTAGTGTAACGATAGGTGCAAACAGAGATACAAAATCAAAGGAAACAGCAAGTTCGGCATTTCTCAGGATGAACTAGCTGAAGAAAAAATTCAAGCCTGAAGTTATAATATTGAAGGAGTCTATGGGGAAAATACTAAATGACATAAGAAGCATCAAAAGAAGAAGGAAGGGAGGATATGACATGTACAGAATGGAAAGGAGGAGCGTGCTGTCACTGGGCAAAGACAGCAGAAGGAGCTGCAGACAGGTGGGCATGCAAATTTAACTTGGATTGTATACTTTCAATCACAATAAAAAAAGAAGAAAGAGGTAATACACAGGGTCAGTATATTAAAAGAATGGTTCTACATTCAACCATTTCAAGAGGCAGCATTTGATCGGGAACCAATGGTTCTGAAGGAAGAAGTCCAAGCTGCACTGAAGGCACTGGGAAAAAACAAGGCTCCGGAAATTGATGGAATATCAACTGAGATGTTTCAACAAATAGATGCAGTGCTCTAAGTGCTCACTCATTTATGCCAAGAAATTTGGAAGTTGGCTATCTGGTCAGGTGACTGGGAAAGATTTGTATTTATGCCTATTCCCAAGAAAGGTGATACAACCAAATGTGGAAATTCTTGAGCAATACCATTCATATCACGTGAAAGTAAAATTTTGCAGAACATAGCTCAATGGCAGCTGCAGTAATATCTTGATACAAAACTACCAGAAATTTAGGATGAGTTCAGAAGAAGATGTGAAACTAAGTATATGATTGCTGGTGTCAGATGGATCCTGGATGAAAGCAGACTACCAGAAGCATGTTTCCCTGTGTTTTATTGACTATGCAAAGGCTTTAGACTGTGTGGATTGTAAAATAAAGTATACATAGCATTGCAAAGAATGGGAATTCCAGAACAGTTCATTGTGCTCATAAGGCACCTTCACATTCAATAAAAAGGCAGTTGTTGGGACAGAACAAGCGGATACCAAGTGGTTTAAAGCCAGGAAAGTTGTGCGTCAGAGTTTTATCCTTTCACCATATCTATTCAATCTTTATGCTGAGGAAGTAATTTGAGAAGCTGGAATATATGAAGAAGAATAGGGCATCAGGATTGCAGGAAGACTAACAATCTGTGTTATGCTGGTGATACAACCTTGTTTTCTGAGACTGAAGAGAACATGAAGTACTTATTGATGAAGATGAAAGACCACATCCTTCAGTATGGATTGCACCTCAAAACAAAAATTCTCACAACTGGACCAATAAGCAACATAATGATAAATTGAGAAAAGATTGAGTTTGTCAGTGATTGTGTTTTACTTGGATCCACAATCAATACCCATGGAAGCAACAGTTAGGAAACTAAAAGGTGCATTACACTGGGGAAATATGCTGCAAAAGACCTCTTTAGATTGTGGAAAAGCAAAGATGTCGCTTTGAAGACTAATGTGTGACTGACCGAGGCTATGGTATTCCATCATACACATGCGAAAGCTAGACAAAGGATAAGGAAGACTGAAGAATAATTGGCACCTTTGAATTGTGGTGTTGCAGAAGAATATTGACTATACCAACGACTGGCAAAACAATGAACTAATCAGTCTTGGAAGATGTACAAGTAGAATGTGCCTTAGAAGACAGGATGGCAAGACTACATCTTACACACTTTGGTCATGTCCCTCGTGAAGGACGTCACTCTTGGTAAGCTCAGAGGAAAAGAGGAAGACTCTTGAAGAGATGCACTGCCAAATGGTTGCAACAGTGGGTTCAAGCATAACAATGATTATGAGCAAGGCAAAGGACTGGGTAGCATTATGTTCGGTTGTACACAGGACCACTGAGAGTCAGAACTGACTCAACAGTACCTAACAACAGCAACTTATAATAAAAAGCACTTCTTTTTATCTAAAATATGGTAAAAATGTGAAATATATACCAATTATAAAACATTCTGTGACGTAATACCTCATGTTAGTGACGATATCATTATTCTGAACAAGCTTTTTATCTGAAATTTTTTGGATGTTATAACTTATTTTTAGATAAACAGTTAATACTGACCTTGTGTACCTTTAAAAATGCTCATCCCTCTTCAACAAATGGTGCTGGCAAAATTGGATATCCATCTGCAATAAACTGAAACAAGACCCATAACTTACACTTTATACAAATACCAGCTCAAACTTGATAAAATAACAAATCTAAAACGATAGAGCTCATTCAAGAAAAATTAGGATCAACAATGGGAGTTTTAATACACAGCATAGACAGACTTCAAAATCTGACAAACAATTGACAGAAAAGAAAATAGATAAATGGGAACTCCTAAGAATCAAACACTTCCGCTCATCCAAAGACTTTATCAATAAAATTAAAAGACCACCTACAGAATGGGAAAAAATATTTGGCAACTGTATGTCGGACTGATGTTTGATCTCCATAGTCTATCATGTACTACAAAATATCAATAAGAAAAAAAGATAAATCACCCAATTAAGCGATGGGCACATTGACATGTGACAGGAAGAACTGGATGATGCCTGGCTACCACCAGTGATAGCCGTGATGGGGCTCACAAAATTGAGTCTCACCGGCAACATGAAAATATAAAGGGGTGCACCCTGAGATCTCCACTAACAGACCACAGTTGAAGGTCCAGGGGCCTCAGGGTTCCCCTGGGAGCATGGCCCCTGGCCCTGATGCTGCCCCTGTCCATAAATCATAAAGGAGGTCAACTCTTTGGACAAGAATGGATTGGACTTGGTGACACAGAGTGACTGTATCATGTGTGCACTTTATGGTTCTATGCATCTATAGGATGTCATCCAGCTGACCTCTTACTGGACATGGGAGAGAGGGTGGAGAAGAGAGGATAGAAGATTGTTATGAGGATATGACATGTACAGAACAGAGAAGAGGAGAGTGCTGTCACTGGGCAGGGAGAGCAGTTGGAATTGCTCATTGGTGGGTATGCAAATTTATACAGGATTGTATATTCTCACTGAATCATAAAAATATGTATATATATCAGTAAAAATGCTCGTCTTCATTAAAGTTATGAAAGAGATTCATCAAGAAGCTCTACTTCATCAATTCAATATAAGAAAGGTTGGCTGTTTAAACACACTCAGCAATACCACAGAAGGAAAAAAACCTAGCAATCTGCTTCCATTAAAATTAACATCAAGAAAATCCTGTGGAGCAGCTCTATTCTGTAAGACGTGGATTGTCATGAATCAGAATTCCCTCAATGGTAACTAACGATCTTCAGTAAAAGCTGTAACAACATCTGGAGCAAGCTTGAACTGGGGTTGTTTTATTCTGTCCTCACTGAAGGATGTTGCATAGACAATATGTAGTGGGCATCTACTTATTTATTTATTTATTACTTCATTGAATGAGCTAGACTCTAGGTAATAAAAAGAGGAACACCTGGTTGCTTGGAAGAACATAGCTCTGTACACTGTAGAAGAATGTATCTTACGCCACAAGGTAAAGCAGACATATTTGTATTTCCTGGAGAAACAGGTTCTAATCAAAGTTAAAGAGGAATTGAAATCTCTGGTCTCTGTTCTAAACATGTGGTTGAAAGTTTAAAGGAATTAGAATTATTTGGTTTGGAGAAAGTACAGATGCAAAGCAACTGACCATGGGTCTTTAAGCATGTCTTTATTATCTAGAAGATATTGACTAGCTGTTACCCAGTTCCAGTGTATGCTACATGAGAGAAAATTATTAAAAATTTGCAACAAGCAAAACACAGACTAGATCAAATGAAGATCTTACAAATTCTAGCACAGTGAGTCTAGAAGAAGAGATGTATAAATGACCATAATAAATATTTGATAACTGAGGGATCTTTCATAAAACCACGTACGTCCTAGAATGTATGACTGCAAGCATCCTGGTAACATATTTATGCCATTCAGTTGGATTTAAAAGAAGTATCTGTTGGTATAGTGGTTAAGTAGTTGTCTGTTAACCAAAAGGTCTGCAGTTAGAATCCACCAGCACTCCTTGGAAACTCTAAGGAGCAGTTCTACTCTGTCCTGTAGGATTGTTAAGAGTCGAAATTGACTTGACGGCAATGGGTTTGGGTTTTTTGCCTATCACATAAATTATAAGGTAATGAAGTTTTATGTCACTATAAAGCATTGCCAGAGTGCTTCCTTTTCTCTTCAAGCACTGAGATATTCCACAATTAATCTAAACGTAGCATCCTTGTAACGGTTGTTATGATTCTTTGGTCCTATCATCATAATAGAAAGGCATTCAGTAGAATAGAGAAAAATTGCATCTCTTGATGTTTTCACTTGTCCTAGTGACAGTTAACAAGTTAAGATTTTTTTTTAGCTGCCCTCAAATTGACCTCTAAGTCATGGTGACCCATGCACAAAGGAAAACAAATGCTGGCCATTCTGCCTCATCCCCATGATTGAAGGGAAATCAAACCTTGTGCCCACATGGGTTTCATTGGCTGGTTTTTCAGAAGTAGAGCATTAGGCCTCTCTTCCTTGACTGCTCTAGTCTGGAAGTTCTGCTGAAACCTGTTCATCATCGTAGCAACTCGAAAACCACCACTGACAAATGATTAGTGGCTACACTTGAGGTGCATTGGCTAGGAATTTAACCTGTATGTAACTTGAGATTTTACCACTGAACCACCACTGCTCTCTTTTCTAATAAGCATTTAAAGCTGTAATAAACACTGCTTTAGCTGTATTCCAACATATTGACTGTGTTTTCATTTCTAGCCAGTTCAAAATATATTCTACTTTCTTTTGTGGTATTTGATTTTACCCATTAGTTATAGTGTGTTAAACATTTGAGAAATTTCCGTTCATGTTTTCATCTGTCTTGGTCATCTAGTCCTGCTGTAACAGAAAACACCACAGATGAGTGGCTTTAACAGAGAGAAATATATTTCTACACTGTAAATTAGGCTAAAAGTACAAGTTCAGGACATCTATCAACTTCAGGGGAAGAATTTCTTTCTCTGTTGGTTCTGGAGGAAAGGTCTCTGTCTTCATTCTTCTCTTGGTTGAGGAGCTTCTCAATGTATTTTAGATTTGGATTTCTCTGATAGCTAATGATCGTGAGCATTTTCTCATGTCTTTTGGCTACCTGTGTGTCCTCTTTGGTAAACTGCCCATCTCCTTTGCCCATCGCTAAATTGGATTATTTACCTTTTTCTTGCTGATATTTTGAAGTACTTTGTAGGTTATGGAGATCAGACACTGGTCCAACATGCAGTTGTCAAATACTTTTTCAGATTCTGTAGGTGGGCTTTTAACTTTTTCGATAATGTCTTTGGATGAGCAAAAGTGTTTGATTCTTACTAGTTCCTATTTTCTTTTCTGTTGATTGTGCTTTGTTTCTCTAATTTTGAGGTCTGTCTAACTAAGCTGTTTATTAAAAATTACATTGTTGATTCTATTTTTTCTTGCATGATCTTTATCATTTTAAGTTTGATATTTAGGTCTCTCATCCATTTTGAGTTAGTTTTTGTGTAAGATGTGAGATACGGGTCTCATTTTAGTATTTTGCAGATGGATATCCAATTTTGCCAACACCATTTGTTACTGAGACTGTTTTTATGCTGTTTTACAATCTTAAGGGTTTTGCTGAATATCAACTATTCATAACAAGATGGTGGCATCTCTGGGGTCTCAACTCTGTTCAGTTGGTCTATGTATCTCTTTTTGTACCAGTACCAGTTTCTTTTGACTACTGTGTCAATGTAATAGGCTTTTTCTATAAGGTCAGGTAGCGTGAGGACTCCCACTGTCTTCCTCTTCTTTAGTAGTTCTTTACTTATCAGGGTTTTCCTCCTAACACGGTTGGTGATTTGTTTCTCCATCTCATTAAAAAATGACACTGGAATTTGTATTGCTACTGCATTATATATGTAGATCACTTTGGGTAAAGTAGACATTTTCACGATATTATGTCTTCCTATACACGAGCAAGGTAGGTTTCTCCATTTACATAGGTCTCTTCTGGTTCTTGAAGTAAGCTCTTGGAGTTCTCACTGTACAGGTCTCTTATTTCTCTGGTTAGATTCATTTCTAGGTATGTTATCTTCCTGGGAGGCTATAGTAAATGGTATTGATTCGGTGATTTCTTCTTTGATGATCTCATTGTTGGTATAAAGGAATCCCACTGATTACTTATGTTTATCTCATATCCTGATACCTTGCTGAACTCCTCTATTAGTTCTAGTAGTTTATTTATGGATTCTTTAGGATTCTCTGCGTATAAAACCATATCATCTGTAAATAGGGAGATTTTGACTTCTTCGCTGATGCGGATGCCCTTTGTCTTTTTTTTGTCTTGTCTAATTCCTCTGGCTAGAAATTCTAGTACAATGTTGCACAGAAGTGGTGAAAGTGAGCATCCTTGCCTAGTTCCTATTCTCAAGGGAATTTCTTTTAGTTTCTCTCCATTAAAGATAATGTAGGTGGTTGGCTTTGCATAGATGCCCTTTATTGTGTTGAGGAACTTCTCTTCTATTCCTATTTTGCTGAGAGTTTTTTTAGCATGAATGTGTGTTGGGCTTGGTCAAATGCTTTTTCTGCATCAACTGACAAAATCAGGTGATTCTTATCCTTTGTGCTATTTCTGTGGGTCATCATATTAATTGTTTTTCTGATGTTGAACCAGCCTTGCATCCTGGGTATGAACAAAACCTGGTCATGAGAATTATATTTTTGATATGTTATTGAATTCTACTGGCTGGGGTTTTGTTGAAGACTTTTGCATCTGGGTTCATGAGTAATACTGGTCTGTAACTTTCTTTTTCCATGGAATCTTTCCCTAGCTTTGCTATCAGGGTTATTATGGCTTCATAGAATGAATTTGGTAGTATTCCATCCCTTTCTATGCTGTGAAATAGTCTCAGTAGTACTGGAGCTAACTCTTCTCTAAAAATTTGGTAGAATTCTCTGGTGCAACCACGTGGGCTAGGACTTGTTTTCATTGGTAGTTGTTTTTTGTTTTAGTTTTTTTTAGTTTTTCAGTAGCTTCCTTGGTGACGAGTTTATTAAGTTGTTCTATTTCTCCTTGTGATAATTTTGGTAGGTGATATGAATCTAGAAATTTGTCCATTTCCTCCAGGTTTTCAAATCTGTGTACAGTCTTCCGTAGTATTCTGTTGTGATACATTTGATTTTAGTTGGGCCTGTTGTGATATCTTCCATCTCACTTCTTATACTGGTCATGAGTTTCCTCTCCTGTTTTTCTTTTGTAAGTTTAGCTAGTGGTTTGTCAATTTTATTTATCTTTTCAGAGAACCAGGTTTGGGTTTTGTTCACTTTCTTCAGTTGTTCTTCTGTTCTCTGATTTGTTTAGTTCTGTTCTCATCTTTATTCTCTGTCTTCTTCAGGTGCCTGGGGATTCCTCTGTTGTTCTCTTTCTACTTCTTCAAATTCATAAGTTTAATTCTTTGGTTTGCGCCCTTTCTTTTATTCTGGATGTGTGCATTTGTAGAGATAAATTGACCTGCGAGCACTGCTTTTACTGTATCCCAGATGTTCTAGTTGAATGTGTTTTCATTCTCACTTGAGTACATAAATTTCTTGATTTCATCTATAACCCATGAGTTTTTGAGCAAGGTGTTGTTCAGTTTCCAAGAGTTTGAATTTCTGCTATTGATTATTTTTCTGCTATTGATTTCAACTTTCATGGCTTTATGATCCTAGAACATGCTTTGCAATAATTCACTGGTTTGGACTTTGTGGAGGCTTGCTGTATGTCCTAACACATGGTCTATGCTGGAAAATGGTTCATGTGCATTGGAGAAGAAGATGTGCTTATCTGTTGATGGGTAAAATGTTCTGTATATGTCGATGAGGTCTAGTTGGTTAATTGTCACAATAAGATCTGCTGTATCTTTCCTGAGCTTTTTTCTGGATGATCTGTTCATTACTGAAAGTGGAGTGTTGAAGTCTCCAACTGTTACTGTGGAGTGATCTATCTCATTTTTCAATGTTGTCAGTGTTTGTTCAATGTATTTAGATGCTCTGGATTGGGTGCATAAATATTTAATATTGTTATGTCCTGTTTGTGTATTGAACATTCCAGCAGTAGATAGTGACCATCTTTGTCCATGATGGTGGATCTTACATTAAAGTCTGTTGTATCTGAGATTAGTATTGCCACTCCTGCTCTTCTCTGTGTGTTGTTGGCTTGATACATATTTTTCCATCCTTTGATTTTCAGTTGGTTCATATCTTTTGAGTTTAGGATGTGTTTCTTGTAAGCAACATGTAGACAGGTGGTGTCCTTTGATCCACAATGTCGCTCACTGTGTCTGTTGGAGCATGTAGTCCATTTACAATCAGTATGTATGTGCTGTGCTGTCATTTTGATGCATTTATTTCTCTGTTGTTGATATTGTTTGTGTTTTTCTTAATATTCTGTTCTAGGTCATTCTTTATGGGTTGACTTTTCATCTTTTTCAGTGTTTGATTATTTGTTTGTTCCGACTCTTGTATCATGGTTCTTGTTTTGATATGTCACGTTGTTATTTTGCTTTGTGGCTAACCCTACAATATCCCATATTGCTCTAAGTTTAAACCAGACTTTAATTTCTTTATGTCTTTTTAATTTCCCCTCCATCTGAAAGGGTTATAATTACTGTAATATATTCCTCTTTGTAGTGTGATGATGTCATAGTTTTCATGTTATGATTACTGGTACCTTTGTTTTAATATTGTAGTTTTGATTGAGCTTTGTGACTTCCCTGAGTAGGATTCTGGATGTTTTGTCCTGCATTGCATCCTCAAGCATACACCTAACGGTTTTAATTATCTAAGAAAAGAGTTTTTTTCAGTATTTCTTGTAGTTTTGGTTTGGCTTTTACAAAATCTCTAAGTGCTTGGCTTGGCAAGCTTCTATTTATCTGTGAATGTCTTAATTTCACTGTCATATGTGAGAGGTAGCTTTGTAGGAAGTATAATCTTGGTTGGAAATTTTTCTCCTTCAGGGCTTTGAATGTGTCATCCTGCTGGTTTCTAGCCAACATAGTTTCTGCAAAGAAGTGAGACAAAAGCCTACAGGGCTTCCCTCTGACTGTTAGCTTTGCTTTAAGCCTTGTTACCTTTAAGTGCCTCTCTTTATGTTTCATTTTATTAAGCTCGATTATAATATGTCTTGGTGTCTTTCTTTTGGGGTCTGGTTTTTGTGATGTTTGATACATATCTTGTTCACTTATTTCGTAATTTCAAGGAAGTTTTCTGTCAGCAACTCTACAACAATGCTCTCTGTATTTCCTTCTATCCCTTTCTGTCCAGCCCTTGCTGTCCAGGAACTCCAATTATTCCTAGATTATTCCTCTTAAGAGAGTCCCACATGTTTATTAATACTTCTTCATTTTCTCATTTCTTTTCTCTGATTTTGCCTCAGAAGTGCTGGTGTCAGTTGCTCTGTCCTCAAGCTCACTAATTCTGATTTCTGTCTCCTCAGTTCTGCTGTTTTGGTTTTGGATTGAATTCTCTAATTCTGTAATTTTATTATTAATCAGCTGGATTTCTAATCATTGATGTTCCATCAGTTCAAATAGCTTACTTAATTTTTCATTTTGTTCTTCTGAATTCTGTTTAATTTGTAAAACCACCTGCCATTGAGTCTCTAGGAAGGCTCTCTATATATTTCTTTTGTACTTGGCCTCTGGTAGTTACAGAAAGGCTTCGCCATCTGGGAAATTTTTGATTCATTATGTTGGGAGTTTCCCAGAGCTGTGGTGGACTGATTCTTTAAATGCTTAGTTAGTGTTTGTTGTGTTTGCACCATTTAGAAGCTGTTTGGTTTCTCTGGTGTTACCTCAACAAGAGCTGAGACATAGTTCTAAGAGGAGAGTTGGTCACCATCTGCCTCTGTGTACTCTAGTGACTGGCCCCAGGTGAACTCTTTGGGGTGGCAGGCTCCTCCTTCTGGCTGGCAACAATAGTGCTCTACTTATGCAGTCATTAGGAAGCCATCAGCTAATGCTATGCTGTGCATCATTGAAGGGTGGAGGAGATGTTAATAGGCTGCTTAGCAGTCAATTCTCCAGGTGGTCTCATTTTAAAAAGGTAGCTTACTACTAAGCAAGGAGTCATCCAAAAGCTGCTGAAATCAGTCAGGCCCTCAGGTATGGCAGGCCTCACCTTCTCTGACAACGAAAACACTTCATACACCTTCCTGAGATGCTACGGTGTGGTTCAAATTAGGGACGGGTTATGGCCTTGCTGACATCCTCTGGCAGGCACCACTCATGTCTCTAAGCACCACTGTCCTAACATAGCTTTTCTGCTGGAGAAGCATTTTCCAAACGGGGGTTGCTGCTCCACATGGGAATTAGCCCCAGCTAATGCTTCCAGGTGGGTGACTCTGTCTCCCAGCTAACCTGGATGGTGTCTTGCCCTGAGCTGCCCTGCCTGAGGTGAAACAGCAGAAACTATGGTGCACCTCAGAAATGGTAGTGTGGAGGGGAAACATTGCCATCATTCAGCAACTTGGCTCTGAAGATGTGGCTATCCGAAGCACAGTCTCTCTGCTGTGCTATATGCTATTAAGCACTGCAGCTCAATGTATTAGCTGGCTCATGCCCAGCCCTCATCTCCTGGATAACAAAGAGGGCATCAGTGCCTACAGTTCTCCCAAATGGTGAGTCAGCAGAAGGACTCTGTGCCCCTGGCTCATGACAGAGAGAGGTAGTTTCCCTGTTAGTAGCACTTAGTCCAATATGGCAACCCTATGCCAGATTCTAGGGTTCCCTGGATGTCCGTGCTACTCTGTTCAATTATCATTCCAGGCCTCAGCTCTCAGAGGGAATTGAGAAGATGTATTATAGTCCAACATCTTGGTCCTGCCCCCCATGTTTATTCTGATATCCATTCAGTATCACTTTATTTCCAACTCATGTAGTGTGTGAAAACCCTAGTTCTCTAGTGATTAAGAGCTATGTCTGCTAAATAAAAGGTTGGCAGTTTGAATCCATCAGATCCTCCTTGCAAACTTTAGGGGGTAGTTCTACTCTGAGAGCTGCTGTAAATCAGAATTGGCTCATTAGCAATGCATTTTTTAATGTAGTACAGGTCTGTTGGAGAAAAATTCTGTCAGCTTTTCTTTGTCTAAAATGTTTTGTTTCACTATTTTTTAAAGGACAATTTTATTGGATATAGAATTCCAGGTTGACAGAGTCCCCCCTCCCCCTACCTTTCAATACTTTAAATATGTCATATTGTCTTCTGGCTTGAATAATTCATGGAAAGAAGTCTGATAATTTCACTTTCTGATACTCTGTAGAAAGAGTATGCATCACACGAGATATATGTGTTTGTTTGTATGCCTTCATCCTGCCTAGAGTTCCATTGAACATTGTATGCCTGTTTTGACTTCAAATTATAGCATGCCGGAAAACATGGAGGTAATTTTAATCCTATCACATTTGTAGTGATTTTACAATTAACTGAAGTTTAAAAGCAGTTGTTATTGTTTTTCCTCCTTGCTTGGAAGCCAGAAAGGAGAGAACTTATTTTTCTCCCTTCAGTGTACACTGTTACATGTTCTGGCCTGAATCTCTAAGGGCCTCCAAAAGGAAAAATTGCATGTCATCAATTTTAGATGACACAAGAGTTCATCAGTAATGGGAATCATCTGGACGATTTTAGCTGTCACAGATGTGAACACCACCTTCATAGCTGATATATCATTTTCTTGTGTGCAAATAAATGTCTCAAGTTCTTTACAAACGAATGAAAATGAAAAGGCAAGACTGGAATTACATAAGATCCAGAAAGATGTTGAAATTCCTGTCATTCATGAATTCATCTGCCCAGGATTTTCCCAGTGTTATGGTACTAAACAAAGGGATTAGTGCAGACAAAGTTCACAGGCATGTTTTGAAATAAACTTGCATTGAAACCTGAGTGTTGTTCATTCTTGGCCTAACTGAGGATAGTTTAGGAGGTGAGCATCAAGGTAAGAAGGGAGACCAGATGTCAAATCTGTGTTGATTCTAGGAATCTGTTGTTAGAGAACCCTCTGGATAACTATATTAACTTTTTTAAACATAACAAATTACAAATGATAGATAACTTTTTGTTCTGAAAAATCTTTATACTAATTAGCACCCTAGTGGCACAGTGGTTAAGAGCTATAGCTGCTAACCAAAATGTTGGTAGTTCAAATCGACCAGCTGCTCCTTGGCAACACTAGAGGACAGTTCTACTCTGTCCTATAGTGAGTTGGAATTAACTTGAGGGCAACAGGTTTTTTCTTTTTTGGTTAATGCTAATTAAATGACTAGAGGAGTCACTTTGTACTGTCACCCATGCTCTTCATCGCCACTCCACAACTCCAGCAGTTCCAAAATTTCCTCTCTACTACACTGAAAATATTAAGGAAAATCAGAGGACAAGTCTCAGCAAAACAAATCATCTTTACTAAAACCTTCTTCCAGTCTTTTACGTTCTTCCAACATGGTCATGTAGTGTATTCTGACCTTAATTGTTCCCAGCATGTTGGAATCTGATGACAAGACATAGAAACTATCATGAGTTTCAGATGGTTTGGCTTGTTTTTTTTTTCCTGTCAAGTCAAGTTTTAGGCAAAACCAGTATTAGGTTATATGAGATACTGGAAATTTGGGGACTAACTATACATCTTTTCTAGGCCTGGTGATTCGGGCGCATATTATAATTTCCAGGCTTAGAAGAGTTTTTCAGCAGAAGCCATTATGTAAAACTTTATAAACCATTGCTTATTATTATATTAAGTATACCAAGAAAAATCTGTAAGACACCAATAATAATCCCAACAATAGTAACAGAGAATTTTAAAACATGCATATATGTGTGCATGCATTTTCACACATATGTATGTGCAAACACTCTGACATAGGCCTTTAAAACAAAAAGAAAGGACTCTTTAGTGTAGAAAACTTCCAGATGTCCTTAACTAATTGGTGAATGAGGAGCATAAACCTGGCTTAACACTTACCATGCTGTTTAAAAACAATTTAATATTTAGCTTTGAGTGTCCTGATGGCCAGTGCAATGAGGGAAACATGCAAAAAGTCATTTAAGAATGATAAAGAATAAACGTTTCTCAGAGGAGTTAATGCCTTTATGGTGTGATTCCTTTATAGCCCTAGCTCTCAACATGTAATTATGACCAACCACTGGTCTTCATAGGAAAAAGTCATCTTAGATATCTGTCTCCAGGAGGCAAGTCCAGGTGATTTGTAGCAGAAGATCTTGGAAACACTGGACCTGGAAGTGTCAAAGGAAGCTGACAAAGATCTAAATCCCCTCAAACTATTTTCTGGAAACCTCATTAGGAAAACATGTATTTCCCCACCACCCCCCTTGTGTTGCAAATCTACGTAAATTGAAAAGTGTACAGTTACAGTTTTGCCACTGGATGATGCTCTTGCATTTTTGGTCATGCAGAATAAACCTTGAATTACATTTTATTGTCGTCCTAGTTCTGGTCAGAAGTGACAAGTAATAAGATTACAAATTAAAATTTTGAAAACAGACATCTTTTGAAAAGACGCATTTGAAAAACAAGGTGATTGAGTGAAGGGTGGAAGACTAGACTGTTTCTATTTAATTCTAAAGTTTAAACATTGTCCTGGAACTCCAGAATAGTATTTTGATCTAGTAACCACGTGAGTTTTTTTTTTCTTTTGCTGTTGATCCTAGTAATGCCTTTTTTATGGTCTTATGTCCCTTAATATGAAAATAATCCAGAGGCATCCCTTTCTTCAAAGAAATGCTGTTACAGCATAGTCAGAGAACTTATAATTCATGTTCGCAACTTTTTAGCTGAAAGCACCAAGGTTCTTAAGAAAGGGTGCAAAACACCAGGAAGGACAGACGATTATGACTGGGCAATGAGTCCCTTCTCCCCAGCCCTTAGAGAGGCCATGCTGGGTTTCCCAGCGGCAGAATGGGAGGCAGAGGAGTGCCGCAGTGCTATATATTTGGATGCCTCTGAAGGGAGTCTGTACACCAGTCTCTTTGGGTTCTACCTGCATGGGGAGTACAAAGGAAATACCATTTACGTCTGGAAGGAACTGACAACTGAGAGTGCACGTGCCTTGTCTGGAGGTAGTATCTTGGCCTCCCTCATTTTTTGATTTAGAAATTGAGAAGCCATGTGTGGCATGCAAAACAAAGAAGGCTTAAGAGAACCTCAGGGACTCCCAGGAGCTTAGAACAGTACAGACAGGCATGAAAAGTGTTTTTTCCATATTCATGACAGCAACAAAGAAGTAGCTGAAACGGTATCAGGCCTGGAGAGGCCATGTAGTGGATAGTGAAGAATCACATAGTTCTGAACTTACGTGCTTCTGCTACAAAGCAGGGCAGACTTAATGCTTAACACACTCTCCCAACCTCACCCTGTGGGTGGGGAGAGGTAACTGTGTCCCTGTCTGAACAAGCTTGACAACATTTATCCCTAGGAAAAACAACAGACATCTCCTCTCTCAGGACATTTAATGAAGTAGTTAGAAAAATATAAGGCTAAGTTTGCTAGTTGTCAATATCAGAGCCCTTGAGAATTTAAGGCCATGCTCCAGCACATCACACACAGAAATAGCTATGTATCAGTATCCCAATCAGAGAAGTCATTAACACCACTATATCTAGAGTATTACACTGACTCTAGGTGAAGGGTGCCAACAAACAGTTTCTACTAGCCCAGTATGGACCAAATCCTTTCTCAAGAACAGTAATGTGTTAACTAAAAGATTAACAAACTTGGCTTGTATTTTTGAGATGATATTATGGCAAAGTTACCTAAATAGGGCTCTCAATTATATGGACAGGGGTACAATTTCAGTGCTTGCCATAGGTGGCATTTTCTGTAGACAAGCTACAAGGTTAATAACAAAAACTGGGTTAATAACAAAAACAGGGTTAATAACAACTGCTCAGGGTTGGTGTAATAACTACCGTACTCTACTTACACTTCTGCTAGCCAGAAAATGGTCTTGTTTACAAAACACCAAATTATTTAGATTTTCTTTATAAATACAACTGAACAATGAGGTACTAAAAATTGAAAACAAAACCGTTGCTGTGAAGTTGATTCCAAATCACAGTGACACTGTAAGACAATGAGGTACTACAGATAGACTGAAATAGTGGTGAACAAAAATGAAATAAAAATACAAAAAGAGAGGGAGGAAAGATAGACAGACAGACAGACAGATAGACAGATGGGCTGTCTTATATAGAAACAAACAAATGAGAGAGAAAAAAATGTTAAAAAAAAATGTCATCAAAAGACTGGTGAATAAAGTTTAGAAAATCTACCATGTAAGCTGAAGGTCCCAAATCGGAAAACATGAAAGAAAAGGAGATAGAAGTCTGCAGATTGCAAGAGATCACAAAAAAGCACAGTAACACAATTTTTAAAAAGACTGGTATTTGAAAATATTCTTTTGAAACTTCAGAACACCAAGATAGAAGATTAAAAAAATATTCAGAGAAACAGAATCACTTCCAAAAGAATATGAATCATACTGGCATCAGAGTTGGTATCAGCAAACTGGATATCAGAAGGCTATAACTAGTATAATCCCTTCAAAATGTGAGGGACAAGATGATATTCAGCCTAAAATTCTGTACTCAGGCAAACTATCAATCAAATGAGAAGTCAGAGTGAAGGTATTTCTATGATGACTCAAAAAGCTTGTCTCCCACATATCCTTGCTCAGTGAGTTATTTAAAAGTTTACTCCAACAAATCAAAAGAGTGAAAAACCGTCAGAGAAAGAGACAGTCCTTCCCATATATCTGAAGCTAAGAGGTAGAATTTTACTACTTGCTAAGCAGCTGAGAACCATCAGTATAGGATGCAGTCTTGGAACAAGGCAGAGAGCAAATCTTGTGAAGTGTCATGGACAGAGTTCTGTCCTCCTAAAACATCTGTCGACTTGTGTCATGGATTGAATTGTGTCCTCCAAACAATGTGTAGCAATTTGTCTGGGCTATGATTCCCAGTATTGTGTGATGTTCCTGTATGTTGTAAATTCTGCCTTTGTGGTATTAATGAGAGCACAAGGGCAGCAGTTGTGTTGGGCAGGACTCAGTGTATGAGGTTGCTTTATGCCGTGAGGTAATCTCTTGAGATATAAAGGAAAGGGAAGCGAGCAAACAGAGGAACCCATAGCACCAAGAAGCAGTGCTGAGAGGAGAATGCATCACTTGGAAAGCACCTGGGGGTCCCTGTATCTCAGAAGCTCCAGTCCAGGAGAAGACTGACAAAAGGACCTTCTGCCAGACCCAAGAAAGAAAGCCCTTCCCTGGAGATGATGCCCTGAATTTGGACGTGTAGCTTAGTGCACTGCAACAGAATAAAATTTCTCTTTGTTAAAGCCATCCATTTGTGGTATTTCTGTTACAGCAGCACTAGATAACTTGACAACTTTGCTAGGGCATGCTTCCCAGTATTGTGTGCTTGTCCTCCATTTTGTGATTGATGCAATTTTCCTATGTGTTGTGAATCCTAAATTCTGCCTCTGGTTAATGAGCAAGACTAAATTATGTTTAAAGAGGATTAAGGTAGAACGAGGGTCAAAGTTCTATTCAATGTAAGAGGAATTTCCATGGTGTGTGGCCTGTATCACCTTTTATTTTTAAAGAGAAGAGAAGGTAAGGAAACGGAATCTAGCAGAGACTGGAGGACTTGATATCACCAAGAAAACATCAATGGGAGCAGAACATCCTTTGGTCCTGAGAAGCTCCTCAACCAGGCAAAGAGTGATGACAAGAACCTTCCTCCAGAGCTTCCAGACTGAGAAAGCCTTCCCCTGGAGCTGATGCTCTCAATTTGGACTTGTAGACTACTAGACTATGAGAGTAAATTTCTCTTTGTTAAAGCCATCCACTTGTGGTGATTCTGCTACAGTACCACTAGATAACTAAGAGTTTCTCAGCAAGGTGGTGTTTAGGATTCAGTACCATTCAATATCCTCTTGCTCCTTTCAAACAACTGTCTCAGTCTCTGTACAGATTCTGCATGAGCACAATGAAGTGTGTTGGAATTCCCACGCTTCACAATGGTATGCATAATTTGTTATGATTCACATGGCTTTGCATAGTCAATAAAACACAAGTAAACATCTTTCTGGTATTCTCCACTTTCAGCCAAGATCCATCTGACATCAGCAAGGATAGTCCCTATTTCACGTCCTCTTTTGAATCTGGCTGGAATTTCTGGTAGTACCTTGTTGAGGTATTGCTGCAATCATTTTTTAATTAACTTCAGCAAGATTTTACTTGCATATGACATTAATGATGCCCATTGCCATCAGGTTGATACCAACTCATAGTGACCATTCAGGATGGAGTAGAACTGCCCCATAGAGTTTCCAAGGAGCATCTGGTAGATTTGAACTGCTGAGCACTAGGTGAGGAGTTGTAGCACTTAACCACTATGACACCAGGGTTTCTGATATTAATGGTATTGTTTGATAATATCCATATTCTGTTGGATCACCTTTCTTTGGAATGGACACACATATAGAACTCTCCCAGCTGGTGAACAAGTAGCTGTCTTCCAGTTTTGGGGGCATGGATAAGTAAGAACTCCCAACTCTGCATCTGTTCACTGAAATATCTCATTCGATATTCTGTCAATTCTCAGAGCCTCATTTTTCACCAGTGGCCTCTGTGCCCCTTGGACTTCTTTCAGTAGCATCGCTCTTGATCATATATACCTCCTCAAATGACTGAATGCTGACAAATTCTTTTTAATAGAGTGACTCTGTGTATTCCTTCTATCTTCTTTTGACATTTCCTGCGTCATTTAGTATCATGTCTGTCAAAACCTCCTATATTACAACTTGAGGCCTAAAGTTTTTCTTCAGTCTTTTCATCTTGAGAAATACAGAGCATGTCCTCCTTTTCTTCTTCTTTTTTAATTTATTTATCTTAATTTCAGGTCTTTGTACATTTCATTATAACTGTTTTCTTGAGCCACCTTTCGAAATCTTCTGCTCAGCTCTTTTATGTCATCATTTCTTCCATTTGCTTTAGCTTCTCTGGGTTTAAGGGCAAGTTCTGAATCCCTTCTGCCATCCAGTGTGGTTTCTTCTTTCTTTTAGTGACCTTTGGATTTCTTCATGTATTATATGTTTAATGTCATCCCACAATCTCTCTGGGCATTGGTCATACGTGTTCATGGTGTCAGATCAATTATTGAGATGGTCATTACTTTCAGGTGGAACATACTCAAGGCCTTACTTTTGCTCTTGTGGACTTGTTTTAATTTTCCTCAGCTTCAACTTGAATTTGCATTGAGCAATTGACAGTGTATTCTACAGTGAGCCCTTGGCCTTCTGACTGACGGTATGGAGCTTTTCCATCATCTCTTTCCACAGATGTAATCGATTTGATTCCTATGTTTCCCATCTTGAGATTTTCCATTTATGTGTTTGCATGTGTGTTCGCTGTAAAATCACCATTTCTGTTGCTGGAGAAACATATTTGCAGTGAATGTCATCAGTCTTGCAAAACTCTGTCGTGTGATCTCCTGAGTTGTTTACATCACCAAGCCCATATTTTCCAGCTATAGCGCCTTCATCTTTGTTTCCCGCTTTTTCATTTATATCACCAGTAATTATCAATGCATCTTGATTGCATGTTTGATCATTTTCAGACTGCAGAGTTTGGTAAGAAATCATCATTTTCTTCATCATTGGACTTAGCGATTGGTTCATAATTTTAAATAATAGTCATATTAACTGGTCTTCTTTGTAGGTATATGGGTATTATCCTATCACCAACAGCACTGTATTTTCATAAAATTGAAAAAAAATGACAATAAATGTAACGCTGTTCATCTTCAATTTGTCAATATAAACTGTTATCAATATAAACTATATTTGTCATATAGTTTTACAAACAAAGTTTGTAAAGAAAATGTTCTGCAGCTCACTTTGATGAGTGATATCTGGGTCTTAAAAGCTAGCAAATGGCCATCTAATAAGCATGATTTGTTGAAACACATCTAGAGCAGAAGGGAATGAAAGACGTCAAAGACATGAATCCAAGACACAGAAATGGCTGCATAATCTAGAAACGACATCAGCATGAGGCCAGAAGAGTTAGATAGCATTCAACCACCACCAGTGACTGCCCTGACAAGAAACACAACAAAGAGTCCCTTATGTATTGGTAGAAAAATGGAGCACAGAATTCAAACTCTATTAAAAAGACCAGACTTGATGGTCCTATAAGACTGAAGGGTCCCAGGAAGACATGGACCCCAGATTCTCCGCTTGCCCAGAACTGAAATCATTGCAGAAGCCAACTCTTCATACAAAGACTGGACATGACTGTAAGACATAAAACAACACTGCAATGAGTGTGCTTCTTGGCTTAAGTAGACACCTGAGACCAACTGGGAAGCTCCTGTTCAGAGGTAAGATGAAAGGGCAGGAGCTAGTTGAATGGACATGGGAAATACAGGATGGAAAGAAGGAGTGTGCTATCACGGTGGGAGGATATCAGCAAGAGTTAGACAGCAGTGTGTGTTTAAGTTTTCGTATGACAAATTGATTTTGACTATAAATTTTACTTAAAATCCAAAATAAAATATTAAAAATAATTAATTAAAAATGGCCAATACCACTCCACTTCAGCTCACTAATACTTAGGATATCAGTCTTCAAGTGTTTCCTTTTATTTCTGACATGTTCTAATATTCCTAGATTCACGCTTCATACATTCCATGTTCTAGTTACTAACAGATGTTTCCACTGTCCCTTCTCATTTTGAGTCATGGCCACGTTAGCAAATGAAGGTTCTCAAAGTTTTATTCTATCCATTTCATTAATGTCTACTGTACTCTGAGGAGGCATCTCATCTCCAGCTGTATTAACCCGAGGGATTCATCTCTGGGCACTATATCAGAAAGTGCTCTGTAGCTGTTCATAAAGTTTTCACTGGCCAATTATTTTCCGGAGGTAGATTGCCAGGATCTTTTCTCGGTTTGTCTTAGTCTGAAAATTCTGCTGAAATTTGTCCACCATGGGTGACCACATTGTCATTCGAAATGCCAGTGGCGTAGCTTCCAAAATCATAGCAAAATGCAAGCCACCACAGTACAGCAAAGTGAAAGACACGAATGAAAGTGACACAGAAGTAAACTATAAGTGAATTGTTATTCTATTTATAAAAACATGAAATTATGTTGTTGAACTTCATGGTTTTGGTGTATAAGAGTGCTATTGACTTTTGTACATTTTTTTGAATCTGCTATTTTGAAAAAACATCTCAATTCTAGCAATTTCCTTATAGGTTGTTTCGGGCTGTTTATGAATTCAACCATACCAGACAATAAAGAACACTTTGCCTCTGAATTTTTAATCCTTATGAATTTTTATTTTTCCCCTAGTTTACTGTACTGGTTAGAACCTCTAGTATACTGTTAAAAGGAGTAGTAATAATGGGCATTCTTGATTTGTCCCTGATAGTCAGGAACATACATTAAACATTTCAACTATAATGTTGGCTGTAGGCTTTTTCCAGATGCCCTTTTTCAGTTAAGAAAGTTTTCTTTGGGACCAAGTTTGTTTAAAATTTTTTTATCATGAATGATACCGAATTATACTTTTTTTCCCCTGATGCTGTTAAGATAAACATATGACTTTCTTTCCTTAGAAGGTAAATGTTGTAAACTATATCTTCATGTTTCCTCTTCATTGGATCTTCCCAGACCCAAATATGGTGAAGCCTGAGACTTCTGTGTAAAGCGGATCAGGATTCATGTCAAGCCTATCCGGAGAGCAGACTTTTGGGTAAGATATACTTTGTAGTATTGTCTCTAGCAAGTCATTTGCAGAGGGAAAATCCTGATAAATCAGAATTTGCATTTATTTTAAGCATTATTTCCTATAATTAAACATATTCTACAATACATTTGGTAGAAGTATTCTCTGAATTTTGGTAAACTTCTTAATAATAAGGCTTTTCCATTTTACTTCCCATATAATACAATGAAAGTAAATTAAGAAAGTAGAATGGGCCAGAAAAAAAACACATTTGGAAGAATTGTATTTTATTTTTCAACTTATATGAAATGATGTGGTCAAATACATACATACACATGTGCTTTGCATACACTGTAAACAAGCAGTGACTTCATTTAAGTATAGAAACCCACTAATTTCCCAAACTGACATGATAGTTGATTTATTTCACAATTGTTGGTTGCTTTTGCTGAAGTAGGAAGTTATGCTCATGAGCAGGTATGAATTCTGCTTTCCCTCAGGGCTCTGTGAACAAAACAGAACATCGCAGAGCCAGAGCCAGACAACACAGTAGCCTGTATTCAGCAAAACAGAAACAAAATCTTGTTTTATAAATTTCCTTTTAGACTACAAGAGAGAAAGAAAGAAAGAAAAGAAACTTGTATTTCTTTGGAGTGGAGCCTTGTTGACCTTAAAGACTTAATTTTTCCTCTATTACATAGCCCAGCACGAAGGAATTGCTGGTGATGAGCCAACTGAAAGCTCGCTTTCTTCTTCTCTCTTGTCCTGGCCTGAAGCGGCTGGTTCTCTATCCACCAGTTAGGATTCTCTGAGCATCAGGACTGCTGTCGCAAGCAGGTGTCAAATCTCAACCAATGTCAAACCCACTGTTGATTTCATTCACTTTGCATCCTGAGTCTGTCCTAGGAGAGTGCGGGTTGATATGAAGAAGAGGCCATCTGGGAAACACTGGCAAAGTCTTTGTACATTTTGGCAAAGCATAAAGAAAAGGTAAAATTGGCAAGAGACAGAATAATAGTTACTACCATGTTTGGGCTACCTAGTATGTACCAGGCATTTATAAACATCATTTCATTAATTTTTTTACCACTTCAGGGGACTGTTTACTCCAGTTTACAGATGAGGAGCTGTGCTCTGAGAAGTTAAGTAACTTTCAGTGAGCCCTACAGCCAGTGAGTGGTTGAGCTGGAATATGAACCCAGCTCTTTCCGAATCTGAAGTCCACACTACTCGATTTAGTCATCTCAGACTATGTATTTTTATTTAAACTTTCTATGCAGAATAAATTGTCAGTAGTACCTATTTAAAAGTCTGAGCACATTCTTAATGGTCAAATATAACGGTCAATGTGCTGGAATCACCAGTCCTTTGTGTTTTGAGTAGCACTCTTCATCCAGCACTACGCTGCATGAATAACACCCCTATGGTGTGTTATTGTTAAGACAGTATCTTGCTAAGTGTTCCGAACCCAGTAGATAGTGAATTTTAAGAAACATTCCCTTTAAAAGGCTAACAAGCAGCATAAAAAATATTTTTTATGGCTCATTAAAAACCACATTCTGGTAGGGGAGAACTTTCAGATTTAGTAAGTTTGATGGGTTGTCAGTGCTTTATGATCACAAATTACCAACCAATAATAAATTCTCCAGTTCAAACACTTGTGTTAACTTCAAATGTACCAACCATGTTAAAACTGCTAGAGCAATAGCAGATCCCTTTTCAACAGACATTGGACAACTGGTTGTTACATTTCTAAATTTCTGTTGTTGAAATAATCATTCTTTTATTTCTGTAGACAGTTCTTTTCCTTTGAATAGCTATGAATGAATACAGACCTTCTGGAATTCAAAGAACTATGCATTTTATAAAAAGTGAAGATCTAGGTAAAAAGCAACAGTGTAACTGTGTGGATTTACACCTTTTTTTTCCTGGGGAAGTTATGAAAATTGAGAAGGAACTGGCCAAAACCCAGAGGGATTCTTTTGTAACAGTATATGGGTAAAGTTTAGCATAACATTTCTACCTTATTTGGGGAGGAAAAATCATGAGTTAAATTGACCCTAAGTTTGGAACAAATATGTAAGTAGTAGATCAAAGAAGAAAATATGCTTTTATTTAATGCAGCTTCTCCATCTATATTCACTTATTCACTCATTCATATATTATTTACTCAACAAAAAAAAATTTTGATGAAAGACTTTCCCAGGGTAGAGTGCAAGGAAGTTTTTTTTTTTTTTTTTATTTCACTGTTCTGGAATATATAATCTGTGTCAGGAAAGAAATGTGTACAACGTATACAACATTTAAGAATAAGGTAGCATCCTGTAAGAGGATTCTAGTCTTCTACCCGTTTTAATTATAAGAAACTACCTCTCTCTTTTTTTGTATGTGTTCATCTGTCAATTGCCTGTAGTAACTACCTTGAAATCATTCAAACAATTGAAATATAAGTAAAGAAAAATCTCTTCTGATTTTTTACTCCACTATAACAATTTTCACTAGGAGTATACCCCTTCAGACTTTTTCTATGTATACAAGTACACATATGTTCATACAGATTTCCCAAAAAAGGTATCATGTTATGCATATTTTTCTAATTATTTTATATTATTACATCACAGTCCCCTTCTCTATCAATGCATTTAAATCCACCGCATTTTTTAACAGACACAGAGTATTCCAGAATATAAATATATCATGAGAGTGTACCAACTGCCCTACTCGTGCATACAGTGTTTTCTGTTTACTCTTACCTGGGGAGTTTATTGTTCCTATCAACACAGTAATTATCAGGAGCTTATAAATCTTTTCTGTAACTTCAACCCTGAAGAAACTGTAGAGGAAAGTCTCAGGATATTTAAATATGTGAGACAATTGGTGGGGAGAGAGCTATTTTGAATGTGTGGGCAGATATTGCTGTAGCCTGGAATACAAGGCGGCTGTTTTGAGTTTGAATGTCTGTGTTATCAAGAAGTTTAAATTCTTCTCTTGTCATTTCTGGTTGCATTTGGACAGCCTTTGTTTGCTCCCTTCTTTTTTCCAGGAATACACAGCAATGGTTTAGATTGGTACAGTGTCCAAAGAGCAGATTCAAAGCCTTGATGTGGTGAGTGCTTGGGAAAATAGGTGAGCATTGATTGTTGTCTCTGCTGTTGTTAGCTTCCTTGAGTTGGCCCTCAGATGTGGCCCCTCATGAACAACAGACTAAGAGGCTTCCTGGTATTGCACCATCCCCAAGATCAGTTGTGGTTTGGACCATTATGTTTCATAGTTTCTGTTGACTAAGTTTTGGAAGTAGAATGCTGGACATTTTTCCCTAGTCCACCTCATTCTAGAAGCTCCACTGAAGCCTCTTTAATATCATAGCAACACACAAGATGCCTCTGATAGCAGTACATGAGGTGGATTGACTGGAAATTAGATGGAGGTCTCCCGTAAGAATGATAAGAGTTGTACTGTTGATCCACCAGTGTTCCCTCAAGCACTGATGAACTTTTAACATTGAATCCTAAACTTCCCACTTTTAAGCCCACCCATTCTCCTTGCTGTGAAGTCAATTCCACCTCCAAGTGACCCTAAATAGCAGGGTAGTACTGCCTCAGGATTTCTAAGGAGTGCCTAGTAGATTCAACCTGCCAAACATTTGGTTAGCAGCTGTATCTCTTACCCACCACTCTATCAGAGTTTCCTTTAAGTCCACAGGACTGGGAAATTTTTTATCTAATGATACTGTTCCTTCTAATACGATTTTTTTCTGGAGATCTAACAGTCAAGATCTGCCCAAAAGAGTTTCTTAGAAAGATGATAATAAATGAAATGAATTTGTTTTGATTTATGACATATAGTTGCCATATATTTTTTAATTTATTTATTATTTACAGTAAAAGAATAAAATTTCTAACATCTATCAAATATCTCATCTATAATAAACCCTCACTTCCCCACCCACCCCTGTAGCCAACACAGTCATTTTCTTCTACAGATACTTCTCTTTTTAAGTCCTTATACCAGGGGTCTCATATAACATTTGCCCTTTTGACTCTGATTGATTTTACTCAGCTTGATCTCTTCCAAATGAGACCATGTTATAAGATGTTTTCTAAAATCATCATTTTTTTTTATCATAGCATAGTATTCCATTGAGTATATGTACTACAGTTTGTTTATCCATTCATCTGTTGATGGGCATCTACATTGATTTCATCTTTTAGCTATTGTGGACTGTGCTCCAACAAACATTTGGGTACATGTGTCTGTTTGTGTGACAACCTTTGTTTCTGAAGGATAAATTCTAAGCAGTGGAACTACAGGATCAAATGGTATATCTATTTCCAGCTTTTTAACAAAGTGCCAGATTGCTTTCCAAGGAGGCTGTACCATTCTGCAATCCCACGAGCAGTGTAGGAGAGTTCCAATTTCTCCACAGCCTCTCCAGCATTTGTTGTTTTCTGTTTTTAGGATCATGGTCAATGTTGTTGGGGTAAGATGGTATCTCACCATACTTTTGATTCGAATTGCTTTAATAGCTAATGATTGTGAACAATTCTGCATGTGTCTTTTGGCTGTCTGGATATCCTTTTTAGAGAAGTATCCATCTATTTCCTTCGCCCATCACTTAATTGGATTATTTGTCCTTTTTTTTGTTGATATTTTATATTACCTTGTAGATTACGAAGGTCATCTGTCCGTCTGACATACAGTTGCCATTTTTCCCATTCTGTAGCTGATCTTTTAATGCTTTTGCTAAAGTCTTTGGATGAGCAAAAGTGTTTGATTCTTAGGAGGTCCCATTTATCTATTTTCTGTTGATCATGCTTTGTTTGTCAGATTTTGAAGTCTGTTTACGCTGTGTATTAAAACTTCCATTGTTGATCCTATTTTATCTTGCATGAGTTTTATTGTTTTAGATGTGCTATTTAGGTCTTTTATTGGCTTTGAGTTGGTTTTTGTACAAAGTGTGAGCTGTGGATCTGGTTTCAGTTTTTCGCAGATGGACATCCAATTTTGCTAGCACCATTTGTTAAAGAGACCATTTTTACTCCAGTTTAAAATCTGAGGGCCTTTTTTGAATATCAACTGTTCACAGGAAGACGGTGGCATCTCTGTAGTCTCAACTCTGTTCCGTTGGCCTGTATGACTGTTTTTGTACCAGTACCAAGCTGTTTTGACAGCTGTAGCAGTTTAACACTTTCTGAAGTCAGATAGTGAGAGGCCTTCTAGTGTGTTCTTTTTCTTCAGCAGTGCTTTACTTATCTGAGGTTTCTTCCCTTTCCAAATAAAGTTCGTGATTTGCTTCTCCAACTCATTAAAAATTGTCTCTGGAACTTGTGTTGGGATTGCATTGTATATGTAGATTGCTTTGGGTAAAGTAGACATTTTTACAATGTTGAGTCTTCCTATCCATGAGCAGGATATGTAAGTCTCTTAGTTTCTTGTAGTAAGGTCTTGTAGTTCTCATTGTAAAGGTCTGTTATTTCTCTGGTTAGATTTACTCCAAGGTATCTAATCTTCTCGGGGGCTATAGTAAACGGTATTGATTTGATGATTTCTTCTTTCATAAGCTTATTGTTGGAATAAAGGAATTTTACTGATTTACTTATGTTTATCTTGTATCCTGGTACTTTGCTAAACTCTTCTACTAATTCCAATAGTTTACTTGTGGATTTCTTTTGTATTCTCTGTGTGTAAAATGATACCTTCTGCAAACAGGGAGATTTTTACTTCTTCATTGCTGATACGGATGCCCTTTATTTCTTTGTCTTGTCTAATTGCTCTAGCTAGAACTTCTAGTACAATGCTGCATAGAAGTGATAAGAGCAAGCAACTTTATCTAGTTCCCATTCTAAAGGAAATTCTTTCAGTCTTTCAGCATTCAGGACAATGAAGGCAATTGGCTTTGTATAGATGCTACCGATTGCATTAATGAATTTCTCCTCTATTCCTATTTTTCTGAGTGTTTTTAGCATGAATGGGTGTTGGACTTTATCAAATGTCTTTTCTATATCAATTGACAAAATCAGGTGATTTTTCTCTTTTGTATTATTAATGTGATTGATTACATCAATCGTTTTTCTAATGTTGCAGCAACCTTGCATCCCAGGAATAAAACCAGCTTGATCATGGTGTATTATTTGTTTTACATGCTGTTTTCTACTGGCTAGAATTTTGTTGAAGATTTTTGCATCTAGGTTCCTGAGTGGTATTGGTCTGTAATTCTCTTTTCTTTTTTTGGATATCTTTCCCTGGCTCTGGTATTAGGGTTATGCTGGCTTTGTCGAATGAATTTGGGAGTATTCCATCCCTTTCTATGGTGTGAAATAGCCTCAATAGTACTGGGGTTAACTCTTCTCTAAAAGTTTGGTAGAATTCTCTGGTGAAGCCATCTGGGCCAGGATTTTTTTGGTTGATAGATTTTTTTTTTATTTAACATGACTGAGTGAAAATGTACATTCCCGTATAAATTTACATGCCCACCTATATGCAGCTTCCACTGCTCTCCCTGCCCGGTGACAGCACACTATTCCTCTCTGCTCCATACATGTCTCATCCACCCAACAGCCACCTTTCCGCTCCTCTCCACCCACTCTCCTTCCTCCAGCCAGAGGTCAGCAGGATGATATCCTGCAGATGTATAGAACCATAAAGTGCAACCAATATATGGTCACTCAGCATTGCCAAGTCCAATCCATTCCTGTCCAAAGAGTGGACCTTTGATATAATTTATGGGAAAGGGCAGCATCAGGGCCAGGGGCCATGCTCTCAGAGGAACCCCAAAACCGCTGGACCATCAGTTGAGGTCTTTTAGTGGAGATCTCAGGATGCACCCCTTTTTATGCTTGTGCTGCCAGTGAGACTCAACCTAGTGAGCTCCATCGTGGCTATCACTGGTGGTGGCCGGGCACCATCCGGTTCTTCTGGTTCCAAGTCGATGAAGGCACCCACTCTTGCGGGTCTCTCTGTCTTCTAGGTTGTCTTTACCACATGTCATTTTGGTCCTCGGTGAGCATCCGTTCCTGCTGAGTTGGGACCATTTGCTGTGTCCTTGGATGGCAGCTTGGCAGCTTTTAAGACCCCAGACGCCACTCACCAATGTGGGGTGCAGAGAGCCCTCTTAGCAAAATGCTAGTTGTGCCAATTGGCCTCGATTTCACCTAACAGCATGGTCCCCTGCCCCTTGCCCCAGCCACTCTATCCTTGCAATATCAGGTTAAGATCGAAGGAGTACTCAAGTTATGCTGAAGTCCGCTTAATGTTGTTCTTGTTTCTAATGTGTGCTATCACTGCTTTCTCCCAATCAGATTTCTAGCAACTATCTAAACTAAGTCCTCCCCCCTCCCCCTCCCTCCCTCCGCTCCCTTGCAGCTGTCAAAGAGTCTTTTCTTCTATACACAAGTCTGTTTTTGAGATCTTATTGCAGAGGTCTCATACAGTATTTGTCCCTTTATCGCTGACTACTTTCACTCAACATAATGTCTTCTAGTTGAAACCAAGTTAGGAGATGTTTCCTGGAATCATCATTATCCTTTATCATTGCGTAGTGTTCCACTGAGTATATGTACCATAGCTTACCTATCCATTTTTCTGTTTTGGGGCATCTGGGTTGATTCCATCTTTTTGCTATCATGGACTGTGCTGCGATAAACATTCTCGTGCATGTGTCCATTGGTGTGAAAGGCCTTGATTCTGTAGGATATATTCCAAGTAGTGGAATTACTGGGTCAAATGGTATATCAATATCCATTTTTTTAAGGAAGCGCCAGATTGCTTTCCAAAGAGGCTGGACCATTTTGCAACGCCACCAACAGTGTAGGAGGGTTCCACGTTCTCCACAGCCTCTCCAGCATTTGTTGTTTTGTGTTTTCTGGATCATGGCCAATCTTGTTGGGGTGAGATGGTATCTCATTGTCGTCTTGATTTGAATTTCTTTAATAACTAAAGATCATGAACATGTCCTCATGTGTTTTTTGGCTGTCTGGATCTCCTCTTTAGTGAAGTGTCTGTCCATCTCCTTTGCTCATCGCTTAATTGGATGGTTTGCCTTCTTCTTATTGATGTTTTGTAGTATCTTATAGATTATGGAGATCAGGTGTCGGTCTGACATAGAGTTGCCAAATATTTTTTTCCCATTCTGTGGGTGTTCTTTTAATTCTATTAATAAAGTCTTTGGATCAGCAAAAGTGTTTGATTCTTAACAGTTCCCATTTATCTATTTTCTCTTCTGTTGACTGTGGTTTCTTTGACAGATCTGGAGTCTGTCCTCATTGTGTATTAAAACTTCCATTGTTGTTCCTACCTTTTCTTGGATGAGCTTTATCATTTTAGGTTTGATATTTAGGTCTTTTATCCAGTTGGAGTTGGTTTTTGTATAAGGTGTAAGATATGGATCTTGATGTAGTTTTTTGCAGATGGATATCCAATTGTGCCAGCACCATTTGTTGAAGAGACTGTTTTTACCCTAGTTTAATGTCTTAGGGCCTTTGTCGAATATCAACTGTTCATAGGCAGATGTTGTCATCTCTGGGGTCTCAATTATGTTCCATTGATCCATCTGTCTGTTCTTGGACCGGTACCAGGCTGTTTTGACCACTGTGGCAGTGTAGTATGTTCTAAGGTCGGGTAATGAGAGGCCTCCCAGTGTGTTTTACTTCTTTAGTAGTACCTTACTTATCCGGGGCTTCTTACCTTTCCAAACAAAATTGGTGATTTGTTTCTCCATCTCATTAAAAAATGATGCTGGAACTTGTATTGGGATTGCATTATATAAATAAATTGCTTTAGGTAAAATAGACATTTTCACAATGTTAAGTCTTCCTATCCATGAGCAGGGTAGGTTTTCCCATTTGTCTAAGTCTCTCTTAGTTTCTTGTAGTAAGGGCTTGTAGTTCTCTCTGTAAAGGTCTGTTGTTTCTCTGGTTAGATTAATTCCTAGGTACCTTATCTTCTTAGGGGCTATTGTAAATGGTATTGATTTGATAATTTCTTCGTTAACAGTCTCATTGTTGGTATAAAGGAATCCTACTGATTTACTTATGTTTATCTGGTATCCTGAGACTTTGCTGAACTCTTCTATCAGTTTGAGTAGCTTACTTATAGATTCCTTGGGATTCTCTGCATATACAATCATATCATCTGCGAACAGGGAGATTTTAACTTCCTCTTTGCCAATGCAGATGCCCTTTATTTCTTGGTCTTGTCTAATTGCTCTGTCTAGAACTTCTAGCACAATGTTGAATAGAAGAAGTGAGAGTGGGCATCCTTGTCTATTTCCTGATCTCAGGGGAAAGTCTTTCAGTCTCTTTCCATTCAGGATGATGTGGGCAATTGGCTTTGTATAAATGGCTCTTATTGTGTTGAGGAATTTGCCGTCTATGCCCATTTTGCTAAGAGTTTTTAGCATGAATGGATGTTGGACTTTATCAAATGCCTTTTCGGCATCAATGGACAAAATCAGGTGATCCTTGTCTTTTGTGTTATTTATGTGGTTAATCACATTGATTGTTTTCCTGATGTTGAACCAGCCTTGCATCCCACTTGGTCATGATAGATTATTTTCTTGATATGTTGTTGTATTCTATTGGCAAGAATTTTGTTGAAGATTTTTGCATATAGATTCATGAGTGATATTGGTCTGTAGTTCTCTTTCTTTGTTGGGTCTTTCCCTGGCTTAGGTATCAGGGTTATGCTGGCTTCATAGAATGAGTTTAGGAGTACTCCATCCCTTTCTATACTGTGAAATAGTCTCAGTAGTAGTCAGATAACTCTTCTCTAAATGCTTGGTAGAATTCTGCAGTGAAGCCATCTGGGCCCGGGCTTTTTTTGGTTGGCAGTGTTTTGATGACTGGTTGGTAGATTTTTGATGACTTTTTCAACCTTCTCCTTTGTGATACATTTTTAAATTATTATTATTGAATGAAGAATGTACATTCCCATATAAATTTGCATGCCCAACTATGTACAGCTCCCACTGCTCTCCATGCCTGGTGACAGTACACTCTTCCTCTCTACTCCATACATGTCTTATTCTCCTAAGAAACTCCTATTCCCTTCTGTCCATGCACTCCCCTTCCTCTGGTAAGAGGTCAGCAAGAAGACATCCTATAGATGCACAGAACCGTAAAGCACGCACATATTATGGTCACTCTGTGTCACCAAGTCCAATCAATTCCTGTCCGAGAGTTGACCTCCATTATGATTTATGGACAGGGGCAGTATCAGGGCCAGGGGCCATTCTCCCAGGGGACAAACAAGGACCCTGGAACACCAATTGAGGTCTTCTAGTGGAGATCTCAGGGTGCAGCCCTTTTTATTCTAGTGTTGCCAACAAGACTCAACTTTGTGAGCTCCATCATAGCTACCACTGCTGGTAGCTGAGCACCGTCTGCTTCTTCTGGTCACAAGTCAATGTAGTCACCCGCTCACGTGGGTCTCTTTGTCTTCTGGGTTCTCTTTCCCCCATGTCATTTTGGTCCTTGGTGATCATCTGTTCCTGCTAAGTTGGGACAATTTGCTGTACCCTCAGAAGACAGCTTGGCAGCTTTTAAGACCCTGGATGCGACTCACCAATGTGGGGTAGCAGAAGGCTCTCTTAGCAAAAGGATAGTTGTGCCAGTTGACCTCAGTTTCCCCTGAGAGCATGATCCCCAGCCCCCTGCCCCAACTACTCTGTCCTTGTAATACTGGATTGAGAAGGGAGGAATAATCATGTTATGTTGATGTTATGGTGAAGTCCAGTTAATGTTGATCTTCTTTCTAATGTATGCTGTCACTGATTTCACCTATCCAAATTTCTATCAACTATCTAATCTAAACCCTCTCCTCCCTCGCCTTCCCACCCTCTCCACCCTTGCAGCCATCAGAGAGCCTTTTCTTCTATGTGTAAGTTTGTTTTTAGTTCTTATCATAGAGGTCTCATACCATATTTGTGCTTTTGTCACTGACTACTTTCACTCAACATAATGTCCTCCAGTTGAAATCAGGTGATGAGATGTTTCCTAAAATCATCATTATTCTTTATCATTGCATAGAGTTCCATTGAGTATATGTTTCATAGTTTACCTATCCATTCCTCTGTTGTTGAGCATCTGGGTTGATTCCATCTTTTCGCTATCATGGACTGTGCTGTGATAAACATTTGTGTACATGTTATCAGTTGGTGTAATGCCCTTGATTCTTTAGGATATATTCCAAGCATTGGAATTACTGGGTCAAATGGTATGTCTATATCCATTTTTTTTAGGGAAGTGCCGGATTGCTTTCCAAAGAGGCTGCACCATTTCGCAATTCCGCCAATAGTGTAGGAGAGTTCCAGTTTCTCTACAGCCTCTCCAGTGTTTGTTTTTTGCGTTTTTTGGATCATGGCCAACCTTGTTGGGGTAAGATGGTATCTCATTGTAGTTTTGATTTGAATTTCTTTAATAGCTAATGATCATGAACATGTCAGCATGTATTTTTTGGCTGCCTGTATCTCTTCTTTAGAGAAATATCTGTCCATCTCCTTTGCCCATCACTTAATTGGATGATTTATCTTTTTCTTATTGATATTTTGTAGTACCTTATAGATTATGGCAATCAGGCATTGGTCTGACATAAAGTTGTGAAATATTTTTTCCATTCTGTACGTGGCCTTTTAATTCTACTAATAAAGTCTTAGGATGAGCAAAAGTATTTGATTACTAATAGTTCCAATTAATCTATTTTCTCTTCTGTTGTTCACGGTTTGTTTGACAGATTTTGAAGTCTGTCTACATTGTGTATTAAAGCTTCTGTAGTTGTTCCTACTTTTTCTTGGATGATATTTATTGTTTTAGATTTGATATGTTGGTGTTTCATCCAGATTGAGTTGGTTTTTGTATAAGGCATGAGATATGGATCTTCTTTCAATTTTTTGCAGATAGATATCCAATTTTGCCCACAGCATTTGTTGAACAGATTGTTTTTTCTTCAGTTTAATGTCTTAGGGCCTTTGTCAAATATCAACTGTTCATGGGAAGATGATGTCATCTCTGGGGTCTCAGTTCTTTTCCATGGATCTATTTGCCTCTTTTTGTACCAGTACCAGGCTGTTTTGACTACTGTGGCAGTGTAATAGATTCTAAAGTCAAGTAGTGAGAGCCCTCCCAGTGTATTCTTCTTCTTCAGTACTGCTTTACTTATCCAGGGCTTCTTCACTTTCCAAACAAAGTTGGTAATTTATTTCTCCATCTCATTAAAAAAGTCACTGGAATTCGTATTTGTGATAGATTTACTAAGCTGATCTACTTCTCCTTGTGATAATCTTGGTGGGTGATATGAATTTAGAAATATGTCCATTTTTTCTAGGTTTTCAAACCTGTTGAAGTACATTCTTTCATAATATTCTGTGATGATATTTTTGATTTCAACTGGATCTGTTGTAATATCTCCTATCTCATTTCTTAGTTGGGTTATTTGTATCTTCTACTGTTTTTCTTTTGTAACCTTAGCCAGTGGTTTATCAATTTTGTTGATCTTTTCAAAGAACCATTTTTTGGTTTTGTTAATTTTTTCAATTTGTTTTCTATTCTCTAATTCATTTCGTTCTGCTCTAATCCTTATAATCTGTTTTCTTCTGGTGCCTGAGAGGTTATTCTGTTGCTCTCTTTCTAATCTAAAGATTAATTCTTTAATTTGGGCCCTTTCTTCTTTCTGCATGTGTGCAGTTATCGAGATAAACTTACCTCTGAGCACCACTTTTGCTGTATACCGTACATTCTAGTCAGATGTGTTATCATTCTTGTTTGATTCCATAAGTTTCTTTATTTTGTCCTTGATTTTTTCCATAACCCAAGGCTTTTTGAACTAAGTGTTGTTCAGTTTCCATAAGTTTGAATTTCTATCTATGATTTTTCTGTTATTGATTTCAACTTTTATGGTTCTGTGGTGCAAGAAGACACTTTGCAGTAAACCAATGGTTTGGATTTTGCAGAGAATTGCTTTGTGACCTAACACATGGTCTGTTCTGAAGCATGTTCTGTGTGCATTGGAGAAGAAGGTGTACTTATCTGCTGATGGATGAAAAGATCTGTGTATGTCAAAAAGGTCAAGTTGATTGATTGTTGCAATAACGTCTTCTGTATCTTTACTGAACTTTTTTCTGGATGATCTATCCATAACTGGAAGGGGAATGTTGAAATGCCAGCTATTATTGTAGAATGATCTATTTCATTTTTCAGTGTTGGCAGTATTTGTTCAATGTATTTAGGTGCTCTGGTATTGGGCGCATAAATATTTAATGTTGTGAAGTCTTGCTTGAGTATTGAACCTTTCAGCAATAAATAGTGACCATCCTTGTCTACAATAGTGGATTTTACATTAAAATCCATTTGATCTGAGATTAGTATTGCCATACCTGCTCTTCTTCATATGGTGTTAACTTGGCATGTATTATTTCATCTTTTAATTTTCAATTTGGTCATATCTTTAAGTTTAAAGTGTGTTTCTTGTGAGCAACATGCAGGTGAGTCATGTCTTTTGATCCAGGATGTCATTCACTGTCTCTTTACAGAAGCATTCAGTCCATTTACATTCAGTGTAGGTATTGATAGGTATGTGCTTAATGCCATCATCTTGATGTAATTATTTTTATGTTGATGAGTTCTATGTTGCCCTTAATGTTCTGTTCTGAGTCATTCTTCTTTATGGATGGTCTTTTCAGTGTTTTGTGTTTGCTGAGACTCCTGTATTGCGTTTCTTGTTCTGATATGATGCATTGTTAATTTGCTTCATGGCTACGTCAATTAACCCTCTTAACGTACTAAGATTAAACTCAATTTTAACTACTGCATAACTCTTCCTCTCTATCTGAAATGACTATAACTACTGTAGTGTATCCCTCTTTTAATGTGATGGTGTCAAAGTTGTCATGATATGATCACAGATTCCCTCATTTTAATATTGTAGCTTTGATTAAGTTTTGTGACTTCCCTAACTGATTAGAATTTTGAGTGATGTGCCCTGCATTGTTACCTTAAATATGCCTTTAATGGTTTTGTTTTTCTAAGGAAAGAGCTTCTTTCAATTTTTCATGTAGTTTGGGTTTGGTTTTTATGAAGTCTCTAAGCTTCTCTTTTGCTGCAAAAGTCTTAATTGCACCTAGACAATTTTGCACGATAAATAATTCTTGATTGGAAGTTTTACTCCTTCAGGGCTTTGAATGTGTCAGACCACTGTTTTATAGCCAGTATCATTTCTGCAGAGAGGTCAAATGAAACCCAGGGTTTCCCTTGAAGTTTTAGCTTTGCTTGGAGCATCGCTACCTTCAGAAGCATCTGTTTATGTTTCATTTTATTAAACTTGATTATATGTCTTGGTGTCTTTCTTTTGGGGTCTAGCTTTCGTGGTGTTCTATAAATATCTTGGATAGCTATGTTCTCTTTGCTTATAATCTCAGGGAAGTTTTCTGTCAGCATGTTTACAGCATTGCTCTATATTGTCATTTATCCCCCCTTGTTCAGCAACTCCAATTAAATGTAAATTATTCCTCTTAATGGAGTCCTACATTTTTCCAAATGCTACTTCGTTTTTCTTGTTTCTTTACTCTGATTTTTCCTTATAAATGCTGGTATCAGTTGCTCTGTTCTCAAGGTCACTGAGTCTAACTTTTATCTGTTCAATCCTATTGTTCTGACTGTGGATTGAATTATCTAATTCTGTAGTTTTATTATTGATCTGATGTATGTCAGATTGTTGATGTTTCATCAGTTCAAATAGCTTACTTAATTTTTCATTTTGTTCTGCTGCATTTTGTTTAATCTCTAGGAGGGTTCTACATATAATTCTTTTGTACTTGACCTCTGATAGATTCAGAAAGCCTTCTTCATCTGGGAATTTTTTTGAATCTTTATTTTGGGAGTTTTCTGGAGCATTCGAAGGTTGCTTCCTTAAATGATTAATTTTTGTCTGCTGCCTGTGTGCCATCTAGACACTGTTTGTTTTCTCTGGTATTAGATCTAAGAGAATTGTTGGTCACCAGCTTTCTCTAACACTCTAGTGATTTGCCCTAGGTGGACTCTCTGCTTATTGGGTGACAAACATGCCACCATACTTATGGAGAAACTGGGGGTTGTCAGTCAACCCTACAATATGTGTGAGAGAAGGGTGGGCAGAAAAGCTGCCTTTTACTGTTTCTGACATCAGCTGTCCTCTCCCTCCTTCCAATCCCCACCATGGGGTGTTTTGATGGTTCATTGTGATGATGTCACAAAACACAAAGACAGTACAGTTATATGGGTAATTAGGGAAATAATAAGCTACAGCTCGGGAGACAAAATAAATCTCATTAATCTGGATAGTTTCCAATCAAGAGGGCTCTCAGCTTCTCAGCCATGCTCACCATCAGACCCTTCTCTCAGCTGTGCCTGCCCTGCTGGTAGGCCCTTCTCTTGACTGTTGAGCCTCATTTAGCCTTGTCTCTGTCACTGAAGCTTCCTAGCACTGTTTCTTACCAAATGAATTATTGGAATGTATAATTAAAAAATGAGAGGAATGTCACAGAAGTATCTTCAAACTACTCATGTTTTAGTGTGTGATGAGTTTTAAATAATTAATGACAAAAGTGTTTGGTTGTGACAAGTATCCTGGTATTAAGCAATTAAAACAAATATTAGCAAGTATGGATATTAGAAATCTGCCAAATAGGAAAATATGTTTTTTGTTGTTTTATTTATTGTCTTATTTGAATGACAAATAACTTCAATTAACACAATTAAAGAATACCTTTAAATTTTAACCTGTAAGCAAGATGCAACCTATAAAAAATGACTGTACAGATAGATGCACCTTTATTTCATGAGTCTGCAATCCAGCCAAGAAAATAAGCCATGACCAATGTGTTTGTGTCTAAAGAGATCAGATCCTAGATCTTAAGGAAATTTAATACATTGCATGTCATTTTCTGAATTCTTTTTGTTTAAATTGATTAGATGTTGATATTTAAAGGAGAACTCCAGTGTATATGTTGAAGACAAAAGCTTATCTTCTTTTAGCCCTGTGAAAACAAACACTAGAGGGGTGAAAGGAAAACTGGTACAAGGAAAATCAGAGAATATGCTCAGATTTTTTTTCTAATTCAATCTCCATTACGTTTCTGACTGTCCAAATCACTATTTTGTTTTTGGTCTGGTCTGGCATAGCCTCTCAGCAGCTTTCACCACATCCATTCTTCCCCACCTTTACATGGCTGCCAAAGTAACATTTTCAAAAAGAAAACTTGATCATGTTTCTTACCCATTGAGATCCCTCCTTTGGTTTCCACTTGTCCAGAGAATGTGAGTACAATGCCATCCCATAAGCTAAGAGACTTTGCACAGAACTTTGTTGCCTGCAATGCCTGCTCTGTCCATTGTGCTCCAGCCTCAAGGTCTGCTGGCCCGGCACAGGAGAAGTCAGGTTTCTTCTGCCTTAAAGATTCACAGTTGCTATTCCTGCTGAGGCAGTTCTATCATTAGATGTTCACATAGCTGGCTTCTTTGAAGCTTTCAATTCCCAGTTTGAATGCCACATTGATAGAACTTTCCTGAACAGAAAAGATAAAGTACCTGTCTTCTGCTCCATTCCTCTGTGTTTCTTCCCCCCCCCCCATTTTATGTTTGCCATATCAATACTCACTTCCCCAAATTACCTCATTCACATATTTGTTTTGTCCTCTACTCCTCACACTAGAATATGAGATCTACAATACCTGGGTCTAGGGTAATGCTCCACACATAGTAAGTGGTCAGTAATATTGACTGAGTGTATCATTCACAAATAATACTGAAGAATATTTAAAAAGGTATCACAGTGCTCAAGTTTAGGTCTCTGAGATTATTTACAGCAATATTTTCTTGTTTTCTGTACAGGTAGTTTTAAAGTATTTGAAGTATGGTACTATCTTGTGGATTGTTTTACTATGTTTGTAATCCTATCCTCAAGGAATGGAAACCCTCGTGGTGTAGTGGTTAAGTGCTACGGCTGCTAACCAGAAGGTCAGCAGTTCAGATCTGCTATACACTCCTTGGAAACTCTATGGGGCAGTTCTACTCTGTCAACAGAGTCAATATGAGTCAGAATTGATTTGACAGCAGTGGGTTTGGCTTTTTGGTTTCGATGGCACTGGGCTGGACATAATAATATACTCAAACAGTAGTGTTGGAATAGAAGTTATAGTTCAGAAATCAGATACTAAAATTCAGTTGCAATACTATATTTTCAGGAATCCCATAGGAGTATCTTATAAAAGTGACTAAAAAAGAACAACAAAAATAAAATAAGCCCATTGCATGTTCCCATTCAGGGTGACAACATGTTTCAGAGTAGAACTATATGCCATAGGTTTTTCAAAGACTGTGGTCTTTTGGAAGTAGATTGCCAGGGTTTTCTACCTTCAAGGTACCTCTGAGTACGTTAAAACCACCAATCTTCGTAAGCAGCCAAGTGCTTAACCGTTTATGCTACCCAGGAACTCTGTAGGAGAATGACTAGGACTCATTGAAATTTACTTTTCCACATGTCTGATATGGTTCAAGGCATCCCTGGATGGCACAAATTGTTAAGCACTCAAATGCTACTTGAAAATTTGACCCCACCAAGAGACACCCCAGATGATAGACGTGGAGATCTTCTTCTGAAAGGTCACAGCCTTGAAACAATTCTACTCTGATACACATGGAGTTGTCATGAGTCAGAATTGGCTGGGTGACAACTAACAGCCACAAAATGGTTCAGTCTTTTAAAATCCAGTGCTGATTTAACATCACAGTTGTCTATTTCAGAGAGTTGAAGAAAACAAAAATTTAATCTATCCATATCTGTTATGTTGTAGATACTGCCATAAACCCCAATCCAAACCCATTGCTGGCAAATCTATTCCCACTCATAGTGAAACTAATAGGACAGAGTAGAACTGCCATGTAGGGTTTCTGAGGAGTGGCTGGTAGATTCAAACTGCTGACTTTTAGAAAGCTACTGAGCTGTTATACACTATCCAGTAGGTAGCATTTATTGTACAGAAATTAAAAGAACCACATTTTATCATCTAATCTAAAATATCAAAGTCTACTGAGTTATATGCCACTTAATTAAGTCACTGTGAGGTACCTGGTAAAAAGGTTAATAATAGAAGTATAAAAATTTATTAATTCCAATTTGGGGAATTTACAAAGGACTCATGAAGAAGGCTATATTTGATCAAATACTTGAAGAAATACATGACTTTGACAGAAAGGAAATGTGGTCATGAACATTTCATTTTATGACCAAGGGCAGACCTTGGCTAAATGCCTCATTTATAAGAAGGATGAGAAACAGAGGTCAGCAAAGGAGGAGGAATAGTTGAGAGAGACAAAGAACAGATAACAGCAGTGCCACAAAAGTCAAGAAAAGAAAATTTAAAGGGGATATGGACTCAAGTATTGCAGATACGTTAATAAAGTTTGAAGGATTTTGTTTTGTTTTGTTTGACAATGTGTAAGGAAGGTAGTATATATCATCACAGTTTTGATTTGCATTTCTCCAACGACAAATGACATGGAGCATCTTCTCTATGCTTGTTGGTCATTTGTGTATCTTCTTTGCAGAAATATCTGTTCCAGTCCTTTAACTACTTTTTAATCACGTTCTTTTTCTTGTTGTTGAATTTTAAGGGTTTTTTTTTTTTTGTATTTTTGGACACTAGATCCTCATCAGATATAGAATTTTCAATTATTTTCTCACATTTTGTGTGTTGTCTTTTCACTTTCTTTTTCATGATCCTTTGATGAACAAAAGTTTTTAATTTTGATTCAGTTCAATTTATCTATTTTTTCTTTTGTGGTTTGTGCTTTTGGCATCATGTTTAAGAATCTATTAACAAATACAGTGTCATGAAGATTTGCTTGTATGTTTTATATAAAAGTTTTATCTTTTACATTCAGGCTTTTGTTCCATTTTGAGTTAAGTTTTATATACCGTGTGGAAGATTTAATATCACTTTTTTGCTTGTGGCTATTCATTTAACCAAACACCATTTATTGAAAAGATGATTATTTTACTATTGAATGACTGTGGCACACTTGTTGAAAAGCAGTTGACCATAGATGTATGGTGTCTTAGTCATCTAGTGCTAATATAACAGAAATACCACAAGTGGATGGGTTAATAAAGAAAAATTTATTTTTCTCATGGTCTAGTAGGTCAGTAGTCCAAATTTAGTGTCTCAGCTCCAGAAGAAGGCTTTTTTTACTCTGTCTGTTGGTTCTGGAGTAAAGTCTTTGTCATCAACCTGCCGCCAACTCCCAGATTGGTACCTTCTCTGAATAGGAACCCCAGATCCAGAGGACGTGCTCTGCTCCCAGCACTGTTTTTCTGATGATATGAGATGCCCATGCTTTAGTTGATTTCCTTGCCATTAATCTCTTGAGAGATAAAGGGTGATGCAGGCCACAGTCTAGGGAAATTTCCTTTGCATTGAATAGGAATATGATCTTATTAAGGTTGTTATAATCCCACCCTAATCCTCTTTAGCATAAAATTATAATCACAAAATGGAGGACAGTTACACAATACCAAAAATCATGGCTTAACTAAGGTGACACATATTTTGGGGGGAACACAGTTCAATCCATGACATATGGGTTTAGTTCCAGACTTTCAATTCTAGTGAATTGATCTATGTGTCTACGCTTACGTCAGTATCCCACTGTTTGATTACTGTACTTTTGTAGTAAGTTTTGAAATCAGGAAGTGTAAGTTCTACAACTTCATTCTTCTTTTAAATGACTATTTTTTTTTGAGGGGCCCCTTTGGTTCAGTAGTTAAATGCTCAGTTTGGGGTTCAAACCCACGAGCTGCTCCTTGGGGGAATGATGTGGCAGTCTACTTCTGTAAAGATCACAGCCTTGGAGATCCCATGGTGCAGTGCCGCTCTGTCCTATAGAGTCACTGTGAGTGTGGGTAAATAAATGAATTTGGTTTCTGATGCCACATGAATTTTAAAATCAGTTTGTGCATCTTTGAGGTGGAATTTGAAGAGGTGTTCTACCGGATCTGCAGATAAATTTGGGGAGCATTGTCATCTTAACAGTATTAGATCTTCTAGTCAATAAGATAGAATCACTTTGCATTTATTTTGGTCTTCTCGTTAAATAGCCTTTCCTCTCAATCTTTTCAGTTTGTCTCCTGCCCTAGGCAGCAGTTACTAGCACTTTTGCTTTTAAATTGTTTTCTGGTTCTTCTAACCCCAACTACGAAGCTTTGAGAATAAGGTCCGTTCTGCTCCTTTTGGCACTAGAAATCTACACCTAAAATGTGAGCTATTGTCTTCAAGGCAGCTGAGCAAGGTAGCAAGGAATGGTAACAAGGTAAATGAAATTGACACAAAGCTTCTGTACTGAAACTCAGAGTATTTTTTTTTCTTGATTAACAATTCACCTGGTTGCTGTAAACCTTGCTTACTTTCTGGAGTTCCAGTGGAGTTTTTCTGACAGTCCTTGCCAGTTTAGTTAACATTTTGTGGAAGAATAGATTTTTAGAGCCCCTCATTCTGCCATATTCACTGACGTCACTCCAAGACTAAGTTTTTGTTAGGGTAACTGCCAACTCCTAAATCTCAGAGGATCAATTCAACATAGATGTGTTTCTTATACATGTTTCATGTGCATTGTGGGTAGGTTGGGGCTCCGCTCTCCTTCTTTTTTTATTTCAAGGCTCAGCATAACAGAATAGTCATAATCTGGAGCATTGCCAAGAGCTACTGTCAAGGTAAAGGGAATGTGGGAAATCAACTTGGGCTACTAAATTTTCCATGTGAGAGTGGCCATTACATTTGCCACAGCAAGCCACATGTTATGTCTAACTTCAAAGAGGGTGAGAAAGTACACTCCTACCACATGAGTAGAAAGATAAAGAAATAAGTATTTCTGAGCAGCATTAATGACTACCACAGTCATTTAAGGAGATTCTTATTAAGGTTATACATAACAGTATTTATATTAAATAGACTTGAACTTGAGTTAAATAAATAGTGAGGTAATTTGCTATGAGTGTAGGAGGTAAGGACTACACAGGGCCCTAAGACTTTTGGAATAGTTGCTATATGGAAGTAATTCAATAGGGCAGTAATTTAAAAATAAAGGGAGTTGCTGAGTAGTGTCGAAGGTGCAGTGGAAGGTTAGCTATGATTTCAAAATCCATCTAATCATTATGGAACTTTGTTCAGTAATGCCTCATAGCTCAAGATGAAAAAAAAATACGGTTAGCATTACAGGGTGGTTACCAATACAATGTATCACTAAAATAAAAATAAAGGTAATGCTTGCATTAGGGTAATTGTGCTAGTTTAAAATGCATTTTTCTTTTCTGCCCACTGGCCCATATAACATTGTTAGACAGTTCAACCTCATTTATTCTACTTTGAACAAATCCAAAAGTGATGAGGTGAAACCTATGGGGAAGACTTGCGTGTGTCTTGGCTGGATGATCTGACCACAAGATGTCATGGACAAGACATATTTTTTGGCATCCAACAAGAGTATTTAAAATAGCTTTTATTTAAAAAAATATATATGTGATAGCTTCAACTGTTTCACTTTCAGAAGTTTACAGAACGTTTAGGGAACAAAATGGAACCATAAATGATTATTTGTGGGTTGGAGAGAAAAATATGAGATTTAAAAATTGGTGACCTGATATTCTCTACTTGCACTGAAGAGTGGGTAAGAAGAGACAAATGAGACAATTAGGTTATATGTTAATAAAACTATCTCCTCCTTTCTAACACAAGAGTGGAGTGGCAGAGTCAAAGTTGAACCTGGACCTTGGGTAGGCTACTGCAGTGATTGATAGCTCTGGGAAAATTCTGAAATTTAGATGGCTGAATATAGAAGGCATATACTGATTAACAAATGGCAAAACAAAATCCAGGATCTAGAGAATGTAAACAGATAGCTGCTTAACATCTTACTTTGATGTGACCTACATAATGCTATTCAGTAGGAGGAGAGTGCACCGTGCCCTAGTCCTGTAACGCTAGCAGTCTTAGTCCACCCATCTGCAAACCTCAGCATCATCACCTTCCCTTGAGTAAGGCCACAGTGACAACGAGATAGAATCAGATTAAATAAATAGAAAGTTTCTAGTAACTCCTTTGGAGGTGATTGAAAGGGAGATCCACAGCTATCTGCTTTAACAGGTTTAGGCTGCATTCTAAAACAAGCTGATTTCATTAATTCAAAAAAATCTCTAGGGAGTCAAGACTGTGGACTAGACACACTCCCTCTGAAAACTAAGACCTGGAGTAATAATTAAACGGAGACCTCTGGACACCCAGTGAGCCCTAGGACATGGCACAGGGTTGTCAATTTGGACTACATGCCAATGAATAGGAACCTTCTTCTGTTTTGCGGACCCCCACCCTTGTTGAATGGCCAGCTCTCGTGGACTGAAAGTAACTGGCATTATTAACTGTTTTCCTTTGTCTTAGCCAGCAGCCATGGCTTGGGCTTAACTGACAACAAAGCTCAGCTACACTGCTTATGTGATCAGCAGGTAGAATAGCCACATTTTGAGGGACTGGCTCTGGACATTGAGCACCTTGGCTCCTCCACTCTCTCTTTCCAAACCTCTACCATTGATACGGCTGTTTTGCAGTGGGCAGGAGACTTTGTGTGGAACACCACTGTGTTTGACTGATAGGCAGAGTTACCCAAATGGAAGACTCAGCAGCAGTTAATTCCCAGGCTGGGAGGCCGTGCAAGCCCAGGGAGTGCTTTCCCAGCAGAAAAGCTGTGTTTAGCACAGTGTAGTCTTACAGGTGGGGCCGGACAGGGGACAAGAGAAGGGCAATAGCCTGTCTATACTTTTTAAAAAAATTTTTTTATTATGACTGAGTGAAAATGTACATACTTTGATCTACATCACAGCATCTGAGGATGGCTGTAGAGGTGCCTCCATTGCCAGCCAGAAGGAGGACCTTACACACTTAATAGCCTGACTGATTTTGGAAGCTGTCAGATAGCTTTTACATTTCCAAATAAGACTGCCTAGAGAAATAATTGCAGTGCAGCCTAATGACATCTCTTCTAGCCATTACTGGCTGACATCATAAGGTCAGCTGACAGTCCCTCTGTGATTCCATAAGTAGGGTCATGTCTTTATGAGCCAGGAGGTGGAGTCTGCTAGCCTACAGATTCCACTGAACCCAGTCACTGGAGTACATAGAGGTAGCTTGTGATCAACTTCCTTCTCAGAACTGAGCCTCAGCTCCCGTTAAGGCAACACCAGACAAATTAAACAGCCTCTAGATGCCCAGAGAAGCACAAACCATAACCAAACACTTAAAGAGATATTCACCTATGGCTCCAGAAAACTCCCAAAATACAGAACCAAAAAACGTCCCAGATGAAGCAGTCTTTCTGAAAGTACCACAGGTTGAGTACAAAAGAATTATATAGAGAGCACTCCTAGAAATTATACAAAATGCAACAGAGCAAAATGAAAAATAAAGTAAGCTGTTCAAACTGATGGAACACTAACATTCTGAAATCTGACACTTCAATAACAAAATCAAATAAATAGAAAATTCAATTCAAAGCCAAGAAAACATAATTGAACAAATGGAAAATACACTTTCTGACTTGGATGACAGAGCTACTGACTCTCACACCTGAGGAGAGATCAGAGAAAAGAAACAAGAAAAATGAAGAAGGATTATGAAACATGTGGGACTCTACCAAGAGGAAAAATCTGTGATTAAGTGGAGTTCCTGAACAGAGAGGGATACCTGTAAACATCGAGGGTGCTGTTGTAGAGCTGCTGACAGAAAACTTCCTGAAATTATGAAAGAAGAGAACACAGATACCCAAGATGTGTATTGAAAATGACACAATATAGATCCCAAAAGAAATACTCCAAGACATACTATAATCAAGCTTAACAAAATGAAACATAAGCAGAAACTGAAAGGCAAGGAAACTCAAAGCAAAGCTAACTTTCAGAGGGAAACCCTGTAGGCTTTCATTTGACTTCTTAGAAGAAATGCTTCTGGCACAGAAGCAGTGGGATGACACATTCAAAATCTTGAAGGAGAGAAACTTCCAGCCAAGAATGATATATCCTGCCTGTCTTTCAAATATGAAAATGAAATTAAGACAGTAGCAGATAAACAGAAAATCAGAGACTTTGTAAAAACCAACCAAAGCTACAAGAAATACTGAAAGAAGCTCTTAATAAAGAACAACAAAAGCATTAACTCTATATTTTAGAAGAAAATACAGGACACATTATCCAGAAACTTACTCAGTTAGGGAAGGCAGAAAACTCAATCAAAGCTATAATATTAAAAGAATAAATCCAGTAACCATATCATGAAAATTATGATATCATCACATTAAAAAGAGGGATGTACTACAGTAGTTATAGTCCTTCCAGTTGGAAAGTTGACGAGATATGCTGAAGTTAAAATTGAGTTTAAACATAGATTATTAAGGGGGTCGTACAGGTAGCTGCAAAGCACAATAAAAGAAAAACGTAATACAAGAGTTTCAACAAACACAAACCAACACTGAAAAGGATGAAAAATCAACCCATAAAGAAGAATGTCCCAGAAAAGAATATTAAGAGCAACAGAGAAAGCATCAATGCAAAAATAAGTACAACAAAATGACAGCACTAAACACATACCTATCAATAATTGCCTTGAATGTAAGTGGACTGAATGCTCTAGTAAAGAGACAATAAGTGACATTGTGGATCCAAAGACAGGACTTGTCTGCATGTGTGCTTACAAGAAGCTCACTGTAGACTTAAAGATACGAACAAACTGAGAATTAAAGGATGAAATAACAGGTACCAAGCTAACAACACACAAAGAAAAGCAGGTATGGCAATACTAATCTCAGATAAAATAGATTTTAATGTAAAATCCACCATTAGGGACAAGGATGGTCACTACTGCTGGAAGGTTCATTACACAAGCAGGACTTAAAAATATTAAATACTTATGCACCCAGTACTAGAGCACTGAAATATATTAAAGAAACAGACTACATTGAAAAATAAGATAGATCACTCCACAATAATAGTGGGAGACTTCAACACTCCACTTTCAGTACTGGACAGATCTTTTAGAAAAAAGCTCGATAAAGACACAGAAGATCTTATTGCCACAATTAACCAACTAGACCTCATAGACATATGCAGAACTTTCTATCCATCAGCAGATAACTACACCTTCTTCTCCAGGGCACATGGAACATTTTCTACAATAGACCATGTGTTAGGACGTAAAGCAAATCACAACAAAATCTATACCATTGAATTATTGCAAAGCATTTTCTCAGACCATAAGGCTATAAAAGTCAAAATGAATAGCAAAAAACATAGAAATCGGAACTCATGGTAACTGAAAAACATTTTTCCCAATAAACCATGGGTTGTAGAAGAAATCAAGGATGAAATAAAGAGATTTATAGACTCAAATGACAGTGAAAACACATCCTACCAGAACCTATGGGATACAGCTTAAGCAGTGCTCAGGGGTCAGTTTATCTCTATAAATGCATGTATCTGGAAGCAAGAAAGAACCCAAACCAATGAATTAACCATACAGCTTGATCAAGTAGGAGAACAACGGAGGTACCTCTCAAGCACCAGAAGAAAACAGACCATAAAGATCAGAGCAGAACTATGTGAATCAGAGAATAGACGAACAATTGAAGAAATTGATAAGACCAAAAACTGGTTTTCTGAAAAGATCAACCAAATTGACAAACCACTGGCCAAACTTACTAGAGAAAAACAGTAAAGGAAACAAACAACCCAAATAAGAAATAAGATGGGAGATTTCACAATAAATCCAACAGAAATAAAAAATATCAAAAGAAAATACATAAAAGACTGTACTCTGATTTGAAAGCTTAGAGGAAATAGAAAAATTCCTAGATTCATATCACTTGCCCAAATTATCACAAAGTGAAGCAGAACAACTTAATAAGCCCATCACAAATGAAGAGACTGAAAAAGTCATCCAAAAGCTACCAGCCACAAAAAGCCATGGCCCAGATGGCTTTTGTGGTGGTCAGGATTATGTCAACTTGGCTACTCCATATTTGGCTGCTGTATTAGGTGGCAGGGTGGGGTTTGTGGTGGCTCCCTGCCCCTTGGCTCTCATCTCGCAACTTTCCACTGCTACTGCTGGTCTGCTCACGTAGTCAGGAGCTCCTGCTCTCTTCAGGAGCTCCTGCTCTCTTCTTCCAGCGTCTGGTTCCAGGACTTAAACTAGCAGCTGTTGGACTCATCAGTCCTTACAGTCGGCACTTGAGAGTCCTGCTCTCTGACCTGCCGATCCTGGGTTTGCCAGTCTCTGTCGCTTCACCTCTCCACCAGCTTGGGACCCACTGACCTACATAACTGGTGATCTAGAACTCTGATCTCTCACCCGCTAACTTTGGGTTCCTCAGCTTCCGTGGCCACGTGAGGCTTGTACCAGGACTTGGGACATTCAGCTTCTGTGATTACATGAGCTGTTTCCTATATCTGTATCTATGTATCTGTATATACTATAAACCTTTCCTTGTACCTACACGTGTTACTGGTTTTACTTCCCTAGAAAGCCCAGCCTAAGACAGTTTCACTACAAAATTCTACCAAGCTTCTAGAGAAGAGTTAACTCCAACATTACTGAGACTATTTCACAGCCTAGAAAGGGGTAGAATACTCCCAAATTCGTTCTATGAAGCCAGCATAACCCTGATACCAAAGCCAAGGAAAGAGCCAACAAAAATGGAGAACTATAGACCAATGTCACTCATGAATGTAATCACAAAAATCTTCAACAAAATCTTTGTCAGTAGAATTCAACAACATATCAAAAAAATAATTCATCACAACCAAGCTGGATTCATACCAGGGATGCAAGGCTGGTTCAACATCAGAAAAACAATTAATGTGATGAATCACACAAATAACACAAAAGACAAGAATCACCTGATTTTGTCTGTTGATGCACAAAGGCATTTCAAAAAGTCTTAACACCCATTCATGCTAAAAACTCTCAGCAAAATGGGAATAGAAGGCAATTTCCTGAATGCAATAAGGGCCATATACGCAAAGCCAACCACCTACATCGTCCTGAATGGAGAACGACTGAAAGAATTTCCCTTGAGAACAAGAACTAAGCAAGGATGTCCACTCTGATCATTTCTGTTCTATACTGTCCCAGAAGTTCTGGCCAGAGCAATTAGACAAGACAAAGATAATGGGCATCTGCATCAACAAAGAACTAAAAATCTCCCTATTTGCAGATGATATGATTGTACACTCAGAGAATCCTAAAGAATCCATAAGTAAGCTACTCAAAGAAGAGTTCAGGAAAGTGTCAGGATACAAGATAAACATAAGTAAATCAGCAGGATTTCTTTATATCAACAATGAGACTATTAAGGAAGAAATCACCAAATCAATACTATTTACTGTAGCCCCCAAGAAGATTAGATAGTGTGGCATAAATCTAACCGAGAAATAACAGACCTTTACAAAGAGAACTACAAGACCTTACTATAAGAAACTAAGAGAGACTTATGTATACTGCTCATGGATAGGAAGACTCAACATTGTGAAAATGTCTATTTTACCCAAAGCAATCTACATATACAATGTAATCCCAATACAAATTCCAGAGACATTTTTTAATGAGATGTAGAAAACAATCCCCAACTTTGGAAAAGGAAGAAACCTCGTAGAAGGAAAGCGCTAGTGAAGAAGACAAACACACTAGGAGGCCTCTCACTACTACTTTAGAGTGTATTGCACAGCCACAGTTGTCAAAACAGACTGGGACTGGTACAAAAAGAGACATATAGTCCAATGGAACAGAATTGAGGCCCCAGCGATGTCACCATCCTCCAAAGAACAGTTGACATTTAATAAAGGCCCTAAGATTTTAAATTGGAGTAAAAGCAGTCTCTTTAACAAATGGTGCTGGCAAAATTGGGTATCTATCTGCAAAAAATTGAAACCAGACCCATAGCTCATACCTTATACAAAAACCAACTCAAACTGTATAAAAGACCTAAATATCAGATCTAAAACAATAAAACTCATCCAAGAAAAAATAGGGATCAACAATGAAAGTTTTAAGATACCACATAGACTTCAAAGTCTGATGAAACGTGATCAACAGAAAATAGCTAAATGGGAACTCCTAAGAATCAAACACTTTTAGTCATCCAAAGACTTTATCAAAAGAATTAAAAGACCACTTACAGAATGGGAAAAAAATATTTGGCAGCTATATGTCAGACCGATACCTGATCTCCATAATCTATAAGGTACTACAACGTATCAGTAAAAAAGGGGTAAATAATCCAATTAAGTGATGCGCGAAGGAGAAGGACAGATGCTTCTCTGAAAAGGAGATCCAGGCAGCCAAAAAGCACATGTGGAATTGCTCATGATCAGTAGCTGTTAAAGAAATTCAAATCAGAACTACAATGAGATATCATCTCACCCCAACTACGTTGGCCATGATCCAAAAAACACAAATCAACAAATGCTGGAGAGGCTGTGGAGAAATTGGAACTCTCCTACACTACTGGTGGGATTGCAAAATGGTACAATCTCTTTGGAAAGCAATCTGGCACTTCCTTAAAAGCTGGAAATGGATATACCATTTGATGCAGTAATCCCACTGCTTGGAATATATCTACAGAATCAAGGCCATTCATGCAAACAGATACGTGCCCACAAATGTTTATTGCAGCATAGTCCACAGTAGCAAAAAGGTGAAATCAACCCGGATGCCCAATAACAGATGAATTGGTAAACAAACTATAGTATGTATACTCAGTGGAACACTATGAAATGATAAAGAACAATGACGATTTTAGGAAGTATCTCATAACCTGGTTTCAACTAGAAGACATGCTGAGTGAAACAGCAGCACAAGGACAAATATTGTATGAGATCTCTACTGTAAGGACTTAAAAACAGACTCATGTACAGAAGAAAAAACTCTTTGATGGCTGAAAGCGTGGAGAGGAAGAGAGAGGGTTGGTAATAGATTAGTTGACAGAACTTTGGTTGGGTGAAATCAGTGACAGCACACATTAGAAAGAAGATCAATTTAAGTGCACTTCAACATAACATGAATACTCTTCCAATCTTAACCCAGTATTGCAAGGACAGAGTAGCAGGGGCGGTGGTCCAGGGACCATGCTTTCAGGAGATGCAGAGGCCAATTGGCATAACTAGTGTGTTGCTAAGAGTCTCCTACATCCCATATTGGTTAGTGGTGTCTGGGGTCTTAAAAGCTAGCAAGCTGCCTCTTGAGGTACACCAAATGGTACCAGTTCAGCAGGAACAGATGATCACCAAGGACCAAAAAGACAGGGGGGAAAGAGAACTCAGAATATAGAAATACCCACACGAATGAGTGACTACATGACCATGTGACCAGAAGACCAGAAGGTGTCTGGCCACCACCAGTGACAGCTGTGATGGAGCTCACAAAGTTGAGTCTCAGTGGCAACACAAGAATAAAAAGGGGTGCACCCTGAGATCTCCACTAACAGACCAAAGGCTTCAGGGTTCCCTTGGGAGCATAGCCCCTAGTCCTGATGCTGCCCCATCCATAAATCATTCCCGAGGTGAACTCCTACAGGAATAGATTGGACTCAGTGACACAGAGAGACCATATTGTATGTGCACTGTATGGTTCTATGCATCTATAGGGTGTCAGCCTACTGGCTTCTTGCTAGAGGGGAGTGAGAAGGTGGTAAAGAGGGAACAGGAGATTGTTAAGAGAATACGACATGTATAGAACAGCAAGGAGGAGTGTGCTGTCACTGAGCAAGGAGGGCATTAGGAGCTGCACATAGGCGGGCATGCAGATTTAAACTGGATTGTACACTGTCACTCAGTGGCAATAAATCAAATCAAATCAAATCTCTGATGTGCTCTCTTAACGGCAAGAACCACACTCCTCATACATTAAAAAAACAAAAAACAAGAAACAAGAAACATTGCCATGGAGTTGATTCGGACTCATAGCTACTATATAGGGAGAACAGAACTATCTGATACGGTTTCCAAGGAGTGCCTGGTTGATTTCACCTACTGACCTTTTGGCTACCAGCTGTAGCACTTAACGAGTATGCCACCACAAAAGTCAATAACAAGTGATCTGTCCTTATGAACTTTTGTAGCATGTCTTTGGGTAAAGGAATATTTGTAGATCTCCGTAACTAGGGAAACATACAATTAAGGCTGCAAATATGGCAGAAACTATGACAGGAGAGTTTCAGATTATTTGAATAGATTAACAGAAGGCTTAATAAAAAAGCTAAAACTTTAACTGGGGCTCCAACAGGGGCAGAATTTCGTCACATTGAAAAGAAGTGTTATTTCAGGAAGAAGAAATGATGTGAAGGCACATGAATGTGTGTGAGCTATATTCTGGACATCTAGTGTACCAGTTCGGTCAGAGAAGGGAGTTCAATCAAACTACAAGAAATAAGGTTGAGAATATTTGTAGAAGCAAGATTATGCAGAATTTATAATGCTAGGATATAATGTATTTGGTTGAATGTGGGAAACTACCCAAGGCTTTACTACCGTTTCATGACATGATCAAAACTCTAAGGAAAACAATCACTTTGATTGCCAAGTGGAGTAGCCTAGTGTGAGTGAAGACTGTAGGTCAAGATAACTGGGTAGGAGGCTTTTCAATAGCCTCCAGACAAGATCTGAGGCCTGTGTGCGATGTCTGAGTGAATTTGAACCCAATCCAAACGTAACTGGCAAGACTTGGCAGGTGATTGGCTACAAGGAGAGAGGAGGTGCTAACTTTGGCTTCAGATGTTTCAGAGCTGTTAACTAGGGATATATGGTGGTACCATTAGTGAAAAACAGATATATCAGTAAGTGAAGGATCAGAATAGAGGAGATACTCATCTCTAATCCCAGATGTGCTGGACAAGTCATGTAACTTTTCTGAGTCTCCTTTATCTACTGTAAAATTAGAAAATAAGGCTTGAGTCTGATTTTTTTGGAGGAGGATGAATTCATTTTAGGTCATGTCAAGTTTGAGATACATGTGGAATGTCCATTGGTTATACTCAGCACACAGTCAGAACTCAGAGTCTATAACTAGACAATGTGGAGGTGCAGACTACTTTGAAGCTTATTCCAGAGTATCAGACTACATTTTAACTTGTCTGAAAAATTGTGAAAAGCTATTCTTTTGGCAGAAATTGGGTACGTCTGAGTACAACCAGAAGTGTATTTCTTTTGGAAAAAAATGATGCAAGTGTATTGAACTACATTTGAGGTAGAAACAGGTGAAAAAGTATCTTTTACTATTATTAAAGGACCTGAAATTCCTTTTGGTGCATTGCTTATTGGTGAGAGTGTAAAAGTTGAAACTTCACAGGTGTCAAATTCTCACTAAGGAATTTATTCCCTATTAGTAAAGTCATTTGTTGACATTGAAAACAATCTAGTTCAGAAAGCAAGCTCACTTTCATAAAATTGCCTCCACTGGAACAATAGAAGCTCAGTTTCTTTGATCTTGACTGAGGTGAATGGATCAGCAGACAGGGAGGAGCAAAGGAAGGGGCGTGAATAAGGAAACGCGATAAAACTGAAAAAATACAGTCTTCTGTCTCACTTTCCTTTATGTTTATTAAAGAGGAAATTAAAGGCAACCACGTGAAGTTGCTTGGTGTTTAGATTCCAGACATAAATATTGAGAGGCTGAGGACTGTGAAGAATGAAGTGTCTTTTTCACCATGGTGTACATTCTTTTCCAGATGATTTAGTAGTCTAATCAGGCATTTAGAAAATCATGTGAAACACGGGACCCTCAAGTCCAGCGTTTCTCTACTTCTTTGCATTGTTATTTAGAAGTGCTATTTGTTTGTATGTGTGTTTTTTGTGGGCAAGCACCCACTGCTATAGAGTCAGTTCTGACTGATAGTGACCTTATAGGACAGAGTAGAACTTCCCCACCAGATTTCCAAGGAGTTGTAGCAAATTTGAACTGTCAAACTTTTGGTTAGCAGCTGTAGCATTTAACCACCAAGCCACAGATTTGTTTTGAAATTTCCATTCTTCTACAGACAAGTGTCCTCTTACAACCACCGCAAATATCAAAGATTCACATAATTCTCAGAGATGGGGAAATCTTCCCCTCCCTTCAGGGAAGCAGAAATTGATCCATTCAATTGCAGAATGGTTGAAAGAGTCACAAGGTCAGTTCATGAGGCTATTTAATGTTTAACAAAGCCATTCAGATTTTATTTCAGCCTCTTGTGATAAAAAATCAAAAACAATAATAGTTGAGTGGATGCTGACCCATGGCAACCCCAAGTGCGTAGAACTGTATCCCACAGGGTTTCCAATGTTTGATTTATTTTGATTGTACTTTCAACCAAGGTTTATATAACAAACTAGTTTCTCACTAAACAGTATGCGTACTGTTTTATAACATTGGTTAACAATACCCAAGTAGGTCAGCACTCTCCTACCTTAAACTTGGGTTCCCTTTTAACAGCTTTCCTGTCCCCTTGTTGTCCTTGCCTCTGAGCTGATGTGCCCCTTTAGTCTTGTTTCATTTTATGGGCCTGTCCGGTCTTTAGCTGAAGGATGAGTCTCTGGAGTGACTTCATGACTGAGTAGAAATGGTGTATAGGGACAATATTCTCAGGGTTTTCCCTTCTCTGTCAGGTTGGTAAGTCTGGCCTTTCTTTTTTGAGTCACAAATTTGTTCTACAATTTTCTCCAGCTCTGTCTCAGACCATCTGTTGTGATCCCTGCCAGAGAGGTCAGTGGTGGTAGCTGGGCACCATGCCGTTGTTCTCGGCTTAGTCTGCTGGACACCGTTACAGATGTATTGTATTTGTCCTTTGGACCAATCTTTCCCTGATATCTTTAGTTTTCTCGGTTGTTCTTTGCTCCTGAATGGATGAGACATGGAGTATGCCAGATGGCTGCTCACAGGCTCTTCAGACCCCAGAGGCTACTCACCTAATTAGAATCTATAACATTTTCTTTATAAACTGTGTTACTCCAGTTGAGCCTGATATTCCCTCAGACCAGAGCTTCAGCCCAGCAATACAGTCCCCCAGAGAGTTCGTATGTGGCTGATGTAGCTTCCATGACCTTGCCTCGTACAAGTTGTGCTGGCTTCCCCAGCACTACCATACTGTCTTATCCCTGGCCAAAGTTACCAGTTATCTATTGTCAGTTTAGTGTTTTTCCATCACCACCTCTCCCCACCCCTGATAACCGTCAAGGATTGTTTCTAAAGTGTAAATCTTTTCATAACTTTTTAGAGTAACAGTCTCATATAGTGTTTGTCCTTCAGTGACTTATTTCACTCAGCATAATCTTCTTTAGTTTTCTCAGTGATATGAGAGGCTTCACAGATTCATCGTTGTTCTTTATTATTGTGCAATACTACCTTGTGTGTATGTACCACAGTTCATCCATTAGTCTGTTGATGGGCATCTAGGCTGTTTCGAACTTTTTGCTACTGTGAACAATCCTGTAATGAACATGGGTGTCCATATGTCTATTTCGTATGACAACTCTCATTTTTCTAGGATGTATTTCTAGGAGTGGGATTGCTGGATCATACAATGTCTCTTTCTAGCTTTCTAAAGAAGCACCATATTGTTTTCCAAAATGCTTATATCATTTTACATTCCCACCAGCAGTGTGTAAGAGTTCCAATCTCCCCACAGCCTCTCCAACTTTTGTTATGTCCTGTTTTTGTGATTCATGCCGATAGTGCCTAAATGAGATGGCATGTCATTGTGATTTTGATTTGCATTTCTCTAATGGCTAATGCTTAACGAGCATTTCCTCAGGTGTCTGCTGGTCTCTCCAATATCTTATTTGGTGAAATGTCTGTTCATTTCCTTTGTCCACTTTAATTGACTTATTGGTCTTTCTGTAGTAGAGGTGTTGGATTGTCTTTAGATTTTATAGATTAGACATTTGTCAGATTTTTAATAGCCAGTTTTTTCCCCAGTCTGCAGGTTCTTTGTCTGATTTGCAATAGTCATTTCCGTTTCTCAGTCTACAAGTTCTCTTAATACTTTTTATAAAATATTTTGATGAACATAATCTCTTAGTCTTTAAGCCAAGCCAAGTGCTGTTGAGTCAGATCCAAAGATCCCAATTATCTAGTGTATCTTCTAAGGCTTCTTTGTTGGTGGTTGTTTTGTATCCCGTTAGGGCTTCTAGTATTGATAGGATTTTTTTCTATGAACTTCATAGTTTTTGGCTTTATGTTTAGGTCTTTGATATATTTTGAATTAGTTGCTGTATATGGTGTTAGGTAGGAGTCCTGTTTCATTTTTTTGCATGTGAACAACGAGTTATACCAGCACCATTTGTTAAAAAGACTGTCTTTTACCCATCTGATGGACATAGGCCCTTGTCAAAGATCAGGTGACCAGAGGTGGATGAACTGACATCTGGGTTCTCAGTGCTAGTCCGTTGGTCAATGCATTTATCATTGTACCAACATCAGGCTGTTTTGGCTACTGTAACTGTCTAGCAGGTTCTGAGGTAAGATTGTGCAAGTCTGTCTACTTTATTCTTCTTCAGTAGTGACTTAGTTATTTGGGGATTGTTCCTTTTTCATACCTAAGGTCTGAATTAAGTTCTAAGTGCTACTTACCTCATTGCTAAATATCACTACAGTCACCTTTGAAGTACTAACCATGGGAAGCTATGCACTGACGCCAGTGCCTAGTCCACCCTTCATTGCAATTTTGGAACTCTTTCTGGAATGACCATTGTGCATGGTGGCAAGTTCACAAACTTAATTTTATAGTTGTCTGTGAGTGAGCTTTTAGCCAGTAAACAAATAACAGTATTGGAACACCCTCCTTATTCACCTGATCTGGCCCCAATGACTTTTTTCTTTACCTGAAGATAAAGGAAATATTGGAATGAAGATATTTTGATGGCATTCAGGACATCAAGGGTAACATGACAACAGCTCTGGTGGCCATTCCAGAAAAAGAGTTCCAAAATTGCTTTGAAGAGTGAACTAGGCACTGGCATTGGTGTATAGCTTCCCAAGAGGAGTACTTCAAAAGTGGCCATAGTGATATTCAGCACTGAGGTATATAGCAATTTTTTTCTAGGATGAGTTTGTGCACTTAACTGGCAGTCCTTGTATTTCACGGAACATATACTAGGTATCTGGTATATTTGGACATTGTGAAAGGCAATGTAAGAGTCACTGAAAGTCAGATAATAACACCCTGACTTCAAAAGGCCTACCATCTAGTTAGTAACTCCAATATCCTAAATGAAAAATCAGGGTTCTATTTGGCACGTGCATTCCTGACAGCCTTTGGTATGGCCAAGTAAATCAATAGTATGTCAGCTGTTAGTGAAAGAGGCCCCTGGTACCTTTTTAAACCAAGAAAATTGCAGTGGATTTTCCATATGTGCTTCTCATTTTCTCTTGGTACAAAGTTTCAGGCTACATACAAAACATCTTTTAAGAAAAAAATTAAATTTATGTAGAAATTTATTTATTCCTTAGTGAACAAAGACAAAAAACTCTTTCACCTAACTCGAACCGCATAAAGGACTTTCACAAACATTTGAGCATTCCTGGGCAGTGTTCCCTCCACATATTCTACTAGCCAGACAAGCAACTACCTCTTTTCCCTATGTGAAATCTCTTATGCTGGACAATTAGTTCCACGTCTTGGGATCTCATTTCCTAAGGTCCTGCCAGTGACCTTCTCTTGAAAACCATTAGTTCTTATGCGATTCTGGCCAGGTAAAGTTTGGTCTGGCTCCTGGACAAGGGTGATCCTGGGTAGTTCTACAAAGTCTGGAGAATTATACATCGTCTTGGAGTCAGAACACTTTTGGCTCTCTGATGACTGGCTCATGAAGGTAAAAACTACTGGATGAAGTCTTGCTGCGCAAGCCATAACTCCATAATCACAACTGTGTATTTTCTTTTCTTTTTTTTTTTTTAAAGAGGCTTTGGGGTGGCAGGAAGCAATGGTAAACCCTTCCAGGAGTGCTTGTGCTTCTTGCCAGGGTTATTTATACTTGATGAAGTGATACCTTTAGTTCTGCCTAATGTCTCCTTCTCCACCTGTACACACAAGTTCCCTCTAAAATCAAATTAAACTCTTCATACTTGTGTCTCTGCCCTCTTTCTCCCAAACAGTTGGAGTTTTAAGAGGTTACCTTGGAACTCTTCCGGCCTTTCCTCGGAACAGATCAACACTTGTTGACAAGAACTTTCACTTTGTTCCACGGAGAAAGAAGATCAAGAGAAGAAAGGCACACTCTTTTTCACTTTTGCTGTCTTTTATCATTTAAGATATGTTATTTGCCAATCTGAAGTACATTCTGAAAGGTATACATTGGCCATGTGATGGACTGTGGCCTCCTAACTCTGCACTTTTGGAATGGAAATTTAAAGAAGAAAGAGACCAAGAAGGTAATATTCATAAAATGAATTAAAGGAGTAAGCATCGACTTTAAGAGGGATTATGCATCCTTTTGCCTTTGTGTATTTATTGGGAGATAGCATTTCCTGAATACTATGTTGGGTACATATGGCCAAGCCATATTTCATATGTGCAGACACCATACTCGATTTACTCAGTTGGTTAGCTAATGTTCACTCAGTACAATGCAAGCTCTTGAGGGGCATTGGTCAAGTGGGTCAGTTACTGTTTTCCTCGGATGGTTTAGATCTTCTCTGCGGTAGAAAACTCTACCTTAGTCTGCTTTGGCGTCATCCTAAGGATAAACTGATCTCCTGTGAGTTTTCTGAATAGGTGTAGTTTTGAGGGAGACTTGTAGACTAATCTTGATTAAGGCTTATGTCTGCAGGGGGCTCAGGATTTCTGTGGACCCAGTGGTCTTCACCCTAAGCTTAACTTCTCCTCTTAGCTCCTCCTCTTAACTGCTATTTATTTTAGATCTGATCCCAAAGAGAGATTCTGGGGAAGACCATTTAAGTTTCTTCCTAAAAATAATTGTAATGCTCAGTTCTCAGGAAAGAAACATTTATCTGCAAATTAGGGTAGTACCACTGTTGCTACTGCTGCTAATACTGTCTCCTTAGTGTCAGTTTTAAATTGGTGTGTTTAATCTTTCCAAGCAAGGTTGGTAGGCTCATCTGATTTACCAAGGTACAAAAATAAGTGACTTAATAACTGGTCTTCCTGGGTCAAACTTGTTTTTTTTTTTTTTTCCACTGTAGTGCCATAAAGTATTTGATTTACGAATCACTAATTCCCAATAGAATTTGGTTAATTAATTATAGACTTGCAATTTTAAACTTCATTTATAACTTGAGATTCCTTAAATAAATAATACATTTTTATAGGCTGCTTTATAATTGGAAACTCTGGTGGCGTAAAGGTTAAGTGCTATGGTTGCTAACCAAAAGGTCAGCAGTTCAAATCTGCCAGATGCTTTTGGGAAACTATGGAGCAGTTCCACTCTGTTCTATATGGTAGTTATGAGTTGGAATTGACTCAGAGAAAGTCTGTTTCCTTTCTAATTTAATCATTCAAATATTTTTTTGGATACAAAGGACATGTCACATAGTGTTTTATTGGGGTTAGGGCATTGAAAAAATACAGATTTGGTTCCTGATCTCATGATATTATATTGGAATGGTGAGGGATTGGGCCACAGTGGGGGAATCAAAGGGTGATATTGACAGAATTTAATGAGGGAGTAAATATGGCGCTTGATAGAAAGAGGGGAATCAAAAACGACTGTAAGTTTTTATCTTTAATAAGTAGGCAAATGAGGTTGTATTTATTGAGGTAAGGAAGCTGTGAGGAAGAATAGATTAACGAAGTATGTTAGGCAAACTGCAAGTTCAGCTTTGGACTTGGTAAGTTTGGGATGAATATTAGCTTTCCTAGGTGATCTGTTAAAGAGTTGATTGGATATTAGAATTTGGAGTTTATGGGGAGAGGCCAGTGACACAGGTATCAATTTAGGAGACACTGGAGTACTACAAACTATAAGACTGAAACGTATCATTTAGGGAGTGAATGAAATATAGAAGAGGTGATATCCAAGGACTGCACCCTGAAGTATTCTCATGATGGTCTGATAAGATCAGGAGGATCCAGCAACACAGACTAAGAAGAAGTAGCCAGTAACCAAGAAAAAGAAGAATAGAGAATGGTGGCTCTGAAGCTCAGTAAAGAAAGTTTATCAAGAATCATGAAATAAACAACTATGCCAACAGCAGTTAATTGTGGTGGGAATTGATATTATTTCCATAGACCAAGCAACACTGAAATGGCATCTGGTGGCACTTCTGTGGAATAAATTGAAAAAATTAATAAAATTACTTCTAATAACCAAACATATTCCTGAAAACTACTTACTTGAAAACTTACATTTCTTTTAGTCATACATGAACATATCATCATCAATATGAGCAAAAAGATAGCTTTTCATCTTTTCCTTTCCAGAACTTGTACCCTTCCTGGTTAAGTGCTGTTTGAATTATTAGGACCCATCATGAGCCTTCCAAGCTTCTATCTCCATAGTATACAGTACACATAATTATTGACGCTTGACCTTTTCAAATCTTAATCCTTTCATGGATAAATTATGACATGAAATTTGTTGATGATGTCCTAAGAGGTATAATACCCTTCTTATGATCCTGGAAAATGTAATGACATTACTCAGAAAGAAAGGGTAATGCAAAGGATGACCAAATTCTCCCTACTTTATTCACCTCACTTGCACAAATCTACGACTGCCATTTCCTTCATTCTTAACTATCCTCCACAAGATATCATTCGTGTTATTGAATGGTTATGCCCCTTAAAGTTAGGTGGTGGAATGAAATTCTAACTCAAAAAGATAAAAACCAAACTTGCTGGCCTGACAGAGACCAGAGAAATCCTGAAAGAACGATCCCTGGAGACCCTTTTGGCTCAGTAATGATGTCACTCCTGAGGTTCACTGTTCAGCCAACAACTGGAAAGACACATAAAACAAAACAAGATAAAGGGGTACTCCAGCCCAGAGGTAAGGACTGTAAGAGGGGATAGGAAAGCTGGTACTAGGGAATGAAAGTTCAAGAAGAGAAAGTGTAGACCTTCTGTGGTGCTGCTGACCAGTGTCATAAAGCAATATACTTATTAACTACTTAATGAGAAATTAGTTTGTTCTGTAAGCCGTAATCAAAAGTAAAATTAAAAAAAAAAATCTATGAAGTTAGATAGTGACTGATTCACCTTGAGACACAGAAATAATGATTAAATTCTGAAGAAGAGATCATTTGGCCTGGAACACATGGAATTTGTACCAAAAAATAATAGTTGGAGGAAGTGCTGGTTTTCAGGATTTCTCCGGTCTCTGTCAGGCCAGCAAGTTTGGTTTTTACCTTTTTGAGTTAGAATTTTGTTCCACCACCTAACTTTAAGGGGCATAACCAATCAATAACATGAATGGTATCTTGTGGAGGATAGTTAAGAATGAAGGAGATAGCAGTCATAGATTTGTGAAAGTGAGGTGAATAAAGTAGGGAGAACCTTTGGGTACTACATGTTTTCTCTTTTGGTAGGTTAACAAAAGAGGTGGGGGCGAAGAAATTGCAAAAGCAAGACAAGGCAGAAGTGAGCTAAACCAATTCATAGATTTATAAATGATTGGAAACATTTACAGCCATTTGCATTATCTGGCTCAAGCTCTCTGGAGCCAAGATAAGTGAAATTACTCCCAAATCATCCACTTTTCTTTCTAATATCTTAGAGAAATGAAGTAAATGATGAAGTTGTTATTAAATGTTAAAATTCTCGAGGCTTTTGTTTACCTGTTTTGTATAGATGAACTCTGGAGTCAGTCATGAACAGCACCACCAAAACTGGCTTTCACTAGGGTTCAGTGCTTACCCTTGTTTAACAAGGACCCATGGAGCAGAGTACAGCACTTGTTATTTCGCTTTGAGTCACAAACAGGCATTTCAGAGCACTCAGTTCAGTAACATTTCTTATAAAGCATGTGGGGTATTCATCTAGAGGCTCAGGCCAAATACAGAAGTGGTGCTGCTCATGCCTCATTCCAGGTTATTTCAGTAGTTCTCAACTATAGTAACCCGGGAAATTCATTTTTGAAAATCATCTTCTTGCCTTTTTCTTTTGACTTTAGGTATGTTTGTCCAAACTCCTTACTTTTTTCTTCTTGCACATGTCCCCTACTTTCTCACTTAAGCCTATTGTTTTCACACATATGTGCAGACACATACCTCTATTTTTTTTCCATTATTCTTCATTAATTAATTGATTCATTCATTAGTCACTTCACCAATACTGCTTGAGAGCTTACTATGTACTCAGTCAGCAATATGACCAGGCACAGGGCATTTCAGGAGAAACAAGACGTACATTTCTGTATTCATGTATACTAATAGGAGTCAAAGGATAGAACACAAATTATGAAAATGCTAAAAAAGGAAGACTCATAAATGATATAAGACAGATAAGAATATTTCTCAGTAAATGAGTGTGTGGTTCTATTAAAATACATATTTCTATATGAGGCTGTCCTAGGACTTCAAGCTTGAATTTCCAAAGTAGTAACCAATCTGAGACATTAATTCATGTTAATTACCTCCTTTTCTTCTTCTCTTTTCACTAATGTGATTTTTAACATTTCCACTGTGGAGATAATTTCATCACTTGAATGACTGCTAGCAGACCTTTCAAAGACCAAAGCAGTCGGGGGAGATAGTTGGGAACAGCTTGTGGTTTATCACGTTGGCTGCCCAGAATTTGGCTCTTTTTCGTATTTATTTTATAGCTTTCTCAGTCAAAATCTGTCTTCTGAGATCTTGGTGCCTCTGGGTTTTTCCTGCATTTCACAGGACAGGAGTTCTGATCGCTTCTCTTGTGTCTTGTTGGTCCTGTTCCCACTCCATCCTGCGTTCCCTCACAAGGATTGGTGTCTGCATCACCCCTCGCTGTGTCATTCTATTCCTGTCATAGGTCACTTTGTCTGATTTTGCTCTTTTAATGGCCATAATGGCACACAGATGTGTTTTTGATTCTTGATTTTTTTTATTGGAGGGTACAAGTTTTCTAGCATTTCAAGAAATGAAAACCTAAATCAAGGCATTTTCTTGTGTCTTAAAAATTCTTCTTGGCTCTGTGTAACTTTGGGTTGCCACCTATCCAAAGAAAATGAAATGCCTAGATTATTAGTTTACTAACTCTGTGGGTCTCTAAAATTCCTGTGGAGTGTTTTTATGCCTCCGACTCCAAACACTTGTAGGACTGGGGCAGTGCTGACTGCTGGTGGGGCAGACACAAAGTAAACATACCCCAAACAGCCAGATGATGTTCTATTTTCTAAGTAACTCTGAGGGGTGTTATTAATCTGAGGAGAAAGACAGGAAGGAATCTCAGACCTATACCCTTCAAGAGCCTAAGCCTCAAAACCAGGCTGACACGTGGTTAGAGTTTCAGGATGGTGGAGAAGCAGAAAAGCCAATGAAAGAAGGGTCTGCCGATGAAGCAGACTGACGCAAGCGCAGGTGGCAGTACGCAGGGCAAGTAGTGATTCTGTCTGGGCAAGTTGTGCCCTTAAAAAAAATCACTAGTCCACAATCAATGCCACGGACGCAGCAGTTATGGAATCAAACAACATATATGTGTTATGCAAATCTACCGCAAAGGAGTTCTTTAACTGTTATAAAGCAAAAACGTCATTTTAAGGGATAAGGTATGCCTGACCCAAGTCATAATTTTTCAGTCACATAATATGTGTGCCATACTGAAAAATGAATAAAGAAGAATTGATGCCTTTAATTTATGATGATAGTGAGTAGTATTGAATATACCATGTACTGTCAGAAGAGTGAACAAATCTGTCTTGGAATGAGGACAGCCAGAATTATTCCCAGAAACAAGGGGGATTAGACTTTGTCTCACATCCTCTGGACACGTTATCAGGAGGGAACAATCCATGGAGAAGAATATCAAGCTTGGTGAGGTAGAGGGTCACTGAAAAACAGGGAGAACCTCACTGAGATAAACTGACACAATGGCTACAGCAGAAATTGTGTACAAATTGGTACAGGGCCTGGCAGTTTTTCATTCTGTTGTGCCAACGTCTCTTACAAGTTGAAACCAACTAAGTACCATCTAACAGCACCAGTAACGTATTCAGAAAACCACCTAAAAAAGTGACTCATTTCTTAAAGGATGCTGTCAGAAGTTAGTCGTTTACTCAGTCAAGCACTTCAAGCTCTAAAAACTTCGATAGAACTTAATTCTAAATAATTGAAATACATTTTGTATGTTGTAATTTTTTCTTTTTCTTTGGAAAAAGAAGCTTTCAAACACCTAATTTACATCTTTTGGGATATTCCTTGGGAGTCGGATCTGACACGATGACACTTGGCTGGCTTGGCTTGGGATATTATGTAATTTAGGCTGTTTATTCACACCAAGTCAGGATGGTATATTCATTACTTCCTAAATTATATTTACATATTACTTCACTAATTTATAGTTTTAACACACTTAAGATATATACAAGAGAAATTAAAAATAAGACAAAAGTGAAATGAATATTTTATACTATTTTATTTAATAACAGCATTTTTTGTTTTTCATTTAACTGATAAATCATTGAAAGCAAACATTTCTTATTATTTTAAAATTTTAGCTTAACACTTTATTCTATACTGATTCAAACACCTGGCTTTAGGTTCAGCCTATTTTACATTTGGTAATAATAATTGCCTTAGTTTAAAAGAAAAGATTATGAAAAACAACCCATAGATCTGAATGGAAAAAAATTATATTTCTGGTTGCCTTTATTAAATCTTGAGAATCATCTTTTCCTCACTGATGAATTGCAAGTGATTTTTTTCAAAATTCAGCTAGTAAAGTTCCATCTTCCCCAATGTCAGTCAACTGTTCCTTCAAGATAATCAGAAGGTAGTGCATTTTTGATTTTTTAGAAAAAGAATTTAAAAGATGCTAGAATCTTTTATTTAGAAAATATTTAGACTAACATTATAATTTCAAGATTTTTGTTTGGACTGATGAGCATTTTGATAGCTAAGATTCACAGTAGTTTTGTAAACAAAGACACATTACAATGAAAACATCTCCCTAAAGTATCTACTTTAAAATTCTTCATATACAAGCTTCTTTAGAAAATTTTTTTCTTCTCCCTATTGCTAAAATGTCCCCTCTGCCTTGAAGGGTCAGATAAATTATGTTTATTTTTAAGAAGACAGAGGTAACTTACCACCCACAATAACTTGTTGTCCTAGAAAAGGTTAAATTTGGAATTATAGGTAGTCTGCATTTAGGATGGGATTCCATTTGGACTACTCTGTCCTAAGACTGTTCTGATATAATTTGAATTATCTATTATTTTCCCAGTATTTACTATCACTGCCTTTTATTATCAGTGCAAAAACCCTGGTGGTATACTGGTTAAATGCTACATCTGCTAACTAAAAGGTTGGTAGTTCAAATCCATCAAGCACTCCTTGGAAACTGTATGAGACAGTCCTACTCTGTCCCATAGGGTCTCTAAGAGTCAGCACTGACTTGATGGCAATGGGTTTTTTTTTTTTATTAGCTTTATAAATACAATCTTTATTTGTCTTTGGGGGGTTGGAAATGTCACATGGAAACCTTACAGATATGCTCTGCAACACAGTGTTTAGTACGTGTTACTAATGATAACATTAAAAAAAAGTTGTAAAGTCAGTTCCTTATCTCTTGAATATGTTGTAAGTTAGGGAACATCTGAACATGTCATTTGGCAAAAGTCTTTAATTAGCTTTAAATTCAGTAATACACAGATAGAGTAAGGACATCACTATGAAAACTTTGTATCATATAATCTCGGTCAATATTAGCAACATTGAAAAAAATTTTCTTTGAATAATAAAATCAAAGGAGATCTAACATTTTCTTTCTCACCCAGTGGATTGTAGTACACGTTCCCGTGAGCGCATACAGCCCGCAATAGAGATCATCAGTGGGCTGATTATTCACCTATGTCGTCTCCTGGATGCAAGTCTGTCTTTCTAAACTCGGCTTGCTGAAGTTATTCTCCAGAAAAAGCAATCCACATTTTCCAGATTCCTTTACTAGCTGGTGCCCACTTAGGCTCTGCCAACAGGCAGCAATAGGGAATGACTGGAATGCGGGAAAAGGAGGGGTGTAGCTGTTCTTTTTACTTGACTTCTGTTGCCCCAAACCCACTGCCATCAAGTCCATTCCAACTCATAGCAACCGCATAGAACAGAGTAGAATTTCCCTATAGAATTTCCAAGGAGCAGCTGGTGGATTTGAACTGCCAACCTTTTGACTGGAAGCCAAGCTCATAACGACCACACCACCAGGACTCTTGATTTTATATTAGCAGCAGGAATTCACATACCCAGCCAAGCAGCCAGAATTCACTGCAGTTTGCCCTTGTTTCAGCACTACAAGGACCAGCCTCACTATGTCTACCAGAGAGCTCAGCTGCAGCCAGGTGGGGCCTCTTTTTAAAGATCTGAGCACTAACTCTGCAGGGCTTTGAGAATCTGGTAACCTCAACTCTTCTTTTTTGTTCTACTCCTAACATGAGAAACCCTGGTAGGGCAGTGATTAAGTGCTATATCTCCTAACCAAAGGGTTAGCAGTTCAGATCTTCTAGGCACTCCTTGGAAACTCTATGGGGCAATTCTACCCTGACCTACAGGGTTACCACGAGTTGGAATTGATGCAGTGGCTGGCTTTGGCTAGTCCTTAGCCTGGTATCTATTTCATATCGCTTTTATCTCTGGTTTAAAACATATCCTACTTTTATTCCGTCACCTCTTCAAAACCTGTGCAACTAATTTTCTGTGTTAAATTTTCTTTCTTGAAATACCTGTTTTCTATTTTCTAACTTTACTTTTCCAACTGATTCAGACAATAAGAAACCTTAGAAGTTACCACCTGATTAAAGACAGGAACAAAACAAAGACAACTAGGTACTGTAAAAATCTAAATGTGAAAAGCAAAAGTTTACAGTGTTTAAAAGAAAATGTAGGTTAATATCACCAGTGACATCAGTTGGGAAACAATTTTTAAAGCCATAAAAATTACAAACCATAATTAGAAAGATCAGTACATTTTTCTACATTTCATCATGAAAGCAAAAGTAAAAATCTGAGAATGCGAAATATAGCAATGGTATTGTGAAGGCACGTGTTTCTGTTGTACTGTAAGTTCTTTCCAGGTATTGGAAGAACAATTTGAAAATATCTAAAACAGGTGAGGATGCACATTGCTCTCGACCCAACAATCCAGTTACACAGTATGCACAGAGAGAGGAGATAAAATTCTTAATGCAGCGAAAAAACTTTAAATGGTATAAATGGCCATTAACAGGGAAATGAATAGGTATTCATGGAGCTATTTGGGACTGAACTGATTGAAATAAATCTGTATTTCATAACACTGAAAAAGCAAAATAAAACACCAAATGCTTTTCACTAAATACAACAAAAATATGACAAATATGGATTATCATAAAGAAATAGCTCATACAAAACAAAGTCTGAGGTAGAAAAGATTGGATATTGGCTAATAGAGCCTTTCACTGTTTTACCTTTTTTCTGCTCTGCCATTCCTTTTAAATGTACTTCTCTTCAGACAAGCTTATCTCCAGGTAGCAAGATGAGTACATACTTCTAATTCTCACATTCAGACATTGCAGCATCCAAGCAGATGAGCCGTAACTCCCTATGCTTTCAAGGATAAGAAATCTTTCCCAGAAGTTCTCTAGCAGGATTCTGCTGATGTTTCACTGATCAGAATCATCTCACACATCTGTGTAAATCACTCACTGCAAGTGAACAAACTGATCATGACTGTTTACATGAATTAGTGTTTACCCATGATATAGGGATAGCTTCTCCTTCCCCAAAGGATGGAAACCGCAATAAAAGTGGGAATCTGTTAACAAGAGATAGGGAAAGGAAGAGTTGATGGGTGAGCTCACTAGGTGATGTAAATGGGTTGCACACTTGGTTGCTAACTGAAAGACTGGAAGTTAGAGTCAACCCAGAGGTGACTAGAGAGAAAGACCTGGAGATCTGCTTTTGAAAGAATCAGCTACTCAATAGCCAGTGAAGCAGTTCTACTCTAAGACCCGTGGGGTCACCATGAGTCCAAACCAAATGAAAGATAACTGTCGTAAAGTTAATGGTAGGCAACAACCTGCTTTACTTCAATGTGTAATAAAATAATGTAACAAGAATAATGCAGAGAATTGGTAGAAAATACTGTAGAGGAATACATACCGTATGGCACCCCTCTGAACACTTTTAATGCACCAAAAGTGGTAAAAAATGTTATGTAAGGCTATAAACATGTAACAACTGGTTAAGAACAAAGGTGGACTGTCCCACTGCACAACTAAAGTTTCCAAGTCCACAGACTATGCAGCAATATACCAGACTCGGTGACCTTACAGTTTTCTCTAGGGAAAGAATGAAGGAAACAGAGTGTGGAGGAAGGCTCTCATAGATTGAATTGTGTCCCCCCAAAATGTGCTGGTAGTTTGGCTGGGGCATTGTATTGTATTCCTATGTATTTTAAATCCTGCCTCTATGATGTTAATAAGAGAGGATGAACAATACTTGTGTTACTTGTGTTAGTGAAGTAAGACTCGGCCTGTAAGATTGTGTTGTATCCTGAGACAATCTCTTGGGATATAAAGGAAGGGCAAGCAAGCAGAGAGCGGGAGATCTTATACCATCCGGAAAGAAGCAGTGCTGGGAGCAGAGCGCATCCTCAGAATCTTCCAGTCCAGGAGAAGGACCTTCTTCCAGAGCCATCAGAGAAAGGCTTCTCCTGGAGCTAATGCCCCGAATTTGGACTTTTAGTCTATATTTTTGTAAGAAAATAAATTTCTCTTCATTAAAGCCATCCACTTGTGGTATTTTTGTTATAGCAGCACTAGATGACTAAGACAGAAGCGTTAGCTACAGCTATACATTTTGTTTCTTTTAATAAAGAAGCAAACATGGCATTATGCTAAATTTTTGCAACTTGAGAAGCAAAATGAAATTCATAATTTAAAACCCAGAGTAGTTTGGGAACCAAAGCTTAGGGTACACTATGTTGTGTTCAGATTTTGTTGTGTTGACTATCTGGATTTTTGAAAACAGGAAAACAGCATTTCAAAATACAAAATGGGTACTTTTTAACCTGAAGCAAATATGTTTACTCTGGCAAAACCATTTGGGATTTACGAATGATGATTAAAATGTTAGCATTTCATTGTTACAATTCTAAAAAGGCCATTCCCCAGTTTGAACTCCCAAATATAAATGTAGTTTGGGAGTTTTTAATCTAGTTTTATTTTTTAATTACTGGACGGTTTTGGGTTAGTCATTCATGAAAATTGCTGGAGAACAGATAAGCTCCTGTTTCCTTTAAATCAATCCATTCTTCTCCATGTACACATCCTAAAAGGCTTCACACAGGGAGGACCACTGCTTAAGCCCTGGGAGATATAGTCTATCCTGTCATGAACATTGTCTCTGTTTTCCTTTTTCTTCTTTCTCAGGTCATTTGCACTAGAGTACACAACACTTTGATTTCCTATGAAAAATTGTCAGCATGGTCACTTTGTCCTTTCTTAGTTTTATTTACTCCTTACCCCTACTCTGTAAGGAACTTCTGTGTAAATTAGGAAGACAGAGTTTCACATAAACTCTTGCCCATGGGTCCCAGTGATACCTCTCTTACCCAAGTAGAGGTCAAGAGGAAAATATCTATTATTTCAGCAATTAAAGCTCCACACTGCAAAAGTGCCACATGCTTTGATAAGCACCTTCTGGCTAATTATTTCTGTTGTCAGTTTTCAGAAAGTCTAGCCACAAATATTTTCAGGGATCTGCAACTAGGCTCTAACTCATCATTTTAAGTTCCAGAGAAGGGTACCTAGGAGTCCCTTAAGCAGTGAGAGTCCTGTAGTCAGAAAGGGTTTTCACAGATCCCAGAAGCTTCAGTTTCTCTCCGACTTCTCATTTCACTACTGGACCATTAATCTACTGGCTAGAAGAAGGTCCTGTGTGATGTGAATTAAAGTGAGAGGGCTATTTTTCCTTCTCACTGTCTCCATTCCCAGTTCCCAGAGAATAAGGGAGGGCCATATCAACACTGTAATCAAAGATATTGGTAGACAACCCTCATTACGGTGCTTATGGCACGATTATCAATGCCTAAATATCAGATTAAAACAAAAGTCAGTTCTGAGTCATAGCATACTGCTTCCTCAATTATGTTTACTGAAAAAAGAAGGAGTATCCTCCATTGCTTGTGCTTTGCCCACTTAACAATAATATTGTAAATATTATTGCTACTTACTGGTTAAGACTTTCTGAAACTGTTTATGGACGTTATTTATGGGTATACATCATTAGTCTTTAGACAGGACTTCAGCTTAGTGGTTTTAAAAAGCAATTTAGAACCCCTCAGGACCAGAAGAAAACAGATCATACAGATTAGAGCAGAACTAAATGAACTAGACAATAGAAAAACAATTGAAAAAATTGAAAAGACCAAAAGCTGTTTTTTGAAAAGATCAATAAAATTGACAAACCACTGGCTAAACTTACTAAAGAAAAACAGGAAAGGAAACAAATAACCCAAATTAGAAACAAGAAAGGAATGGTCACAACAGATCCAACAGAAGTCAAAAATATCATAACAGAATGCTATGAAAGACTATACTGTAACAAATTTGAAAACCTAGAGGAAATAGACAAATTCCTTCATTCATATCACCTACCCAAATTATCACAACATGAAGCAGAACAACTTAATACACCCATCACAAGGGAAGAGATTGAAAATGTCATAAAAAAAAATGCCAACCAAAAAAGCCGGGGCCCAGATGGCTTCACTGCAGAATTCTACCAACATTTTAGAGAAAAGTTATCTCCAATACTACTGAGACTGCTTCACAGTGTAGAAGGGGATGGAGTACTCCCAAACTCATTCTATGAAGCCAGCATAACCCTAATACCAAAGCCAGGGGAAGACTCAACAAAAAAGGAGAATTACAGACCAATATCACTCATGAATCTAGATGCAAAAAACTTCAACAAAATTCTTGCCAATAGAATACAACAACATATCAAGAAAATAATCCATCATGACCAAATGGGATTGATAACAGGGATGCAAGGCTGGTTCAACATCAGGAAAACAATTAATGTGATTAACCACATAAATAACACAAAAGACAAGGATCACCTGATTTTGTCCATTGACACAGAAAAGGCATTTGATAAAGTCCAACACTCATTCATTCTAATGACTCTTAGTAAAATAAGCATAGACAGAAAATTCCTGAATGCAATAAGGGCCATTTACACAAAGCCAGCTGCCTACATCATCCTGAATGGAGAGAGACTGAAGGAGTTTCCCTTGAGAACAGGAACTAGACAAGAATGCCCACTGTCACCTCTCCTATTCAACATTGTGCTAGAAGTTCTAGCCAGAGCAATTAGACAAGACAAAGAAATAAAGGGCATCTGCATCAGCAAAGAAGAAGTCAAAATCTCCGTCTGCAGATGATATGATTGTATATGCAGAGAATCCCAAAGCATCTATAAGTAAACTACTCAAACTGATAGAAGAGTTCAGCAAAGTCTCAGGATACAAGATAAACATAAGTAAATCAGTAGGATTCCTTTATATCAACAACGAGACATCAAATCAATACCATTTAATATAGCCCCTTAGAAGGTAAAGTACCTAGGAATAAATCTAACCAGACAAATAACACACCTTTACAAAGAGAACTACAAGCCCTTACTACGAGAAACTAAAAGACACTTAGATAAATGGAGAAACCCACCCTGCTCATGGATAGGAAGATTTAACATTGTGAAATGTCTATTTTACCCAAAGTAATCTACTTAGATAATGCAATACCAATACAAGTTCCACCGTGATTTTTTAATGAGATGGAGAAACAAATCAGCAATCTTATTTGGAAAGGGAAGAAGCACTGGATAAGTCAAGTACTACTAGACAGGAAGAACACACTGGGAGGCCTCTCATTACCTGACTTCAGAACCTATTACACTGCCACAGTGTCAAAACAGCCTGGTACTGGTACAAGAACAGACAGATCGATCAATGGAACAGAATCGAGACCCCAGAGATGACACCATCTGCCTATGAACAGCTGATATTCGACAAAGGCCCTAAGACATTAAACTGGGGTAAAAACTATCTCTTCAACAAATGGTGCTGTCAGAATTGGATGTCCATCTGCAATAAATTGAAACAAGATCCATATCTTACACCTTATACAAAAACCAACTCGAACTGGATAAAAGACCTAAATATCAAATCTAAAGTGATAAAGCTCATCCAAGAAAAGGTAGGAACAACAGTGGAAGTTTTTTTTTTTTATATTTCTTATTTTTATTTAACATAACTGAGTGAAAATGTACATTCACATGTAAATTTACATGCCCACCTATATGCAGCTTCAACTGCTCTCCCTGTCCAGTGACTGCACACTATTCCTCTCTGCTCCATACATGTCTCATCCTCCCAACAGCCTCCTTTCCCCTCCTCTCCGTCCACTCCCCTTCCTCCAGCCAGAGGTCAGCAAGATCATATCCTATAAATGTATAGAACCATAAAGTGCTTCCAATATATGGTCACTCTGCATTGCCAAGTCCAATCCATTCCTCTCCAAAGAGTGGACCTTTGTTATAATTTATGGGAAAGGGCAGCATCAGGGCCAGGGGCCATGCTCTCAGAGGAACCCCAAAACCGCTAGACCGTGACTTGAGGTCTTTTAGTGGAGATCTCAGGATGCACCCCTTTTTATTCTTGTGTTGCCAGTGAGACTCCTCTCTGTGAGCTCCATCATGGCTATCACTGGTGGTGGTCAGGCACCATCGAGTTCTTCCGGTCCCAAGTCGATGTAGGCACCCACTCTTGTGGGTCTCTCTGTCTTCTCGGTTGTCTTTACCGCATATCATTTTGGTCCTCGGTGGGCATCCGTTCCTGCTGAGTTGGGACCATTTGCTGTGTCCTCGGATGGCAGCTTGGCAGCTTTTAAGACCCCAGATGCCAGTCACCAATGTGGGATGCAGAGAGCTCTCCTAGGAAAACGCTAGTTGTGCCAATTGGCCTGGAATTCACCTAAGAGCATGGTCCCCCACCCCATTTCCCAGCTACTCTATCCTTGCAGTATTGAGTTAAGATGGAAGGAGTACTCAAGTTATGCTGAAGACCACTTAATGTTCTAGTTTCTAATGTGTGCTATCACTGCTTTATCCCAACTAGATTTCTAGTAACTATCTAACTAAACCCTCCCCCCCTCAGCCTACACCCCTCCCCTCCCTTGCAGCTGTCAAAGAGTCTTTTCTTCTATACACAAGTCTGTTTTTGAGATCTTATCGTAGAGGTCTCATACAGTATTTGTCCCTTTGTCGCTGACTACTTTCACTCAACATAATGTCTTCCAGTTGAAACCAGGGCATGAGATGTATCTTGGAATCATCGTTATTCTTTATTATTGTGTAGTGCTCCATTGGGTATATGTATTATAGCTTACCTATCCATTCTTCTGTTGTTGGGTATCTGAGTTGATTCCATCTTTTTGCTATCGTGGACTGTACTGCGGTAAACATTCTGGTGCATGTGTCCGTTGGTGTGAAAGGCCTTGATTCTGTAGGATATATTCCAAGTAGTGGAATTACTGGGTCAAATGGTATATCGATATTCATTTTTTTAAAGAAGTGCCAGATTGCCTTCCAAAGAGGCTGGACCATTTTGCAACCCCACCAACAGTGAAGGAGGGTTCCACTTTCTCCACAGCCTCTCCAGCATTTGTTGTACTGTGTTTTCTGGATCATGGCCAATCTTGTTGGGGTGAGATGGTATCTCATTGTCGTCTTGATTTGAATTTCTTTAATAACTAAAGATCATGAACATGTCCGCATGTGTTTTTTGGCTGCCTGGATCTCCTCTTTAGTGAAATGTCTGTCCATCTCCTTTGCCCATCGCTTAATTGGATGGTTTATCATCTTCTTATTGATATTTTGTAGTATCTTATAGATTATGGAGATCAGGCATCAGTCTGACATAGAATTAACAAATATTTTTTCCTATTCTGTGGGTGTTCTTTGAATTCTATTAACAAAGTCTTTGGATGAGCAAAAGTGTTTGATTCTTAGTAGTTTCCATTTATCTATTTTCTCTTCTGTTGATTGCGGTTTCTTTGACAGATTTTGGAGTCTGTCCTCATTGTGTATTAAAACTTCCATTGTTGTTCCTACCTTTTCATGGATGAGCTTTATCGTTTTAGGTTTGACATTTAGGTCTTTCATCCAGTTGGAGTTGGTTTTTGTGTAAGGTGTAAGATATGGATCTTGATTCAGTTTATTGCAGATGGATATCCAATTTTGCCAGCACCATTTGTTGAAGATACTATTTTTACCCCAGTTTAATGTCTTAGGGCCTTTGTCGAATATCAACTGCTCACAGGCAGATGGTGTCATCTCTGGGGTCTCAATTCTGTTCCATTGATCCATCTGTCTGTTCTTGTACCAGTACCAGGCTGTTTTGACCACTGTGGCAGTGTAGTATGTTCTAAGGTCGGGTAATGAGAGGCCTCCCAGTGTGTTCTTCTTCTTTAGTAGTACCTTACTTATCCGGGGCTTCTTCCCTTTCCAAACAAAATTGGTGATTTGTTTCTCCATCTCATTAAAAAATGATGCTGGAACTTGTATTGGGATTGCATTATATAAATGCTTTGGGTAAAATAGACATTTTCACAATGTTAAGTCTTTCTATCCATGAGCAGGGTAGATTTTTCCATTTATCTAAGTCTCTCTTAGTTTCTTGTAGTAAGGGCTTGTAGTTCTCTTTGTAAAGGTCTGTTGTTTCTCTGGTTAGATTAATTCCTAGGTACTTTATCTTCTTAGGGGCTATCGTAAATGGTACTGATTTGATAATTTCCTCCTTAACAGTCTCGTTGTTGGTATAAAGGAATCCTACTGATTTACTTATGTTTATCTTGTGTCCTGAGACTTTGCTGAACTGTTCTATCAGTTTGAGTAGCTTACTTATAGATTCCTTGGGGTTCTCTGCATATACAATCATATCATCTGCGAACAGGGAGATTTTAATTTCCTCTTTGCCGATGCAGATGCCCTTTATTCCTTCGTCTTGTCTAATTGCTCTGGCTAGAACTTCTAGTACAATGTTGAATAGGAGAGGTGACAGTGGGCATTCTTGTCTAGTTCCTGATCTCGAGGGAAAGTCTTTCAGTCTCTCTCCATTCAGGATGACATAAGCAAATGGCTTTGTATAAATGGCCCTTATTATGTTCAGGAATTTGCCGTCTATGCCCATTTTGCTAAGAGTTTTTAGCATGAATGGGTGTTGGACTTTATCAAATGCCTTTTCGGCATCAAGGTACAAAATCAGGTGATCCTTGTCTTTTGTGTTATTTATGTGGTTAATCACATTAATTGTTTTCCTGATGTTGAACCACCCTTGCATCCCTGGTATGAATCCCACTTGGTCATGATGGATTATTTTCTTGATATGTTGTTGTATTCTGTTGGCAAGAATTTTTGTTGAAGTTTTTTGCATCTAGGTTCATGAGTGATATCAGTCTGTAGTTCTCTGCCTTTGTTGGATCTTTCCCTGGCGTAGGTATCAGGGTTGTGCTGGCTTCATAGAATGAGTTTGGGAGTACTCCATCCCTTTCTATACCGTGAAATAGTCTCAGTAGTATTGGGGATAACTCTTCTCTAAATGCTTGGTAGAATTCTGCCATGAAGCCATCTGGGCCCGGACTTTTTTTGGTTGACAGTGTTTTGAGGACCTTTTCAATCTCTTCCTTTGTGATGGGTTTATTAAGTTGTTCTGCTTCACATTGTGATAATTTGGGTAGGTGATATGAGTCAAGGAATTGGTCCATTTCCCCTATGTTTTCAAATTTGTTACAGTACAGTCTTTCATAGTACTCTCTTATGATATTTTTGATTTCTGTTGCATCTGTGGTGACAACTCCCCTCTCCTTTCCAATTTGGCTTATTTGTTTCCTTTCCTGCTTTTCTTTAGTAAGTTTAGCCAGTGGTTTATCAATTTTGTTGATCTTTTCCAAAAACCAGCTTTTGGTCTTTTCAATTTTTTCAATTGTTTTTCTATTCTCTAATTCATTTAGTTCTGCTCTAATCTTTATGATCTCATTTCTTCTGGTGCTCGAGAGGTTCCTCTGTTGTTCTCTTTCTACTTGTTCAAGCTGTAGAGTTAGTTCCTTGATTTGATTTCTTTATTCCTTCCAGATGTGTGCATTTATGGAGAGAAACAAACCTCTGAGCACTCCTTTGGCTGTATCCCATAGGTTCTGGTAGGAAGTGTTTTCGTTCTCATTGGAATCCATGAATTTCTTTAATTTATCCTTGATTTCCTCTATAACCCATGTTTTTTTGAGCAAGATGTTGTTCAGTTTACAAGAGTTCCACTTTCTATCTATGTTTTTTCTGCTATTGATTTCAACTTTTATGGCTTTATGATCTGAGAAGATGCTTCGCAGTAATTCAATGGTATGGATTTTGTGGAGCATTGCATTATGGCGTATCACGTGGTCAGTTCTGGAGAATGTTCCATGTGCACTGGAGAAGAAGGTGTAGCTGTCTGCTGATGGGTGGAAAGTTCTGTATATATCAATGAGGTTTAGTTGGTTAATTGTGTCAATGTGGTCTTCTGTATCTTTACTGAGCTTTTTTCTAGATGATCTGTCTAGTAGTGAGAGTGGAGTGTTAAAGTCTCCCACTATTATTGTGGAGTCATCTAACTCTCTTTTGAGCATAGTCAGTGTTCCTTCCACATATTCAGGTGCTCTGGCATTAGGTGCATAAATATTTAACATAGTTAAGTCTTGCTTGTGTACTGAATCTTTCAGCAATAAATAGTGTCCATCTTTGTCCACAATGGTGGATTTGACATTAAAATTGATTTTGTCAACAGTGGAAGTTTTAATACACAATAGAGACAGACTTCAATATCTGTCAAACCAGCCACAATCAACAGAAGAGAAAATAGATAAATTGGAACTATTAAGAATCAAATACTTTTCCTGATCCAAAGACTTTATCAGAAGAGCTAAGGCCACCTACAGAGTGGGAAAAAATGTTTGGCAACTATATATCAGACTGATGACTGATCTCCATAATCTATAAGGTACCACAAAATATCAATAAGAAGAAGATAAATCATCCAACTAAGTGATAGGCAAAGGTAATGGACAGACATTTCTCTAAAGAGAAGACCTAAGCAGCCAAAAAAACACATGCGGACATGTTCACAATCTTTAGTTATTAAAAAAATTCAAATCAAAACTACTATGATATACCATCTCACCCCAACAAGATTGGCCATGATCCCAAAACCACAAATAACAAATGTTGGAAAGGCTGTGAAGAAAGCGGAACTCTCCTACACTGTTGGTGAGGTTGCAAAATGGTGCAGCTTCTTTGGTAAGCAATCTAGCACTTCTTTAAAAAAATGGATAGAGACATACCATTTGACCCAGTAATTCCACTACTTGGAATATATCCTACAGAATCAAGGCCATTCACACCAACGGATACATGCATAAGAATGTTTATCACAGCACAGGCCACGATAGCAAAAAGATGGAATCAACCCAGATGCCCAACAACAGAGGAATGGATGGGTAAACTATGGTATATATACTCAGTGGAACACTGTGCAATGAGAAAGTACAATGATTCCAGGAAACATCTCATGCCCTTATTTCAACTGGAAGACACTATGTTGAGTGAAAGTAGTCAGCGACCAAAAGGAAAAATATTGTATGAGACTTCCACAATAAGAACTTAAAAACAGACTCATGCATAGAAGAAAAGACTCTTGAAGGCTGCAAGGGAAGGGAGGGAGGGAAGGTGGAGGGGAGAGTTTAGATTAGATAGTTTGTTGAAACTTGGTTGAAATCAGTGATAGCACACATTGGAAACAAGAACAATAGTAAGTGGACTTCAACATAACTTGAGTACTCTTTCCATCTTAACCCAATATTGCAAGGACAGAGCAGCTGGGGCAGGGGTCATAAGACCGTGCTCTTAGGCGAAATAGAAGCCAATTGGCACAACTAGCATTTTACTAAGAGGGGTCTCTGCACCCCACATTGGTGAATGGCATCTGGGGTCTTAAAAGCTGCCATCTGAGGGCACAGCAAATGGTCCCAACTCAGCAGGAATAGATGCTCACTCAGGAATAAAATGACATGGGGGAAAGGCAATCCAGAAGACAGAGAGACCCACATGAGTGGGTGCCTACAGAGACTTGGGACCAGAAGAACCAGATGGTGCCTGACCACCACCAGTGGTTGGCGCAATGGAGCTGACAAAGTTGAGTCTCACTGGCAACACAAGAATAAAAAGGTGTGCATCTTGTCATCTCCACTGAAAGACTGCAATTGATGGTCCAGCAGCTTCGGGGTTCCCCCGGGAGCGTGGCCCCCGGCCCTGATACTTTCCTTGCCTATAAATCATAATGAAGGTCCACTCTTCAAACAGGAATGGATTGGACTTGGCGACACAGAGTGACCATATACTGGATGCACTTTATGGTTCTGTGCATCTATAGGATATTATCCTGTTCACCTCTGGCTGGAGGAAGGGGAGTGAGCAGAGAGGAGAGGAAAGGAGAGTGTTGGGAAGATGAGACATGTATGGAGCAGAGAAGAATAGTGTGCTGTCACTGGGCAGGGAGAGCAGTGGAAGCTACATATAGGTGGGCATACAAATTTATACGGTAATGTACATTTTCACTCAGTCATAATAAAAAAATATAAAAAACAGGACTAAAAAACAAACAAACAGCAATTTAGTGGTGGGTGTAGCTTGAATGATGCAGGAGAACGTTATTAGCGGTCACTTTGGAGACCAGTATAATAGCTGCTATTTTTCACTTAATTCAAAAAGGATCAGAGCAGCAGAATTCTATTGTTGACTCACCTTAAGTGAACCTCTCTACTGTAATCGTCACAAGATTTATGTGCCTACCTGTTATAGAATACCTGTAAAGGCGTTTCCCTAAATGTCTTGAATTTGATTAATTTTCTATATAATTATCTATAAATTTCACAAAAAGGAAATACATGTAATTTAAATGTGTTTTTTAATCCTAGAAATACCTGCTGTGAACACTTTTCAGATTCTTTTTTAATAAAGCCTTTCCTGTAGCTCAAATTATGTTTATGTATAAATCTTAACTTGTCTTCATCCACCTAATATAAGTTGGGGATGTGTTTTTATTCTTTCCTCAAGTTCCATGCCAGTAATACATAAGATTGTATGGTAGATAAAGACTACAATGGTTCTCTTCTACATGATCTCCCAGTAAACATGCTCCATGGTGAGTCGTTACTATGCATTTCCAGAACACTTATTCCCCCAAATAGACTTATTGTATGCCATAGAATTACATTAACTGCCTGTCTTAATTCAGTAGCAAACAGTGTTAGACTGTGGAGTGAATATTTCCAGGCACCCCCCCCCCAAATATTTGGCTGTACATTTGAGTGATCTCCTGACCAATGCCAAAATGGGTCCCAAACTGCAGAAAGAATTCCTTTTAAAAATACTCTACCGCTTCACAAATGTTTCTTTTGTTCTGTGCAAAAAATCAAGTTAAAAGACTGTTGCTATAATCCTGCTGACCTCTGGCGGGAGGAAGAAGAGTGGGTGGAGAGGAGGGGAAAGGAGACTGTTGGAAAGATGAGACATGTATGAAGCAGAGAGGAATAGTGTGCTGTCACTGGGCAGGGAGAGCAGAGGAAGCTGCATATAGGTGGGCATGTAAATTTATATAAGAATGTACATTTTCACTCAGTCATAATAAAAAAAAAAGATTGCCTAGGTTTTACACCTTGATTCATTTCTTCAAAAATCACTTGGCATGTCTGTCAGCAGTATCTTCTTTGGTAAGAACAAACCACTTACTTCTGATGATATGAATTCTTAAGTAGGACTCTAACTAGGACACACATTGCCTGAGGCAGGAGGCTGGACTCACTGGCCCCCTTTTGAGCATCCCTGCTTTCATGTTCCAGTTACTCAACTTCAAGCATAGCCAAAAATTATCTTGTGCCAAGTGCTTCTACACAAGAAACACTCAACTGGCTTACTTGCTTCAAGCCAGTAGAAGACTCCAGCTGGATAATGAACTTGTCAAGTCACTTCAGTAACTGAAAGAAGAATGTATTAGATTCTTCTTCTCATTCTTTGTAGTGCTGAAGCAATATTCTGGTAAGCCACACCTATGTGAAATTTTCATATTTTACTTTAAATTCTGTGTTAGTTTTATTGCTTTTATGCCTATGACAATATTTCAGAATATACTTTATAATTATATGTGAACTCATAAAGCTTCATTGATGTGACTTTTTTGTGTATGTACCACAATTTTCTGTTGTAGGAGAGAGGAGTACAGATGTTGTATAACCTTCTCCACTTTCTTATCACTGCATTCTACTCATTTCCCAATCATTTTCCCACAGAACTATTTTTTGAGACCTAGGCCCCAAGTTTATGGGTTTTTTTCCAACACGCTGAGTGTTTATGTGAACAATCTGTCCAAGCCGAAGATCTCAATTCCTTTAGTTTTCAAACTCTAGTCATGTGTGGCATTCTGAAACACGCCATAACACAAATGGCTAAACTCATAAAACACTAGTTCAAGTTCCTTACTTCCATCATAACTTTAAATATTTCTCATCTGCTTATCCCTAGACATTCTTCTAGACTTTTAGGCTCTCCAGCACAATGACTTGTCTGTTTCCTCTCATGTTCTAATCACCTTTTTCTCCCCTCTTATCAGATCAGATTTCATGATCCAGAATGTTAGCGAATGTCTTGATATAACCGTGAATATTTTGCGTTTATCTTTTTGTCATAAAACTCCAAACCTGGATCAATTTATTTATCTGTTTCTATAACAAGATCCCACTGTAAATTTCCTATCACAAACATATTTTGTGGATCAGTTTGCCCTCCCACTTTTTCCACATATTATTTCAAACTTTTTTTCTGTACCTAAACTACAACTTTTCTCCTAACCTCATTACCATGGCTATTTATGGTTTCTCATCTGATGATGTTACCTGTTACTACCTGGAGAAAATAAAATCCACCTGAAAAAACTAAATAACTGACTTCCAACCTCCCCCCCACAAAAAAATCCAAACTCACTGCCATCAAGTCAATTCTTACTCATAGCGACTCAATAGCATAATTCATAAGCGCTTCGTCTACTAACCAAAAGGTTGACAGTTCACATCTACCATGTACTCCTTGAAGACTCTATGGGGCAGTGCTACTCTGACCTACAGGGTCATTATGAGTATGAGATGAGAATGAGGCCAACCCACAAGCCTACCATAATCTGCATGCATCCTCTCCTCCATCTGTTCTGTATTAGGAAAAGATCCCTCTCCTACCCTGAGCTATTCCTTTCATCTGTACTCCAAGCTACTCTACTCTCCTATTTTCTCAGGAATCTTACACTTCCCCTTCTTTCACCTGAACAATCAATTTTCTACCTTTCTCACCATCATTACCACTATTTTAAGATTTCTCATTTCAATAAGGTTGAACATCTATACTCATAAGCTTATTAGTCAGTTAGTAATTTGTTGTTTCTGTGAAACTTCTATCCAAATATTTTGTCCATTTTTTATGGAATTTTCTTTTGCTTACTTGTAGGACTTAATTATAAATTATAATTACAAATCTTTTATCAGCTAAACATTGTAATCAGTGTTCTCAGTTTGCAGCTTGCCACTTAGATTTGTTTATTGGTTTTCTGATTATACAGAGATTTTCATTTTGTTGCAGTGAATTTTAACACTTTTTTTTGCGTGTTTTGAGCTTTTTTGTGTCCTTTAAAAAGACCTCTTTGTAGTATTGAAGTTCAGAATAATTGGAGCCACCAACGTAAGAGCAGTTCACATTCACAAGCTCTTTTTTAAAGGACTTCCATTAGGTGTTTACAAGAAGATTTGGGCCAGAGCAAGAGGCTGAAGCCTGTATGATCTCCCCGTCTTTGGAGAGGCTTGTCTGTCTCACCACTCATTTGACATGGTTACCTTGTCACCTTGTGTAAATTCAAAAGAAGTTACAATTTTGTAGATTGTGACATTTGCCCATTGTTAGGATGGGAGTATGTTTTCATGTAGCTTTCTATATCTTAAACAAAAGTAGAATGTTCTCTGTGGGGTGGGGCCAAGTTGGCTGACTAGACACACATCTCCTCAATTCCCTCTGAGAACTAAGGCCCAGAGTGATAAGTGAATAGAGCGGCATGAACATCCAAGGAGCTCAAACTGTCAAATTGGATTACATATCAGTAATGGGATAACTACCTCTCTAAAAGATGAGGCAGCAGCGTACTGAGTCCTACTTCTGCTGATACACTGTTTTGTAGGACTGCAGGAACTAACACCTTCTTTGTTATCCAGGAGGTAGGTGCTGGCATGAGCTGGCTAATATGCTGAACCACAGTGCTTAAGTGAATACTGTATAGTGCAACAGAGACACTATGCTTGGGATAGCCACACACTGAGGGCCCACTGCTGTGCCTCCACCCTCTCTTTTCTGAACTGTGTCATAGGTTCTGCTGTTTCACGGCAGGCAGGGCAGCTTGGATGTGATGCCATCTTGGTTAGCTGGGAGGCAGAGGTACCCACCTAGAGGCATTAGCTGGTGCTACTACCATACAGAGCAGCAGTCCCTGTCCAGAAAGTGCTTCTCCAATAGGAAAGCTGTGTTTAGGACAGTGGTGCCTAGAGTTACAGGTGGCACCTGGCAGATGACGACAGCAAGGCTCTAATCCGTACCTATTTTGAGCCACATCATACCATCTGGGGATTGCCTACAAGGTGTTTTCATTGTCAGCCAGAAGACAGGGCCTGACTGATTTCAGCAGCTGTTGTACCACTCCTTGCATAGCAGTACATACCTTTTTTAAGCAAGAGCATCTGGAGAACTGACTGCTCAGTGGCCCAGCAGCATCTCCTCCACTCTTCACTGATCCACCATAATGTCAGCTGATGGCCCTCCCAGTAAGTCCATAGCTAGGGTGCCATATTTGCCACCCAAGAGGCAGAGCTGATCACCTCTGAATGTCCACCTAGAGCCAATCACTAGAATATACGGAGATGGCTGGTGACCAGCTCCTGTCTCAGAACTATGCCTCAGCTCACACTAAGGTACCACTAGAGAAAACAAACAGCTTCTAGATGACATGAAGGCAAAATCAGTAGGTAGCCATTTAAAGAAAAACTCCATTATGGCTTCAGAACATTCTCAAAATAAAAAACCAAAAAAACTTCCCAGACTAAGAAGGCTTTCTGAAGCTATAAGAGGTTGAGTACAAAAGAACTATACATAGAGACCTCAGGAAGATTAAACAAAATGCAGCAGAACAAAATGAAAAATTAAGCAAGTTATTTGAACTGATGGAACATCAGTGATCTGAAATTCAGCAGATCAGTAGTAAAATTACAGAATGATACAATTCAGTCTAAAAGAGCAGAATTGAGGAGACAGAAGCCAGAGTTAATAAGACTGAGGATAGAGCAACAGACTCTAGCATTTATGAAGAGCAATCAAAGAAAAGAAATTAAAAAATTGAAGAAGAATTAAGAAACATGGGGGACTCTATTAAGAGGAATAATCTAGGAATAATTTGAGTTCCTGGCCAGGGAGGGATAGAATAAAATACAGACAGCACTGTTGTAGAGTTGCTCACAGAAAACTTCTCCAAAATTGTAAAGCAAAGGAACACAGATTTATAAGATGCGGGTCAAACATTGCAAAAACTAGACCCCCAAAGAAAGACAGCAAGACATATTATAATCAAGTTTAAAAAAATGAGACATAAAGAGAGGCACTTAACGGCAGTGAGGTTTAAAGAAAATCTAACATGCAGAGGGAAGCCCTGTAGGCTTTCATCTGACTTCTCGGCAGAAACTATGCTGACAAGATACCAGTGGGATGACACCTTCAAAGCCCTGAAGGAGAAAAACTTATGACCAAGATTACATGTCGTGCAAAACTGTCTCTCAAATATGATGGTGAAATTAAAACATTCACAGATAAACAGACTATTAGAGATTTTGTAAAAACCAAACCCAAACTACAAGAAACACTGAAAAATCTCTTCGTTTAGAAAAACAAAAACATTAAGTGTATACATAAGGAGATAATGCAGGACACAGAATCCAAAATCCTACTTAGGGAAGTCACAAAGCTCAACCAAAGCTACAATATTAAAGAAAGAGAACCAGTGAATGTAACATGAAAACTATGACACTGTCATACTAAAAAGAGGGATATATTACAGTAGTTGTAACTGTTTCAGATAGAGAGGAAATTAAAAAGACATGCAGAAATTAAAGTCTGGTTTAAACTTTAGGGTAGCCACAAAGCCAAATAACTGTGCAACATATCAAAACAGCAACCATAATACAAGAGTCTCAACAAACACAAAACCAACACTGAAGAAGATGAAAAGTCAACCCATAAAGAAGAAGGGCCAAGAACAGAATAGTTAAAGCAACATAGAAAACATAAACAACATAAAAATAAAATATATGCAGAAGTTAAAGTCTGGTTTAAACTTAGAATAGCAAGGGGGATCACAAGAGTGGCTGCAAAGCAAAATAACACTGTGACATATCAAAACAAGAAGCATAACACAGGAGTTTCAACAAACACAAAACCAACACTAAAAAAGATGAAAAGTCAACCCATAAAGAATGACCCAGAACAGAATATTAAGAGGAATGTCAACAAGACAAAAATAATTACATGAAAATGAGAGGATGAAACACATACCTATCAATAATTGCACCGAATGTAAATGGACTCAATGCTCCAATAAAGAGACAGTGAGAGACATCCTGCATCAAAGGACAGTATCCATCTATATGCCGCTTACAAAAAAAAAAAAAAAAACCTTAGACTCAAAGATACGAACATACTGAAAATCAAAGGATGCAAAAATATATACCGTGCCAACAACATACCAAAAAGAGCAGGAGTGGCAAAACTAATCTCAGATAAAACAGACTTAAATGAAAGATCCAAAATCTTGGATGAAGATGGTCACTATTGCTGAAAAGTTCATTACATAAGCAGGACATAATAAAATTAAATGTTTATGAACCCAATACCACAGCATCTACATACATTGAAGAAACACTAACAACACTGAAAAATGAGATAGATCACACCACAATAATAGTTGACACTTCAACACTCCAGTTTCAGCAACGGACAGATTACCCAGAATAAAAGCTCTGTAAAGAGAAAGAAGATCTTATTGCAACAACTAACCAGCTAGACCTCATCAACATACACAGAACTTTTTACCCAACAGCAGATAAGTACATCTTCTCTGATGCACACAGAGCTGTTTCCAAAATAGTTCGTGTGTTAGGACATAAAGCAAGTCTCAACAAAATCCAAACCATTGAATTATTGCAAAGCAACTTCTCATACCATACAGCCATAAAAGTCTAAATCAATAGAAGAAAAAACATAGAAATTTGAACTCATGAAGACTGAACCACACTTTCCTCAAAAATCCATGGGTTGCCAAAAAGACTCATGCATAGAAGAAAAGACTCTTTGAAAGCTGCAAGGGTAGGGAGGGAGGGAAGGCAAAGGGGGATTAGATTGGATAGTTTATAGAAATTTGGGTGAAATCTGTGAAAGCACACATTAGAAAGAAGATCAATATTAACTGACCCCTGGCATGACCCCTGGCCCTGATGCTGCCCCTATCCATAAATCATAACAGAGGTCTACTCTTCGGACAGGAATCGATTGGACTTGGTGACACAGAGTGACCATATCATGTGTGCAATTTATGGTTCTATGTATCTATAGGATGTTGTTCTGCTGACCTCTTACTGGAGGTAGGGGAGTGGGTGGAAAGGAGGGGATAGGAGATTGTTGGAAGGATGAGACATGTATGGAGCAGAGAGGAAGAGTGTGCTGTCACTGGGCAGGGAGAGCAGTGGGAGCTACACACAGGTGGGCATGCAAATTTATATGGGAATGCACATTTTCATTCAATCATAATAAAAAAATAAAAATAAAGCTAATTTTACTTTATAAGTATCCAAAAAAATCCATGGGTTATAGAAGAAATCAAGGACAAAATGAACAAACTTATGTATTCAAAGGAGAATGAAAACACATTCTACCAGAACCTATGGGATACAGCAAAAGCAGTGCTCACAGGTCAGTTTATCTTTACAGATGCACATATCTGGTATGAAGAAAGGATCCAAACCAAACAACCATACACCTACAACAGGTAGAAAGAGAGTAACAAAGGAATGCTTCAGGCACCAGAAGAAAACAGAGTTAAATGATTTAGAGAATAGAATAATGACTGAAAAAATCAACAAAACCAAAAGCTGATTCTTTGTAAAAATCGACAAAATTGATAAACCATTGGTTAGCCTTACAAAAGAAAAATAGGAGATGAAACCAAAAACCCTAATGAGAAGTGGAAATGGGAGATACAAGAGACCCAATGGAAATCAAAAGTATGCTAACAATACTATGAAAGAATGTTCTGTAACAAATTTGAAAACCTAGAGGAAATGGACAAATTTCTAGATTCATATCACCTACCAAAATTATCACAAGGATAAGTGGAACAACTTAAGAAATCCATCACAAAGGAAGAGATTGAAAAAGTATTTTAAAAAACAACCGAAAAAGTCCTGGCCCAGATGGCTTTGCTGGAGAATCCTACTTAACTTTTAGAGAGGAATTAAGTCTAATACTACTGAGGCTATTTCAGAGCATAGAAAGAGGTGGAATACTCCCAAATTCAGTTTATGAAGCCAGCATAACCCTGTTACCCAAGCTAGGGAAAGATCCCACCGAAAAGGAAAATTACAGACTGATATCACTCATAAACCTAGATGCAAAAATCTTCAACAAAATCCAAGCCAATAGAATCCAACAACATATTTAAAAAAAGGATTCATCACAACCAAGTTGGATTCATACCAGAGATGCAAGGCTGGTTCAACATCAGAAAAATAATTAATGGGATCAACCACATGAATAGCACAAAGGATAAGAATTACCTGTTCTTATCAACTTATGCAGAAAAGGCATTTGACAAAGTCCAATACCCATTCATGCTAAAAACTCTCAGCAAAACAGGAATAGAAGGGAAATACCTCTACACAATAAAAGGCATCTACATAAAACCAACCGCCTACATCAACCTGAATGGAAATAGACTGAAAGAATCCCCCGTAAGAATGGGAACTAGACAAGGATGCCCACTTTCACCACTTCTATTCAACATCGTATTAGAAGTTCTAGCCAGAGTAATTATACAAGACGAAGAAATAAAGAGCATCCACATTGACAAAGAAGTCAAAATCTCCATATCTGCAGATGATATGATTGTATATGCAGCAAATCCTAAAGAATCCATAAGTAAACTTCTCAAACTAATAGAAGAGTTTAGCAGGGTATCAGGATAAAACGTAAATGTTAAGTAGTTCAGTAGCATTCCATTATATCAACAGAGATCATCAAAGAAAAATATCACCCAATCAATATCATTTACTATATAGACCCCCAGAAAGGTAAAATACCCAGGAATAAATCTAACCAGAGAAATAAGAGACCTATGCAGAGATTAGTATTGCCACATCTGCTCTTCTTTGCACATTGTTAGCTTGAGGGGTGTCTCTCTCTCTCTCTCTCTCTCTCTCTCTCTCTCTCTCTGTGTGTGTGTGTGTGTGTATTATTCCATCCTTTGTTCATATCTTTAAGTCTAAAGTGAGTTTCTTGTAAGCACACATATAGATGGGTCATGTCTTTTGATCCAAGATGTGACTCACTGTCTCTACTGGAGCGCTTAGTCCATTTGCATTCAGTGTAATTATTGATAGGTATGTGTATAGTGCTGTCATTTTGAGATATTTATTTTGGTGTTGGTGTATTCTCTGTTCTTACTTTTCTGTTCTGGGTCTTTCTTCTTTATGGGTTGATTTTTCATCCTTTTCAGTGTTGGTTTTGCATTTGTTGAGACTACTGTGCTGTGTTTCATGTTTTGATATGCTGCATCTTTATTGTGTTTTATGGCCACCCCTATGATCCCCCTTAATAATCTCAGTTTAAACCTAATTTTAACCTCTGCATATCTTATTAACTTCCTATCCATCTGAAAGGACTGTAACTACTGTAGTATATCCCTCTTTTTAATGTGATGGTATCTTAGTTTTGGGGATATGATCATTGGTCCCTTCTATTAATATTATGGCTTTGACTGAGTTTGTACCTTCCCTAACTGAGTAGGTTTCTGGATGATGTGTCCTGCAGTGTCTTCTAAAATGTAGAGTTAATGGTTTTATTTTTCTAAGCCAAGAGCTTCTTTCAGGATTTCTTGTAGCTTTGGTTTGAGTTTTATGAAGTCTTATGTTTCTTGTTATCTGAGAATGTCTTAATTTAGTCTTCATATTTGAAAGACAGTTTTTCAGGATATATAATTCTTGGTTGGAAGTTTTTCTCTTTCAAGGCTTTGAATATGTCATCTCACTGTCTCCATGCCAGCATCGTTTCTGCCGAGAAGTCAGACAAAAGCCTTCAGGGTTTCCCTCTGAATGTTAGCTTTGTTTTGAGTCTTGCTGCCTTTAAGAGTTTCTGCTTATGCTTTATTGTGTTAAGCTTGATAATAATATGTCTTGATGTCTTTCTTTGGGGGTCTATATTATGCAGTATATAACATAGATATCCAAGTTGTGAATATCTATGTTCTCTTCTTTCATAGTTTCAGGGAAGTGTTCTGTCAGCAACTCAACAACTATACTCTCTGTGTTTTCAGCTATCCCTCCCTGTTCAGTAGCTCCAATTAGTCATAGATCATTCCGCTTGACAGAGTCCCACATGTTTCTTAATGTTTCTTAACTTTTCATATTTCTTTTCTCTGATTTGTCCTCATAAATGCTGATGTCAGTAGCTCTATCTTCAAGGTCAGTAAGTCTAGTTTCCAGTTGTTCATTTCTGCTCTTTTGGCTTTCAATTGAATTGTCTAATTCTGTAATTTTGTTATTGACCTGTAGAATTTCAGAATGCTGATGTTCCATAGGTTTGAACAGCTTGCTTAATTTTTCATTTTGCTCTGCTGCATTTTGTAAAATGTCTAGGAGGGCTGTCTATATAGTTATTTTGTACTTGACCTCTGATAGTTTCAGAAAGACTTCTTCATCTGGGAATTTCTTTGGTTCTTTATTGTGGAAGTTTTCTGGAGTCATGGGTTGATTTCTTTTTAAGAGTTTGCTATGATTTCTTGCTACTAGGCATCTAGACACTGTTTAGTTTGTTTGGTGTTGCCTTAACAGGGGCTGATGCTGAGTTCTGAGAAGAAAGTTGATCACCAGCCACCTCTATGTACTCCAGTGACTGGGCTCAGTGGAATCTCAGGGGTTGCATGCTTCACCTCCTGGCTGACAAAGACATAGCCCTTCTTACAGTGTCACAGGGGTGCTTTCAGTGAATCCTATGATGTCTGTCAGTAAAGGCTGGAAGAGATACCATCAGGCTGCACCACAGTTATTTCTCTAGGTGGTCTTACTATGGAAGGTAAAAGCTATCTGACAGCTTCAGAAATCAGTCAGGCTGTCAGGTGTGTAACCCCCTCTTTCCAGTTGGCAATGGAGGCACCTCTACAGCCATCCCCTGATGCTGTGATGTAGATTAAAGTATGGACAGGGTACTGCCCTGCTGTCATCCCCTGATAGGCCCCACCCATAAGGCTACACTGTGATAAACACAGCTTTTCTGCTGGGAAAACACTCCCCAGTCTGGCATGGCATCCCAGCCTGGAAATTAGCCCCTGCTGAGGCCTCAGTTTGGGAAATCCCACCTGCCAGTGGAACAAGATGGTGTCCTGGACAAGCTGAACAGCCTTATGAAACAGTAAATTCCATGGCAGATGTCTGAAAATAGAGGGTGAAGGGGCTGTGATGCTCTGTGTCTGGAGCTAGCCTCTCAAAATGTGGCTATTCCACCCACTGATCACATAAGCAGTGTGACTGAGTTTTGCTGTCAGTTAAGCCCATCCCCTGTCTGCTGGCTAACAAAAAGAAAAGAGGTTAAAAATGCTAGTTCCTTTAGTCCATGAGAGCTGGCCATTCAACAAGGGTGGGGGTCAGTGAAAAGACAAGAAGTTTTCAGTTCAGTGGCATGTAATCCAAACTAACAGTCTGATGCTGTGTCCTAGGGCTCACTGAGTGTCCAGAAAGCTCTGTTTAATTATCATTCCAGGTCTTAGTTTTTAGAGGCAATTAAGGAGATATGTGTCTTGTCCACCATCTTGACCCAACCTCTCGAGACCTATACAGAGAGAAATACAAGACCTTAATGCAGGAAACCAAAAGAGACTTACATAAATTCAGAAACCTACTCTGTTCATGGACAGTGAGACTTAACATTGTGAAAATATCTATTTTACCCAAAGTGATCTGCATATACAATGCAATCTCAATACACACTCCTGTGTCTTTCTTTAATGAGATGGAGAAACAAATGACCAACTTTGTTTGGAAAGAGAATAAAGCCTGGATATGTAAAACAGCACCGAACAAGAGAAACACAGTGGGAGGCCTCACGCTACCTGATCTCAGAACCTATTACACTGATACAGTAGTCAAAAAGTCTATTACTGGTACAAAAAGAGGCATATAGTCCAATAGAACAGAGTTGAGACCCAGACACACCACCATCCTCTTATGAACAGTTGATATTCGACAAAGGCCTTAAGATTGTAGACTTGGGTAAAAACAGTTTTTTTAAACAATCGGTGTTGGCAAAATTGGATATCCATCTGCAAAAAACTGAAACAAGACCCATATCTCACACCTTACACAAAAACTAACTCAAAATGGATCAAAGATCTAAATATCAAACCGAAAACAGTAAGGATAATGCAAGAAAAAGTAGAGTCAACAATGGAAGTTCTGATATACAACTTAGACTACAAAATCTGAGGAACAAAGTACAATCAACAGAGGAGAAAATACACAAATGGAAACTACTAAAAATCAAACACATTTGTTCATGCAAAGACTTTATCAAAGGAGTTAAAGACCACCTACTTAATGGAAAAAAATATTTGTCAACTACATGTTGGATTGACGTCTGTTCTCTGTAATCTACAAGATACTGCAAAATATCAACAAGTAAAAGGTAAATAACCCAATTAAGCAATGGGCAAAGGAGACAGACAGACACTTCACCAAGAGAACACCCAGGTAGCCAAAAGACACATGAATAAATGCTCACAATCACTAGCTATCAGAGAAATCCAAATCAAAGCTACAATGAGATACCATCTCACCCCAACAAGGTTGGCTGTAATCCAAAAAAACACAAAACAACAAATGTTAGACAGGCTGTCGAGAGATTAGAACTCTGCTATACTGCTGGTGGGATTGCAAAATGGCACAACCTCTTTGGAAAGCCATTTGGTGCTTCCTTAAAAAGCTGGAAATAGGCAAACCATTTGATTCAGTATTCCTGTTGCTCAGAATATATCCGACAGAAACAAAGGCTGTCACATGAACAGAGACATGCACACAAATGTTCATTGCAGAATAGTCTACAATAGCAAAAAGATGGTATCAACCTAGATGCCCATCAGCAGATGAATGGATAAATTTTCTATGGTACATACACTCAATGGAACTCTATGCAGTGATAGACAACAATGATAACTTTAGGAAGCATAACCTGGCTTCTGTTGGAAGACATTATGCTGTGTGAAATCAGTTAGTGGCAAAAGGACAAAAATTGTATGAGGCCCCTGCTATAAGGACTTAAAAATAGACTTACGTACAGAAGAACAGACTCTTTGATGGCTACAAGGGTAGAGAGGGAGAGAGAGGGTTGGTCATAGATTAGATAGTTGATAGAAATTTGGTTAGGTGAAAGCAGTGACAGCACACAGCAGGAAGTAGATCAACTTAACTGGACTTCACCATTAACTGAAAGCTCTTCTGATCTCAACCCAATATTACAAGAATAGCAAAGCAGCGGTGGGGTCTGGAGACCATGCTCCTGGGAAGCATCGAGGCCTATTGGCATAACTAGGCTATTCCTAAGAGAGTCTTCTGCACCCCATATTGGTGACTGGCACCTGGGGTCTTAAAACCTAGTAAACTGCCATCTGGGGTACACCAAATGGTTCCAACTCATCCAGAACAGATGATCGCCAAGAACTACAAAGACACGAGGGAAAAAAGAGCTCAGGAGACAGAAGAACCTGTGTGAATGGGAGACTACATCACCATGTGACCAGAAGAACCAAGTGGTGCCTGGCTACCACCAAAGACAACTTGTGATGGAGCACACAATGTTGAGTGCCTGTGACAACACAAGAAAAAGAGGAGTGCATCTCAAGAACTTCTCTGAAAGACCACAACTGATGGTCTAATGGCCTGGGGGATCCCCTGGGAGCATGGGCCCTAAACCTGCTGCTCCTGTCCAGAAAACACTGCTGAGGTCAACTCTTTGGACAAAAATGGATCAACTCAGGCTCACAATGTGACCACACGGTGTGTGTACTTTATGGCTCTATGCATTTATAGCACGCTGTCCTACTGGTTTCTTTCTAGATCGAAGAGAAAGGGGTGGAGAGGAGGGGACAAGAGTTTGTTAAGAGGATACAACAAACAAAGAATGAAAAGGAGGAGTGTGCTGTCACAGGGCAAAGATAGCAGAAGGAGCGGTAGATAGGCAGACATGCATAATTAATTTTCCTTGTGTCCTTTCACTTAATCACAATAATAAAAGAAAGAAAGGAAGGAAGGAAATAAAGAAAGAAAGAAGATTTTTCAGAAAAAGAAAAGTAGAACCTCTTCAAAATTTTTATTATTGTGATCACCTTATATCTCGTTGAAACTGGGGAATCTCAACAATAATGAACAATCCAATCCATGAATATAGCATATTTTAAAATTTATTTGAATCACTGTTAATTTCTCTGTAATGCTTTGTACTTTCTGATGTAAAGGTCTTACAAGTCATTTGTTACTTTTTTGTAAAGAAATTTTTGATATTTTTGAAAGCTTTGTTGTACAATTATTCACTGACTGTATCTAAAGATAATTTGTTTGATATATTGACCCATAACTCATGAACTTGTGAAAATCACTTATTCCACTAGCATTTTTAGAGACTATTGGAAATTTTTCATTGTAAAAATCCTACCGTTTTCAAATAAAGGCAATTCACTTTTTGTATAAAAAATAAATGAATTAAATAGTAATTTATGTATTATTTCTTTTTTAGTTACAAAGATTCTTTTCTTTTTCATGCTTTGTACTGATAGGACTGTCAGTACAATGCTGAATAGAAATAGGCAGGCAGAGTGAACATCTTTGTATCATTAAAAATTATAATGGGAGTATGTACAATATTACTGCAGACGCTGTTAGAGTTAGATGCTTTCATACATGCCTAGTGTCATAATGAGGAATTTATTTTCTATTCCTAATTACTAGGAATTTCTACAGGAATAGGTTTTTACTTTGTCTATTGAGATGGCCATATGATTTTCTTCTTTATTCCATGTTAATCTGATTTATTTTAAAATTTAAATCAACTTTGTATTCCTGGTTAAGAATCCTACTTGTTTATGATATATTATCCTAAATTTGTGAATATTTGTTAGACTGTTTGTCTGTGTCCATAAGGGAACTTAGTTTGTAGTCTTCTTTTCTTACGGTATCTTTGTCAGGTTTTGGAATCAGTGTTATGTGGCTTCCTAAAACCAGTTGGGAAGTATTCTGTTATTTTCCATTTTACGAAAGAACGTTGTGAGTATGGTGTTACTTCTTTCTTAACTGTAGAGTCAATTTCATTACTGAAACCAACTGAGACTAGAGTTTTCTTCATGGAAACTTTTTTTATTATTAATTCAAATTCGTCAATATATGTAAGGCTATTCAGTTTTTTTCATCTGTTCTTGAGTAATTCTGGTACGTTGGAATTTTCAAGGAATTTTTTAGCTTTTTCTAAATTATATTTATTGATACAACGTTTTCCTTATTATCCTCTTATCTTTTCTAATGTCTGTAGGATCTGCAATAATGACTTCTCATTTATTCCTGGTGGTAAAATCTTTTTTGGCCTTTTTCTTGATTGGTCTGCCTATGAGATATATGTATTTTATTAATCTTTTTAAAGAAATAGTTCTTACTTCCATTTAGTTTTCTGTTATTTTTATATTTTTATCTTGTGATTTCTTCTAATTTTTGATATTTTTGTTTCATGTACTTTGGCCTGAATTTCTTTCTCTTTTCCTTGTTCCTTGAGGGAGAAGCTTGGATGACTGATTGATTTTTCTCAGACAATATATGTGTTTAAAACTATACAACTTCTTTACAAATAATCACTTTAGCTGCATTCCAAAATGTTTGATAAGTGATTTTTTATTATCATTTAATTCAAACTAATTTTTATTTCCCTTGTGATAAATTTTGTAACCATGAGTTATTTATAGCTATTTTGCTTAATTTTCATATGTATTGGATTTCCAGTATATATTTTTGTATTTATGTCTAACTTAAAACCACTATGATTAGAAGAGCTATGTTATAGGGTTTCAATCCTTTTTATTCTATTGATACTTGTTTTATGGCCCGGTATGTGATAAATTTCTACAGTGCCCTTGAAAAGAATGTGTCTTTTGTTGGTGCAATATACTGGTTTCAAAAATATCAATTAAGTGGGGGGGGTAGAGTCAATATGGCGGACTAAGCACACGTCTCCTTATATCCCTCTGGAAACCAAGACCTGAAATGATAATCAAACAGAGCCTTCTGATTACCTAATCAGCCCCAGGACATGGCGCAGAGTTGTTACTTTGGCCTTCACACCACTGAGCGAAAAACCTCCTCTCTTTCACTGACTCCCGCTCCTGGCTAGCCCTGGCTCTCATGGACTGAAGGTAAACACACCATTTTGACTTTATTTTTCCCTCTGTCTTGGCCGGTGGGCAGAGCTGGGTCTTGCCTAGTGGCTAGACTCAGACACGCTGCTGGGAGGATAGGCAGACAAAATTCCCATATTTTGAGAGCCAGGCTTAGGACTCTGTTAACCTAGCTACTTTGGGCCTGTCCTTTTATCTTTGCCACAGTGAGTTTGTACGGAATTTTGCAGTCAGTGTGTGGGACGCCATGTTGGTAGGGAGATTTTAGAGGAACCTAATTCTTAGCCTGGGAGCCAGCGCATGCAAACAGGACAGCGCTTCTCCGACAGAATGGCAGTAATTTTACACAGAGCTGCCTATGTTGCGGGCCCAGCAACAGAAGCAGAGGAATCACTACCTCTCGGCACCTTTAGCCCCTCTGTCTGCTGTCCATGTGGAGGACGCCATCTTGGGTATGGTGGCTGCAGCTGGACCTAATTCTTAGCTTGGGAGCCAGAGCCTGCCCCCAGGAGAGTGCTTTTCTACCAGAAAGGCAGTAATGTACACAGTGTCGCCTAAGGCTAGGCCCTGTCAGCAGAAGCCAACAGAGCAGTAGCATTGCTGTATTCTGAGCTAGTTTGTATCATCTGGGGTTGGGTGTAGTGGTGCTTACTTTGCCAGTTGAGAAGAGGGACCTCTACACCTGAAAACCTGACTGACTTGGGAAGTGGTCAGATACCTTTTGCTTTACATTTTAAAACAGCCTAGAGAAACATCTGCAGTCCATCCTCACAGTGTCTCTTCCAGCCTCTACTTACTCACATGGGACCCAAAAACCAACAGACACTTGTGGCATACAGGAAATCACCCATGGCTTCAGAAGACTCCCAAAACAAGCAACCAAGAAGTTTTCCAGATGAAGACACTTTTATGAAAGCGTCAGAAACTGAATACGAAATGACTATATACAGAGCCCTTCTAGACCTTATACAAAATGCAGCAGAACAAAATGAAAAATTAAGCAAGCTGTTTGATTTGATGGAACACCAAGCACTCTGAAATCCAACAGATCAAGAACAAAGTCAAAGACATAGAAACTTCAATGCAAAGCCAAGAAAACAGAATGGAACAAATAGAAAAAAGAATTTCTGACTTGGAAAACAGAGCTACTGATGCCAGCGTCTATGAGCAGAAATCAGAAAAAAGAAACAAGAAAAATGAAGAAGCATTAAGAAGCATATGGGACTCTATTCAGAGAAACAACCTTCGATTAATTGGAGTCCCAGAACACGGTGAGACATCTGAGAACACAGAGAGTATCGTTGCTGAGCTGCTGAAAGAAAACTTCCCAGGAATCATGAAGGAAGAGAATATAGACATCTCAGATGCATATCGTACACCACCCAATATAGATCTCAAAAGAAAGACTCCAAGACATATTATAATCAAGCTTAACAAAATGAAACATAAGCAGCAACTCTTAAAGGCAGCAAGACTCAAAGCAAAGCTAATATTCAGGGGGAAACCCTGTAGGCTCTCTTCAGATTTCTCAGCAGAAACCATGCTGGCACGGAGACAGTGGCATGACACATTCAGAGCCTTGAGGGAGAAGAACTTTCAACCAAGAATTACATATCCTGCAAAACTATCTTTCAAATATGAAAATGAAATTAAGACATTTGCAGATAAACAGAAACTCAGAGACTTTATAAAAACCAAACCCAAACTACAAGAAATACTGAAGGAAGTTTTTGGCTCCGGCTTAGAAGAATGAAACCATAACTTTATTTCTTAGAACGACACACTTCTCAAAACTCTACTCAGTTAGGGAAGGCTCCAAAGTCAATCACAGCTTTAACATGGAAAGAAGCAATCCTATGATCATCATGAAAACTATGGTGCCATCATATTAAAAAGAGGGATGTACTACAGTTGTTATAGTCCTTCCAGATGGAGAGGAAGATGACAAGACTGGTAGTAATTAAAATTGGGTTTATATATAGTTTATTAAGGGGGTCATGGGGCAGCTGTAAAGCACAGCAAAGATGTATCATGCCATTTCAAGAAATCTAACACAAGTAATATAACTACAAAACCAGCTCTGGATAAGGCGAAAAATCAACTCATAAAAAAGAATGTCCCACAACAGACTAATAAGAACAACAGAGAAATCATCAACATAAAAGTAAACATATCACAATGGCAGCAGTGAACACATACGTATCAACAACTACATTGAATGTGAATGGACTGAATGCTCGAGTAAAGAGACATCAAGTGCCATCTTGGATCAAAAGACATGACCCATCCATATGTTGTCTATGAGAAACTCACTTGAGACCTAAAGATAGGAACAAATTGAAAATTAAAGGATGGAAGAATATATATCAAGCTAACAATGAACAAAGAAGAGCAGGGGTGGCAATTCTAACCTCAGTCAAAATCAATTTTAATTTGAAATCCACCATCATGGACAAACATGGACACTATTTATTGCTGAAAGTTTCAGTACACAAGCAAGACTTAACTATATTAAATATTTATGCACCTAATATCAGAGCACCTAAATACATCAAAGCAACACTGACTACACTCAAATGAGAGTTAGATGACTCCACAATAATAGTGGGAGACTTCAATACTCCACTCTCAATACTGGACAGATCATCTAAAAAAAGCTCAGTAAAGATACAGAAGACCTCATTGACACAATTAACCAACTAAACCTCATTGATATGTACAGAACTTTCCACCCATCAGCAGACAACTACACCTTCTTCTCCAATGCACATGGAACATTTCCAGAGTTGACCATGTGTTAGGACATAATGCAATGCTCAACAAAATCCATACCATTGAATTACTGTAAAGCATCTTCTCAGATCATAAAGCCATCAAAGTTGAAACCAATAACAGAAATAGCATAGATAGAAAGTGGAACTCTTGGAAACTGAACAACATCTTGCTCAAAAAAAAATGGGTTATAGAGGAAATCAAGGATGAAATAAAGAAATTCATGAATTCCAATGAAAACAAAAACACCTCCTACCAGAACCTATGGGATACAGCCAAAGCAGTCCTCAGAGGTCTGTTTATCTCCATAAATGCACACATCTGGAAGAAAGAAAGAAGCCAAATCAAGGAACTAACTGTACGGCTTGAACAAGTAGAAAGAGAACAACAGAGAAACCCCTCAGTCACCAGAAGAAAAGAGATCATGAAGACTAGAGCAGAGCTAAATGAAATAGAGAATAGAAAAACAATTGAAAAAATGGAAAAGACCAAAAGCTGGTTTTTGGAAAAGATCAACAAAATTGATAAACCACTGGCTAAACTTACTAAAGAAAAGCAGGAAAGAAAACAAATAACCCGAATTAGAAATGAGAGGGGAGTTGTCACCACAGATGCAACCGAAATTAAAAATATCATAACAGAATACTATGAAAGACTGTACTCTAAGAAATTTGAAAACCTAAAGGAAATGGAAAAATTCCTTGACTCATACCACCTACCCAAATTATCACAATGTGAAGCAGAACAACTTAATAAATCCATCACAAAGGAAGAGATTGAAAATGTCATCAAAACACTTCCAACCAATAAAAGCCCGGGCCCAGATGGCTTCACTGCAGAATTCTACCAACCATTTAGAGAAAAGTTATCTCCAATACTACTGAGACTATTTCACAGTATAGAAAGGGATGGAGTACTCCCAAACTCATTCTATGAAGCCAGCAGAACCCTGATACCAAAGCCAGGGAAAGACCCAACAAAGAAGGAGAACTACAGACCGATATCACTCATGAATCCATATGCAAAAATCTTCAACAAAATTCTTACCAATAGAATACAACAACATATCAAGAAAATAATCCATCATGACCAAGTGGGATTCATACCAGGGATGCAAGGCTGGTTCAACATCAGGAAAACAATTAATGTGATTAACCACATAAATAACACAAAAGACAAGAATCACCTGATTTTGTCCATTGATGCAGAAAAGGCATTTGATAAAGTCCAACACCCATTCATGCTAAAAACTCTTAGCAAAATGGGCATAGACGGCAAATTCCTGAACATAATAAGGGCCATTTATACAAAGCCAATTGCTCATGTCATCCTGAATGGAGAGAGACTGAAAGACTTTCCCTCCAGATAAGGAACTAGACAAGAATGCCCACTGTCACCTCTTCTATTCTATATTGTACTAGAAGTTTTAGCCAGAGCAATTAGACAAGACAAAGAAATAAAGGGCGTCTCCATCAGCAAAGAGGAAGTTAAAATCTCCCTGTTTGCAGATGGTATGATTGTATATGCAGAGAATCCCAAGGAATCTATAAGTAAACTACTCAAACTGATAGAAGAGTTCAGCAAAGTCTCAGGATACAAGATAAACATAAGTAAATCAGTAGGATTCCTTTATATCAACAATGAGACTGTTAAGGAATAAATTATCAAATCAGTACCATTTACGATAGCCCCTAAGAAGATAAGGTACCTAGGAATTATCCTAACCAGAGACATAACAGACCTTTACAAAGAGAAGTACAAGCCCTTACTACAAGAAACTAAGAGAGACTTAGATAAATGGAAAAATCTACCCTGCTCATGGATAGGAAGACTTAACATTGTGAAAATGTCTATTTTACCCAAAGCAATTTATTTACATAATGCAATCCCAATACAAGTTCCAGCATCATTTTTTAATGAGATGGAGAAACAAAGCACCAATTTTGTTTGGAAAGAGAAGAAGCCTTGGATAAGTAAGGTACTACTAAAGAAGAAGAACACACTGGGAGGCCTCTCATTACCCGACCTTAGAATATACTACACTGCCACAGTGGTCAAAACAGCCTGGTACTGGTACAAGAACAGACAGATGGATCAATGGAACAGAACCAAGACCCCAGAGATGACACCATCTGCCTATGAGCAGTCGATATTCGACAAAGGCCCTAAGACATTAAACTGGGGTAAAAACAGTATCTTCAACAAATGGTGCTGGCAAAATTGGTTATCCATCTGCAAAAAACTGAATCAAGATCCATATCTTACACCTTACACAAAAACCAACTCCAACTGGATGAAAGACCTAAATATCAAACCTAAAACCATAAAGCTCATCCAAGAAAAGTTAGGAACAACAATGGAAGCTTTAATATACAATGTGGACAGACTCCATAATCTGTCAAAGAAACCACAATCAACAGAAGAGAAAATAGATAAATAGGAACTATTAAGAATCAAACACTTTTGCTGGTCCAAAGACTTTATTAATAGAATTAAAAGATCACCCACAGAACGGGAAAAAATATTTGACAACTCTATGCCAGACCAATGCCTGATCTCCATAATCTATAAAATACTACATAACATCAATAAGAAGAAGATAAACCATCCAATCAAGCGATGGGCCTAGGAAATGGACAGACATTTCTCTAAAGAGGAGATCCAGGCAGCCAAAACACACATGCGGACATGTTCACGATCTTTATTTATTAAAGAAATTCAAATCAAGACAACAATGAGATACTATCTCACCCCAACAAGACTGGCCATGATCCAGAAAACACAAAACAGCAAATGCTGGAGAGGCTGTGGAGAAAGTGGAACCCTCCTACACTGTTGGTGGGGTTGCAAAATGGTCCAGCCTCTTTGGAAAGCAATCTGGCACTTCCTTTAAAAAATGGATATTGTTTTACCATTTGACCCAGTAATTCCACTACTTGGAATATATCCTACAGTATCAAGGCCTTTCATATCAATGGACACAGGCACAAGAATATTTATCACGGCACAGTCCACAATAGCAAAAAGATGCAATCAACTCAGATGCCCATCAACAGAAGAATGGATAGGTAAGCTATAGTACATATACTCAATGGAGCACTATGCAATGATAAAGAATAACGATGATTCCAGGAAACATCTCATGACCTGGTTTCAACTGGAAGACATTATGTTGAGTGAAAGTAGTCAGTGACAAAAGGACAAATATTGTATGAAGCCTCTACGATAAGATCTCAAAAACAGACTTGTGCACTGAAGAAAAGACTCCTTGAAGGCTGCAAGGGAGGCGAGGGAGGGAGGGCAAGTGAGGATTTAGATTAGATAGTTGCTAGAAATCTGTTTGGGTGAAATCGGTGATAGCACGCATTAGAAAAAAAAACAACATTAAGTGAACTTCAGTATAACTTGAGTACTCCTTCCATCTTAATCCAGTACTGCAAAGATAGAGTAGCTGGGCCAGGGGCTAGGGGACCATGCTCTTAGGCGAAATCGCGGCCAACTGGCACAACTAGCATTTTGCTAAGAGGGCTCTCTGCACCCAACATTGGTGAGTGGCGTCTGGGGTCTTAAAAGCTGCCAAGCTGCCATCCGAGGACACAGCAAATGGTTCCAACTCAGCGGGAACGGATGCTCACCGAGGACCAAAATGACGTGGGGTAAAGACAACCTAGAAGATAGAGAGACCCACATGAGTGGGTGCCTACATCGACTTGGGACAGGAAGAACCAGATGGTGCCCAGCCACCACTGGTGATAGTTGCGATGGAGCTCACAGGGATGAGTCTCACTGGCAACACAAGAATAAAAAGTGGTGCATCCTGAGTTCTCCAGTAAAAGACCTCAACTGACAGTCCCGTGGTTCCGGGGTTCCCCTGAAAGCATGGCCCCTGGCCCTGATGCTGCCCTTTCCCATAAATCGTAACGAATGTCCACTCTTTGGATACGAGTGGATTGGACTTGGCAATGCAGAGTTACCATATATTGGATGCACTTTATGGTTCTATACATCTATAGGATATGATCCTGCTGACCTCTGGCTGGAAGAAGGAGAGTGGGTGGAGACGAGGGGAAAGGAGACTGTTGGGAGGAATAGTGTGCAGAGAGGAATAGTGTGCTGTCACCAGACAAGGAAAGCAGTGGAAGCTGCATATAGGTGGGTGTGTAAATTTATACGGGAATGTACATTTTCACTCAGTCATGTTAAATTAAAAAAACAAAATCAATTAAGTAAGATTGGTTGATAATATTGTTTGGACTTTATTCTTACAGATTTTTTGTCTACTTTCTCTTTCATTTAATGAAAGAAGGATGTTGGTGGATACATATTTAAAGCTATATAATAATATTCACAAAGAATTAGGATTTAACATTTTCTTCAGAAATTTACCATTTTATTATTCTGAAATGCCTTGTTATCTGTAATCCTGTGTGTCAGATAAAGTTACCTTGTCCAATAATAATATAACCACAGTAGTATTTTTCTTATACTGTTTGAGTGGTATTTGTTTCCCATTATCTTACTGTTCACTTTTTTGAGTCTTTATTTTTAAAGTCTTTTTTTTAAAATCCATTCTGACAATCTTTGAAATTTAATGGGAACATTTTACTTATTTATATCTAATGTTTAATATTTGGTTTAATCCTGTTATTTAAAAATTTTATTCCTTTATATTTGGTCTCTATTCCTTCTTTTACCTACTGAGAAGTGGTTAGAATTTCTTTTTATCTCCTTCACTAACTTTTTACCTTTGTAAATACATGTGTGTATTTCTTGTAGGTTTTAATGATAACTATAGAGCTACACTATCCAATATGATAGCTACATGTGGCTGTTTAAATTTAAATCAATTAAAATCAAATAAAATGAAAATTTAGTTCCACAGTCACAATAGCTACATTTCAAATGCTCTGTAGCCACATGTAGCTGGGCCCCCATATTGGACAATGTGAATAGAGAACATTTTCATTCTTATAGAAAGCCTCTGGAGCAGTGTTATTGTAGAGAACAGAGTACGCATCTTTAAACTTACCACAGTTTATCTTCAAAACATATGATACTACTTAGATTAATGCAAGAATGTTACAAAATATATATTTGTATTTCCTCACCTTCATTGTTTGTTCTCTTATTATTAATTTTACACACACACGCATACACACATATATGTATGTTATAATCTGCAATACAGATTATACATTATGTTCCTCTTCATTTTATATGTGTATCTCAGATTATCTCAGTATCTCAGAATAATGCACTGCAAAGAGATTCATGCCCTAATCTCCAGAACTTGTGAATATATTGTGCGTATGGCGAAAGAGACCTTGAAATTGTAATTAAAATTATAGACCTCAGAATACGGAAATTACATAGGTCCCGTCTAATTATGTGAGCGCTTAAAGTATAGAAATTCCTCTGACTGGAAGTTGTAGAGAGAGGCAGTGAAGGAAATAGAAGAGAAAAATAAGTTAAAGAACTTCAAGACCTGAAAAGTATTCAACATGCTGTTACAGGCTCTGATATGCAAGAGCCTACAAGCAAAACCTTGGTAGAGGTACCCAAGAGCTAACAGCAGCCCCCAGCTGACAACTAGCAAGAAAATGGGAACTTTAGCACTACAACGGAACTGGATTCTGCCAATAGCCTGAATGAGTTTAGAAGGGAAACGCGCCCAGAGCCTTCAATAGCAGCCCAGCCAGATGACATCTTAATTGTGGCCTTATGAAACATGGAGCAGAGAAGCCAACTAAACCAATTAACCTTTCAGATAATAAATACTGTTTTAAGCCACTAACTGTAAATTTGTAATTCTCTGTTTTGGTAGTAATGGAAAACAGACACACAGCAGTTATATCTATATATACATATATGATTATTTACTTACAAATTTCTCCATTCTTGTGTGTCGTATTGTTTCCTGAAGATTTGAGTTTCCTTCTGGTATTACAATACTAAAGAATTTATTTCACCTATTGTAATGTAGCCTAAATAATTTGTGTTATTCTATGATGCATGTCTGCTAGAGACATATTCTTATGTTTATGTTTTGTCTATTGGTGAGATGCTTAAATTTGCTTTGATTTTTTAAAGGCATATTTTCAATAGATACAGAATTCCAGTTTGACCATCTTTTTGTTTCCTTCCCACACTTTAATGATGTTTTCCAGCAAAAAGCCATCATTCTCACTGTTGTTTGCCTGTGTGTGTGATTCATCTCTTTTTTTTTGTTTGTTTCTGATTGCTTTTAAGAATTTCGTTTAATCTTTGCCATTTAATATTTTGACAATTATTTTCTTAAGGGTGGTTTACTTTGTATTTGTTCTATGGGATGTGCTGTGCTGCTTTGACATGTGGATTAAAGTCTTTTATCAATTTTGGAGAATCATAACAATCTCCTCAAGTATTTCTTCTATTTACTTTCTCTTCTGGACTCTATTTGCATGAATGATAAACTGCTTGATTTGGGTTCCACAAAACGCTCTGCTTTTCTTGCTCCCCATAATGTCCCTTGTATTTCAGTTTGAAAAATTCCTGTTACATGGTTCCAATTCACTTATCCTTTCACTGTTTTGTGCAGTCTACTGCCAACGTCATGAACACAAACAGCTATAGGATTCTTCTCAGGAAAATTTCATCAACCTTGTAGTTTTGTTAGTTTACATTTGTTTGAATTCTAAGCCCTCCAATGCATTTAGTAATCTATGATTTGGTAACACAATCAGTTTTTTTTTTTTTTTTTTCATCATTGGATGCACAGAGTTTTGTTTAAATAAATATGACAGATTTTGTTGTTGCTGTTTAGAAAGGTGTAACAATTCATTCTCTTTCAGGACGTGCATTATATAAAAGAAACTGGTTTTTTAGGTCAACTCTTCACTTTATTTGGTTAGTATTAAAAGAATTTTAATTGGCCTTTTGTTTTATTCAAGTCATATTCTTGTAAAAACATTTTTATAATAAAGAAATAGTGAAATTTTGTTTCTATGGTATGTGGAAAACTTATTAATAAACTACAAATTCATAGGTCAAAGCAGTTTCAGGGTCTTTTGAAAATGTTTTCAATAATTTCCAAAATTCTTTCTACTTTTTCTGTTTGTTTTGCTCCTTGGTAAGATTATTCCATTCTATTTAACTTTACTGGCATTGTTCTCTCCCCTACTGTTATATGAGCTTTTCTTGAATGATCAATTCATAGTGTTGGCAGAGGAACGCTCACTGTATTGAATCCAGCAAGATGTGGAATGTATGAGTTTTATGAAAGCTACATTCTGCTCCATAGCCTGATATCGCCCTGAGGTCACAGATGATAAATTCAAAATTTCAACTGTCTTCATTGTGAAGAATTTTTTAACTTAGAGCAGATTTACACCATTATGGGCAGTACAGCTCTTCACTGAACCCAACTAACTGGAAAAAAATTTTTGTTGCTTTATCCTATGTAGGGTACAATACAACTGTCCCATATGGTTTCCAAGGAGCATCTGGTAGATTTCAACCACTAAGCATAGGGTTAGCAACCGTAGCTCTTTACCACCATACCACCAGTGCTTCTAGTATTAATGGACTTTCTTTCTCTCTTGCCAAGTCTGAAGACAAAACAAGAAAGTAGACATCTAGGACACATGAAAGCTTGCCGCTTTTCCAAGGCTAATCTTCAAGGTTGAGTTCACCATTAATCTGTTGCTTATATCCAGCACCTAGTACAGATCTACCACTCTAGTCATTTCCCATTTTCTGCCCTAAACTTGGTTTGGAATTTGACCTCACCCTCTGAAGCCATGGATCTTGCAACCTCCAAGCCAAGACACCTTTTCCTGTACCTCAGTGCTGCCCCATTCTAGCAGAGACCAGTCCTGATTCCAATCTCAGTTTTCTGGTCCTGGCATCGGCTTTGGGTAGAACTGCAATGATCTTCTTTTCACTAGAGTGGCACTCCCAAGGGCTCTATTTTTGGATCCCAGTCTTGTGCAAGTCCCAGCCATGTCTTCCGTAACTGTAGCTTTAAGATCTCAGTCTCTCAAAGTTAAGGATTTTTACAGTTTTGCTCGTCCTGGGGCCTCTGCAGCAGCAGCTTGATAGTTGACTGCCGTGGGTTCTAGTTTCCTATTCTTTTTCGGCACCTGGACATTTATTTTTACTTCTCTTCAATTTGAGCATCTTTATCTTACATTTTAATCTTTAGCTTGGTTTTCAAGTGGCTGTATCCAGAAAGGAGTCCAAAATAATGCAACAGACCACTTTGCTAGCACGAGAAGGTCCCCCTTGTCAACTCATTGCACTCAGGTTTCCGCCCTTCTCGTACCACCATCAAACATCTTGTTAAAATCTCCACTGAAGGCTATGTCCCGTTTTCTGTGATTTCTCGAGCACGCTGAACCTTGTATCACTAGTCTTTTTCTTGAAATATTCTTTCCCTTGACTTCAGGTAGATACCATATGATCCTGGTTTTCTTGATACTTATCCTGTTTCTTCATTAACCATCAGATAAGTAACAGGACTCATTTCATTTTGCTAATTCATGTCCTCAGCCTAGCTTTTGAGGCTGGAGTTCCTCAGGGCCCCTCTCTTGGTCCTCTTGTCTTCTCAGGACTATACTCTCCCTCCTAGAAATCTTGTTTATTGCTGCAATTATAATTACTATACATTTGATATTAACATCCAAAGGTTAAATCTTTATCCCAACCCCCTTCTCTGAGCTTGCAACTGACATATCCAAATGCTTCTATTACAAGTTCACTACAAAGGCATTTACAAGGCACAAGCTTAGCTTAAATGGACATTTTTAGAGAAACCTCTCTTGCTGTATCAGATTAGTTCAGATCTTCCAGTGAATGGCTGTCATAGCCATATAGATTTTTTTCTTCACAGCACTTATCCCAGTTTGATATCTTATCGATTTTTTTGTGTGTGATTGCTTGTTCTATTGATTTTCTTTCCCATTACATTCCAAGCTCCTTGAGGGCAAGTTTAGGGTTTGCTTTGTTTCTTATTGTATTTCTGCTTAATTCATAGAATAAATGTTTAATGTATATTTCATGAATAATTAAATTAATAATGTTTTCAGTCTGATTTATTTTAGTTCCCATTTTTAGGTATTTACCAGTGCATTTAAAGCTAAAATGAAAGGAAATTGTTTATATGCGCAATAGAAATAGATCTACTCTATCAGATGAATGAATTAATAAAAATGACATTTCTTGAACTGAAATATATCTATAAGCAAAGAAACTTAAAAATAATAAGCTACTGATATCTGTATACGTAGTTGTGAGCAAATATTTTCCTAAAGTCTGAAAATAGGCAAAACATTACTTTAAAAACCTAACTATATATATTTATAGTGAAGCAATAGATTTCTTGAATTTAATCCATTTCATTTAATTAATATTTAAATGTCTACCATACGCCAGCTAGTGTGTTAAAACGCTGCCATTAAGTCACTTCTGACTCATGGTAACCCGTTACACTCCCAGGTGGCGCAAATGATTTTCAATGGGCTGTTAACCTAAAGACTGGGACTCACTCAGCAGTACTGCGGAAGAATGGCCTGGCAATCTGCTTCCATAAAGCCTAGAGTCAAAAAGCGCTATGGAGCAGTTCTATCTTGTAATATGGTGTAGCCGTGAGGTCCTGAGTCAGGCACCTTTACTCACCGTGTCTTGGTCACGTCTGCGCACTTAGCGTTTATCACAGAGTTTGAGATATAATAGGCACTAAATAAGCACTTTTTTAAAATTCCTAAAACCTTTTGTCATCAGGTCAATTCTGACTAATAGTAATCCTATAGGACAGAGTAAAACTGCCTCCCTAGAGTTTCCAAGGCAGTAAATCTTTATGGAAGCAGACCCCCATATCTTTCTCCCACGGAGCTGCTGGCAGGTTTGAACTGCCAACCGTTTACTTAACAGCTAAGTACTTAACCACTGATTCTCCAGGGCTTCTTAGAAGTCCTATATACAAGTATTACACAAAGTTAGATATTATCTTCTCAGTTTATAGGCAAAGAAATTAAGATTCAGAGCATTTAAAAAATGAATGCACAGTCACTCAGCCATTAAATGTTAAAAGTCAATTCAAAGCTAAGTTTTGTGAATTAAGATCACAGCATATCATCGTATTTTATTTTATTTAGGCAATGGTGTTATTAAATAGGATGATTCTGTAAAGTGTGCTACAGCAGGGTAGAGACACTACAAGTGTATTTCAAGACAATTTGAAGGAAGATTTAAAACAAAATCTTTTAGATAAGCAAGTATGCTAGTTTCCGGCAAATGGGTGAGTGAAAAATCCAAAACCATGTTTTTCAGTTTTCACAACTTCTTACATATAGATACTCCATCCTCTTTAAGGGAAAACTTGTCCCAAAAGTATATCTTGTCACCAGAACTTTTCATCCTTTGCTACTGTAAAAATAGTGTATCCAAAAATCCTTGCTAATGTTTGAAAAATGTATATATTGAATTCTGTGAGATGTGGTAATTGGACTAGAAAACATCCAAATTGTACATGTATGCTACTATCATAAAGCTCAATATATAAACTATGGCCTGATTTTCATTATAAATATCTGTCATCTTCATCAACACAAGTTATGAGTGGTGTAAATGGTTAAGTTCTTGACCACTAGCCAAAAGATTGATGTCTTGACCCCACCTAAAGATGTCTGGCAACTGCTTTTGAAAGGTCACAGCCTTGAAGAGCCTATGAAGCAATATTTCTACTCTGCACACATGAGGTCATCATGGGTCAAAACTGATGCCTTGGCAACTAACAACAAATATAATTTACAGTACATAGTAGATGTTTGGCTAATATTTGTTGATTTTATTATGATTGAAATTAATTAAAACAATTCATGCATGAATTACATTAAGAAGTCTTTTGTAGTCTGGGGGCATGCAAATACTTATTTCCATTAGATTCATTGATTTATCAGAGTGCAGCAGACTATCCTTCAGCAAAGCTCTTTTGTAGAAGGCAAATAATGACAAGCTATTCACAATGATGCAGGATGGGGAACATCTGGCTCCACAGTAGTTTGAGAAGGAAACACAAAAGATTTCCTTAGTGTAAGTATACTGTTAGCCATCATAGCAAAAAAAAAAAAAAAAAATCCATATGTATTCCGTGTCTACATTACTAGAAATTTCATCATCACAAAGGCACACAAAACTCAAGTCCTGGATTCAAGCCTTGATACTATTTTTGCAAGAAGACATTGGCTACTTCAAGTATATCAGGAGGTAAGTGGCTAGGATAGTGATAGGAGTATAAATCACGAACCCTGGAAAATACTTGCAGATCAGAGCCTGTTAGCCTGGATGAGAGAAGACTATGAAGACAACATTTTTTGTGACTACGAAGAACTAGAAATTAGGAATGCAAAGTGTCATTTGCAAGGGAATATGTTTCACGTCAACATAAGGGAACTATTCTTAGCAGCCTCAGGTGGGATTTTTTTTTTCTTAAATAGATGCTTCAAAGTAAAAAGTATACATATTGAAGTTCTGTGATGGACAGATGTATGTTGAACAAAGACATCTTTCACTAAGTTATTACTTCACTTACACTCAAAGAATATGTGAGATTTATCCAGATACCAGAACTGGAATTAAACCCACTGATGTCAAGTCAATTTTGACTCATGCTGACCCTATAGAAGAGAGGAGGACTACCCCCATAGAGTTTTCAAAGAGTGCCTGGTGAATTTGCACTGCCAAACTTTTAGCTAGCAGCTCTAGCACTTAACCACCATGCCACCAGGCTTTCTGGAATTGGTACTAGGTGCAAAATTGAATAAAATGTGCGTTTTTCCTTCAAGAAGATCGTATGTCCTATAGAAAGGTAAAGAGATTTCTCACATTCCACTGAAACTGTCTCCCCTAGTCCAGGCTCAGTCTACCAGGTCTGACAATTACGTTCACAAACTCATCTTAGAAAAAGGGCTACATGCCTCATTGTTGAATGTCACTATGGTCACATTTGAAGTACTCCCCTTAGAAAGCTATGCACTGATGCAAGCACCTAGCTCACTCTTCAAAGCAATTTTGTAACTGTTTCTGAATTGTCATCATACTACCCTTGATGTCTTGAATGTCAACAAAAGGTCTTCCTCTCAAAATTTCCTTTAACTTGGGTAAAGAAAAGAGTCATTGGGGGGCAAATGAGGTGAGCAAGTGGGGTATCCCAAAACAGTTATTTGTTTACTGGCTAGAAACTCCTCACAGAGAGTGCTGTGTGAGCTGGTGCACTGTTGTGACGCAAGAGCCATGAGTTGTTGGTAAAATGTTCAGGTAGTTTTCATCTAACTTTTTCAAGAAGGCTTTTCAGCATTTCCAAATAGCAAACTTGGTAAGCTGTTTGTCTAGTTTGGTACATATTCATAATGAACAATACCTCTGATATCAAGAAAGGTTAGTAAGACTGTTGTGACTCTTGATTTGGACGGACTGAACTTTTTTGGTTATGGAGAACTGGCTGACTTTCGTTGTGCATTTTGATGCTTCGTTTTAGGATCATTTTGGTACACCCATGTTTCATCATCCGTAGTAACACAGCCCGAAACATTGTCTTGCTTCTCCAAAAGGTTGTGACAAACTTTGACTCTCCTTTGCTTTTGTTCACTGGTGGGCTCCTTCAGGACCGTTTTTGCACACACCTTTGTCTTGCCAAGATTTTCAGTTAAGTTTTTCCTGTTTCTCTATTGACATTCACTTGATCTGCTATGATTCTCACAGTCAGTCAACAATTTTGACACACAATTCGATGAATTTTTGCAATGAGTTTGGGAGTATTCCATTCTTTTCTACGCTCTAAAATACTTCTGGTAGTAATGCTGTTAATTCTTCTCAAAGTTTCATAGGATTTTCCAAAGAAACTGTTGGGGCTAGGTCTGTTCTTTATTGGGAGTTTTTAAATTATCTTTTCAATCTCTTCTTTTCTTATAGATTTATTTGTTGTTTCATTTCTGTTTCTGTTAGGCTAAGTAGGTAGTATTTTTCTGGAAATTTGTCTATTTCCTCTAGATTTTCTTATGCTTTGTGCCATTTATGTGATTGATCACATTAATTTGTTTTCTGATGTTGAACCAGTCTTGTATCCCTGGTATGAATGCAAATTAGTCACTGAGTTCTTTTTTTGATATGCTGTTGAATTCTATTGGCTAGGATTTTGTTGAAGATTTTTGCATATAGGTTCATGAGTGATATTGGTCTGTGATACTGGCTTAGGTATCAGGATTATGCTAGCTTTACAGAATGAATTGTGGAGTATTCTGTCCCTTTCTATGCTGTGAAATAGCTTCCATAATATTGGAATTAACTTGTCTTTAAAAGTTTGGTAGAATTCTCCAGTGAAGTCATCTGGGCCAGGACTTCTTCTGGTTGCTGGCTTTTTAACGACTTTTTCAATCTCTTCCTTCGTGACTGGTTTATTAACTTGTTCTGCTTCTCCTTGTGATAATTTGGATAGGTGATATGAATCTAGGAATTTCACCATTTCCTCTAGGTTTTCAAATCTGTTGGAGTAGAGTCTTTTGTGGTTTTCTGTTAGGATACTTTTGATCTCAGTGGGTCTGTTGTGATATCTCCCCTCCTGTCTTTCTTTCATAAGTTTAGCCAATCGTTTATCAATTTTAATCTTTTCAAAGGAACAGCTTTTGCTTTTGTTAATTTTTGCAGTTATTCTTCTATTGTCTTATTCATTTAGTTCTGCTCTAATCTTTATGATCTGTTCTCTTCTGGTGCCTGAAATGTTTCTTTGTTGCTCGTCTTCTACTTGTTTAAGGTGTAGGGTTAATTCTTTGAGTCCTTCCTTCACTCGATGTCTGCATTTATAGAAATAAATTGACGCTTGAGCACTGCTTTTCCTGTGTCCCATAGGTGCTGGTAGGAAGTGTTTTCATTCTCATTTGATTCCATAAATTTCTCTATTTCATCCTTGATTTCATCTATAACCCATAAATTTTTGAGCAAGGCATTGTTCATTTTCCATGAGTTCAAATTTCTACCTATGTTTTTTCTGCTATTGATTTCAACTTTTATGGCTTTATGCTCCTAGTAGATGTTTTGCAATAATTCAGTTTTTTGGATTTTGCTGAGACTTGCTTTACACAAGATCTATTCTGGAAAGTGTTGCATGTGCATTGGAGAAGAAGGTGTACCTATCTGTTGATGAATAAGAAGTTGTGTACATGTTAATGAGGTCTAGTTGGTTAATTGTCACAGTAAGGTCTTCTGTATCCTTACTGAGCTTTTTTCTGGGTGATCTGTCCATTGCTGAAAGTGGAGTGTTGAAGTCTCCAGCTATACTGTGGAGTGATCTATCTCATTTTCCAGTGTTGTCAGTGTTTGTTCAATGTATTTAGATGCTAGATTTTATTTTTTAGAGTACACTTGTGTAAAATATTCATTCTGGCTTGGCTTTGTAAAATATTCATTTATGATTCTTTTAATATCAGTTAGGTTTCTTGTGGTATCACCCATATCATTTCTTGTTCAGATTAGTTGCTTCCTTTGTTTTTCTTTGGTCAGTTAGGCCAATGGCTTATCCATTTCTTTGATCTTTTCTGAAAACCAGCTTTTGGTCTTATTAACTCTTTCAATCGTTTCTCTATTCTGTAATTCACTTAGTTCTGCTCTAATTTTTATAATTTGCTTTAATCTGATGCCCAAGGACTTCTTTTGCTGTTGTCTTTCTTTTTATTTGAGTTGCAGGGTTAATACTTTGATTGGGGCCCTTTCTTCTTTTTTGGATGTCTACACTAGGTGTTATAAATTGCTTTCTGAGCACTGCTTTTGCTGTATCCCAACGGTACTGGTAGGATGTGTTTTCGTTCTCCTTTGATTCTGTTTCTTTTTCCTTTCTGCAAATTCTTCTATAACCCAGCTGTTTTTGAAGAAGGTGTTGTTCAGTTTCTGGGTGTTTGATTTTTTTTTTCCATGATTTTTGTTACTGATGTCTCCTTTTTCTGGTTTTATGTTCAGAAAAGATACCTTGTAATATTTTGACACTTTGGATTCTGTTAAGGCTTCCTTTATGATCTTATATGTGATCTATTCTGGAGAATGTTCCATGTGCATTGGAAAAGAAAATATACTTTGTTGCTGTTGGATGTAGTGTTCTGTACATGTCTATGAGGTCAAATTGGTTGACTGTGGTATCTAGACTTTCTACACCCTTACCCAGCCAAGAGCTTCTTTCTGTATGTTCTGTGCTTTACCAAAAGTAGTATGTTGAAGCCTCTTGCTATTATTGTGGACCTGTTTAATCTGTTTTCAATGCTGTTTGAGTTTAGTTTATGTATTTCATAGCCCTGTTATTGGGTGCATAGTATTTAATATGGTATATCCTCCTTGTGTATTGACCCTTTAATTGTTATATAGGGTCTTTCCTCATCCATTGTGATGGATTTTAAAGTCTATATTGTCAGAAATTAATATTACCACTGCTGCCCTTTTTTGATTGTTGTTTGCTTGATATATTTTTTCCATCCTTTAAGTTTTAGTTTCTTATGTTTTGCCACTTGAGTGCCACTTTTCGCTGAGTCTGAAGGCATGAGTGGGCTCTCCATCTCTCAGTCTTTCCCAGTGTGCAAAATGCTTCCCAAATGCCACTGCTTACCTCACCATGCTAGTATCAGTGGTGCTAGCTTGTGGAGTCCTTTTCACATTAGGTCAGATCTGGCAACTCCTCACTGCTTCTGAACTTAAACTGTGTCTGCTTCCTCCCTGTCATTCAGTGTAGTTCCTCGACTTTGCAATTGATGTTCAATGCTCCTAAATTGTCATATATAATTGATTCAGTTGTTTTGGGGTGTTTTGTTGTAAGAAATATGATAGGAAGAAATAAATAAAGGGACCGAAGCAATTAGAAATAATCAAAATTTCCAAGAGGACACAACTGTGGAGAGATACACTGACAATCTTCAGCAGATTTTTGAGAGGAAAGGATTGAATAAATACATTTTAAAAAGAACCTGAAAGATGTACAATGATTTTTGAGAGGAAAGGGTTAAATAAATACATTTTAAAAATAACTTGAAGCGTATACAATGAAATGTAGCAAAACACTAATGTGAGTTTGGGTAAGATACTGAGAATCTGAACTTTTCTCTGGCAAAAATACACTGTTAGAGAACAGAAAACACATCAGAGCCTTTACAAATCACAGACTTGAGTGACCATAATTAAACATTTGAAGGTGTCTTACTGCCAGCCAGCTTCTTCCTCAAGAGATTTGCTGAATTCTAAATCTTCATGGGGAAGAAGTCAAAGAAATTAAAACAAAACAAATAAACAACAAACAAAAAAACTCAGAAAAACAGCAGAGATTTTGGCAAACTCATGGTTGCAGGAAGACAACTGATCACATGAAATAAACACTTTGCAAAGGGATCTAGTCAATCTACCAAGATCTCAGTTGAAAACACAAAAAGATTTTGCCCAATTAATAGGCATACTTATTTGGATTATGTTCAATTAATGGTGGCAGATTTAGTTTTTCCAAAAGATTTTTGGAAATCTTAGTGTGCTAGTAGTTAAGAGCTATGGCTGCTAACCAAAAAGTCAGCAGTTTGAATCTACTAGGCACTCCTTGGAACTGTATGGGTCAGTGCTACTCTCTCCTATAGGGTTACTATAAGTTGGAGTTGACTCCATAGCAACAGGTTTGGTTGTTTGATTTTACATTCAGGATTAAAAAATTCAATTGCTATGCAATCTCCATTCTGTATGGTCAATAAAGGAAATAGTGAACTTTGCATGAGAAAAAAAGAGCATCATGAAATTTCTTAATTTAATATATATGATATTTGGCATTTAATAAAAATTACTAAATATGCAAAGGGACAGGCTATATAACAAAAACCAAGAGGACAAATATAGTGAAATATGTGAGAACTAGAAATTGATGAGATTGCCTTGTTTCTTCAGGCCTTGAAAGTTATCTGCCTTTTACAGGATGTAGTCTGGTCTTTTCTATCATTCCCAATCAGTAGTAAATATTTTAGTTTTCCTTCCCTGACAGGTTCTGCCTTACATAGGTCTCGACTTCTGTAGGTTTTGCTGCAAATAATAGATGCAGACACAGGTGGTCCAGATACTGTTGTATAGTCATAAGGACTTCAAAACATGTGTGATTAGTATGCTCAGAAAAGTGAGTAGAGACAGACAGCATCAGGATTGGAGAAAGATTCATTAAGACATTTGATATGCAGATGGCATAACCTTGCTTGCTGAAAGTGAAGAAGACTTGAAACACTTATAAAGATAAAATACTACAACCTTCAGTATAGATTACATATCTACATAAAGAGAACAAAAATTCTCACAACTAGACTCACAAGCAATATCATGATAAATGAAAAAAAGACTGAAGTCATCAAGGATTTCTTTTTACTTGGATCCACAATCAATATGCATGGAAGTATCAGTAAAGAAATCAAAAGATGCATTGCACTGGGCAAAATCTCTGCTGTAAAAGTTCTCTTTAGAGTATCAAAAAGCAAAGGTTCACCTTGATAATTTAGGTGCACCTAACCCAAGTCATGGTGTTTTCAGTTACCTCATGTGCATGCTAAAGCTGGACAATGAATAAGGAAGACTGAAGAACCTAAGCTTCTGAAATGTGGTGTTGCTGAAGAATATTGAATATATTATGGACTGCCAGAAGAACTAGTAAATTTGTCTTGGATGAAGTATAGCCAGAATCCTCCTTAGAAGTGAGAATGGCAAGACTTCATCTCACATACTGTAGACGTATTATCAGGAATAAACTAGAGCATCAGTGAAAGAAAGGAAGACGCTCAGTGACATGGACTGACACAGTTCTACAACAATGGGTTTAAATGTTGCAATGGCTGTGAGAACACCATAAGGCCAGGCTGTGTTTTATTCTGTTATATAAGAGATGCTATAAGTCAGAACTGATGCAGTGGCATCTGACAACAACAATACACTTTTCAGTCTGAATTACAACAAAATGCGAAGAAAATGAAAGTCTTCACAACTGGACTGATAAGAAAATCAAGATAAATGAAGAAGAAATTGAAGTTGTCAGGCATTTCATTCTACTTAGATGAGCAACCAAACTCCTTGAAAACAGCAGCCATGAAATCAAACAGTGTATTCAGCCTGTTAGTACTTGGCATATTGCTAACGATCTCTTTAAAGTTTTAAAAAGCCCAGGTGTCACTTTTATGACTGAAATGTGTTTGATCCAAGTCATGGTCTTTCATCTCAGATGCATACAAAATTTGGATACTGAAAAAGGAAGACAGAAAATGAATTTATTCAAACTGTGGTGCTGATGAATACTAAGTTTACTGTGGAATGCTAAAACAATGAACAAATCATCACTAGAAGTAATACAACAAGAACGTGACTTCAAAGCAAGGACAGTAAGTCTTCAACTAACACACTTTGGACAGCTCATCAGGAAGGATCATTTGCTGGAAAAAGGCATAATCTTTATGTTACAGATTGAAATGAGTTCCCCCACCTCCCAAGAGATATATAGCTACTTGGCTAGGTCATGATTCCCTGTATTATGCAATAGTACAAGCCGTAAATCTTGTTTCTATGATGTCAATGAGAAAGGATGGGCAGCAGTTATATCCACGGGGTGGGACTCAGTGTGTAAGAGTGTATTGTACCTTAAAACGGTCTCTTGAAACATAAAAAAAAGAAGCTAACAAACAGATTTCAGGGAACTCTTACCAGCAAGAAGCTGGGCTGGGCACAGAGTGCATCCTTTGGAAAGGACTTGGGATTCCTGCACCTCAGAAGCTACCAGTCAAGGGGACAAAGACCTTCTTCCACAACCACAAAGAAAGATTTCTCCTGGATCTGAATTCTGACTGTTAGCCTAAATTTCTCTTTTTAAAGCCATCCACTTGTGGTATTACTGTTACAGCATCACTAGATGGTTATGACAGTTTTATAGAGAGTCAATTAAATTAATGGAAAATCTCAGATGAATTGACACAACAGCCACTAAAATAGATTATAGGGATAGTGGAGAACTGAAAGACATTTGATTTTGTTATACATAAAGTCACCATGACTCAGAGCTGATGTGATGACAACTAAAAAGAATAACATAATAAAAAGAATTGATCTTGTCATAGTGAGATCAATGAAACAAAGTATGTACTTTGTTCTCTTTGTACAGACATGCCAGGGTAACTCAAGGGTGAAGATAATCTTTTAAACAAATGGTACTAGAACGCATTGCTAGCTACACGAAAATTAAGAATTTCAAACTTTGCCTCACGACATATACAAAAATTATCTCAAAGTAGATCATCAACATAAATGTAAGAGCTAAAACTATAAAATCTGTATAAGAGAATATAAATATTTGTAACCTTACATTAGACAAACACTGGCCGCTTAGTGGTTATGTACTATGTCTGCTAACCAAAGGTCAGCAATTCAATTCTGTCAGGACCTTCTTGGAAACTCTGGGGAGCAGTTCTACTCTGCTCTACTGGATCACTAGGAGTCAGAATTGACTTTATTTGTTTTTTTTCTTTTCTTTTTTTTTTTTGGTTTACATTAGACAATGATTTCTTAGACAGTACACAAACAACAATAATTACAAAAATTTGATAAACTGAATATTACCAAAATTGCAAACTTCAGCTCTTTGGAAGATGCTACTAAGAAAACAAAAAGTCACATATTTTCAAAGCACGTATCTTATAAAAGACTTAGATTTTTATGAAAAATACACTAAAACAAACAAAAAACTTGTGAAATTCATGAGATATAAACAACCCAAAGAAGTGGCCAAAATATTTGAATGAGCACTTTGCTAAATTATGTCATAACCCAAACAAATTAAGCAAAAAGAAACATATGTATCTGGAACAAATAAAAAGAAATAGAAAATTACAGACATGAAATCAATGTGTGGATAACTGAAATAAATACAAAAAATAATAAAGTTGAATTAAAAGTCTAAAATTGTCAGACTAGATAAAAACACAAAATTCGACTCTATTCTTTTTACAAGAAACAATTAAATACATCAAAGGACAGAAAAACATACCATAGAAACATAAATCAGGAAACAAAGAAAAGTAGACTTTAAGCCAAGAAGTACTTTAAGCCAAGTTAGAGATTAAAGAGACGTTTAAAAATAATAAATTGTTAATCTAACAGGAAGATATAACAATTCCAAATCTCCACACACTTAGTAGATACAAAATATGTAAACCAGATGTCAATGTATTAAAGGAGAAAAAATGTCAGAACAACAATGGGAATTTGAATATGAGATCTTATTAACTAATAGAACAAGAAGGCAAAAATTGAAAAGAATATAGAAAATTTGAACAAGGCAATAACAAATTTCAGCCAGTAAGCATACATAGAACACTCTACCAGTACCAGCAGAACACATTTTTTTTAATCAGTGCATAGAACATTTACCAAAATAGCATGTTTCACTGTAAATAAATAATAAAATTCAAAGATTCGATTTCTTGTGTAGAATGTTCTTGATCACATTCATGTTAAGCTTATAATTGTCCACACAAGATAACTAATCCCCTTCCCCCCAAATAAAAATCAAACCAGTTGCCACTGAATTAATTCTGACTTACAGTGATGCTAGAGGATGGAGTAGAATTGCCCTACAGGGTTTCTAAAGTATTCTGGTAGATTTAAACTGTCAGGCTTTTGGTTAGCAGCTGTAGCTCTTTACCACTACACTGTCAACATTTCCAGATGACTAAAAGTACATCAGAAACACTAGAATAAACGTTAGTGAAGGGGAAAACAAACACTCAGGAAAGTAAAACCATTGAGGTCAAAAATCGATTTGAGATGATTAATACAACAACAAAACTTTATCAAGATGCATCAAAAAATAAGAGAGAGAATAACAGTCCTTAAATTACCGGTACCAGTAATGAAAAGCAAACTGTCATTACAGAGATTTCAGAAAATGGAAACATCATTCCAAAGGATATTACCAACATTACATGACATATTTAAAAATCTAGATGATTATTGAAAATGTCATGAAATATGCAATATGGTGAAGCTGATGCAAAAGGAATTAGAAAATATAACTACTCCTGAGGAACCCCTGAGTGGTGCAAACATTTAAGTGCTCTAGTGCTAGCTTAAGGATTGGCAGTTTGAACTTACATAGAGGTACTTTGGAAGACAGGCCTGGAAATCTGCTTCTGAAAGGTTGAAACTTTGAAAGTCTTATGGACCAGTTTTACTTTGCACACATGGGGTTGGCCATGAGTCAGAATTAACCCATCAACTAATTCTAACAACAGATACTTTTATATCAAGTAAAGAAATTCAATCTTCAGTTAGAATACATGAGCAAATACTGTTTTAGACTTGTTGTCTTTCTAATAAATCCAAACATACAGAGAAAATAAAACACTAACTACATACAAATTCATCCAAAGAATTAAAAATATTACAAAAGAAGACACACTTTTCATGAGAGCTGCATAACTTCATATAAAAATTCAAGAAAGGTTATGAAAAGGGAAAATTCTTAGCAAAGGTCATACAGCTAGAGTGTCAAAAATCCTAAATACAATACTCACAAACAATGGCATAAAACTTCAGAAACATAATACATCATAACCAAATGGAATTTATTCTAGGAATAATTTTTTTAATAATACAAAATAAATCAGTGTAAATTTTTACATTACAAAAGTAATGAAACAAAATTATGTGAGCCTGGTAACACAGGCAGAAGCATTTGATGTAAATTGATACTCATTCCTCAAGGTAACAACTCAGTACAATCTAGAAACAGTAGAGAATTTCCTCTTCTCACAAAGGTGACTACTACAAAGAGCAAAAGTCCATAATAATCACATGATAGCTTTATGATATAATTGTGTGACATTTACAAACATTTTAATATTTGTTTCAGAATTCCTAGACAGTGCAATAGGAAATAAAAAGGAAAGAAAGGTATGAGAATTATAAAATAAAAAAAACAAAGTTGTCATTATTTTCAGGTAACATAATTATGCATAGAGAAATCACAAAGGAGTCTATAGCTAAAAATGTGAATTTACTGGGGCAGTACTGAGATGGAAGACTAGACACACATCTTCTGAATTCCCTGTGAAAACTAAGACCTGGAATGATAATTGAACAGAGCTGTGTGGACATTCTGGGAGCCCTAGGATCTGGCATAGGGTTATAAAATTGGACTAGGCACAGTAAAGGGGAAACTACCTTTCTCAAAGACACAGAAGTGGTACACTGAGTCCTGCTTCTGCTAAATCATTGTTTGGGAGGTCTGCAGGCACTGATGCCTTCTTTGCTATCCAGGACAAAGGGACAGAGCATGAGCCAGCCAATATGCTGATCTGTAGTGTTTAAGTAAACAGTGTATAGTGCAGCACAGAGACTGTGCTTGGGGTGGCCACATATTGAAAGCCCAGTTGCCAACTGAGAGTACCACTGCCCCTCCACATCTCTTTCCTGAGCTACACCATAGATTCTCCTGTTTCATGGCAGGATGGGCAGCTAGAGCTGGACACCATCTTGGTCAGCAAGAAAGGGGAGTCAGCCACCCAGAGGTCCCAGCTGGGGCCACTTCTCATCCCGAGCAGCAGTCCCTGTCTGGATAGTGCTTCTACACAACAAAAACTGTGTTTAGGATGGTGGTACTCAGAGTTACAGGTTCTGCCTGGCAAAGCATGGCAGCTGGGGCCTAACTACTCTCTTTTTGAACTACATCAAAGCATCTGGGGATGACCTATGAGGTTCTTTATTTGTCAGCCAGAAGGTGAGGCCTGCCATACCTGAGGGCCTGACTGATTTCAGCAGCTGTTGGACAGCTCCTTTCTCAGCAATAAGGCACCTTTTATAAAAATAAGACCACTTGAAGAACTGACTGCTGAATGGCATGGCAGCATCTCTATGACCCTTCACTGATCCACATCATAGTGCTGGTTGATGGTCCCCTAATGACTCCATAAGTAGGGCACCGTCATTTTCAAACAGTAGGTGAAGCCTGGCATGCCAAACCCTCCACCTGGGGCCAGTCACTAGAGTACACAGAGGCTGCTAGTGACCATATCTAGTAGTGTCCTTACTTACCTCTTAGCACTATGTTTCAGCTTCTGTTGAGGTAACACCACAGAAAAGGAACAGCTTCTAGACACCATGAAGACAACAATCAATAACTAACCACTTAAAGAAGCAGTCCACCGTGGCTGCAGAATGATCTCAAAATAAAGAATCAAAAAACTTCCTGGATAAAGAAGCCTTTCAGAAATTAGTGGAGGGAGAATACAAAACAATTATATAGAGAGCCCTCCTGGAGATTAAATAGAATGCAGCAGAACAAAATGAAAAATTAAATAACCTATTTGAACTGAAATCCAGCAGATAAATAATAAAATTACAGAATTAAACAATTCAATCCAAAGCCAAAAGAGCAGAGTTGAAGAATTGGAATTCAGAGTTAGTGAACTTGAGGATAGAGCATCTGACGCCAGCATCTACGAGGAGAAATCAGAGAAAAGAAATTTAAAAAATGAAAAAGCATTAAGAAACACGTGGGACTCTACTAAGAGCAATAATCTACAAGTAATTGGAGTTCCTGAACAGAGAGGGATAGCTGATAATACAGAAAATATTGTTGTAGAGTTGCTGACAGACAACTTCACTGAAATTATGAAAGAAGAGAAAACAGATATCTAAGATGCATATTGAACACCACAAAAACTGGAACTGAAAAGAAAGACATCAAGACTTATTACAATCAAGCTTAATAAAATGAAACATAAAAAAAGGCAGCAAGGCTCAAAGCAAAGCTAATGTTCAGAGGGAAGCCCTTTAGGATTTTATCTGGCTTGTTGGCAGAAACTATTGTAGCAAGAAGGCAGTTCAATGACATATTCAAAGCCTTGAAGGAGAAAAACTCTCACCCAAGAATTATATATCCTGCATAATTGTCTCTCAAATATGACAGCAAAATTAAGACATTTCACAGATAAACAGAAGCTTAGAGACAAAAAACAAACCCAAACTACAAGGAATACTGATGGAAACTTCATTTAGAAAAACAAAAACATCAAGGGTATACTTAAGGGCGCAATGCAGGACACAGCATAAAGAATCCTACTGAGTTAGGGAAATCACAAAGCTCAGTCAAAGATACAATAGTAAGAGAGGGGAATCAGTAATTGCAATGCAAACACTATTGCATCATTGACTTAAAAAGAGAAATGTATTACTGTAGTTATAACCCTTTCATATGGAGAGGAAATTAAAAAGAAACACAGAAGTTAAGGAGACAATGCAAGACACAACACCAAGAATCCTACTCAGTTAGGGAAGTCACAAAGCTCAATCAAAACTACAATATTAAAAGAAAGGAACCAGTGATCAGAACATGAAAACTATGACATCATCACTCTTTCAGATGGAGAGGAAATTAAAAAGAAAAGCAAAAGTTAGTCTGGTTTAAACTTAGACTATTAAGGGAGATCACAGGGTAGCCACACAACACAATAACAATGTGACATATCAACACAAGCAACATAATTCATAATTCTGAACAAACACAAAACCAACACTGAAAAAGATGAAAAGTCAACCCATAAAGCAGAATGACCCAGAACAGAATACTAAAAGCAACATAGAAAATATCAAGAACACAAAAATAAAGGCTTCAAAATGAGAGCATTAAACACGTAACTATCAATAATTACACTGAATGTAAACAGAGTGAATGCTCCATAAAGAGACAGAGTGACATTCTGGATCAAAAAACATGATCCATCTATCTGCTGCTTGCAGGAAACACAACTTAGACTCAAAGATATGAATAACAAAGGATGGACAAGCTAACAACATAGAAAGAAGAGCAGGAGTGGCAATACTAATATCAGATAAAATGGACTTTACTGTAAAATCCAGCATTGTGGACAAAGGTGGTCACTATTTATTGCCGAAAGGTTCAGTACAGAAGCAGGACATAACAACATTAAATATTTATGCACCCAATACCAGAGAATCAAAATCCGTTGAACAAACAATGACAACACTGAAAAATGAAATAGATCTCTCCATAATAACAGCTGGAGATTTCAACATCCCACTTTCAGTGATGGACAGATCATCCAGAAAAAAGTTTAGTAAAGATACATAAGATCTTATTGTGACAATTAGCAACTAGACCTCATCAAAATGTACAGATCTTTTTCTCCATCAATGGATAAGTACACCTTCTTCCCCAGTGCACATGAAACATTTTTGAGAATAGACTATGTGTTGGGATGTAAAACAAGCCTCAACAAAATCCAAGCTATTAAATATCACAAAGCATCTTTTAAGACCAGAAAGCCATAAAAGTTGAAATCTACAGCAAAATAAAACATAGGTAGACATTTGAACTCATGGAAACCAAACAACACCTTGCTCAAAAATTCATGGATAACAGAAGAAACCAAGGATGAAATAAAGAAATGTGTGGAATCAATGGATAATGAAAACACATCCTACCAGAATATATGGGATGCAGAAAAAGCAGTACTTAGAAGTCAATTTATCACTATAAATGCCAAATCTAGAAAGTAAAAATGACCCAAACCAAAGAATTAATCCTACAACTTGAACAAGTAGAAAGAGAGCAACAAGGTACCAGAAGAAAACAAATCATACAGATTAGAGCAGAACTAAATGAATTAAAGTATAGAAAAACAATTGAGAAAAATTAACAAAATCTAAAGCTGATTCTTTGAAAAGATCAAAATTGGTAAGCTACTGGCAAAAGAAAAACAGGAGAGGAAACAAATAATCTGAATAAGAAATGGGATGGGAGATATAACCACAGAACAACTGAAATCAAAACTATCATAACAGAATACTACATAAAACTGTACTTCAACAGATTTGAAAACCTAGAGGAAATGGACAAATTTCTAGATTCACATCACCTACCAAAATTACCACAAGGAGAAGTAGAACAACTTAATAAGCCCATCACAAAGGAAGAGATTGAAAAAGTAATAAAAAAAAACTACCAACCAAAAAAAGTCCTGGTCCAAATGGCTTCACTGGATAATTCTACCAAACTTTTAGAGAGTAGTTAATTCCAATGCTACTGAGGCTATTTTACAGCACAGAAAAGGATGGAATATTCCTCAGTGCAATCCAGAAAAAGAGCATAATTCTGATACCAAAGCCAGGGAAAGATCCCACAAAAAAAGAAAATTAGAGACCAATATCACCCATGAACCTAGATGCAAATTTTTCAACAAAATCCTTGGTAATAGAATTCAACAACATATCAATAATAATAATAATAATAGTTGATCATGACCAAGTTGCATTCATATCAGAGAAGCAAGACTGGTTCAACATCAGAAAAACAATGTGACCAACCACATAAATAACACAAAGAATAAGAATCACCTGATTTTGTCAATTGATGCAGAAAAGGCGTTTGATAAAGTCCAATATCCATTCATGCTAAACTCTCAGCAAAATAGCAATAGAAGGGGCATCCACACGAAGACAACAGCCTACCTCATCCAGGATGGAGAGAGACTGAAAGAATTCCCCTTGAGAATGAGAACTAGACAAGGATGCCCACTCTCACGACTTCCATTCAACATTGTATTGGAGGTACTAGCCAGAGCAATTAGACAGGATAAAGAAATAGAGAGCATCAACATCAGCAAAGAAGTTGAAAATATCCCTATTTGCAGATGTATGATTGTATATGCAGAGAATCCTAAGGAATCCTTAAGTAAACTACTGGAAATAATAGAACAGTTCACCAAAGCATCAGGACATTGGATAAATATAAGTAAATCAGTAGGGTTATTTATACCAATAAAAATATCATTCAAGAAGAAATCACCAAATCAATATCATTTACTATAGCCCTCAAGAAGAAAAAAATACCTGGAAATAAATCTAACCAGAGATACAAGAGACCCATACAAAGAGAGCTACTGGACTTTACAGCAAGAAACCAAGACAGAATTACTTAAATGTAGAAACCTACCATACTCATGGATAGGAAGACTTAACATTGTGAAAATGTCTATTTTACCCAAAGCAATCTATGTTTACAATGCAATCCCATTACTAATTCCAATGCCATTTTTTAATGAGATGGAGAAACAAATCACTAACTTTGTCTGGAAAGGGAAGAAACCCTGGATAAGAAAAGCACTACTAAAGAGGAGGAAAACAGTGGGAGGCTTCACACTACCTGACCTTACATCCTACTACACTGCCACAGTAGTCAAAACATCCTGATTCTGGTACAAAAACAGACATGCAGACCAATGGAACAGAGTTCAGACTCTCAAGATGCCACCATTTTCTTATGAACAGCTGACATTCGACAAAGGCTGTACGATTGTAAACTGAGTTAGAAACAGCCTCTTAAATTGGCAAAATTGGATATCCATCTGCAAATAAAACTGAAACAAGACCCATATCTCACACCTTACACAAAAACTAACACAAAATAGATCAAAGACTTAAATATCAAACCTAAAACAATAAAGATCATGCCAGAAAAAAAAATAAGGACAACAATGGAAGTTACAACACACAGCTTAGACAGACTACGAAATCTGATGAACAATGCACAAACAGCACAAGAGAACATAGATAAATGGGAACTACTAAGAATCAAACACTTTTGTTCATCCAAAGCCTTTTTCAAAAAAGATAAAAGACCACCTACGGAATGGGAAAAAATATTTGGCAACTACATGTTGGGCCAACATCTGATCTCCATAATCTACAAGGTACTGCAAAGTATTAACAAGAAAAAGGTAAATAACACAAGTAAGCTATGGACAAAGGATACGGACAGACACTTCAACAAAGATGACATCCAGTTAGCCAAAAGACACATGAGGAAATGCTCATGATCAGTTAGCTATGAGAGAAATCCAAATCAAAACTACAATGAGATACCACCTCTCTTCAACAAGGTTGGCCTTAAACAGAAAAGCATGAAACAACAAATGCTGGAGAGGCTGTGGAGAGACTGGAACTCTCCTACACCACTGTTGGGACTGCAAAATGGTACAATCTCTGTGGGAAATAATTTGATGCCTCTTTAAAAAGATGGGAGCAGATAATCCAGTAATCCCACTTCTCAAAATATATCCTACAGAAACAAAGGCTGTCACACAAACAGAGACATGCACACAAATGTTTATTGCAGCACAGTTCACAGTAGGAAAAAGATTGAATCAACCTAGATATCCATCAACAGATGAAAGGATAAACTACAGTACACATATTCAATGAAACACTACAGAATGATAAAGAACAATGGTGGTTTTAGGATGCATCTCATAACCTGCTTTCAACTGGAGATGTTATGCTGAGTGAAATTAGTGACAAAATGATAAATATTGTATGAGATCTCTATTATGGGGGACTTAAAAATAGACTTATGTACAGAAGAAAAGACTTTTTGATGGCTACAAGGGTGGGGAGTGAGTGTGAGGGTTGGTCATAGATTAGATAGTTGATAGAAATTTGGTTAGGTAAAAGCAGTGATGGCACACAGTAGACAGTACATCAACTTAACCAGACTTCACAATCAAGTGAAAGTTCCTCTAATCTCTATGCAGTATTTCAAGGATAGAGTAGCAGGGCCAGCATCTGGGAACAATGCTCCCGGGGGACAGCAAGGCCAATTGGCATAACTAGTCTATTGCTAAGAGAGTCTTCTGTACCTCATATTGGTGAGTGGTGTCCAACATCTTAAAAGCTAGCAAGCTGCCATCTGAGGTATACCAAATGGTCCCAGCTCATCCAGAAGAGATAATCACCAAGAACAACAAATACACAAAAGAGCTCAGGAGACAGAAGGGCTCATGTAAATTGGAGATTGTATCAGCATGTGACCAGAAGAACAAGATGGTGGCTGGACACCAGCAAAAACACGTGTGATGGGGCACACAATGTTGAGTACCTGTGGCAACATGAGAAAAAGAGGGGTGCAGCTCAACAACTCTACTGAAAGACGATAGCAAATGGTCCAACAGCCTGGAGGATTCCCTGGCAGCATGGTCTGTAGACCAGTTGCTGCCCCTGACCAGAAAATGCTACTGAAGTCTACTCTTCACACAAAAATGGAGTAGACCCAGGGACATGATGTGACAATCTGGTGTGTGTACTTTATGTTTCTATGAACTTCTAAGAGGCTGTCCTACTGGTCTCTTTCTAGATGGGAGAGAAGAGTGTGGCAAGGAGAGGACATGAGCTTGTTAAGAAGATACTACGAGTATAGAATGAAAAGGACGAGTGTGCTGTCACTGGGCAAGGAAAGTAGAAGGAGCTACAGTTAGGCAGGCGAGGAAAATTGACTTGGATTGTATACTTTCACTTAGTCACAATAAGAAATGTAAAATTACCAATGGCTCAGGAACAACAGTCAATATCAAATGATTTAAATAGGCAGACCATAATGGTTTCAGAAAGCTCTCAAAACAAACAATCAAGAAATTTTCTAGATTAAAAGAAACTTCTGGGAATTATCAGAATTAGAATACAAAAGATTAACATTTAGAACTCTTGAAGAGATCAGGAAGGAGACTGGGCAAAACACAGCATGGTACAGTGACAGACTACAAGAATTGCTTGAGGGACAACAATAAAAATTTCAGATGATTAATAACAAAATTAAGGAATTAGACAACTCGATAAAAAGTCAAAGGAGCACAACTGAGGCAATAGAAGGTGGAATTAGTAAGATACAACATAAAGTAACTGCCACCAACATATCTGAAGAAAAATCAGAAAAAAGAATTTAAAGAAATCAAGAAACACTAAGAATTATGTGGGACTTTGTGAAGAAGAAGAATATTTCAATGACTGGAGGACCAGAGCATGGAGGGGATAACAGAAAATACAGAGAGAATTGTTGATTTGTTGACAGAAAATTTCCCATAAAAGAATGGGAAGATACCTATCCAAGATGCTCATCAAGCTCAACGCAAAGTAGATCTCAAAAGAAAGATATCAAGGTATATTACAATCAAACTTCTCAAAACTAAGAATAAGGGGATAATTTTAAAAGTGAGTAGAAATAAAGGAAAAATAATCTACAAAGGAGAGTCAATAAGACTAAGGTCAGACTACCCAGCAGAAACCATGAAGGCAAGAAGCAATGAGATGACGTACACAAAGCCTTGATGGAAAAACATGGTCATCCAATAATTGTATATACAGTAAATATAACCAGAGAAATAAGAGACCTATGCAGAGAAAATTACAAGACTCTGCTGCAAGAAACCAAAAAAGCCTTACGTACACGGAGAAATCTACCTTGCTCATGGATGGTAAGACTTAACATTATAAAAATGTCTATCTAAGTGAAAGGGATCTACACATACAATGCAATCCCAATATAAATTCCAGTGTCATTTTTTTAATGAGATAGAGAAATAAATCACTAACTTTGGACAGGGAATAAGCCTCATACATGTAAAGCACTACTGAAGAAGAGGAACACAGTAGGAGGCCTCACACTACCTGACCTTACAACCTACTACACTGCCATAGTAGTCAGAACAGCCTGGTACTGGTACAAAAAGAGGCATATAGTCCAATAGAACAAAGCTTGGACCCCAGAGATGCCACCATCCTCTTATTGACTGCTAATATTCGACAAAGTCCCTAAGTTCATAGACTGAGGAAAAGCAGTCTTTTTAACAAATGGTGTTGGCAAAATTGGATATCCATATGCAAAAAACTGAAACAAGACCCTTATCTCACACCTTACACAAAAACTAACACAAATTATATCAAAGACGTAAACATCAAACCTAAAACAATAAAGATCATACAAGCAAAAAATAAAGACAACAATGGAAGTTCCAATACACAGCTTAGACAGACTTCAAAATCTGACCAACAATGCACAAACAACACAAGAAAACATAGGTAAATGGGAACTACTAAGAATCAAACATTTTTGCTCATCCAAAGACTTTATCAAGAGCTAAAAGACTACCTAGAGCATGGAAAAAATATTTGGCAATCACGTACTAAATAGATGTCTGATTTCATATCTACGAAGTACTAGAATATGTCAACAAGAAAAAGGTCAATAATCCAATTAAGCAATGGGCAAAAGAGATGGACAGATACTTCACCAACGACGACACACAAGCAGCCAAAAGACACGTGAGGAAATGCTTACAATAGTTAGCTATTAGAGAAATCCAAATCAAAACTACAGTGAGTTACCATCTCATCTCAGTGAGGGTGGTAATAATCTAAAAACCACAAAACAACAAATGCTGGAGACACTGTGGAGCGACTGGAATTCTATATTGCTGGTGGGAATGCAAAGTGGTACAATCTCATTGGAAAGCAATTTGGAGCTTTCCTAAAAAGCTAGAAGTAGAAATGCGATATAATCCAGCAGAATATACCCTACAGAAATAAAGGCAGTCACACAAATATGTGCACACAAATGTTTATTGCTGCACTGTCCACAACAGCGTAAAGATGAATCAAGCGAGGTGTCATCAACAGAAGAATGGATGAACAAACTATGATACATACGCTCAGTGGAACACTATGCAATTATAAAGAACAATGATGATTTAGGAAGCATCTCATAACCTGGTTTCAACTAGAAGACGTTATGCTGAGTGAAATCAGTCCACTGCAGGACAAGTATTGAATAAGACTTCTGGTATAAGCACTTAAAAATGGACTTACATAGAGTAGAAAGACTCTTTGACAGCTACAAAAGTGAGAGAGGAGGGAGAGGGATATTCATAGAACAGACATTTGATAGGAATTTGGTTAGGTGAAGGGAGTGACAGCACACAATAGAGGGCATGTGGAAATAATTGGACTACACCATAAACTAAAAGGTTTTCTAAACTCAATCCAATATTTGAAAAGGTAGAATATCATGTGTACGGGTGTCTGAGGACCATGTTCTCAGGGGACATCGAGGCCAATTGGCATAACTAGCCTACTGCTAAGAGAGTCTCATGCACCCCATATTGATGAATGGCATCTGGGTCTTAAAAGCTAGCAAGCTGCCATCTGAGGAACACCAAACAGTCCCAATGCATCTGGAACCGATGACAACTAAGACCATCAAAGACGTGAGGAAAAATGAGCCCAAGAAACAGAAGAACCCATATGAATAGGAGACTGCATCAGCATGAGACGAGAGGAACCAGATGGTGCCCAGCCACCACCAAAGGCAGCCATTATAGGGGACACAATGAAGAGTCTCTGATGTAGGACAAGAATAAGAGATACGCACTTCAAGAACTCTACTAAATAGATGGTCTGACAGCCTGGCAGTTCCCCTGGGATCATGGCCCCTAGATTTGCTTCTGGCTCTTACCTGAAATCAGTACTGATGTGAGCTCTTCAGACAAGAATGGGCCGGACTTGGGGACCCAGTATGAGCATGTGGTATGCATACTTTACGGTTTTGTGTATTTCTAGGAGGTTGTCCTACAGGTGTCTTTCTAGATGGGAGAGGAGAAGGTGTAGATGAGGGGACAGGTGTTCAGTACAAGGATACTAGAAGTAAAGAGTGAAAAAGAGAAGTGTACTGTTACAGAGTGAGGAGAGCAGATGGCATTTCAGATGCGCAGGCATGCAAAATTGATTTGGATTGTATACTTTCACTTAGTCATCATATAACTAGATAGATGATGACAGACAGACAGACAGATAGATGGATACATAGAGACATAGATAGATACATAGACAATTATATATCCAACAAAACCAATGCTGTCTTTTAAACATAATGGCAAAATCAGCACATTTCCAGAAGAACACACATTTACGTGCTTTGTGAAAACCAAACCAAAATGACAAGAAGTACTAAAGAAGGTCCTTTTGTTAGAAAATAAATAATGCCGAATAACAACCCAAGACTAAAATACAGGAGAGGAAGAATAGATATCAATCCTCATAGGAAAATCACAAAAATAAATTAAAGCTAAAATACTGAAAAGAGGGAAACAGAGATGTCAATATATAAACTATGACAATGTTATAACAAAAAAAGAGGAATTAAAAGAATGAATCATAGATCTTTCATAGAGAAAGCAAGTCAAGGTGATACAAAGAAATAAAACACTGATACGAATTTAGAAAAGCAAGTATAAATATTAAAGCAACCACAGAGAAAATTAGCAGTCTTACATACCAGAATAAAAAACGAAAAAACATGATCTCAGCAAATCCAAAACCAACAACAATGAAAAAGATGAAAAGAACACACATAAAGAAAAATGATTCAGCACATAAAATTAAGCGGGACAAGGAAACTGTCAATAATGGACAAAGGCATAAAAATGACAGCACTTAACTGATATGAAAAATTAGACTGAATATAAATGGATTAACTGCATTAATAGACAAAGAATGGTAGAATGGCTACGAAAACACAAATTGTCTATCTGCTGCCTACAAGACACAACTCAGATTAAAAGATACAAACAAAATAAAACTCAAAATATGAAAAAAAAAAAGTCTAGCAAGCAGTGTTCAAAAGAGACTATGAGTAGGAGTGGCAATATTAATTTCTGATAAAATAGACAAAGTAAAGTCCATCTCAGTGGACAAGGAAGGACACTATGTAATGATTAAAGGTTCAATACATTAGGAGAACATAACCACATTAAGTATTTAAGTACCCATTGGCACAGCTCCTAAATACACAAAACACTCTAACAGCATTGAAAAGAGAGATAGGCAGCTCCACAATAATCATAGGAGACTTCAACACACCACTTTCAATGAAAGACAGAACATCTAGGAGGAACCGCAACAAAGACACTGAATAACTAAATGCCACAACGAAGCAACTTGGCCTCATAAACACTCCACCCAACAGCAGCCAGATATACTTTTTTCCCAATGAACATGGAATATTCTCCAGAATAGACCACGTACTAGACCATAAAGCAAACCTTAACAAAATGCAAAGCTTCTAAATATTACAAAGCATCTTTTCAGACCATAAAGCCATAAAAGTAGAAATCAACAACAGAAATGGCAAGGAAAAAAAAAACCCAAACACATGGAATCTGAACTAAGCCTTGCTCAAAAACTATGGGATTGTAGAAAAAAATCAAAGACAGAATAAAGAAATTTCCAGCATCAAATGAAAATGGAAGTGCATACTATTAAACAGACAAAATAAAAAAAAAAATAAGAAGCAAATAGCCCAAATAAGAAATGAGATGAGTGAAATCACAGCAGACTCAACAGAAATTTAAAATATCGTAACAATGTACTATGAAAAATTGTGCACTATTTTGAAAATCTAGAGGAAATGGACAAATTTCTAGAAACACATTACCTACCAAAACTAACACAAACAGAAGTAGAACAATTAAACTCATCATAAAAGAAGGTAATTTAAAAAAACTAAATGAACCCATTACAAAAGAAAAGGTAATTTAAAAACTCCCAACTACATAAAAACCTGGCCCTGATATCTTCTTCACTGAATAATTCTTCCAAACTTTCAGAGAAAGTGAACAACACTGTTACTAAAGGTATTTCAGAGTGTAGAAAAGAACAGCCTACTCCAAAATTCATACTATAAAGCCAGCACAACCCTAGTAACAAAACCAGTAACCCAAACCAAGCCTACTGGCTCTGAGTCGATTCCAACTCATAGTGACCCAATAGGACAGAGTAGAACTACTCCATAGAGTTTCCAAGGAGTGCCTGCTGGATTTGAACTCCTAACCTTTTGGTTAGTAGATGTAGCACTTAATTACTACACCACCAGGTTTTCAAAACCAGGTAAACACACAATAAAAAAGGACAGTTACAGGAGAGGTCAGTATCTCTCATGAACTTTGAAGCAAAAAATCTTCAACAAAATTCCAGCCAATAGAATTCAATAAATATCAAAAAAAATAATTCTTCATGACCAAGCGGGATTCATACCAAGTGCCATGGATAATGTGTGTAACACTGGCTGGACCATGATTCCCAGTATTTTGTAATTATCCTCTATTTTGTAACTTTCTTATACTGTAAATCCTAATTTCTCCCTGTGTTTAATAGATTGGATTATATTCAATTGGATTAGAGTGGGACTCTAACACTCTTCCTAAGGGCACCTCCCTGCTCCAATGTAAAGGGAGTTTCCCTAGAACATGGCTTCCAGCATCTTATATCCTACAAGAGATAAAAAGAAAGTAGGACAAGCAGAGAGGTATGGACATCATACAGTCAGGAAAACAGAACGACAATCAGAACATGTCCTTTGGACCTAGATTTCTATGCTGAAATGCTCTCAGACCAAAGACTGATGCAATACAAGGAACTTCCTTCAGAACCAGCGAAGAGAGTGTGTTCTCCTAAAACTGACACCCTGAATTTGGACTTATAGCCTATTCAGCTGTGGGATAATAAACTCTTCTTTGTTTAAGTCATCCAGTTGTGGTATTGGTGTTAGACCAGTACCAGGAAAACAAGATGCCAGGGATGCAGGGCTGGTCCAACACTAGAAAAACAATCAATGTAATCAACCACATTAATAACAGACAAGAACCATTTGACGTTATCAATTGACTCAGAAAAAGAATTGAACAAAGTACAACACCCATTGAAGATAAAAATTATCAGCAAAATAGGAATAGAAATGAAATTCCTCAACACAATAAAAAGCGTTTTTACAAAGCCAACAGTCAACCTCTTCCTCAATGGAGAGACTCCGAAAGCATTCTCCATTGAAAACAAGAGTGCCCTTTATCACTACTCTTTTTTCTTTCTTTTCAATGTGTACAATTCTTTATTGTTTTTTATATGTATATTTTATTTATTCACTGTGATTGAGTATAAGCGTACAATCCAGTTTAAATGTGCATGCCTGCCTATGTGCAGCTCCTACTGCTCTCCTTGCCCAGTGACAGCACACTCGTCCTTTCTGTTCTACACATGTCATATCCTCTTAGCAATCTCCTGTTCCCTCTTGTCCACCCTCTCTGCTGCCCTCCAGTGAGAGGCCAGTTAGACGACATCCTATAGATGTATAGAACCATAATGTATAGGCCATCATATAGAACCATAGATGTATAGACCATACACACGATACGGTCACTCTCTGCAGCAAAGTCCAATCTATTCCTGTCCGAGGAGGTGAACTCACTAATAATTTATGGACAGGGGCAGCATCAGGACTAGGGACATTCTCCCAGGGGAACCCCAAGGCCTTCAGACAGTCAACTGCAGTCTTTTAGTGGAGTTCTCACAGTGCACCCCTTTTTATTCTCGTGTTGCCATTGAGAATCAACTTTGTGAGTCCCATCATAGCTGTCACTGTTGGCAGCCAGGAACCATTTGGCTCCTCTGGTCAAATTTGATACAGTCACCCATTCACATGGGTCTTTTTGTCTTCTGGGTTTTCTTTCTCCCATGCCATTTTTGTTTTGGGTGATCATCTGTTCCTGCTGAGTTGGGACCATTTGGTGTACCTCAGATGGCAGCTTGCTAGCTTTTAAGACCCCAGACACCACTCACCAATATGAGGTGGAAAAGATTCTCTTAGCTTATGCCAATTGGCCTTGATGTTCCCTGAGAGCACGGTCCCCAGACTCCCACCCCTGCTACTCTGTCCTTACAATATTGGGTTAAGATTGGAAGTTTTCAGGTTATGTTGAAGTCCAGTTAAATTGATCTTCTTTCTAATGTGTGCCTGTCACTGCTTTCACCCAACAAAATTTCTGTCAACGATCATATCAGTAACTGAGAATCTCCTTTCCTCTCTCTTTCTCCTCCCTTGCAGCCATCAGAGTCTCTTCTTCCGTACAGGAGTCTGTTTTTAAGTCCTTGCAGTAGGGTCTCAGATGAATTTCACTCAACATAATGTCTTCCAATTGAAAGTGGATTATGAGCCAGCCAAGCCGAGTGCCATTGAGTCAGATGCTTCATAAAAATTATCACTGTTCTTTATCATTGCATAGTGTTCCATTGAGTATATATACCTTAGTTTGTTTATCCCTTAAGCTGTCGTTGGCTATCTGGGTTGATTCCATTTTTTTGCTGTGGTGGACTGTTCAGCAGTTAACATTCGTGTGCATGTATTTGTTCATGTGACTGCCCTTATTTATGCAGGATATATTCCAAGCGGTGGGATTACAGGATCAAATGGTACATCTATTTCCGGCTTCTCAAGGAATTGCTAGGTTGCTTTCCACAGAAGTTGTACCATTTTGCAGTCCCATCAGCAGTGTAGGAGAGTTCCAATTCTCCACAGCTGTCCAGCATTTGTTGTTTTGTGTTTTTTGGATCATGGCAAATCTTGTTGGGGTGAAATTGTATCTCATTGTAGTTTTGATTTGAATTTCTTTAATACCTAATGATCGTGAACAATTCTGCATGTGTCTTTTCGCTACCTGGATATTCTCTTCAGATGAGTGTCTGTCCATCTCCGTCTATTGCTGAATTGGATTATTTATCTTTTTCCTGCTGATATTTTGTAGTATCTTATAGATTATGGAGATCGGACATCAGTCTGATATATAGTTGGCAAACATTTTTTCCCATTCTGTAGGTAGTCTTTCAATTCTTTTGATAAAGTCTTGGATGAGCAAAAGCATTTGATTCTTAGGAGTTCCCGTTTATTTTCTCTTCTGTTGATCGTGCTTTGTCAGTTTTTCAAGTCTGTCTACACTGTGTATTAAAACTTCCATTGTTGATCATATTTTTTCTTGGGTGAACTTTATAATTTTATATTTAGGTCTTTTATCCAATTCAAGTTGGTTTTTGTATAAGGTGTGAAATACAGGTCTTGTTTCAATTTTTTGCAGATGGACATCCAATTTTGCCAGAACCATTTGTTAAAGAGACTGTTTTTACCCCAGTTTATGATCTTGGGGCATTTGTCGAATATCAACTGTTCCTAGGAGGAAGGTGGCATCTCTAGGGTCTTGACTCTGTTTCGTTGGTCTATACGTCTCTTTTTGTACCAGTACTAGGCTGTTTTGACAACTGTAGCAGTGTAATAGGTTCTGAAGTTGGACAGTGAGAGGCTTCCCACTGTGTTCTTCCTCAGTAGTGCTTTACTTATCCACAGTTTCTACTCTTTCCAAACAAAGTTGGTGATTTGTCTTTCCATCTCATTAAAAAATGTCAGTGGAATTTGGATTGTGATTGCATTATATAAGTAGATTGCTTTGATTAAAATAGACATTTTCACAATGTTGAGTCTTCCTATCCATGAGCAGGGTAGGTTTCTCCATTTATGTAAGTCTCTCTTAGTTTCTTGTAGTAAGGTCTTGTAGTTCTCTTTGTAAAGACCTGTTATTTCTCTGGTTAGATTTATTCCTAGGCACTTTATCTTCTTGGGGGCCATATTAAATGATATTGATTTGGTGATTTCTTCTTTAATAATCTCCTTGTTGGTGTATAGGAATCTTACTGATTTATTTATGTTTATCTTGTATCCCGATACTTTCCTGAGCTTTTCTATCAGTTTGAATAGATTATTACGGATTCTTTAGGATTCTCTGCATATACAATCACATCATCTGCAAATAGGGTGATTTTTACTTCTTCTTTGCCTTTGCAGATGCCCTTTATTTCTTTGTCTTGTCTAATTGCTCTGGCTAGAACTTCTAGTGCAATGCTGAATAGGAGAGGTAAGAGCAGGCATCCTTGTTTAGCTCCGATTCTCAAGGGAAATTCTTTCAGTCTGTCTTCTCAGGATGATGTAGGCTGTTGGCTTTGTGTAGATGGCTCTTACTGCACAGAGGAATTCGCTGTCTATTCCTATTTTGCTGAGAGTTTTTAACATGAATGGGTGTTGGACTTCATCAATAAACAAAAATCAGGTGATTCTTGTCTTTTGTGTTATTTATGTCATTGATCACGTTAATCATTTTTCTGATATTGAACCAGCCTTGCATCCCTGGTATGAATCCAACTAGTTTGTGGTGAATTATTTTTTGATATGTTGTTGAATTCTATTGGCAAGGATTTTGTTGAAGATTTTTGTATCTACATTCATGAGTGATACTGGCCTGTAGTTCTCCTTTTTTGTTGGGTCTTTCCCTGGCTTTGGTATCAGGGTTATGATGGCTTAATAGAATGAATTTGGGAGTATTGCATCCCTTTCTAGGCTGTGAAATAGTCTCAGTAGTATTGGAATTAATTTTTTCCAAAGGTTTGGTAGAATTCTGTGGTGAAACCATCTGGACCAGGGTTTTTTTTTGGTTGGTAGTTTTGGGATGGCTTTTCCAACCTCTTCCTTTGTGAAGAGTTTATTAAGTTGTTCTGCTTCACCTTGTGATAATTTGGGTAGGTGATATGAATCTAGGGATTTGTCCATTTCCTCTAGGTTTTGAAATCTGTTAGTGTACAGTCTTTCATAGTATTCTGTTCTGATATTTTTTATTTGTGTTGGATCTGTTGTGACATCTTCCCTCTCATTTCTTATTTGGATTATTTGTTTCCTTTCCTGTTTTTCTTTAGTAAGTTTACCCAGTGGTTTGTCAATTTTGTTGAGCTTTAAAAAAAAAAAAAACAGCTTTTGGTCTTTTCAATTTTTTCAATTGTTCTTCTATTCTCTAATTCATTTAGTTCTGCTCTAATCTTTATGATCTGTTGTCTTCTGGTGCCTGAGGGATTCTTCTGTTGCTCTTTTTCTACTTGTTCAAGCTGTAGGGTTAGTTCTTTGGTTTGGGTCCTTTCTTCCTTTTGGATGTGTGCATTTATGGAGGTGAACTGACCTCTGAGCACTACTTTGGCTGTATCCCATAGGTTGTGGTAGGAAGTGTCTTCATTCTCATTGGAATTTATAAATTTCTTTATTTCATCCTTGATTTCTTCTATAATCTACGGCTTTTTGAGCAAGATGTTCAATTTCCATGAGTCCCAATTTCTATCTATGTTATTTCTGTTATTGATTTCAACTTTTATGGCTTTAAGATCTGAGAAGATGCTTTGCAATAATTCAATGATATAGATTTTGTTGATATTTGCTTTGTGTTCTAACACATGGACTATTCTAGAGAATGTTCCATGTGCACTGGAGAAGAAGGTGTAGTTATCTGCTGATGGATAGAAAGTTCTGTATATGTCGAAGAGGTCTAGTTCATTAATTGTTGCAATCAGATCTTTTGTGTCTTTATTGAGCTTTTTTCCAGAAGACCTGTGCAATACTGAAAGTGGACTGTCACAGTCTCTCACTATTGCTGTGGAGTGATCGATCTCATTTTTCAATGCAGTCAATGTTTCTTTGATGTATTTTGTTGCTCCAGTATCAAGTGTGGGAAACCCTGGTGGTGTAGTGTGTTGAGTGCTACCACTGTGAACCAAAAGGTCAGCAGTTCAAATCCACCAGGTGCTCTTTGAATACTCTAGGCTGCTAGGGTCACCATGAGTCGGATCCAACTCAGTGGCACTTTGCTGGCTGGCATTATTGGGTGCATAAATATTTAACATTGTTAAGTCCTGCTGTGTATTGAACCTTTCAGTAATAGTGTCCATCCTTGTCTGTGATGGTGAATTTTACATTAAAATCTATTTGATTTCAGAGTAGTATTGCTACACCCGCTTTTCTTTGTATATTGTTAGCTTAGTATATATGATTCCATCCTTTAATTTTCAGTTAGTTCATACCTTTAAATCCAAGGTGAGTTTCTTGAAAGCAACTCATACACGGGTTGTATTTTGATCCAAGATGTCACTCATTGTCTCTTTACTGGAGCTTCAGTCCATTTACATTCAATGTAATTATTGATAGGTATGTGTTTAGTGGTGTCATTTTGATGTATTTACCTTTGTGATGATGTTTTCTCTGTTGCTCTTAATATTCTGTTGTGGAACATTCTTCTTTATGGGTTGAGTTTTCATCCTTTTCAGTGTTGGTTTGTGTTTGTTGAGACTCTTGTATTGCATTTCTTCATTTTCTATGCTTCATCTTTATAGTGCTTTGTGGCTACCCCTGTGACCCCCCACAATGATCTATGTTTAAACATAGTTATAATTTCTACATATCTTATTAACTTCTCCATCTAGAAGGGCTACAACTACTGTAGCATATCACTCTTTTTAATGTGATATAGTTTTCATGATACGATCACTGGATCACTGTTTTTAATATTATAGCTTTGTGCCTTCCTTAACTGAGTAGGTTTCTGGATGATGTGTCCTGTATTGTCTCCTAAATTGTTTTGTTCTTCTAAGCCAAGAGCTTGTTTCTGTATTTCTTGTAGCTTTGGTTTGGTTTTTACGAGGTTTCTGAGTTTCTGTTTATCTGTGAATGTCTTCATTTTCATATTTGAAAGACAGTTTTGCAGGATATGTAATTCTTGGTTGGAAGTTTTTCTCCTTCAAGGCTTTAAATGTGTCATCTCACTGCCTCCATGCCAGCATCATTTCTATTGAGAAGTCATACAAAAGCCTACAGGGCTTCCTTCTGAATGTTAGTTTTACTTTGAGTCTTGCTGCCTGTAAGAGTTTCTGCTTATGTTTCATTTTGCTAAGCTTGATTATAGTACGTCTTGGTGTCTTTATTTTGGGATCTAAATTGTGTGATGTTCAATATGCATCTTGGTTATCTTTGTTCTTTTCTTTCATAATTTCAGGAAAGTTTTTTGTCAGCAACTCCACAACAATACTGTCTTTGTTTTCAGGTGTCTCTCCCTGTTCAGGAACTTCAGTCAATCATAGATTGTTCCTCTTGATAGAGTCCCACATGTTTCTTAATGCCTCTTCATTTTTTGTGTTTCTTTCCTGTGATTTCTCTTCATAAATGCTAGTGTCAGTAGCTCTGTCTTCCAAGTCAGAAAGTCTGTCTTACAGTTATTCAATTCTGTTTTCTTGGCTTTGAATTAAATTGTCTAAATCTATAATTTTGTTATTGATCTATCAGATTTCAGAATGCTGGTGTTCCACCAGTTCAAACAGCTTGCTTAAGTTTTCATTTTGCTGTGCTGCATTTTGTATGATGTCTAGGAGGGCTCTCTATATACTTCTTTTGTATTCACCCTATAATAGTTTAAGAAAGGAATCTTCATCTGGGAAGTTCTTTGCTTCTTTCTTTTGGGAGCTTTCTGGAACCATGGGTGGATTTTTCTTTAAGTATCTGGCCAAGGTTTGTTGCTTTGGGGAATCTAGATGTTGTTTAGTTTCTTTGTTGTTGTCTTAAAAGGATCTGAGGCACTGTCTGTGAAGGAAGGTGATCACCAGTCACCTTTATGTACTCCACTGACTGGGCCCAGTGGACTCCCTGGGGTAGCAAGTTCCACCTTCTCATTGGCAAAGATATGGCCCTACTTATTGAGTCACTGAGGAACTGTCAGCTGACCTTATAATGTGGGTCAGTAAAGGATGGAAAAGATGCTGTCAGGATGCAACACAATTATTTCTCTAGGTAGTCTTATTTTCAAAGGGAAAAGCTATCTGACAGCTTCTAAAATTAGTCATGCTGTCAGATATGCAAGCCCATCTTTACAGCTGGCAATGGAGGCACCTCTACATCCTTCCCTAGATGCTGTAATCTAGTTCAAAGTAAGGACAGGCTACTGTCCTCTGTCACCTGATGCCAGGCTCTACCCATAAAACTGCACTGTGCAAAACACAGTTTCTCTTTTGGGAAAGTGTTTCCCAGACTGGCACAGTCTGCCATCCTGGAAATTAGGCCCTGCTGAGGCCTCCATTTGGGTGCATCCACCTCCCAGTTACACAAAATGGCATCCCACCAAAGATATCCCACTTGCTGTGAAATAGATGAATCAATGGCAGAAGTTTGGAAAGAGAGGGTGAAGGGGCCAAGGTGCTCAGAGCCCAGAGCAGGGCTTTCAAAATGTGGCTATTCTGCCTGCTGATCACATCAGCAGGGCAGCTGGGCTTTGCTTCCAGTTAAGCCCAAGCCCCATCTGCTAGCTAAGACAAAGAAAAAGTTAAAAATGCCAGTTACCCTCGGTCCATGAGAGCCCACCATTCAAAAAGGACAGGAGTCAGCAGAAGAGAAGTTTCCTGTTCAGGGGCATGTAGTCCAAATTGACAACCCTATGTCATATCCTAGGGCTGACTGGGTGACCAAAAGGCTCTGTTTAATTTTCAATCCATGCCTTAGTTTTCAGAGGAAATTAAGGAGATGTATGTTTAGTTTGTGATATGGACTCTGCCTCGGATCACTACTCTTATTAAACATTGTGCTGGGACCTGAGGTAGAGCAGTACAGAAAGAAAAACAAAGTGCATCAATACTGATAAGGAAGAAGTAAAAGTATATCTGTTAGGAAATGATATGACTTACACACAGAAAACCTTGAAGAGTTCAGAAGAAAGCTACTAGAACCTAACTGAATATTTCAGTAAAGTGTCAAGATATTTGTATTTTAGAAAATACAAATATCAGCTGGATTCTTCTATACCAACAAACAGAACTTCACAAAGGCAGTCAGCAAATGGATATCATTTACAGTAGCCCCAAGAAGATAAAATACTCAGGAATAAATCTAACCATAGATGCAAAAAACCTATGCAAAGAAAATTATAAGACACTACAGCTAAAAACCAAAGGAGACCTAATCAGTGTAAACACACCATAATAATGGGTACAAAGAATCAACATTGTGAAAATCAGTTCTGTCCAAACTGATCAATAGATACTGCAATCCTTATCAAAATTCTAACATTTTTCAATGACATGGAGAAGTGAATCACCAACTTCCTATAGAATGGGAAGAGGCCTGGATAAGTAAAGCAATACTGAAAAAGAAGAACAAAGTGAGAGGCTTCATACCATCTGGTTTTAGAATCTGTTACACCACTACGATAGTCATAATAGCCTAGTACTGGCAAAACAACAGAAACATTGACCAATGGGACAGAATTGAGATTCCAGATATAAAATCATCCACCTATGAGCAGTTGACATTTGACAAAAGCTGAAGGTCTATAAACTGGGGAAAAGATAGTTGTTTTTAACAAATGCTGTTGGCATAACTGAATTTGCATTTGTAAAGAAAAAAAAATCAAAGACCCATGTCTCTCATTATACACGAAAATTAATTCAATATTGATTAAAGACCTAAATATAAAATCTAAAACGATAAAGATTGTGGAAGAAAAATATAGGGACAGTGCCGAGTGCCCTAATACACTGAGTAAACAGAATACAAAACGTTACTAACAATGCACAAACACCTGAAGAGAGAACAGATAACTTGTAACTCCTAAAAATCAAACACTTATATTCTTCCAAAGAGTTCACCAAAAGAGTAAAAGGATAGCCTACAGACTGAGAAAATAATTTTGGCTATGACAAATGCAATCAGTGTCCAATCTCTAAAGTCTACAAATTACTGCAAAACTTCAAAAAGATAAATAACCAACTAAAAAATGGATGAAGGATATAAACAGTTACTTCACCAAAGAAGACATTCAGGTGAATGCTCGTGATCATTAGCCATTAGAGAAATCCAAATCAAAACTATAAGGTGATATCATATCATCTAAACAAGGATGTCATTAATCTGAGAAATACAAAATAATAAATGCTGGATAGGGAGGAGAGACTGGAAACCTTATTTACTGCTGATGGGAATGTAAAGTGGTACAATCACTTTGGAGATCAATTTTGCACTTTCTTCAGAAACTGGAAATAGAAATATCATATGAGACTTTAAAAGATGGTGGACTAGATACACGTCTCCTCATTTCCCCCTGAGAACTAAGGCCTGGCATGATATTTGCATGGAGGACTCAACATTTTGAGAGCCCTAGGACCTAGCATATTTGACTAGGCACCTGTATTGGACTAATCTTCCCCTTTCAAAAACAAGCCAGTGGCCATCTGACCTCCACTTCTGCTGTTTCACAGTATCAGAGAACTTCAGCTTCTGCAAATGGCCAGTGATGTACTTTCATCATCAGCTGGAAGGCAGAGTCTGCTACTCATTCCTGAAGGCCTGCTTTAGGCCAGCATATGGAACAGATCCTAGTTCAACACTTGGACAGCTATCCACACAGATGTGAAGTTTACTTCCAAGGCTGAGAGGCTTATGTATTTGACAGGAGATCTATCTGTTGAGAGACCTGGCAGCTTTTCCTCCCACCCTTCTCTGACACACATTGTAAAGTTGGCTGACAGTTCCCAGTTTCCCATAAATAGGGCAGCATCTTTCCCATCCAATAAGCAGAGACTTCCATCCCAGAGAATCTACCTGGGACAAATCACTAAAGTATTAGAGACAGCTAGTGACCAACAATTCTGTTAAATCCAATGACAGATAAATAAATAGCGTCTAGATGCCACACAGGCAGCAGACCATAATTAATCATTCAAAGAAGCAGCCTTTAAATGTTCCAGAAAACTCCCAAAATAAAGATTCCAAAAAATTCCCAGATGAAGAAAGCTTTCTGAATCTATCAGAGGTCGAGGACAAACGAATTATATATAGAACTCTCCTAGAAATCAAACGAAATGCAGTAGTACAAAATGAAAAATTAAGTAAGCTATTTGAACTGATGGAATATCAACAATCTGAAATACATGAGATCAATAACAAAACTACAGAACTAGATAATTTTATCCAAAGCCAAAAGTGTGGGATTGAACAGATAGAAGTTAGACTCAGTGACCTTGAGGACAGAGCAACTGACACTAGCATTTATGAGGAGAAATCAGAGAAAAGAAAGAAGAAAAATGAAGAAGCCTTAAGAAACATGTGGGACTCCATTAAGAGGAATAATTTACATTCCATTGGAGTTGGTGAACAAGGGGGGATAAATGACAGTATAGAGTATTGCTGTAGAGATGCTGACAGAAAACTTCCCTGAGATTATGAGCAAAGAGAAGATAGGTATCCAAGATGTTTCTAGAACACCATGAAAGCTAGACCCCAAAAGAAAGACACCAAGACATATTATAATCAAGCTTAATGAAATTAAACATAAACAGATTCTTCTGAAGGCAGCAAGGCTCAAAGCAAAGCTAACATTGCAAGGGAAACCCCACAGGCTTTCATACAACTTCTTTGCGGAAATGATGCTGGCTAGAAAACAGTAGTCTGACACATTCAAAGCCCTGAAAGAGAAAACCTTCCAACCAATAATTATTTGTCCTGCAAAATTGTCTATCAAATGTGATGATGCAATTAAGACTTTTTCAGGTAAAGAGAAGCTAAGAGATTTCACAAAAACTAAACCAAAACTACATGAAATATTGAAAGAATCTCTTCCCTTAGAAAAACAAAACCATTAAATGTATATTTAAGGTGACAATGTAGGACACATCACCCAAAATTCTAATCAGTTAGGGAAGTCACAAACCTTAATCAAAACTACAACATTAAAATGAGGGAATCTATGATCATATCATGACAACTATGACACCATCACATTAAAAGAGGGATTACATTGCAGTAGTTATAGTCATTTCAGACAGACAGGAAGTTAAAGAGCTATGCAGTAGTTAAAATTGGGCTTCATCTTAGTAAGTTATGAGGGATAATAGATGTAGCCATAAAGCAAATTAACAATTCATTGTATCAAAATAAGAAACGCAATACAAGAGTTTCAACAAACACAAAACCAACACTGAAAATACAATGCATAAAGAAGAACGACCTAGAACAGAACATTAAGAGCAAAGTAGAAATCATCAACGCAAAAATAATTACACCAAAATGATGGCACTAAGCACATACCTATCAATAATTATACTGAATGTAAATGGACTGAATGCTTCCTTAAAGAGACAGCGAGTGACACCCTGGATGAAAAGACAAGACCTGTCTATGTGTTGCTTACAAGAAGCACACCTTGGACTTAAAGACATGAAAAAAATGAAAATTAAAGGATGGAATAATCTATACCAAGCTAACGGCACACTAAGAGGAGCAGGTGTAGCAATACTAATCTCAGATAAAATAGATTTTAATGTAAAATCCATGATTGTGGATAGAGATGGTCACTATTTATTGCTGAAAGGTACAATATTCAAGAAGGACTTTATAATATTAAATATTTATTCAGCCAATACCGGAGCATCCTAAATACATTGAACAAATACAGACAACACTGAAAAATGAGATAGATCATTCCACAATAATAGACACTTCAATATTCCCCTTTCAGTTACAGATAGATCATCCAGAAAAAAGCTCAGTAAAGATACAGAAGATCTTACTGCAACAATCAACCAACTTGATCTTTTTGACATATACAGATCTTTTCATCCACCAGTGGATAAGTACACTTTCTTCTCCAATGCACATGGAACATTCTTCAGAATAGACCATGTGTTAGATCATAAGGCAATTCTCTGTAAAATGAAAATCATTGATTTACTGCAAAGTATCTTCTTGAACCATACAGCTATAAAAATTGAAATCAACTACAGAAAAATCATAGGTATAAATTCAAATTTATGGAAACTAAACAACATTTTGCTCAAAAAGCCTTTGGTTATAGAAGAAATCAAGGACAAAATAAAGAAATTTATGAATCAAATAAGAATGAAAACATATCCTACCAGAATCTATGGGATAGAGCAACAGCAGTGCTCAGAGGTCAGTTTGTCTCTGTAATTGCACATATCTGGAAAGAAGAAAGAGCCCATATTAAAGAATCAACCTTACAGCTTGAACAAGTAGAAAGAGAGCAACAGAATAACCCCTAAGTCACCAGAAGAAAACAGATTATAAGGATTAGAGCAGAACTAAATGAATTACAGAATAGAAAAAAATTGAAAAAATTAACAAAACCAAAAATTGGTTCTTTGAAAAGATCAACAAAATTCATAAACCACTGGCTAAACTTACAACAGAAAAGTAGCAGAAGACACAAATAACCTGACTAAGAAATGAGGTGGGAGATGTTTCAACAGACATAGCTGAATTAAAAATATATCACAACAGAATGCTATGAAGGAATATACTCTAACGGGTTTGAAAACCTGGAGGAAATGGACAAATCTCTAGATTCATATCACTCACCAAGATTATCACAAAGAGTAGAACAGCTTAATCTATCACAAAGGAAGAGATTGAAAAGTCATCAAAAATCTACCTACCAAAAGTCCAGATGGCTTCACCAGAGAATTCTACCAAACCTTTAGAGAAGAGTTAACTCTAGTATTATTGAGGCTACTCAGGAATACTCCCAAATTCATTCTCTGAAGCCAGCAAAACCCTAATACAAAAGCCAGGGAAAGATCCCACAAAAGAAGAAAATTGCAGACCACTATCACTAATGAACCTAGATGCAAAAATCCTCAACAAAATTCTAGCCAATAGAATTCAACAGCATAAAAAAATTAATAATTCATCATGATCAAGTTGGTTTCATACCAGGGATGCAAGGCTGTTTCAACATCAGAAAAATAATTAATAGGGTCAACAATGGAAGTTTTAATACACAATATAGACAGAGTTCAAAATCTGACAAAGCACATTCATCAGAAGAGAAAATAGATAAATGGGAATTGGTAAGAATCAAACACTTCTGTTCATCCAAAGATTTCATCAAAAGAATTAAAAGACCACCTACAGAACGGGAAAAAATATTTGGCAACTCTATGTCAGACTGACACCTGATCTCCACAATCTATAAGGTACTACAAAATAGCAATAAGAAAAAGATAAATCATCCAATTAATCGATGGGCAAAAGAGATGGACAGGCAATTCTCTAAAGAGGAGATCCAGGCAGACAAAAACACATGCAGACATGCTCACAATCATTAGTTATTAAAGAAATTCAAATCAAAATGACAATGAGATACTATCTCACCCCAACAAGGTTGGCCATAATCCAAAAAACACAAAATGCTAAATACTGGAAAGGCTGTGGAGAGATTGGGACTCTTCTACACTGTTGGTGGGATTGCAAAATGGTGCAGCCTCTTTGCAAACAATCTGACATTACCTTAAAATAATGGATATAGATATACCATTTGACCCAGTAATTCCACTGCTTGGAGTATATCCTACAGAATCAAAGCCATTCACACCAACTGATACATGCACAGAAGTGTTCACTGCAGCATAGTCCACAATAGCAAAAAGATGGAATCAACCCATACGCCCAACAACAGAAGAATGGATAGGTAAACTATGGTGTATATACTCAACGGAACACTAGGCAAAGATAAAGAACAATGATGACTTTAGGAAACATCTCTTAACCTGGTTTCAACTGGAGGACATTATGTTGAGTGAAAGAAGTCAGTGACAGAAGGACAAACATTGTATAAGACCCCTATGATAACAACTTAAAAGCGGACTCATGAATAACAGAAAAGACTCTTTGATGGCTGCAAGGGTGGAGAGAGCAGGAGGGGGAGGAGTGAGGGTTTAGATTAGATAGTTGTTAAATTCATTTTTAATTTAGGATTCATTTATGTATATTGATACTATTATACAACTGTAAGGCTATTAAAAAAAAAGAAAGAAAAATCTGACATCTGTCCTGGTTAGAAGCTGTCCTGATTAATGAACTGTGTCCGGTCTCCTGAGTTGTTCCTGTTACCTCCAAGTTGATCCTGATCTCCAGTTGTAGCCTGTTACTTCCTTAATAAATGAAATAACTGTGAACATGAAAATAAAATAAAATAAAAATTTGGTAGAATTCTACCATGGAAAAAAAAGAAAAAAGAAAAATAATTAATGTAATCAACTACATAAATAGTACAAAGATAAGAACCACCTAATTTTGTCATTTGATGCAGAAAAGGCATTTGACAAAGTTCAACACCTATTCATGCTAAAAACGCTCAAAAAAAAAAGAAAAGGAATAGAGGGGAAATTCCTCAGCGCAATCAGCAGCATCTATACGAAGCCAACTGCCTTCATTGTCCTGAATGGTGAAAGATTGAAAGAATTCTCTTTGAGAACAGGAACTAGACAAAGATGCCCACTCTCACCACTTCTATTCAACATTGTGTTAAAAGTTCTAGCCAGAGCAATTAGACAAGACAAAGAAATAAACGGCATCTGTATTGGCAATGGAGAAATAAAAACATCCCTGTTTGCAGGTGATACGATTGTATATACAGAGAAGCCAAAGGAATCCATAAGTAAACTATTGGAACCAATAGAGGAGTTTAGCAAAGTATTGGGATACAAGATAAACATAAGTAGATCAGTAGGATTCCTTTATAACAACAATGAGATTATTAAAGAAGAAATCACCAAACCAGTTCCATTTAGATAGCCCCCAAGATAATAAAATTCCTAGGAATAAACCTAACCAGAGAAATAAGAGACCTTTACAAAGAGAACTACAAGACCTTACTACAAGAAATTAAGAGATACCTGCATAAATGGAGTAATCTACCATGCTCATGGATAGGAAGACTCAACATTGTGAAAATATCTATTTTACACAAAGGAATATACTTACATAATGCAATTCCAAAACAAATTCCACTGACATTTTCTAATGATATGGAGAAATAAATCACCAACTTTGTTTAGAAAGGGAAGAAACCTCAGACAAGTAAAGCACTACTGAAGAAAAAGAACACAGTTGGAGGCCTCTCACTACCCAAATTTAGAACTTATTACACTGCCACAGTTGTCAAAACAGCCTGGTACAGCTACAAAAAGAGATACAGACCAATGGAGCAGAGTTGAGACCACAGAGATGCCACCACCCTGCTATGAACAGTTGATATTTGACCAAGGCCCTAAGATTTTAAACTGGGGTCAAAACAGTCTCTTTAACAAATGGTCTGGGCAAAATTTGATATCCATTTGCAGAAATTGAAACAATACCCATATCTTACACCTTATACAAAAACCAAATCCAATTCACTAAAAGATGTAAAGATAAAATCTAAAAAGTTAAAGCTCATCCAAGATAAAATAGGATCAACAATGGAAGCTTTAATACACAGTGTAGACAGACTTGAAAAACTGACAAAGCACGAGCAACAGAAGAGAACATAGATAAATGGGAACTCCTAAGAATCAAATGCTTTTGCTCATCCAAAGACTCCATCAAAAGAATTAAAAGACCACCTATATAATGAGAAAAAATATTTGGCAACGATATGTCAGACCGACACCTGATCTCCGTAATCTATAAGGTACTACAAAATGTCAATAAGAAAAAGATAAATCATCCAGTTAAGGGATGCGTGAAGGAGATGAACGGGCAGTTCTCTAAAGAGGTTATCCAGGCAGCCACAAGACACATGCAGAAATGCCCACCATCATTAGCTACTAAAGAAATTCAAATCAAAACTACAGTGAGATATCACCTCACCCCAACAAGATTGTCCATGATCCAAAAAACACAAAACAACAAATGCTGGAGAGGCTGTGGAGTAATTGGAACTCTCCTACACTACTGGTGGGATTGAAAAATTGTACAACCTCTTTGGAAAACAATCTGGCTCTTCCGTAAAAAGCTGGAAATAGGTATACCATTTGATCCTGTAATTCCACTGCTTGGAATTTATCCTTCAGAAACAAAGGTTGTCACATGAACAGACACATGTACATGAATGTTTGTTGCAGCATGGTCCACAACAGCAAAAAGATGGAATCAACGTAGATGCCCATCAACAGATGAGTGGATAAACAAACTACGGTACATATACTCATATGTACATATGAGTACATATACTTATATGCTATGATAAAAAACAATGATGATTTTAAGAAAACATCTCATAACATGGCCTCACTGGGAAGAGATCATGCTGAGTGAAATCCATCAGTGTCAAAAGGACAAATTTTGTATGAGACCCCTGTTACAAGGACTTAAAAAGAGACTTATCCACAAAAGAAAATGACTGTGTTGGCTACAAGAGTGGGTGGGGTGCTGATGGTTTATAATAGGTGAGATAATCGATAGATGTACAGAAATTTTATTTTTTACTACAATTAATAATAATAATAAATGTTCCAACAACAACAACAGAAAAGAAATAGTGTATGATCAAGCAATCCCACTTCTTGGAATGTATCCTAGAGAAGCAAGAGCTGCCACAAAAATAGACACATGCACACAAATGTTCATCGTAGCACTGTCCACAACAGCAAAATGATGGAATCAACGTAGGTGCCCAACAATGGGTGAAAGAACAATGATATATTTACACAATGGAATGTTATGCAGTGATAAAGAACAAAGAGGAATCTGGAATACATTAAGCTTAGTGAAACTAGTCAGTCACAAAAGGGCAATTATTGGATCACTATTACAAGGCCTCAAGAAAATGTTTAAACATAGAAGGAAACATTCTTTTATGGTTAAAAGGGTGGGGAGGGAGGGAGAAGGGTACTTATTAATTTGACAATAGATAAGAATTGTTTTAGGTGAAGGGAAAGACAACCCAGCAGAGGAGAACTCAGTACAACTGGGCTAAACCAAAAGCTAAGAAGTTTTCTAAATACAGTTTAATACTTCAAGGGACAAAGTAACAGGGACAGAGGTCTGGGGACCACAACTTCAGGGGACATCTAGGTTAGTTGGCTTAACAAAGTTTATTGAGAATATGTTTCTAATTCCACTTTGATAAGAGGCATCCAGAGTCTTAAAATCTAGCAAGCACCCTGGAGCAAAAGAGAATGAAGAACATCAAAGACATAAGGAAAACATGAGCCCAGGAGACAGAAAGGATCACTTAACAACCAGAAACTACATCAACATGAGACTGGAAAAACTAGATGATGTATGGCTACCACCAAAGACAGACTTACAGAGAACACTACAGTGTCCCTGATGGAGTGGGAGAAATATGGGGTGCAGAACTCTAGATCTAATAAAAAGACCAGACTTGAAGGTCTGACAGCGTGCAAGTTCCTTGGAAGACATGGCTCTTGGAGTCTCTGTTAGCACAGAACTGAAACATGCCAAAAGCTGACACCTCAGACATAGATTAAACTGGTTTATTAGGCATAAATGATACCATCGAGGAGCATGCTTCTTGATTTAAGTAGATACAGGAGACAAATTGGGCAGCTCCTGTCCAGAGGCATGTTGAGAAGACAGAAGGAGACAGGAGCTGCTTAAATGCACATGGGAAACGGGGTGGAGGAGAATGTGTTGTCACAGTGTCAGGAGAGCAGCTATGGTCACACAACAAAGTGCATGTGAGACTGTGCATGAGAAACTGACTTGAATCATAAACTTCCACTTAACATACTGTAAAAGAAATTTGTTTTTAGCATTTTCTTTCTTAAGCTTGTATATGTATCATGTAAAGGTCATTAATAGATTCAGGCTATATATTATATTAAAAGTAATTATTATAAAACATTTATGAAAATCTTTATAGTTTATAAATTTTATTTATATATTTATAAGCAGCCTCAGAAACAGACATATAAATCTACTAATAATATTTTCATTTTACATGTTAGAGAAGTGAAATTCTTTTTGCCTGAAATGTGTTACCACATTTTACACAACCATTTGAATGCTCTCCTTATTCAATCTCTTAGTAATGTATGGCACTGGTACCTTTTTCCTGTTTTCCAACACTATCTTAAAGACAGTGATTAATTATACAAAAGTAAAGATGTTTACTCGGTGATAGGACTATTAATACAATTTAGAGATAGGTGACTAAATGAGACCAATAAGGGACTAATAGCTAGACTATACACAAAGCATCTATAAATCAATAAGAAAAAAAACACTTGAATCCCAAGAGAATCCACAAAGGGTGTGGAATGCTTTACATTCCTTGAAAATGCTCTGATGCCTCCAAGTCAATGCCTCTGCCTGGAATGCTTCTCCTAACTAATTTCTCCCAGTTCACCTTACTAACCTCTAGTCATTTTTCAGATCTCCTGTCAGAGTCCTCCCTCAACTACCAGTAGGATCTGCTTTCTTAGTTAACAGCCGTTGTTAGGTTCCGTTGAGTCAGTTCTGTCTCATAGTGACCCTGAAGATCAGAGTAGAGCTGCCCTATAGAGTTTCTAAGCAGCGCTTGGAGGATTCAAACTGCTGACCCCTTGGTTGACAGCCATAACACTTCACCACAATGCCAGCAGGGCTTCCTCATGCTGCCAGAGGATCCTGCAACTATTCTTCAAAACATAGATTGCAATGTCTAATTATATCTGGTAATTGGTTAAACGATTCCTGTTTCTACCAGTATTATTAAAGCTCTCGAGGGTACAGACCCTATTGGTTTTTCTCAGCAGCATATCTGAAGCACTTAGCAGAATGCTGGGCACATAGTTGGCCATCATAATGATCTGTTGAATGAGCAAATAAATGTAAAATTTCTTGCTTTATGGAAAATAATACACGACTGCTTTCAGTATTTAAAAATGAGATATTTGAAGAATGAAGTTTAGAACAATAGTAATAATACAGATGTTATGAGTCAGAGAAAGAAACAAGATTCAAAAGGGGAAAATGTGAAATGAAATGAGGACACAGAGACATTTTATTTCTGGATTTAACTAGTAAATAATCACTTTAGTATAGATGTGCAAAAAAGATAAACTTTACTTTTATACTTCTGTGTTCAAAAATCTGTATATAATTCTATAAATATCCAAACAAGTTTGCAAGTTGCGTTCCAGATGACAGTCTTTAAACAATAATGTTATTCCTGTAACAAAACCAGAGGTTTTACATCAAGGGTGTCTATGTACCCAAAGACTCATTGTGCAGACACTAACTCCAAATTATGCTCCTTTAAAATTCACTTACGCATTTCCTTATGTAAACAAAAGTGAAGAACAGTCTGACATAAGAGAGGAATGAGTATTTTGCTGTACTTTTCAAGTATACAACATCTACTTTTTAAGTCTGTGGCATTCCAACTAGCCTAAGGGAAACCTCAGGGAGACAACTATAGATGTTTTACTCCATGCACACACATTTAACAATGACTAACACACATGGAAGCTGTAAATTTGGGACAAAAATCAAAGTTTTCCATTCAAACTCATCTTGCCATTGGGAAAAAGCCTCAGGAACAAGATATTTGTTATTAAGATGGCAGAGTCAATCAGTATAAATACAATTTCAAAGGACAGTAAAGTCTAATCAGGACTTCTTATGTGCCAGTCATTTTTTAAGCATTTTGTCACTTAATCCTTCTGCAAACCCTGGGCCACCATTTGCAGAAGAGGCAACTGAGACTTAGAGGAGTTTAATAATTAACTAAATGACACACAAGAAGAAAACTGTGGGATCACTTGAACCCAGTTGTAACTCCGAAGTATATTTCATGTTAAATTGTTCTTTGAAGATTACTTCCTCTCTTCTTTAAATTCTAGTCTTTCTCAGTCTAGTTATCTTTTTCTCTACAGCACTTCTTAAAATTTTAACCCTGCCCAGCCTTGAGCATTTTCCCTTGAGCCACTATGTAAGTACCTTTCTGACTCGTTACTTTCTAAGTATCCTTTAGTCATGTAACTAGATAGTGAGCAATTTGAGACTAATTTCTATTTTGTATTCCATTGTCTTTCTCATTTCACCTCCTTGGTTATGTAATGAACTGAGCCAGTATTTACCCATGAATACTAAAAATTTTGAAGCATGAATACTTGAAAAAATAATGTTTATAAACAACACCCTATCATTTCCAAGTTTGTGATATAAATATTAGCTTATTTAAGCATCTCTTTTAGGTGAAATTGACTTTAACATTTTCTAAATGAATGTAAGGTAACAGAAGTTTCCCCTCGTCAGAAGTTTACTTCATTAATTAAGTACCATGATGAAGCTGCAAATCCCCAAGCTAGTTTCAAATGGACTTCTCCTATCAGTACTTACTTCTCTACTGAGTGAAATGTAAGAAGAGGTATCTTTTCCAAAAAATCAAGTCCTCCTGGTTGATGGACACTCATACTCCAATATTTGCTTAATCTAAATAGTCTTTAGTAAATTATTTAACTTCCCTAAGCTTCAAGTGTGTTCACCCACTAAAAATGGTGCACCGGAAACAAACAAACTAAAAACCTCACTCCCATCAACTCACAACAACCCTATAGGACTAAGTAGAACTGCCCTATAGGGTTTCCAAGGTTGGAAATATTTATAGAAGCAGACTGTAACATTTTTCTCCTAAATAGTGACTAGTGAGTTCAAACTGCTGACCTTATAATTAGCAGCCAAGCACTTTAACCATGGGGCCACAAGAGCTCCTTCTGAAAGCTCATTGTTTTCATGTTGATTCTGACTCATAGCAACCCTAAATGACAGAGTAGAACTGCCTTGTAGAGTTTCCAAGGAACTCCTAGAAGATTTGAACTGCCAACCTTTCAGTTAGCAGACTTAGCACTTAATGACTACAGCACTAGGGTTTCCTCCTTTTGAAAAGGAAGGTAATAATGTATAATAAGACAGACCTGAAGATTAAATGAGATAATCCATTTAAAGCAAGTACTGCAGAGGCTTGCATGTTGCTGTGATGCTGGAAGCAATGCCTTCGGTATTTAGAGGCTATCAGGGTCACCCTTGGCAGATAGATTTCAGCTGACCTTCTAGACCAAGGCAGATTATAAAGAAGGACCTGGCGGTCTACTTTTGAAAAGAATTAGCCAATGAAAACTTTATGAAAAGCAGCTGAACATTGAAGTAATTTGGAAGATGAGCCCTGAAGTTGGAAGGCACTCAAAAGATGACTGGGGAAGAGCTGTCCCCTCAAAGTAGATCTGACCTTAATGACATAGATGGAGTCAAGCTTTCAAGGCCTTTATTTGCTGATGTGGTACCACTCAAAATGAGAAGAAACAGCTGCAAACATCCGTTTATAATCAGAAGGTGGAATGCATGAATCTAGGAAAATTAGAAATCATCAAAAATGAAATAGAGTGCATAAACATTGTTATCTTAAGCATTAGTGAGGTGAAGTGGACTGGTGTTTGTCACTTCGAATCAATCATATGATCTACTAGGCCAGGAGTGACAACTTGCAGAGGAATGACACTGCATTCATCATCAAGAAGAACATTTCCTGATCTATCATCAAGTACGACACTGTCAGCCTTCAGTGTGAATTAGACCTCAACATAAAGAAAACAAACATTGTCACAAATGGGCAAATAAGTGACATCATGATAAACAAAGAAAGGGCTGATTGTCAAGGATTTCATTTTACTTGGATTCACAATTGACACCTGTGGAAACAGCCGTCAAGAAATCAAAAGATGCCTTGCATTGGGCAAATTTGCTGCAAAAGATCTCTTTGAAGTGTTGAAAAGCAAAAATGTCACCTTGAAGACTAAGTTGTGCATGACCCAAGCCACGATAGTTTCAATCACTTCACATGCATGCAAAAGCTGGGCTATGGATAAGGATGACAGAAGAATTGACACCTTTGAATAATAGTGTTGATGAATAATGTTGTAATACCATGGACTGCCAAAAGAAACACATCTGTGTTGGATGAAGTACAATAAGTGTTTCTTAGAAGCAAGGATGGTGACAGTATTTCTTAAATATTTTGGACATGTTGTCTGGAGGGACAGTCTGTGGAGAAGGAGATTATTTTTGGTAAAGTAGTAGATCAATGAAAAAGAATTCCCTGAACAAGATGGACTAACACAACGGCTGCAACAATGGACTCAAGCACGACCAGGATTATGGGTGTGGTGCCAGACTGGGCAGTGTTTCCTTCTGTTCTGTGTTGACTCACTATAAGCTGGAACTGTCTCAACAATCTAACAGCAACATGACATGGAGAAAGTTCTCGAGGTTAATTTCTTTCTCTTCCTTTTTCTTGAGTTTTTCTCTTGCAGTCTCAGTTCTCATCAGTTCTTGTTCTGTTTCCCTGAGAGAAGGGGATTTTCTTTTTTTAATTTTGCTTTTTATCCCCTCACTAACAGCATTCAATATTGGCCTGCTTAATCAATTAAATTTACCTCGATACTTAATGTCTTTCTTAATGGAAGTCTCCACAAATTCTTCACTTCTCTTGCTTTTTCTAGAAATTCTGGAATTTAGAATGTTCTAGCAAAGAACATATTTTTTTAAGCATGTAATTCATCTTGAACTTGAGCACATCAGAAAACATCATTAAATTAACATTTACTGAAGTGAGAGGGTAGAAAGAATGTAATTATTTTTCGTTCAATATGTCCATAGAAATTCAGCATGTCTACATTTAATTAGAGTTTACTGGGCCCACTCTAGCCAAGCTAAAACATTTCCAAATCCACAATGACTTTTAGAGAGAAAGGATGGCTTGTTAAAAGACTCACCTCCAGTCAACTTGATGTTCAGGTATATATAAATTATCAACAGCATGCAAACCCAGGAAGATAATTAATGGGAAAATGATGTCCAGAAATGGCGGTAAGGAATAAATATTACCATAATCCATAGGGTAGAACACCTTGATGCTCAGGTTTATTGATATTAGTAGCATTTTTTGTGATATCAAAATATGGCCCACAAATTCTTTTGACACATCTCCCATCAAGATATTCGATTTTTATTTCTTACCCTTAAATTTGGGCTCTGTGACTTTACAAGCAGTAGAAAGTGATGGTGTGAAAAATGTCTGGGTCCAGATCACCAAAACCTGATGATTTTCATTTCCGCTTTTTTTATAGGAACCCAGCCACCACGATGTAAAGAAGCCCTATCAGCTCATGGAAAGTACTGTGAGGAAATGAACCAAGGACTCTGGCCCACAGCCCTTATGAGTTGTTAGCAAACAGTCGCATCAACTTACCAACCGTAAGAGTGAATTTTCTTGACAGTGAATCCTCCAACCTCCAACTGATGTCCTTCAGAGGAAAGACGAGTTGTGCCAATCAAATCCTGCCAAAGTTGCAGATTCATGAACAGTATAAACTTTGTTGTTATTTGAGCTAAGTTTGAGGGTAATTTGTCCTTGTTAGCTGCCACTGAACAGGCCCTGACTCACGGTGACTTCATGTGTTACAGAGTAGAGCTGGATTTTATTGGCTGTAGTCTTTATGGAAGCAGATCACTAGGGCTTTTTTCCACAGAGCCTCTAGGTGGGTTTGAACCTCCAGCTTTTAGGTTAGCAGCTAGTCACAAATCACATGTGGCACTCATGCTCCTGGGGACATTTATCAATAATCAGTAAATAACTGAAACAGATACATATTGAAAATCAAAATCAGTCTTGCTTGGCTAAAGTTATGAGATGCTAATATGACAATGAAGATCTGTGCCATCTATGATCTCTATATTCTAGTAGTCTACTAAATATTTCAACTTAAGATCCCACTGATTATGCGTAACTTTCAGGTATGTTGATATTCATCTGGATCTATAGCCATACACACATGCTTACACAATAACACATATGTGTATATGTGTACAAAAGGCAACATATAGCCTAGGAAATCACCAACATAAAACACCAATCCTGCTTCTATTTGTCCTGTTACAGTGTGAGAAAATCATTAAAATATTTGAAAAATTCTGAAAATGTACTAACATTGTATCAATTATTCTGTTTCCCAACTGTAGATACTACATCAAATAATTTTATTTTCATTTCATCTTTAAAACATGACAACATTTTCAGCTAAGAAGTGAGCGGAAATCAGTCTTCTGTGTATGATTTAAAAGCAACAAAAATTACCTCACTTTGAAATATGCATGATCAGAGAAATGCAAGGAACCATGGTTGGCAGTTGATCAAATTTAGGTGTGTAAATAGAGTGGTTAATAGCAGAAACTCAGGTGTGAGCAAAGTTTGAGCCATAATTTATTTGGTCTTGATCCAGCTCGATGGCACTTGGCTTTGGCTGGCTTATTCTTCTCAATGATAAATTTCATCAGACCTCTCTCAGAAACAGACCTCCTTCTGAATCAATGAGGATTAAGCCCTCCCTCCCTATAGGGTCACTTTAAGTCAGAATCAGCTCAGTGGCATTGGATTTTCCTCACATATTGAACTTTTTTCTTCTTCTTTTTTTTTTATTATGAGTGAGTGAAAATGTACATTCCCGTATAAATTTACATGCCCACCTATATTGATAACTGACACTCTGAGGAGAGAATAATATTTTGTTCAGATAGGAAAACAGATCAAATCATGGAATAAGGGGACAAACTGTAATTTCTTAAAAAAAGAGGCCTCTGTAGAATCTGAGTTTTTCAGTCTGTTCAACCTTCACTGTGCTAAAAAACAAAGGAAAAGAAAAAGATATAGACAAAATGCCTTTTGTTATATTTTGTCTTAATGGCAAATTTTGATAAAGGAAAGTATAACTTTCAGATGGAAGGGACTTTTGAGTTCACTTTCAGAACCAACACTTTTGTTTTACAAGTGAGGGAACAAACCCACAGAGGTAAAGTAACTCACCCAGTTCCTCACAACTTGCTGATGATGAAACATGGAATGGAACCCACGTCTCCTTCAAATTCCTCTAATGTGTTGTAGCTGAATCACGAAATAACAGGGAATACCCAGAAAGAAACAGTAATACTATGCCAACATTCTTATTTCTTAAGCTGTAATGTTACTAGGTTCATATATATGGCATATGTGTTTCATGTGTATAAAACATGTATGGTGATACAGTGCTATTAATTCTTTCATTGAAACAACTCTGAGATGACTGTATGAGAACTGTTTATTATAAAGACAGGGAAAGTTGGTTTGCGCATGTTTTTAATGTTATTGGCAACACTAGAGAATGCTTTCTTCTCTTCCCATTATTGCTGTGAAATTCCGTCTAGTAAAACTGTCCCAGACAGCTGGGAGAATTACTGTTTCCTTCATCAAGTAATAGAAGGAATAATCTCTGGTGAGAAATTAAAGCAATTGGTTGCAGGTGAGATTAACTGATTTTATGATCTTGGAGCCAGAGACAGCAGAGAAAAGCAAATGAGCATGACCCCACTTGTATTTTGACTGATCCTTGGAGTCATATAAGCATAAAGGGACTGTGATCCGTATGCAAGTCCAGTCAGCCCACAGACAATGGAAAAATGGAGCAATGGAGAATCACTTTGGGAATCTGTTTGGTGCTTACCAAATGTGTCAGTAAAAACCTTGTTAAAGCAGAGTCTCAAGCAAGCGCTATCATCCAGTGATTAGAGTTTCTTTATCCAAGTTGTGTAATTCACTTGATGTGTTTTATCACTCTAAATTCATTAGCTATTTTTGAATAAAGAACCCACAAATGTTATTTTTTTTCCAGATTTCTCTCATTAAAGGTTAATTGTTTTCTTTCTCCTATCTAAAACACAACTATTGAAATAGAGACAACTTAGTAATTTTGAGAAACTCAGAGTTCCTTTAAAGTACAAGGTACAGATGGGCTACATTATACAACTCTTCACTGAAATAGATCTTCACTAATGTTCAGGGTCTCTGTATTGCACAACTCTAGGGGCATCATTGACAACATGGTCTACATGAATGAAGCATCTAGTTACTTGTCTGGTTAAAAGAAAAAGATTCTGAGAGATGGGGTGATGAATAATATCTTGTGTTAGGAAGGAACTGAGATGTGCAAGTCCTAACTCCCATGATGAAAAACGTAGTAGCTTAGTTATCAAGTGCTGCTATAACAAAAATGCCATAAATATTTGGCTTTAATAAACAAAATATATATATTTTTTTCACAGTTTTGTATGCTAGAGGTACAAATTGAGAGTACTATCTCTAGGGGAAGGCTTTCTGTTCTGTCAGCTCTGGAAGAACGTCATCCTCTCTTCAGCTTCTACTTCCGGGTTCCCAGATTTCTAAGGGCCTTAGGTTCTGTTACTCCGTCTGTCTTTCTCTCTGCTAGTTTGATTGATTTCATTTTACATCTCAAAAGAGACTGATTTAAGACATACTCTACACTAATAATGCCTTATAAACATAATAAAGATAGGCTAATACCAAATGGGACTGTAAACACAGGCATTAGGATTTATAATACATTTTGGGGGGAACATAACTCAGTCCATAACACTCCACCTTTTGCCCCATATATTCATGTTCTTGTCACATGCAAAACATACTTCATCCTAAAAGTCTTAAATCAACTCCAAGTTCAAAGTCTCATCTTTTAGATCACCTAAATCAAATATGGTGAGCCTTTAGGAGTATTCCATCTTGAGGCAAAATTCGTCTTCATTTGTGAATTTATGAAATCTAGAATACAAGTTATCTGTTTCCAAAGCACCATGATGCAACAGGTACAAGGTAGACATTTCCATTACAAATGGGAGAAATTGGAGGAAAAGAAGGGACAACAAGCACCAGTCAAGACCGACACCCAGCAAAATAATTTATGTTACCTCTCAAGACTTAGGAAATCCTGGTGGTGAAGTGGCGAAGTGCTACATCTGCTAACCAAAGCATCAGCAGTTTGAATCCACAAAGCACTCCTTGGAAACTCTTTGGGGCAGTTCTATTCTGTCTTATAGGGTCTCCTTGAGTCAGAATCAACTTTACAGCAGTAGGTTTTTTTCTCAAGGCTTCAAAACAATCCACTTCTCTGTGATCATCTGGGCAACAGCCCTGCCCTCCAGACTATGGCTATTGGTCATGATCTCTGGATACTGTATGGAGGCTTGTTGGCCCCGGGGTTCAGTCCCACCTTTCAGGCCCATTAGGAGGGCAATTCTGTTCCCTCAGCTTTGGGTGGCCCCATTTTTCTAGTCTATCTGAGTGGTGATCCCACCCTTTCAGTCCCCAACAATCCCCATTCTTCTGTCCTTTAACATAATACTGCTGTCTACTTAGCACTGGGGAGGGAGGTCATCCCATCCCCCTGGCACACCTTAATGGCAGCCCCACTCTCAAGGGATAGTTGGAGAGGATCTGACTCTTTAAAACCTGCATAAAAAGCATCACCTTTTTCCCATTGTTCAATCATACACTCATCACATTCTTTTAAAGCCTTACCAGAAGCACATTTAATATCCACATTTCTAGGAAAATTCTATTGCTGCTGCCTTATTCTCTAGGACGATAGAAATCGTCTCTGTAGCTCTCCTTACTTCCTTCCGAGCCTTCATCATCTTAGATGTCCATTGTTCTACCAACAGTCTCTTGAAGACTATCTAAGTTTTTACCGTTAGGCACCTTAAAATTCTTCCATCCTCTACTCATTACCTATTTTCAAAACCACTTCTAAGTTATTGATATCTGTTAGAGCAGTAAGCTACTCTGCCTGTACCAAATTCTGTCTAAGCAACCTATTGCTGCTATAACAGAAATGCCTTAAGTGGGTGGTTTTAACAAACACAAATTTATTTTCTCACAGTTCAGGCCACTGGAATTCTAAACTCATGGTGCCAGCTCTAGTGAGAGGCTTTCTCTGCTGCCTCACCTTCTGTTCTCTGGTTCCTTGGAGATCTCCATGTGTCTTCATATCTATCTTTCTCAATCTCTCTCTCTCTCTGCTATTCTTGATTAGTTTCATTTTATATCTTAAAAGAGATTGACTCGAGATACACGTGACACTAATCCCACCTCATTATCATAATAAGGACAATCCAGTCCCGAATAAGATTATAACTACAAGCATATAGATTAGGACTTACAAGACGTATTTCGGAGGGATATAACTAAATCTGTAACATACGGAGGACAGCAGATTAATGAGGAGTATATGAGACAGATGAAAGAATAATCTAGTTTGAAGAGGAGTATGCCAAATGTTGTTTAATCAGGCAGAGGGGACGTATGTTTCTACCAAAGCTTACAAAAGCGGCAGAGTTGAGTTTGGCTTTTTAAGGGGACCTCAGATACCTATACTTGAAGTTTCCAGTAGTTCCTTTATTGGCATGTTTATTTCCACCTTGCACATTCATGCCCCAATCCATTCCCTGCTTTGGAATTAGAGTTTTCTCTTAAAACATAAGCAGACCTATATGATTTAGCTTGTTTGCAAGGAAATGTGATCTAATTTCTACTTTTTTCTTCCTCTCCTGCAGACATCTGGCACCTCCTTTCCTACCACTCCACACCCTTATTCTTTGTGTTCCAACTCTTTGGCCTTCTTGTTCCTAAAATAGGCCAAGTTCATTCATACTTTAGTGCTTGTGCAGTCATTTTCCTTCAGTCTGGAATGTTCTATCCCAAGATATTTTCATGCTTACTTCATTCTTCCCATTTCTCAGCTCAAGTATTCCCAATTTACTAATGACTTTCTGGAATATCTAGTTCAAATAAGCACACCTCTAGCTAACCACTTTTTATCTTGTTCTGATTTCATTTTATTTTATTTATAGAATCATTTAGTGAGATTATTTTTATGCTTTATGTCGACTATTCTATATTCTGTTCTCTGCCATATTCCATCCAACAAAGACTTCATCTGGTATAAAACCAAACGAAACTGATCAATACCCTTGCCCTTAAGTTGAGTCATAGTGGCCCTATAGGAAGAGTAGAAGAACCTCATAAAGTTTCGAAGGAGCACCTGGTGGATTCAAACTGCTGAACTTTTCATTATCAGCCAAATTCTTTCTTCTTCTTTTTTTTTTTTTTAAAAAAGTTATTGTGCTTTAAGTGATAGTTTATAACCAAAATCCATTTGCCTTGTATAACCCAGAACACACGTTGCTATGCAACTCTAACTTCTCTCATACACTCCTACCCAATGACAGCACATTCTCTCTTTCCACCCTCTATTTCTCAGGTCCATTCAACCAACTTCCAGTCCCCCTCTACTCTCTCATCTAGCCTCTAGAGAAGATCTGCTCAGACAGCCTCATGTATATATTTTAGCCAGGAAGCACATTGGTTGGTAGCATGACTCTATTCATATGTCTTAAAGTCTAGTCCAATCTTTGACTGGACAGTTGGCTTCAGTACTGGATTCAGCTCTGGGCTAACAGAACCTGGGGGCAACATCCTCAGGGAATGCTCCAGTCTTATGTACCATCAAGTCTGGTCTTTTAATAGAGTAACACTTCTGCACACCGTGTTTCTCCTGCTACATCAGGGACTTCACATTTCATTCCTTGTCAAGGGAGTCGTTGGTGATGGCAAGGTACTGTCTAGTTTTTCTGGTCTCATACTGATGTAGTCTTCAGATCATATGGTACTCTCTGTCTCCTGGGCTCACATTTTCCTATCTTTGATGTCCCTCATTTTCTTCTGTTTCAGATGGATTGGAACCAATTGATGGTACTTAGATGGTCATTTGCTAGCTTTTAAAAACTGAGATGCCATACATCAAAGTGGCATACAGAACATTTTACTAAAAACATAAAATGTAGTTATGCCAATTATCGTAGATGTTTCCTGAAACCACAGTCCCCAGACCTTTGACCCTGCCACTCTGTTCTTCAAAATGTTGAGCTGTACTTGGAAAGCTTTTTAGATTTTGGAGTAGTACAGTTGTGCTAAGTTTCCTTCTACTGCATGCTGTCACTCCCTTCACCTAACCCAATTCCTGTCTACCATCTAATCTATGAGTACTCTCTCTTGCCCTACCTACCTTTGTAACTATCAAAGATTATTTTCTTCTGTGTTTAACCTTTTCTTAAGGCCTTATTAGAGTGCTTTCGTACAACACTTGTCCTTTGCAACGAATTTCACTTAGCATGATGTCTTCCAGACGATTCCATGTTGTTTCCTAAGATCATTGTTGTTCTTTATCATTGAATAGTATTCCATTGCATGACTATAAATTTACCTTAGTTTGTTTATCCTTTCCTATGATGATGGGCACCTAGGTTGATTGCATCTTTTTGCTGTTGCCAACAGTGTTGCAGTAAACATTGGTGTGCATGTATCTATTTGTGTGACAGCCCTTATTCTCCGGGATATATTCCAAGAAGTGGGATTACTGGATCATTTGGTGTTTCTATTTCTAGCTTTTTAAGAAAGCATCCAATTTCCAGTGTGGTTGTGCCATTTGTGTAGAAGAATTCCAGTCTCTCCACAAGCTCTCCAACATTTGTTGTTTTGTGATTTTTGGATTGACACCAGCATTATTTGAGTGAGAAGGGGTATCTCACTTTAGTTTTGATTTGGATTTCTCTTACCAGTAATGATCGTGAACATTTCCTCTCGTGAGCATTTCCTCACGTATTTGTCAGACGCTTGGAAGTCTTATTTGGTGTAGTGTGTATTCATGTCCTTTGCCCATTGTTTAACTGTGTTGTCTTTTTCTTGTTGAAAGTTAGTACCATGCTATCAGTCAGAATCAACTTGAAGTCACTGGGTTTGGTTTTTTGATTTTATCATACCCTGACTGAATTCTTGAAGGGTGATTCCTGTATTACTTAGCTTGTGATGCCAATTGGATACGGTCTTGCCAAAAATCCTTTCCCAGGATGTATGTAGTCTTTTTATTCTTTTGGTGAAGTCTTTGTATGACTTTGTTTGATTTTTCAGGAGTTCCCAATTACCTAGTCTCTCTTCTGGTATCTGTGCATTATTAGTAATGTTTTACAGTCTGTTTATGCTGTGTGTTAGGGGTCCTCCGAGTGTTGTCTCAAATTTTTCTCCCATGATCTTTATTGTTTTCGATTTTATATTTAGTTGTTTGATTCATTTTGTGTTAGTTTTTGTGCTTCACATTTTTGCAAATGGATATCCAGTTTCTAAAGAGACAGTTTTTTTTCTCAGTTTATAGACTTTGTCAAATATCACTCGCTCGCAGGTAGACAGTATTATATCCGAATTCCCAAGTCTGTTCCATTGATCTACATATCTGTTTCTGTACCAGTGCCAGGAGGTTTTGACTGATGTGGCAGTGGAAAAGGTTCTAAAGTCATGTAGTGTGAGGTTTCCCACTTTGTTCTTCTTCAGTAATGCTTTACTTGTCTGGTACTTCTTCCCTTTCCATATGAAGTTGGTGATTTTTCTCTTCATCTCATTAAAAAATGTCATTGAAATTTGTATTTGGATAGTATTTTATTTATAGTTCACTTTAGGTAGAATAGATGCTTTCATGATGTTAAGTCTCCCTATCCATGTGCAAGGTAGATTTCTCCACTTGTGTAGGCCTCTTTTAGTTTCTTGCAATGGAGTCCTGAAATTTTATTTCTACAGGTCTTTTACATCTCTTATTAGATTTATGCTTGAGTATTTTATCTTTTTGTGGGCAACAGTAAATGGCATTGATTTGGTCATTTCATTATTGATGGTCCCTTTGTTGGTATAAAGAAATCCAGCTGGTTTTTGTACATTCATCTTGTCTCCTGATACTTTGCTCTTATACTACTTCCAGTAGGTTTGTCTGTGTGTGTGTGTGTGTGTGTGTGTGCGTGCACATGCGTGTGTGAGATTCTTTAGGGTTTTCTATGTATAAGATCATGACATCTGCAAGTGGAGATACTTTTACTACTTTCTTATCTGTTTGGAAGTACTTTATTTCTTTGTCTTGCTGATTGGTCTAGCTAGAACCTCCAGGACAATGTAGGATAAGAATGGTAACAGTGGACATCGCTGTCTGGTTTCTGTTCTCAAGGAGAATGCTTACAGACTCTTTCCATTTAGGATGATGTTGGCTGTTGGCTCTGCACAGATGGCCCTCTTTATGTTGAGGAATTTATCCCTTATTATTATTGTGCTGAGTATTTTTAACATGAATTGGTGTTTGACTTTGTCAAATGTCTTTCCTGCATCAATTGATAAAATCAAGGGTTTCTGTCTTTTGTTTTATTTCTTTGGTTGAGTACATTAATGGTTTTTCTAACCACTGGTATGAATCCCACTTCATCACTGTGAATTTTTTTTATATATATGTTGTTGAATTCTAGTGACAAGAATTTTGCTGAGGATTTTTACATCTAAGTTAATGAGTGATATTATTCTGTAATTTTCCTCTTTGTGTGTCTTTACCTGGCATCAGGTATATGCTAGCTTCACAGAATGAATTTGGGAACATTCCTTCCTCTTCTATGAGATTAGCATTGCTATTCCTGCTCCTTTTTGAATGTTGATAGCTTGGAAATATTTTTTCCATTCTTTGAGTTTTAGTTTGTTCATGTCTTTGAATCCAAGGTGTGTCTCCTGTAGATAACATATAAATAGGTCTTTCTTTCTGTCTTTTTCTCTAATTCTATCTGCCATTCTTTATCTCTTTATTGCTATACTTAGACAATTTACTTTCAGCATGATTATTGATAGGTAAGAACTGAATGTTGTCATTTTGATGCCTTTTTCTCTGTGTGTTGTAGACAAATCCTTTGTTCCATTTAATTTTCTATGCAGAGTCTTTTTCCTTCATTTGTTTCTTTTCATCTTTTTCAATGTTGGTAGTTTGGCATTTGCTGAAACTTCATGGTTTTCTTGTTTATTATTTTGATGTGTAGGGTTGATAGTTTCCTTTGTGGTTACCTTAGTATTTACCCCTCTTTTTCAAAATTTAAACCAGTCTTCAGTTTCTTTGGAAACTCTTGTGGCATATGGGTTCAGTGCTGTGTCTGCTAACGAGAAGTTTGGCTGTTCAAATCCACCAGGAGCTCCTTGGAAACTCTATGGAGCAGTTCTACTCTGTCCTGTAGGGTTGCTATGAGTCAGAATCAACTCGATGGCACCAGCTTTAAGTTACTACCTTGACTTTCTCTCCGTAAGAAAAATCTATGACTACGTTCTCTTTTGATTCCTTCGTTTTTGTTATAATGTTTAAATAACGACACACCTTTTCCATGTTTTCAGTTTCTTGCCTATGATTTACTTTTGTGACTCCCTTCTGTGAGTAGATATCCAGAAGCTCTGTTCTGTGGTCTGGTCTTAGGTTCTTACCTGGTATTACTGATTTTCCAACCAAAGGATTCACTTAATGTTTCTTGTAACTTTGATTTGCTTTCTGAAAATTCCTTAAATTTCTGTTTATCTAGAAATGTCCTAATGTCATCATATTTGAGGTACAATTTTGCTAGATATGTAATTCTTGGTTGGTAATTTTTTTCCTTCAAGGTTTTGCATCTAGGATAGAGATCTTCTTAACTTTCATGATATCAGGGAAGTTTTCTGTCATCAAATCTTTGACAATTCTCTCAGCATTTTCTGTTATCCTGTTCCTGTGTTGATTGGTGTTCCAGTCACTTATGATGGCACAGTGATTAAGTGATACGCAGCTAATCACAAAGTCAGCTGTCAGATCCACCAGGTGCTCCTTGGAAACTTTATGGGACAGTTCTATTCTGTCTATAGAGTCTCTATGAGAAGGAATTGACTCAGCAGCATTTAGTTCAGGTTTTTTAATCACTTGTAGATTATTACTCTTCACAGAGTTCCACATAATTCTTAGTGTTTCTTGATCTTTTTAAAATTCTTTTATCTGATTTTTCCTCAAATATGTTGATATCACATATTGCTTTATCTTTAGACTCACTAATTTGGCCTTCCATTGCCTCAGTTCTGTTCTTTTGACTTTCTGTTGAGTTGTTTAATTCTGTAAATTTATTATTCATTTTCTGCTTTCTTTCAGCCTGTTCAATTTGTCATTGTTCTCTGCTTCATTTTGTCTTATCTCCTTCCTTATCTCTTGAACAATTCTAAACAATTAATCTTGTGTATTGTAACTTCTGATAATTTCGAGAAATTCTCTTCCTCTAGAAAATTTGATTCTTTGCTTTCAAAGCTTTCTGACAAACCTGTGGTCTGCTTTTTTAAGTGCTTTGGTACTGACAGTTGTGTCCAAGCCTTAGTAAGCTGTATCTATTTATTTTGTATTTGCTTACCCTGGTGATGTGGTGGTTAAGTGCTATGGCTGCTTATCAAAAGGTCAGCAGTTCAAATCTTTCAAGTGCTCCTTACAAACTCTACTGGCTACTCTATTCTGTCCCATGTGGTCGCTATGAGTTGGAATCAACTTGCCAGCAATGGGTCTATTTTTGGGTTTTTTTTTTTTTTTTTTGGTACTGTGTTCTAGCTTCTTGTTTTTAAATACACAAATGGGCTGGTAGTGTGTGGTCATTTAGTTATTGTTTTCTTTGAATTGTTACTTGACAGGGACACCTGAACTGAATCTATGTAAGAAAAGTAAGTGGACTCTTGGGCTCCCATGTCTATTTTCCAAGCCACTAGAAATTTGTAGTTACTTATGTTTGCCTACCGTGTTCTAATTTCTTATTTTAAAGTGTACAGTTTAATCTTCTTATACAGGTTGAGCTCAAGTGTCCCAGTGGACAGTCACCAAGTATGTGACACAGACTCTCGCCTATTGTCCTAGGTGGCCAAGGTGATTGGTAGAGGTACAGGTGTCTGGCTGTAGACACTGGGAGAGGCAGGGGGATAATAGTCATCCCTGAGTTTCCATGAGGATGGCATATCCCCATAGCTCTGAATCTAAGTGAAGAAACAGTTTCTGCCCTGATTTTCCAGCATAGAGGATTTGGCAGAATCTCTCCTCACCTCTTCAAGTTTGTTACATTGTTCCCCCTCTAAGTTTCAGAGAATGGCTCAGGGTGGGCTTAATGAGTCCTACCCATGGCTCAGTTAATAGCATAAGACTCTAGTGGGAGGAGCGGTGCAGAGAAGAAAGGGTGGAGAACTGGGAGAAGGGAGACAAGCATATCTCAAAGGAAAGATTTAGATCGGCTCACGGTAGGTTACACACAAAGATTTAGCTTTTGATGATTTGGTGGTGTTTTTTACTGGTTCTGGGGGCACAAATGGATTCTTCAGTTACTTCTGCTGCAGAGGACACACACTAACTGCTCTGCTCAGCTCACAACACGGTAGCTGTGGCCATTTCCCAGCTGATCAGGTCTGTAGAACCCTAGGTACTTCTGGTGCTACTCTCCCTTCATCCTTGCTCAGTCCAATTTCTCACCCTTCCCTTTGATGTTCATGGCTCCTAGGATGTCATATGTCCTGGATTCACTTGTTCTTTGGGGTCTTTGTTGTTAAACGGATCACAGAAAACATCTATCTACTCCGCCACCTTGGCCCCAGCCCCCAGCAGCCAAACCCTTTAACAAATACACCACCAGGTTTTCCTCATCTTGTCTAGCAGGTGTGTTTTCATTGCAGTTATTAGATATTGATGTGTTGAATTCAATTCATAGTGACCCCATATGACACAGTATTACTGCCCCATAAGGTTTTTTAGGCTATAAGCTTTATGTGACAACTGACTGAAACAGAACCCTATTTGTGCCCAATCCAAAGAAAGGTGATCCAACAGAATGCAGAAATTATCAGATAGTTCAACAGAGTGTATCATAACTAACTATGAATAACATTGAGAAGAATATGAATTTCAGAACACACAGTTGTACTCATGACTAACCTGTACAAAGACCAAGAAGCAGTCACTCAAACAAAAAGGGGACACTCACATGTCTTAAAATCATGAAAGGTAGACATCAGGATTATATCCTTTCACTATATTATTTTCTGTATGCTGAGCAAATAACCTGACTATATAAAGATGAATATTGCATCAGGATTGGAAGAATACTCATTAGAACCTTGCAATATGCAGATAACACAACCTTGCTTTCTGAAAGTGAAGCACTTACTGATGACAGTCAAAGACTACAGCCTTCAGTATGGATTAAACTCAACATAAAGAAAGCAAAAATTCTCACAACTGGAGCAATAATGAACATCGTAATAAACAGAAAAATATTTAAGTTATTGAGGATCTCATTTTACATAGATCCAGAATCAACTTACATGAAAATAGTAGTCAAGAAAATAAAAGGCATATTGCCTAATGCAATATGTCTTTTTTGTTAAAAATCTGTTGAGAAACAAAGATATTACTTTGAAGACTAAGGTGCACCTGAACCAAGTCATAGTATTTTCAATTGCTTTATATATGTGTGAAAGCTGGACAATGAATAAGCAAAATTGAAAAAGAATTGATGCCTTTGAGCTATGGCTTTGGCAAAGAATAATGAATATACAGTAGACTAACAAAAGAAGGAACAAATCCCTCCAGAAAAAAGTACTGTCAGAACATAGCTGAATAGGGCATTTCTGCAAGATACCTTTAAATTTCTCAAAAGTAAAGATACCACTTTTTGACAAGAACAGTCTTCATGGGAGCAGATCTTTCTCCTGTAGATCTCTGAGTGCTTGAACTCCCAGTCCTCCAGTAGGCAGCGGATCACCAGAACTCCAGAAAAAGTGGATACTCACTATATATTTGCTGAGGAAATAACTCTGACTTGATATATTAGTTACCTAATCTTGCCTCAATGGCACTTGACTTAATCTTGCCATAACAAACATCACAGATCATTTGCTTTCAAGAACAGACAATTATTTTTTGACAATTCAGGAAGCTAGAAGTCCAGTTTCAGGAAATGGATCTAAGAGAAGTTTTTTCCTGTCTATCTCCAATTTTAGTAGCTACTAGCAATGCTTGTGGATGCTAGCAATCCTTGTGAATATCTCCATAATCTGTCTTCCTATTCTCTATATTGTGTTTCTGTACTTACTTTCTCTTTTTATAACTCAGAAGTAATTAGATGTAGGATCCACCTCCTCCAATATGGGCATGCCTTAATTAACATAACGAATAAGACTATTTTCTAATACTATCATATTTACAGTTTGACCAAACCTAAATTCATGGAAAAGGTTTGAAACACTTGCTGAGCAAGATCAAAGACCACATCCTTCAGCACAGATTGTATCTCAACTTCAAGAAAACAAAAATTCTCACAACTGGACCTGCCAGCAATATCATGATAAATGGAGAAAGGATTGAGGTTGCCAAGAATTTCATTTTTACTTGGTTCCACAATCAGTGTCCACGGAAGTAGCAGTCAAGAAATCAAAAGACTCGTTGTATTGGGAAAATATGCTTCAAAGAACTTCTTTAAAAGCATTGAAAAGTAAAGATGCCACCTTGAAAACTAAGGTATGATTGACTGAAACCATGGTATTTTCAATCACATCATATACATGTAAAAGCTGGACAATGAATAAGGAAGGTAGGGTAGAACTGATGCCTTTAACTTGTGGTGTTGGAGAATATTTTGGACAGTCAAAAGGATGGATCTGCTCTGGAAGAAGTATAATCAGAGTGATCCATGGAAACAAGGATGGTAAGACTGCATCTTACTTATTTTGGATGTATTTTCAGGAGGCATCAGTCCCCGGAGGAGGACACCATGCTTGGTAGAGTGGCAGATCAGTGAAAAAGAGGCAGGCCCTTAAGGAGATGGACTGATACAGTGTCTGCAATGAAGGATTTAAGCGTAAAAACATTTGCTGGTATGACAGAAGTCCAGGCAGTATTTTGTTCTGTTGTGCACAAGGCTGCCATGAGTTGGAACAAATTCGACAGTACCCAACAACAACAACAAGGAACTTACTGCTGTTGAGTCAATTCTGACTCACAGTGACCTTGCAAGAATGAGCAGAACTGCCCCATAAAGTTTCCAAGGCCACAAATCTTTGTGGAAATGTACTGCCACATGTTTCTCAAATGGAACCAGTGGTGGATTTGAACTGTTGACCTTTAACTACTATACTACCAGGGTTCCATTTACAGGTATGAACCAAAAACAAACTTGCTGTCTAGTTGATTCTGACTCATAGTGACCCTATAGGACAGATTAGAACTGCCCTATAACATTTCCAGGGAGCAGCTAGTGTATTTGAACTGCTATCCTCTTGTTTAGCAGCCTGAATTCATTACTATTGAGCCACCATTTACAGATTCAGGGACCAGAATTTCAATACATATTTTTGGGATCACAATTCAATTCATAATACTCGAACAACTCTCATTGTTTTGCTAATTATTTCAGCTTTCAAAAAGTCCAAAATAAGCAAGAGGAGCTGCTACTTTGAACTTCTCTATAACAAGCAAACATTGATTGAGTCAATGGGAGTGACAGTAGCTTTGGAGAATGTGAACAATGTTCTTGGAATTAATAATAAAGCTCTGGAAAGGAATGTTGGTTTATAGCCAGGCATGTATCCTAGGCTTCAAAAAAGAAGATGTTTAAAAGTATAAGACAAATTAGGTATGATTACATGGCCAGTGATTTGAAAAAATAAGACTGCTCCAGTGTGGTGAAGAATAATAATTACATCCCAGAAACACAGTGATTGATTATATTTTTTTCGAAAAAGAAGACTTAGGTACTGTCGGGGATGACATCATATTTTTTTAAAGACATGTGCAAAAGGCAGGATAAACAGTGTCTAATAAACAAATCAAAGACAGCGTGCCATAAACCTTTGAGAACTAAGAGGCAAAGCCCCAAATGGAGAGTGAAATTCAAAAAACAGAATTTAGAGCTTAAATGACTTTTAAAAATACTGTAACTAGTAGTAGCAGAATGGATAGTAAAGAACCAAAAATGTTTGAGTGAGACAGCAGCATTTTTAGTAAAAGACTAAATTCATAATTCTTGCATTGATTCCAAATTTTTAACCAAGGGAAATGATTTTCAGTCTCAATAAAGGAGAAACATGGAGAACAAGAAAATGAGACATAAAGGAAAATAAGACAAATCTATTTATAGGAGAGAAATACACTCCAGAGTACTGAAACAACTTATCATCTTCTCATTATGGAAAACTTTTTCTTTATACATTTTGGGAAACACTGTGCTGTTGCACGCTTCAGAGTTTATACTCAGCCCTGTTATGTTCAACATTTTTACAAATGACCTACATGAAAATGAGAGAATCTGCTTATACCTATAGCCAATACGAAGCTAGGGAAGACAGTTAATATGATGGATGACTGAATCAAGCTTTAAAAATATTATGACGACCTGGAATATTGGACTGAAACTAACAAGATAGTATTGGACTGCAAGATCATTTTCACATGTACAGGAAAGGAAACACCTGACCGGACAGAAATTTATATGAACAAAATCTAGAGGTTTACTTTAATATAAACTCAATAAAAGCCAACAGTGTGCTGTCCTTGCAAATAAAAACAACTTAGTGAAACTGTTACACTAGGTTGTTTTTATAAAGGAAAGGGACTAGACAGGAAGTGCTAACACCATTGTCTCCAGTACTGTTCAGACAGCATGTACAGGGTGGAGTTTATTCTTGGCAATGGGGAAGTGCCCAGTGGAGGACCACAAGAGGGATGTTTCTGGATGTCATATTACGACAGTAACACAAAACTGAGAATATTTGGTCTGGATAAGAGAAGACTTGGATCAGAATCTATATAAGAAAACACACTGTGATTGCTAGAATTTGAAGGGAAAAAATAAAACAAAATATGCTTGCTTACCAGATAGTGAGCTCAGTTGTTGCTAATATGTTCAAGTTAGGCTAGATGACCACCTGCCCATGATATAGTAGGTGGAGTTCCTACACTAACTGCCATTCTGCTAGTCTAAATGGTTTCTAGGATTCTATTATACTACTTATTTCATGCAATATTACTTCTGTGCTATTGAAATAATCCAATTTTCATATATAAAACTATAGAAAGATAGATCTGGAAATAACCTGAATCTATGTAGGACTCAGCTTTTTAGAGGTGAGGAAATCAAGGCCCAGGAAAAGCAACATTTTTTTGTTTGTCAGATGTTTCCTGGGCACTTGATATGTGCCAGGCAGTGAATTATGCAGTACAGAAATACCAACATGAACAAGGCAAACTTGTCTACAAGTTTATGATATAGTTCAGAAGACACAGAGACAGCTAAACACAATTCAGAGATATAAAACATACTGAGTTGAGGAAGAAGCAATTTATTCTTATTGGCAGGTAAGAAACTGTGGAAGTTGGGAAGGTATTTCAGGCAAAGAAAACATAAGCAAGCGCAAAAGGAGGAAAGTGTTTCAGAAGTGGTTTCCATGAATTTGGAATTCATGAAAATGGTCTCATGCAGGATCTACTCAAGTTTGACTAAACAGTAGTTTCCTTGGAAGTGGTGGGCTCAGGGCCATTTGGACTGGGACTTCTCTGGCCCCAGATACCTAATAAGTCTCAAAGGGGGCACAGGTTCTAGGTAAGGAGAATAGATTAAGGAGTGCCAAATAAATGCCTTCTAAAGCTCAGAACCAGCAGTAGAAGCCCCTCTTACCTAGTGTATGAGACTGTATTCTATTCCAGGAAAATTTGGGAGCCATTCTGAGTTTTTTGCAGCAGAGGTTGGCATTATTTGCCTAAGCCAAGCTGCTGAGCCCAGAACACACATCTCCAATCCTTAGTCTAATATAGTCTCCATTACTTCACTCTATGCCTACTTTTACCTATTAAGCTCAGTGTTCTACATTTACTGAACTCTTAATTAACCTTACTTGGTACCATTTATGAAGAATGCCTTTTAAACATGTATCTAAAACATAATCATTTTCAAGAGTAATCAGTGTACACTACAAACTGTTTTTACTCGAGTACAGAAGATGGAGAATAAAGCACAAGAGGTCATTGTCAATCCTAAAATTACACTATTATTTGAACATTCCAAAGTACATGCATTGCTTCTAACTTTCACAGCAAGTCTACAAGGTAGATATTATTAACATCTGTCAACAAATGAGGCATGAGTAAGTGACTAAATCTGAGTTCAAACTCAAAGTCTGACTCCGATGTTCTTGACACTGTAGCCACAACACTCAGTAATCTACTGGGAAGTCAGGCTGGTTCAGAGTCTCCTTTTCTATGTGCTAATCTCTATTAAAGTCATATATGGTAAATTCTCCAAGGAAAATGATTCTACATTGTACTGTCCCTAACCATTTGCCACTGCCTCTGATATTGCAGCCATTGTAGAATAGCAGATGTCAAGTCGTTTCATCCAATTTAATAGCCTTGGGTCCATTCAGTAAATATTCATGAAGGGCCTGCTATGATCTAATATTCTGAAAGTTTCACCATTCAATGAATCACTTTTCTTTGGAACAGACGTAAATATGGGTCTCTTCCAGTCGGCCAAGTAGAGCTGTCTTCCAGATTTCTTGGCATAGACAAATGAGCACTTCCAGTAGTGCATCCAACTGTGGAAACACATTAGTTGGTATTCTGTGAATTCCTGGAACCTTGCTTGGATCTCTACTTTGAGTACTCTAAGTTCCTAATCATAGACTACCTCCTGAATGGTTAAACACTGACCAGTTCTTTTTGGTGTAGTGACTCTATGGATCCTAACAAATTGCGGATAACACTACAAAGAATAGGAATTCTAGAACACTTAACAGTGCTTGTGAGGAATCTGTACCTAAATCAAGAGGCAGCAGTATGAACATAACAAGGGGATGCTGAGTATTTTAAAATCAAGAACGGCATATGTTGGCGTTGTATCATTTCTTAATCTGTATGCTGAGCAAATTACATAAGAAGATGGACTATATGAAGAAGAACGGGACATCAGGATTACAGGAAAACTCACTAACAATCTGTTTTATGCATGTGACACAACCTTGCTTGCTGAAAGTGAAGAGGACTTGAAACACTTACTGATAAGGATCAAAGAACACAGCCTTCAGTATGGATTGCATGCACCTCAGTATCAAGAAAACAAAAATCCTCATAACTGCACCAATAAGAAACATCATGATAAGTGGAGAGAAGACTGAGGTTGTCCAGGACTTTATTTCACTTGGGACCACAATCAAAATCCATGGAAGCAGCGCTCAAGAAATCAAACGATGATCACATTGGGAACATTTGCTGCAAAATTCTCTTTAAAGTGTTATAAATCAAAAACATCAGTCTGAAGACTCTGGTGTGCCCAACTCAAGCCACAGTATTTTTTATCACTTTGTATGCACGTGAAATCTGGACAATGAATAAGAAAGAGTGAAGAAGGTTGGATGCCCTTGAATCATGGTACTGGTGAACAATATTGAATGTTGAGTATACATGCCATGAACTGTCAGAATAAGGAACACATCTGTCTTGGAAGAAGTACAACCCGAATGCTTCCTGGGAGTAAGGATGGCAAGATTGTGTCTCACATATTCTGGACGTGTTCTCAGGAGCCATAATTGCCTGGAGACTTGCATCATGCTGAGTAAAGTAGAAGGTCACAAAAGTGAGGAAGGCCCTCAACAAGATGGGCTCAGACATGCCAATTGTGAGGATGGCTCAGGACTGTGTAGCATTTCATTCTGTAGCACTTGAGGTCACCGTGAGTTGAAACTGACAACCCCCACTGTGGTCCAGATACTGGTGGCCTAGAGGATAGAGCAGTGAAGAAAACATGCAAATTCCCAGCCCTCGTGAAGCTTATTCTGTGGTGGGAAGAATTAAAAAGCCACTGAAGAAAATTAAGGCAACATTTATTCTTGACCCCTCCCAAGAATTATTTAAAAGTACTCATAAGCAGTGGATTTTGTTTTGTTTTGCTTGTTTGGTAAGACTGTGTATTAATTTCTATTTCTGTATAACAAATACCACATACATAGAAGTTTAAAACAGCATTAATTATCATATCACAGTTTCCATGAGGCAGCAGTTCAGCATGGTACAGCTAGGTACTCTGCTCAGAATGTGACATGTCTAAAACTGGAATTTGTCTGGTGCTAGTATCTCACCTGAAGCTTGAGTCCTCCTCCAGGATCGTTCAGATCGTTGGCAAGATCCAGGTCCTTGTGATTTTAAGATGGAGGTCCCTAGTTTCTTGCTGGATGTCAAGTAGCTGGTCTTTGCTCATCCAGGACACCCACGTTGCCTGACAGGTAGCCCCCTCTGTTCATAGAAGCTGATCCTTTAAGGCCAGCAGGAGAAGGTGTATGCTGCTTCTTATCTTGTTCTGTCTCTGACTTTTGAATTAAAGGATCAGACCCACCCAAATAATCTGTCTTTTAATTACCCCCAAATTAGCTGATTAGTAACATTATTTACATCTGAAAAATCTTCCCTAATTAAAATTAGTAATCCTAATTACATCTTCAGAAATTTCTTCTGTTGTATAACCTAACCTAGTCGCAGGAGTGACATTAATAAGTTCCACCTGTGGTCAAGAGAAGGCGAGTCTACGAGGGAGACGATCATTTTGGGTCATGGTACGTGACTCTGAGGGTAATTTCTAGGACTACTGATGTGAGTAGTAACTGTTATCTGGAATAAGTTTCTGAGAAGGAAAATAAAGACCAAATAATTCTTGAATTCTTCCAAAGATAGACTAGAGAGATTAGCAACTGAGATATAATAAGGAATTTAAAATGGAAATTACTGAAAGAAAATGGTCAATGTTGGCGGTTCAAAATAGTCCGTATAACCTATTACTTGTTAATTTTTATTGTAAACATCTGCAGGTAATAGGTTACTGTGGAAGTAGGCTATAAAAGAGCTGTCAAGCTCTCTGTTTCTTTCAGTTTTTTGCCTTATACTGTTCACTCATTATTCCACCTATTTAATAAATATTTACTAATTCTTAATAGATTTTGTGCTAGAGTCTATAATTAAGACAAAAGACACTGTCCTCAAGGATCTAAACATTTAAAAAAGAATTTTAATAAGTAATAGTAATGATAAAACAGTATGATAACTATAAAGAAAGAAGTATGTGAATGTGCAGATTTTGCACAGAGACAGTAATCTACTAGCTGGAAGGGCCAAGGAGTGCTGAAAAATGGTGCAATACCTACTGTATTCGTAGACAGCCTCAAATCCTTCTGAATAAATAAACTTTTTGTTTTGTTTCATTTCTTGAAAGAAATCACCCTAGGAACAGATTTTCCATTCCTAATATTAGCCTGTTGTTACTTTATAACTACCAACACTTAGTTTTCACACTTCTACTGAGGCTTATCTTACAAGGTGTGGCTGCTCACTCCATGGGATAATTAATTTTCAGTTAGTTCTGTAAAATGAAATTGGTAAGTCTACGGAGAAGTCTTTCTACTCCTAAGGATAGGGTCTGAAAAGCCCCATCTGTTAAAAACTTGGTTCTGTTAATAATAGTAGGAACTACTGGCTTTATTACTTTCTTCCTGCATAGGTTAAAAATGGGTTAAATCATATAACTAGTAACTCTGTGACAAGATCCCACGTGGCAATTAAAAAGCAGTGAACACATTCACTTCTTCACGACCATGAAAGGGAAGTTCATGGATACTTAGGCTCTGAAGAGATGACTCTGTACAGTTCTGTTTGTACTTATACATGGTCTGTATAAACAGAAGAAGGGTCCTTGGCTTCCTTTCAATAACGAAGGGTAGTGAGATTCTAGCAGCCAAATTAAAACACTGATTGTTGGCTATGAAGAAGTTTGAACCTCTTCTTGCCATTCTATTTCCTTAGCAAGCACTTCATCTGTGCCAGCCACTGTCATGCACCCCGTTTGATTTGGGAGACTGTGTATTCATCACCCCTTGGTTTCCTCACCAAGCACATGGATGCTAGCAAGGCTGCATGTTGCCTGAAGATAGCAGGGGGCAATGCTGGCAGGTCAAGTCAGCAAGATGTCAATCTTTTTTATATTGCTTTGTTCCAGAAAAACACAGAACTGAATGAAAGTATATTTCTCTTCTTCCTGAGCTTTTTTTTTTTTTCTCTCAACTGCTAAACTGTATGGGAAAACAAACAAACAAACAAAATGCCTTAGTAATTTAGTTCTTTACAGTTAAAAGGAAAACCAGCTGCTTGCAGTGAGTAGATGCCTATTTATGGTGAGCCCATGTGCTTCAGAGTAAAACTGTGTTCCAAAGAGTTTTTCTCACTGTGACCTCCCAGAAACAGATAACTAACCCTTTCTTCTGACGAGCCTTTAGGTGGATTTGAACCACCACCGTGGCAGTTAGTAGCTGCACATTTACTTGGTTGTATCACACAGGGACTCCTTAGAGTTCAGGCATCCTAAATGATATGTGTTTCCAGAATAAGTGAATTATTCATACAAAGAGACTTCCTAATAAACCAGAGATATTTTTCTTTCTTTAAAATTAAATACAGGGTATCAATTTTGTAAGGTTTTGGGGTGGATGATTGTTTCATTGGTTGATTCATTCATGTCATCTGCAGAGTTTCTTAACCACAGCACCATCAGGGCTCCTATGTATTTTCAGTGTCTTTCAAAGTGCCTGACTGCTAAGCAAAAAGTCAGCAGTTCAAATCTACCAGCAGTTCCTTGGAAATCCTATGGGCAGCTCTACTCCGTCCTTTAGGGTTGCTCTGAGTGGGGATCAATTTGATGTCAACAGCTTTGGTTTGTTTGTTTTGGGGTGGGATAAATAAAAATGAATCAAACAGCACTGACCCTTTCAAACTTCTCACAGTCTTGTTATTTGCTGTATAGTCCTGACTGATAAGAATGTTCTACTTAGCAGTCTACTGAGAGACCAAGAATTAAAATAATGGAGGAAGAAGTAAGTGGGAACTTCTATAGTTTTCCTTGTCATCTTTGGATCTACTGTCTCAACAAAAATCATCATTTTTTCAATAAATAAATTAGTATTGATTGTCTATTACAGGTAAGTTATGGTATTTGCCATTAGATGTGCAGAGGTAAATTAGACAAATTCACCTCCACCAGGCAGATTATATACCAGCATGGGAAATAGACATTAAGTAATAGAAATAAGTGTGGCACAATGCTACACAACTGAAACAAAGAGATTTCAATCTGGTCTTGGGAACCAGGGAGAGCCTGCCTAAGGAAGTGATATTTGTGCAGGCAGTTAAGAATAAATAGAAGTATATTGTGTGTGTGCATATGTGTGTTGGAGGATATGTGAGAACTTACTAAATTTAGGTAATGATGTAACTAAGTTCTAGGTCAAGTTGGACTTTAGAGGCCGTGTTAAAAGTTTTGTTCTTCTTCATAAGAGCACCGGAAAACCATTGAAGGATTTTAATAGCAGGTGAGGTGATATGGAAGGAACACAGTCAGATACATAAGAGATCCCTGTAGCTGTGATATGAAGAGCAGAGGGTTGGTCAGGACTTTACGACAGTAAGGCTGGCTCCTAAATATCTAGCATAACACAGCTCTTTGGAGTAGAAGGAAGCCCTAGTGACATAGTGGTTAAGTGCTATGGCTGCTAACCAAAAAACCAGCAGTTCAAATCCACCAGGTAGTCTTTAGAAACTCGATGGGGCAATTCTACTCTGTCTATAGGTTTGCTATGAGTCAGACTTGAAGGCAGTGTGTTGGGCTGGGTTTTTCATGGGAGTAAAAGCAAGCTCAGGGGAGCAGCTAGTACAACATTCTTAAGAATCCACCAGTGATAGCAGCGATGGAGCTCACTAAGTTGAGTCTCACTGGCAACACAAGAATAAAAAGGGGTGTACCCTGAGATCTCCACTAAAATACCTCAATTGACGGTCCAGCGGTTTTGGGGTTCCCCTGGGAGCATGGCCCCTGGCCCTGATGCTGCCCTTGCCCATAAATCATTATGAAGGTCCACTCTTCGGACACGAATGGGTTGGACTTGGCGATGCAGAGAGACCACATATTGGATGCACGTTATGGTTCTATGCATCTATAGGATATCAGTTTGCTGACCTCTGGTTGGAGGAAGGAGAGTGGTTGGAGAGGAGGGGAAAGGAGACTGTTGGAAGGATGAGACATGTATTGAGCAGAGAGGAATAGTGTGCTGTCACCGGACAGAGAGAGCAGTGGAAGCTGTATATAGGGGGGCATGTAAATTTATATGGGAATGTACATTTTCACTCAGTCATATCAAATAAAAAAATTAAAAAAAAAGAATCCATTATAGATCATCACCCAGCTTCAGCTTGAAAAAAAATGGAAGCTCACTCTTTTACAGAGCAGCCCATTATTTTTCATGAGTGGCCCTAGTGGCACAGTGGTTAAGAACTTGACCGCTAACCAAAAATTTCAGCAGTTCGAACCACTATCTTCTTGTGGAAGGAAGACGTGGCAATCAGCTGCTTTAAAGATTATAACCTTGGAAACCCTATGAGGCAGTTCTGCCCTCTCATAGAGTTACTGTGAGTCCAAATCAACTGCTCAAGGGCAGCAAGTTTGCTTTTTCCAACTGTTATAAACGTCTTCCTTATAATGTCCCCAAATCAGCCCTACTTAGTTTTTCCCGTTGTTCCCACTTCTGCTCTTTGGAATCCCAGAGATTAAAGCTAATCCTTTCTCCACATTACATCTCTCAGGTAGGGATCTCCCTTACACAATCTGATTTAAGAAATGTTGATGTTCTAAATATCTATCATACACTTTGCCCTTTCAGGAGTGTTTGGCATTGAATATATTGCTTTAAATTAAGGAATTGTAGTTCCATGAAATCTTGGTCAAATCCAAATGAGCTACATAAGAAAACAATAGTTTAATTCAGGAATAAATTTTATCGTACCATCAGAGGTCTGAGTGGATGAGATAGTGGAAAGTATTTCCATGTAGGAAGTAATAGACTTTCCAAGAGGAGCAATGCAAAAAGTAAGGCTCTGGTAGTATTCCATAATTAAGACTTCTGGAAATTCTTGGGTAGCATGAAGTATTTGAGATGGGGAAATGCACAAGAAGGGAGACAAAAGACTTAATCGTCAATAGTTCTTCAGACTGGCTCAGAATAAAAAGAAATTTCCACTGATTATTGTAATGGATATCTAGTTTATGCATACCTCTAAAACAAATTAGTAGTTTAATATTTTTGTGGACATTTTTTAGACATGAATTATTTCCTTTGGTCAGTTTTTATGTGCTGATTCCAGCTGTTAGGAACAAAATCAACAGTACTCCTTGGCTATAAAACAATTGCTAAGACACACACTAATATCCGATATGCTTGGCAACTTTAGGATAAAATTTTCTAAGACTATAAGTCAAGAGGAAAAAACAAACAAATCCTCATATCTCTAAATAATAATCATCCATTCAATCTAGGTTTCAAACACTCTAGAATAGAGAGATTCCAATGACTAAAACATACAAAGAATTTTTGTGTTTGCAAGTATAATTATTTCTTGGGAAAAAAGAATACTTTCGTGAAAAGATTATTTTCACTGTTGGTCATTTGACTTTATGTGTTACTCAACAATTAACGGCACTTGGCTTGGCTGGCAACAATTAACGGTTTAATAATAAAAAGCATTTAGAAAATAATAGTAGGTATGGGGCCATTTGAAGAGCTAGACATTTTAACTGGATTCATCTATTTAACTTATATCACTCTAGAATTGGTAGAATTTTCCTTGGCCAGACACTTAGGACATTTTTAACTTCCATTAACTTTATTTATACTCATACTCCCTGAAGGGTATGTATATGATTTCTAATTTACTGTCTGGAATTATTTAAAAACCATCTATCATATTAATTTACTGGTATTTATTTAAATATTAGTCTAAGTTTCATCACCTTTTAAAACAGGGAACGCTGGTCTGAAGCTCAAAAAATCAGAGTTGAAGTCTAGGAATTAAACTAAGGCTGGGTAGCCTTAAGGAAGTCGTAACATCTCACTAGGCCTGTTACTTTTTCTTAGATGTTAGAAGAGGCTATGGTCTCCAAAACTGCTTTCAGCTAGAAGATTCTACAATGCAAATATGTTCTTGTTTTAGTGGTATATATTTTTTAAAAAAATTCTAGTAAATAACAAAGTACCTACAAATTTCAATTGTTTATAGGAATGCCTACAAAGATATCAAGCTATCCCTAGCATAATACCTTACGAACCTTAGCTAAGAGTGATGGGGCATGGCAGAGGATTTAAGGCAGAGGTAGGGAAGGCATTCTCCATCCAGCATGCAATGCTTTACCTCTAAAACTCAGTAGCTTCTGTGACATGCCTTCTTGAAGTCTTAGAAGAGAGAAGAGCTTCTCACCACTTGGGATTTCCTGCCAGTGCTCGGTTTACATCCCAGTGTGAGTGGGAAATTAACTTCTTATTGAGTTGTAAGTTAAACTGTGTGGTTTTGACTTAATTGAGAAGACTGCCAGGCCTCTGGTAAACCTGCTCGGTGCTCAGAGTTTTGTTATATATTTGCAAGAAAAGTTGAAAGAACTCTCACACAGGGTTCCAGGAAATCCACTAGCAGTTTCTCATCTCTTAGAGACAGTACAACTTCCAGACAGTCTATACACATGCTTGCACTTGAGATGTGTGTTCATGAAAAGACAGAGGTGAGCATAACTTCAGCGGAAAATGGGGGTAAGCTTGAATTGGTGACAGTCTCTCAGCTTCATTCTGAGAATGAGTAACTATGGGTTGTTTATTCATGAATAGCCCTGCTCAGAATGGCTACCAGGTCTACCTTAACAAAGGGAAAGATGTTACAAAGTTCTCCTTTAAAGTAATAATCTAATTTAAAGAGACACATGAAATTGATTATGGCACAATTTGAAGTGTATATTAAATGTAGTGATAATACAGAAGCTGGTGAGATCTCACTGAGGTGGTAATGCTTGATCTGATTCTGAGAAGACGAGTGGCACTTCCCCAGGTCAATGTGAGGCAGAGGGAGTGTGAGGCAAAATCAGGCGGCACATATAAAACCATGTAGGACTTAAAAAGGCATGGTCTACTCCAGCAACTGAAAAAAGCAGCTTGGTATGCTTGGAGACTAAACATGAGGGGAAGCTGCAAAGGGAAGCTGGAGAGGTAGGTAGGTATCAGGGTGGCAAAGATTTCAGACTAAGTGGTGATGTATAGACACATTTTGTGACTGAGCATCAACAACAAACAAATATGAACAAAGATGTTTTTAGTCTCTTAAATTTTGAGTGACTATTTTGTCAATTTTATTGAAGTTATATATTCAAATATTTAATGTATGCACATTTAACTACACAGGCATTACCATAAAAGCTCTGCAAGCGGGCAAAATTAGTAAAAATAACAAAAAGTCACACTTAAGCCATTCCATCCACTCTTAACTCCAGATAATAGTATGAGCCTTTTATACAAGTCTTAATTTTGCTGTTTCCTCAGTAGATCTCAGTTCCAGAACATCTCTCATAGCATGGATAGCTCTCCTTACTAGACTAAGACTGGGAAAAATGTCTATCCTCGTTAGACTTCTCGCTGTTGTTAGGTGCTGTCAAGTCAGTTCCAACTCACAATGACCCTGTGCACAACAGAAATTCTGCACAGTCCTCTACTGTTCTTACAACTGTTGCTTTGTTCAAGTCCACTGCTGTAGCCACTCTGTCAATCCACCTTGGCTTCTTTTTCACTGACTTTGGTGGCATAGTGATTTAGTGCTAGGACTGCTAACCAAAAGGGTAGCAGTTTGAATCTACCAAATGCTATTGGTGAACTCTAGTGGTCAGTTCTATCCTGTTACACAGGGTTATTATGATTGAAATCGACTTCAACAGAAAACAGGCAGGCTGCTTTACAAAGCATGATGCCTTTCTCAAGGGACTGATCTCTCCTGACAATTTTTAAAGTACGAGACGAAGTCTCACCATCCTTGCTTCTAAGAAATATTCTGGTTGTACTTCTCCCAAGACAGACTTGTTGATTCTCATGGCAGTCCATGGTATATACAATATTCTTTGCCAAAACCACAGTTCAAAGGTATCACTTCTTCTTGTGTCTTCCTTATTCACTGTCTAGTTTTTGCATGCATATGAAGTTACTGAAAAAACAAAAGCTTGGGTCAGGTGCACCTTAGTGCTCAAGGTGACATCTTTGCTTTTTAACACTTTTGAAGTCTTTTACGGCCAATTTGGCCAATGCAATGCAGCTTTTGATTTCTTGACAGCTGCTTCTAAGAGTGATGATTGTGGATCCAAGTAAAATGAAATCCTTAACAACCTTCTCTCCATTTATCACGATGTTGCTTTGCTGATCCAACTGCAATGCTTTTTGTCTTCTCAGTGTTGAAATGTAATCCGTACTGAATGCTGTGGTCTTTGATCTTCACTTCCAGCAAGCAAGGTTGTGTCATCTTAATAATGCATATTGTTAATGAGTCTTTTTCCAATCCCGATGCCCTGTTCTTCTTCATATAGTCCAGCTTCTTGAATAGTTTACTTGGAATATGAATTGAACAGGTATGGTGAAAGGATGCAACTCTGATGTACACGTTTTGTGACTTTAAGCCAAGCAATAGCCCCTTGCACTGGTCTAATGACTACCTGTTGATATGTATAGAGATTCCTCATGAACACAATTAAAGGTTCCAAAATTCCCATTCTCTGTGATGTTATCCATTATTTGCTGTGATTGACACAGTTAAATCTCTTAACATAGTAAATAGAACATAGGCAAACATCTTTCCAGTATTATCTGCTTTAAACCAGGATCCATCTGACATCAGCAATGATATCCATGGTTCCATGTCCTCTTCTGAATGCTTTCTGAATTTCTGGTAGTTCCCTATTGGTGTACCGCTGCAGCCACTTTTGAATGATATTCGGCAAAATTTTCCTGCAATATTGATGGCATTTGGTTGAATCACCTTTCTTGAGAATAGGCATAAATATGGATCTCTTCCAGTGGATTGGCCAGGCAGCAGTGTTCTAAAGTGACATAGAGGAGTGAGCACTTCCAGTGGTGCGTCCATTTGGTGAAACATACCACCTGATTTTCCGTCAATGCCCTAAGACTTGTTTTCACCCGTTCCTTCAGTGCAGTTTGGACTTCTTCCTTTCAGCACCATCAATTCCTGATCATATAGTACCTTCTGAAATGATTAAATGTCAACCAATTCTTTTCGGTGTAGTGATTCTTTCTGTTCCTTCCACCTCTTTTGATGCTTCCTAAGTCATTTCAGTATTTTCCCCTAGAATACTTCAGGGTTGCCGTTTGAGGCTTGAATTTTTTCTTCAGTTCTTTAAGCTTGAGGAGTTCTGAGCATGTTCTTCCCTTTTGGTTTTCTGTATTTAGCTCTTTGCACATGTCATAATACTGTACTTTGTCTTCTCAAACCACTCTTTGAAGCCTTCTGTTCAGCTCTTTTATTTCATTATTTTCCCTTTTGCTTTAGCTACTTCAAGCTTAAGAGCAAGTTTCAGAGCCTCTTCTGTCGTTCACTTGGGTCTTTTCTTTCTTGTCTTTCTAATGACTTCCTACTTTTTTTACACATAGTGTCCTTGATGTCATTGCACCACTCTTCTGGTCTTTGATCACTACTGTTCAATGCAACAGATCTATTCTTGAGATGGTTTCAGACGGTATAATACTCAAGGTTGTACTTTTGCTCTTGTTGGTTTGTTCTTATGTTCTTCAGTTTCACCTGGAAGATGCATGTGAGTAATTCACGCTCTCATCTGCAGTGGGAGCTAGCCTTGTTCTGACTGTTGTTACAAATCTCCTCCATCATCTCTCTTCACAGATTGAGTTAATTTGATTCCTGTGTATTCCAAATGATGAGGTCCAAGTGTATAATCACTGTTTATGTTGGCTAAAAAAATATTTGTGATGAATGGCTTCTTCATTGCAGATACCTTTCACTACATTTATATTTTGTAAAATATACATATTCTTAAAACACAGTGTTTTACGAAATTGAAATTTATGTCAGCTGCCTTGAGTGGTGCTCTATCAAGATATAAATGACGTAGTCTGTGTCAGAGAATAAAACAACCTGCTGTAGACTATTTGAGAGGCACTGTATTGATTTCCAGTGTTTACCTTTCTATGGGGCTTAGGATAATTTTGATTTTATAGAAATTTAATCTTCTTCATCTCTGTAATCACTTATGTAGAAGGCAGAGTATGAGTTTGGGGAAACCGTGGTAGGGAAATATTAAGACTGGAACTTAGTAATGAAATTTGTTGGGATATGTGAAGAGATGGGTAATGCTGCCTCATAAAAACGTACTGTAAAATGGCCACTTTGAGCAATGGCCCTTCTAAAATCTGTTTTTCTAATTTGAAATTATTAAACCAGCGTCCAAGCCCTAAACACAAGATTCTGTAGAAGAAAAATGTTGGCTGTCACTGTACTGTGGCTTGTATGGCTGTAACTTCTCACGCTATGTGTGAAATACCACTGATATGGGAAAGAATAATAGATACCAATACTTGAATCTACTATCCACTTAATATATTGTAGTGATACACATTGAATGGAATATACTAAATTGGCAGAAGTTATTATGTTTTTCATTTTATAAGTGTCTAAACCCATATATATTTAAATGGGACTTTTCAACAAGATAATAAAAGGTAAATTATCACTTTTCTGTGTTAGTTAGGATAAACACCACGTAACAGTGGAGGAATAAATTAGGGGAGACGTGAGACTTTCACATTAGTGAAAGTGGAATGTTGAAGTCTCCAGCTATTATTGTGGACTGACCTATCCCATTTTTCAGTGTAGTCAGTGATTGTTTGATTTATTTAGATGCTCTGGTACTCACTGCATAAATATTTCGTATTGTTAAGTCCTGCTTGTCTAAATAGTGACCATCCTTGTCCACGATGGATTTTACGTTAAAATCTATTTGATCTGAGATTAGTATTTCCACATAGCTCTTCTTTATATACTGTTAGCTTGCTATATATTATGCCAGCTTTCAGTTTTTAGTATGTTCATATCATTGAATCTAACGTGTGTTTCTTGTAAGCAACATATAGACAAGATTTGATCCGGGATATCACTCATTGTCTCTTTACTGGAGTGTTCAGTCTGTTTACATTCAGTGCAATCATTGATAGGTATGTGCTTAGTGCTGTCATTTTGATGTATTTATTTTGGGGTTAGTATTTTCTCTGTTGCTCTTAACATTCTGTTCTGGGTCCTTCTTCTTTGTGGGATGACTTTTCATTCTTTTTCAGTGTTGGTTCAGTGTTTGTTGTTGTTTTGATATGTCGCATTGTTATTGTGCTTTGTTGGTACCTCTGTGATCCTCCTTAATATTTAAGTTTAAACCCAGTTTTAGCTTCTGCCTATCCTATTAACTTCTTCACCATCTGAAAGGACTATAGCTACCATAGTATATTCCTCTTTTTAATGTGTTGGTGTCTTAGTTTTCAGGATATGATCACTGGTTCCCCTCTTTTAATATTGTAGCTTTGATTGAATTTTGTGCCCTCCCTAACTGGCTAGGTTTCTAAATGTTGTGTCCTGCAGTGCCTCTTTAAATATACACTTAATAGTTTTGCTTTTCTAAGCAAAGAGCTTCTTTCAGTATTACTTATAGTTTTGGACATAAAGGGCATTTGTATCAGCAATGAGGTAGAAATGGGAGGTGGAGTTACTCAACCAGAGGACTCAGCAAGAGATAATTTCTGAGGTGAGAAGCAGTGCCAGTCTGGAAAGTGCTTTTCCAAAAGGAAGACTGTATTTCGCAGTGTTAGCTTATTCATGGGGCCCAGCTAAGGATGACAGCAAGGTCATAACCCCTTCCAATTTTGAACTATGTCATAGCATCTGGAGATGGCCAAAGAGGTACTTCTGTTTTTAGCTGGAATGTGGGGCCTGCCCAACAGGGCACCCTGACTGATTCGGACAGCTGTAGATCAACTCCTAGCTTTTTAAAATAAGACTGCCTGGAAAAATAACTGTTGAGCAGCTTGATGGCATCTCTTTCAGCCCTTACTGACCCACATCATAGGGTCAGTTGATGGCCCCCCAGTTATTCCATAAGTAGGGTGTCATCCTTGCCAGCCAGGAGGCAAATACTGCCACCCCAGAGAGTCCACTGGGGTCACTAGCTAGAATACATAGAGGCAGCTGGTGACCAACTCCCTTCTCATAAGTATGGCTTAGCTTCTGTTGAGGCAACACCACAGGAACTAAATGGCCTCTAGATGGCATGAAGACACAAACCATCTCTAGCCACTTAAAGAAACAGCCCACTATTGCCCCAGAAAACTCCCAGAATAAAGAATCAGAAAAATTCCTAGGTGAAGAAGGCTATCTGAAACTATTGGAGGTTGAGTCAAAAAGAATTGCATACAGAGCTGTCCTAGAGATTAAACAAAATGCAGCAGAAAAAATAAAAAAAATTAACCAAACTATTTGAACTGATAGACCATCAATGATCTGAAACCCAACAGATCACTAACAAAGTTAGAGAATTACAATTTAATTCACAGCCAAGAACAGAACTAGGGAGATGGAGGTCAGACTTAGTGAACTTCAGCATAGAGCAACTGACACCAGCAATTATGATGAGAAATCAGAGAAAAGAAATATTAAAAATGAAGAAGTATTAAGAAATATGTGCAACTCTGTCAAGAAATTATGGTTAATTGGAGTTCCTGAACAGGGAGGGACAGCTGAAAACACAGAGAGTATTGTTGTTGAGTTGCTGACAGAAAACTTGCCTGAAATTATGAAAGAAGAGAACTTAGCTATCCAAGATGTGTGCTGAACACCACAAAGACCCCAAAAGAAAGACTCTTAGACATATTATAATCAAGGTTAACAAATGAAACATAAGCAGATGCTCTTAAAAGCATCAAGGCTCAAAGCAAAGCTAACATTCAGAGGGAATCCCTGTAGGCCTTCATCTGACTTATTGGCAGAAATGATGTTGGTAAGGAGTCAGTGGGATGGTACATTCAAAGCCTTGAAGGAGAAAAACTTCCAACTAAGAGTTATATAAATTGCAAAACTGCCTTTCAAATACAAAGATAAAATTAAGACATTTTCAGATAAACAGATGCTCAAACTAAAAAAAAAAGGCACCGCCATTGAGTCATGTCCGACTCATAACAACTCTATAGGTCAGGGTAGAACTGCCCCATAGAGTTTCCAAGAAGTGCCTGGGGGATTTGAACTGTGGACTTTTTGGTTAGCAGATGTAGCACTTAACCCACTATGCCACCAGGGTTTCCAACAGAAGCACAGAGACCTTGTAAAAAAACAAACCAAAACTACACGTAATACTGCAAGAAGCTCTTTGCCTAAAAAAAAAAAAAAAAAAAAAAAAAAAAAATTAAATGTGTGTTTAAGGAGGCACTGCAAGACACAACATTTAGAAACCTAGTCAGTTAGGGAAGGCATGAAAACTCAATCAAAGCTACAATATTAAAAGAAGGGAATCAGTGGTCATATCCTGAAAACTAAGATACCAGAACATTAAAAAGAGGAATATACTATGGTAGCTATAGTCCTTTCAGATGGAGAAGAGGTTAATAGGATACACAGAAGCTAAAATTGGGTTTAAACTAAAATATTAAGGGGGATCATAGAGGTACCAACAAAGCACAAAAACAATCAAAACAAGAAATATAATACAGGAGTCTCAACAAACACCAAACCAACACTGAAAAAAAAAAAAAGTCATCCCATAAAGAAGAAAGACCCAGAACAGAATGTTAAGAGCAACAGAGAAGACACTAACACCAAAATAAATATATCAAAATGACAACACTAAACATATACCTATCAATAATTACACTGAATGTAAATAGACTGAATGCTCCAGTAAAGAGAGAATGAGTGATATCCTGGCTAGAAAGACATGACCTGTCTATGTGTTGTTTACAAGAAGCACACCTTAGACTCAATGATATGAACACACTAAAAATTAAAACATGGCATAATATATATCAAGCTAACAATATACAAAGAAGAGCGATATGGCAATACTAATCTCAGATCAAATGGATTTTAATGTAAAATCCACCAGCATGGACAAGGATGGTCACTATGTATTGCTGAAAGAGAATGGGAACTAGACAAGGCTGTCCACTCTCACTTCTTCTATTCAACATTGTCCTAGAAGTTCTCGCCAGAGCAATTAGACAAGACAAAGAAATAAAGGGCATTCACATTGCCAAAGAAGAAGTAAAAATCTCCCTATCTGCAGATGATATGATTGTATGTGCAGAGAATCCTAAAGATCCATAAGTAAACTAGTGGAACTAATAGAAGAGTTCAGCAATGTAACAGGATGTCAAATAAACATAAATAAATCAATAGGATTTCTTTATACTAACAAAGAGATCATCAAAGAAGAAATCACCAAATCAATACTATTTACTGTAGCCCTCAGAAAGATAAAATATCTAGGAATAAATCTAACTAGAGGAATAACAAACCTCTACAAAGAGAACTACAAGACCTTACTGCATGAAACCAAGAGAGACTTACATAAGTGGAGAAACCTACCGCAAAGCACTAATGAAGAAGGGGAACGCAGTAGGAGGCCTCACACTTCCCAACCTTAGAACGTTTTATGCTGCCACAGTAGTCAAAAGAGCCTGGTACTGGTACAAAAAAGATATACAGTCCAATGGAACAGACCTGAGACCCCAGAGATGACACCATCCTCCTACGAACAGCTGATATTCGATAAAGGCCGTATAAGTATAAAATTGTATACTGGGGTAAAAACAGTCTCTTTAACACAAATGGTGCTGCCCAAATTGGATACTTACCTGCAACACAACTGAAACAAAACCTGTATCTCACACCTTACACAAAAACTAACTCAACTGGATAAAAGATCTAAATATCAAACCTAAAATATTAAAGATCAAGCAAGAAAAACAGTGTCAACAAGGGAAGTTTTCATACACAACTTACAGACTTCAAAATCTGACAAAGCATGACCAGCTGAAGAGAAAATAGATAAATGGGAACGCCTAAGAATCTAACACTTTTGCTCATCCAAAGACTTTATCAAGAAACTTAAAAGACTACCTACAGAATGGGAAAAAATATTTGGCAATTACGTGTCAGACCGATGTCTGATCTCCACAATCTAAAAGGAACTGCAAAATATCAACAAGTAAAAGGTAAATAACCCAATTAAGCAATGGGCAAAGGAGACAGACAGAAACTTCACCAAGAGAACACCCAGGTAGCCCAAAGACACATGAATAAATGTTCACAATCACTAGCTATTGGAGAAATCCAAATCAAAGCTACAATGAGATACCGTCTCACCCCAACAAGGTTGGCCATAATCCAAAAAAACACAAAACAACAAATGTTAGATAGGCTGTGGAGAGATTAGAACTCTGCTATACTGCTGGTGGGATTGCAAAATGGCACAACCTCTTTGGAAAGCAATTGAGAGCTTCCTTGGAAAGCTGGAAGTAGATACACCATTTGATCCACTAATCCGCTGCTTAAAATATATCATACAGAATGAAGGACAGTCACATGAACTGATACATGCACATGAATGTTTATTTCAGCACAGCCCACAATAGCAAAAATATGGAATCAACCCAGATGCCCAGCAATAAAGGAATGGTTAAACAAACAATGGTATACATACTTAATGGAACACTATGCGATGATAAAGAACGATGATGATTTGAGGAAACATCTCATAACCCAATTTCAGTTGGAAGACATTATCCTGAGTGAAATCTGTCAGTGGCACAAGGACAAATATCTTAAGAGACCCCTACTATAAGGACTTAAAAATAAGTTAGAAAACCCTCTTTGATGTCTGCAATGGTGGGGAGGTGGGGAGAGGGCTGGCCATAGATTAGATTGTTGACAGATATTTTGTTGGGTGAAAGTAATGACAGCACACAGTAGAAATAAGATCAACTTAACTGGACTTCAACATAAACTGAGAACTCTTCTAATCTTAACCCAGTATTGCAAGGATAGAGTAGCAGAGGTAGAAGTCTGGGAACAATGATCCCTGGGGACATCGAGGTCAATTGGTATAAATAGCCTATTGCTAAGTGAGACTTCTGCACCCCATATTGGTGAGTGGTGTCTGGGGTCTTAAAAGCTAGCAAGCTGCCATCTGATGTTCACCAAATTGCCCCAACTCATCTGGAACAGATGATCACCAAGAACAACAAAAACATGAGGGAAAAAGAGCCCAAGGAGATAGAAGGACCCCTGTGAATGGGTGACTGTATCAACATATGACCAGAAGAACCAGATGGTGCCCAGCCACCACCAAAGACAACCGTGATGGAACATACAGTGTCAAGTCCCACTGGCAAAATGAGCAAAAGAGGGATGCACCTCAAGAACTCCAATAAAAGACTGAATCTGATGATCCAGAGAAAGGAGGATTTCCCTGGGAGCATAGCCCCTAGACTTGCTGCTGCCCCTGACCAGAAAACATCACTGAGGTCAACTCTTCAGACAAAAAAGGACTGGACTCGGGGTCACAGTCTGACCATATGGTGTATGTACTTTCTGGCTTTTTGCATCTATAGGAAGTTGTCCTACTGGCCTCTTATTAGACAGGAGAGGAGAGGGTGGAGAGGAGGAGACATTGTCCATGCAAAAGCTAGACAGTGAAGAAGAAAGACTCAAGAAGAGCTGATTCCTTTGAGTTATGGTATTGGCAAAGAATACTGAATATACTATGCACAGCCAGAAGAACAAACATGTGTCTTGAAAGAAGTACAGACAGATTTCTCAATAGAAGTAAGGATGGCAAGACTTCATCTCACATACTTTGCACATGTTATCAGAAGAGAGCAGTCCCTAGAGTAGGACACCATGCTTAGTAGAGGGTCAGCAAAAGAGAAGAAGACCCCCAAGAAGTTGGACTGACACAGTGGCAGCAAAAGTGGGCTCAAACATAGCAATGATTGTGAGGATGGTGCATCACTGGGCAGAGTTTCTTTCTTGTACATAGAGTCACTATGAGTCAGAACTGACTCAGCAACCTAATGACGACATATTGCAAAATATTCTATAATTGAAATTCAGTTTTTATGTTAGGAAAATTGTTTTAAAATAAATTCAAGGACATCTATTTTGTTATCCATCATATTACTCAAATATTTTAAAAATAAATTCATAGGGCTTATATGTTGAACCATAATGAAAATAACAATGATAGAGCTTACTCTCCTGTTGTGAACAATGAGAACACTCAGCAAAATATGTGAAACCACCGCTTTCAGACATGGAGAACACAGGCATTGCAGAACCATGGTCCATAAGAGAAGTAAAAAAAAAAAAAAAGAGCTATAACCTACAGTTACACTGACATTCTGCCTGGATTCAATTACCAAAACATAAATACAAGTGGGGGAATCAAAAGATGATTCAGTTGGCCTTGTTAAACTGAGGATATGAAGACCAAATTTTGAGAAGACGAGGCACCTGGATGTCATGGGAAACAGTTCCTGAAAGAAGGAAGCTATGAATAAAGAGTCTGTATATGGGTATCATTGACTCTTCAATGAGTAGTAGGCTTGATATCATTAGAAGTAGTTTTATTGCTGATATAGCTAAATGAGTTCTTACTTAAGTAACCTTCCAGCATAGAACAACCATAAGACACTGGAAAATGCAAAACAGTTGTGGAAAAGAGATGATATCTAGTAGAAATGAAGATTTTGTATTTTTTTTAGCTGTACTTGGCACCATGTGGAGTGGCTAAAACTTCAGTCTTTCAGGTCTGAAAACTCAGAAAACAACTACTAGAAACTGAGGCAGAATCCAGGAGAAGGGATCTCTAAAGGAGTGTCTTAGGCTGGGTTATCTAGAGAAACAAAATCAGTCAAGTGTATAAACATACACATTTATATTTAGGAAATGGCTTATTGTGGCGGTCAAAATTGTGTCAACTTAGCTACTCCATGTTTGGCTGCTCTATCAAGTGGCAGGGTGGGGCCTGTGGTGGCTTCCTACCCCTCAGCTCTTGTCTCTCTGCCTTCTACCACCTACTTCCTGTCTTCTCGTATAACCAACAGCCCCTGCTCTCTCCTGGTGTCTGGTTCCTAGAGCTGAACTAGCAGGTGTTGGATTCATCAATGCATACAGCTGGTAAGAGAGAGTCCTGTTCCCTGACCTGCCTATCCTGGGTTCACCGGCCTCTGAAGCTCCATGAGTCAGCAGAGAGCTTGATGTCTTGCTGCCAGCTTAGGATCTGCCAAACCACACAATGAGTGATCTAGAACTCTGGTCTTTTACCTGCTGATCTTGGGTTCACCAGCTTCCATGGCCATGTGACGCTTGCGCCAGGACTTCAGATGTTCAGCTTCTACAGTTGCACGAGCTGTTTCCTTTACAAATAAATCTTTCCTTGTACTTTGTATATCAATCTTGGAGTTGGATCCGACTCAACGGCACTTGGCTGGCTTGTCAATATACGTGTTATTGGTTTTTGCTTCCCTAGAAAACTCAGCTTAAGACAATTATGTAGCTGCAGAGACTGGAATATCCTAAGTCTGTGGATCAGGCTGGGGGCTTGTCTTGATTCACATAGCTGTAGTGGCTCGTGAACACAAGATCAGCAGGTCAAAGAGCAAGGCTCTTGCTTACAGGCTGTAGAGATCAATGGATCCCAAGATCAGCAGGAAAACCACAGGAGCTGCTAACTCAAGTCCCAAGAACTAAGAGTCAGACAAACAGGAGCCAGCTTTAGAATCCAAAACAAACAAGGCCCATGAGATTTAACAAAATGTCCATTGATATTCAAATGTATACCACAGCGCCAAAGAAACTTCTTTTCAATTAACTGGCTACTAACAGCATCATGGAGGTGATCACAGTATATCAAATCTCATCATGGAAATGATCATAACATCCTATGATTGTCAAGCCACTGAGAATCATGACACAACTAAGCTGACACACAACCTTAACCATCACAAAGGGGAAAGGCACAGGTTCTGTGTACACACTGTGTCAAAAATCTCTGCATGATGACTGGATCATGAATGCATGAAGCTGACTTTAGATGAGGATAAAGTGATTGAGAGTTGAGTTGCTACCCAAAAGACAGTTTGTAGTCTGAGCCCAAGCAAAGTAATTACCTACTAAAACAAACAAAATAAATCAATTGTTGATTGGGTTGACCCATAGTAGTTTCCTGTTAAAATAAATGAAATAGATTTTGGAGAAATAAAACAGAATACAGCATCTCCATAATATAAAATTAACAATGCCAAGAATCTCTAGGAAAGACTGTTACTTTCCTGTGGGTTCTTTATTCATCATGATCAATGGAGGAAGGCTGAGGTTGTCAAGGATTTCATTTCACTTTCTTCCGCAGTCAAAGCCCATGAAAGTAGCAGTCAAGAAAACAAAACACACATTGCATTGGGAAAATCTGCCACAAACGAGCTCTTTAAAGTATTGAAAAGTAAAGATGTCACTTTGAAGACTACCAAGATACACCTGAGCCAAACCATGGTATTTTCAATTGCATCATATGTGTGTGAAAGATGGACAATGAATAAGGAAGACAGAAGAAGAATTGATGCCTTTGAATTATGGCACTAGAAAAAAATACACCAGGGACTGCCAAAAGTACAGACAGATTTGTTCTGGAAAAAGTACAACCAGAGTGTTCCTTGGAAGCAAAGATGGCAAGGCTGAGTCTTACATACTTTGGACATGCTATCAAAAGGGATCAGTCCCTGGAGAAAGAAATCATGCTTGGTAGAATGGGGAATCAGTGAAAAAGAAGAAGACCCTCAACAAAATAGACTGAAACAGTGACAACAACGATGAACTTAAGAATAATAACGAATAAGGGTATGATGCAAGACTGGGCAGTGCTTCTTCCTGTTATGCATAGGGTCACTGGGCCCTAACAACAAGATTCTGATCTAAAAATTACTAGATGTGTAGATTAATAAGAAAATGTGGCATATTATTAAGAAAAAAAGCAATCAACAGAGACAGAGCCCCTAATGGAATTAACAAAGACTTCAGAGCAGCTATTCTAATTAGCCTTAATAAAATGGAATACACATGCTTGTAAAGCAAGAAAAGATAAGAAATTCCAGAAAAGAAATTGAATCTATGGAAAAGCACCAACAGAACACAACATCTGCTATTTTTACTTAATAGGAATTATTATAAATATTGATATTTTTATTATTTTAATAAAAAATTTAGATCTAAAATACATATATATCTGAAATTTTAAAATTCACTATGGTGAAAGAGAAAAACATGAATAAATTTTAAAACCAACTGAAAATTACTGTCTGACCAAAAGAGGAAAATAATTGAATAAAAAATATAACTTAGTCTCAGGAATCTTTAGAACACTATTACTGTATTGTTGCTGTTTCCAAGTCAATTATGACTCATTGCAACCCTACATAACAGAGTAGAACTGCCCCACAGGATTTTATTGACTGTAGTCTTTACGGAAGCAGATTGCCCATGTCTTTCTCCCACAGAGTGGCTGAGTGGGTTTGAACTATCAACCTTCAAGTTAAAAGTTAAGTTCTTAACAGTTGCACCACCAAAGCATAAAAGAGGTCTAATATTTATGTGGAGTCATTAGGTAGTACAAAAAGTTGAACATATGTCTATTGACCAAAAGGTTGATGGATAAAATCTACTCTGAGATGCCTTGGGAAAAGACCTGGCAACACTCATGCAAAATGTCACGGCTATTGAAAATCCTATGAAGCACACTTCTACTCTGAAACATATGGTATGATCATAAAATGAAATTGCCTCAGCAGCACTGATTTAGTTTTTGGTTTTAATATCTATGTAATGACAGCCCCAGAAGGACAGGAAAGAGGAAGAATGGGACAGGAACAATACTGAAGGAATAATAGCCTAATATTCTTAAATTCAGAAGACATACAGCTGTAACCATTCAAGAAGGTCTACAGAACCCAGTTAGGATAAACACAAAGAAAACCACACCTAGGAAGGTTATAGTCAAACTGGGAAACCAATATTTGGAAAACCAAATATAAACAAAAATTTTTGAAAGCAGCCAGAGTGTAATGACATAGTACATAGTCAGGGAAAGGCAAAGAGTTCAAATGATCACTGGCTCCTAATCAGAAAAAATAAGGGTCAGAAAACAGTGGACCAGAAACAGCTGAAAGAAAGAAAATAGCCAAACTAGAACTCTGTGTCTAGTAAATGTAGTCCTTAGATATGAAGAGAAAACATTTTCAGACTTTAAAAAATCAGGAAAATAAGAAATATTAAAGGAATTTCATCAGACAAAAAAAATGGCAATACAAAATAGCAATTAAAAACACATAAAATTGGGCAGAGTCAAGATGGCACCCTAGACATATGTATCCTTAATTCCCTCTGATAATTAATTCCGTGGATTGATAATTAAACAGAGCTTTCCAGACACCCAGTGAACCCTGGGACATGGCATAGGGCTGTCAGTTGGGACTACATGCCACTGAACAGGAAACTGCTTGTCTTTTGCTCAACATCTCTTTGGCTGAATCCACTGGCTAATGCAGACTGAATGTAACTGGTGTTTTTGACTTTTTTTTCTTTTTGTTGGCTGGCAGGTCGGGGATGGGCTTAACCAGCAGCTATGCAGACCCACAATGCTAAAGTGACTAGAGGGAGGAATAGCCACTTTTTGAGAGCCCAGCTCCAGATTCAGAGTACCACAGCCCCTCCACCCTCCCTTTTTTGACCTCTGCCTTAGATTCTGCAATTTCATGGAGGCAGGATAGCTTGATAGAGCCACCATCTTGTTTGACTGGGAGGCAGAAATACCCAACCAGAGGATTCATCAGAAGCTAATTCCCAGGCTGGGAGGCAGTCCAAGACCGGGGAGCATTTTTCCAGCAGAAAAGCTGTGTTTAGCAGCTGGAAGAGGGGGTCTGGAAGAGGATGACAGCAGACCAGGAGACTGTCCTATACTGAACTATATCACAGCATCCAGAAACAGCTGGTGAGGTCCCTCCATTGTCAGCAAGAAGGTGGAGCTTACCACACCTGCTAGCCTGACTGATCTTGGAAACAGTCAGATAACTTTTGCCTTTTAAAATAAGACTGCCTAGAGAGATAACTGTGGTGTAGCCTGATGGCATCACTTTCAGCCTTTACTGACACACAACACAGGGTTAGCTGATGCCCCCCTGACTCCATAAGTAGGGGAGTGTCTCTCCCAGCCAGGAGGCAGAGCCTGCTACCCCAGAGATTCCATCAGGCCCAGTCACTGGAATACATAGAGGTGGCTGGGGATCAACTTCCTACTCAGAACTGAGCCTCAGCTCCTGTTAAGGCAACATTAGAGAAACTAAACAGCCTCTAGATGCCCCATAAGCAACAAACTCTAACCAAACACTTACAAAAAAATCTACCCATGGCTCCAGAAAACTCCCAAAGTAAAGAAACAAAGAATTTCCCACATGAAGAAGCCTTTCTGGAAGTATCAGAGGTCGAATATAAAAGAATTATATAGAGAGCCCTCTTTGACATTATACAAAATTCAGCATAGCAAAATGAAAAATTAAGCAAGCTGTTCGAACTGATGGAAAAACAGCATTCTGAAATCTGGAAGATCAATAACAAAATTACAGAATTAGACAAGAGCAGAACTGAACAACTGGAAATTAGACTTACTGACCTTGAACACAGCACTACTGACACCAGCGTTTATAGGAGAAATCAGAGAAAAGAAATACAAAAAATGAAGAAGGATTAAGAAACTTGTGAGACTCTATCAAGAAGAACAATCTATGATTATTTGGAGTCCCTGAATTGGGATGTATACTTGAAAACACAGAGTATTGTTGTTGAGTTGCTGACAGAAAATTTACCTGAAATTATGAAACAAGGTAATATAGATATCCAAGACTTGAATCAAATATCATGTAAAATTGACCCTAAAAGAAAGACAACAAGATATATTATAATCAAGCTTAACAAATGAATTATAAGCAGAAACTCTTAGAGTCAGCAAGACGCAAAACAAAGCTAACATTCAGAGGGAAGCCCTGTAGGCTTTCGTCTGACTTCTCAGCAGAAAGGATGTTGGCACAGAGGCAATGGGATGACACATTCAAAGCCTTCAAGGAAGAAAACTTTCATCCAAGAATTCTATATCCTGCAAAACTGTCTTTTAAATATCAAAATGAAATGAAGACATTCACAGATAAACAGAAACTTAGAGACTTTGTGAAAACCAAACCAAAGCTACAAGAAATACTGAAAGAAGCTCTTGGCTTAGGAAAACAAAACAGTAACTCTATATTTTAGGCAGCAATGCAGGACACAACATCCAGAAGCCTATTCACTTATGCCAGCCAAGCCAAGTGCCGTCGAGTCTATTCACTTATGGAAGGCACAAAACTCAATCAAAGCCATAATATTAAAAGAAGGGATCTAGTGATCATATCATGAAAACTATGATGTCATCACATTAAAAAGAAGGATGTATTACAGTAGTTATAGTACTTCCCAATGGAGAGGAAGTTAATAAGTAGAAGTTAAAATTGGGTTTAAATTTCAAATATTAAGGGGAATCATAGGAGTAGCCACAAAGCATAATAAACATGCAGCATATCAAAACAAGAAACTTAACACAGGAGTCTCAATGAACCCAAAACCAACACTGAAAAGGAAGAAAAATCAACCCATAAAGGAGAATGTCCCAGAACAGAATATTAAGAGCAACAGAGAAAACACCAACACCAAAATAAACACATCAAAATGATAGCACTAAACACATACTATCGATAATTACACTGAATGCAAATGTACTGAGGGCTCCAGTAAAGAGACAATCAGTGACATCTTGGATCAAAAGACATGTGTGCTTACAAGAAACTCACCTTACAAACAAAGATATGAACAAACTGAAAATTAAAAGATGGAATAATATATATCAAGCTAACAATATACAAAGAAGAGCAGGTGTGGCAATACCAATCTCAGATAAAATAGATTTTAGTGTAAAATCCATCTTGGACAAGGATGGTCACTATTTATTCCTGAAAGGTCCAATACAAAAGCAGGACTTAAAAATATTAAATACTTATGTGCCCAGAAACACTGACTACGTTGAAAAGTGAAATAGATCACACCACAGTAATAGTTGGAGACTTCAGCACTCCACTTTCAATAATGAATAGATCGTCTAGAAAAAAGCTCAGTAAAGACACATAAGATCTTATTGCGAAAATTAATCAATTAGACCTCATCGACATATACAAAACCTTTATCCATAGGGAGATAATTAAACCTTCTTCTCCAGTGCACATGAAACATTTTCCCAGCGTAGATCATCTGTTAGGACATAAAACAAATCTGAGCAAAATCCAAACCATTGAATTATTGCAAAATGCTATTAGACCACAAAGCCATAAAAATCTAAATAAAGAGCAGAAAAAACATAGCTAGAAATGGGAACTCATGGAAACTGAACAATATCTTGCTCAGAAAGCTGTGGGTTATAGAAGAAATCAAGAATGGAATAAAGAAATTTATGGATTCAAACAACAATGAAAACACTTCCTACCAGAACCTATGGGATACAGCCATAGCAGTGCTCAGGGGTCAGTTTAGCTCTATAAATACACATATCCAAAAGGAAGAAAGAACCCAAACCAAAGTATGAACCCTACAGCTTAAACAAGTAGAAAGAGAGTAACAGAGGAACCCCTCAGACACCAGAAGAAAACAGATCATAATGATTAAAGCAGAACTAAATGAATTAGAAAATAGAATGACTGAAAAAAGTGATAAGACCAAAAGGTGTTTTTTTTTTAAAAAACATCAACAAAATTGACAAACCACTGACTAACTTACTAAAGAAAACCAGGAAAGGAAATAAATAGCCCAAATAAGAAACGAGATGGGAGATGTCACAATAGATCCATCAGAAATCAAAAATATTATAACAGGTGGTGGAGTCAAGATGGTGGAAGAAACACATGTCGACCTAAATCCTTCTGGAAACCAAGACTTGAACTGATAATTAAACAGAGCCTTCTGGACACTTAGTGAGCACTAGGACACAGCATAGGGCTGTTAATTTGGACTTCATACCACTAAGTGGAAAACTTACTCTCTTTCACGGATCCCTGCTCTTGGTGAGTGCTGGCTTTCACGGACCAAAGGAAACTTGCCATTTTAACTTTTTGTTCTCTGTCTTAGCTGGTTGGCAGAGCTGGGACTTGACTAGCAGCTTATCTCAGACACAGCTGGTGGGACGGGCAGGTGAAATTGCCACATTTTGAGAGCGTGGCTTTAGACTTTATGCATCTTGGCAACTTTGGCCTCTCTTTCTGCCTCCACAATTGAGAGGCCCATACTGAGGCAAGTGGGGAGCTTGTGCTGAAAGTCATTTTCTTCCAACAGGAGGTGGAGATACCCATACAGAGGCTTCAGCTGGAACTAATTCCTAGGCTGGGAGGCAATGCATTCCTGGAGGAGCGTTTTTTGAGCAGAAAAGCAATATTTTTCACAGTATCGCCTACGACTGGGGCCTGGCAGTAGAGGACAGCAGAACCTTTCTGTATTTTGATCTGGTTTATAACATCTGGGGTTGGACGTAGAGGGGATTACTTTGCAAGCTGGGAAGAGGGACCTGTATACCTGAAAACCTGACTGACTTTGGAAGCTGTCAGGTATCTTTTACCCTTCATTTTAAGACAGCCTAGAGAAATAACTGCAGTCCATCCTCACTGCATCTCTCTCAGTCTTTATTGACTCACATGGTGCCCCAAAAGCAACAAATTCTGGAGAAAACCATAACCAAGAAATCAGCCTTGGCTTCAGAAGGCCCTTAAAGGAAACCACCAAAGAATTTCAGAGACGATGAAATCTTACTGAAATTATTGGAAGGTGAATACAAAAGGATTATACATAGAGCCCTCCTAGATCTTATACAAAATATAGCAGAGAAAAATGAAAAATTAAGCAAGCTGTTCTATCAGATGGAACACCAGTACTCTAAAATCTAACAGATCAAGAACAAAATCAAAGATGTAGAAATTTCAATTCAAAGCTAAGAAAACAGAATGAAATAAATGGAAAAGAGATTTTCTGACTTGGAAGACAGAGCTACTGACTCCAACATCTATGAGGAGAAACCAGAAAAAACAAACAAGAAAAATGAAGAAACATTTAGAAGCACGTGGGACTCTATTAAGAGGAACAATCTATGATTAATTGGAGTTCCTATGCAGGGTGTGACACCTGAGACACAGAAAGTATTGTAGCTGAGCTATTGACTGAAAACTTCCCAGAAATTATGAAAGAAGAGAATATAGATACCCAAGATGCATATCGAACATCATTCAATACAGATCTCAAAAGAAAGACTCCAAGTTAAACTATAATCAAGCTTAACAAAATAAAACGTAAGCAGAAACTCTTAAAGGCAGCAAGACTCAAAGCAAAGCTAACATTCAGAGGGAACTCTGTAGGCTTTCATCAGATTTCTCAGCAGAAACAGTGCTGGCACGGAGACAGTAGCATGACACATTCAAAGCCTTGAGTGAGACGAACTTCCAACCAAGAACTGTATAACCTGCAAAACTATCTTTCAAATATGAAAATGAAATGAAGACGTATGCAGATAAACTCAGAGACTTTGTAAAAACCAAACCAAAGCTACAAGAAATACTGAAAGAATCTCTTGGCTTAGAAGAACAAAACCACTAGCATTATATTTTAGAAGCAAATTCAGGACAAATCATCCAGAAACCCACTCAGTTAGGGAAGGCACCAAACTCAATTAAACCTATAATAGTGAAAGAAATGATACAGTGTTGGTATCATGAAACTCTGATGTCATCATATTGAAAAGAGGGATGTACTACAGTCGTTATAGTCCTTCCAGATGGAAAGGAAGTCGACAAGACTGGTAGAAATTAAAATTCAGTTTATATATAGTTGACTTAAGGACGATCATGAGGCTGCTGTAAAGCACAATAAAGACGCAACATATCAAATCAAGAAATGTAATACATGAGTCTCAAGAACCACAAAACCATGCGTGAAAAAGGTGAAAACTCACCTCACAAAAAGAAAGTCCAAGAGTAGATTAATAAGAACAACAGAGAAAACATCAAAACAAAAATAAACATATCACAATGGCAGCGCTGAACACACTCCTGTCAATAATTACACTGAATGTGAATGACTGAATACTCCAATAAAGAGACACTGAGTGACATTTTGGATCAAAAGACACGATCCATCCATATGTTGCTTACAAGTAACTTACCTTAGACTTAAGGATATGGACAAATTGAAAATTAAAGGATGGAAGAATATATAACAAGCAAACAGTACACCAAGAACAGCAGGTGTGGCAATTCTAATCTCAGATAAAATAGATTTTAATGTAAAATCCACTATCATGGACAAGGATGGACACTATTTATGGCTGAAAGTTTCAATATACAAACAGGACTCAACAATATTAAATATTTATGCACCTAATATTAGAGCACCAAAATACATCAAGAAAACACTGACTACACACAAAAAGGAGATAGATCACGCCACAGTAATAGTATGAGACTTCTACGCTCTACTCTCAATATTGAACAGATTGTCTAGATAAAAGCTCAATAAAAACACAGAAGGCCTTATTGCCACAATTAACCAACTAGAGCTCATCAACATATACAGAACCTTCCATCCATCAGTGGACAGCTACACCTTCTTCTCCAGTGCACATGGAGCATTCTCCAGAATAGACTATGTGTTGGGACATAAAGCAATTATCAACAAAATCCATTCCACTGAATCAATGCAAAGCATCTTCTGGGATCATAAATCCATAAAAGTCAAAATCAATAGCAGAAAAAGCATAGATAGAAAGTGAAACTCATGGAAACTGAACAACATCTTGCTCAAAAAACATGGGTTATAGAAGAAATCAAGAATGAAATAAAGAAATTGATGGATTCTAACAAGAATTAAAACACTACCTACCAGCACCTATGGGATACAGCCAAAGCAGTGCTCGGAGGTCAGTTTATCTCTGTAAACACACACATCTGGAAGGAAGAAAGAAGCCAAACCAAAAAGCTAACCTTACAGATTGAATAAGTAGAGAGAGAACAACAGAGGAACCCCTCAGACACCTGAAGAAAACAGATAATAAAGATTAGAGCAGAACTAAATGATTCAGAGAATACAAGAACAATTGAAAAAATTGAAAAGATCAAAAGCTGGTTTGTTGAAAAGATCAACAAAAATGACAAACATTGGTTAAACATACTAAGGAAAAACAGGAAAGGAAACAAATAACCCAAATAAGAAATGAGAGGGGAGTTGTCATAACAGATCCAACAGAAATCAAAAGTATCAGGGAAGAATACTTTGAAAGGCTGTACTCTAACAAATCGGAAAACCTAGAGGAAATGGACAAATTCCTTGATTTGTATCACCTACCAAAATTATCACAAGGTGAAGCAGAACGCCATCACAAAGGAAGAGATTGAAAAAGTCATCAAAACACTACCAACAAAAAAAAAAGCCCAGGCCCTGATGGCTTCAGCAAAGAATTCTACCAAGCTTTTAGAGAAGAGTTATCTCCAATACTACTGAGAATATTTTGCAGCATAGAAGGGATGGAATACTTCCAAATTCATTCTATAAAGCAGGCATGACCCTGGTACCAAAGCCACAGAAAGACCCAACAAAAAAGGAGAACTGCAGATAGATATCACCCATTAATCTAGATTGAAAAATCTTCAACAAAATTCTTGCAAAAGGAATACAACAACATATCAAAAAAATAATCCATCATGACCAAGTTGGATTCATACCAGGGATGCAAAGCTGGTTCAGCATCAGAAAAACAATTAATGTGATCAACCACATAAATAACATGAAAGACAAGTATCACCTGATTTTGTCTTTTCATGCAGAAAAGGCATTTAATAAAGTCCAACAGCCGTTCGTGCTAAAAACTCTCAGGAAAACAGGAATAGATGGCAAACTCCTCAGTGCATTAAGGGCCATTTATACAAAGCCAATTGCCTACATCATCCTGAATGGAGAGAGACTGAAACAATTCCCCTTGAGAACAGGAACTAGACAAGGATGACTACTCTCACGTCTCCTATTCAACACTGCACCAGATGTGCTAGTCAGAGCAATTAGACAGGATGAAGAAATAAAGGGTACCTGCATCGGCAAAGAAGAAGTCAAAATCTCCCTACTTGCAGTTGATACAATTGTATGTGCAGAGAATACTAAAGAATCCAAAATAAACTACTCAAACTGATAGAAGAGTCAGTGAAGTGTGAGGATACAAGATAAATATAAGTAAATAAGTAGGATTTCTTTACACCAACAGTGAGATCACTAAGGAAGAAATCACCAAATCAATGCCATTTACTATAGCCCCCAAGATGACTAGATTCCTTGGAATAAATCTAACCAGAGAAATAACAGACCTTTACAAACAGAACTAAAAGACCTTACTACAGGAAACTACAAGAGACTTACATAAATGGAGAAACCTACACTGCTCATAGATAGGAAGACTTAACATTGTGAAAATGTCTATTTTACCCAAAGCAAATTACTAATATAATACAGTGCCAATATAAATTCCTGTGACATTATTTATGAGATGGAGAAACAAATCACCAAGTTTGTTTAGAAAGGAAAAAAGCTTGGATAAGGAAAACACTTCTGAAGAAGAACACCCTGGGAGGCCCTTCATTACCTCACTTTAGAACCTATTACACTGCTGCAGTGGTCAGAACAGCCTGGTACTGGTACAATAAGAGACAGATAGATCAATGGAACAGAATTGAGACCCCAGAAATAACACTATCCTTCTATGAACAGTTGATGTTCGACAAAGGTGCTAAGACATGAAACTGGAGTAAAAACAATCTCTTCAACAAATGGTGGTGGCAAAATTGGATATCCATCTGCAATAAATTGAAACAAGACCCATATCTCACACCTTATACAAAAACCAACTCAAACTGGATAAAAGAACTAAATATCAAATCTAAAGCGATAAAGCTCATCCAAGAAAAATTGGAATCAACAATGAAAGTATTAATACACACCGTAGATGGACTTCAAAATCTCATGAGCCAAAATCAACACAAGAAAAGTAGATAAATGGGAACTACTAAGAATCAAACACTTTTGTTCACCCAAAGACTTTATCAATAGAATTAAAAGACCATCTACAAGATGGGAAAAATATTTGGCAACCATACGTCAGACTACACCTGATCTCTATAATCTACAAGGTACTACAAGATACTAATAAGAAAAAGATGTATCATCCAATTAAGCAATAGACAAAGGAGATGGACAGACACTTCTTTAAAAAGCAGATCCAGGCAGCCAAAAAACACATGCGGATATGCTCACAATCATTAGCTATTAAAGAAATCAAATCAAAACTACCATGAGATACCATCTCACCCCCAAAAGCTTGGCCATGATCCAAAAAATCCAAAACAACAAATGCTGGAGAGGCTGTGGACAAATTGGAACTCTCCTACACTGTTGGTGAGATTGCAGAATGGTGCAACCTCTTTAGAAAGCAATCTGGTGCTTCCTTAAAAAGCTGGATATAGATATACCATTCGACCCAGTAATTCCACTTCTCGTAATATATCCTACAGAATAAAGGCCATTCACACCAACTGACACATGCACACGAATGTTCATCGCAGCACAGTCCACAGTAGCAAAAAGATGGAATCGACCTAGATGCCCAACAACAGAGGAATGGATAGGTAAACAGTGGTATACGTACTCAATGGAACACTATATCATGAGAAAGAACAATGCTGATTTTAGGAAACATCTCATAACCTGGTTTCAAATGGAAGACATTACGCTGAATGAAAGTAGTCAGTGACAAAAGGACCTATGAGACCCCTACGATGAGAACTTAAAAACAGACTCATGCATAGAAGAAAAGACTCTGATGACTGCAAGGGGGGAGAGAGAGGGAGGGAGGGCAAGGGTGGGAGAGTTTAGATTAGAGAGTTGATAGAAATTGGGTTGGGTGAAATCTGTGACAGCACACATTAGAAAGAAGATTAACTGGATTTCAACATGACATGATTACTCCTCCCATCTTAATCCAACATTGAAAGGACAGAGTAGCTGGGGCGGGGGGCTGGGGACCATGCTCTCAAGGAGAAATCAAGGCCAAATTGGCACAACTAGTGTTTTGCTAAGACAGCCTTCTGCATCCCACATTGGTGAGTGGCGTCTGGATTCTTAAAAGCTGCCAAGCTGCCATCTGAGGGTACAGCAAACGATCCCAACTCAGCAGGAATGGCTGATCACCAAGGACCAAAAAGACATGGGGAAAGAGAAACCAGAAGACAGAGAGACCCACGTAAGTGGGTGACTACATCAACTTGTGATCACAAGAACCAGAAGGTGCCTGGCCACCACCAGCAATAGCCATGATGGACCTCTCAAAGCTGAGTCTCACAGGCAACACGATATTAAAAAGGGGTACATCCTGAGATCTCTACTAGCAGACTGTAACTGATGGTCCAGGGGCCTCGGAGTTCCCCCTGGGAGCATGGACCCTGTCCCTGATGCTACTCCTGTCCATAAATCATAATGGAAGTCAACTCTTCAGACAGGAATGGATTGGACTTGGTGACACAGAGTGGCCCTGTCATGTGTGCACTTTATGGTTCTGTGCATCCATAGGATGTCATCCTGCTGACCTCTTCCTGGAGGCAGGAGAGTGGGTGGAGAGAAGGGCATAGGAGATTGTTAGTAGGATAAGACATGTATGGAGCAGAGAGGAAGAGTCTGCAGTCCCCGGGCAGGAAGAGCAGGAGGAGCTGCATACAGGTGGGCGTGCAAATTTATATGGGAATGTACATTTTCATATTTTTACTCAATCATAATAAAAATATTTATATATATTATAACAGATGGCACTTGGCTTTGCTTAACAGAAAAGTGTGAAAGATTGTATTCTAACAGATTTGAAAACCTAGAGGAAATGGACAAACTCCTAGATTCATATCATCTACCAAAATTATCACAAGGAGAAATAGAACAACTTAATAAATCCATTGTAAAGGAAAAGATTTAAAAAAGTCATCCAAAAACTATCAATCAAAAAAAGCCCTGGCTCAGATAGCTTCATCTCCAATACTACTGAGACTAGTCCCAATCTTGTTCTACAAAGCCAGCATAACACTGACATAAAAGCCTGTGAAAGACCCAACAAAAAAGGAGAGCTACAGACCAATATCACTCATGAATCTAGAAGCAAAAACCTTCAAAAACTCCTTGACAATAGAAGTCAACAACATGTCAAATAATAATAATAATTCATCACAACCAAGTTGGATTCATACCAGGAATACAAGGCCAGTTCAACATCAGGAAAACAATTAATGTGATCAACCGTATAAGTAAAACAAAGGTAAGAATCACCTGATTTTGTCAATTGATGCAGAAAAGGCATTTGACAAAGTCCAACACTCATTCATGCTCAAAACTATCAGCAAAATAGAAATAGAAGGCAAATTCCTCAATGCAATAAGGGGCATCAACACGAAGCCAACTGCCTACATCATCCTGAATGGAGAGATACTGAAAGAATTCTCCTTGAGAACAGGAACTTGACGTAGATGCCCATTCTCACCTCTCCTAGTCAACAGTGTCCTAGAAGTTTTGGCCAGAGCAATTAGACAAGACAAAGAAATAAAGGGCATCTGCATTGCCAAAGAAGTCAAAATCTCCCTATTTGCAGATGATATGATTGTACATGCAGGGAATCCTAAAAATCCGTAAGTAAACTACTCAAGCTAATAGAAGAGTTCAGCAAAGTATCAGGATATAAAATAAACATAAGTAAATCAGGATTCCTTTATACCAAGAAAGACATTCAAGAAGAAATCACCAGATCAATACCATTTACTATAGCCCATAAGAAGATAAAATAACTGTAAATAAATCTAACTAGAGAAATAGGAGATCTATACAAAGAGAACTACAGACCTTGCTGCAAGAAACTAAGAGAGACTTAGAGAAATTGAGAAAACTAGCCTCCTCACAAATAGGAAGAATTAACATCGTGAAAATGTCTATTCTACCCAAAGTGATCAACTTGTACAATGCAATCCCAGTACAAATTCCAGTGACATTTTTTAATGAGATGGAAAAACAAATTGCCACCTTTTTTTGGAAATGGAAGAAATCCTAGATGAGCAAAGTACTAATGAAGAATAACACACTGACTTTAGAACCTATTACACTGCCACAATAGTCAGAACAGCCTGTTGCTAGTACAGATAGAGACGTATAGACCAATGGAACAGAGTTAAGGCCCTAGAGATGCCACCATCCTCCTACAAAGAGCTGATATTCAACAAAGGCCCTAAGATTTAAACTGGGGTGAAAACAGTCTCTTTAACAAATAGTGCTAGCAAAACTGGATATCCATCTGCAAAAAACTGAAACAAAACCTATATCTCATCCTGTACCCAAAATCCCACTGTAATTGGGTAAAAGACCTAACTATCAAACCTAAAATGATCCAGCTTATGCAAGAAAAAATAGGATCAACAGTGGAATTCTTAATGCACAGCTTAGATGGACTTCAAAAAATGACAAAGTGTGATCAACAGAAGAGAAAATGGATAAATAGAAACTAGTAAAAATCAAACACCTTTGCTCATCCAAAGACTTTATCAACACAATTAAAAGACCACCTACAGAATGGGAAAAAATATTTGGCAACTAAATGTCGGTGGCTTGGCTTGGCATGTCAGACCAACATCTGATCTCCATAATCTACAAGGTACTGCAAAATATCGACACAAAAAGGACAGATAATCCAATTAAGCACTGTGCAAAGGAGATGGATCGACACTTCTTTAAAGAGCATATACAGGAGGCAACAGACACATGTGGAAATGCCGACAATCATTAGCTATCAAAGAAATCCAAATCAAAATGATGATGAGATACAGACTCACCCCAACGTGGTTGGTCATGACCCCAAAAACACAAAAGTACAAATGTTGGAGAGGTTGTGGAGAGAATGGGAACTCTCCTACACTGCTGGGATTGCAAAAGGGTGCAGCCTCTTCGGAAAGCCATCCAGCACTTCCTTAAAAATGTGGAAGTAGATATATCATTTGGCCCATTAATCCCACTGCTTAGAATATATCCTGTAGAATCAATGGCAGTCACACGAACAGATGCATGCGCATGAATGTTTATTGCAGCAAAGTTGGAATCAACCCAGAAACCCAACAACAGATGAATGGATAAACAAACTATAGTATATACAATCAATGAAACACTATGCAATGATAAAGAACAATGAGGATTTTAGGAAGCATCTCCTAACCTGGTTTCAATTGGAAGACATTATGTTGAGTAAAATCAGTCAGCAGCGCAAGGACAAATATTGTATGAGACCCCTACTATAAAGACTCAAAAAAGACTCCTGTAGCAAAGAAAAGACTCTTTAACAGCTTCAAGGGTGGGGAGGGTGGAAGGAGAGGGTTGGTTATGGACTGGATAGTTGATAGATCTTTGGTTGTGTGAAACCAGTGATAGCACATATGAGAAAGAATATCAATTTAACTGGAGTTCTATATAAACTAAAAACTCTTCCAGTCTTAACTCAATATGGTAAGGATAGAGTAGCAAGGGCAGGGGTCTGGGGACTGTACTCTCAGAGGACATCAAGGCCAATTGGCATAGCCAGACTATTGCTAAGAGAGTCTTTTGCACCCCATGTTGGTGAGTGGCATCTGGAGTCTTAAAAGTTAGCAAGCTGCTATCTGAGGTGCACCAAATCGTCCCAATTCAGCTGGAACAGGTGATAACAAAAAAAAAAAAAACCAAAGGCATGGGAGAAAAAGAGCCCAGAAGACAGAAAGACCCATGTGAATGGGTGACTATTTCAATATGTGACCAGAAGAATCAGATGGTGTCTGGCCACTACCCATGACAGCTCTAATGGGGCTCACAACGTTGAATCCCAGTGACAACACCCCCCCCAAAAGAGTCCAGCCTAAGAACTCCACTGAAAACTGCAACTGATGGTCTGAAGTTCTGGGAGCTCCCCTGGGAGTGTTGCCTCTACACCTGATGCTGCCCCTGGTCATAGATCATTAGTGAGGTCAACTCTTTGGATAGGAATGAATTGGACTCAGGGACACAGAGTGACCACATAGTGTGTACACTTTATGGTTCTATGCATCTATAAGATATCATCTTACTGGCCTCTTACTGGAGGCGAGTGGAGAGGTTGGAGAGGAGGGGACAGGAGATTGTTAAGAGGACATGACATGTATGGAACGGAAAGGAGGAGTGTGCTGTCATCAGGCAAGGAGAGCAGAGGGAGCTACAGTTAGGCAGGCATGCAAATTTCAATTGTATTGTATTGTAAACTTTCATTCATTCACAATGAAAGAAAAAAAGAGTTACAAAAAGAAAAAAAATGCATAAAATAAGGCAGGGTATCATAAATGCAAAATATGTATGTAAAAATATTTCTTCTTGATTTTAAAATTCTTTGAGACAATTAAAGCAAAAATAGCATATTGAACAAATCAGCATAGCTAATAAGCCAGTGTTAGAGGCAGTATGTATACTAAATAATATTCAATTTATCTGGAAAAAAAGTAACAACAAAAAAAGAATGAAGAACAGATGAAATAATTAATTAGAAAATGAAACAGGTAGGTGATACATTTAAAACTCAGCAGCAAGGATGGTGAAGCTTTGCCTAACTCCTTTGGACAAGTTATCAGGACTGACCAGTCCCCAGAGGAGGACATCATGCTTGGTAAAATAAAGGGTCACTGAAAAAGAGAAAGACTCTTAATGAGATGAATTGACACAGTGGCACAGTAGATTCAAGTGTAGCAATGACTGTGAGGATGGTGCAGGACAGGGCAGGGTTTCATCCTATTGTACATAGTGTCCCTAGGCGTCAAAACTGATTCAATGGCACCTAGCAATGATAATAACATCAATAACTGTGTTAAATGCAAAGAGTTTAGACGTTTATGAAACCAAAAAAACCAAACTCACTGACTTCGAGTAAGTTTTCACTTACAGAAGCCCTATAGGACAGAGCAGAACTACCCCGTAGAACTTTTAAGGAGAGCCTGGTGGATACAAACTGCCAGCCTTTTGGTCAGCAGCCATGGCGCTTAACCACTGTGCCACCAGTGTTTCTGAAAACATTAACAGGAACACATTGTCGACACTGATAAAAAAATCAATATCCAATTATATACTATCCATAATAATTCATATTAAATTAAAAAAAATAATAGTAAAAGGATGAGAAAAACCTGCAAGCCCTAACTAAGAGACAACATGCATAGCTATATAATGTCACACAGCATAGAACTGAGTGTAATAACTATCACTAGGGACAAAGAGAAGTGGTTCATAACGACAAAGGAGTCTATCTTCCAGAAAGGCATAATCATCCTAACAACAAATCTTCAAATATGTGAAGCAGAAACTTTTGGATAGGAGAGGTGGAGAAATTCTCAATTATAATCGGAGAATTGACACTCCTCCATTATTAACTGATAGAAGCAGATGGAAAATCAATAAAAATATTGAACAACACTATCCAATGCTTTAATCTAGTGGAGATTTATAAAACATTCCATCCAGTAACAGCTGAGTATATTTTCCTTTCAATTTTACACAAAGCATTACCCAAAGTAGACTATGTACCAGTCCATAGAAGAAGTCTTAACAAATACAAGAAGATAATGAGAGCCCAGGGTATATCCTCTCACCAAGATGAAATCAAATTGCAAAGTAATAACAGAAAGCTATCAAGAAGTCTTCAAATATTTGAAAATTAAACACCATACTCCTACTATTCCGTAAATTGAAGACAAATCACAAAGAGAATTTTGAAATGAGTAAAAATAAAGTTGTGTTAAATCCATCAGTTGCAGGTACAACAGTACTTTGTAATTATTTAAATGCTTATATTTATAAAATAATAAAGTTGTAAAATCAACAATCCACCTTAAGAATTTATAAAATGTATTTTAAAAGAAGAAATTAAACAGCAAGTTACTGGAAGATAGAAAATACTAAAGAAATGTAGTAGAAAAAAAACAAAATAATCAATAGCTGTACTTTGAAACAGAAAAAATTATAAACCCTAGCTTCAACAAAAAGAGAGAAAATACAAATTACCATTATTAGCACTGAAAGAGTAAGCATCACTACTGACAGTATAGGTAATAAAAGAATAAAGAGTATTGTAAACAATTCAATGCCCAAATTAAACCATTTACATGAAATAAAAATTTTCTTGATAAACACAATAAGCCCAAATCAAGAAGAAGAAAATTGAATTTATAATTCTAAACATTTCCATGGGAAACACTCATATATTGATGAACTCTACCAATCGTATATGGAAGAAATAAATCAATATCACACAAACTGAGAAAATCTAGGAGAAGATAATGCCTGCCTTTTTATGAGTCTGACATCATTCAAAGTCGTTATAAGAGTTAAAAAATGAAGTCCAACATCTCTAATGTATATAGAATAAAAATTTAATTAAACATCTTAAAAAATCATATTGAGTAACATATAAAAAGAATAATATGTCATGACGAGGAAGGGTTTACCCAGGGAAGCAAGACTGATTTCACGTTTGGAAAATTATCAATGTAACTGATTCTGCTAACAGAATAAGGAGAAAATTATATAATCATTTCAAATTATGCAAAAAAAATTTGATAAAATTCAAGACTCATTAGTGATAAAATATTCAGCAAAGTAGGAAAAAAGAAAAAGGTCCTCTTTTTTGTTTATAAGCTATATCAAGCCTAGAATCTATCCTATAGTCACAGAAAGCTGTTGTCCCCCACACTTAACTGAAAAATACCGCTGACACTTCAAACTCAAAGTACCAAACCTAAAACTTACTTCCACATGAGTCTATGTTACTACAGGCGGTAAAATAGAGAATAGATTATACTGACTATGTGTGTTCAAGAATTTCAATCTGAAATCGGTTATTCTCTCAGCTTCTATACTTCCTGATCCATTTTAGGCAGAATTCAAAAATCATTTTGGCTTTATTTTCCTTTTTGAAAGTACCATATGCCAACTACAATTCACATAAATAGTCCTAAAAATTAGTGATCTACAAATTGATGGCACTTGGCTGGCTGGCTGGCTACAAATTGTCCCTCAAGTATCCAAATGTATTCACAGTTGACACTGTTGTTGGATGCTATTGAGCTGGTTCTGACTCTCAGTGATGCCGTTTATACAACAAAATGCAACACTGCGCGGTCCTACACCGCTGTCCTTGAGCCCTTCACTGCAGTTACTGTGTCAGCCTGTTTCTTAAGGGCCTTCCTCTTATTTTACCAGTTTCCTCCTTTATGAAGCATGAAGTCTTTCTCCAGGGACTGATACCTCCTGATAACACAATCAAAGTCTGTGAGATGAAACGTCCACATCCTTACTTCTGAAGAGTATTCTGGCTGTACTTCTTCCAAAACAGATTTGTTCTTTTTTCCAGCAATCCATTCAGTATTCTTCACCAACACCAGAATTTGAAGGCAGCAGTTTTTCAGTCTTTCTTAGCCATTGTTCAACTTTTACATAAGGTGACTGAGAACAGCATGGCTTTGGAGAGGCACACCTTAGTCCTTAAAATGGTATCTTTGCTTTCTAACACTTTAAAGAAGTCTCTTGTACCAGATTTGCCCAGGGCAATATACACCACTTGGTATCTTGACTGCAGCTTTTGTGGGCATCATCGGCAGATCCAAGTAAAATGAAATCTTTACAACTGCAATAGCTTTTCCATTTATGTTGATGCTGCTTATTGGGTCTCACAAAAAATTATGAGGATTTTTTGTTTTCCTTATGTCGAAGTACAATCCACACTGAAGGCTATGGTCATTGATCTTAATCTGTAAGTGCTTCAAGTCCTCTTTGCTTCCAGCAAACAAAGTTGTGTCATTTGTATATCACAGGTTATTGAGCCTTCCTCCTCTAATCTACATACCATATTCTCTTTCAGATATTCCAGCTCCTCAGATTGTTTGCTCAGCATACAGGTGGAATAAGCATTGAGAAAACAAACCTTGATGCATACCTTTGCCGATTTTAAGCCATGCAATATCCCCTTGTTCTGTTCAAATGACTGCCTCTTGGTCTGTGCACAGGTTCCTCATGAGCACAATTAAGTCTTCTAGAATTTCCACTCCTCACAATGGTACCCATTTGTCATGATCCACACAGCTGAAGGCCTCTGCATAGTCAATAAAACACCGGTAAACATCCTTCTGGTACTCTATGCTTTCAGCCAAGCTCCATCTGACATCAGCAATGTATCATGCAATCTCCAGCATTGTTTCTATTACCACGGCTACATTTTCCCACTACTGATCTTTTTTGTTTCTAGTTTTCACTTTCCAACCACCTGTAATTATCAGTGTATCTTGACTGCATGTTTGGTCAGACTGCAAAAGTTGGTAAAAATCTTTAATTTCTTTCTCTTTTGCCTTAGCAGCTGGTGCATAAATTTGAATAATAGTTGTAAATAATAGATCTTCCTTGTCGGCGTATTGACATTATCCTGTCACTAACAGTGATGTACTTTAGAATAGATCATGAAATGTTCTTTTGGACTTGGCTACAATACTCTTACACTTCGATTTATCATTCCTGGTATAGCAGACCATATAATTGCTATATTCATTTTAAAATCACAGTTGAAATGTCTCCTCTTTCTTTGTATATCTGCAGGAAGTTGGGAAACTTTTTCTGTAAGGGCCCAGATAGCGAATACTTCAGGCTTTGCAGAACAGAGAGCATCTATTGCAAATATCCAACTCTGCTGTTTCAACGTGAAAGCAATCACAGACAATAGATAACTAAATGGATGTGTTTGCATTCCAGTAAGACTTTATTTAAAAAACATGGTGGAACAGATTTGACCAACAGAGTAGATTTGGCCCATGGACCAAGGGTCCTTGCTGTATAATATTTCTTCCTCATTCCAAACATTGCTCAAAATGTATTTTACAGTTAGGACTTTGAAGACCAACTCAGCTCACCTTCTCTTTCTAATAATTGCAGTCATTCTAAAAGAATAAATGCATAATAAATCTAAATGAACTTATTTCTGTAGAAATTCTAAGTACTGCTATCTGTACATTTGCTTTCTACTGTTAGATTATGTTATTCATAAATTGTCTATTTCTGTGCACACAGTAGAGGAAGAAAATAAATCATGATCATGAAGCTGATACTAATAAAAGTGTAAGGAAGTATTCAATTGATGCTTGTAATTAACAAATATCTAAGCAAAGTGAAGGTTATCCGCTTTAAACATTTGTCTGATATGTTTCTGGAGTGATCAGGTAGGTCAAGCATAGCTAAGTGAAGAATCGGGATCCATTCGGTGTTAATGCTCTCTCTGTGGCTCCTAAAACTAGATGACTAGGCACAGTGATACGTGAAATTCCTCATATGGCATGTGTCTGAGGGCTGTGTTTGGAACAAACGTATATTTACAGTACTTATTTGTACCACTTGCTTAGCATTACAGTGGAAAATTAACCCAAGAACAAATACCAGTGTTAAGGTCTACCACAAGCGTTTTCAATTAAGAAGGCATTTAAAAATGCTAGCTGTATGCTTCTGCAGCATTCCATTCTCCCCAATAATCCATTGACAGTCTCCCCGGATCTAGGCCCACTGTATCTTTAGAAGTAATAATAAATCTTGTTTTAGTCACCAAAATGACCATATTATACTTCCCTAGATGCTGCATTCAGAGTACACAGCAGGTCACATATCCCTGTCCTGTTGGAGGGCTCTGCCTCACATATGGTTTGTTGGAGGTGTCTAAGAGAGTTCTGGCTCAGTTAGCTTTTTATCAAGTCCATTGCTCTTGAAGACAGAATCCTCCTCCTTTATCCAGATACTAATGTCTCCACAGAGCATGAGGAATTACCAACCCATTTCACCACATTCGTGTTGAGGTAGTGGGTGAATCCTCAAAGCAGCTGCTTTGTGCTCTTCCTTTGCATACAACATTGTCAAGTGTAACATATCCGGAGCTAAATCAAATGACTTGAACAAAAGGAATCTATAAGTAAGACGAAGTATCAACATACGGAGCAGAAACTTGCACTTCTGGTGCCTCTGCTTCTCAACCCAATGTTCTTTTGGTTAGTATCTAGTTGATATTTTGTGATACACGTCTAAACCAGGGGAATTTCACCACTGTATTATTGTCAGTGACTAGTACAGTACCTGCCATAAGTCTGTTTACAAAACAAGTGAACCATTGATCTTAAAATGAGAAATTAGTAGCCTTTTACAATAACTCATAGTCCATCTCTCAGTTGTACTTGATTTTTCGTCTCCTACAACCAGATTAATTTGAAAAACTGAAATGAAACTTTCCGTAATTCCTGGTTTTCCAATTGACCAATACTATACAGCTAGAGTAAAAGTATTAACAAAGGAAGACAAAATTACTTTCTCTGTCTTACACTAGCAAGGAACAGAAAGGCCTAGAAAGGAAAATATTTTTCCATTTTAATATTCAATCTCTTATTAATTCACTTATTTCATTCATGCAAAGTCCCTGCCCTTTATAGAAATAAAAAAAATACAAACAACTAAGAAATCAAGGAGAATTTTTCCTAGCTTATTAGAATTACCTTCAGACTTTCCTGTTTTATGTCTGAGTGTATTTTTCTTTGCTGCTCCACCTAAATTTGAGTGCAGACGTGGTGTGCCTGAAGGAAAAACAGAGTCACTTAAGGAGTAATTTTAATCCCAAATCCCACACGAATTTATTCTTTTCCATATATAGAATTCACATCTGGAGCAGTCAGACATCCATGAGCAATGCCAACTGGAATAATGATTCAGGTAAAGGGAGACCCAACATAACCCAGGCACTTGGTTCTGAATGAGTACTGACACATGCTATCATCAGCTGCTCCATAAAATGATATCTGGGAGCGGGGTGGAAAGGGACTCTTTATCTTTCAGTGTTTGACACTCTGTATGTGAGAAAAAAATAATGTCTTCCAGGCTTGTCCAGACTACTTTACCTCCTACTTTGTTTTCTCTTAAGTAGTACAGTTCCTAACGGTAACTGATACCTTCTCAGTTTCATTTGAAGAGAACACTGCCCAAAGGAGTGAATACGAAACAGTGGGAAGGGTGCTGCAGAAAGAATACTTTACATTTTTACATTCCCCAAGTCCTCTCAGAAAAATGAGAAGAGAAAGTACACGTATGAAAAGCATGTGACTAAACTAATCAGCCACTGTTACTTACGAGTACTCACCATATACTCTAAATAATAGTCCATAAATGCACGAAGACAGTCTATACATACAAAATCAGGGGCACTGGTGATTCAGTGGTAGAATTTTTGCCTTCCATTCAGGAAGGCTGGGTCTGATTCTTAGCCAATGCGTCTCACGTGCAGCTACCACCTGTCTGTCAGCAGAGACTTGAATGTTACTATGATGCTGAACAAGCTTTAATTGAGCTTTCGGACTAAGACGGATTGGGAAGACAGACCTGGCAATCTATTTTTGTAAGTGTTCCCATAAAATCCTTATGGATCACAACAGTCTGTTTGATTCCTTTTTGCAAGTAGTTGCCATGATTCAGGAGCTAAATGAGAAGCAGCTAAAAATAACAAATATAAAAAAAATCCATCAGTGGAATGAAAATTTAAGGCACAGACATTCTTTTCCATTGCTTGTAATTTAGTAGAAGGGCAAAACCTAAATATTTGAAGCAGCAAAATTGTAATGAACTGTGACTGGGTTATGCGATTATTTGGCATCATTTTTATTCTCTTATCCGTGCCACGCCAGAGCAGTCTTCACTGGTGACCTTAGCAATCACTAAGAAATCGTCTCACTCTCCCAAACTGAGATGACTGAACCGTTCTCACTATAGCAAGAGCTCAAGTTATCACTGCATGCGAGATAACAGAGAAGCCAGCACAAAGACTGTCGAACTGGGTCAAATTATGACCCAACAACACATGCATCATTGTGCAAGTTACTTGAATACTCAGTAACTCAGTTTCTTTATTTGTAAAACTGTGTATTTCTGAAATGGATCTCATGGAATTTTACTGAAGGTTAAAGGAGTTCATACTATACCTAGGATAGTGTGTGGTGGAGAGTGTCATGTAAGTATTCACTATTATCTCTGGTTTCTACCGCCGTCAGGCTGACCTTCCTCAGGATGTGAATAGCATTTGTTAACCATGAATGAGTGCAGTTCCCTGCAACTGGAACATATGCAGTTCATGATTACTGAATGAATGGAATGAATCCACACCAAGCAGGGTACAGACAAGTTGAACATGCCCAGAGGCATTGAGATCTGTTATTTGAAAAAACATGGCTTGATCCTTCTATTTCTTTGACTGAGCAAATAGTTATCTTAGAGTTAAGATGCCTTCACACCCACAGGCTGACTATTTAGATTAAAATACTAGTGGTATGTCTCAGTGTGCTATTTTTACGGCTGGTTGCTTTTCTATCCGAAACCTTAACTAGCCAGGAAGCCCTGTGTGCATCATCATTTCTTTCTCCCTGAAGGTGTTATGTGGATAAATTTACTCAATATCCTGAGTTTTTTTAGAGATAACCATCAGTGCAGCACTGCCAGAAAACGGTAAGAAAATAGACATTATACCCATGCTTCTTTCTCTTTTCCTTATGAGAAAATTTTGTACTGCCGGATGAAAAGTCAGGAAGTTCACGCCTACGTTTGCAGCTGGGAGAGGAGCACCCAGTTAGATTTGCAACAGCCTTGAAGATAACAGTCTTTTTCTAAACTGTACTTCACATTCCTGTTACGTTTTGTGAAGTTTTATTTGTTTCCAAAAGTCACTTTTACATATATTAATGCAGGCATCCTCACAACATATTTGTTGTCTTCATTCCAATTTTTTTGATGAGGAAACTCAAGCTCAAAGAGATAAAGTGCTTTATTCAGCCAGCTTTTTGCCATGGAAATGATTTACCTCCAATCTACTGAGCCTCAATTATATTTTCTTTCTAATCTTCTTCATGAAAACTTCAATTTCTACTTATTACTTGTAAAACTGCAAAAAGTCAGGATTTAAATTTTTCTCCGCCCTCCACTCCAAGTCTCATTTCCTTTTCCCTGGACAGGGGCCTGTAGAAAAAGCCTTAACCTGACAGTCATTAAATTATATTTTGATCGATTTAATTTTTTTCCAAGAGGAATGAGAAGAACTATTAACATTGTCCTTCTCCTAAGTCCCGCTGTCCCCTTCCCATAGGGAGAGTCCATGGGTCCAATCGAGGAATACATACTTTCAAGTTCTATATCATCTGTCGCCATGAATTTTCTTTCCATTTTTTTGTGGACCCTTTAAACTAGTTTCACATGCCTGAGGGACAGCCGGTATCTACTCATCTCTTCCTCGAGACAAGGAAGAATTCCTTGTAATCAAAGTACAAAGAGAAGCAAGTGTATAGAATTTTTCTGAACTCACAGACAGTGCTCAGAACTCATTCTCTTATTGATTAATGAATTCATTCATACTTTGAACAAAATATTTACTAAGCACCTGCCATAAGCTAAGCTCTGGGGTAAATGCTGAGTAAACAGATTGAAAAAATAAAAGAACAAAATAAAATCTGATCTCAAAGAGCTTAAACGCAGTAGAAGAAACCAATTTACTGCTGTATTAATACTGTATGTTAAACGTATAGGTGGTTAAGGAAGTTGTCCTGGAGGGAGTGACATAGGTACACAAAGCCAGATATTGGGAAAGAAGAAGAATCTGTTTTCTCTGAAGTACCTTTAGAAGAACTACTTCAGGTTGGCTGGGGAGCAAGGTGGGATACAGCAGGTTGGGAAGGGTTGGTGGTGTCCTCTTTGCTCTACAAAGATGTTTTCAAATAAATGAAATCAAGACTAAGGCGGTTTTAAAGGGAAATAAATATCCAACAAGCAAACTAGAGGGAAATGAATGTGGTAGAAAAAGACGTGTTTCATTTATCGTCCACCTTGATGCTGTGGGAAGAGGCATCTGAGATGAGTCTCTGTACTGACTTCACTACTTCTTTCAGCTCCTGGATTCACCGGAAAAAGTCAAACAAAATTAGGAGCCCAAGGGTAATAAGACAAGTTATACTGGTACTACAAGAGAGATAAGGGGCACAGAAAAGAGGAGTGGAACATTATTTTTCTTTTTAGTTTTTCATTTGGCTGAGGTTGTAAGCCATTTAAGATACAAGAATGAATTTTAGAAATTTAGTGCAGATAGCAAGATTTTACCTCTATTGGTAGGACTTTTCCTTTCATTCTCTCTTCCTCCTTCTTTCTTCCTCTTTTTTCCTCTCCTCTTCCTCTCTCTTTCTTTCACTTTTTCTTTGTAGTATTCTGAAATCTTCCTATAAGAAAACTTAAAAAATAACAGACACAAAAGAAAAGTAAATATCTCTTAAACAGTCTCCTTTAGTTTTGATATTCTCAATGACACTAAATTATGGTTTTGAACCATTTCAGTAATTTTAAATTATCAGTATAAATAGGATACTATGCAAGATTGTGGAGTATGCAGCTGACAGGAAGCATAATGAATGATAAAGTAATGTGTTTGCTAGTGCTTAAAGGCATGTCAGGACCACTGGCGGTGCCATAGTTAAATGCTCAGTTGCTAACTAAAAACCTGGTGGTTCAAACTCTGCCAGTGGCTCTGAAGAAGAAGGACCTGGTGATCTGCTTCCATAATGATTATAGACTAGAATAAGCAGGACCAGGATGGTGGAGTAGTCAAACATTTTCTGTGATCCCGCTAACAAAAAAGACTCAAAAGAGCAAATGAATTAATTATATATGACATTATGGGAGCCTGAATATCAAAGGGAAAGTTGAAAATTCTGACTGAGTGAAGGGAAGGGAGAATAGGACCAGAAGTACCATACCTGACCCTCCAGGAATCAGCTATGGTCCGCATGGTAAGTGAAGAAGTGGCTTTAGGAGAGTGTCCTCACTCAACAGGAGAGAAAAATCAACAGAGACTACATCAAGCACCCAGAACTAGTGAAAAGCAGCATACAACCATCAAAAGCTAAGTGTCATATGTCTAACCTACTGAGCATATATCTAAATCTTTCTTTTCGGGTAAAATTCTCTCACTTTTCTCAGCATGCCCCTTCTCTTCTCTGGACTGCAACCAGTCCTGGAGTCTGATGCTGTTGCCCAACCTGGAAGTAGGACTCCTTAAGCTTGCCCTTAGCCATACACCTAGACTTGAAGAGGGAACAATTTAACAAATTGGGGGAAGGGAGGATAAAAACAGTCTGCCAACTCCCATGAGCCAGAAATTCAGGGCACACACCATTCCTTCACCTAGATTCAGACATATGGGGATATGCCACCCTCAAAGATGCTCAAAGATGGCTGTTAGCCCTATACCTTTCTCAGCACCTGCAACCAGATACCTGTGTCTATACTAATTGGCTTTGCCCATCTAGGACAATATGTAAGAGCCTACACCACACACTTGGTGATGGACTTCCAGGACACCTAAGCTGAATTCATACAAGAAAAGTAAAAAACTGGGTCCACAAGTCTAGTGACAGCTCTAACCCCCCAGTGACAGGATGTTAGAGCTTTGAAGGCACCAGTAACCAAACTAGCACCCACAACCAGACTATCTGGACATTTCAAAACAAAACAAATCAAGAAACTAGAACAAAATAAACAAAAATAAATAAATTAAACAACTTGCAGTCAATATCAAATCATGTAAAGAGGCAAACCACAACGCCTTCAGAAAGGTCCCAGAACAAAGAATCCAAAAATTTTCCAGATGAAGAGAACTTCTCAGAGGTAGAATACAAAAGATTACTGTTTAGAATGCTTCAAGAGATAAGGAAGGAAATAAAGAATAAAAAATAAATTTTCAAAAAAGAGATAAGGAAGGAGATGAGGGAAAATGCAGCAAATCATAGTGACAAATTGAACAGGCTGTAAGAAAGCATATAGAAGCAGAAATTAGACATTTAGAAAATTAATAATAAAATTTGAGGGGGGGGAATGTCAAGATGACAGACTAAACACATGTCTCCCTAAATTTCTCTGGAAACCAAGACCTGAGCTGATAATTAAACAGAGCCTTCTGGACACCTAGTGAGCCCTAGGACACGGCACAGGGCTGTTAATTTGGACTTCTTGACACTGAATGGAAAACCTCCTCTCTTTTGCTGACCCAGCTCTTGGCAAGCACTGGCTTTCACGGACCAAAGGCAACTCTCCATTTTAATGTTTTTTTCTCCATCTTGCCGGTGGGCAGAGCTGGGACTTGACTAGCACCTAATCTCAGATGCACTGCTGGTTGGATTCGCAGGTAAAATTGCAACATTTTGAGAGCCCAGCTTTGGACTCTGGGCATTTCAGCACCTTTGGCCTCTCTTTCCACCTCTGCCATAGAGAAACTTGTACAGAGACAGGCAGCTAGCCTGTGTGGGACACCATCTTGTTCCACCGGGAGGTGGATATACCCATATGGAGGCCTCAGCTGGACCTAATTCCTGGGCTGGGAGGCAGCGCCTGCCTGGAGGAGGATGTCTTTCCAGCTGAAAAGCAGTATTCTACACAGTGTCACCTACAGCTGGGGCCTGACAGCAGAGGCAGCAGGGCAGTAGCCCTTCTGTATTTTGAGCTAGTTTATAACATCTGGGGTTCAATATAGAGGTGTCTACTTTGTCAGCTGGGAAGAGGAACCTGTACGCCTGAAATCCTGGTTGACTGTAGAAGTGATCAGATACCTTTTACCTTTCATTTTAAGATGGCCTAGAGAAACAACTTCAGTCCATCTTCACAGCATCTCTCCCAGTCTATTGACTCACATGATGCCCCAAAAGCAACAAACTCTGGAGAAAACCATAACCAAGAAATCACCCATGGCTTCAGAAGGCCCCTAAAAGAAAGCACCACAGAACTTCTCAGATGAAGAAACCTTTCTACAACTATCAGAAGGTGAATACAAAGAGATTATGTAAAGAGCCCTCCTAGACCTTATACAAAATATAGCAGAGCAAAGTGAAAAATTAAGCAAGCAGTTAACACCAGTACTCTGAAATCCAACAGATCAAGAACAAAATCAAAGACATACAAACTTCAATTCAAAGCCAAGAAAACAGAATGAAACAAACGGAAAATAGACTTTCTGACTTGGGAGACAGAGATACTGACTCGAGAATCTATGAGGAGAAATCAGAAAAAAGAAACAAGAAAAATAAAGTATCATTTAGAAGCATATGGGACTCTATTAAGAGGAACCATCTATGATTAATTGGTATTCCTGAACAGGGGGAGACCTGAGAACACAGAGATTATTGTTCCTGAGCTGCTGACATAGAACTTACCAGAAATTATGAAAGAAGAGAATACAGATATCCAAGATGCATATCGAAACCCACTCAATAGAGATCTCAAAAGAAAGACCCCAAGACATGTTATAATCAAGGATAACAAAAGGAAACACAAGCAGAAACTCTTAAAGGTAGCAAGACTCAAAGCAAAGCTAACATTCAGAGGGAAACCTTGGAGGCTTTCGTTGGATTTCTCAGCAGAAACAATGCTGGCACAGAGACGGTGGTGTGACACATACAAAGCCTTGAAGGAGAAGAACTTCCAAATAAGAATTATATATCCTGCAAAACTATCTTTCAAATATGAAAATGAAATTAAGACATTAGCAGATAAACTCAAAAACTTTGTAAAAACCAAACCAAAGCTACAAGAAATACTGAAAGACTCTCTTGGCTTAGAAGAACAAAACCACTAACTATGTTTTAGAATAATAATAAAATTCAAGAATTAGATAATTCAATAGAAAACGAAAAGAGCAGAACTGAGGCAATGAAAGGCAGAATTAGTGAGATGAAAGATAAAGCAAGTGACACCAATATATGTGAGGAAAAATCAGATAAAAGAATTTTTAAAAAATCAAGAAACAATAAGGATTACGTGAGACTATTAAGATGGAAACCCTTGTGGTGTAGTGGTTAAGTGCTACAGCTGCTAACCAAAGAGTCAGCAGTTGGAACCCGTCAGTTGCTCCTTGGAAACTCTATGGAGCAGTTCTAGTGTCCTATAGGGTTGCTCAAAGTTGGCATTGACGTAACGGTAGCGGGAGTTCTGTAGTAGCTGTTGTTGTTTTGGTCTATTAAGAGGAATAATCTACATATGACTGGAGTACCAGAAAAGGGGCAAGGAGATAACAGGAAATACAGAGAGAATTATCAAAGATTTGTTGACAGAAAATGCCCTAATATCATGAAATATGAGAAAATATCTATCCAAGATGCTCACTGAACCACACACAAGGTAGATATCAAAAGAAAGGCAACAAGGCATATTATTATCTAACTTCCCAGAACAGAGATAAGAAGATAATTTTAAAACTGGCTACAGATAACAAAAAGTACCTATATAGGAGAATCAATAAGATTAAGCTCTGACTACACAGCAGAAACCATGCAGGCAAGAGGCAATGGGAAAACATATGCAAAGCCTTGAAGGAAAATAAATGATGGCCAAAAATTATATATCCACTGAAACTGTATCCCAAAAATGACAGTGAAATTAGGACATTTCCATATAAACAGAAACTTAGAGAATTTGCAAAAATCAAAATTACAAAAAAATACTAAAGGGAGTCTTTTGGATAAAAAACAAGTAACAGCATGTAACCCTCAAGACTAAAATGCAGAACAGAGCAACTGGAAATCAACCTATTTAGGGAAACCATAAAGATAAATCAAAGGCAAAACAGTGAAAATTGGAAACAGAGATATCATTTGTAAACATTATAACAAAAAAGAGAGTTTTAAAATAAAATGTAGTCATAGGTCTTTCCTACAGAGATGCAATCAAGGCAATATAAAGAAATTAAAGCCTGGTTTAAATTTAGAAATATAAGGGTAAACATTAAGGTAACAACACAGGAAATTATCAATCCTATCCATCAAGGTAAAAAACATGAAGTCTCAGGAAATACAAAACCAACAACACTGAAAAAGATAAAAAGAAAACATATAAAGAAAAAAGACTTAACACAGAAACTAAAGTGCAACAAAGGAATAGTCTGCAGTGCACAAAAAAGGCCATCAAAATGACAGCACTAAACTTGTAGCTATCAGTAATCACACTTGAACAAATAAGGAGACAGGAAATAACACATTGGATTAAAAACACAATCCATCTATATGCTGCTTATGTGAAACAGAATAGCTAAATAAACCCATCACAAAAGAAGAGATTGGAAAGGTAATTAAGAAACTCCCAATCAAAAAACAAATCTGACCCTCTCACAGCTTCATTGGAGAATTCTACCAAACATTAAGAGTTAACATCACTACTACAAACAATATTTCAGAACACAGAAAACAATGGAATACTGCTAAATTTGTTCAGTGTAGCCAGGGTAACACTGATATCAAAACCAGGTAAAAACACCATGAAACCAAAAACCCACTGCTGTTGAGTTGATTCTGACTCAGAATGACCATACAGGTCAGAGTAGAACTGCCTCATAGAGTTTACAAGAAGCACCTGGCAGATTTGAACCGCAGACCTTTGGGTTAGGAGACATAGTACTTAACCACTATGACACAAGGGTTTCCAAAAACACCACAGAAAAGAAATCTACAGACCATTATCTCTCATGAACTTGGATGCAAAAAATCATCAAAATTCTATCCAGTGGAGTTCAGTAACATATCAGAAAAATAATGTACCGTGAGTAAGTATGATTCATACCAGGGATACAGGAATAGTTCACCATTAGAAAAGCAATCAATGTAAGCAACCACATAAATAAAACCAAAGACAAGAACCATTTAATTTTATTCATTTGTTTGTTTATTACAGTAAATGAATAAAATTTATAACATCTATCAACTATCCCATCTACGATAAATCCTAATCCTCCCTCCCCCCAGCCCTTATAACTATCAAAGTTTTTTTGTTGTTTTTTTCCTGTAGGTTGTCTATTTTTAAGTCCTTATAACAGGGGCCTCATACAATATTTGTCCTTTTGACACTCACTGATTTCACTCAGCATAGTATCTTCCAACTGAAACCACATTATGAGATGCTTTCTGAAATCTACATTGTTTTTTTTTTGTCATAATATAGTGTTCCATTGAGTATATGTACCATAGTTTGTTTATTCATTCATCTGTTCATAAGAATCTGGGTTGATTCATCTTTTTGCTATCGTGGACTGTGCTGTGACAAACATTTGTGCGCATGTGTCTGTTCGTGTGACAACCTTTGTTCCTGAAAGATAAATTCCAAGAGGTGGAATGACTGGATCAAATGGTATACTTATTTCCAGCTTTTTAAAGAAGGGCCAGATTGCTTTCCATAGAGGTTGTACCAATTTGCAATCCCACCAGCAGTGTAGGACAGTTAGAATCTCACCACAGCCTCTCTAGAATTTGTTGTTTTGTGTTTTTTGGATCATGGCCAAAATTTCATCTATTTTCTCTTCTGTTAATCATGCTTTGTTTGTTAGATTTTGAAGTCTGTCTAAACTGTGTATTAGAACATCCATCGTTGATCCTGTTTTTCGTTGCATGATTTTTATCATTTTAGGTTTGATATTTAGGTCTTTGATCCATTTAGAGTTAGTTTTTGTGTAAGTTATGGGTCTTGTTTCAGTTTTTTGCAGATGGATATCCAATTTTGTCAACACCGTTTGCTGGAGAGACTTTTTTATACCACAGTTTAAAATCTCACGGCCTTTGTCAAATATCAACTGTTCATAAGAGGATGATGCCATCTCTGGGGTTTCCACTCTTTTCCATTGGTCTATATGTCTCTTTTTGTATGAGTATCAGGATTTTTTGACTACAGGCTATTTCACACTATACAAAGGAATGGAATACTCCCAGATTCATTCTATGAAGCCAGCATAACCCTAATACCAAAGCCATGGAGAGATCCCACAAATAGAAAAAGAAAATTACAGACCAATATTGCTCATGAACCTAGGTGCAAGAAATCTTCAACAAAATCCTTGCCAATAGAATTCAACAGCATATCAAAAAATAATTCCTCATGGTCAGGTTGGTTTCACAGCAGGGATGCAAGGCTTGTTCAACATCAGAAAAACAATTAATGTGATCAACCACTTAAACAGCACAAAAGACAAGAATCATCTGATTTTGTCAATTGATGTGGAAAAGGTATTTGACCAAGTCCAGCACCCATTCATGCTAAAAACTCCCAGAAAAATAAGAATAGAGGGGAAATTCCTCAATGCAATTAGTGGCATCTGTACAAAGCCAACTGCCTGCATCGTCCTGAAAAGTGAAAGACGGAAAGAATTCCCATTGAGAAGGAGAACTAGACAAGGATGCCTACTCTCACCACTTCTCTTCAACCTTGTCCTAGAAGTTCTAGCCAAAGCAATTAGACAAGTCAAGAAATAAAGGGCATCCATATTAGCAATGAAAAAGTAGAAATCTCCCTATTCACAAATGATATGATTGTATATACAGAGAATCCTAAGGAATCCATAAGTAAACTACTGGAACTAATAGAAGAGTTGAGCAAAGTATCAGGATATAAAATAAACATAAGTGGATCAGTAGGATTCCTTTATACCAACAAAGGATCATCAAAGAAGAAATCACCAAATCAATGTCATTTATTACTGCCCCCAAGAAGATAAAATACCTAGAAATAAATCTGACTAGAGAAATAGAGAGAGAACCACAAGGCCTTAGTGCAAGAAACCAAAAAAGACTTACAAAGTTGGAGAAACCTAGCCTGCTCATGATTAGGAAGACTTAACAATGTGAAGAACCACTTGACTTTGTTAATAGATGCAACAGTCATCTGACAACATCCAACACCCATTTATGTTAAAAATTTTCAGCAAAATGAGAATAGAAGGAAAATTTCTCAACATAATGAAGGGCATTTATACAAAGACAACAGGTAACATCATCCTAAATGGAGAGGGCCTAAAAACATATACCTTGAGAACAGGAACCAGACAAGGATGCGCATTGTCACTACTCTTGTTCTACACTGTCCTGGAGGTTCTAGCCAGACCAGTCAGTCCAGGTAAAGAATATAAAGGGAATCCAAATTGGCAAGGAAGTAGTAAAAGTATCTCCATTTATAGATGATGTGATCTTATACACATTAAACTCTAAAAAAATTTTTTAAAAAACAAACAAACCCTGGAACTAATAAAGTAGTTCAACAAAGGATCAGGATACAAGACAAACATAAAAATCAGTTAGATTCCTTTACATGTACAAAGAGAATATCAAAGAAGAAATCACTGGATCAATACCATTCATAAAATTGCCATAAAATACTTGGTAATGAACCTATCCAGAGATGTAAAAGACCTATTCAAAGAAAAGTACAAGACACTACTGAGAGAAACTGAAAGACACTACATAGTGGAGAAATCTACCTTGCTCACTGATAAAAAGACTCAGCATCATGAAAGTGTCTATTCTCCCCAAAGTGATCTGTAGATACGATGCAATCCCAATACAGATTCCAATGACATTTTTTTTTATGAGATGGAGAAACACATCACGAGCTTTGTGTGAAAAGGGAAGACGCATAATATAAGTAAAGCATTATTGAAGAAGAACAAAGTGGATGGCATTCAACTACCTTCAACTACCTGGCTTTAGAACTTACTACACTGCCACAGTAGTCAAAACAGCCTGGTACTGTAATAAGTCAAAACTTATTACACTGCCACAGTAGTCAAAACAGCACTGCAAAATCTGAACAACAAAAAGAGAATAAACTAATTAAAAATGAATTAAAAACAAATACATAGGTCTATGGAACAGCACTGAGAATCCAGTCATAAAATCATCTACCTATGAGCAGCTGATATTTGACAAAGGCCCAAAGTTCTTAAGCTAGGGAAAAGAAGACAATCCCTGTAAGAAACAATGTTAACATGACTGGATATCCATCTTCAAAAAAAAGAAAAAGAAAAAGAAACAAGACCCATATATCACATCATGCGCCAACGCAAAGTGGACTGAAGACCTAAATATCAAACCTAAAACAGTAAATATCATGGAAGAAAAAATAAGGATAATGTTGGGAACCTATTACACAGTATAAACAGATGAGTAAATGTTATTAACAATGCACAAACACCGGGAAAAGAGACAGATAACTAGGAACTTCTAAAAATCAAACACTTATGCTCATCCAAAGACTTCACCAAAAGTGAAAAGACAATCTTCAGACTGGTAAAAAAAAAAAAAAAAAAAAAAATGGCTATGACAAAACCAATCAGTGGCTAATCTCTATTATCTCCAAAACCTGAACAACAAAAAGATGAATAAACCAATTAAAAATGAATTAAAAAGTAAGCAAAGAATATGAACAGGCACTTCACCAAACATGACATCTGGTGACTAACAGATACATCAAGAAATGCTTATGATTGTTGCCCATTAGAGAACTCCAGCTCAAAACTACAGTGAGATACCATCTCACACCGACAAGGATGGCATGAATCCAAAAAACATACAATAAATGTTGGAGAGGGTTTGGAGAGATTGGAACACTTCTATACTATTGATGGGAATGTAAAATGGTACAACTGCTTTGGATGTGGATTTGGCACCTTCATCAAAAAGCTAAAAGTAGAAATACCTTACAATCCAGCAATTCCACTGTGTGGAATATATCCTAGAGAAATAAAGGCTCTCGTACAAATAGAAACATGCACACCAATGTTTACTGCAGCCCTGTAGCCCTATCCACACCAGCAAAATGATGGAATCAATCTAGGTACCCATCAATGGAAAAATGGATAAACTATTGTTTATTCACACAATGTAGTGCTATGCAATGATAAAGAACAACAATTACCTTTGAAAACATGTCATAACATGGACAAGTCTGAAAGACATTATGCTGAGTGAAATTAATCAGTTCCAAAAGCACAATTATTGTATAAGATCACTTTTTAAGGATTCAAGGAAAGATTTAACCACTGAGAAAGAGTCTTCGATGGTTACAAAGGTAGGGAGGGGGAGGAGGGGGTATTCATTGATTAGATAGTAGATAGGAATTGAGTTAAGCAAATGGAAGGAGAGTGTACAGTAGGAGAGGTCAGCACAGCTGTACTAAGCCCAAAGCTAAGAGGTTACCTGAATATAACCTAAAACTTCAAACAACTGAGTAGCTGCAGCAAGGGTTTGGGGACCACGGCTTCAGGGAACATGTAAGCCAGTAGGCACAACAGAGTTTTTTAAGGAAATGTTCTGCATCCCACTTTAGTGAGTGGCATCTGCAGTCTTACAAGCCAGCAAGCAGGCAACTAAGTAGCATCAGTTGGTCCCAACCCGCCTGGAGCTGAAGAGTATGAAAAATATCAAAGACGTAAGGAAAATATGAGCCCAGCGGACAGAATGGGCCACATAATCCCAAGACTCCATCAACATGAAACCAGAAGACCTAGATGGTGCCCAAATACCATTAACAACTGCCCTGACAAGGAATACAACATAGTTCCTGATGTACCAAGAGGAAAACGGTGTGCCCAACTTGAACTCTATTAAAAAGACTGAAATAAATAGTCCAACAGATTGGAGGGTCCCCAGAAGACATGGACCCCAGACTCTTTGCTGGCCCAGAACTGAAACCATTCATGAAGCCAATTTTTCAAAGATCAAACTGGACTATAAGACAAAATAATACTAGAAAAGTGTAAAGTAGATACATGAGGCTAATTGGGGAGCTTCTGTTCAGAAGAAGATGAGAGGGCAGAGGGGGCCAGAAGCAGGTTGAATGAACATAGGAAATACAGAGTAGATGAGAGGAGTGTGCCTCACAGGGTGGAGAATCACAACTAGAATTGCAAAGTGGTGTATGTTCAAGTTTTTGTATGACAACTTGACTTGAATTGTAAACTTTCACTTAAAACATAATAAAATATTCTTTTAAAAAAAGATTATAGCCTGGAAAACCTACTGGGGCAGTCCTACTCTGTCAAATGATGCCACTATGAGTTGGAATCAACTTGAAGGCACCCAGAAACAACAAAGGGGAAATTCCAAGTGTAACTCAAAATCAAGGTCAAAAAGCAGGAATCAAGAATAGCTGGTGCAGGGGGCAGGGGACCATGCTCTTAGGCAAAATCGAGGCCAATTGGCACAACTAGCCTATTGCTAAGAGGGTTCTCTGCACCCCACATTGGTGAGTGGTGTCTGGGGTCTTAAAAGCTGTCTAACTGCCATCCAAGGGCACAGCAAATGGTCCCAATTCAGCAGGAACGGATGCTCTCTGGGGACCAAAATGACATGGGAGAAAGACAACCCAGAAGACAGAGAGACCCACATGTGTGGGAGCCTACATCAACCTGGGACCGGAAAGAGCTGGATGGTGCCCTGCCACCACCTCTGGCAGCCGCGATGGAGCTCACAAAGTTGAGCCTCACTGGCAACACAAGAATGAAAAGGGGTGCACCTGAGATCTCCACTAAAAGACCACAATTGATGGTCCAGTGGCTTCAGAGTTCCCCTGGGGTCATGGCCCCTGGCCCTGATGCTGCCCTTGCCCATAAATCATTGTGGAGGTCCACTCTTCGGACACGAATGGGCTGGACTTGGCGATGCAGAGAGACCACATATTGGATGCGCGTTATGGTTCTAGGCATCTATAGGATATCATCCTGTGGACCTGTGGCTGGAGTAAGGGCTGTGGGTGGAGAGGAGGGGCAAGGAAACTGCTGGGAAGATGAGACATGTATGGAGCCGAGAGGAATGATGTGCTGTCACCAGTCAGGGAGAGCAGTGGAAGTGGCATATAGGTGAGCATGTAAATTTATATGGGAATGTACATTTTCATTCAATCATAATTAAAAAGAAAATAATAAAAAAAAAAAGCAGGAATCAAAGCATAGCAGAACAGCAAAAGGACATCGGGATTTAGGCTATATTTGTTGCATGTGCCCTCCGTTATCCCCTCTGAGGTATTTTATAAGCACACAACTATTTTTTTATTTTACAGTGACGTGTAAAATCTAGACTCTGACTTACAAACCATGTGTATTTCTTATTAGTTAATATTATTTTGTTTTTTATTAGTTTTACCATCTATAAAAGGAATAGAGCACAATAGTAATACTTTCTGTCATTTTACAGAATTGGTGTGAGGAAGGAGTATGAGTTATAAAATAAGTTTGTGGATTTAGACAATGTCTTCCTCATTTTACACACATACTTTAATATATTCTATCTTCTGCAATGAAAGAGGAGCCCCTGGGTGGTGCAACAGTTAACATGCTCAGCTGCTAAACAGATGGTTGACCATCCAGATCCACCTAGATGTGCCTCAGAAGAAATGTCTGCCAGTCTGTTTCCAACACATCTACTACTGAAAAACCCTAAGGAGCATAGTTGTGCTGTGAGACAAACGGGGTCACCATGAGTTGGAACCAACTTGACGGAAACTGGTTTGGTTTCTGGTTTTGTACTAAAAGAAAATTGAAATGTTAATATTTATTTGTTAGTCCAAATTACTTCTACCACCCATCTATATCAGGGAGGCTTCCTATGACAGCTTATGCAAAGAACACTCTGCATTGTAGCTCTTCCTCTGCTTTATTTCTTGAATGAAAATGTACATTCCCATGTGACAGCACCTCATTCCTCTTGGCTCCATACGTGTCTCATCTTCCCAACAGTTTCCTTGCCCCTCCTCTCCACCCACAGCCCTTACTCCAGCCACAGGTCCACATCTTTATATTTTCACTGGTTTATTTTCCGTTCCCATTTTTAGAATTTGATCTATGAAGGTAGGAATCCGGCCGCCCTGTTCACTGCTGTATGCTCAGTGCCTACTACTTTGTCTGGGGTGCAACAGGAGCTAAGTAAATACTCGTCAGATGAATGAATGAATCTAATAGATGATAAGTTGTTGGCTTTTCTCCCTGCTTCTGGACATATGTTTTGCCTTAAAAAAAGGGGGGGGGGATTTTTAGAGAAATACCAGCACAGACTAAAGCAGTAAAACATTGTATAGTCAATCTTAATACACTTAAAGACATAAAACAGAACCACATCTCTGTTAAAGTCAAACACCTTTAAATTTTTGCTCTGGCCTAGATTTTAAGAAGTGACATCTATGACTCCGGATTTCCTTGTTCAGTGTAGAGCTTCAGCAGTTCCATCTCCATCTGCAAATCGTGTAGTTATTATTTATACCTCACGTGAGCACCTAAATCTTGTGGTCCGGTGGGCAAGAAACTGAAATTCACACCCCACGCATGCAACGTGTGTGATACTATTTCAGTTTTCCACCAAAGCAAGTAGCACACACAATTTGTGTGTCAAGCCATGGGTGCTTTCTTTTCTAGGTTTTGACAGGTATGCGCAGAGAAAGGAAGGCAGAGGAAAGTTAACGCTGTGTTGTCCCACGCAGTCTGCTATAGAAGTGAAGCAAAGTGAATACCTGTTTTGCTTTGAGAATTTGCTACTGTCTAAGTTTGGCTTTATGCCATTTGGAACCAAGTGTGTTAGAAGGTTGATGACATAAAATTCATTCCTAAATTTAAGAAAAGAAAGAAAGAAACCAGAAACTTTAACTCTGTGAGGTGAGCTGTAGCCAAGGAACACCTAAATGCCAGGCTTTATTCATCCATAATAGTTCTTCCTGCTGAGCAAGAACAGATGCCCATCATATTCAGTGATGATCTGTGACATGTATCAGTATATGAGATACAAAACCAGATTCCAAGTAACCTAAACAAGAAAGTGTTTTCCTATAAAGGGGAAAGGTATCTATACCTGCACTATAAACAGAAGAGTAGGCCTTTCTATATCCCCTATCCTCAACTTTCTGCTACCGCTTCATTTTCTCAGCCTACTATGGGCTGACTTGCTGATTTCAGCAAGCAGCCAGTAGCCTCTGCTCTGCTGGAAAGTATACTACAGTACACATCTACTGTTTTAAGCGTAACAGACTCCTTTTTCAGTACAGAAGATCCAAAGCCAAAATTAGCTGCTGTCAAGTCAATTCTGACTCAGTGATCCTATATAGAGTATTAAAATACATGTGTAAAATGAAGTAGATATTGTCTAAATTCACAAACTTATTTTATAAATTGTTTTTATACCTTCTTCACAACAATTCTGTGAAATGATGGAAAGTATCACATTCTCCTCCTTTTAGAGGTGGTAAAACCACAATAGCAACCAAATGATAATAACTAACAATAAATACACAGTTTGTAGGAGTCAGAATCTAGATTTTTGTATGGCACTGTAAAAAAAAGTATTAGCATCCACACTCATTGCCGCTGACTCAATTCTGACTCACAGGGACCCTGAAGGAGTGGATTCAAACTGCCTACCTTTTGGTTAGCAGCTGTAACACTTAACCACTACACAACCAGCATGTTAAAAAAAAAAAATTAAAAACTTCATCGTGTGCTAATAAAATACGTCATGGTGGAGACAGAGCACAGTCAGCAAACAAAAGTGCAAGTCAGGTGTTATTTCTGAAAAAGTACTGCTGGTGAAAGTGCTCTAAGGAGCTGTTTGCCTGTGGGTAGAGGAATAAAGAGAGCCCACTGGGAGAGGCAGAATAAAGGAGGGAGGGAGATAAATAAGGGAATAAACTAACACGGACAAGTTGAAACAGCTAAATTTGTCAGAGATATCGGAGACACGCTTACAAAATCTCAGTCAGCTCACACACCATTCATAGAGACTGCAGCACTGGTAGCTGAACCATGAAGACCAATGATTTTTTATCCCAGTAAATACTTACAGGAATAAAATTCCTACATTTGGGTGACTGTTATCTTCAAGAATGAGATAGAAGCTGAAAAGAGGTCATCATTCATTTATTGGCAAAATAAAAACCATAGATCGTCTTAGAAATGTCTTTTTGGCTCACTTTTTCCATGTCTCCACTTACTTTGAAGAGCTATAGAATTTCAGAACTGGAAGAGAATGTAGATCACATGAAATCCAAGCAGGTCAACATGATTTTATTTCATTTGTCCACATAATGTCTACATGAGGTTGAAAGAAGCAGAGACTACAGATGGGGAGGCAAAAGCACCAAGAAGTCATGGAGCTCATGTGTGAAAAGAAATTTCTGGTTGCTGGTAGGGTGTCACTCCGTCAGCAATAATTACTTAATAGAATGCATTGTATTTGCTTAGAGAAGTTTCAAAACACACTGCCGTACTCAGAAAGAATACCAGGCTTAAGACTTACCACTTGAATATAACCACAGGCCAGTGGGACAGCACTATAGAAAGGTCTTGAAAAAAAAAGCTAATGAAGTAAAAAGTAGGTGCTGGAAGGGGGGCTTGTGTGAGCATAAGTGGGCTACACAACAGAAATCCTGATGGCATCATTGGTTAAGTTCTACCTCTCCTAGCCGAAAGGTCAGCAGTTTAAACTCACCAGGTACTCCTTGGAAACTCCCTCAAGCACTTCTACTCTGTCTTATAGGGTTGTTATGAGTCAGAATCAACTCGAGGACAGTATCTTTTTGTGGGGGGGGGTGAGTTGTACTACACAACAGAAATTACTTCAAAGATTTCAAAGTTTGCTTCCTGGCCCTGATTCTGTTTATTAGTATGAATCACCCAAGTCACATAATTACCCAAACTTTCATCTACCATACAAAATACCAGTTCTTATCACCAGAACATTATAAAGGGTGCAAATGAGGAAAACAAAAGGAGCACTCTGTAGATAGGAAGAACTATAACATCATGCGTTGATACAGCTGAAGAAAAATTTTGACAGGTAATTCATCTTTAAAATATAGAACAAGGTGAATTATATTCCTCTGCCTGGGCAGCTAGCAGAGACTTGCAGATACACATGTGTATGCATCTCCAGATGGGAAGAGGGCAAAGTGGAGAAGAGTTCCCTGTTCTGCTCTTCTGCGAGGCTTTGCTCAGTCCAAGACGGGAGAGTGTAGACTTTGGCTGGACAAAACAGGTATCCATGAAATAGGGTGAAGTTTATTACCTTTCTACCCTTCTCATCAACCTCTCTATTCTCCCACCCACTATTCCTTTCCACATTCATTAGGAATCTTGATGCTATCTGTGACTTTCATAGGCCACACACTACTGACTTATCTCAAGCAATCTCATTCATCAAGAAACATGTTCCATTCCACTCTATGCTTACCAAAGTAGCAGTTATCACAATAACTTGTACTTTTCCACTAACAGTTTTCAAGCCCTATAGTTTATAAGACTTAAGCAACAACTTATACGTAGCATTCTACACTTTAAAAAATACTCCTAACCAAATGAAGTATAGATTTCCAAAATATGCTCATACTGGAAATGCCTGATACACAACAGACCAACAAAACCAGGTTGCTACACCTCCCCAGGGACTGAGAGGGCACTGATCACTCTGAGGCAAGCCTGGTGCTCATGTAGCTCGGCAGAGGCAGAATCTGAAAGTGTTCCTGGCCTTCCTGTGTTCTGATTAGCTGCTGAATCTGAGTTTTTATCAATGGTCATGGAAGTATAAGAAAGTTCAACAGTTAGAAGATGAAGGGATAGAAGGGGCCAGCAAACACTGCTTTGTCTCTGAAAGGAAGAGAATCTGTGGGGGCCTGGAAAGGATTGTTTCTTTGAGGCCCCAAAGACAAGCAATTCTTTTCACCAAAAGTAAGATGAAGTTTAATGCTTACATATGACCTCATAGTGAAGAAAGGCTAAATGTTTACAGGTTTCTCCACTGATGCTCAGAAAGAAGCTTCATCTTTCTCCATTCAGCTGAAGTGGCACGTCTTCAACTGTCACAGCACTTGCTATGAAGAAACCAGACCAGCCTGTTGCCTTCTGAAATTCTGTAACAAGTGTTTTGCAGCCTTGGATGGCATTCAAGGGAGAGCAGTGGAATTCTCACCACTGCAAAGTCCAATGAAACCAGAATGTAAACCCACTGTTGATATATTTTCTTTTGACATACCCAATTTCACTGAAATTGCCAACTTGGGATTTGAAATGGAAACTGTCTTTATCTGAAAAGTCTACAGGGACTCATGGTTTCAGGAAAGCCCAGTGTATACCCCTATTGTATCAATAACATGTTACCTATTGGTTCTGAATTCACTTTGTTCTTACATCTAGAAACTATTTCAAAAAGCCCCAGGGCATAATCCCAAACAGAAACCTTTTTTTTAATTCTTTTCTCATTCACTTGAAATTCTGCACTGATACCCTATATGAGAGATGCTTCATTGAACACTACAACTTGTATATGTCCATTCCCAGGTTTCTAAGACATCTGCCAAGATGTATGTTTCAGAAAAAATATCATGGACTATGTGTAGATCTCTGTTTTCTAAGGAAATACGTGAGATGGAAACTGGCAAATTGCAGTTGCATTTTAGAGTGTCTGGTGAAATTATTTTGGATCCTCGATGTATGGGAAAGCGGTTTGGATGACTGGCTGGACCAGACATAGTACATGCTCCTGCCAGGAAGCCAAAGCAATATCCTGGCTGATTCCAAACCATTGGGTGTTGGGGAGGGGAGGGGAAGCTGCCTAATTAGAGAAGTTGCTAACTCCAAAGGTAGGGTGATTTAAAATGCTTAGTGGGGAAAGTTACAGGCAAGTTGATAGGTCAGCCATGGTCTGAAGACTTTTTCTGTTAACATAACAATTTGTCTTCAGACTTTTTAAAACCTCCAGTAGACTCAATGCTAGCCAAATATTCAGTGGTTTTGTGAAGTCTTTTGGTATCCGTGTCAACTGCAGTTTTTCAGAAACCCGTTTAAAATGCTGTTTCTTTTCCATATGGCATTCTGAAAGGGAACATGGGATTGCAAATTTAAGATTGTGACAAAAAAGAATGCTCTCTGTAACTATTTCTGTATTTTGTAATCTTTTTAAATGAGCTTGATTTATATTATGCCAGGATTGAATACCTTGTTTATCATTAAGATTGTGATTTTCTTAAAAAGGAATACATATTCTCTTGGCAACAGAAATCGCTGTATGTACAATATGTTATAAGCTTTGGGGTTTTATTTTTTGCAATATTTTGAAGTTTTATTGAATGACTCCATAAAATAAGTCTTGAACAGGGATAAATCATCTAAGTTTCATCTCAACACTTTAAAAGCATTTTTAATATAATTTTAAAGCCCAAGACTCTGAGTATAGTTTGCAAAGTTGTTCTTAGTTCACCTCATTATGTCATTTTGTATTCAGAGGGCACCGTATTTTATTGGATTTTCAAACACTTTGGGGGCTGTAACTTTGCCCATTCTCATGAACATAACTCCACTAGACAGCTGAAATATATATCCTCTGAGAAGCCTTGGAGTCAATGCCAAGTTCATGACTCCCTTCAGGGTGGTTCTCCATCCATCCTGTAATTCCCCACCCCCCCCATCTGATTGCAGCTTCTCCAGATAAAGAATGTGTGCCCAAACGTCCATTCTTTACCATCCATTTGTTGGATAAAGATTAGGAATGGGCCTCACAGTAGAAATTTACTCAACAAATAGTGAAATGACTGACCCTGTCAGATCTTCTCACTGAGAATCTTGCAGTGTCTTAGTTACTTGGTGCCGCTATAATATGAATGCCACAAGTAGGCAGTTTTAAAGAACAGATATTTATTTTCTCACACTTCTGGTGCCTGAAAGGCCAAATCAGGATCTCAGTTGTACAGATTCCTCTCGTGTTGGTAACCTTGGGGGTTCCTTGACTTGTAGACCTTCTTCATCTAGCATCTGTCTTCCAGCCATGTGTGTACATCTCTTAGTGTCTAATTTGCTCTTTTTATTACTCAGATATGCGTAGATTTAGAACTTATCCTATTCGGATATGGTGACATTAACATTAAAAAAAGACCTTATTTCCAAATAGGATTGCATCTACAGGTACAGGGGTTAGGATCTAATATATGTTTTAGGGGGACAGAATTTAATCCCCAACACTGAGCACTGTAGCGGGAAAAGAATGTGGAAAAAAATATGTCAAAAGGTAAAAGATGTAACCGAAGGATAGAACCCTGAAAGCAGTGCAATCCATAAGGCAGCCTGAGTTTTTAAGCCACCATTAAGATTTAGAGGGAAAGAGAACAGAAAGATTTATCAGTTGTTGGTACATTTGGGAGGAAAATGCGGTTAGAGAACAGGCAACACAAGACTCAACCATCAGCAGGAAAAAATATCATTAAGGTTACCTTTCATCACCAGAGTTGCAGTCAGATTGTTAGAGATACTGCTACACCTTGCCTGATTTCCCTTTTCTCTGTTACCTTGGCTATGGAGTTGTTGAGACTATTCTTGACCTTCTTATCTCCCCTTACAACACATTCCTTTTATCTAAAATGCAGGAGTTGAGCTTTTACTAATTTCTTACAAATGATACTGACATCCTTAGTGAAATGATTCATTTACTAGGAAATGCAATATTTATTTTTTGGCTTGATGTTCAGAGAGGTGCTATGAGGATCATAAAGATCAAAATCTATAATTACACTCTCAACGAGCTCATTGCATAAAGAGCTGAGACTATAAAGAGTGTTGGTGGAAACAGTGAAAGGTTAAAAGCAAGCACTTTGGAGCCAAACTGGCTATTTTCAAATCCTTGCCCCAATATCAACTATCTTTATGACTTTGAGCCAATTATTTAGCTTCTGTCTTCCTAGTTTTGCTCATCTAAAAAAATAGAACAACACTTTAAAACCTACCTCATAGGATAATGAGTTAATATATAAAAAACAGTTGGGAACAGGTTCAGAATATACAGGAGGAAGACCTGGGGTTGCCCAGGCACTTCCCAGGTGTCTCAAATCCTTCTGAAAAAAAGAAGGATTTGAGGAGATTAGAGATAATTCTGCATGTGCCTGTTCCTCACTGGGAGATAGTCTCTATGCCAATCTAGGCACAGTGCTTGAGTTACACCCAGATTCCAAGGCAACTATCCATAGAATAGACACCCACTCAGTGATCTTGAGCCTCAGCATGGAAGATTCGTCCTCTAATTGGTCATTCACGTGCCAGAGAAGGAATTTGGCTTCCCTGCCTCCTCACCCAGCTTGTCTCTTTGCCAGGCATCTGTTACATATGCTGCAGTTGCGTCTGCTTTACCTTTCCCCACGTGCTCTTGTTCTCTACCTTTCTTCTCCATCCTCTTACTGCCTTGAAGAAAAGAGCCAGGGGTAATTTTCTTTACAGCCTATGTAACCACACACAACATACATTTCCCACTTGGCTTTGAAGTGCTCATGAGTTGATCAAGACCATCTGTGCTTGCATATCCAATATCCTCCAGTTTGCCCCACCCCCTAAATCTAATCCTCTCTGTGTAATTTAACAGTGTCTTTGTGCTACAAAGCCCTTAATAATTTTTAAATAAAACCACCTTAATACATAGCAATTGCTAAATGCAACACGGAAATGTTTCTTTTGCCAGGTATGGATTCCAGAGTATGAAGCTACTTTGCGCAACTTGCTGAACTCTGTACGATGCAAACCATACAAGACACATTTCCTAAAAGCAACTTTTGCAGAAAGTCTAGCAGCACATCACCTTCAATTCTGTTGGAAGTGAACATTGCAAATTATCAGCAAGTTAATTGTCTAGGGCAGGAAACCAAGCTGACCCTAAAATGTTTAATTTTCTGTTTATCCTTCCATGACTGACATCTGATAGCCAATGCTGTCTTTTCCATGCCACCTGATTTCGAATTGTTAACTTATGATTATCATCACTGCAAAATATTCAGGCATATATTCTACTGGCAGATGGGAATCCAGCTGAAAAATAACAGCATCAGAGCATTCTGAAGTATGCAGTATTGTGATAAAACTATAGTCATGTATGAGCACTGAAGATAAAAATAACTTTGGTAGTCCTATACTCACAAAATCCTATACAGGCAGTCCCCAGGTGATGAACATCTAACTTACATACATCCTGTAATTATGAACCACCCCTGTAAAGATTGTTATATTAAAAGTTTGAAGTTCGTACTATGGTTTGTAATCATGAATGGGTGATATTTTGTGATATATGTCTAGATATTATTATTATTACTGTATTATTATGTTAAAATCATTTTAGCTTACTTTGAAGTATTTCTTTAAATTTTTTTTCATAGAAATGTATGTTGTATACCATAAACTAAGACAAACATTTGACTAACTGGCATTAGTTTTGAACTGTACCTAACTGTCTAACTTACATACAAATTCAACTTAAAGACAGTCTTAGAAACAGAATGTATTCATAATCTGGGGCCTGCCTATACTTACAAAAATGTTGAAATGCCCATCAATTTTCCAGTTGATTTAGAAATTACAGTGGTGGTTCCTTCAGAGCTTCTTAAAATCCATCAAGTTTGCCATTTACTCCAGTGAGTCTTGGAAATTTCTTGGGTTCTGCTGGCTCATTCAACAAATGCTAGTCGAATCTTTTGTTTCATACAGTACCCTTGAATAGATTCTGTTGAGAATGCAAATTAAATGAGATATAGATTTTGTTCACACTCTGGCAGAAGACATAAAGCATGCATACATATATTGTTGTCATTAGGTGCTGTTGAGTCAGTTCCAACTCATAGTGACCCTATGAACGACGGAACAAAACACTGTCCAGTCTTGTGCCACGCCCACAATCATTTTTATGCTTAAGCACATTGTTGTGACCACTGTGTCAATGCATCTCATTGAAGCTCTTCCTCTTTTTCGCTGACCCTCCACCCTACCCATCATGATGTCCTTCTCCAGGGGCTGATCCTTCCTGACAACATGTCCAAAATATGTAGGATGCAGTCTTACTATCTTTGCTTCCAAGAGGCACTCTGGTTGTACTTCTACCAGAACATCTGTTTGTTACACATACATGTAGTAAGCACACACATAGTAGGCAGGAAAATGCCTCCCCGCCAATGTCTAGTCACGAATAACTTGGAACCTGTAAATATGCTACCTTACATGGAAAAAATGAACTTTGCATATTTGATTAAAGTTAAGGACCTTGTGATGAAAGATTATCTTGGGTTATCTAGGTGAGCTCAACCTAATCACATCACTTGTTATGATCAAGAACCTGTTCTAGCTATAGTCAGATGGAGATATAAATGGTTAAAGAGATGCAGTCTTGCTGGCTTTGAAGATAAAAGGGGGCCATGAGCCAAGGAATATAGACAGCAACTTTTAGAAGTTGGAAAAGGCAAGGAAATGAATTATCTCTCAAAGCCTTCAGGATTACACCCAAATTGACATTTTAATCTTAGCCTAGTGAGATCTATGTCTGACTTCTGACCTCAAGAAATGTAAACTAATAAGTCTACGTTGTGTTAAGCTACTAAGACTGTGGAAATTTCTTATTGCAGCAATTGAAAACTAATACAATACATAATTTTAATGTGTTAGGAAGTGCCAAGTACTACAGAAGAGATATGAAGTGAATGAGATCTTAGATGAAGATTGGCATGACAAACTTCACTGTTGTTATTTTCTTTCTCAACCTTGCTTTCTCATCCAGATTTTATTCCCTTTGGGTTTATAAAAAACAACATGCACATCAAAGTAACATCACAACATCTTCTTTATTTTCCTGGGAGCTCTGCAGCACAAAATTAAGGATAGCATGCAAAGGAGGAGAGTAATTAGTACAAGAAGCGAAGGTGATAAAACTGGCTAACCCACAATGAATATAGTCCACACCCAGGAGAACATTTCCAAAGGGTTGGTCAGTGTAGACAAGTGAAAGTTTCTGGGATAACAAGGGAGACTCACGATGTAATCACAGTGATGCCAAACACTATTGCTGTCTGAGGCCTGTTTTCATTCTAAAAATTAGTGCTATAGCATTCCTGGAGTATGAAATCCACTTTAACAAGGTACGTAAATTCTGTTTAAATAATTTTTCTGTCTTGCTGTGATCTATGTGGTGAGTCACAGTAAGGGGTAAGGTATGCCCAGGGTGTCAGCATTTTTAAAAGCTCCACAGATGATTTGGATGATGTCCCATAGGTTTTATTTAGTAAGATCTGTAAAATGTTTCTAACTAAATGAAAAAAAAAATCAAAATAAAAAAGAAGAAAGAAAACAAAAGTCCTGCAAGAATCAATAGAAATAATCCATTCTATTTGTATATGCATGTGGAGCTGTAAATGGTCACATTAATACTTGCAACAGTGCTGTTAACCTTTTTTAATTCTTGCTACTGATGAGAAAACTGAGGTCGCAGATGTTCAAAAACATGTTGTTAAGTAGCAGAGTCCAGATTTAAACCAATAAGTAACCAGAAACCCACACCTATTTGCCAACACCATCCAAGAGAAAGATTCTAAACTATAACCTCCTGAAGGCCAAGGACCTTGAATGTTCACAGTAGTACTGCATTCCCAGCACTTAGTATACACACCTGTGTATAGAAGGGACTAAAAAAATAACTGTAATGGTTATAGTTATTAATGATAAATGGTAGTCCTCTTTGAACACTCCATTACCAGGCAGCCCATGATAACAACACAAGACTGCAGTTTTTGACAACTTCTTTAAGTTACTCTGCATGAAGATTTTAAACCTTTGGAACATATCTGAATCACTTACAGAACTTTTAAAAATGCTGACACCCTGAACCTACCCTACAGCTAATGTTTTAGGACCTAAATAAGAAACTCTTAGCTGTTGGTTGGTATTGACTTATCTTCAACTCATAACGACTCTACATACAATGGGACAAAATGTAGTCCCATCGTATGTCATCTTCACAACCATTGACATATTCAAGTTCATTGTTGTCACCATTGTGTATAAGCACCAACTTAGGGTGCTCATCTTCCCACACTATATTGGTTAGTATTCTCCTATAATCCATAGATTTTTCATCAGTTACTGTTCAGGAGTAGAATTCTAGGCCTTTCTTCTTGATCCGTCTTAGTTTGGGAGCTCTACTGAAACCTGTCCACCACGGGCAACCCCACTAGTATTTGAAATAGTGGTAACACAGCTTTCAGCATCATCGCGACATGCAAACCACCTCAGGAGGACAAACTGACGGATGGATGGTTTTAGAACACCACAGAACAGAGATTAGTCAAATAGATTTGTTAGTTCTTTCTTTTATCCCAACTAAACAAAATATCAAGTAGTAAGCAGATGCTACCTGAGCCATTCAAGTCTCCTAGTATGGACCTGTCTTCTGCAGTGAAGAGGTGCACCCCAAAGAGCTGTGCACACAGCCAGCAACCAAACTCTGTTGGAAGAGAGAAAGTAATTGACAAATTCTCTCTGTGTTGGAGAGATCTACATTCTTTTATATATAGTTAGAAATTGAAGGATGATCTAAATGTTTATAACATATCCCTCATGCCACATACCTTATTCTGAAGGCCTTGTTCCACTTCGTTTTCTAATAGAAATGTAAAACTATAAGCAATCACCATTTTGCACTACAGCTGGAGTTTGAATGGGGAACTCCACAAGCATTACATGTTTTCTTTCTATCACCTGCAGTGTATTTTCAGCACAGAGATTTGTGTGCATTAAGAACAATGGGCACAGTTTATTGAACCAATCTGTTTTCTTTAAAAGGAGAAATCCGTATGTGATGGTGTGCAGAGTTCCCTTAAGTCCACCTCAGGAGAATGGCCAGATGCACATATTCTTGAAAGAGGTCCATAGGTTTCTTTGGATACTCACCAGGATTGATGACCAGAGCTCTCTAATCAAAACTCCAGTTCCCCAGGCAGGTAAACCATGGACAACCTTTAACTGATCCATTATGGAATAACAGGTTTGATTCTTGAAGCTATGCATCCTCTATGTTCTCAAGAGAATTGCCATTCTTCTGTGCTGTTAAATAGAGAAAGGAGCTGCGGCGATCTAGAAAAGTTAATGCTATAAAAAGGTTGATATGAAACTAACATTAAAAAAAGACTTTTGAATATATAATTTAAATAGAATTAGAGGAATAACAGATTATTTTGAAAAGGGCTAACAGCAGAATTTTCTTAAAAGGAGAAAAAATGTTCAAGTAGTCTTTGTACAAAATAGTCCCAACAATGAAGTCAGTCAAACAAAGTGGCATTTTTCCTTGGAATTCATTGAGGTATTCAGGTCATAATTGGCAGTGGCACTTGGGAAAATATGGGGGAAGAAATTTGGCTCTTGGAAAAGAGGGAAAAACTATCTCAATACCCCAGAAGTTCTCTTTCAAACTGAAGATTGCAGTGGGATATTTAGAGTTAGAATTTCCAGTACAGCAGGGAATATAATAAAGCCACAGATTTCAAACAAGGATGGAAGGTCAAGGAGACTGTTTAAAAAAAAAAAAAAAAAAACGGAAAGAAAGAAAGTAAAACTCTGGAATAAACAGTCTTAGATTGTTGGATGCTCAAATGTTCTGAGTCATAGGAAAGAATGATGTCGTGTCTAAGTGTAAAACTGAGGATGGTGATGAGTGTCTTGTGCTCATAATTTTCATTACACATCATTGAACACAAGTACAATAAAAGCATGCCACAACACAAAAAGTTTCATTTATTGAGTTTAATATGATAATTCTTTTTTAGTATTATATTCCCTTCTTGGAATGTATCTTGCTTGCTTTTTATATTCTTCCTGTGAAAAGACTGAGGCTTATTCATCTGCGTAATCCACCACTTCATCAAATATTTCAGGAGTGCCCACTGTGTGCCTGATACTTTGTCAAGTACTATAAAGAACACAAAGAAGTAAAGCATAACATCTATTCCCTTGAAACTTAAAATAAAATTGTAGAAATAGAATTCATATACATGCAGACATAAGTAAATTACTTATTACATGAGGCCAGTTAGAAGCACAGTGTGATTTTTGAAATTGGAGGGAAGCTATCTGGATAACGGTACTTTTGACAAGACCTCAAAAGGAGTCTGGCCTAGATATTGATGAATGGGGTAGGGGGAGGCTTAGAGTGAGCAGAGGTTCAGAGGCAAGATAAAACTCAAAAGGCTCAAGGAAATGACCTTGACCGCTGCATTTGAAATGGGTATGTATGTTTGAGATTTGGGGCATAAGAATCGTTGAAAATGACTGTAGTCTAGTGGAATGAACAGAAGTTTTGAACTTCAGTTGTGAAGTAATCACTGTAACCTTAGCTTCTACCTGTGTTGAAAAATGTGCACATTTTAAATTCACCTACTTGAAAAATAACTCTTGATACATTGCTAGCTGAATATGGTTCTTCAGTCCTCTGTACTTCTCAAAACTGTGTCTATCTCAGGCAGAGGACCACTGTGCCTCCCTTTCATGCAGAGTACTGCTGACTGCTCAGTGACACTCTCCAGCTGATAGTCTGCTGCTCTTTCTCACCTGGAGAAAGTCACCTTAGGGAAGACACAGTTTATTTTCTGATGCTTTCTTTTTTTCCACAGTGTCATCAGACGAGTGTGCACAGGCATCATAGGCTTAAGGAAGTGATCCTCATCTGGGCAGCACATGAATCCCATTTCAAGAGCTTTTTAAAATAGACTATTGAATTAGAGTCCGCAGAGTGTAGGACCTAGACTTACGCATTTTTAGAGCTCCTAGGAGTGATTCCAATGTGAAGCCAGGATTGACAAACACAGCTCTAAAGCAACTGTCTGGGAGATTCAGCTGGACAAAGATGACTGTTGGAATCCAACTTCCACAAAAAGATTTGCAGTGGACAAACCTTTATTTCAAGAGTTCCTGAAACCCAACTCAGGAAGAAAATAATCCTCCTTAGGATTTACCCATCAACAGGGACTCCAGGCAAGCCTGGTTCCTGTCCTGACTGACTGTTGAATGACTGTTGAACCAAACATATGCATGACTCCCAAGGATAAATATTTATTCTCAGAAATTGTATAGTTTGCACCCATGAGAAGTAGAAATAGTTTCCTAACTGCCTCATATTTTCTTGCAATTGAGTTAGCGCTTTACACAATTATGCTGAGCTGTATAAGCTTCTTCGCTTTTATCTCTTATTGCTTGCCCTTTTTCTAGCCCCCCCTCAGGAGGTGGCTACTTTTGGACAACTCAAAAGCAAGGGAAAAGTGATATGTGGAACTGGATCCATTTAACAGCCCTCTTTCAGCCATACAAAGAGCAGCTGAAGCTATAAATTTTTTTCAGGAGAATTAAGTGCTTAAACAATTTTGTTTCTCTGTTAGAATTAGGAAGATAGATTCTTTCAAGAAATACCTGCATAACACTGAATGGGTCAGTTAACCTTTCTGAACTTCAGCTTCCTTAACTGTTTAAAAAAAAGTTCATTATTAAACAATAAGATGTTTCCCAAAAAAACCACACTGTAGATAGATTTCATTTATAACATAATGTATACAAAACATAGTGGATGGAATATGGTGGTATTCAAAAGCTGATTAGTTATTCCAACTGGAAACAACAACTAGATCCAGTTCTTATTTTAAGTAACAAATGGAAGCTAGAAGGGAGGAAAGGAGGAAGGCATTGAAAAGAAGAAGGAATGTTTACATTATTTGAATGCCTACTGTATGAAAATCTGCTAAGGTAGTGATTCAGTGCTACTGCTGCTAACCAAAAGGTTGGCAGTTCAAATCCCCCAGGCACTCCTTGGAAACTCTAAGGGGCAGTTCTACTGTGTCCTGTAGGGTTGTTATGAGTTGGAATCAACTTGATGGCAGTGGGTTTGGTTTTACCATGTGCCAAACACTGTGATATGTAACAAACAAATGTTACACCTACTTGTAATATAAATCTATAGCCAAACTTGTTGCCACTGAGTCAATTCTGACTGATAGCAACCCTATAAGACAGAGTAGAACTGCCCCATAGAGTTTCCAAGGAGGGCCTGGTAGGTTTAAACTGCAGGACTTTCTGGTTAGCAGCAGTAGCTCTTAACCACTATGCCAGCAGGCTTCCCACCTATAAGATAAGCATTAATAAACCAATTTTTATACATGAGAAAACCGAGACCTAGAAATATAATTCATATGTAGTAGGGAAAGAAGTGACTAAGCTGGAATTAGAACAACGGATTTCTAGGCAACTTTTTTAGTTAGCTTATTTGGGCCATCTCTCTCGTCTACCACCTAAAACTATTCCAAGGATCCTCACCTTTTGCAACTCTCTTTGACATCCAGAGCCTTAAGAGATTATCAGAGTTTCTGAGTGTATGTGTGCATGAACGTATGCTGCCACAAATCTGCCCATTTGTCATGCTGTGGTGGATTGCATATTTTAGGCATTACAAATACAGCAGTGTCACCTATGGTGGACAGATTTCAGTGGAGTTCCAGACTAAAACAGAAAGGTCAGATGACGTCCTTCAACAAACTAGCTAGTGAAGACCTATGGATCACAAGATATTGTCTGATGTATTTCTGAGAGATTAGCCCTGTAGGCTGGAAGACACCACACAATAGCTGCAACAATGAGCTCAAAAATACCAACAATCATAAAGACGGTACAAAACCTTGCATCACTTCATTATGTTGCGCATCAGTTCACCACGAGTTAGAGCCAACTTGAACATAACTGATAGTAGTGTGTATCTGTCTTGCTCAGGTGGAGAGGAGAATTCAGGTTGGGTTCATTCTATTCCTCACTTCATAGCATTTGTCTCTATTGGTCCATGTAAGATTCACCTTATTTCTCATTTTACTTACATTTTATTGTCAGTTATCCTCCTTTACCATTTTTATTACTCTCCTTCTTCCATAGGCTCCATATTTATGTATTTTCAGTTTACACTTGATGTATTTGTGTTCCTGTAATAGTAATCTATATTGATTGACTGTGTGTGTGTAAATACATGGTATTTTTTGCTTCATATTTTTTAAAAACTCCATCTATGTTGCTTTCTATATAGCAAATGTTTCTTCTATTGCTGTATATATTTCTTGTTGTCATTGTTGTTAGGTGCCTTGAATTGGTTCCAATGCACTGTAGCCCTGTGTACAACAGAACAAAACACTGCTTTATTCTGCATCATCTTTACAGCTGTTGTTATGCTTGAGTCCATTGTTGAAGCCACTATCAATCTGTCTTTTTGAAGGTCTTCTTCTTTTTCATTGACCCTCTACTTTACCCAGTGAGATGTCTTTCTTCAGGGACTGATCCTTCCTAATAACATGTCCCAAGTATGTGAGATGAAGTCTTGCCATCTTTGCGTCTAATGAGCATTCTGACTGCATTTCTTCCAGTACTGATTTGTTTGTACTTCTGGCACTCCACTGTATATTCAGCATTCTTTGACAATACCATAATTCAAAGGCATCAATTCTTCTTTGACCTTCCTTACTCAGTGTCCAACTTTCACATGCATATAAAATGATTGAAAACACCATGACTCGGGTTAGGTATACCTTATTTTTTAATGTGACATGCTTGCTTTTTAACACTTTAAAGACAACTTTTGCAGCAGATTTGCTGAACGATATATTCCCCAGTGTACATTAAACTACTATCCCTGTTACAAACATCAAGTTTCGCTGTAACAATGCATTGACAGAAGGAGCACTATTCCCGTGTTGTCTTACATGGGAAGTTTTCTGGAAAGAAAATCTTTTGAGACATGTGGTGAACCTATGCTTGTTGTAACCATATTTTTCTCACTAGAATGGTGCACATGCTTTCTCCTTGGACAGAAAGGTTCCTAATATATCCCTGTGTAGACTCCAACACCTGGCATTACCTAAACAATATGTAATTTTAAAATAGCACTGATTGCTATGAATATTTAGATCCCTAAACAGCTTTACAGCAATGTTTCATAAAAATAAAAAAAGTGACAATCTGAAGAAAGGTATTTTATAAAACAAATATATTCCATCTAGTTCTTTAAAAGAAAAAAAGGGGGAGGCAGAGTCAAGATGGTGGACGAAGCACACGTCTCCTTATATCCCTCTGGAAACCAAGACCTGAACTGATAATGAAATGGAGCCTTCTGGTCACCTAGTGAGACCCCAGGACACAGCACAGGGCTGTCAAATCGGACTTCATACCACTGAACAAAAAAACCTCCTCTCTTTTGCTGACTCTACTGCTCCTGGCTAGCCTTGGCTCTCACGGACTGAAGACAGCATAGAAAAACATCAGCAGTCCATCCTCGTAGTATATCTCCCAGCTTCTACTTACTCACATGGGACCCAAAAAGCAACAGACACTTGTGGCAAATAAGAAAACCCCCATGGCTTCAGAAGACTCACAAACAAAACAACCAAAGAGTTTTCCAGATGAAGAAACTTTTCTGAAATCATTAGAAGATGAATTTAAAGGCCTTCTAGACCTTATACAAAATGCAGCACAACAAAATGAAAAATTAAGCAAGCTGTTCGATCTGATGGAACACCAGTACTCTGAAATCCAACAGAACAAAAATAAAATAAAAGATATAAAAACTCTCATTCAAAGCCAAGAGAACAGAATGGAACAAATGGAAAAAAGAATTTGTAACTTGGAACACAGAACTACCGATGACAGCATCTGTGAGGACAAATCAGAAAAAAGAAACCAGAAAAACGAAGAAGCATTAAGAAGCATGTGGGACTCTACTAAGAGGAACAACCTTTGATTAATTGGAGTCCCTGAGCAGGAAGAAACACCTGAGAACACAGAGAGTATCGTTGCTAAGCTGCTGACAGAAAACTTCCCAGAAATCATGAAGGAAGAGAATATAGATATCCCAGACACATATTGTATGCCACCCCATATAGATCTCAAAAGAAAGACTTCAAGACATACTATAATCAAGTTTAACAAAATCAAACATAAGCAGCAAATCTTAAAGGCAGCAAGACCCAAAGCAAAGCTAACATTCAGAGGGAAACCCTGTAGGCTTTCATCAGATTTCTCAGCAGAAACCATGCTGGCATGGAGACAGTGGCATGACACATTCAAAGCCTCGAAGAAGAAGAACTTACAACCAAGAATCATAGATCCTGCAAAACTATCTTTCAAATATGAAAATTAAATTAGGACATTCCCAGATAAACAGAAGCTAACTCAGGGACTTTTTAAAAAACAAACCCAAACTACAAGAAATACTGAAAGAAGTTCTTGGCTTTGGCTTGGAAGAAAGAAGTCACTAACTTTATATTTTAGAATGACTCATCACCCACAATTCTACTCAGTTAGGGAAAGCTCCAAACTCAATCACAGCTTTAATACTGATAGAAACAATCCAGTGATTATCATGAAACCTATGGTGCCATCATATTAAAAAGAGGGATGTGTTCAGTCATTATAGTCCTTCCAGATGGAGAGGAAGTCTACAAGACTGGTAGCAATTAAAATGGGGTTCATATATAGTTTATTAAGGGGGATCTTAGGGGCAGCCATAAAGCACAATAAAGAGGCAACATACTGTATCAAGAAATCTAACATAGGAGTCTTAACAACTACAAAGCCAGCTCTGAAGAAGGTGAAAAATCAACTCACAAAAAAAGAATGTCCCAGAACAGACTAATAAGAACAACAGAGAAAACATCAACACAAAAACAAACATATCACAATGGCAGCAGTGAACACATACCTATCAATAATTACATTGAATGTGAATGGACTGAATGCTCCAGTATAGAGACGTTGAGTGACATCTTGGATCAAAAGACATGACCCATCCATATGTAGTCTACAAGAAACTCACTTGAGACTTAAAGATAAGAACAAACTGAAAATTAAAGGATGGCAGAATATATATCAAGCTAACAATAAACAAAGAAGAGCAAGTGTGTCGATTCTAATCCCAGACAAAATCAATTTTAATGTAAAAACCACCATTGTGGACAAAGATGGACATATTATTTACTGCTGAAAGGCTCAGTACACAATGAAGACTTAAATATATTAAATATCTATGCACCTAATATCAGAGCACCTAAATAAGTCAAAGTAACACTGACTGCACTCAGAAAAGGGCTAGATCACTCCACAATAATAGTACGAGATTTCAACAGTCCACCCTCAATACTGGACAGATCATCTACAAAAAAGCTCAGTAAAGATGCAGAACACCTTATTGTCACAATTAACCAACTAAACCTCATCAAAATATACAGAACCTTCTACTCATCAGCAGACAACTACACCTTCTTCTCCAGTGCACATGGAGCATTCTCCAGAATTGACCACGTGTTAGAACATAATACAATTCTCAACAAAATCCATACCACTGAATTAATGCAGAGTATCTTCTCAGATCATAAAGCCATAGAAGTCTAAGTCAATAGCAGAAAAAACACAGATAGAAAGTGGAACTCTTGGAAACTGAACAACATCTTGCTGAAAAAACATGAGTTATAGAAGAAATTATAGGAGAAGTTACAGGATGAAATAAGAAATTCATGGATTCCAATGAGAACTAAAACACTTCCTACCAGAACCTATGGGATATAGCCAAACCAGTGTTCAGAGGTCTGTTTATCTCCATAAATGCAAACGTCTAGAAGGAAGAAAGAAACCAAATCAAGGAACTAACCCTACAGCTTGAACAAGTAGAGAGAGAAGAACAGAGGAACTAGACAACAGAAGAAAACAGATCGTAAAGATTAGAGAAGAATTAAATGAATTAGAGAATAGAAAAACAATTGAAAGGACCAAAAGCTGGTTTTTTGAAAAGAGCAACAAAATTGGCAAACCACAGGCTAAACTTACTAAAGAAAAACAGGAAAGGAAACAAATAACCCAAATTAGAAATGAGAGGGGTGTGGTCACAACAGATCCAACAGAAATTAAAAATATTATTACAGAATACTACGAAAGACTGTACTCTAACAATTTTGAAAACCTAGAAGAAATGGACAAATTCCTTGATTCATATTATCTACTAAATTATCGCAACATGAAGCAGAACAACTTAATAAACCCATCACAAAGGAAGAGATTGAAAAAGTCAACAAAAAACTGCCAACCAAAAAAATACTGGGCCCAGATGGCTTCACCGCAGAATTCTACCAAGCATTTAAAGAAGAGTTATCTCCAATACTACTGAGACTATTTCACAGTATAGAAAGGGATGGAGTACTCTCAAACTCATTCTATGAAGCCAGCATAACCCTGATACCAAAACCAGGGAAAGACCCAACAAAAAAGGAGAACTACAGACCAATATCACTCATGAATCTAGATGAAAAAATCTTCAACAAAATTCTTGCCAATAGAATACAACAACACATCAAAAAAATCCATCATGACCAAAGTGGGATTCATACCAGGGATGCAAGGCTGGTTCAAAATCAGAGAAACAATTAATGTGATTAACCACATACATAGCACAAAAGACAAGAATCACCTGATTTTGTCCACTGATGCAGAAAAGACATTTGATAAAGTCCAACACCCATTCATGCTAAAAACTCTTAGCAAAATAGGCACAGACAGAGAATTCCTCAATGCAATAAGTGCCATTTATACAAAACCAACTGCCTACGTCATCCAGAATGGAGAGAGACTGAAGGAGTTTCCCTTGAGAACAGGAACTAGACAAGGATGTTGATTCTCACCTCTTCTATTCAACATTGTGCTAGAATTTCTAGCCAGAGCAATTAGACAAGACTTTGCATCAGCAAAGAAGAAGTCAAAATCTCCCTGTTTGCTGATGATATGATTATATATGCAGAGAATCCCAAAGAATCCATAAGTAAGCTACTCAAACGGATAGACGAGTTCAGCAAAGTCTCAGGATACAATACAAACATTAGTAAATCAGTAGGATTCCTTTATACCAACATGAGACTGCTAATGAAGAAATCATCAAAACAATCCCATTTACTGTAGCCCCTGAGAAGATAAAGTACCTAGGAATTAATCTAAACAGAGAAATAACAGACCTTTACAAAGAGAAGTACAAGCCCTTACTACAAGAAACTAAGAGAGACTTAGATAAATGGAGAAACCTATCCTGCTCATGGATAGGAAGACTTAACGTTGTGAAAATGTGTATTTTACCCAAAGCAATATATGTATACAATGCAATCCCAATACAAGTTCCAACATCATTTTTTAAAGAGATGGAGAAACAAATCACCAATTTTGTTGGGAAAGGGAGGAAACCCTGGATAAGTAAAGTACTATTAAAGAAGAAAAACACACTGGGAGGCCTCTCATTACCTGACTTGAGAGCCTATTACACTGCCACAGTGTTCAAAACAGCCTGGTACTGGTACAAGAACAGACAGATCAATCAATGGAACAGAATTGAGACCCTAGAGATGACACCATCTGCCTATGAACAGTTGATATTCAAAAAAGGCCCTAAGACATTATACTGAGGTAAAGACAATCTCTTCAACAAATGGTGCTGGCAAAATTGGATATCCATCTTCAATAAATTGAAACAAGATCCATATCTTACACCTTATACGAAAACCAACTGAAATTGGATAAAAGACTCCAATATCAAATATAAAACGATAAAGCTCTTCCAAGAAAAAGTAGGAACAACAATGGAAGGTTTAATACACAATATAGACAGACTTCAAAATCTGTCAAACAAACCACAATCAACAGAAGAGAAAATAGATAAATAGGAACTACTAAGAATGAAACACTTTTGTTCATCCAAAGACTTTATCACAAGAGTTAAAAGGCCACCTACAGAATGGGAAAAAATAGTTGGCAACTGTATGTCAGACCGATGTCTGATCTCCATAATCTGTAAGGTACTACAAAATATCAATAAGAAGAAGATAAAGCATCCAATTAAGCTATGGACAAAGGAGATGGACAGACATTTCTCTAAAGAGGAGATCCAGGCAGCCAAAAAACACATGAGGACATGTTCACGATCTTTAGTTATTAAAGACATTCAAATCAAAACTACAATGAGATACTATCTCACCCCAACAAGGTGGGCCACGATCCAAAAAACACAAAACAACAAATGCTGGAGAGGCTGTGGAGAAAGTGGAACTCTCCTACACTGTTGATGTGGTTGCAAAATGGTCCAACCTCTTTGGAAAGCAATCTGGCACTTCCTTAAAAAAATAGATGCAGAGATACCATTTGACCCAGTAATTCCACTACTTGGAATATATCCTTCAGAATCAAGGCCTTTCACACCAACGGACACATGCACCAGAATGTTTACCGCAGCACAGTCCACGACAGCAAAAAAATGGAATCAACCCAGATGCCCAACAACAGAGGAATGGATGGGTTAACTATGGTATATATACTCAATGGAGCACTATGCAATGATAAAGAACAATGATGATTCCAGGAAACATCTCGTAACACAGTTTCAACTGGAAGACATTATGCTGAGTGAAAGTAGTCAGAGACAAAAGGACAAATATTGTATGAGACCCCTGCCATAAGAACTCAAAAACAGACTTATGCATAGAAGAAAAGACTCTTTGACAGCTGGAGGGAGGGGGAGGTGTGGAAGGTTTAGATTAGATAGTTGGTAGAAATTTAGTTGGGTGAAATCGGTGACAGCACACATTAGAAACATGAACAATACTATGTGGACTTCAACCTAACTTGAATACTCATTCCATCTTGACCCAATATTGGCTAAGAGTGCTCTCTGCACCCCACATTGTTGAGTGGCATCTGGGGTCTTAACAGCCGCCTAGCTGCCGTCTGAGGGCACAGCAAATGGTCCCAACTCAGCAGGAACGGGTGCTCTCTGAGGACCAAAATGACATGGGGGAAAGACAACCCAGAAGACATAGAGATCCACATGAGTGGGTGCCTACATTAACTTGAGACCAAAAGAACTGGATGGTGCCCAGCCACCACCTGTGACAACCGTGATGGAGCTCACAAAGTTGAGTCTAAATGGCAACACAAGAATAAAAAGGGGTACACCCTGAGATCTCCACTAAAAGACTGCAACTGATGGTCCAGAAGCTTTGAGGTTTCCCTGGGAGTATGGCCCCTGGCCCTGATGCTGCCCTTGCCCATAAATCATAACGAAGGTCCACTCTTCAGATGCGAATGGATTGGACTTGGCGATGCAAAGTGACCACATATTGGATGCACTTTATGGTTCTATGAATCTATAGGATATCATCCTGCTGACCTCTGGCTGGAGTAAGGGAAGTGGGTGGAAAGGAGGGGAAAGGCAACTGTTGGGAAGATGAGACATGTATGGAAAAGAGAGGAATAGTGTCCTGTCACCAGGCAGGGAGAGCAGTGGAAGCGGCATATAGGTGAGCATGTAAATTTATACGGGAATGTACATTTTCAACTCAGTCATAATAAAAAAAAAAAGATACAGTGTTCTTTTATAGATGCTACAGAACTGGTTGCTCTAGGGAATATTTCACCGATTTTTTTTTTTAGTGACTGAGTGAAAACGTACTTTCCGGTATAAATTTACATGCCCACCTATATGCAGCTTCCACTGCTCTCCCTGCCCGGTGATAGCACACTATTCTCTTTGCTTCATACATGTCTCACCTTCCCAACAGTCTCCTTTTTTCTCATCTCCACCCCAACGATTTCTACATGTGTAGTTTAGTGACATTGATTACATCCTTTATGTTATGTAAACACTATTGCTATTCTTTTCCAAATTTTTAAACCACCATAAACATAGGCTCATCTGGTTCATAAAGCAGCAAGTGGGCAGTCTCTCCACTACAGGACTGAAAGCAGCATGGACGTGTGATTTCATCTCCACTAAAGGAGAGAATGTGTATGACCTCTTTTACGAGGAACAGTCAATGATTTCATTTAATTTAAATGTTGAAAACTTTTCTTTTGTAACCACTGTGGATGGCCAAAAAAAGTAATTGTTAAATGATAGAGTGAGATTAGAAGTGCGACTGGATCCCTCACAGTTCTGCTGAGAACAAAGTGAGCACATCAGAGCTCCTTATCAGGACATTAGCCAGATGAGGTTGAAAGGTCCCAACAGAAGGCAAGACACAGACCTCATGGAGCTTACAGCACAATGAAGAAGGCAGAAAGCAAACAGTTAAAAAGGCACTTATGAGTCTGAGATTGATGTATTCTTACAGAAACGAACCTTTTGATCACCTGGATGTGGATGTCTGGCTTTATGGTAGCTTTATTTCATGGGTTCTTGTTTCCCAATTTAGAAGTCTTTCTCAGTCTATTTCTTTTCCTTGTCTGCAAGAAAGATAGGGTTCTTTGCTTGAGTAAGCTACTTTCTAACACACAGTATATTCAGGCTCTCACTCATTTTTATTTAAGCAATCTTTTCTTAAATTGAACTTGTCTGGCATCCAGACCCATCTTTTCAGCCAGAACATTATCCAAAGATGAATAGTCCTGAGAGGATAATGTTTTCACACTGGATTTCTGATGAGATGTTCAATCTCTTTCCTAATTCAGCAGTGAGGGTTATGAGCTAGAACAAAAGCAACTACAGCAGGAACTATCCTTATGAATTATTTTTCCTATATCTCAAGAGAATCTGGTGGACTCGTGAACTTGTCCCCTGAGCAAAGTGGTTGGAAAGTACTCTGACTCCCGGCAACCTACCCAGTACTCCGATAAACGTGACTTAGCTACCTTAGTTCTGGTTTGTGGGAAAAGCAGAATTTTGTATGATTGTTTTGTAACTGTTGAAAAGAGAAATATTTTGTATGTATGAGCTTTGTCAACAGGAAGAATTGTGAAAAAAAAATTACATGGTAACAAAAATCTAATTGATTCCTGGGATTTCAAGTATGACAAACACTGCTTTTCTTTCCACACTATCAATTTTATGGTGTTTAAAAGCAACTTCTAGGTCTTCTTTTAAGTCTATTAGAAAATATTGGTATGTGACTTACACTTGACATGACACATGGAATAAATTTTAACAAAAAGTTTGCTCACTTCCTATATCATATGCGGGTTATTATCTGTGCTAAATGAAAAATACTTGCATTTTCTATTTTACTTTATAAAATTTGAAGCCCATAACAAGGGATCTCCCCCCCCCAAAAAAAACCCTGGTGCTGCCAAGTCAATTCCACTGCATAGCAACCCTACAAGACAGAGTAGAACTGCCCCACTGGGTTATGGAGTTTCCAAGAAGCACCTGGCAAATTTGAACTGCTGACCTTTTGGTTAGCAGGCAGAGAACTTAGCCACTACACCGTGATGGGTTCCATAACAAAGGATACATTGAAATTAAAAGGAACTTTACCTTTTTTTATAGCTGTCTTTATGGTTGGAGCTCTTGGTAGCACACTGGCTAAGAGCTACAGTGAACTACAGCTGTTTAGCTAATGGTCAGCAGTATGAATCTACTGGCCACTCCTTGAAAACCTCATGGGGGGGGTAGTTCTACTCTGTACTACAGGGTTGCTATGAGTCAGAGTTGACTCGATTACTGTGGGCTTTTGCGTGCATGAGCATGATAAATACCAGTATTATAATGGCAAAAAAGATTCAGAGTCCCTAATCTTGTGGAGCTTATTAGTAGTGAGCAAGACAGAACACAAACAGATAACAAGCAGATGATCACAAGAAGTGTCTTGCATGTCATAATAAGGAAAGTTAGGCATGAAGGGGAATTGAACTAAGGACATGAAGACAGAGAAATTCATGTTTGAACTGAGACCTAAAGGATAAGCGAGGGCTATGCGGGAGGAAAGAGAGAACAGGAGAGATTTACAGGCCATGAGAATAGTCCTTTGGGGAGCCTTCAAGACAAAAGAAAGATTATAGCATATTTGAGAAACTGAAATGAGTTCCTGTTTAAGATAAAGTTGTAAACAGTGGCTACAATATAACAGATCTTGTAAAGTAGGTTTAGGACTTTAGAATACATCCTAAGACCACATAAAATAGGTAGGATTACTTTCACTTGAGAGGTAAGAAAACTGGCTCTGAGAGGTTAAATAATACACTCATATTTAGTAGCAAGCTAAACTTTTAAACAAGTACTCCAATATCTATGACTTTTACTCCATAATTCATGATTTCTTCTTTTCTAACTCATTGGAAACATAGCCAGTGTGTGGCCCTGTCTTGGGTAAGTGTTCAAATCAGAAAAACATTGATCTGACACTCAAATATGATTTTTTTTAATTAAATTTTTTATATAGTCTCTCAAGAAAATTTTGAGGTAGAAAGGATTCCTAATCATATTTCAAATAATGTTTTAAATGCCCTTTTCAACATTTCTTCATCTCAGTAACCCCCATGCTAGGTATTTTTTCCCAAAGTCTCTCCTTTTTTCTACAACCTAAGCTTTATCACACATACACTCTTACCTCTTCATTTCCTTACCTTTATCATAATCTTTTTTCTGTTTGTCATTCTCTGTCTCTTATAACTGTCTTCTACAATTTCTCTAGTTCTTCTCTGTCTTTTCTTTGGTTACAAAACACATATTAAATTAGATGTAACTTTCCATGACAATTCCTTGTGGTGGGACGTAACCATCAAAATAACTGTAGCCGAGAACTCAGACATAGCTGAAACCTTATATGTTCATGAATGAGGTACATTCATGAGCTGTCAGCTGAAAATCTGGTGACTTGGAAAGAGGTTGCCATTTTGGGAAAAAGAAACCCACCAATTTTAAGTATTTTGAGATATGAACCATGTGGAATATTTGGCCAGTCTTTGGGATAAATCCATTGGAGTGGGAAAAAAGATGGGTTGCTATATGCAGAAATATGCAGGCCATTTCATTAATGCAACAGGCTCTGAGAGAAATTGCAAACCATTCTCATTTTCGCTTAGGTGGATACATCTCAATACATCTCACCTCTGATACATCTCAATAACCTATCACAGCCAGTTATCTGAAGAAAAACTCCTTAGGCATCATTCACTGTCCAGCCAATATCAACTGAGGGGATGACAGATGGTCAGTGGAGATATTTAAGGAAGCATGCCTATGGGAGGAGCACCACCTGAAATAATCAGAATAGCAAGACTATTCTAATTACTAGAACTAAATAACTAATACAAGAAACACGAATAAAGGAAAAGCAAAGTCACTGCCAATGAGTACATTCCGAAACACAGAGACGCTATAGGACGGAGTAGAACTGCTCCCACCGAGTTTCCAAGGAGTGGCTGCTGGATTTAAACTGTGACCTTGTGGTTAGCAGCCTGAGTTTTTAACCACTGTCCTATCAGGGGTCCAATAGAAGAAACAGGAGACTTCAATCAAGAAGATAAAATTACAGTACACACACTCAAACAGCTTCCAGTAGGGAGACAATTCAAACTTAAAACTAAAAATTAGTTAAAGAAATTGAAGATGAGCTGGCTACCACTGAAAATTTGATTGTAAAATTTAAAATACAAATCACAGAGGGAAAGCACAAATGAAAGAAAATCTTAAGTGAAAATATGAAGCATAAAGAAGAAAAAAGATGCAATAGTAAAAGTAATAACAAGAAAAATATTACAATTAAATTCTGTGAGGGTAAGATATCTCTTTATCACAACCAATCCCTAGAACGGTTCCAAGCCTACAGTAGATACTGAAGAAATGAATGAACAAAGAAATTAACAGGAGGAAATAAAGACTTAAAGGCTACACTACCAGCTTCTGGTACAGGCAACATGATATAGACCCCTCTTTCTCTGCCCTTCCTTGACAAGCACAACTGTAAACCCTGGAAATGATGAAAGACTCAGGGAAATGATAACTCTGAAAAGTGGTGAAAAGACAAGCGGTTTGGAATTTGTGTTAGCTTTATATGACTACTATAATAAATTACCACATGTATGATGGCTAAATAACAGAAATTCATTGTCTCATTGATCTGAAGGCCAAAAGCATAAAACAAATTTCACTGAGCCAAAAGAAAGGTATCAGCTGGTCTTCATTCTCTCCCAACATTGTGGAAGAAAATCTGTTCTTTACCTCTTCCAGTTTCTGCTGGCTGCATGCATTTCTTGGCTTGTGGTCACATTGCTGTAGTCTCTGTTTCTTTCTTTACCTCTGCATCTCTTTCTCACTGCGTGTTTCCTCCTATTCTGCCTGAGTCAAATCTCCCTTTGCCTTTCTCTTGAAGATATTTGTGATTGCATTTAGAATCCACAGGGATAATCTAGGATATTCAGCCTGTCTCAAATCTTTTTGCTAATTTACATCTGCAAAAACTTTTACAGATTACAGGGTGTGGGACATGCTATTTTTAGGCGGCCATTATTCAGTCCACTAGAGGAGTCTTTAGACTAGAAGAGCAGCACAGCAGCAGAACTGTTTTGTGTGCTACACTCAAGATAATCTAGACCCAGCTTCCCAACTCTCTACCTAGTGAGAGAAGCCAGTCCCAACAGACTTGTTCCTCCTTCAGCTTGAAAGGAATTCTGTCTGACAACATCTGGTGATGCAGACCCCACTGACATGAAGGATAGATTGGAAAGCCCACCAAAAATAAGCAGACAAGGGAAGCAGTTTTATTCCTCCCAGAGCGCAAGACTCTGCATTTTCACCAGCAAATACCAAGGCATGTAAGTAGAACTGGTGAAAGGACACACACCCAGCCCAAGCAAACAACTGGGTCTGAAAACTCTCTTGTTCCTTGAAGTTCAAGACTCTCCTCTTCACCCCCAGAAATACCAGCACACCAGTGAATACCTGTGTGGGTTCCCACCAAGTATCTTCTCCACCGAGAATTGTCCCGCAGCTCCATCTAGAAAATTCCTTCTTTTGCCTCAGGCAGCAGCATCAGGGACCACATGGATCCCTAGCAGTACATAACAAACCAACAGACCAAAACAACACCATAAAAGCTCTAAAAATAAAGCAGCCATTAGAACCAAGGCTCACAAAATAGACAAGAACCCACATTTTAAGCCTAAACAAGATGACAGTCTGGTATAAAAAGAATTAAGACCCAGAGTGTCCCAACAGACAAAACATCAAGAATACAACAGAAAATGACCTCTCCTACCCAAAACCAAGGAAATCACAACTTCTGTAAGAAAAGACAACCAACTGACATCAACAAAAAATGGGTCAGCAGATGTGGCAGTCATCTGACAAAGATTTTAATGTAACTGTCATTAAATACTTCAAGAACGAATCACAAATTCTTTTGAAACAAATGAAATACAGAAAATTTAGGCAAAGAAATAGAAACTATAAAAGTGAAGAACCAAATACAAATTATAGAAACAACGGATTATAGAACAAATTATAACATAACAAAAATAAACTCATTGGAAGTGTTCAATAGTAGACTGGAGATTACAGAGTACAGTCAGTGAACTTGAAGACAGAACAATAGATTGACTGGTCAACCAGCATGAACAATGCAAAGAAAATAGACAACAATGAAAAACAAACAAACAAATAAAACGAACACACACAAAAAAGAGCTTCAGGGAACTATAAGACAAAATACAAACAACCAAAACAATCAACATATAAATCATTGTAGCCCAGGGTGGGGTGGGGGAGATAGTGGGGCTGAAAGGGTCCTTAAGGAAATAGTGGTGAAATGCATAGACCTCCAGATCAAAGAAGCTGAGGAACCCCACCAAAAAGTGTGCACACAAAGAAATCTACACAATTTACCTGAAGTAATAAAATGTTGATACCAGTAGACTGTTAAACTTCACCTACGGGTACTGTACTACCCAAAGAAACCACTAAAAAGCTATATGAAGAAATACACTCAAAAACATTACAAATAAATCAGAATAGATATTAAAGAATATTCAGAAAAGCAAAAAAAGAGAAACAGAGGAACAAAAACAGAGGAAACAATGGAATGATCAGGCATAGGCATTAAGGTATTAGTATTTACCATAAATGCAAAATCCTAAATACACCAACTGGAAGAGAGAATGGAAGGATCAATTTAAAACATGTTGCTTACAAGATAAGGATTTTAAATTCATCTGGGTAGTATGTTGAAAGTTAAGGATGGAAAAAAATTCACCATGCAAACATTAATTTTAAAAAGGGACATTACATAATGATCTAGTGGGAACAAACACAAATTCTAAATGTGTACACACTTAATTATAAAGCCTCAAAATCCATGAAGCAAAAACTGAAACAGCTGTACAGTGTCTTAAAAACTAAACTTGCATCTACCAGATAACCGGGTAATAGCACTCTTCAGCTTCTATCACAGAAAATGAAAACTTATGTTCATACACACATCGGTGCACACATTTTCATGTTGTTGTATGTCATCAAGTCAATTCGTACTCACATCAACCCTAGAGAACAGAAAGAACTACTGTAAGTTTTCCTCAGCTGTAATCTTCAAACGAGCTGATCACCAGGCCTTTTCTCCTGTGGAACAATTGTTGGGTTAAGGCCAAAGTCCTTTCAGTTGGCAGCCAAGCAGTTAAACATTGCATCACCAGAGCTCCTGCAAATGTTTATAAGCTTATTGTTTGTAATAGTCCAAAACCGGAATCATCCAGATAACCTTCAGCAGGTAATAGGTTAAACAAACTGAAGTACACACATTCTATGAGATCTTATTATGCCTTCAGCATTAGAACTTATAGTGACCCTGTGAACAACAAAACAAAACAACGTGTGGTCATGTGATAGCCTCACAGTGGTGGCTAGGTTTAAAACATAATTGCAATCACTTTGTCAATCCATCCTGTCCAGAATCTTCCTCTTTTTTGCTGACCTTCTACCTTACCAAGTACATTATCATTCTCCAGGAACTAGTCCCTCCTGATAACTTGTCCGAAGTGTGCTCAATGAAGTCTCACCATCCTCACTTCCAACAAGCACTCTGGTGTACTTCTTCCAAAACAGATTTGTTCTTGCTTCTGGCAGTTCATTATATATTCAATATTCTTCACCAGCACCATAATCCAAGGGCATCAATTCTTCTTCAGTCTTCTTTATTCATTGTCCAGCTTTCATATGCATGTGAAGCAAGTGAAACCGGGGCAGGTACGCCTTACTCCTCAAAGTGACATCTTTTCTTTGCAACACTTTAAAGAGGTCTTTTGCAACTGATGAGATATTACTAAGAAATAAATGAGGAACAAAGTATTGACCTACAAAACAACTTGAAATCTCCTGGGCATTATTCTGAGTGACAAAAGCCAATCTTAAAAAGTTACAAACTGCATGGTTATATTTTTATAACATTTTTGAAGCAACAGAAGTTAAGAAATAGAGACAGGTGGGGATTACTATGAGTTAAGTTGGGGCAGGGCATGAGAGGGAAGAAAAAGTGGTTATAAAAGGATAGCATGAAGGATTTTTGTGGTGTTGGATCTATTCATTTTACAGGCTGAGGTTTTGGATACACAAATCAACATATATAGTTTAGTAGTATAGAACATAGTACAAGCCCTACAAAAGTAAGAGTAAACCTGGGAGAGGTTGAATAAGATCAATGGGTTACAGCACTGTCAAATTCTGGTTGCGATGTTACACTGTAATATCGCAAAATGTTACCACTGAAAGTAGCTGGACAAATTATGAATGGTATTTCCATGTATTGTGTCTTAAACTACATATGAATGTACAGTGTCTCAACAAAATTTTCAGTTAAAAAATGCTAACCTAGTGTGGTAGCCAGCCTCTCAGATGGTATGCATTAACCCGGCCCCTGGAATTTTTGTGTAGGTCATAAAAGATATCGTGTCTTCTATGTTAGTTTTCCTTGAATCATTAACTTTGAAGGAAATCATCTATCATGTCAACAGGACACTCAAGGAACCCTATGGAGAAGTTCCTGTCATAAGAGACCAAGTCTTCCCACCCATAGACATCAAGGAACTTAGGCCTTCCACCTAGAGCCATGACAGTGGGCAATCCTGGAAGTAGATATGCCAGCCCGAGATGACTATAACCCAATCAACATCGCAACTACAATTTCATGAGAGACCCTGAGTTAGAGTCATTCGGTTTAGTGGCTCCCACACTCCTGAATCACAGGAACTTTAAAATAAAAATGTTGTTTTGAGCCCCTAAAATATTTGGTAACTTGTCACACAATCAAAGACAGCTAACATAACCACTAAAATATTAGTGATAAAATTTCTAAACTGCAAAGACAAAGGTGTGTCCTATGGGCAATTTCGTTTTTACTTACAAAGAAAAAGAAACTAATCTAACATCATATTTTTTATTCACAGCCATGGAAAATAACAGAGTGCTACAAGGTTTAATGACTAATAAAAAAAAAATGTGCTGTCATTGAAGATTCTTATGTTTCCCCAAGATATTCTTTATTTTCAGATTCCAAAACTATTTAAAAATATATATATGTTTTTGTTTTCTGTCTCCCACCTATGTATTGTGGCTAAAGAAGTTACCTGAGAAAGCTTTAGAGAGTTTTGTCTAATCAAGAAAATTATATCCAAAATGTCTAGATACACCGTGTTTATGGAAAACAATTTTGAACAATGAGCTGGTAGTATTTATAGTAAAATCTGAATAGATGAATATAAAGTGATTGAAAATCATAGTATAAACAATAAGTGAGAATTCATGTTACAAAATAGACATCCTGTGGGTAAAAAATACTTTAACATAGAGATAAAACACTAAACTATTTCCTCAAAGCCCAGGAGTTGGAAGCCAAATGAAGAATTTATCAGCAAAGTATAATCATCATAAAGATCTGGTTTCTGTGAGGATGATAGGCAACCAGGATAGTGACACTGTATAATTTTGATATACTCTATAGAGATAATTATTACAGATATTACTAGATATTAAAGATAATCACTAGTAAAAAGGTGATGCCTAGCTATGCTTCTAAATTAAAAAGAAAATAAATAGAATTCTCTTTTTCCTCTATCCTTTATAAATGAGCAAATTGACCAATAGAGACTAAGCTACTATAGGTAACATGGCAAGTACATGGCATGACTGCACAGGCCCATCTAACTCCAAGCTTATGTATTTCTACCCTATTACATGGCCCCAACTTATAACGCTTTTGCTACCAACACGTCCATAGAGAAGATCGTCTATGTCATTAATTTCCTAAATTAGAGAATGAAGAAACTGTCAGTCTTAATTGTGGTTCATAGCTATCCAGTACTGCAGATATTATTTAAACATAGTGTTTTATGAAATAGATAATTTCTTCAGACAGCCATAGACCTGCCAACTAAGAACAACTTAGTCTAGTGGCTTCACCTGGCATTGAAAAACACCAACAGTAAGTACAGGAATAAAGAAAAAAGAAACAGGAGTTACATTTCACGCTACTAATCATTCACCATCAGGCCAACAACAACAAAAAAATTACATGTGAGCTACATACATCTGACTCATTCATTGACCACGCAAAAAATCAAGAAGGAAAAGACTCAGGGAATGTAGGTACTCCAGAAGATTTTAGACAGTTAACTTTTCAATATTTGTTGTCTGTATTTTTTCACACTTCCTCTGTTTATATAGCTAATAAAACAGTAGATCTATGATACCCTGATGAAATTATCTATTTCACAGACTATTGTGTTCAAATAATACTTTCAGTACTAAGTAATGAGCACCACAGTAGCCTACCAAAAGACCTAAGGGCATATGGGAGAGTAAATTAGATTTGGAAAGAAATTTCAGGGTAAATTATCTTTTTTTTTTTTTTAATTTCTCTTTTTTTGAAAAATAAATATATTCTTCTTTAATGAGAAGGGTACCTCTTGCAAGATGTCTCCTCCTTCCTTCCACAGTAAAGAACTGGCTCTTCTCCTAACAGTGTGAATTGCAGTGAATAAAATTTCATGGATTAGATAGGATTTGAAATTGAATAATTTGATCTAGGAAGAAGCACCACTGCTTAATGTCCCAACTGAAGCTAAAGGCATGCAAGTCCCTGATTTGTTTGTCCTACAAACACCTGAAAGAATTTTGGGGAAACAAGTCTAAGGGAGTGAGATAGGCCTTTCTCTTCCAAAGTCATCAGAATACTTTCAAAAATGACAAGATCTGAGCACAAATACCAAATGACTGAAAAAATAAGTGACACTGGATAGCAGGAATAGATGAAAGACATAATTCAAATGCCTGGACCAGCCAAATAGTGACTAAGGAGAAATAATAACCATCTGCAAGTATTTGAAGGGAATACAGAGTAAGGAGGCAGAGGAATTTCTTTGAGTTATCCAAAAATGGCATAAATAAGAGAAATAGGATTAAATTGAGCAAAGAAAAATGCAGGCAGAGATCGAGGGGGAAAATGACCATGTAATGGAATCTGTCAATCTGTGGAACAGTCATCCACAGGAAGTGGTGGAAACCCCATCACTTGAGCGATTTTCAGCTAAACTGGAAAAATTGCTCTATTAAAGAGGACTATCTGACCCTGAGCTAAGGGGGACTTGATGATGAGCAACGTGTCTTTTCCGTCTCTAATTTATATAGTTCTGAAAAAGAAAAAAAGCAGAGGGAAACTAAATAAGGGAGCAGCCCAATGGAATATTTAGGAGACAAACGACAAAAATCTAGAAACCTCAAAGTTACGAGGGTGAACAAATGAGAAAACGTGAGAGAAAGCACACTAAAACACACCAACTTCAGTAAATACGAAAAAAAAAAAAAACTTGAAGCAAAACTATGGAAGAAATGGGGCCTGGTTGAGCTTGGCTGCTAACTGAAAGATGAACAGTTTGAATTCACCAGCTGGTTTTTGATAGCCCTCATTGGGCAGTTCTATTTGGTCCTATCTTGCCACATCAGCAGATGAAGATCCCGGAGGCCTTACTCCATCTACTGCATTAAGGTTGACTCAGTTACTTTGAGGAGGAAGTTCTTCTTCGGTTGTTTTCCGAGTGCCTTCCACCCTGGGGTGCTCAGTTTCCAGCACCATGTCTGACAATCTTCAGCTGGTATTCATAAGGTTTCCCTCACTAATTCCTTTCAGAAATAGACTGCTGGGTCCTTCTTCGTAGTCTTAGTCTGGAAGCACAGCTGAAACTCGTCTACCATGGGTGACCCTGCTGATACCTAAATATCAGTGGCACAGCTTCCTGCATCCAGTAACAAGCAAGCCTCCACTGACAGACAAGTGGGAGCTGCTCACTCCCTCCTTAAGTAATGGTGTTACCTTGCTTACCTGATCTGTTATCCTCCTTGTCTGCTGCAAAGGAGCTCTTCAAAGTAGTCGAAAGTAAGGATATCACCTTGAAGACTAAAACATGCCTGACCCAAGCTATGGTATTTTCAAATGCATCATATGCATGCAAAAGCTGGACAGTGAAAAAAGAAGACAGAAGAAGAATTGATGCCTTTGAACTGTGGTGTTGGAGAAGAATGTGGCGTGTACCATGGACCATCAAAAGAACAAACAGATGTGTTCTGGAAGAAGTATAACCAAAGTGCCCCTTGGAAGCAAAGATGGCAAGAGTGCCTCTTACATACTTTGTACGTGTTGTCAGGAAAGATCAGTCCCTCGAGAAGGACTTGGTAGAGTGGAAGGTCAACAAAAAAGAGGAAGAGCCTAAATGAGATAGATTGACACAGTGGCCGCAACATTACGCTTAAGCATAACAACAATTGTGGACATGGCGCAAGACTGGGCAGTGTTTCGTTCTGTTGTTTATAGGGTTGCCATGAGTCGGAACCAACTCAATGGCACCTAGCAACAACAACTTGGTCTCATGGAGTCACTATGAGTCAGAATCAATTTAATAGCAGTGGATATGGTTTGATTTTAGGGAAGCAAAATTACCTAAATTAAAATTATTTAATTTTAAAATATTTTAAATTATAAAAACATTAATTTAAAAATTAGACTCTACTCCAATACCTTTCTCTATATTATACTTGCATTAATCCTTTGTCCCTTCTATGAATCTGCTTGTTTATCATCAGCAAATGACTATTCCATCTCTTTAAAATAAAATGAAACAAACAAAAAAAACCTCATTGTCACTGAGTTGATTTTGACTTACAATGACCCCGTAGAACACAGCAGAACTGCCCCACACAGTTGCCAAGGCTGTATCTTTCTAGAAGCAGATTGCTACATCTTTCTCCCCGAGAGCAACTGGCGGGTTCAACTGTGGACATTTCATTCAGCAGCTGAGCATTTACGCAAATACATAGTAAATTTGTCACAACAAGAAATTTCAAGCATTGCCAAATCTGTAGAATTTTATGAAGCATATGAAAGAGATCTTGAAAAGTCACAGATATACAAAATTACCTGGAAGCATTAATCCAATTTAAAGTTGAAATAAATAATGGCAAGCATGATGCTAGATGAAGAAAAGTTCTTTTTTTGAAAAATAATTCTACTCCTCTTTCCAAAAAAAAGGAATCTATGTCCTTCTTTCCATCTACTTTTCTAAGTCAGCATGAATTGAAATCAAGTTATAAAAGATCCTTGGGAAAAATGATGAAACTTCAATTACTCTCCAGTTAACCCTGAAATTCAAAGGTAATACGAAGGATGTCATGGTATCATGTCAAGTTATTTTGTCCGATTTTCCTATAAGAACTTAATTCACACTTCATCTCTTCCAAACATTAGCAAATAGTTGCAAGTACAAGCATATTTTCATTAATAACCTCATTATAAGTAGTATGTTGAATACATTTTTATTTTTTCAATGAAGTGTCCAAACGAATGTTTTGTTTGGTGTTAAACGTTTATGAAATTCTGGTCCTTGCTGAAGTAAATTCACTTTAAGTAGCCTTTTAGCAGAAGCAAGTTATAAACTTCAAAAAACTCCGATAATAATGTTTCTTCCACCGGTAGTTCTCCATTTACTTCTTAGGCAATAATGACCGTCTCTTTAGTCTGCCACCCTCTGCTTTTATTTCTAAGCACCATAGTTAACAACAAGTTAATAACCTCTGTATTTCCGGTTTCTGTCATTACGCAGTGACAATAAACAACAAACTATTTTACTGTGTTCTGGGTTAGCAGAGTATCTGGCACTAGTAATACAATGGTGAATGATGCAGAAAATTTCCTTACCCATATGGAAATTACATTCTAGTGGGGAAGATGCAACCAATAAGTAGACAGCACAGTAATTATAATGATACAACTCACAACCTGAGAAGGCTACTCTAGATAGTGTTTTCAGGGGAGGTGACATCTGAGTGGAGATATGAAGGGGGAAAATAAGACCCCCATGAAAAAAGCTAGAGAAAGAGTATTCCAAATAGAATAAAAAAGTCCAATGGCCTGGGAGTCATAAAGACTTGGTACGTTAGTTTCCTGTAACTCCTGCAACAAATTGCCAGAAACCTGGTGGGTTAAAACAACAGATACGTATTCTAGAAGCCCACAATCAAAGTGACAGAGGTGCTATACTCTCTCCAAAGTCTTTAGGGGAGAATCTGTTCAATATCTTTCTCTTCACTTCTGGTTTGTTCATAATGTTTATCATCACCTGGCTTGTAGGTATCCGACTCGACGGCACTTGGCTGGCTGGCTTGTAGGTGTGTCATTCCAATATCTGCTGTTATTCTCACATGGCATTTTCCTTGTGTGTCTGCATTTCTTCATTTCTTCTTATAAGGACGCCAGTCATACTGTGCTAAGGGCCCACTCTGCTCCAGTATAAACTCATTTTAACTAATTGTATCTTCAAAGATGTTTAGATACAAATTCTTTCCTCTACAGCATCTCCAGTATTATTCAATGCCATTCTTCTAGTTACATTAGTCTGCTTATTAACATGCCAAGTGCAATGGGTTGAAAACTGTCCTCTATAAATTCACATCCTTCCTGGAACCCACTACACTTGGCATGTTACTAAGGAGACTAATGTACCATCTGGACATCAGAGTACCATGCTTAGCTAAGAATTGAGAACGAAACGGTTTTTAAAGGTAATTAAAAGCTCCATTTTGGTGTATTAAGTAGATATATCATGTACACCACTTTAAATTTGAGTTTGATGCAGAAGAAAGAGTTGAGGTAGTTTAAAATACAGAGCTAGTAGAAATAATCTACCAGACTCCCAAAAAGGGAGTGGGGGGAAGACCACTGTGAGTCCTGCTGGCATTTAGAAATAGATAGAGAGTGGAAATCCCAAAAAAGAGATGAAAGGGGAAAAACAGAAGTGAACTGATGCAAAAGATGAGATAACGTGCTTGAAGAGAGTGGGTCAAGTACGAGGTCCGACAACTAAGTCCACAAACAATGTTTAGAATTGCGACATACCTCCTTGCTGAATATCACTCTGATCACCTGAGAAGTATGCCCCTCAGGAGGCTATGCACCTGACGCCAGTGCAAAGTCCACCCTTGAAAGCAATTTTGCAACTCTCTGGAATGGCCATTGCACACAGTGGCATGGTGGCAAATTCACGCACTTAATTGTACAGTTGGCTGTAAGGAAGTTTTTAACCGATAGCGAACGGTTGCATATTAACACCCTCCCTACTCACTTGATACGGCCCCCATGACTTTTTTCTTTACCCAAAGATAAAGACAGTGTTGAAAGGGAGACATGCAGGACTCCAAGGGGAATGTAACGACAGCTCTTATAGCCGTTCCAGAAAGAGTTTCAGAATTACTTTGAAGGGTGGACTAGGTGACAGCATCAGTGCATAGCTTCCTAAGGGGAGTACTTCAGAGATGATCACCGTGGTATTCTGCCATCAGGTATGTAGCACTGTTACTAGGATGAGTTCATAAACTGAATTGTCAGACCTCCTACGCTGCCTAATGCTGGGAAATGGAGGCAGACAAGCTCCATTGGATTGGCAACACGAAGCTCTCTCTCATGACCTTGACAATGGCAGTTTCAGTGTGTTAGTCAAAGGAAGCCAGATTGAAATATGCTAAAGAGAAAATGACAAGAGAAGAAGAGGAGGCAGCCAGTGTAGACAAATTTACAGTGAGTGTGAAATGGGTAGTAGATGAAGGAGCTTGTAGTGATAAATCGGACGTTCTTTAGGGTGAAAGCACTATTACGTTTTGTATAATTACAGGAACGATCCAGAAAAGAAGGAAACTTTATGATTCAGGAAGGAGAAGAATATACTAAAGAGATAATGGTTTTTAGAAGGTAAAAAATGATGGGACTCAGAGCACAGGTGGTGGGACTTTTCTTTACAAGAAACGGGGATATCACCCTTGGCTCAGTAGCCACAAGTGAGTCTACTATTTTGTTCAGATTGCCTTAGTATACTACCACTACATCATTCAACAGGATTCAGAGTTTTCATATGATCCAGACTAAAGTAAAGGACAGGGACAACTATTTCTGCTTCCTTCAGGTTTTTAATCTCTGCTGTTCCTTCTAGAATACGATATATATATATGTTTGTTACCATGACTGGAGGCAGTATGGACAACTTCAGTGGCTTCTACCTAATCTCCTTTCTTGTGATAGTGCTTATTCCACAGAACAAGTAACTTGCAGAAGTGTGGGAGTTGTACCAATGGCAACTATGTTCATTCCAATTACACATTTGGAAATTGGAGTAAGAATCCACTGTGAGCCATCCCTGGGCTGTGGAACTCCAATTACAAACTGACCCTCAGACTCCTCATTTAACAGCAGTGCCATAATAATGCTTCAGGTTTTTTGGCATCAAAGTCAACTCAGATCCTATGGCCAGGAGTCCTTGGAATGTCTGGAGCTTCCTCTTTCCCCACTGCATGGGTACCTGAATAAAGGACTCCAAGTTCTTTTGGTAGAAATTATTATCATATAATTTACATCTACCGTGGAGATGTGGGGTCTTCATTCTCTGGACCAAGCCTCTCCTTTAGTCAGTAGGTTCTGAGTCTAAGACTTGACTGAGATGTGGAAACTGTGCAAGAAAAAAGATTGTCACATCTTATGAGCTAGGAGCCCTCAACCTCTTGATCACCCACCCTTTATCCCATTTCATTGTATAAATTAAGTAATATCCTTGTTGGCTGCCCATTTGTCTTCTCCCTAGAAAGACTGTGGTCTGTTGATCATTTCATAGGTCTCTGTAGGTCAAGATCAAGTTGCCACTTGAGTCTTGATTCTCATAACAATCATGCATAGCCTGCTTCTGATGATGACGCAGCACCACTTGTTCTCATCCTCATTTGCAGTTCTGTAATAGCACCTCCTACTATCATTCCTGGCCTAAAGCCACCACTGAGCTTCTCGGTGACACTTATGTACTTGTCAACAACAAACCCTTGTTTCTTTGGTAAACAAAATGTCCTCTTAGTGTCCCCACAAAGTATTTCAAAACGGTGGATTTCCCAACTTACATAGTATGTTACCTCTCATATATGTACTTCTCTGAGACCATTGATCTCTCTTTCAACTATTTGCCACAGTAGTTCTAGTACTGACAATTCATGTAGTGAAGGCTTTTGTTTTTTTCTGAACTTAGTCATCCTCTTGATATTTTAATCCCTTATCCTAGAATCTTACCAGAGATTTAAACCCTATGTCTCAGAAGAGTAGTAAAGAAACTCTCCATTATCCGACTTTGTGTCCTGCCTCCCTTGTTCCAACAGTTCAAGAATGAATCCTATAAAATCTCTCCTGGTTCCTATCAGTTCATTCTGACTAGGTCCTAGTGATTCTTTGGCATATACTCCTTCTACAGAAGGTTAGCAACTCATGATTTGAGTATATCATCAGTTGACCCTAGTTCTTGGTCTGGTGGCCTGAAGAAGAGGTAGAGACAGATTCTGACAGGAGAGCACACTGCCTTGCAAAGCAGTAGACTTTATTGTCTTTAAACAAGCCCTAACTTGTTTAAAAGGAATGAATAGATCACTTCCATAGATTCAGAAGGATCAAAATATCTGGTGATTCAAGATTCATGATACACTGATCTAGATGGCCCCATCCCTGTACATGGGATCCCGTGTCCTCTTAAATAGATTCCTGATGTTAGCATATCAAATTTACCACAGCTGAGAAATGAACTTTCTCTGGAACTCTACTGGAAACCCTGGTGGCATAGTTGTTATGTGATACAGCTGCTAACCAAAAGGTCAGCAGTTCAAATCTGCCAGACAATCCTTGAAAACTCATAGGGCAGTTCTACTCTGTGCTATAGGATTGCTATGCATCAGAATCAACTTAAGGGCAGTGGATTTGTTTTTTTGTTTGCTCGTTTCTTTGTTTTTGTTTGGTTGTCTTTTTTTGGTTGGAACTCCACTACTCTTACTTAACTGCTCTTCTTGCCTTTCAACTGTAGCCTATAGGAACTGAGAAACTTTTTGTGTGCTACCACACCAAGACACACTTGATTTCATAGCTCACACTTAACTAGTGATTACCTATCCTCAGGATTTTATTGTCTTTCTTTAATGTATCAGTAACACTAAGCAAAAGCTGATTCTATATTTCTTAAAATTACTATGTCTCCAGATCTTTTCAAATGCCTGAGATACTCTCCTATTGGTACTTATTCTTTTACCAGTTAAACCACTAGTAAAATACACTACTACACTATGGTAGAGTCCATAAGTATCTACCAACACCAGTGGGGTCCTTATTACCAGAAGGCCTTAGGGGTAACTCCACAGTTTCACTTTATAGTCTACTTCTTGGGAATAGTCCTACCACGGCTGTCATAGGACAGGCTGCCTTATGAAACATACTCTAAGATGAAGATTTGCATGCAAGGGATTCTGGGGGCACAGAGTGCTCTTGGAAACCAACAACTCTGTGGGAAGGGAGAGAAAGAGTATTAGGCAAAGGGAGAACTTGAATTGTGATGCAGTCTAATCAGGGACTGATTAGACAGGCAAGGTAAGAACAGTGCTTACTCTGCCTACCAAATCATCTATAGCAAACAATCTCAAATTCTTTCACTGTATAGAAGATCCTACTTCTCGGTATGGCTGGCAACTGTTTCTTGGTTTCTCAACCCTACAGCATTTTCCTGTGCAGGCAGACTCCTGTCGGGGACAGATGACCCAGGAGACAAGGTTAGCACACTCGTACTCAGGCTTACTTATTAACTTGAAGCGAACAATTCCACATCTTTGATATGGCAACACCCATATGAAATTATTCACCACAGATTATTAAGTAAACACAGGGAAGCTTGTGCTTACCTTACTTAATGAGTTGTCAATCCCTAAGTCTAGCTGAGCACTCAGCCGGTCCTCTGGGATGCTCTGGAGCTGAGATGAGCTGTCCGACTCATCCCAAACTGAGATAATAAGCTTGGCCTTTACACACTACCTCTGCCAACCATCAGTTACTGGAAGCAGTACAGTTCCCTGAGAGTTATTAGCTATCCATACTTTTGGCACCTGAGGAAATAAGTACCTTGGCCTTGGAGGGTAGATTCTCACCATAGCATTTACGACACCCTCACTAACAAATTAACTTTTTTTTTGCATCTAGAGCTCTACATGGCTTTGAAAGTCATTTTAATGGCAAAGAAACTTGTATCCAGGAGAATTCTTGGATGCACTGTCAAGCAGACGCTTGAGTAAACGGGATCTGCACAAGAGATGGCTCATCTCAGCTGTCTGAGAGTGTTGCATTACCGCAGCTGCCTTCAGTGTTATTCATAATTGTTTCCAAAGATCCAAGACAATTACTCACTTACTTCTTCCCAAGAAACTGTCTTCCAGTTTTACAAGTGAGGAAGGAAAGTCATAATATTTAGAAAAATAGAATGAGTTGGTATGCTTCTAGCAAAGCCAACCTTACAATTGAACTTCTTATTTAACTGGCCCTTCTGATTATGAGTGGCCAGTAGAACCAGAGCCTTCTTACCATCTTCTAAGTTTGGTCTCAGAGTCTTCATATATATATGTAACTATTCAGAACAGGATTTATGTTAACCCTTTGTAATCAAGACATCATCCAGTCAGGCAAAGTATTTGCTGAACTACTGTAAATCTGCAGCAAAAACTGTAAGATATGGGGCTGGTGCAGTATCAGTGACTCCCAAAAGTATGCGATTGCCTTTATTATCATTCAGCATGTTAAATGTGACTGTTCTGTGTTTTCACTATGTATTTTTTCAGTTGGTAAAAAAATCTTATGGTAATCTGGGACACCATGAATTTCCTAAAACTAAAGAATTCACAAGGTTCAGAAGAAAAATTCCTTGAGCTAACCTCAACATCTGACTCCAGTTCAGCTTAGATCTAAACCCTAAAATGTTTAAAGAAAACCAGCAAGACTCCAGTAACTAGAAGCATCACACTCTACCTTTCTTGAGTTCTGATGATTCTAGCAGGGCAGTTTTACCCACGGAGGAACAAGAAGGAAATCACTCACTGCTGTCAATCAGTAAAACATAAGAGCTGGTAACAGGATCTAGATTTTTTTTTCTTTGTTTGTTTAATTTTCTTTTCTTTTTTATTATGATTGAGTGAAAATGTACATTCCTGTATAAATTTGCATGCCCACCTATATGCAGCTTCCACTGCTCCTCCTGCCTGGTGACAGCACACTATTCCTCTCTGCTCCATACATGTCTCATCCTCCCAACAGTCTCCTTTCCCCTCCTCTCCGTCCACTCCCCTTCCTCCAGCCAGAGGTCAGCAGGATGATATCCTATGGATGCATAGAAACACAAAGTGGGCATCCAGTATATGGTCACTCTGTATCACCCAGTCCAATCCCTTGCTGTCCACAGAGTGGACCTTCATTATGATCCATGGGCAAGGGCAGCATTAGGGCCAGGGGCCATGCTCCCAGGGGAACCCCGAAACCACTGGACCATCAATTGTGGTCTTTTAGTGGAGATCTCAAGGTGCACCTGTTTTTATTCTTGTGTTGCCAGTGAGACTCAACTTTGTGAGCTCCATCGTGGCTATCACTGGTGGTGGTCTGGCAACATCCAGTTCCTTTGGTGCCAAGTCGATGTAGGCACCCACTCATGTGGGTCTCTCTGTCTTCTGGGTTGTCATTTTGGTCCTCAGTGAGCATACGTTCCTGCTGAGTTGGGACCATTTACTGTGCCCTCAGATGGCAGCTTAGTAGCTTTTAAAACCCTAGACGCCACTCACCAAAGTGGGGTGCAGAGAGCCGTCTTAGCAAAATGCTAGTTGTGCCATTTGGCCTCAATTTTCCCTGACAGCATGCTTCCTGGCACCCTGCCCCAGCTACTCTGTCCTTGGGTTAAGATTGGAGGAGTACACAAGTTGTGTTGAAGTCCAGTTAATATTGACCTTCTTACTAATGTATGCTGTCACTGATTCTACCAAACCAAATTTCTAATAACTATCTAATCTAAACCCTCCCCCCCTTGCCCTCCCACCCTCCCCAACCTTGCAGCCATCAAAGAGCCTTTTCTTCTATGCATGAGTCTGTTTTTAAGTTCTTATCATAGAGGTCTCATACAGTATTTGTCCTTTTGTCACTGACTACTTTCACTCAGCATAATGTCTTCCAGTTGAAACCAGTGAGATTATTCAGGAAGAAATCATCAAATCAATACCATTTACTATAGCCCCCAAGAGGATTAGATACCTCGGAATAAATCTAATCAGAGAAATAACAGACCTTTACAAAGAGAACTAGAAGACTTTACTACAAGAAACTGTAAAGCATCTGCCAAACCCACTGCCTTCAAGTCTATTCTGACTCCTAGGGCCACTAGAAGGAAATAAACCCGAAAAACCAAACCCACTGCCATCAAGTTCGATCTGACTCATAGAGACCTTATAGGTCAAAGTAGAACTGCCCCATAGAGTTTCCAAGGAGCACCAGGTGGATTTAAACCACCAACCTTTTGGTGAGCAGACATAGCACTTATCCCACGAAGCCACCATGGTTTCCAGAAGGAAATAAGTATGTATAATTATGTGAGTTCATGTAATACTGTTTATGAATAATGCACAGCCCAGGGAGACTGGTTGTATATACAGTACATTCTTCGCTTGCTTCTTACAATGTGTTTGGGAAATAAAAGTATATTACAGCTAGAAAGTCATTGAAACACATTATGCCAGTTCTCCAGACTTCTCTTCTGGATTCCGCATTACTGGGAAACACTTGAGACTTTGCAGACGTTTCAATCATTCCTGGACACAAAGCAACCTAGGGATGGGACTACAGGACCACCTGGCTTCCCGAAGAGTCACAGAGGATTTTTCAGGCTCTAGTACCATGTTTCTCATCACTATGCAAGCCATTTCACCATTTGCTAAAATTCTGTGAGGGTGATCCTCCGATTCATAGATGAAGATTCTGAGATGTTAAAGAAGCCATAATTCAAATCCAGACAGTTTGCTGGGACAGTGTGCAGTGTTAATGACTTGGCAATGCTGACATCTGCTCACATTAGTTATTAACAATATTCATAAAATCAGGATTATTTGAGAAAATCAGGATAAAGAGGTATGTAAAATAAATGAAATGTACAAATGAAGCTGATTCCCCCTTTTCATCTGGGTTTGTTACCCAGAAAGTCATGTGCTTGCATTTGATTTGCAAATCTTCTGATAATCATGACTCTAAGTAGACCACAAATGTTTCAGAAGCTCAAAAAGAGCTGGATGGATAATTTGACTGGAGCTGGTGTTGAAAATTCTGTTACTCAGACCATTCCTTTCAAATCTGAGTTATCCAGGTGGTGTATTTGCTTTGCCAGTTAATTAATCTGCTAAACTAATTACTCGTGTATTATCAGATGTGCGTCTTGGGTTTCTTTCATTTTCTTGGCTTTGTTTTCCTAAATGGAAATATAAAATAAAATACATATTATCATATTTCGTCTTTTTCTGATTAAAAAAATATTCTATTATGTTTTAAAGTGACAGTTGACAATCCAAGTCAATTTGCCATATAAAACGCTGCACCCACACTGCTGTGCAACTCTAGCTGCTCTCCCTACCCTGTGACAATACAGTCCTGCTTTCCATCCTGTACTTTCCATAGCCATTCAATCAACTCTCGTCTCCCTCCACCTTCTCGTCTCGCCTCTGGACAAGAGCTGCTCAGACAGCCTCATTTATATATTTGAGCCAAGAAGCATTCTTCACCAGCATCACACTATGTTCTTTTTCTGATTTTTAAAGCAATGTGGACTTAATGTAAAAAATGCAATAAACATTAAATCATAAAATTTATCCATTCTGCTACCTACCAAAACACCAATAATGTTTTAATAGATTTTTTCTCTCCTACTCCTCCTTCTTCTTCTATTAATTTCCTTGTGCCTACACTGAGTATAGCCTATAATTAAAATTTTCTGCCATTGAGTATTTGCCTGTCATTAAATATTCTTCAAAAGCAAATTTCAGCATTTGATAGAGTAACATTGCATTGTATTCGCCATGAGTCAGATCCGACTCGACGGCACTTGGCTTTAGCTGGTGAAGTTTAAAGGACATTTGATCACCTAGAACTTGAAAAATCAAAAGATAACAGACTTCCCTGTTCACTTCTCCAGTAAAATGACCATCACCAATCTCCTAGACTACTGCAACAGTCTTCTCAATGAAGCCCCGCATCTCTTAGTCTTCTCCACTCTAGTCTCCAAACTGCAGCCAACACAGTTTGCAAAACTGAATTATTGCTTTTGAGTTAAAGACTGAAAGCTTTACTGTAGTTCACAAATCAGTGAATCAGTGAATGGTCTGGCTGCTGCCTCCTTCTCCAGGCTTGTCCTCAGCCATCCTCTGTTTCCGTCCTTGGCTTCTCACCACAAAATCTTTGATCAGGTTGCCTCCCGTTCCCAGCAGTCACTTCTTTCACCAAGTTAATTTTTATTCTTTAAGTTTGGGGTCAGTTATTACCTCACAGGAGAAACCTTCCTTGTTTGTCCACAATTTAGATGCCTTGTGATATGCTTCTCTGGCACCATGTATATTTCTTTCACAGAAATCAATACTATTTGCAATTATACATTTTTTGATTATATGTAATTATTTGATTATGAACTTCTCCCTTGAAGCTAAGGTGAATTAGGTGAGCAACTAAATTTATTTTTCACTGTATTTTTAGTGGCTTGTAGTAACTGGCGTATAAAATTCACATGTTTATTGAATAAACAAACTAATCTCTAACAGAATTAGAAATTAAATTTTCAAGCATAGTTATATCATTCTGACAAACTGTTTTGCACATTTGTGAAAATTTATACTTCCAATAGCACAGTAAGTATCTCCATCCCCGTGCTCTTTATAAAATTAAATGTTGTCTCTTTTAAGAAATCTTGAATTAACTGGCAGGCGTGGGGTGTTATATCACTGTCATTTTAGTTACATTCTTTCAGAGCAAACACATTTTTCAAGCTCATGTTGGCCATTGGTAGTTTTTCTCTGAACCTTCTATATAATGTTTGTTCGCATTTCTATTGCAGTACGAATATATTTCTTACTGATTCATACATGTTTTCATGTATTAAGAGTTTTCACCAGGTGCCTTTTCATTTGCACGTATTTTCCTCCAAGTTGAGATTTGCTTTTATACTTGCTCACAGCAATTTTGATATTAGAAATTACAAAAACAGTGTGTAGTTGTAGTAAAATTTACCACTTATTTGCTAATGATTTCTTAATACTGTCATGTTTTCAAAGACATTTCTTACCTTAAGATCAGTTAAATAACAACATATTTCTAATTTTGCATGATTATATTCTTATTGTTGTAACTAAGATACAAGAAAAAGAGAAACTGAATTAATCATAATCTTTAATTCATGACACCTTAGCATCCTTGGGCCATACATGGTTCACTTGAATTTATTTGTTCACTAATAAATAATGTAGTGAACATTTTGAATTATCTCTCAATAAATGTTTAGAAACTCTTACTATTTATACACATGTAATTTTCTTGCTTCTTGAAAATAATTTTATTTGTTCATATACAAATATACACATATATGTATATAAACTAAGTATCTGTTTAGGCAATAATGTATAGGTAAAATACTATGTATATAAATATGTGTACAAGAAATATGTATGTATTAACATTAATGTACACGAGTTCTGACAAGCTGTAAACTTAATTTTTCTAAGCACTAACATATCTCATTGCTGAATATCACTACAGTCACCTTTGGAATTCTCCCCTTGGAAATTTATGCACCAATGCCAGTGCCTAATCCACCATTCAAAGCAATTTTGGAACTTTTTTCTGGAATGGCCAATGTGCACAGTGGTGTGGCGGCAAGCTCAAGAACCTAAGTGCATAGTTGTGTGTGGGGGAGTTTTCAGCCAATAAACAAATAACTGTATTGGAACACCCTCCGTACACACCTGATCCGGCCCTCAATGACCTTTTTCTTTACCCGAAGATAAATTTGAAAGGAAGACATTTTGATGACATTCAGGACATCAAGGGTAATAGGATGACAGCTCTGATGGCCATTCCAGAAAAAGAGTTCCCAAATTGCTCTGAAGGATGGCCTAGGTGCTGTCACCTGTGCACAGTCCCAAGAGGAATACTTTGAAGGTGACCTGAGTGATATTCAGCAATGAGGTATATAGCACTTTTTCTAGGATGCGTTTGAGAACTTAATTGTCAGTCCTTGTATATATGTGCTTATAAATATATGTATGGATACATATATATGTGTATTGCTTGGTTATAAACTTTTAAAAGGCATTGAAAAGCTTTCATACGTTATAATTATAGTCTTCTATAAGTTTTATCAAGATTTATCCATGTAATTGCATAGAGCTGTAATTCATTTATTTTTACTGTTCCATGACATACCATTATAAGAATGTGCCATAATTTACAAATCAAATTCTCCTGCCAGTGGTTTGGTTTATTTCAAATTTTCTTTTCTCACAAACACTTTTGCTATAAACATTCTATTTATTATTATATTTATTTATTGTGATTGAGTGAAAGTGTAAAATCCAGTTGAAATTTGCATGCCCGCTTATGTGCAGCTCTTCTTGCCCAGTGACAGCACACTAGTCCTTTTCTATACAGGTCCTATCCTCTTAACAATCTCCTGCCCTCTCTTCTCCATTCTCTCCACTCCCCTCTACTAAGAGGCCAGTAGGACAACATCCTATAGATGCATACAACCATAAAGTGCACATATGATAATAGTCACTCTGTGTTGCCAAGTTCAATCTATTCCTGTCCAAGGCATTGACCAGTAATGATTTAGAAACAGAGGCAGCATCAAGTCCAGGGGCCATGCTCTCAGGGTAACCCCTAGGCCTTTGGACCATCAATTGAGGTCTTTCAGTGGAGTTCTCAGAGTGCACCGCTTTTTATTCTTGTGCTGCCACTGAAACTCAACTTTGTGAGCCCTATCACAGCTGTCACTGTTGGTGGCCAGGCACCATCTGGTTCTCCAGTCGACTGTTGGTGTAGTCACCCATTCATGTAAGTCTTTCTGTCTTTTGGGTTCTCTTTCCCTCATATCGTTTTGATCCTTGGTAATCACCTGTTTCTGCTGAGTTGGGACCACTTGGTGTACTTCAGAATTCTTATGTGTGACTTCTGCATACTTTTAAGAGCTTCTCTGTAGTCTACACAAAAATACTTTTAGTTGGAATTTCTGGGATACGTAACACACAAATGTTGATTTATTGTTATAGGATATAAGTTCTACTATGATTTTTTAACAACTTGTGGTGGATTCAGGTTTCTGTGTTAGTGGATCCACATCACTAATAAACAATGATAGTTGTATTTCCTCCTTTCAAAGGCTTACACACTTATTTTCTTATTTCTTATTTTACTGGCTCTGACCCCAAGTACTATACTTCATAGAAATGGGGTAGCAAAGATTTTTATATGGCTGTTAATTCTGAAGGTAAATTCTAATAATTTTGCATTATGTTAATTAAAGTTTTTGTTTGTTTGTTTTAATGAATTTTGTTTATATCAGAATAAGGAAATTTCCTTCCAAACTTAGTTACTTATTTCACTGAGGACTTTGATGTGATTTTGTTTTCTGTATCTGCTGAGATAATCTTATGTGTTTTCTCTGTTAATCTATTAGTATTGTAAATGATTAAACATTATGTGAAATTAAATTTTTTATTCTAGTGATGGCGCTTAACATCATCATTCATATGGCTGCACATTCATATGTATATACACGTGTGTGTGTGTATATATATATAAATATGTGTGTGCCTACATATATATGTGTGCATATATATATATATATGCTTCTCTAAAAATATTTTTTTCAATTCCAGGTTGCCACAGGGTTGATTTTAACTCAGAGAGACCCCCAAATGGGTCAAAATGCATCTGTGTCCTTAGAGTTTTCAATGGCTGATTTTTGAGAAGTGAAATTACCAGGCCTTCCCTCCAAGCCTCTGAGTGAATGAACCTTTCAATCAATGACTGAGTTGGTTAATTGCTTGTACTGACTAGGGACTCCACGTATATATCTACATATATTTATACCTATCTATCTAAATAAATAGATGATATGTAGATGAAGGATAGATGATAGATAAATAAATAGCTCACTTAAAATAACTTCAGGATCCTCAGTAATTTTTATAAGTGCCTAAATTGTCAGCATAAATTCAATGCACCATGTATATACATTATCTGAATTCTTAAGTCTTTTGTTTCCTGTGAATAAACAACAGAGTATGAAATGTTATCCCCCACTCCAGTGCTGTCAAGTTGATTTCAACTCATAGCAGCACTACAGACAGAGTAGAACTGTCCTACAGAGTTTCCAAGGAGCGCTTGGTGGATCTGAACTCCCAGCCTTCTGGTTAGCAGATGTAGCACTTAAGCACTACGCCACCGGGGTTCCTAAGAAATGTTGGATGAATTGGTGGGTGGATGGATGGGTAGAAGGAGGGAGGGAGGGAGGCAGGGAAGGAAGGGTAGATTTTGCTGTCTCTCGATTTCTGATGAAAATTTTGAAGAGGCAGAGCTGAGCATGTAAATTGTGCTTCGTAAGTGTAGCACATCAGTATTCTCTGTTGGGCTTCTTCACAAGGGTGGATGAGGATGCATGCTGGACTGATTCAGAAGAGTCTGAGGAGGTACACTTCAGAGTCAATTGAACGTCCTTGACACTAATTCACACTCATCCCATCTTTATAAGTATTAAAAAATAGTGGATTGAACAATGCAAAGACATAGTACGAACCATAAATTTAAGGATGGCAAAATTTAGTCTTCTTATTTTAAATATTTTGATTTGAAATGAAAATATTTGAATCCAAGGACATGTGCCATGAAGTCACAAAAATACTACAATAAAAAATTTCTGTAAAGTTGATTCCTGCTCATAGTGACAAGTGACAGCCAAGTCATTATAATACAAAGTCCTCACTGTATAGATCAATGCACTCATAGAACTGTCATTCCCTGCTAGGCTTGTGGATGGGAAAACATAAAGGGACATATACTTTTGTCTGCAATTTTTGTTAGAGGTCCATGGATTTCCTGCTCACAGCAGAAAACTTACTGCCTTGAAGGAAAACAAGTGAAGGTTAAAATGTGAGAAATACTTGGAGATGTTTGTGGACAGTTATGCACTCCTTCCACAGGCTCTGTGACCCTGTGAACAATCAGAAGATATCCAGGCTGCATCTTACATGTGAAGGGTGAGTAAACCTTCCCTGTGTCTCAATGTTAGCAGGACTGGTGGCTTGAGAGAGAGCAATACCCATGCTTTCCAGTGTGACAAGCTCACTTAGTCTCTCATACCAGTGGGCAGAGACCAAGGACCCCAAAACTACCAGGCCAGGGTTGTGACGCCTGGAGAATTTACAGGGCTCTGGAGTAAGATTTAGGCCCGGCAGATTACACATTGCCCTGGGATGAAGAGAAAGAACAGGCATGGATGAGTGCCCATGGGAAAAGAAGTGCATCTGCTCTCACACAAACCGTTGTGCCCTAAAACTGGCTGACTGAAGCAGAAATCTGGCAGCAAGAAAGGAAACTGAAGAAAGTTAAAAAAAAGAAAAAGAAAGGGCAATCTTCTCCCTTCTCATTCTTTAACTTTCCGATGAAAGAAAAGTCACTACCAGATGTACCATGTGAAGACTAATTAGCTCATTCTTTCATCATTCGTATCATCATTAGAGCAAAAAGTATGTTACAGTCATTAGTAGTTCCAGCTCTGGATCCCATGCAGAACTGGACTCAATTAACTGTTAATAACTTAGAGTCATGGATCCTTTTACAATGATGTTATTTTCTATTATTCCATAAGATTTCATAAAGATAACAGGCAATCCATGTAAAATGTTTAATTCAGCATCTGCAACATAGAGCTCTCAGGAAATAAAGAAACAAGATATAAAATTACTATTTTACTATCTAATCTGTTGTTTTATTCCCAAAGAATAAAGCTAATGTGCTAAATAAGTAAAATTTTTCCATAAAATAGTCTATGGAATAGTCTTAATTTGAAAGACATTAGGAATATAGGAAAAATAATTGTTCTATATTAGTATATGTGAAGGACTAGCAATGATTAGAAAAACACCTCCAAATCAAACCTGAACTGCAGAATTTCATTACTATAAGGAGTAACCAAATACTTAAAAAATAGTGAAGTAAGTATAATTTTTGAATTAAAATGGAAACTTTTAGTTTAATGCTATGAACTATTATTACCCACACACAAGTTTGACAAAGAACTAAAAAGGGAATAATGGCTTTTAATGATAGTAATAATGTAAAAGGGCACTGTTGTTAGAAAAGTAGGTGACTACAACTATCTTGAAAACAATATGTAATTATGCAGCAAGCATTTTAGAATGCTTTCCTTTTGATCCAGTAATTCCATTTCCTAGGGATCCTGGTGGCATGGTGATCAAGAGGTTGGTAGCTCAAATTCACCAGTTGCTTCTTGGAAACCTTAACAGGCAGTTCTATCCTGTCCTATAGGGTCACAATGAGTCAGAATCAACTTGACTGGTAACTATTCTTTTGGGGGTTTTTACAGCAAGGAGATAATACATAAATTCTACGAAGATATAAGCACAAGTGTCTCTTGTGGGATTATTTCTAACACTCCCTATCTCCTATCCCCCCACCCAAAACTTAATTGCCCATCGGTTGAAGCTTGGCTAAGTAAATTAATTGCAAGTGTATTATATCCATCAAAAATAACAATGTAGATATAAAGTAACTGGCATTAAAGGTCATCGTGATTTGTTATTTATTTAAAAATGCAGTTATAAAATAACTTAATATAAAGTTATAAAATAATTTAAGATATGATACTAAATTATTTTATAACTATTTTGAAATATTAAAAAATTTTCTTCTTCTTAGTTGATTCCTACTCTTGGCAACTCCATGTGTTCAGAGCAAAACTCGTCCATAGGGTTTCAAGGCTGTGACCTTTTTTTAGAAGCAAATTGCCAGGCTTACCTTCAGAGGCATCTCTGGGTGAGTTCAAACTACTCGTATTTTATTTAGTATACAAGTGCTTGGTTATGTGAGTCACCCAGGGAACTTTGTTTAAAATTACTACCTATAACTGGAGAACCCCTGAGGATATGACCCTCAGACAACACCCTTTAAGCTCAGTAAAAAAATTACTCCTAAGGCCCACCCTTCGGTCAAAGATTAGAGAGACCCATAAAAAAGACCAAAGAGGCGCACTAGTCCAAGGGCAAAGCCTAAAAGCAAGGAAGAGACAGCAAAACTGGTGATTGAAAATCAAGATTGAGAAGCAAGAGTGTTGACATGTCATGGATTGTTAACCAGAGTCGTAAAAAGTATGTGTACTGTTTAATGAAGTACTCGCTTGTTCTTTATGTAAACTTTCATCTAAAGTACAATAATAGTTAAAAAAAATTTTTTAAAAAGTTAAAAAAAACTTTCATCTAAAGTACAATAATAGTTAAAAAAAATTTTTTAAAAGTTAAAAAGAAATTACTACCTTTAATTATCCCTTGGAGTGCAGTTTACCTCTATCTTCTTTATACTTTTGAATTTGAAAGACACTCAATATTCATCTATCATTTTATGTAAATACTGAATTTATTTATTTATTAAAATACTAAAAAATCAAACCCAAATGAAACATGTTGCTGCTGAATCAATTCCAACTCATAGCAACCCTGTAGAACAGAGTAGAACTGCCTTATAATGTTTCCAAGGCAATGCTGGTGACTTTGAACTGTCTACCTTTTGATTAGCAGCTGAACTCTTAACTGCTATGCCAATAGATTATAAAAAATATTTTATAAAGAAATGTTTATATTTCTTAATATGTACAATATATAGACCTTTCCTCACGTTATATTGGAGCCCTGGAGATTAATCCCAGAAACATAACTTTCTCAGTTCTTTGTAATATAGTGTTAAATGAAAAGAGGAAAAAACATGATGGATATCACAGCAACATTAAAATTCACATCCTAAAATAGTCAGCATTTGTTTGCTTAACCAAGTCACAGTCACTTCTGGCTTTTTATCTTATGTAGAAAATCAATGGTATGTCATTACATTAAATTATATTCTTATACATTATTGCCTAGCCAAAACACTGGTTTGACAGAATAACACATTCAAGATGATAATGTTGGGGAAATGACTGAGAATTTTGATCACTATCCTCTTATCATGTTTCCAGATACTTTGTGAAGAAAGTCATCTAGTCTTCTGGAACTGTTTCTCCCCTTGTAAACAATAAAAAGAGATGCCAGTGCAGTGGAGCCAAGCCAAATGCCGTCGAGTCGGAGCTGACCAAATATAAAGTGTGATGGTGGTGAGAGTACTTTCTAAACCTTCACCTTTTAGCTATAAGGTTTAATTTAAATCAAAGGGAACAAGTAGCAATAGGAGGACTTGTAAACGAATATTTTTAAGATTGAATATTGAAAATCCATTCCTGAGGGCAGTCAAGATGACAAACTAAGCACATGTCTCCCTAAATCCTTCTGGAAACCAAGATTGGAACTGATAATTAAAAGGAGGCTTCTGGACACCTAGTGAGCCCTAAGACATGGCATAGGGCTGTAAATTTGTACTTCATACCACTGAAGAGTTGACCTCCTCTTTTTCTCCAGCCCCCACTCTGGTTGAATGCTGGCTTTCACAGACTGAAGGTAACTCACCACTTTAACTTCTTTTGTCTGCCTTAGCCAGCAGGCAGAGTTGGGACTTGATTAGCAGCTAATCTCAGATGCACTGCTGGTGGGATCATCAGGCAAAACCGCCACATTTTGAGAGCCTAGTTTTGGACTCTCTGCGCCTCAGCACCTTTGGTCTCTTTTTCCACCACCACAATTGGGTAGCCTTTACTAAGGCATTTGGGCAGCTTGTGTGGGGTGCCATCTTATTCCACTGGGAGATGGTGACACCCATATGGTGGCCCCAGCTGGGCCAACTTCCTAGGCTGGGAGGCAGCACCTGCCAAGAGGAGAGCACTTTTCTGGCATTAAAACAGCATTTTACACAGTCTCGCCTATAGCTGGGACTGGCAGCAGAGGCCAACCATGCAGTAGCCTTTATATATTTTGAACTAGTTTATAACATCTGAGGTTGGACATAGAGGTGCTTACTTTGCCACCTGGGAAGAGGGTCCTGTAAACCTGAAAATCTGACTGACTGTGGAAGTGGTCAGATACCTTTTTCCTTTCATTTTAAGACAGCCTAGAGAAACAACTGCAGTCCATCCTCACTGCATCTCTCCCAGCTTCTGTTGACTCACATGATGCCCCAAAAGCAACCAATTCTGGAGAAAACTGTAACTAAGAAATCACCCATGGCTTCAGAAGGCCCCCAAAAGAAAGCACCAAAGAACTTCCCAGACACAAAAACCTTTCTGAAACTACTGGAGGTGAATATAAAAGGATTATATAGAGAGCCCTCCTACACCTTATACAAAATACAACACAACAAAATGAAAAATTTAGCAAGCTATTTGCTCTGATGAAACACCAGTACTCTGAAATCCAACAGATTAAGAACAAAATCAAAGACATAGAAACTTCCACTCTAACACAAGAAAACAGAATCGCTCAAATGGAAAATAGACATTCTGATTTGGAAGACAGAGCTACTGACTCCAGCACCTATAAGGAGAAATCGGAAACAAGAAATAAGAAAATAAAAAAGCATTAAGAAGCATGTGGGACTCTATTAAGGGAACAATCTACAACTAATTGGAGTTCCTGAACAGAATGAGACACCTGAGAACACAGGGAGTATAGCTGCTGAGCTGCCGAAAGAAGAGGATATGCATATCAAAGATGCATATTGAAAGCCACTCAATAGAGATCTCAAAAGAAAGACTCCAAGACATATTAGAATCAAGCTTAACCAAATGAAACACAAGCAGAAACTCTTAAAGGCAGTAAGACTCAAAGCGAAGCTAACATTCAGAGGGAAACACTGTAGACTTTCATCAGATTTCGCAGCAGAACTCATGCTGGCATGGAAACAGTGACATGACACATTCAAAGCCTTGAAGGAGAACTTCCAACCAAGAATTACATATCCTGAAAAACTATCTTTCAAGAGTGAAAATGAAATTAAGACATTCCCAGATAAACAGAAACTCACCAGACTTCGTAAAAACCAAACCAAAGTTAAAAGAAATACTGAAAGAATCTCTTGGCTTAGAAGAACAAAGCCACTAACTTTATATTTTAGAAGCAAATACAGGACACATACTTTGGAAACCTACTCACTTAAGGAAGATTCCAAACTCAAAACTATAATAGTGAAAGAAATGAACCAGTGATCGTATCATGAAAGCTATGATGTCATCATATTAAAAAGAGAGACATACTACAGTCATTATAGTCCTTTCAGATGGAGAGGAAGTTAATAAGACTGGTAGTAGTTAAAATTGGGTTTACATATAGTTTATTAAGGGGGATTATAGGGGCAGCTGTAAAGCACAATAAAGGAGGCAACATATCAAATCAAGAAACATAATACAGAAGTCTCATCAACCACAGAACCAACCCTGAAAAAAGTGAAAAATCAACTCACCAAAAAGAATGTGCCAGAACAGATTAGTGAGAACAACAGAGAAAACATCAACACAAAAATAAACATATCACAATGACAGCACTAAACACATACCTATCAGTAATTACATAGTATGTGAATGGACAGAACACTCCAGTAAATAGACATGGAGTGACATCTTGGATCAAAAGACACAACCCATCGATATGTTGGCTACAAGAAACTCACCTTAAACTTAAAGATATGAACAAACTGAAAATTACAGGATGGAAGAATATATGTCAAGCTAACAATACCCAAAGAAGAGGAAGTGTGGCAATTCTGATCTCACATAAAATAGATTTTAATCCAAAATCTATCATCCGGGACAAGGCTGGCCACTATTACTGAAAGATTCAATACACAAACAGGACTTAATTATATTAAATATTTATGTACCTAACATTAGAGCACCTAAATACATCAAAGAAACACTGACTACACTCAAAAATGAGAAAAATCACTTCACAATAATAGTGGAAGACTTCAATACTCCACTCTCAATATTGGATAGATCATGTAAAAAAAAAAGCTCAGTAAAGACACAGCAGACCTATTGCCACAGTTAACCAACTAGGCCTCATTGGCATATACAGAACTTTCTGTCTGTCAGCAGACAACCACACTTTCTTCTCCAGTGCACATGGAACATTCTCCAGAATAGATCATGTGTTGGGACATAAAACAATTCTCGACAAAATCCATACCACTGAATTAATGCAAAGCATCTTCTGAGATCATAAAGTCATAAAAGGTGAAATAAACAGCAGAAAAATACATAGCTAGAAAGTGCAGCTCATGGAAATTGAGCAAAATCTTGCTCAAAAAGCCATGGGTTATAGAAGAAATCAAGGATGAAGTAAAGAAATCAACAGCTTCTAACAAGAATGAAAACACTTCCTACCAGAAACTATAGGATACAGCCAAAGCAGTGCTTGGAGGTCAGTTTATTTCCATAAATGTACACATCTGGAAGGAAGAAAGGACTCAAACCAAAGAACTAACCCTACAGCTTGAACAAGTAGAGAGAGAACAACAGAGGAACCCCTCAGGCACCAGAAGAAAACAGATCATAAAGGTTAGAGCAGAATGAAATGATTCAGAGAATACAAGAACAACTGAAAAAATTGAAAAGACCAAAAGCTGTTTTTTTTTAAAGATCAACAAAGTTGAAAAACTATTGGCTAAACTTACTAAAGAAAAACAGGAAAGGAAGAAAATAACCCAAATAAGAAATGACAGGGGAGTTATAGCAGATCCAACAGAAAAATAAAAAAAAAATAAAATAAAAAAATAACAGAATACCATGAAAGATTGTACTCTAAAAAATTGGAAAACCTAGAGGAAAAGGACAAACTCCTAGATTCATATCACCTACCCAAACTATCACAAGGTGAAACAGAACAACTTAATAAACCCATCACAAAGGAAGAGACTGAAAAAGTAATTCAAAAACTACCAACCAAAAAACAAGCCCTGGACCAGATGACTTCACCACAGAATTCTACCAAGCATTTAGAGAACAGTTATCTCCAATACTGCTTAGACTATTTCACAATATAGAAAGGGATAGCATACTCCCAAATTAATTTTATGAAGCCAGCATAACCCTGGTACCAAAGCTAGGGAAAGAACCAACCTAAAAGGAGAACTACAGACGAATATCACTCATGAATCTAGATGCAAAAATCTTCAACAAAATTTCTGCCAGTAGAATACAACAACATGTCAAAAAAAAAATAATTCATCATGACCAACTTTGATGCATACTAGGGATGCAAGTTTGGTTCAGCATCAGAAAAACAATGTGATCAACCACATAAATAACACAAAAGACGAGAATCACCTGATTTTGCTTATTGATGCAGAAAAGGCATTTGATAAGGTCCAACACCTATTTGTGCTTAACACTCTCATCAAAATAGGAATAGAAGGCAAATTCCTCAATGCAATAAGGGCCATTTATACAAAGCCAACTCTATGTCATCCTGAATGGACACAAACAGAAACAGTTTCCCTTGAGAACGGGAACTAGACAAGGATGGCCACTCTCACCTCTTCTATTCAAAATTGTACTAGAAGTTCTAGACAGAGCAATTAGACAAGACCAAAAATAAAGGACGTCTAGTTTGACAAAGAAGTTAAAATCTCCCTGTTTGCAGATGATATGACTGTATATGCAGAGAATCCTAAAGAATCCGTAAGGAAACTACTGAAAGTGATAGAAGAGTTCAGTGAAGTCTCAGGATACAAGGTAGACATAAGTAAATCATAGGATTCCTTGATACCAACAATGAGATTATTAAGGAAGAAATCACCAAATCAATACCATTTACTATAGCCCCTAAGAAGATTAGGTATCTAGGAATAAATCTAACCAGAGAAATAACAGACCTTTACAAAGAGAACTACAAGTCCTTACTACAAGAAACTAAGTGAGACTTACACAAACGGAGAAACTACCCGGCTCATAGATAGGAAGACTTAACATTGTGGACATGTCTATTTTACCCAAAGCAATTACTTATGTAGTGCAATCTCAATACAAATTCCAGTGACATTTTTTAATCAGATAGAGAAACAAATTAACAACGTTGTTTGGAAGGGAAGAAACACTGGATAAGTAAATCATTACCGAAGAAGAACACACTGGGAGGCCTCTCACTACCCAACTTTAGAACCTATTACACTGCCACAGTAATAGTACACAGCCTGGTAATAGTACAAAAAGAGACAGCTAGATCAATGAAACAGAATTGAGACCCCAGAGATGCCACCATCCTCTTATGAACAGTCGATATTTGATAACAGCCCTAAGACATTAAACTGATGTAAAAACAATCTCTTCAAAAAATGGTGCTGGCAAAATTGGATATCCATCTGCAATAAATTGAAACAAGACCCTTATGTTACACCTTATACAAAAATCAACTCCAACTGGATGAAAAACCTAAATATCAAATCTAAAACAATGAAGCTCATCCAAGAAAATGTAGGATCAACAATGGAAGTTTTAATACGCAACATAGACAGACTTCAAAATCTTTCAAGCAAACCACAAAAAACAAACAGAAAAGAAAATAGATTAATAGGAACTACTAAGAATCAAACACTTTTGCTCACCCAAAGACTTTATTAATAGAATTAAAAGACCACATACAGAATGGGAAAAAATATTCGGCAGCTACATGGCAACACTTGATCTCCATAATCTATAAGGTACTACAAAATATCAATCAGAAAATGATAAATCATCCAATTAAGCAATGGGCAAAGGAGATGGACAGACACATCTCTAAAGAAGAGATTCAGGCAGCCAAAAAATGTATCCAGACATGCTCGTGATCATTAGCTATTAAAGAAATTCAAATAAAAACTCTGATGAGTTACCATCTCACTCCAACAAGATTGGCCATGATCCCAAAACACACAACAACAATGCTGGAGAGGCTGTGGAGAAATTGGAACTCTCCTGTACTGTTTGTGGAATTGCAAAATAGTGCAACCTCTTTGAAAACAATCTGGTGCTTCCTTAAAAAGCTGGGTATAAATATACCATTTGATCCAGTAATCCTACTGCTCAGAATATATCCTACAGAATCAAGGCCATTCACACCAACTGATACATGCACAAGAATGTTTATCACAGCACAGTCCACAATAGCAAAAAGATGGAATCAACCCAGATTCCCAACAACAGAGAAATGGATAGATAAACTATAGTATATATACTCAGTGGAACACTATGCAAAGATAAAGAACAACAATGATTGCAAGAAACATCTTATAACTTGGTTTCAATTGGAGGACATTATGCTGAGTGAAAGCAGTCAGTGACAAAAGGACAAATATTGTATGAGACCCCTGTGATAAGAACTTAAAAACAGACTCATAGATGAAAAGACTTTGAGGGCTACAAGGGTGAGGAGGGAGGGAAGGCAAGGCAGGGAGTGTTTGGATTAAATAGTTGATAGAAATTTGGTTGGGCAGAATCTGTGACGGCACACATTATAAAGAAATCAGCATTAACTGGACTTCAGCATAACATGATTACTCCTCCAATTTTAACCCAGTACTGCAAAGACAGAGTAGCTGGGGTGGGAGAGTCTAGAATCATGCTCTTAGAGGAAACTGAGGCCCACTGGCACAACTAGCCTTTTGCAAAGAGAGCCTTCTGCACCCCACATCAGTGAGAGGTGTATGGGGTCTTAAAAGCTGCCAAGCTTCCATCTGAGGGTACAGCAAATGATCCCAACTCAGCAGGAATGGATGACCACTAAGGACCAAAATGACATGGGGGAATGAGAACTCAGAGGACAGAGAGTGACTACATCAACTTGCCACAAGAGGAATCAGATGGTGCCCAGCCACCACCAGTGATAACCATGATGGACCTCATACAGTTGAGTCTCACTGGCAACACAAGAATAAAAATAGGTACACCCTGAGATCTCCACTAAAAGACCACAATTCATGGTCCAGGGAACTTGGGGTTCCTCTGGGAGCACAGCCCCTGACACTGATGCCGCCCCTGTCCACAAATCATAGTGGAGGTAAACTTTCTCAACAGGAATGGATTGTACTTGGTGACACAGGGTAACCATATTATGTGTGCACTTTATGGTCCTATGCATCTAGAGGATATCATCCTGCTCACCTCTTACAGGAGGGGAGTAGATAGAGAGAAGGGGATAAGAAATTGTTGGGAGGATAAAACATGTATGGAATGGAGAGGAAGAGTGTGCTGCACTGGGCAGGGAGAGCAGTGGGAGCTGCATATAGGTGGGCATGCAAATTTATATGAGAATGTACATTTTCACTCAATCATAATAAAAAAGAAAGAAAATCCATTCCTTCTTATTTAAACCTGCCAGAACCTTGAAAAATGCTGTATCATTTCCTATGCCAGCTCATGTCATCACTACCACCTAAAGCTTAAAAGACATCAGCCTCTTGCCTACCTTGGGTGTTAGCAAGGTTGTAGCAGCCACTGAAAGTGAACTCAGATGTGGAAAAAAAATTCACTTGAGTTCTTTTTCTTCCAAGTCAAACATGTACTTGGTTAATGATTCTGATGTCGTTTTGGACCAAAGAGATTAACCTTCGAGCCAAATTGCAGCTTATTTCATGGTATGTTTAGAATCAAGTCTCTACTGCCAAAGTGAGAAAGAAAGTTGGATAAAAGCTGAGCGTTACCGACAGCTCCTGTGGAAACTTCTGTACATAACATCTACCTTGTCTATTGAGAATTACCTAAATTATTACAAAATGGTCCACTTGTACATAAAAGTGATTTCTTCTCTTTCAGTATTTCTTGCAGTTTTGGTTTGGTTTTTACAAAGTCTATAAGCTTCTGTTTATCTGAGAATGTCTTAATTTCACCTTTATATTTGTGAGACAATTTTGCAGGATACGTAATTCTTGGATGAAAGTCTTTCTCCTTCCAGGCTTTGAATGTGTCATCCCACTGCCTTCTTGCCAACATCATTTCTGCCAAGAAGTCAAACAAAAGCCTACAGGACTTTCCTTTGTAAATTAGCTTTTCTTTAAGCCTCAATGCCTGTAAGTGCCTCTCTTTACATTTCATTTTACTAAGCTTAATTATAATATGTCTTGGTGTCTTTCTTTTGGGGTCAAGTTTTTGGTGCATTTGATAAGCATCTTGAATATATCTACGTTCTCTTCGTTCATAATTTCAGGGAAGTTTTCTGTCAGCAAGTCTACAGTAATACTCTCTGTATTTTCAGCTATCTCTCCCTGTTTAGGATTTCTAGTTATTCATAGATTATTTTTCTTAATAGAGTTCCACATTTTTCTGCATGCTTCATCATTTTTCTTAATTTTTTTTTTATTTCTCCTCATATATGCTGGTGTCAGTTGCTCTGTCCTGAAGTTTACCAGCTCTGCCTTCTATCTCTTCAATTCTGCTCTTTTGGCTTTGGATTGAATTGTCTAGCTTTGTAAATTTATTACAGATCTGGCTTTCTGATCTTTGATGTTCCATCAGTTCAAATAGCTTACTTAATTTTTCATTTTGTTCTGCTGCATTTTATTTATTCTCTAGGAGGGCTCTATACATAATTCTTTTGTACTTGACCTCCAATAATTTCAGAAAGTCTTCTTCATCTGGCAACATTTTTGGTTTTTGATTTTGGAAGTTTTCTGGAGCCAAGGTAGACAGCTTCTTTAAATGGAAGCCCATTAGGCTGCCTGAGACCACTGCTGATTGTTGTCTTTGCACTATCAGGAAGCTGTTCAGTTTCTCTGGTGTTATTACCTCATCAGGAATTGCGGTATACATTTAAGAGGGAAGTAAAGGCACTACTAGATTTGGTCACCAGCTGCCTTTGTGTTCTCTACTGACTGGCCCCAGGTGGACTCTCTGAGGTGACAGGACCCACCTCCTGACTGCTAAAGGTTGTGGGATTTACCTGTGATGACTTGCTGTCATTATGCCAGTGATGTAGCTCAAGGAATGGAGAGAGAAGGATGCCACCCCATTAGGCTGCCTGAGACCACTGCGCTCTTAAGATGTGTTTAGATTAAAAATAGCTTATTTTTATGGGGGATTCTGTGCAGTGTCCACTGAAGGCAGCTGGGCTCTCAGAGGTGGCAGGCTCTGCCTCCTGGCTGACAAAGATGGCACTCTTTTTACGGAATCACTGGGGGACCATCAGCCGATGTTATGATGTGGATCAGTGAAGGGTGGCACAGATGCTGCCACCCCACTCAGCAGTTTGTTCTCTAGGTAGTCTTATCTTAAAAAGGTACTTTACTACTGAGGGAGGAGCTGTCCATCAGCTGCCAAAATCAGTCAAGCCCTCAGATGTGGTAGGCCCCACCTTCTGGCTGACAACAAAAGCACCTCATAATCTGTCCCCAGACACTATGACATGGTTTCTGGAGGGGCTAGGGCCTTGCTGCCATCACTTTCCAGGCCGCACCTGTAACTTTCGGCACAATCATCCTAAACACAGCTTTTCTACTGGAGAAGCACCATCCTGACAGAGATTGCTGCTCAGCATGAGAACGGGCCCCACCTGAGACATCCAGGTGGCCGACTCTACCTCCCAGCTGACCAAGATGGTATCATGAGCAAGTTGGCCTTCCTGCCACAATTCAGCAGAATCTATGGCATAGCTCAGAAAAGAGAGGGTGGAGGAGCACTGGTGCCCTCAGTTGGCAGCCAGGCTCTCAAGATACAGCTATCCCAAGCACAATTTTTCTGTTGCACTGTACACTGTTTACTTAATCACTGCATTTCAGCATATTTGCTGGCTCATTCCCAGTCCCTGCCTCCCAGATAACAAATAAGGTGGCAGTATCTGCAGTCCTCCCAAATGATTCATCAGCAGAAATGGGACTCAGCATGACGCTGCCTCATCTTTGAGACAGATAATTTCCTCTTGCCTGTGCCTGGTTCAATATGACAACCTTACACCAAATCCTAGGGCTTCCAGGATGTTCATGCAGCTCCATTCAATTATCATTCCAGGCCTTAGTCCTCAGAGGGAACTGAGGAGATGTGTGTCTGGTCTGCCACCTTGCCCCGCCCCTCAAAGTGGTTTCTTTTCTGACAAAATCTTTGTTTCAGGAAACCAAGTGAATTTCGGTTTCACTACCCACCAACCAGTTGGAAAACATCGACTGAAACAGTGCATTAGGAAATATGATGAACACACATAGAAAAGTCTTCACCATCCAATGCTATGTGAGCCCTCTATCTGAGGAACTATCTATCAAGGGTTAAATACATTAGAAGGTAATGTTGCAAAACTCAAGTATAGTGGAACACGTATAAGGTCTATTAAAAATATTTATTAATATCTCTTTATTATATAGTACCCCACTGTCATCAAGTCGGGTCCAATTCATAGCAACCCTATATAGCATACTACTATTATGTTAGTAACAACATTTGCTGCACGCTTATTCTGTACCAGACATAATGCTAAGAACTTTCATGTCATATAATTCTACAACAGTATGATAAAAGAGAAAGCATTATGTCTACTTACAGTTGAAAGGACATAGACAAGTTAGCAGATTCATATAAGGTCATATAGTCTAGAACATGATTAAGGCAGAATATGATCCCATGCAGTCTACCTTCAGGGCCTTGTTTTAAGCCATATACTACATTACCCACAGCAGTAGTAGGCACTGAACGAACTATAAAACAGTAAAAGACAAGGCCACACCTCAAAGATTTTTCTATCTGTAATAAAAAAACCTATCAGAGAGACTGGGCTTAGATGAGATCTAGTTCACTTTAAAAGAGACTTAAAGTGTCTGCATTTCTGAAATCAAGTTGCTAATCAATCAGGGGTGTCACACACTTGCCACTACTTCATCTAACAATTCATGTGGCCTTCCACTGTATGCCTCACTTTCGAAGTGAAGGAACAGGATTTCTACTTCCAGGAAGATGGAGTAGGTACAGTCTTCCCTGTTACTATTACTCTTACTCAGCACCACTAAAAACCATAAACATTACATGCAGAACAAGCATAAACAGGTTTTGAAAGTTAGAGAGAAGGAAGACAATCAGACACAAGAAACGACACAGCAGTGAATTCCTGGATTTTCTTTTAACCTCGTATTTCTAGATTTAGAGTTGAAGAAGCCAGCAATCTAGAAGCATCCACAGACTCAAGAACCAAAAAATCTAATTAATGTCTTTTTTCTCTAGCCAAAGGACCAGGAAGGAAACAGACCAGCAAAAAGAAAACTTTCAGACAATAATTTTGTTATTCCAGACAAATACTACAGAAAAATCATACCCACTCCTACCAATGTCATCAAAGACTGAATGATGAGACTAAACTTCTACTGTCATAAAGCTGTGTAAGGATGCATGCAGGTGCAATCTGACCTTCTGTTTTTCACCAGGGAAAATGAGACAAGATCAATAAACAAGGCTGATTCCTACAAGATGAAGGTAAGACACACATGTTCTCTCTGCCATCCCTACTCTGGCAACAATCATACCTGGCACAGCACTCTATACCTCCTTGCTGGGTCTGATAATTCATTACAGTGGCCACAATCATACTTGCATTTGTGGCATTTGTTAGGAAAGTTAACAGATTACAGTTTAGGTTCAGGAACAATTCATGTGGCCTTCCACTTTATGCTTCACTTTCGAAGTGAAGGAACAGGATTTCTACTTCCAGGAAGATGGAGTAAGTACAGTCTTCCCTGTTACTATTACTCTTACTCAGCACCACTAAAAACCATAAACATTACATGCAGAACAAGCATAAACAGATTTTGAAAGTTGGAGAGAAGGAACACAAGATACAGTTCTTACATCAGGACAGCCTCTTACTAACTGTGCTCAAGGCACCCTTCTCCCTCGCCCTTGACGACTCCCTAGAGGTATCCAGCTTTCTCTGTGAGCTAGGAAGCCCACAGTGCTAATCTCCTGCTGCTGAGTCTCTACTGCCATTGCTTCTCACCGTCTTCTGGGTTAAAGCTTATCCTCCCTTTCAGTCTCCTGCTCCCAAGAACTTCTCAACATAAGGATCCTGGGTCCAACGGTTATGCCCTCTACTCCTGGCAGTATTTTCTTGGTGGTGGTAAGATCCTCCTCTATGCTCTGGAATTGTCTCTGTTTTAAGACAAAACTAACCAATTCCCTTGGTGGGCCACAATTACCCCGTTACACAGTCCTGTCCAGTCACCTGGGTGAGAATTACAGGATCATGGCTAGATTACATCACACAAATGTGATCAGTTACACTACATGCTGTAATAAGACGTTCCAAACTTCCACCTAAGTCGTATCAGAGAAATTTAAGTGGTGATTCAGGACTTTCATCCTTGACAGCAGGTAACAGATCTTTTGCTCCACGGGTGTGAATAGAGACCACATGGGGAACTTGGACTTCCACGCCCTGTTGGCAGCGGTAAGATACCTCTCTCCACTAGTGCAATGTCAAAGGAAACCTACTGAAAAGTCAGGACTTTCACTATCTCCCAAAAGTAATGAGGCCTTCCCCATCACAATGTTTGAGACCAGGTTGGGGCCTAGAACTCCTACTTCATCCAGCAATAATAATGAGTTCTCCTTTCCAAAAGTCAACAGAGACTGAATACAGAATCTGGACTTCCATCTCCATCTGGCAATAACAAAATAGTCTCACTCTGTCCCTTGCAAAGGCAGTATAAAAACAAAAAACAATAAAATCTGCTAAAATAGAGAGTGTAAGTAAGAGTCAGAGTCTTAGAAAATACTATGAAAGTGTGCACAGGATGGATTCAGCATATTTGAGGGCAGGACAATAGAGTTTACCCGGTATGAACAACATAAATAAAACTAATACAAGTTTTAAAAAAGTTGAACAGTCTTAGATATCTACAAAAGAATAATAAAAAATCTAAAATTCATACCATTGAAGTAGCAAAAAGGAAAAATACAGTGAGGTTGAAGAAGTATTTAAGGAAGTATTGCCTGCAAAATTTCCAAATTTGGCAAAAGAGAAAGACCTAAAGATTCAAGAAGCTGTGAAAACTCCAGCAGGGTAAATCCTAACAATCTCAGGCCAAGACATACCATGAGCAAATTCTGAAAACTAAAAACAGGGAAAACTTTGTGAAAGCACCTGGAGAAAAATGTCACCTTACCTTTACAGGAAGGATAATATGAATGATAGAGAATTTCTGAATAAAAAACCTGGCAGCCAGAAGGAGAGAGAACAATATTTTTCAGGTGTGGAAAGTAAAGAATTGTTAATCTAGATTCCTATACCTCAGAAATAAAGAGGAAATCAGACACTCTCAGATAAAAGAAAGTTAAAAGAAGTATAAAATCAAACCAAGTCATTGCCATAGAATTGATTCCATCTCACAGGGACCCTATAGGAAAGAGTAGAACTGCCCCACAGAGTTTCCAAGGAGCACCTGGCAGATTTGAACTGCCAGCTTTGTGGTTAGCAACCATAGCAGTTAACCAGCCTGGGTTTCCATACTCTAAAATAATGGCTAAAGAGAATTCCTTAAACAGAAAGGAAACAATCAAAGAAGGAACCCTGGAACATTACCTCAGATGCAGTCCCAAGGTCCCGAGCAGCCACAAGAAAAAAGACCCCAACTAGTAACAGTAATCTCAGCACAGGTGCTATGTTTATCCAGTCCAACTAAGCCACACACGAGACACTTGCACAGTGTTGGTAGAATGGAGCAGTTTATAACTTACCGACAGCAGACACGTAAAACAGGAACAGCTTTGTATTAAGTTGGGCCTTCCTGGATTCAGAAGGCTGTCTAGGGGGATGCTAACTCCTCTACAAGTGCCCTACACTGCAACAAAGAAGAGATCCTAAAGTCTCATAATCATCAAGTTTTCTACTCCACGGATCAAGTGATTCACTGAGCTAAACACATTTGCAGATTTTCTGCTTTGACAATCTACAGAGGCTTTATTTTGCAGCCGGATGTGTAGGAGCTACCCATGGACACTTAAAAAGAATATGAATTTTACTGTCATTGGGTAGTATATTCTATAGACACCAAGAATTAAAAAGCCCAAACCGGTTGCTGTCAATTCTGACTCCAAGGACCTGTTGGAGAGAACAAAACTGCTCCATAGAGTTCCAAGGAGAGCCTGGTGGATTTGAACGGCTGGCCTTTTTGGTTAACAGCCATAGTTCTTAACCACTATGCCGCTGGGATTTCTAAGTGTCAACTAAGCCAAAAAAACCCACTTCCATGAAGTCGATTCTGACTCATAGCAACCCCGTAGGGCAGAGTAGAACAGACTTTCCAAGGAGAGTCTGGTGTGTTTGAACTGTTGACCTTTTTGGTTATCAGCCATAGTTCTTAACTACTATGCCACCAGGATTTCTAAATGGTGACTGGATCCTGTTTATTCATTATGCTGGTGAGTACTTCTGTTTCCTTGCTGGTGTTCTGTCTAGTTGTTCAATCAGTTGTTGAGAGAGGGGTGGTGAAGTCTCCAGTATAAATGGATTTGCCCATTTCTCCTTATTAGCCCCAAATGGAAACAACACAGATGACTTTTGGTGTATGAATATGTTAGACTACGGTATATCCATACCACATGAAACTATTCAGCAATAAAAATGAGCAAACAATGATACATGAAACAACCTGGAATTACGATGAATGAAAAATGCCTATCCTAAAAAGTTATTTTGATTTCATGTATTGTGATTCCATTTACAGAACATTCTTTTGTTTTGGTTTTGTTTTTTATTGTGGTAAGAATATACATAACAAAACATACACCATCTCAACAATTCCTGCAGGTATAACTTAGAACCATTGATTACATTCTTCAAGTTGTACAACATTATCCTTTCCAAATTATTTCATCACCATTAAAACAAACTCCCCCTTTCCACTTCCCTCCAACCCTAGTAGCCACTATAATTTTTGGCTTCATATATTTGCCTATTTCATATAAGTGATATCATACAATATTTGTCTTTTTGCAATTGCCTTTTATCTTGCTCAGTGTAATGTTTTCAAAAGATTCACGTTGTAGCACACATCAGGATTTTGTTTCTCTTCATGGCTAAGCAGTATTCTGTTGGAAGCATCTATCACATTTTGTTTATCCATTCATCTGTTGCTGTACATTTTCGTTGTTTATACCTTTTGACTATTGTGAAAAATGTTGCAATAGCATTGGTCTATTATACAACATTCTTTAAATAACAGAACTATGCTAATGGAAAACATATTGTGTGCTGGGCATTGAGGAAGTGTTATAGGGAAGAGGGTGGTTGGTGGGCCTATAAAAGTGCAATACAAGGAATTCTTGTGGTGATGAAAATGTTCTGCACCATCACAGCATCAACTTCAGTATCCTGACGTGAAATTGTACTGTTATCACTGAAGACAAGGTGAAGGATGAATGAAATCGCTTTGTATTATTTCTAGCAACTATATATGAATCTACAGATACCTTAAAATAAAATATTTACAAAAATAATGCAGCTTTGTTTGTCGTTTTAAAGGAACACAGGACTGGATTCAGAAGACTTAGATTTTGTCCCGTGTCATCACTTGAGAACCATCTGACCTTTGGTTAGTCACTTCAGGGCTAATGTATAAGTGCTGGGCTACTAATGGAAAACTTAGTGGTTTGAACCCTCATGCCAAAAAAAGCCAATGCTGTGGTATTGATTCCAACTCACAGGGACCCTACAGGTCAGAGTATAACTGCCCCATAGAGTTTCCACTGTAGCACTTAACCACTCTGCAACCAGGGTTTCCTGAATCCTCCCTTAAAAAAATAAAGACTTCTGTTGAGTCAATTCAAACTCATAGCACCGCTATAGAACAGAGTAGAACTGCCCCATAGAATTTCCAAGGAGTGCCTGGCAAACTTGAACTGCCAACTTTTTGCTTAGCAGCTGTATCACTTAACCACTAAGCCATTAGGGTTTCCAAACCTTCCTGGGGACACCTAAAAAGAAAGGCCTATGAATTTGTTTCTGAAAGGCCATGATCATGAAAAAACTATGGAGTGCAGTTCTACTCTGACACACGTGGGATTACCAAGAGGTGAAACTGACTCAGCCATAACTGTGTTTTGCTTGTTTGTTTGTTTGTTTTTAACACTGGTTAAATGCTTGGCTGCTACTCAAAAGACCAGCAGTTCAAATCCATCAACACATCCATGACACAAAGATGTGTCGCTTTTCTAATTGTAAAGTTTGGAGATTAGGAAAACTGATTTCTGAAAACAAATGTCCCAGTTACAAGATTCTGTGAAGAGATTTAATATGTTATGAAAGACTCTCTCCATAAAGTACACCATTCTTCATGAATGAATAGAATTCATTAGGATTATTTGAAATCCCAGCCAAAAGGCTTACCTGGATGTAAAGATCTTACACTTGGAAAAGAACAATCTTCTTGCTCCTTAATAGGAAAATCTCTAGTAAAGATCCTCCATCCAGTGTAAGACAGTATTTTCCCATGTTAGAGATGAGAAACTGGTTTAAGATTAAATCAGAAGCCCCTACCTTCTAGGCTTATCAGAAAACCAAAGAAATATTTCCCTTCTAGTTTCACCTCCCCTTTCCACAAGAAAACAGATTTTTCTTTCCAAGCCCTGTTTCCCAGGGAGAGCGTATAAACAACATGTATGTGATGGGCAGGTCCTTTAATTCACTTTAGCTTTGGCAATGGCTCAGTTAATAGGACTAACATCTTGACAGGACATTTGGAGCATGCTTTTGCTGGTCGTTTGTCTGTCACAGCTAATGGATTCTAATACTATCTCAGTAAGAATCTACTGCTCCTACTGGATGCTAGTTTACATGTAGTACATCCACACACATTTTTCAGTCATTTCTTCCATTAAAAATCCACAAGACCTTCTTGGAACTTTAAAAAAGCAAGAATATTATTTAGCAACTACATGACTTTTAAATTCTCAAAGTTTTGTTTAAGAAAAGTCATACTCTTCAGAGTTCAGCATCGAAAACAACAGGGCGATATAATCTGCGTTGGTAATGCATGTGGTATAATACAGACATACAAACTATGGAACATGTTGTAATACAGACATAAAAACTATGGGACAGGTGAAGCTTTGCAGTGGCCACTATTTTTTTTATCAACTCTTTAATTATGGGAATAATCATATAAATTTAAATCTAAAGCTGAGATTCCCTAGCATGTTTTTGCTTGTTGCTTTTTTTGTTTTATTAAAGCAAGTCAGGCTTTTGGAGGCTGTGAAAAGTTTCTGAAAATTGTCATACTTGAGTTCTCTTTGGGAGTTCAAAGAACACACAGAATTGGAGCTGGCTTAAAACTGCTATTGCATGCACTCATTCACAAATATTCATTGGAACTTACCGTGGGCCAAGCACTGTCCAGGTGCTGGAGCTAGATAGAGACAAACAGGAAACAACCGTAACACTGTGTGCTAAGTTCTATAACAGACATAAACAAGATACCAGTGGAGGATGTATAAAGTCAAATAACCTGTGAGTTGAGTTTTCATGTGCATACTCTGTTTCCAAACTCAAAAACCTATGGGAACAGTGACGTCCACTTTCCCACAAGCGAACTATCATAGGGGCTCAAAAGTTTCCAGGTACCAGGCTACCAATAGTCCCAGAAATATCCTGTAGGAATCTGACGCTCATATCCAGACTGCCCGGGCCAAGCTTCCTAGCTCACCATCAAAGATGCTCATACCACCTTCATTACTTATGATAAAAGAGATGAGAATGAACCCACCACTAAATAAAATAGCTGATTATGTAATCTAGAGCCAGTAGAACTCTGGCCCCATAGGCCTCCATGTGCTAAACTCTTCTACGTAACTTAACTTTTTTTCCTAGTGACTCTGACCAGGTGAGTTTTTAGTTCCTTCCACAATAAATCTATTCCTTATACTTGGCCATGTAGCTTTTCAGAATGTGTCATGAGCCCTGCCACATGACAAGTGAAAACCCACCAAACACTCTTTGAAAAACAGACTTCCTGTGTGATGTCAAAATGGAAATCACAAGACGGGATTTTGAAGTTTTCCCCTAAACTTATGTAACACTAAAGGAACAGGCTTACTGGAGGTCAGCAGAGTGTCCACATGGAGAGTGACCTTAGGTTCCCCATATAAACCCGGCTCTCCCTATTCCAGACGGCTGGACGGTGTTAGCGTCTGGTTTGTCTGATTTGATTACGAGCCCCCTGGGCAGGAACTTTTCCTAATTCCATGTTCTCCACAGCACCCAGCCCTGTATTGGCACAATCAAAGGCCAAAGAACACTCAATCTCTGTTAACTAATAATAGGATTGACTTCCCAACTTAACATGAGGTTTCTGTCATTTTTATGCCAGTGTTCCTTCTGACTTGCATTTCATATTTGCATGTAGAGAGGAAGTTTCATGTGTTACTGAATCACCTCTGGGCTGATCTTCTTTTCAGGAAATGTAGGCATGAGGTTGAGCGTTTTTCAACCACGAGTTTTGGGAATGCAGACTGCTGAAGTATGCTGGGCTACACAAAGGGGGAAATGTTTCTGACAGCATCAGTTTTTTTCAGTAGTCATGGAGGTCTCTGTGAGCCAAGGATGCAGACTGGTTAGCAGATGTGACCATAGAACCAGCAGATCCCTTTACACAAATAATTCATTCTGGTTTTTCCGTTTCTAAGGAAAATGGTCAGCATTTCTGTCTATTGCAAAATAGTCTTTTTAAAAGTAGTGAATTTATAGTTGAATTCCTTTTGATGTTATTTAAGCAGTATATTGATTTTTATAAGTAGAAATTAGGTATCCTACCTAGATTTTTCACAACAGAGATAACAGAGAGCTTTTCCATGCAGTCCTGTCTTAATTCAAGTAAATGTAATGAAACGGTAAAAGTCTTAATGAAAAGAGGACACTTTCATCCTATGCTTTTTTCTCGCATTTAGCATTTCTTATAATATGATCTGCCTTGATGTGTTGGGTAATATGAATTGAGGTAAATAAGCCCAGTGTGAAGTTTTATGTCAATCTGGCTCAGAGTCAGGCTGTGTTTAATATCTATTATAACTGTAAGGGTCGCTATGATTCAGAATCAGAATAAACTCTACAATGTATTTGGTGTTTGTGGATAACAGAGGCTACAAAGTCCTCTAATACTGTTACTGTAGGCTCTTGCTACCTGCCAGAAAACAATTTCTAGAGGATGCATAATACTAAGTTAAAAATCAAGCACCTTTGTTGGGCAGATGCACTGTGCAGCTCGTCTGCCCAAGGGTGTAGTAAAGCAAAATCCCAAAGCACCGGTTGGTCAGGACTTGAAAGTTTTTTTTTTAGAGGGACATGCAAGCTCAGTCTCTTAGCCAATCAGAACCAAAGTTTCTGTTATGTCTTTATTTGGTCTTAATGGAGTAAGTGTCCTTAGGCCTTCCTGAGACACCTACCACAAGATTCATGATGGTTTCCACAGCTGATGCTTCTGAGCGGCTGGCAAAACTTACTATGAGCTGTTGTTACATGTAATTAGAATCTCTGGTTCCTTCAATCAGATTGCCAGCCCCACTTAGCTTTTTTGGCACCACCAGAGGATGGTAATCGTGCGGTCACCTCTCCTGTGTCTGTACCTGCATCAAGGTTACTTGACCAGGTGTTTCTGAGAAGCGACTTTAAGATCAAGTGGTAAGACAGGAAAGGAGGAGGGACCTTCCTGCAGGCAAAAGCTGTAACATTTGAGCTTTTGAGAATTCAGGCCTTACCTACTCTGTTTTGTGTCCCTGGTGGTCTTTGGAAACCCTGATGGCATAGTGATTAAGAGATATGACAGCTAAGCAAAAGGTTGGCAGTTGCAATCCACCGGGTACTCCTTGGAAACCCTAGGGGAGCAGTCCTGCTCCGCCCTATGGGAGCGCCAGGAGTCAGAATCACGTCCGCAGCAATAGGTTTTTAATGGTTGTTGTCGTCTTTGGACTTCCCTGAGAACTCTTCCTCAAAGACATTGCAGTTTATTATTTTTTCAGCTGTAATCTACTTTTACTGTGTTGGAGCCCTGTTGACGTGACGTTAGGGTGTGAAAGAGGGGAGCTCAGTCTTTCAGCTGGCCTGTGTCCTTGGGGAGATGCCCTGGTAAAGCAATGGTTAAAGTGCTTCACCACTAACCATACGGCTGGCAGTCTAAACCCAGCCACAGCTCCACTGGAGGAAAGCCCAGCGATGTGTCCCAGTCAAGACTACTTTTGCCATCTAGTAAATTCTGACTCACAGTGACTATATGAGAGAGCAGAACTGCCGCCACAAGGTTTCCAAGACCGTAAATCTTTACAGAAGCAGGCATCACATCTTTCTCCTGTGGAGCTGCTGGTGAGTTCAAACTACCAATCTTTTGGTTTGCAGCCAAGCACTTTAACCACTGTACCACCCAAGTTCTTGCCTTAAAGAATGTTGTTACTGTTGTCGGGACTACGGAGTTGCTTCCTGCTCACAGCAGCCCGGTGTACAACAGAGGGAAACGTTGACTGGGCCTGCACCCTCATCACAGCGGTTGCTATGCTTGAGGCCATTTTTGCAGCCCCTCTGACAATCTGTCTCTTCAAGGGTCTCCCTCTCATTGGCTGCTCTCTATTTTGAGTGATGCCTTTCTGCAGGAATAGCTTAGGAAACCCCGTGGGACAATTCCAGTCTGTATAATAGGGTCTCTGTGAGTCACAATCCGCAGCAAAGGGTTTTCTGACCCTAATGCTTTACAACATGACATACTCGTTTCCACGGTGGGTGGTTGACAGCTCGACGTAACTGACACCATGAGGGACCTGTAAGATTTTTCTCTGCCTGTCTTCTCTTTTCCAGATGCTTTTGTTACTGGCTTTCTTTTGTTCCATCCAGAAACCTATGACTGACGGCCTTCCACTGAAAGATTAGAACCGAAATGTCCAGTCTGTAAATCTCTAGCCTGATGACAAGGTGTTGGGCTATATCTCTTTAGTCTGGTAATTATTGTCTTGTAATTATCTCATAATGTGTAACTTATCTGGCCGTCTGTGGGCTATGTGCCTGAAAGATACTTCTTTCCACTTACGGCAAAGCTGTATGAGGTCTAGTACAAAATTGCCTTTTGGAACTCCATAAAGACAGCCTGAGTTGTTGGTACCACTTCCAATAAACTTTCCTTGTCTTTCTAACTTGGTGTGTGCTTTATTGACTTGACTCCTCCAGGGCACAGGCCATAGTTTGGTTTGGGGTATCCTTGAGCATCAACAGAAAACTTGGTGGTATAATGGTTAAGAGTTTGGGTGCAAATGAAAAGGCTAGCAGTTTGAATCTACCAGGTACTCCTTGGAAACTCTAGGGGCAGTTCTACTCTGCCCTGCAGGATTGCTATGTGTCACAACAGATTGATGATTGATGGCAAAGAGTTTGCTCTTTCTGGTTCAGGGTTTGATCTTCAGAAGTGTTTCTTAGTCCTCCCTTCTTTTAGGGGACACAAAGAAGGTAAATAAGGGATGCAATCATGAAAATGCTCTTAAACTAGTTAGGTAAAAGGCATATATATATTTTTTTTTTTTTGGTTCTGGTGAATAGGGTTGCAGGGAAAACTTTAGGTTTCTTTCAAAATTGTTTCTTTTTCCCCTGCCTTCCAGAACCTTGGAAACACTGATGGCATAGTGCTTAAGTGGCGAGTTTGTCAACTAAAAAGTTGGCAGTATGAATCTGCCAGGAGCTCCTTGGAAACGATATGGAACAGCTGTACTCTGCCCTAGAGGGTCACTATGAGTCAGAAATCCACTCAGTGGTACTGGGTTTGGTTTTGGCTTGGCTGGAACTTTGAGAGGATCTTTCTTGGTTCTTCTCATGATATTCTGATGCAGTCTCTGGAGATACAACCAGCGAAAGTATAGGGCTACCTCTAAGACTGCAGGCCCCAGGAATTTCTCAGTCCCAAGAGAGTTTACCCTCAGTCTCCAGCAATTTATCAGTTTAAGGCTTCAGCAGCTTCAGGTCCAGGAAAGCAGGTCTCAGTTGCAACTCTATGGAGCTGTAATCCACTGCTCCCAGTCTCAGGGTGGTGCTTTCATCACCACTTCAGTTCTCTATTGAATCCAAGAAAAGTTGTTAATTTTCAGTTTTTTCAGCTTTTTTGTTGTAACAGTTGGATAACCTACAAGTTCTTTGCATGTCAGAGGTGAACTGTTGCACCATTTTTCCTAGGTAGAAATAAATTTGAGAAAGGTGGTTGCGATGTTGCTGCTAACACAAGGCAGGGCCTACTCCTGGGGCTTCTTATCAATAAAGACACACCAAAATGAGAAGAGAGGAAAGTGTTCATAACAAGCGAACAGGCAAGGAGCAAGGAGGTGTATACATCAAGTTCCCCCCAAGAAGAGAGGCAAATTTTTATACCTTCTCTGACAAGGAAGTAAGTACAAACATTACGGAGTGCATGTTTTCGTGGCATGCAGGTGCTGTAAAACAAATTACAGTTTTTCTTTGGCACGTGGGCTAGTAAAGTGTGTTTGGCAGGCTTGAGTCATACCCAGTGCTTTCAGAACAATGGACAGGAGGGTGCAGGTCGCCCTTGGTCTGAGCGGCTGCTAACTGAACCCCATCCAGTTCCACCACTTGAGGTTTTTGTTTGATAATATCTAAGCAGTTTCTGGCAGAGTTGGCCATCATTGCTATAAATAGCTGAGATGAAAATTATTTTGAATTACGCTCCAAGCTTATTTCTCATAATGAAGTTAAATGAATAGCAAGATTAAAATTGTTGGCAGAGCTTGTCAGGCCTGCCACTGACCAGATTTGGGATGATGACATGCTTTATAACAAATGGTGATTGGCATGAACTATATCACATTAAATTTAAAAAAGGATTTCATTAGTCCATAATGATAACCCCCTACCCCAGATAATTGTGTTAGGGAGGGTAGAAACAGAAAATTAATAATAAATGTAGAAGAAATGATACAATTTAAAAATTATTATTTTGCCAACACCATGACAATAATTGATTCAGTCAGCATGTATTAATAGATGCCAAGACTATAAAATATCTTTGCAAGACAAAATAATTGCATAGTCTCAAAGTAATACCTGGTAGATTACCTATTAATCATGGGAGAAAAAGAATGCCTTTACAATTTAACAGATACTATCTTAAAAAACTAACCAAATGTAACATCCCCTAAACTGGGAAACTTACTATCTGCTTCCAAATGTGCTGATCCGCAAAGGACATAGCGTCACATATTTTGTAGTTCTGCCAAAATTGTTTTACCTGACTCAAATTAATAGAAAATATTTATTTTAGGAATATTGTGCAAAACAACAGTTCAGTTTCTTTAAAAATCATCAATGCCATGCAAGAAAAATACAGGGAAATGTTTTAGATTAAAGGATAGTAAAAAAAAATAAAAAACCTTGAAAATTAAAAGCAATGTATGAATCTTCACTGGATATTGAATTAGAAAGTAGGGGCATTAAAAGTTAGAAAGGATTTTGCTGGGTAATGTGGTAAATTGAATATGGATTACATTTTTATGATGGTGTTACACTGACTTTAAATTGTCTTAGCTATAGTTATATTGCATTTTTTAGGAGAATGACTTTGTTTTAGAGGAGAAATGCTGAAGCATTTGAGGGTGAGTAAGTATCACAACATCTTCAATTAACTGTTAGTTAATTGAATTTTAACTGCTAGTAATACTGAGGGACATCTTTTGTAACTTCTCTGTAAGCTTGATCTTTTTCAAAAATGAAAAATTATTAAAATGAATGGCTATGAAAGAAAATCCTTTTGCATATGATGCATCATACAGAAAAAAGATTAAGCTTACCTGTAATCAATAAACATAATGAGCATCATTCACAAGTAGTATGTTCCTTTAGAGAATCATCTAGATGAGACCAAACAGGCAACAATTAACTTTAAAACAAAGACCAGAATGCAAGGGGACAGGGAAGCTGGGTTAACAGAAGTGGCACAATCAGGATAGAAATAATGAGAATGTGCATGATCATGAAGAATGTAACCAATGTCACGGAACAACTTGTGCAGAAATTGTGGAGCGGAAACCTGAAAAGCGTGTAAACCTTCACCAAAAACACAATAAAAATATTATTTTTTTAAACAAATCACAGTATAAGTTCTTTGACAATTAAGTTCATGAGTTCATCCCAGAAAAAGTGCTACAAACCTCATTGCTGAATATCACTACACTCTACCCTTGATGTCCTGAATGTCATCAAAATGTTTTCCTTTCAATATTATTTTTACTTTCAGTTAAATACAAAAGTCACTGGGGGCCAGATCAGTAAGCAGGGAGGGTATTCTATTACAATTATTTCTTTACTGGCTAAAAACTCACTCATAGACAGTGCTATGTGAGCTGCTGTATCATCGTGATGCGAGAGCCGTGAATTGTTGCTGAAAAGTTCAGATCATTTTCATCTTAACTTTTCATGCAGCCTTTTCAGCACTTTCAAATAATAAAACTGGTTAACTGTTTGCACAGTTCATACAAATTCATAATAAACAGTCCCTCTGATACCAAAAAAGGTTAGCAAGATTGTTTTTTAACTCTTTATTTGGACTGATGGAAGTTTTTGGTCATGGAGAATTGACTGACTTCCATTGTGCACTTTGATGCTTTATTTCAGGGTCATATTGGTACACTCATGTTTCATCACCAGTGATAACACGGCCCAAAACTTCATCTTGCCTCTTCAAAAGGTTTTGGCAAACTTCGACTCTCTTTTGCTTTTGCTCATAGGCAAGCTTCTTGGGGACCATTCTTGCACACAGCTTTCTCATGACAAAATTTTCCGTTAAGATCTTCCTGTTTCCCTGTTGATGTTTATTTGGTCTGTTATACTTCTCACAGTCAGCCAGCGATTTTTGATGCACAATTTGAGGAGTTTTTGCAATGTTTTCTTCAGTTCTGCTCATTACTGGCTGCACTGATCTCTTTTCATCAGTGATGCTTTCTTTCTCGCCCCCCCAGAAAATCACATAAACCGTTTGCACACTGCCGTTTACTTCATACTATTAACCCCACAAACTTGAACCAACACGTCCCTGATTTAACTTGAACTCTTACCAAGTTTAACACGAAATTTAATGTTTGTTTTTTTGCTCTAGTTTAAGCTCCAACATTCTCATGATGGCACACAAAAATGTGCAACAGCAGTAATGAATGCCACCCAGCAAAACACCACCACACGTTGACATGAAAACAATGGTGAGACACGAATATACCAAGGTTGTGAAACCATACTGAGTTGTTTGTACAGTGCTTCCAGTGTAAGTACGGAGTGACAAGTTCATGAACCTAATTATCAGAACTTGTATACTTGAATTAAGATTTTGCAAATGAGACTTTATAGTGAAATAGCCAAATACACAGAAACATAAAGAATATAGTAGGAACTCCAAAAACTCTTGAGTGAAAAAAACTCTTGTGTGGGATGTAGAAATTCACAAGGACTTTGGCATACAGTGAAACTAAAAATAAAGTTCTGGAGGCAGTCAACTCTCAAGTATTTTACTGATTGCTATGTAGACATGAAAATCACGTCCATTCCTGTTAGCTGGTCTATGTTCAAGAACAAGTTCCAGAGTATCTTCTGACATTCATACTGGTGTTTTCTTTCTCTCCTGTCTGTTTAAAGGCATTTTGCATTCTTAATGTCTGATGCCCTGTTGTTACCCTATAACTTCTCTGATCTTCAGACATTAGTGTTGAACGCACCACATTTATTCTTGAGGTGGTAGCTAAAGTGAATGGAAGAAATGATGAAGTTAAATAACTGAATGGAAGATTTCGAAGGGCAGCTCAAGAGAATAAACTATTACAGTGAAATGTGCAAATACCCAGAGTTAGAAAACCAAAATAGAAGCCCACGCTTAGCATTTCTCAAGCTGAAAGAATTGAAGAAAACTTTCAGTTCTCAAGTTGAGATACTGAAGTATTCTATGGGCAAAATACTGAACAGCACAAGAAGCATCAAAAGATGGAAAGAATACACAGTCAATTGTACTGAAAGTACTGGTCAAAATTCAACTATTTCAAGAGATAGTTATAGGATCAAGAACCAAGGCAGTTAAAGAAAAAAATGCAAGCTGCATGAAAGGCCTCGGCAAAAAACAAATCTCTAAGAACTGACAAAATGCCAATTGAGATATTTCAGTAAATAGGTGCAGTACTGGACACATTCAATCATCTATGCCAAGAAATTTGGCAGACAACTAGCTGGCCAATCAACTGGAAAAGATCTGTATTTATGCCCACTCCAAAGAAAGGTGGTCCGACAGAATGCAAAAATTATCCAACAATATCATTAATATAACATGCAAGTAAAACTTTGTTGAAGACCATTCCAAAGGAGTTTCAACAATATCTTGACAAACTACCAGAAATTCAAGGAATAAGGGTTATCATTGCTGATGTCAAAGAGATCTTGACTGAAAGTAGATAACACCAAAAAGATGTTTACTGGTATTTATTGACTGCACAAAGGCATTCAACTATATTTATCATAACAAACTATAGACAACAGTGCAAAGGATGGGAATTTCAGCATACATAATTATGCTCATAAGAAACTTGTACATAGAACAAGAGGCAGTTGTTGGAACAGACCAAGGGGATACCACATGGTTTAAAATCAGGAAAGGTATGTCCCCTTTCTCAATTCTTTTCTCTATGCTGAGCAAATAATCAGAAAAACTGGATCATATGATGAAGAACTTGGCATCAGGAGATGCCAAGAGAAAGACTCACTGATAACATTTATGATGCAGATGGCACAACCTTGCTTGCTGAAAGTGAAAAGGACTTGAAGCACTTAGTGACGAAGATCAAAGACTACAGCTTTCAGTATGTGTTACACTGGTAGCAGAAAAAAAAATAAAAACGCATCCTCTCAACTGGACCAATAGACAATATCATGATAAACAGAGAAAAGATTGAAGTGGTCAACAGTTTCATTTTACTTAAATCCATAATCAGTGCCCGTGGAAACAGTAGTTAGGAAGGATGTATTAAATTGGGCAAATCTGTTGCACAAAATCTATTTAAATTGTTAAAAAAAAAAAAAAAAAGATGTCATCTGAAAGACTTAAGGTGTGCCCAACCCAAGCAATGACATTTTCGATTGCCTCATATGTATGTGCAAGCTGGACAACGAATATGTATGATAAAAGAAGAATTGATGCTTTCAAATTACGGTGTTGGCGAAGAATACTGAATATGTTGTGAACTGTCAGAAGAACAAACAAATCTGTCTTTGAAGATGTACAGACAGAATACTCCTTAGACGCTAGGATAGGGAGACTTCATCTTAAGTACTTTGGACATGGTATTAGTCGCTGGCGAAAGAGATCATCCTTGGTAAAGTACAGGGTCATTGGAAAAGAGGAAGACCCTCAATGAGATGCCGTAATGGCTGCAACAATGGACTCTGATTTAGTAATGATTGCAAGGGTGGCACAGGACAGGGCAATGTTGTTCCATCATACGTAAGATTGCTACGAGTTGAACCAACTATGTGGCACCTCACATTAAAAACAACAAACATAAAAATGCTAATAAAAATAATATCAAAAATAAATACAGTATAAATGTCCTCCTCTCTTAATTAGCAGATTTGCTCAAAATCATTTTGTGCAAAGAGGTGTCACCATTGCACTGGTTTCATTGAGAATACATGAAATAACGAGAACTTTTACTTAGCCTTGGCTCTGCAGCTTTCTCTGAATAGGACACTTTTAAAGACCTCTTCTTTCCTGAAACACAGTGAGCAATGGTAAAGTGATTAAAACTATGGCACAATCCAACATAAAGTTCACGATGAGTATTGCCAGCTGCTAGACACTTTCATAAAGTGTGTCTGAGTAATGCTTTTAACCTTCCACATCACCTTCTTTACTTGTGTCAGGACCTAGTGTGCTCATAGACATGGAGGGGGAGTAGCAAAGGGGGAAGCAGATGAGCTGGGTTCCTTATCCATCTGGGGTAAAAAAAAGCATTGGATATTTCAGGAAAAATTCCTTCATGTTGAGACATGTTTTATTAAGCAGTTCACTTAGTGTCATTCATAAACTATCTTTTTCTGAGCATTTCAGAGACTTGCTATAAATTGCAAATGCCACATTGAGGACTGCAATATATACATCTTTACAGAATATAATGGCTCACCTGAAAGAGACGTCTTGTCTTCCTCGCCAGACTCCAAGAATAAGTGGTCTGTTTTGTGTGTATGTACCACAGTTTGTTTATCCATCTGTTGGCTGATGGACACTTAGATGGTTTCCATCTTCGGTATTGTGAATAACGCTGAGGTCAACACATGTGTGCATGCCTGTATGTGTGGTGTCCTTTTTTCTCTAGGTTGTGTCCTTAGGCGTGACGTTGTTAGATTGTGTACTATTTGAAGTGTTGGGATAACTTGGGATTGGTAATGTCACAAAATAATTTGCTTATTGACTGTTTAATGAGAAATTAATTTACTCTCTAAACTTTCATCTAAAGCAGAGTATAAAAAAAATAAGTTAGTTTTTAAAGGGCTATGGTTACAGCTGAGGAAAAGAATGACGAATCTGAAGGAGAATTCAGTGGAGGTGGAATGAAACGCAGCAGGCGTTGAAGACCCTGCCCCTCCAAGGCTGCCCTTTCTCCCCTGCTCTTTCATGCTGGGAACTAGGAACGGAGTGAAGCGCCAGGGAAGTGAAGACACTGAAGCCAGGGGAGGGAATTTGTCTCCTTCTTTGAGATTTAAACCTTCTTTCCAACTCCCGTTTTCTCTTTTTGGAGCAGATACAGGATATTTACATCTCAGAATTTGATGAGGAAAATCAGAAGAGAATAGTTTAAAACTGACTGCATAGGAAGTTTTCTTCAGCTCCTTCGCTAGCTGCAGGTGGCTACTGCTTTGGGCTCAGTGCAAAGCCTGGAGTTCGAATAACTTAACATTCTTCAGCCATTTCTCTGATGCTAGTTCCCATGTCTTAAGACCCTGGATAAAGTGTGGGCTTTGGAGCCCAACTGTGGGTTTGGTTTGGTAAGGTTTATGTGAGGATTAAATGAGTTCCTGTATTGAGAGTACTTCACCATGCGTGATAGTAAAGGCTCTGCGAGAAAAACTGCTGGCCATTGCCTTTGGCCACTAAGGAAGACTAAGCGGTAGTGTCTTTTCTTTCAAATCTCATCATGAAGTGAAAATGTAAGCTATGCAGGCCATGACATACAATGTGTCCTTGCTCCTTATGATGTTAGTATAGGAAATCTACAACTGGAACTCTGTAATGCTAGGCCTAGACAAATTTCTAAAGTAGACAGTTTTGTCTTTAATGTTCTTTTCATGTTCCTTCCAAAGTAGCTCTCACTTCCATGAACTGTTTATTCATTTTTCTGCCCTTGGGTTCCCATGCGGCACGTCCTCACTCCCTGAAAAGCTTAACTTATACTTTCCTCATGTTCTCTTTGAAGACACACTTATAACTCCTTTCAACTAACCGCTGTTCTGAGGTAAAGTTCTCTTTCCTTTATTTTTTTATTTAAGAAGAGGACACAGACTTTGTGTCCAGGAAGCCAGCTATTATGTTGCTGTTTGGAAATTGTGTTATCTTAAGTATTATTCCAAGTAGTACAATTTGGAAAACTGTCATTATTTGAAATAACATACCAAACACTTTTTAAACATTTGGCGCATTCTATTTTTTCTAGCTTAGAAAAATGCAGAGAAAATAAGCTAACGATAGATTGAAAATATAAAAACAAATGTGTGACCTGTAACTCAATGTAATTTCCCATTTGCTTCTCAATTCTTAGTCCCAATTCATTCTCCCTAATCATAAATGGTGGTATAACTGACTGTGTACTTATGCTTTGAAGTCCCCACTTTAAAAAAAAGAAAAAGCCTTGCACTGACACACTACTAGCCCTTGTCAAGAAACACAACTGCTTTATAACATTCTGAAAATATGTTTCAGTCATACATGACTGGGAAAACGGTTTGGAAAATTCAAACTAAATTTCCTAGTATTTAGTTCATTACAGAATCCATGCTGACCGCCTTAGGGAAATTGACTTTTCAATACTTTATCTTAGTTGTATTCTTAAGCTGTGTGTTTCTCTTCACTAAAATTGACATCAGTTTTCTCAAAGTGCTGCTTTTGCAATTAGGGAGAACATGGCATTGCTTTTACGTAATGCTCACTGGTCACCAAGGGACAATTTTAAGTGGTATTTGGAAGAATTATTATTGTCCTTTTCTCATTAGGTTTACATTTTTCTCCAATCTTAATGCCTCTTTTTGATACATTTACTCGAAATCCCAGTAGTATTCTGTCTTCACAGGACAACCAAGATATTTAGACCCCTCATCCTCCGTGAAACTATTTCATTTTGAACCTGGCGCTCTTGTTTTTTTACATATAATTGAACTTTAACCTCTAAGTAGCAAACTTTAAGAACTAAAATCTCTGACATCTCTTGAAATCCTGTTACTGTCTAGTCATTCCTGACTCAGTGCTGCGGAGTAACTTCATGGGGTTTTCTTGGCTGTAATCTTTATAGAAACAGATGACCAAGCCTTTCTTCTATGGCACTGTCAGGTGGGTTTAAACTAATCTTTCAATCAGTTGCTGAGAGCAAACCATCCACCTATGCCAAAAATAACAATAAACAAAATGCATGCCAATCTGTATTTTTTCTAATTTATGAATAAAAAAAGTACTAATACTCCAGTTTTTTGTTTGTTTTAAGCAGTTTACCAAGGCTCTCCCAGAGATTATTTGCTGCTATTGAAATTTCAGTGAAATTGAAACTTCAATGAAACTTCTATCATCAGGGCAACCTATCAACTCTTTTTCACAAGGTCTTACAAGCCTATGATTTTTGTCATGTATTCTGAGTTTCCTCCTAAAACTGTGAATTAGTACAAAGGAAGAAAGAGTCAAGTCTCTTTTTTCCTTTCTCTGCCTGTTGTTGTTAGTTGTGTTGAGGCCTTTCCAAGCCTTGGTGACCCCAAGTGTGCAGAATAGACCTCCGCAGAGTTTTTGAGGCTGTGATCTTTTGGAAGCAGAGCACCAGACCTGCCCTGTAAGAAACCTCTGGATGGTTCATACTGCCAACTTGTCAGCTAGTAGTTAGTGCACATTCTGGAAACTTTCAAAGGAACATGCTAGGCTAGAAATAAAACAAATGCAGAAAATTTTCCTCTTGGCAGGACTTTTCGAGGCAAAGACTCAGTAGTAGCAAAGGTGGCAAGAGCATACCAAATATCTTTCATTTGTGGGAAAATCGAAACAGAAATAAAGATGGTCCCATCTAAAGCTTTGCCATACTGAGGTTCTGAGAGAAACCTACATGAACCTTCCTTGGGCGGGCACCCATGGAAGAGGCCCCCTTCAAGTCTTTGCAGCTGGGCTCTGGGGACAAGCAGCTGCCCTGCGTGCCTGGGCCTAGAGGGAGAGGAACTACCAGAACCAATTTCTGAGGGAGCTGGCTGCTAATCCAGATATGAAAACTGCAGCCGAGTTTCTGATTGTTCGTCACTTTTCCCCTGCAATTTTGAATCAGTAATCGTATTCCTTGGGAGACAAATGTTCAGAAAGTATTTGCCCAGAGCATTTTATTCAATCTTTATTTATTAATTTATTTCAATTTTGTGGTCTAAGAACAAGGTTCTACTGATATTACACAGAGAATCCAATAGTACTAAGATCGTTGACCAATTTCCAAGTCTTCCCTCGTTCTTTAGTCTTTCAAATCAAGGCTTACTTTTTTCAGGGAATCTTTTTTATTCCCAGTGAGCACTTCTACTATAGGTAGGCAATTTGTCTTCTCTTCCTCCAACTAACTTTAATCACTCAGCTATACGATACACGGATGCTTGCTGTGCATCTGCCATGTCTTTCTTAAATTGCTTTCTAAATTCCTTGGGACTAGGGAACATGTTCCTCACTATGAGTCATAAGTGTCTAGGAACATAGTAAACATTTCGTACAGAATTAACCTTAAATTCTCTTGGCTATTTAGTGGCTCTTGGTGAGAATGAGGAATCAATTTTTATTCACACTGTATAACAAAAGATTGTAACTAGTTCATCACAAAAGGTTATCGTTATTGTGAAACCTTGCATTTGTAATATAAAAATTGATCAACTTTATTAACAGCCACAGCTGAATTTTCTTGTAAGATCTGGAGGATGGTGTTTCCTGTCAATTATTTTGATGTTTATGTCTGATTGCCCTTATTTTAATGTCTTCTCATCTGTGTTGTCTACTTTACTAAAATACGTTTCTGTAAGAAAACCTAGGCACCACCTACAAGCTACACAGAGACATTCTCTAGAGTGCTAGAGTTGCTAGATCTCTCTTATAATGTAAATGCTAATTATGGTTAAAGATAAAATAAAAACAAACATTTTTCAGTCCTTGCTATGCTGTACTGAGTTAAAGGGTTTCTGATATGGTTGAGGAAACCCCAGTGACATACTGGTTAAGTGCTACGTCTGCTAACCAAAAGGCTGGCAGTTCAACTCCACCAGTTGCTCCTTGCAAACTCTATGGGGCAGTTCTACTCCATCCTGTACGGTCACTATAAGCCGGAATTGACAGCAGTGAGTTAGGTTTTTTTTTTAACGTGGTTGAAGGGAAACAGAAACTGAAACTCACCAGCTGGCATGTTTTCCAATAATACTATTGAACTCAGGAGCTTTCATTCTGACACCTTATCAGCAGAATTAAACTTCAAGCCCAATAAAAACTTAGCCAGGTAAGTCAGACTTCTGAGAGCCCTGGCATTTAGCTCTTTCTGACCAGGCAAGGATTCTCTGCCATGGAAGAATGAAAATAACATAATACATCTACCTTCCTGCTTATAAAAAAAAATGTGATTTGATGAGAAATATAGAGTACTTCTCTGACAACGTCAGTTTTTTTTACCTGGCTCTCATAACTGTATTATAAACATACACAGAGTCAGAAATTGCCATCGCTACTCTTAGCTGCTGTGGAATTGGCCCCAGACTCTTGGTGACCCAGTGCACAATGGGATCAGAACTCCCTGACCCATGCAGTTGACATAAATTAGCCACGTCAGCCACTGGGCACAAAAAAAAAAGTGTTTGTCTACACTGATACTACAGTTCAAAATGTGTGGTGTCCTGTGTGTCTTCTACCTCCATGAAGTTATCCTCTTCATTTCCTCTGCAGAGAATGTTGGATTGTTCCTTCTTTCTCCTCTTCTGCCTGTTACATACTGCATGTCATTTAAGACCCAAATTAAATTCTACCCTTGAGCCTATACTTACTGTGTACTGTCAACCTCATTTTGTTTCTGTTAGAGCTCTTATTACAGTCTGAACAGAATTATAATTAAACTGCATACCTCTTAGGGTTTTGCACCTTGAACAAGAGGACTATTTTGCATCCATCTTTGTTTTCCCTGTAGCACCTGGTGATGTGCTTGCAGCTGATCATTAATTGTAATAACCAAAATTAATGGAGCCCTAGCTATGTGCTGGAAACTATGGTGACATAGTACCTAACAGTTATGACTGCTAACCAAAAAGTAGACAGTTCTCATCCATCAGATGCTGTTTGGAAGCCCAATGGGGCAGTTCTACCCTGTCCTATAGAGTTACTGTCAGTCACAATTGACTTGATGACAATGAGTCTGTTTTTCAGATTTTAACCACTGTGCCAAGGAGGTGGTACAGTGGTGAAAACACTCAACCGCTAAAAGGTCAGCAATTGGAACCCACTGCTCCATGGTAGAAAGATGCGATAGTGTACTGCCAAAAAGATTTATAGCCTTAGAAACCCAATGAGTGATTTCTACTCCATTCTGCAGGGCTTCTGAATCAGAATTGGCTCAATTACAGTGGAGTGGGTTAACTGTACGCCCTGTAATAAGCACTTCTTAAATATATTAACTCATTTAATCCCTAAACAATGCTAGGTATTTAAATCATTCCTATTTAACAGAGAAGGAAATTGAGGCATAAATTAAAACAAATGAAATCCATTGTCCAAGGCCTTAAAAGTAGTCAGCAGTAGCATATCCTCTAAACCAATATGGTGTATACCTTCTTAAAGTACATACCATATGTTTATGCAAGAGAGTTATTGGAAACATTTTTTTTATTTGAATAGCCAGAAAAGGTATTTTGTTGTTACTCGCTTCATCTGGACGTCCAGTTTGTAGACCAAATGCATAGCTAGTTGTATTTTACGTGTTCACTTTGTAGAAATGTTATTCTCACATATACAAACTTGTTGAGTTTATACACAAATATAAAAATTGTTGAGTATAAACACTGTGATCAAGGCTGTGTTCACTGAAACGAGATATCATCTATATGGCATGTATGGGTCAGTTTTCAGTTGCTTTTATTAGATTTCTTAATAAGTGTCTTATATTGACTTTTTCTTAAATATACAAACAGAACAAGTTAAACATTTTCAAAAGTATGTCACACATATAAAATTGAATGCTGAAAATTTTCATTATGAGATCCCTGGAGACTATCCAGACAAGCAGCCACACTGAGGAAAGGAATGGTGCTCACATGTGCCAAATTCAGCCAGGCAAAACCAGGGATGCTTTACTCTCTCTGTCAAGCATGCAAATCCACACATGGGAACCTAAGTAGAAGAAGGGGTATTATATTTAACTTGGATTTGGAAACAACTCTCTTTTTCCTAATATAGATATTTTTTCTTCTGCTTATCATGAGCCGGATCTCAGCAGTAGATCATGCTGTTGCACTTTCCGCCAAAAAAATTGAATAGCCAAAAATATGTTTGTCTGCATCTCTGATTCTCTTGAGTCAGCCATGATGGTCTCTGAAAGACCTATATGCAATTAGAGCTGAGGATATTCCTGAAAAGAGGACAGGTGTAAAATCATCGACTTTCCTTTGTAGGGGACTGAATAAGAGCTCTCCTATTCCATGTAGCTGACTAGCCATTTTATTTTCCTAGAATCTATGCATGAGTGTTCTGGAAAAGCTCAAAGTAGATTGGCAACTATGCTCTGATAAACACGGCTTAGTTTAACATTACAGTCACCAATATCTTGGTAACTATTGTGTTTGTCCATAACATACATGTATCTCCAAGTTGAATTTACCTTTTTAATTTAATAAATGTCACTGTTTCCATTTTAGAAATGTCCTATATATGAAGAACACTTGTAGTCCTAAAGAGCCACCTACAATAATCATAAGCCTTTGGAAAGGAAGCAAATAGAGACTGATTTAAATGAATTCACATCTTTGTAAAACTGGGTCATGTGTATTTTTTTCTAGACTTGTGTTGAAATCTAGTCAACCTTAAAGGTCTCCTTGTGCAATGGTTCTTGGAATAGCACTGACTTTCTGTAGAATACCTCACACTCCCTTTCCTGTCACACAGTCTTCTCTTTGACCTATTACAGAAGTGTTGGATGTCTCTACCTTCTATAGTTCACTGACTCAGTAGGAAATAACTGCATAAACTGAACTGAATTTGGACTGATCTAGGAAGTGCTAGCACAATTTTTCCACCTTAAAAAAATTTATAACTAGACTTCTAAGTTACTGTCTCTGCTCAACTACCATTATTTGTCTAACTTTCCTTCCATCTCAGCATATTCTCATGAAGCATTTGAAAAATCTTATGCTTTTTTTAAGAACAAGAATTTTGAAGAATTCTTGCAGTTGAAGTTCTCTCTGCTCTTGATGGCCAGGGCTTCACATTTCCAGTTATTATCTCATTTATCCACATGTCCTTTCCGGTTGGAAAAAAAGCAGGGGTATAAAATAAGTGGAGTGGTATCTTTGTGTTTACAGGTCTGGACTCTACAAAATACTTGGAACAGCTCTAGAGCTTCAGGCAGTCACTACAAATGTGAACTAACTAGCTGTAAGCTATGTCTTCCTGGAGCTATCTCCTGTAAATGTTTAACCTGGTAACAACTTTTTTGAAAGATTAAGAAGTGTTAATGACTATGGGGCACAGCTATACTCTGATGCACATGGAGTTACCACGAGTGAGAATTGATTCTGTGACAGCCATTTGAACTTTTAAGAAGCAATTTTAACTAAAAGAGCTCTACTTTTCGTAATAGCTCTTTCAGGATTCCAAATATACAAATTGCTCTGTCATATGCAACAGTAACTTTAGGATCCACTTTTTGCAAATATAATTACACTGTTGAATATGGAACTGTATCAAGAATTGTAAGATTTGCATAATATTTCTCACATTCATTATGTCTTATTTAATCTTCATCATTTTATTTGTGCCAAATGGTCATAGACTGAATTATGACCTCCAAAATATCTGTCAACATGGCTAGGTCATTGTCATGGATTGTACTGTGTTCTCTCAAAAATCTGTGTAGCAATTTGGCTGGGCCATGGTTCCTGGTTGTCTGTAATGTTCCTCCAAGTTGGAATGCCAGACTCGATGATGTTAATGAGGGTAGACAGGTAGTAGTTTTGTTGGTGGGACAGGATTCGTTGTGTGAGTTTGTTTTATGCCTTGAGGCAGTCATGTAGAGTAGCTATGAGTCAGATCCAACTCAACAGCACTTGACTTGGCTTGAGATACAGAGGAGAGAAGCTAGCGGAGACATTTGGGACCTCATATCATCAAGAAAAAAAAGCAGGGCCTGGATCTGAGTACATTGTCTGGAAAAGACCAGGAAATAGTGTTTCAGAAGCTCCAGTCCAGGGGTAGGGTGATGACAAGGACCTTCCTCTAGTGCCAGCAGAAAAGCCTTTCACTGGAACTGATACCCTGAGTTTGAACTTTTAACTTACTAGACTGTGACAAATGAAATTCCTCTTTTTAAACTCTTCCAATTGTGGTAACTCTGTTAAAGCAGCATAGATAACTATAACAGAATTTGGTACTGAGGGAGCGGGGTACTGCTCTAACAAATACCTACAATGTGGAAGCAGTTTTAAACGGTAAATGAATAGAAGACTCAGAAGGAACTGAGGAGAACTATTAGTACTGGAGAAGGCACAGACGGCGAGAAACAGCAGCAGAAGCAGACAAGAGTGAAACAGTGCTGGAGCATATCCATGGAGTGAGAGAGCTGAGTGCCTGTACACAGAGGTTTCCTGGTACAGTGGGGTGCTTCTGGGTACTTGAAGCAGTAGAGCTAGGCTTGCTGATCCATGTAGTAAGAGAGCTGAGTGCCTATGTGCAGCAGACTACCTAGTAGAGTGGAGTGACTCTAGGCACTTGAATCAGTGGAGCTGCAGAGTTTTGGAATAGTTGTCCCAGCAGGACAGATGTGGGCCTGAGGCCTGGGTAGGAGGTCACAAGAAACAGAAGCTTAAAAGACAGACAACATGAGAAGTTGAGCTGCCTCAGTCTTCAAGGTATGCCATGACCTAGGGGGTTTGAAAGCATGGAGTCATGGCCCCTGATGTTTCTAATTGTGGAGTTGCCACTCATGTGGATTTGGAAAGCAGTATATCTGAAGATAACGGAGCAAGAGTTGCTGTCCCAGTGGGCCTGGAAGACAGAGCTGGGGAGCTTCCACTTAGAATCTGGAGAGTGTGGTTGATACCTAGTGTCTAGAAGCCAGGGATATTGTGTAAAATGTCTCAGAGAATGGAAGATTATTTTCAAAGATGTGAGGGCTACTGAAATGTGCTTTACTTATTTGCTAGTTGCTTGCTTTGCCTTGTTTCTCCCATTACTAATGGAAATGTCTAATTTGTGCCTGCCTGTTCTGTCACCGGATTTTAGAAGTAGACCACAAAATTCCAGATTTTACAGCTGAAGAGGAATTTATGGATTTTTGGCTTGGGCTTTAAGACTTTCACTATGATGGAATGAACATGTTTTACATATTTCAAACATGTGATTTTTTTAGAGAAAAAAGGTAGAATGTCATGCCAGGCAGCCAAGTGCCGTTGAGTCAGATCCGACTCATGGCAGCCCTAGAATGTCATAGATTGAATTGTATTCCCCTAAAAGTCTGTGTAGCAATTTGGCCATGCCATGGTTCCTAGTATTCTGTGATGTTCCTCCATGTTTGAATTACTGCCTCTGTGATGTTAATGAGGGTGGATGGGTGTTAGCTGTGTTGGTGGGACAGAATTCAATGTGTAAGTTTGTTTTATGTCTTGTTTTATATCTTTATGTCTCTTGAGACACAAGGGATAGAAGCTAGCAGAGACATTAGGGTACCTCATACCATCAAGAAAAAAAAGCAGTGTCTGGAGCTGAGGTTCCTGTATAGAGAAGCTCTTAGGCCAAGGAAAGAATAATGACAAGGACTTTCCTCCAGAGCCAACAGAGACAGCAGTCCCTGGAGCCAGCAATCTGAATTCAGCCTTCTAGCTTACTGGACTGTGAGAGAATAAGCATCTTTTAGTTAAAGTCATAGCAGCACTAAACAACTAAGACACAAAGATATAGTGAGTGCAAACTTAATAAACAATGGAATTATGTGTTTAGATTGCACCACAATCTGTGTAATAATTTTAACTGTATTTACTACTGATACGTGTATGACTGGTTCACTCAGTTGGTAAAATGGCTGAAATTTCATTTCCAAATGTGATGTATTTTCGTTCATATTGTTTGCCTAGAAATGAATACTTTACGCAGTTTTGTGGTAAAATGTGGTTGTGCTTTCTTCAGTGTTTTTCCCAAATTATTTCTAGTATCCTCCTTTATAAGATTGTACTTCTCTGCTATCTTAAAGATAGATGAACTCAAATGACTAGCTTTGGCCAATGGAAGATAAACAGGAGTAGAATATGTTGATTCCTGATTGATTCATGTCTCACTTGTCATGCTGTCTCTTTCCTTTGCCTTAACAATTGGCTATATTCTAGTGACTGTTCCTGAGTTAAGGAGTCAGGACAAGGCAGATCACAGCAAGTCAATTAACTATGGACATTGGAGGATATATAAGAAATAAACCATTGTCATTTAAACAACTGTAATTTTATTGTATTTTATTTTTGTACCAGAAGATAACTGATATAAAGTATAGATGGGTAGGGCTAAGATGGCAGAGTAGCCACATGTATCCTGTGATTTCTCTAACAACTGAAAACCGAGAAAATAACTCAATAAATTACATAGGACCTTCTAGAAGCCCTGAATATCAGGGTGGAAGCTGAGTGATCAGACTAGGAGGAGACCCAGAAGCAATTACTTCAGCCAGAATTAAATATACACTCCACAGAGGGACCCATTCCTGCCACCTGAGTGGAGCCATGGCAGAGTGACAAGGGAGGAATAAAGCAGTGGTGCTGCAAGCAGAGCTCCTCTTTCTCAGCAGGCAAGTCCACACCTGCAGAAGAAGAGACTACTTTCACTTGAAATTCATAAGCTAGGATCTTGCAAACTCCTGCATATTTAAATCTTTCCTACATGCTGATTTCTCTCCGTTTCCCCAACACTGCACCAGGTACTAAAATCTGATGCCTTACCCATCCCAGAAGTAGGGTGTCTTGCACATGAACCCTAAGCTATACTCCTGGAGTTGAAAAGGGAAAAAGTGGGGGATGTCTGCCAGCTCCTCTGAGCTGGGAACTCCCTGCATAATTATCAGAGTGCTCGCAGTACTAACCACCCAAAGACATCACACTGGCATTTCTAAGTCTCCAATAATCATAGTAGTTCAAATGAATAGACAATAGAGACATTCAAGAAATAATTTATACATAACTTGGACATTCAAAAACAACTTATACGTATATTTGTTAGAATACCATAACCAAATGTAAATAAATTTAAACCACTTTCTGATGGCAGACGACTATCAATTTCTAATCATTTAAAGAAGCAGACCATAATGGCTTCATAAAACTCCCAAAACAAAGAATTAAAAAATACTCCAGGCGAAGAATACTTCCTGCAATTATTAGAGGTAGACTGCAAAAGTGTAATGGTTAGAGCCCTTCAAGACATCAGGAACCAGGTCAGGCATAGTGCAGCAGAGTATAATGAAAAACTAAACAGTTTGCAAGAAATACTTTAAGAGATTCAGCAAATTAATAATAAAATTAGACAATTAGACAATTCAGTGGAAAGTCAAAGGAGCAGGATTGAGGCAATAGAATGCAGAATTACTCACATTGAAGATAAAGCAACTGACACCAATATAGATAAGTGAAAAGAATCAGATGAAAGAATTAACAAAAATAAAGAATCAGAGAGGGGTGGAGTCAAGATGGCAGACTAAACACATGTCTCCCTAAATCCCTCTGGAAACCAAGACCTGAATTGATAATTAAATGGAAACTTCTGGACATCTAGTGAGACCTAGAACACACTATAGGGCTATTTAGACATCATATCACTGAATGGGAAACTTCCAGTCTTTCACTGACACCCGCTCTTGGTGAGTGCTGGCTTTCATGGACTGAAAGCAACTAGCCATTTTACTTTTTTTCTCTGTCTTAGTTTGTGGGCAGAGCTGGGACTTGACTAGCGCTAATCTCAGATGCACTGCTGGTGGAATTGGCAGGTGAAATTGCCATATTTTGAGAGCCCGGCTTTGGACTGTGTGCATCTCAGCACCTTTGGCCTCCCTTTCTGCCTCTGCCATACTGTACTGAGGCAGGAGGGCAGCTTGTGGGGGATGTCATCTTGTTCCACTGGGGGGTGTATTACCCGTATGGAGGCCTCAGCTAGACCTAATTACTAGGCTGGGAGGCAGTGCCTGCCAGAGAAGAGCCCTTTTCTGGAACAAAAGAAGTATTCTACACAATGTCGCCATGAGTCGGATCCGACTCGACGGCACTTGGCACTTGGCTACACAGTGTCTCCTACGGCTGGGGACTGACAGCTGAGGCCAGCAGGGCACTAGCCTTTCTGTATTTTGAGCTAGTTTATAACATCTGGGGTTGGATATAGAGGTGCTTACTTCATCATTTGGGAAGAGGGACCTATACACCTGAAAACCTGACTGACTTTGGAAGTTGTCAGATACTTTTTACCTTCCATTTTAAGATGGCCTAGGGAAACAACTGTGGTCCATCCTCACAGCACCTGTCCCAGCCTCTGCTGGTTCACATGATGCCCCAAAAGCAACAAACTCTGTAGAAGACCATAACCAAGAAATCTCCCATGGGGCTTCAGAAAGCCCCCAAATGAAAGCACCACAAAACTCAGAACATGAAGAAACCTGTCTGAAATTATTGGAAGGTGAATACAAAAGGATTATGTATAGAGCCTTTCTAGACCTTATACAAAATGCAGAAGAGGAGAATGAAACATTAAGCTGTTTGACCTGATCAACCACCAGTACTTTGAAATCCAACAGATCAATAACAAAATCAAAGACAGAAATTTCAATTCAAAGCCAAGAAAACTGAAAGGAACAAATGGAAAAGAGACTTTCTGATCTGGTAGACAGAGCTACTGACTCGAGCATCTATGAGGAGTGTTTTAATCAGCTAGGGCTGCTCTAACAGAAATATCACAGAGTGGATAGCTTTAACAAAGGAAGGGTTATTCTTACACAGTCTGGTAGGCTGCAAGTCCATATTCAGCATGTCCACTCCAGGGGAAGGCTTTCTCCTTGTTGGTGCTGGAGGAAAGTCCAGTATTGCATGAGTCTTTTTCCAGGGAGCATCTTGGCATAGGAACCTTGGGTCTGAAGGACGTGCTGTTCTCCAGGTGCTGCTTGCTTGATGGCATGAGGTTCCCAATTCTCTGCCTGTTTCTCTGTCCTTTTATCTCTCATAGGATGAAAGGATTAAGGGTAGGGCAAGCCATATTCCAGGAAAAATCCCTTTACAGTGGAGCAGGGAGGTAATCCTATGAAGGGATTTACCCTAATCCTTTAACATACAGCATAGAAAAACCACAAAATTGAGGACAGTCACAAGATAATGGGAATCATGGCCCTGCCACATGGCTACACATATTTTGAGGGGGACACAATTCAATCCACGACAAGGAGAAATCAGAAAAAAGAAACAAGAAAAATGAAGAAGCATTAAGAAGCATGTGAGACTCTATGAAGAGGAACAATCTGTGATTAATTGGAGTTCCTGAACAGGGAGAGATCTCTGAGAACACAGAGTATAGTCGCTGAGTTGCTCACAGAAAACTTCTCATAAATTAGGAAAGAAGAGAATATAGATATCCGAGATGCATGTTGAACACCACACAATAAAGATCTCAAAAGAAACACTCCACAACATATTATAATCACGCTTAACAAAACGAAACATAAGCAGAAATTCTTTAAGGCAGCAAGACTCAAAGCAAAGCTAACCTTCAGAGGAAAACCATGTAGGCTTTCATTGGATTTCTCAGAAGAAATCATTCTGGCACGGAGACAGTGTCATGACACATTCAAAGCCTTGAAGGAGGAGAACTTCCAACCAAGAATCATAGACCCTGAAAAACTATCTTTCAAATATGAAAATGAAATTAAGACATTAACAGATAAACAGAAAGTCAGAGATTTTGTAAAAAACAACCAAAGCCACAAGAAATACTGAATCTCTCGGCTTAGAACAAAACCACTAACTTTATATTTTAGAAGCAAATACAGGACACATCACCCAGAATCCTACTCAGTTAGGGAAGGCTCCAAGCTCAATCAAAGCTATAATAGTGAAAGAAATGAACCAGTGATCATATCATGAAAACTATGATGTCATCATATTAAAAAAAGGGAGTTACTACAGTAGTTACAGTCCTTCCAGATGGAGAGGAAGTTGATAAGAATGGTAGTAACTAAAGTTGGGTTTCTATATAATCTTTAAGGGGAGATCACAGAGGAACAAAAAAGATGAAACATATCAAATCAAGAAACATACTACAAGAGTCTCAACAATCACGAAAACAACCCTGAAAAAAGTGAAAAATCAACTCACGAAGAATGTTCTAGAAGAAATGAATACAAACAACAAAGAAAATAGCAACACAAAAATAAACATATCACAACGGCAGCACTGAACAAATACCTATCAGTAATTACATTGAATGTGAAAGGACTCAATGCTGAAGTAAAGAGACATCAAGTGACTTCTTGGATCCAAAGATACAACCCATCCATATGTTGCCTACAAGAAACTCACCTTAGACTTAAAGATATGAACAAACTGAAAATTCAAGGATGGAAGAATATATATCAAGCTAACAATACACAAAGAAGAGCAGGTGTGGCAATTCTAATCTCAGATAAAATCAATTTTAATGTAAAATCCACCAACAATACACAAAGAAGAGCAGGTGTGGCAATTCTAATCTCAGATAAAATCAATTTTAATGTAAAATCCACCAACATGGACAAGGATGGACACTATTGCTGAAAGATTTGGTACACTAGCAGGACTCAACAATACTAAACATTTATGCACTTAATATTAGAGCACCTAAATACATCAAAGAAACACTGACTACACTAAAAAATGAGACAGATCACTCGACAATAATAGTGGGAGACTTCAATACTCCACTCTCAGTATTGGACAGATTGTCTAGAAAAAAGCAACAAACTCTGGAGAAAACTTTAACTAAGAAATTGCCTATGGCTTCAGAAAGCCCCCACATGAAAGCACCACAAAACTTACAACATGAAGAAACCTGTCTGAAATTATCGGAAGGTGAATACAAAAGGATTATGTATAGAGCCCTCCTAGACCTTATACAAAATGCAACAGAGGAAAATGAAACATTAAGTAAGTTGAAGTATTGATTGAATACTCCCAAATTCATTCTATAAAGCCAGCATAACCCTGATACCAAAGCCAGGGAGAGACCCAACAAAAACGCAGAACCATAGACTGATATCACTCATGAATCTAGATGCAAAAATCTTCAGCAAAATTCTTGCCAACAGAATACAACATCATATCCAAAAAATAATTCATTATGACTAAGATGGACTCATATCAGGGATGCAAGGCTGGTTCAACATCAGAAAAACAATTTATGTGATCAACCACATAAATAGCACAAAAGACAAGAATCACCTGATCTTGTCCATTGACACAGAAAAGGCATTTGATAAAGTCCAACATCCATTCATTCTAAAGACTCTTCGTGAAATAAGCATAGAGAGAAAATTCCTCAATGCAATAAGGGCCATTTATACAAAGCCAACTGCCTATGTCATCCCGAATGGAGACAGACAGAAACAATTTCCCTTGAGAATGGGAACTAGACAAGGATGCCCACTCTCACCTCTCCTATTCAGCACTGTACTAGAACTTTTAGCCAGAGCAATTAGACAAGAGCAAGTAATAAAGGGTATCTGCATCGGCAAAGAGCTGAAAATCTCCCTATTTGCAGGTGATATGATTTTATACACAGAATATCCTAAAGAATCTATAAGGAAACTACTCAAACTGATAGAAGAGTTCAGCAAAGTCTCAGGACACAAGATAAACATAAGTAAATCAGTAGGATTCCTTACACCAACAACAAGTTTATTAAGGAAGAAATCACCAAATCAATGCCATTTACTATAGCCCCTAAGAAGATAAAAGTACCGAGGAATACATCTAACCAGAGAAATAACAGACTTTTACAAAGAGACCTACAAGTCCTTACTACAAGAAACTAAGTGAGACTTACATAAATGGAGAAACCACCCTGCTCATGGATAGGATGACTTAACATTGTTGACATGCATATTTTACCGAAAGCAATCTACTTATATAATGCAATCCCAATACATATACCTGTGACATTTTTTAATGAGATGGAGCAGCAAATCACCAACTTTGTTGGGAAAGGGAAGAAGTCCAGATAAGTAAAGCACTACTGAAGAAGAACACACTGGGGGGTCTCTCATTACCTAACTTTAGAGCATGTTACACTGCCACAGTAGTCAAAACAGTCTGGTACTGGTACAAAAAGAGACAGATAGGACAATGGAACAGAGCTGAGACCCCAGAGATACCACCATCTTCCTATGAATAGTTGATATTCAACAAAGGCCCTAAGACATTAAGCTGGGATAAAAAAAAAATTTCTTCATTAAATGGTGCTGGCACGGGAGTACAAAAACTGTGCTGTCAGGGAATATTGAGGCCAGTAGGCACAAGTAGCATTTTGCTTACACAAAAACCAACTCAAACTGGATAAAAGACCATCCAAGAAAAAGTAGGAACAACAGTGGAAATTTTAATACACAATGTAGACAGACTTCAAAACCTGTCAAACAAACCACAAACAGAAAAGAGATAAATGGGAACTACTAAGAATCATTTTTCCTCATCCAAGGACTTTATTAATAAAATTAAAAGGCCACCTACAGAATGGGAAAAAATATATGGCAACTATACGTCAGACTGACGCCTGACCTCCATAATCTATAAGGTACTACAAAATATCAATAAGAAAAAGATAAATCATCCAATGAAGGGATGCATGAAGGAGATGAACAGACAGTTCTCTAAAGAGACTATCCAGGCAGCCAACAGACACGTGCAGAAATGCCCACCATCATTAGCTACTAAAGAAATTTAAGTCAAAACTACAATGAGATATCATCTCAACTCAACAAGATTGGCGATGATCCAAAAAATGCAGAACAACAAATGCTAGAGAGGCTGTGAAGAAACTGGAACTCTCCAACACTGTTGGTAGAATTGCAAAATGGTGCAACCTCTGTAGAAAGCAATCTGGCGCTTCCTTAAAAAGCTGGATATAGACAGACCATTTGACCCAGTAATCCCACTGCTTGGAATATATCCTGCAAAATCAACGCCATTCATACTAGCTGATACGTGCACATGAATGTTTATTGCAGCACAGTCCACAATAGCAAAAAGATGGAATCAATCCAGATGCCCAACAACAGATGAATGGATAAACTGTAGTATATATAGTTAATGGAACACTATGCAGTGATGAAGAACAACGATGATTTTAGGAAACATTTCATAACCTGGTTTCAATTGGAGGACATTATGACGAGTGAAAGTAGTCAGTGACAAAAGGACAAATATTGTATGAGACCCCTACGATAAGAACTTAAAAACAGACTTATGCATAGAAGAGAAGTCTCTTTAATGGCTGCAAGAGTGGGAAAGGAGGGCGAGAGGGGGAAGGTTTAGATTAGAAAGATTATAGAAATTTGGTTGAGTGAAATCTGTGACAGCACACGTTAGAAAGATCAATATTAACTGGACTTCAACATGACATGATTACTCGTCCCATCTTAAGCCAATATTGCAAGGATAGAGTAGCTGGGGCGGGGGGTCGGGAACCATGCTCTCAGGGGAAGTCGAGGCCAATTGGCACAGTTAGCATTTTGCTAAGAGAGCTCACCGCACCCCACATTGGTGAGTGGTGTCTGGGTTCTTAAAAGCTGCCAAGCTGCCATCTGAGGGTACAGCAAATGGTCCCAATTCAGTAGGACCAGATAATCACTGAGGACCAAAACGACATGGGGGAAAGAGAACTCAGGTGACAGACAGATCCGTATGAGTGAGTAAATACATTGACTTGTGACCGGAAGAACCAGATTGTTCTCAGCCACCACTGGTGATAGCCACGATGGAGCTCACACAGTTGACTGTCACTGGCAACACAAGAATAGAAAGGGGTGCACCCTGAGATCTCTACTAAAAGACCACAACTGATGGTCTAGGGACCTCAGAGTCCCCCTGGGAGCATGGCCCCTGGCCCTGATGCTGCCCCTGTCCATAAATCATAACAAAGGTCAACTCTTTGGACAGGAATGAAATGGACTTTGTGGCATACAGTGACCATATCATGTGTGCTCTGTATGGTTCTATGCATCTATAGGATGTCATCCTACTGATCTCCTACTGGAGGAAGACGAGTGGGTGAAGGGGAGGGGATAGGACATGTGTGGAACAGAAAGGAAGACTGTACTGTCGCTGGGCAGGGAGAGCAGTGGGAGCTGCATATAGCTGGGCATGCAAATTTATATGGGAATGTACATTTTCGTTCAGTCATCATAATAATAAAAAAACAAAAATAAAAAATAAAAAAAGAAACCACAGGTTAAATTACGTTCAGTACAATGAATATTGAAATGACCACTCCCGAAAATACCTGCAAAAATTCTAGAGTATGTAGTAGTTCACTGGTGTTAGTTACCACTGAATCAGCTCCAACTCATGGTGACCTGATACAAAGATTGACCAATTCTATATCACCTCCATGATCTTCGATACGCTTCAGTCATGGCTGTAGTTCCGGTCAACCCATCTCATTGAGTATTTTCCACATCACTGCTGACCCTCTACTTTACCAAACATGATGTCCTTTCCTAGTGATCACTCTTTGCTGATAATGTATCCAAACTGAGCTAAAGTGTTTCTATCCTCACTTTTTTTTTATTATTATTGAGTGAAAATGTACAATCCTGTATAAATTTGCATGCCCACCTGTGTATAGCTCCCCCTCTTCTCCCTGCCCACTGACAACACACTCCTCCTCTCTGTTTTTTACATGTCCTATCCTTCTCACAATCTCCTATCCCCTCCTCTCCACCCTCTCCGCTGCCTCCACTAAGAGATCAGCAGGATGATATCCTGTAGATGCATGAAATTTTAAAGTGCACACACAATATAGTCACTCTGTGTCACCAAGTCCAATCCGTTCCTGTTCGAAGAGTTGAACTTCATTATGATTTATGGACAGGGACAGGATCAGAGGCACGGCCCATACTCCCAGGGAAACTCTGTGGCCCCTGGACCATTAATTGTGGTCTTTTAGTGGAGATCTGAGGGTGAACCCCTTTTTATTGTCATATTGCAACTGAGATTCAACTTTGTGAGCCCCTTCACAGCTATCTCTGGTGGTGGCCGGTCTCGTCTTCTGGTCACAAGTCGATGTAGTCACTCACTTATGTGGGTCTCTGTCATCTGGGTTCTATTTCCCCCATTTGGTTATGGTCCTTGGTGAACAACCGTTTCTGCTGAGTTGGGACCATTTGGTGTACCTCAGATGGCAGCTTGGAAGCTTTTAAGACCCCAGACACAACTCACCAATGTAGGGTGCAGAAGACTCTCTTAGCAAAACGCTAGTTATGCCAAATGTCCTCGATGTCCCCTGAGAGCATAGTTTCCGGACTCCCACGCCAGCTACTCTGTTCTTGCAACATTGGGCTAAGATGGGGAAGAAATCACGTTACATTGAAGTCCAGTTAAAATTGATCTTCTTTCTAATGTGTGCTGCCACTGATTTCACCCAACCGAATCTCTACGAACTATCTAATCTATTTCCCACTGTTTCCCTCCCTCCCTCCCCACCACTGCAGCCATCAAAGAGTCTTTTCTTCTATGCATGAGTCTGTTTTTAAGTTCTTATCATAGGGGTCTCATACAATATTTGTCCTTTTCCAACTGATTACTTACAGCAACATAATGTCCTCCAGCTGAAACCAGGTTATGAGATGCCTCCTAAAATCATCACTGTTTTTTATCATTGCATAGTGTTCCATTGAGTGTATATCCACTCACCTGTTGTTGGGCATCTGGGTTGATTCCATCTTTTTGCTGTTGTGGACTGTGCTGCAATGAACATTAGCGTACATGTATCTGTTCATGTGAATGTCCTTGATACTGCAGGATATATTCCAAGCAGTGGAATTATTGGATCAAATGGTATAGCTGTTTCTAGCTTTTTAAGGAAGCACCAGATTGCTTTCCACAGAGGTTGCACCATTTTGTAATCCCACTAACCGTGTAGAAGAGTTCAGATTTCTCCATAGCCTCTCCAGCATTTGTTGTTTTGCATTTTCTGGATCATAGCCAACCTTGTTAGAGTGAGATGGTATCTCGTCGCAGTTTTCATTTAAATTTCTTTAATAGCTAGTGATCATGAGCATGTCTGCATGTGTTTTTTGGTTGTCTTGATCTCCTCTTTAGAGAAGTGTCTGTCCATCTCCTTTGCCAATCACTTAATTGAATTATTTATCTTTTTCTTATTGATCTTTTGTAGCACCTTATAGATTATGGAGATCAGACATCAGTCTGACATATAGTTGCCAAATATTTTTTCCCATTCTGTAGCCAAAGCCAAGTGCCAATCGAGTCTTCTGTAGGTGGTCATTTAATTCTTTTGATAAAGTCTTTAGATAAGCAAAAGTGTTTGATTCTTAGTTTCCATTTGTCTGTTTTGTCTTCTGTTGGTTCTGCTTTGTCAGATTTTAAAGTCTGTCTACTTTGTGTATTAAAACTTCCATTGTTGTTCCTACTTTATCTTGGATGAGCTTTATAGTTTTAGATTTGATATTTAGGTCTTTTATCCAGTTTGAATCGGTTTTTGTATCGGTGTGAGATACGGGTCTTGTTTCAATTTTTGCTGACCGACTTGACAGCACTTGGCTTTGGCTTCAACTTTTTGCAGATGGATATCCAATTTTGCCAGCACCATTTGAAGAGATTGTTTTCACCCCAGCTTAATGTCTTAGGGCCTTTATTCGAATATCAACTGTTCATAGGTGGATGATGGTATCTCTGGGATCTCAGCTCTGTTCCATTGATCTATCTGTCTCTATTTGTACCAGTAGCAGGCTGTTTTGACAACTGTGGCAGTGCAATAGGTTCTAAAGTCGAGTAGTGAGAGGCCTCCCAGTGTGTTCTTCTTCTTCAGTAGTGCTGTATGTATCCAGGGTTTCTTCCCTTTCCAAACAAAGTTGGACATTTTCACAATGTTAATTCTTCCTATCTATGAGCAGGGTAGGTTTCCCCACTTACATAAACCTCTCTTAGTTTCTTGTGGCAAGGTCTGTCGTTCTCTTTGTACAGCTCTCTTGTTTCTCTCATTAGATTTATTCACAGGTATTTTATCTTCTTAGGGGCTATAGCAAATGGTACTGATTTGGTGATTTCTTCTTTAATAATCTGATCATTGGTGTAAAGGAATCCTGCTGATTTACTTACGTTTATCTTGTATCCTGAGACTTCACTGAACTCTTCTATCAGTTTGAGTGGTTTCCTTATGGATTCTTTAGGATTCTCTGCATACACAATCATATCATCTGCAAATAGGGAGATTTTACTTCCTTTTTGCTGATGCAGTGCCCCTTATTTCTTGGTCTTGTCTAATTGCTCTGGCTAGAACTTCTAGTACAATTTTGAACAGGAGAGGTGAGAGTGGGCATCTTTTTCTAGTTCTTGTTCTCAAGGGGAATTGTTTCAGCCTCAGGGTGATGTAGGCAGTTCATTGCATTGAAGAATTTACTGTCTATTCCCATCCTGCTGAAAGTTTTTAACATAAATGGATGTTAGACTTTATCAAAAGCGTTTTCTGCGTGAACAGACAAAACCAGGTGATTCTTGTCTTTTGTGTTATATATGTGGTTGATCACTTTAACTGTTTTTCTGATGTTGAACCAGCTTTGCATCCCTGATATGAATCCAACTTGGTCATGAAGGATTATTTTTTGGATATGTTGTTGTATTCTATTGGCATATATTTTGTTGAAGATTTTTGCATCTAGGTTCGTGAGTGATACTGGTCTGTAGTTCTCTTTTTTTGTTGGTCTTTCCCTGGCTTTGGTACCAGGGTTATGCTGGCTTCGTAGAATGAATTTGGGAGTATTCCATCTCTTTCTATGCTATGAAATAGTCTCAGTAGTATCACAGATAACACTTCACTAAAAGCTTGGTAGAATTGGGGGTGAAGCCATCTGGGCCTGGGGTTTTTTGGTTGGTTTTGGATGACTTTTTCAATCTCTTCCTTTGTGAGGGGTTTATTAAGTTGTTCTGCTTCAGTTTGTGATAATTTGAGTAGGTGATACGAATGTAAGAATTTGTCCATTTCCTTTAGGTTTTCAAATTTGTTATTAGAGTACAGTCTTTCATAGCATTCTGTTATGATATTTTTGATTTCTGTTAGATCTGTAGTGACATCTCCCATCTCATTTCTTATTTGGGTTATTTGTTTCCTTTTCTGTTTTTCTTTAGTATGTTTAACCAATGGTTTGTCAATTTTGTTGATCTTTTCAGAAAACCAGCTTTTGGTCTTTTTAGTTTTGTCAATTGTTCTTCTATTCTCAAATCCATTTAGTTCTGCTCTGATCTCTATGATCTGTTTTCTTCTGGGGCATGAGGGGTTCTTCTGTTGCTCTCTCTCTCCTTGTTCAGGCTGTAGGGTTAGTTCTTTGGTTTGAGTCCTTTCTTCCTTCCAGATGGGTGCATTTATAGAGATAAACTGCCCTCTGAGCACTGCTTTGGCTGTATCCCATAGATTCTGGTAAGAAATGTTTTTGTTCTCATTGGAATCCACAAATTTCTTTATTTCATCCTTGATTTCCTCTATAAACCATGGCATATTGATCAAGATGTTGTTCAGTTTCTGTGAGTTCCACTTTCTACTTTTTTTCTGTTATTGATTTCACCTTTTATGGCTTTATAGTCTGAGAAAAGGTCTTGACAATATTTCAATGGTATGGATTTTGTTGAGATCTGCTTTATGTCTTAAAACGTGATCTATTCTGGAAAATATTCCATGTGCGCTGGAGAAGAAGGTGTAGTTGTCTGTTGATGGATAGAAAGTTCTGTATATGTCAAAGAGGTCTAATTGGTTAACTGAGGCAATAAGATCTTCTGTGTCTTCATTGAGGTTTTTTCTAGATCTGTCCAATATGGAGAATGGAGTGTTGAAGTTTCCCACTATTATTCTGGAGTGATCTATCTCATTTTTGAGTGTAGTCAGTGTTTCTTTGAAGTATTTAAGTGCTCTAATATTAGGTCCACAAATATTTAATATTGTTAAGTCCTGCCTATGTATTAAACGTTGCAGCAATAGTGTCCATCCTTGTGCACGATGGTTGGATTTTATATTTAAATAGAATTTATCTGAGATTAGTATCACCATGCCTGGTCATCTTTGTGTACTGTTAGCTTGATATATAGTCTTCAATCCTTTAATTTTCAGTCTGTTCATACTTTTAAGTTTAAGGTGAGTTTCCTGTAAGCAACATGTACAGGTCGTGTCTTTTGATCCAAGATGTCACCCATTGTCTCTTTACTGGAACGTTGAGTCTATTTACATTTAATGTCATTATTGATATGTATGTGTTTGGTGCTATCATTGTGATGTGTTTATTTTTGTGTTGATGTTTTCTCTGTTGTTACTATTCTGTTCTGGGAAATTCTTCTTTATGAGTTAATTTTTCACCTTTTTCAGTGTTGGTTGTGTGGTTGTTGAGACTCCTGTATTATGTTTCTTGATTTGATATGTTGCATCTTTATTGTGCTTTGCAACTACCCTTGTAATCCCCTTTAATAATCCATGTTTAAACCTAATTTTAACTACTACAATTCTTATTAATTTCCTCTACATCTGGATGGACTGTAACTACTGTATTACATCCCTCTTTTTAACATGATGATATCATAGTTTTTAATGATATGGTCACTGGATCACTTCTTTTAATATTACAGTTTTGATTGAGTTTGGAGTCTTCTCTAACTGAGTAGGTTTCTGAATGATGTGTCCTGTGTTGCCTCGTAAAATACAGAGTTAATGATTTTGTTCTTCTAAGCCAAGAGCTTCTTTCAGTATTTCTTATAGTTTTGGCTTGGTTTTTATAAAGTCTCTGAGTTTCTGTTTATCTACAAATGTCTTAATTTCATTTTTGCGTTTCAAAGATAGTTTTGCAGGATACATAATTCTTGGCTGGAAATTTTTCTCCTTCAAGGCTTTGAACGTGTCATCCCATTGCCTCTGTGCCAGCATCGTTTCTGCTGAGAAGTCAGATGAAAGCCTACAGGGCTTCCCTCTGAATGTTAGCTTTGCTTTGAGTCTTGCTCACTTTAAGAGTTTGTGCTTATGTTTCATTTTGTTAAGATTGATTATAATATGTATTGGAGTCTTTCTTTTGGGATCTATATTGAGTGGCATTCGATATGCATTTTGGATGTCTATATTCTCTTCTTTCATAATTTCAGGGAAGATTTCTGTCAGCAGCTCAGCAACAATAGTGTGTTTTCAGGTGTCCCTCCTGGTCAGGAACTCCAATTAATCTTATATTCTTCCTCTTAATAGAGTCCCACATGCTTCTTAATGCTTCTTCATTTTTCTTGTTTCTTTTTTCTGATTTCTCCTCATAGATGCTGGAGTCAGTAGCTCTGTCTTCCAAGTCAGAAAGTCTGTTTTCCATTTGTTCAATTCTGTTTTCTTGACTTTGAATTTAATTTTCTATTTCTTTGATTTCGTTATTGATCTGTTGGATTTCAGAGTACTGATGTTGCATCAGATCAAACACCCTGCTTCATTTTTCATTTTCTCTGCTGCATTTTGTAGAATGTCTAGGAGGGCTCTATATAATCCTTTGGTACTCACCCTCTGATAGTTTCAGAAAGGCTTCTTCATCTGGGAAGTTCTTTGGTTTTTTTCTTTTGGGTGCCTTCTGGAGCCATAAGTGAATTCTTTTTATGTTTCTGTCCATTGCTTTTGGGGTATCTGGAGGTTGTTTTATTTCTCCAGTGTTACCTAATGTGATCTAAAGCTCAGTGTGAAAAGGAGGGTGATCACCAGTCATCTCTGTGTACTCCAGTAACTGGGCCCAGTGGAATCTCTGAGATAGGAGGCTCCACATCCTGATTGGCAAAGACATGGCCCTACTTATAGAGTCACTGGGGGGGCATCAGCTGATGCTATGACGTGAGTCAGTAAAGGCTGGAAAAGGTGCTATCAGGATACACCACAGGTATTTCTGTAGGCAGTCTTATATTGAAAGGCAGAAGGTATCTGACAGCTTCCAAGATCAGTTAGGCCTTCAGGTGTGCAAGACCCTCTTCCCAGCTGGCAAAGTAAGCACTTCTATATCCAACCCCAGATGCTGTAAACTAGTTGGAAATATTGAAAGGCTACTGCTCTGCTGTCATCTGCTGCTGGGCCCCACCCATAGGGACACACTGTGAAAAACATTGCTTTTCTGTCAGAAAAGCACTCCCCAGGCAGGCACTGCCTCCCAGCCTGAAAATTAGGTCCTGCTGGGCCTCCTTTTGGGTGACTCCACCTCCTAATTGAACCAGATGGTGTCCTGCACTATCTCTCCCACTTACTGTGAAATAGCTGAATCAATGGGAGATTTTCAGAAAGAGAGGTTGGAGGGGCCTATTAGCACAGAGTTCAGAGATGGGGTCTCAGAATGTGACTACTCTACCTGCTAGTCCCATCAGCAGTGTATCTGAGCTTTGCTGCCAGTTAAGCCCTAGCGCTGCCCACCAGATAAGGCAGAGAAAAAAAAATTAAAATGGCGAGTTACCTTCAGACCACAAGAGCCCACACTCAACAAGGGCAGGGGTCAGCAAAGGACAAGAAGTTTGTGGTTCGGTGGTAGGTAGTCCAAAATGACAGCCCTATGCCATGTCCTAGTGCTCACTGGGTGTCCAGAAGGTTCTGTTTAGTTATCAATTCAGGCCTTGGTTTCTAGAGGGAATTAAGGAGATGTGTGTTTAGTCTGCCATCTTGACTCTGCACCCTCTGTTCTCACTTTTAAGGAGAATTTTGTCTGCATTTCTTCTAAGACTGATTTGTCCTAGATAATGAAAGCATCAGCTACTCTAGTACATACTTTAGTGTGTGTAGTTACCATAATAATTCTCTTCATTGGTTATAATTCCTTAAACTACACTAAAGGTTAGTTCTTTTTACAGCTAGTTTTTATTACATAATAAATAATCTGTAAAAAGACTCACCAGATAGTACTGGTCTCCCTGCACAATGTGCTGAATCTCATTAAAAATAAGTATTATTATCTAGTCCCCTTATTTAGGACTGACATCTATAATTCACTCTAATACAAGTTAGTTTTCAAATTTTAAAGCTTCCTAATTCCTTGGCCCCATATTCAAACTTGAGAAATTATTATGATTTCCAAATTTATTAGAGTTGGGCTTCTCAAATAACTATTTCCTTAAAAAGTCCTATTTCTTGAGTTTTTTTTCAGATTTATTCTACATTCAGATTACAGGGGAAAGATATCAAAAGAATTGACTTGCCCCTTTCCTTTATTATCTGCAGAAATGGTGCTTTCAGCAATGTTTGAAATAAGAAAAACCCATAGAATTTTACAGATAAGCTCTTCAACCAACATTTTTTAAATTTGCTACTCAATACAATTTGTTGAAATTTTGCTTTCGGCCTTGTATATTTTAAAATTACCTATTTTCGTTTACTTTCTTTTGAGGCTAGGTCACCATTCAAACTGAAGCCTCAAAAGAACATGGGAGGAAAGCCATCCTTGATCTGACATTCATTTGAGGGTGTGCCGAGATATTTAACATGTCAATTTAGTAAATTTTATTTCCCTGAAAGTCTTTATGGAACTGTATGACTCTGAGTTTTAATACTTATCTATGGAGTCCCTGGGTGATGCAAATGGTTAATGCCTTTGGCTGCTAACTAGAAGGTTGGAGGTTTGAACCCACCCCGGAGGTGTTTCAGAAGAAAGGTTTGATGGTCTACTTCTAAAATACACGACACTGTAAACTCTATGGAGCACAATTCTATCATGACACTTATGGGGTTGCCATAGGCTAGATGGAATGAGCTAAAAATGCAGTTTTCATATCATAAGGTAATTGCCTACCATGAAATCATAGCATGCCCAGCTAGCATTGAATTTGGAGTCAGGCTTGATCCATTACTGGCTAGCAAATGGTAAAGATGTCAGGAAAACACTGTTACATCTGTGCCACCTTATGATTTCCAGTAACTAGAAATGAAAGAACTTAAACTCTTTAGTAATAATTAATTTAAAGACAGTCTCCAGAAATTTTCTAATTCTCAAATATCTGTCCTTCCTGGGGAAATTTCTAAAATTAAAAGTGTCTGTAATTACTGAAAACCAGGAAGCATAGGTGGTGGGTACTCATGCCATGGGGTAAGATTTCAATTTAATTTTGTATAATGAATGAAAGGAAGCAATGAATGAGTGGATAATGTTAATTATCTGAAGGAACTATTTCCACCCAATATTCAATGTAAGAAAAAAATGGGGTAAAATGATATAGCCAGCCAAGCCAAGTGCCGTCGAGTCGGATCTATTAACAAACATGGCCTAAATGGTCACAGCTTTACCAGTTGGTAGGTATAAAGGATACTACACTAACATGCTGCTTAGTAGACCCCAGTATTTGAAGACAAAACTCCAACCCCACTCCCTAAAAGGCCCCTAAGAGTTTAGGTTGTTTTCACTTTTTCCCAGTGTGCTGTTCTCAAACTGCAGCCTCATTACTTCCTTTACTTGCTATTCCCTCCCTCCATAGCAAGCGTGCACAGCTATTTGATGAGTGATGGTGGTGATGACGAGTGCCGTCGAGTCGGATCCGACTCAGATGGTAGTGATACTGAGCCTCAAGTCGGTCACAGTAGCTCTATAATCTGTGGCAGAAGGGTTGGGGAGGGAGCAGTGGAGATGTTTGTACTTAGCCAGAAATTCTCTCTTCAAGACTTCAAAAACCGTTGCTCAGAATTAAGGATGGGTAAAAATAAGCTCCAATCTTCCCCTTGTGTTCTTTTTAAAATAGCTATCTTTGTCTTTGTTGAGCCCTGGTTAAGAGTTCAGCTGCTAAACAGCAGGCTGGCATTGTGAATCCACCAAGTGCTCCTTAGAAACACTAGGAGGCAATTCTACTCTGTCCAGTGGGTCACTACGAGTCAGACCCAGCTCTGTCGTAATGGGTTTGGTTTGGCTGTTTTTTCTTTGTTAGACACTCTTGTACACGGTCTTTCTATCCCAGCACTCTGTGAAAATCTCTATCCATGTTATTTTCAGACGGATTTTCTTGGGGATTACCAATACAGCCATTTTTACAAAGAACATTCATTTTGGACTCAGCTTGGATACGGTATAATAAGTTTTACTCCTAACTCCTTCTGAGTGATATTTTACAATAGGGTAGAACAGACACAGAAAAAGTGACACACCCTCAATGTCAAAGCAGAGGAAGGAAGCAGATGACAGAGATATTAGCATTTAGCTTGCAAGAAGACTGTAGCAGACGAGCAAATCTTCGTCTATGTATAAAAGGGAAGGGAGCATTCCAGAGTTAGTTAAAAAGAAAGCAATAATAATAGTATTATTTACTGAAGTGGAAAAAAAAATGGTGTGGGCACTTTACCCGCATTAACCCTAAGCCTTGCAACAGTCTCTCAGGGTGAGTCGCACTCTCCTTACTTTAAAGACGAGGAAACTAAGACCCAAAGACGCATACTACTTTGCTCCAAATCACACAGCTAATGAGTGTCACAGTCTGGACTTAAAGCCAATTCTGCCTAACTCCACTTGTGGAGATTCCAGAGCCTCACATGATGTCTGGCACTGGCAGTTTATGAGAAATCTCTAGGAAACAAGATAGGAAGGAAGAGGAGAGGAAGGAAGGAAAGAAGAGAGGTAGAATCAAGGAAGGAAATACAAAGTGAGATCCCTTTCTTAATTGTTTTTGTCCAGTATCTGGAGATCTCAGTACTAAGGATTACAATTAAAATCTCACAGAGCAGGAAGAGATATAGTTCTTCTATTCTGCCCATTTCACAGATAAAGAAATAGAGGCTCAGAAAAGTGAAGCTCCAAGTTATCTCAGTGTAAAAATGAAGACAAGCACCAAATCATGAGTTGCAAGGATTGCCTTCCAGACCCTGCATTTAGGAAGAAGGTGGTCACACAGAGAGGAGGATACTTCCTCAAATTTTCAGTTTGTTTGAATAGAGTTGAGCATGTTAAAAAAAACTCAGAAAGTCTTCCAAGAACCTGGCATGTAAAAAGATAGAATTGATAACCAGAAACATCTTGGCCTTACGAGGTCAGTAAAATGACCTCACAGAGAAGTTGCTGATACTCATACTTTGAGTGCTGCAATTTTGCCAACCAAGAGAGAAAAAGAAAGAGAGAGAGAGAAATGATGCTTTTCTGATAAGAGAGGAATGACGCTTTGGGTTGCTAAATCCAAGACAATCTACTTACCCTTTCTAATTAGTACCCACCTGAAGTGGCAGATGTCACATGAAGAGTGAGCTTGCAAGAGATGTCTTAGCTGCCTAGGATAATGCTGAAGCAACAATAAGGTAAAGATTTCCCCTTAAGTTTCTCTCTGGTGGGACATATTGGTGATGAAAATCAGTATTTTTTTATTAAAAAAAACTTTTCTATGGGCATATAAGCTGAACATATAAGGCCACTGAAACAAGGCTATTCCTGTCTGCTCTGCCCACTGTCTCAATTCTAGATGGTTTGGGATTTGATTCATAGAGGTAGTTGGGTTTGGGTTCAAAGAACAAAGACTTCTTTGTTTTCTGGGGAGTTTGAGGCTGAGGTAATACAGCACATTTATAGAACCCTCCCCAAGGGGGAAAATGACAGGCTTTCCTCTAAGAAATAATTGCTTCTGGAATGATAAGAAGGGAACTTACTCTTGCATAAGCATGTCTGTCGTAACTTGTTATAATTTTTGTTTTTAGTTTGCTATTTTAGACCAGATGGTATAAATCACCATATTCCAACAGTTTAACTTTGTTCAGCTATGTTTGATTTTCTGGCATACTAAATCTAACCTAAGTGTTAAAATAAATTGGAGCCAAGCTTTATATTCAAACAAATTTCTTCAAAGTCATAAAACTCTACCTTGTTTGAAAATGAGATTGTTGTTTACCAGCTTGAAAAGATTATTAACTATATTATCCGTTGTTTCCAATAGGATAGCATTTATGTTAAACCCAAACTTTAAAGAAATTAAGTTAGTCTAATATGGACACTTAATACTTTAAAATACTCTACACTTTAAAAACGTGTAGAGTGTGGTCACAAATAGCTTTCATTCCTTGGAACTGCGTATGTACCTCATACATTATTGTACTCGTGTCAGGAAGTGATAAACAGAGAGCTAGCTGCTACGACTCATTTTGGTTTTTTTCTCTGTAGGTTTGCATTTAATCTACCTAAACAAGCCCTGATGGCACAACGGTTAAGTACTCTTCTGCTAACTGAAAAGTCAGCAGTTCAAATCCACCAAGCACTTGGTGGGAGAAAAGAACTGGCAATCTGCTCCCACAAGGATTAATCAAAAAAGCAAAACCTATTGCTGTAGAGTCGATTCTGACTCACAGCAACCACATAGAACAAAGAATTGCCACATAGAGTTCCCAAGACTGTAATCTTTATAGAAGCAGTTGAGTGTATCTTGCTCCTGCAGAGCAGTTAGTGGGTTCACACCACTGACATTTCGGTTGGCAGCAGAAGCTTAACCACTGTACCTTTGGGATTCCAGAAGACCCAAGTCAGCAGTTCTACTCTGTCCTACAGGGTCGCTGAATCAAGATCAACTCAGGGACACCTAACAGCAACAACAACAACCGAAGCTGACTTTTGAGTGCATTTCTCCTCACATTAATTCTGTGACATAGACAATATTTCTTCCATTTAAATCCAGGTCCCGGTTTTTCATTTCTTCCTCTTTCAGGTTCCTAGCAAATCATTCAGAATATGTTTTAAGAATCTACTCTGCACACCGTCACATGCATATGATTACACACACATACAAGGTCTGACAATTACGTTAGCGAGCTTGCCACCATGCTCTTACGTTGGCAGCACTGTACAAACAACTCAGTAAGAATTCATAACCTTGGTTTATCAGAGTCTCACAGCAGTGTTTGTGTCGACATGTGGCAATGTCTTGCTGGGTGGCATGCATTATTGTTGTTGCATGTTTTTGTGTGCTGTCACAAGAATGTCAGACCTTGAATTAGAGAAATAAATATTAAATTTCTTGTTAAACTTGGCAAGAGCAAAAGAGAAATCAGGGAAATGTTAGTCTGAGTTTATAGGCATAATGCCATGAAGAAAATGGCAGTGTGCAAATGAATTAAACATTTTTCTGAGGAAAGGGAAAGCATCATTGTCACTGCCTTCATGGAATCTAGATATTTAGGAAAACTCTTAGCTTTTGGTGTAGTCCAGCAGTGTTAATATTCCTTCTACTGTGTGCTTTCACTTCCTTCACTTAACCCAATTCCTATCTACTATCCAATCTATAAACACCCCTCCTTTCTCTGTCTTGCAATAATCAAAGATTATTTTCTTTATGTTTAAAGTTTTTCCTGAGTCCTCGTGATAGTGGTCTCGTACAATATTTGTCTTTTTGCAACTAATTTCACTCAGCATAATGTCTTTCAGGTGACTCTTTTATGTTTCCCAAGATAATTATTTTTTTATCATTGCATAGTATTACATTGTGTGACAATACCCTAGTTTGTTTATCAGTTCATCTGTTATTGGGCACCTAGGTGGAGTCCACTTTTTGCTATTGTGGACAGTGCTGCCCTAAATATTGGTATGCATTTATCTATTTGTGTAACAGCCCTTATTTCTCTAAGATGTAATCAAAGCAGTGGGATTGCTAGATCATACAGTATTTCTATTTCTGACTTTTTAAGAAAGCACCAGTTCAATTTCCAAAGTGGTTGTAGCATTTTACATTCCCACCAACGGTGTAAAAGAGTTCCAGTCTCTCCACAACCTTTCCAACATTTATTGTTTTGTGATTTTTGGATTAATGTCAGCATTGTTGGGATGAGATAGTATCTCATTGTAGTTTGATTAGGATTTCTCTAATAGTTAATGATCTTGAGCATTACCTCATGTATCTTTCAGCTGCCTATATGTCTTCTTTGGTGAAGTATCTGTTCATATCCTTTGCCTGTTTTTTAATTGGGTTATTTGTCTTTGTCTTGTCGAGGTTTTGCAGTACCTTACAGAATATGAAGATTAGACACCAATCAGATTTGTGTTTGCCAAAACTTTTTCCCAGACTGTAAGTAGTCTTTTTGCTCTTTTGGTTAAGACTTTGGATGAGCCTAAGTGTTTGATTCTTAGCAGTTCCTATTCATCTATTTTCTCTTCTGGTGTTTGAGTGTTTTTAGTAAAATTCTATAGTCTGTTTATGCCACGTATTAAGGATCCCAGCCTTGTACTTATTTTTTCTTCCAAGATATTTATCGCTTTAGATTGTATATTAAGGCCTTTGGTCCATTTTGAATTAGTTTTTGTGCATGGTGTGAGACAAGAGTATTTCATTTTGGTTTTGCAGATGTAGATCCAGCTTTGCCAATACCACTTTCTGAAAAGACTGTTTTATCCCTAGTTCACAGACTTAGAGCCTTTGTCAAACATCAGCTGCACATAAGTGGCTGATGTTTTACCTGGATCCTCAATTCTGCTTCATTGATCTATGGATCTGTTTTTGTACAAGTATCATGCTGTTTTGACTACCATGGCAATATAATAGGGTCTAAAGTCAGGTAATATGAAGCCTCACATTTTGTTCCTCTTCTTCAGAAATGCTTTACTTATACAGGGATTCATCTCATTCCATGTGAAGTACTGATTTGTTTCTCCATCTCATTAAAAAAAAATGACACTGGAATAGGTTTGGGGATTTCATTGTATGAATAGACTGCTTTGGGTAGATTAGACATTTTCAAGATGCTAAGTCTTCCTATCTGTGAGCAGGGTAGCTTTCTCCACTTATGTAGGTTTCTAGGTTTCTTGCTTTCTTGTAGTAGAGTCTTATAATGTACTTTGAGTAGGTCTTTTGACATCTCTGGCTAGACTTATTCCTAAGTATTTTATCTGCTGGGCTATTGTAAATGTTATTGATTTGGTGATTTCTTCTTCGATGATCTATTTGTGGGGGTAATGGAATCCCACTACTTTATTTATCTTATATCCTGGCATTTTGCTAAACTCTTCAATTAGTTCCAATAATTTTTTTTTTATTGTGGATTCTTTCTAGGGTTCTGTGTGTATAAGATCATAACATCTTCATACAGAGATACATTGACTTATTCCCTACCAATTTGGAGTACCTTTATCTCCTTCTGTAGCCTGAAGGCTCTGTCTAGAACCTCGAGCCGAACGTTGGGTAAAACTTATGACAATGGCATCCTTGTCTGGTTCCTGCTCTCAAGAGGAATCTTTTCAGACTGTCTTCAGGTAGGGTGTTGTTGGCTACTGGCTTTGCATAGAAGATCCTTATTATGTTGAGTAATTTCCCTTCTGTTCCTATTCTGCTAGAGGTTTTTCACATAAATGGCTGTTGGACTTTGTCAAATGCCTTTTCTGCATCAATTGATAAAAATCAAGTGATTCTGATCTTTTGTTTTATTTATGAGTTTGACTACATTGTTCTTCTAATGTTGAACCATCTGTGCACCCCTGGTATGAATCTCAATTGGTCACAGTGATTTATTTTTTTGATATGTTGTTGAATTCTATTGCCTAGAATTTTGTTGAGGATTTTTACATCTAAGTTCATGTGAGATATTGGTCTGTAAATTTCCTTTTTGTTCTATCTTTACCCGGTTTTGGTATCAGCATTCTGCTGGCTTCATAGAATGATTTTTGGAATATTCCATCCTTTTCTATGCTGTAAAATACCTTTAGCAATAGTAGTGTTAATTCTACCCTAAGAGTTGTTTGTTTTCTAATATTTAATTATGACTGAGTGAAATTACACAATCGAAATTAAATTTGCATGCCAGCCTATCTGCAGCTTCTTCTTCTCTCCTGGTCTGGTGACAGCACACTCCTCCTTTTTGTTCTATATATGTTGTATCCCCTTAACAATCTCCTGTCTTTTCCTCTCCTCTCCTCTCCCTTCTATTAAGAGACCAGCAGGATAGCATCCTATAGATGCATAGAACCACAATGCACATGCAATTTATGGATAGATTGTGTCCCTGTGTCCAGTCCATTCCTGTCTGAAGAGGTGACCTCAATAATATTTTCTGGTCATGGGAAGCAGCAAGTCTAGGGGTCATGCACCCAGGGTAATGCCCAGGCTGCCAGACCATCAGTTGCAGTCTTTTAGTTCTTGAGGTGCACCCTTCTTTTTTTCCCATGTGGCCACTGGGACTCAATGTTGTGTGCCCCATTATGACTGTCTTTGGTGGTGGCCAGGCACCATCTGATTTGATTCTTCTGGTCACATGTTGTTACACTCAACCATCCACATGGGTCCTTCTGTCTCCTGGGCTCTATTTTCCTCTTTTTGTTGTTGATGTTGTTCTTGGTGATCATCTGTTCTAGATGAGTTGGGACCATTTGATGTACTTCACATTGCAGCTTGCTAGCTTTTGAGACACTAGATGCTACTCGCCAACATGGACTGCAGAAGACTCTCTTAGCAATAGACTAGTTATGCCAACTGGCCATGATGTTCACAGAGACCATAATTCCCAGATCCCTGCCCCTGATACTCTATCCTTGTAATGTCGGATTAGGATTAGAAGAGTTTTCAGTTATGCTAAGATCTGGTTAAGTTCTTTCTACTATGTGCTGTCACTTCTTTTACCCAGCCAAATTTCTATCAACAATGTAATGTATGACCAGCCCTCTCCCACTGTCCCCACACTTGCAGCCATCAAAGAGTCTTTTCTTCCATACGTAAGTCTATTTTTAAGTCCTTATATTGGGGGTCTCATACAATATTTGTTCTTCAGCCACTGACTGGTTTCTCTGAACGTAATGTCTTCCAATTGAAACTAGGTTATGAGATGATTTCTAAAATCATTGTTCTTTATCATTGCACGGTGTTCCACTGAGTGTATGTACCACAGGTTGTTTATCCATTTATCTGTTGTTGGGCATCTGGGCTGATTCCAGCTTTTTGCTATTGTGCTGCAATAAACATTTATGTACATGTATCTGTTCATATGACTGCCCTTGACTCTGTATGATATATTCCAAGCAGTGGGATACTGGATCAAAGGATATATCTATTTCCAGCTTTTGAAGGAAACTCTAAATTGCTTTCCATAGAGGTATACCATTTTGCCACCCTACCAGCAGTGTAGGAGAGTTCCAATCTCTCCACAGCCTCTCCAGCATTTGTTGTTTTGTATTTTTTGGATCATGGCCAAACTTGTTGGGGTGAGATAGTATCTCATTGTAGTTTTTATTTGGATTTCTGTAATAGATAATGACCGTGAGCATTTCCTCATGTGTTTTTCAGCTGCCTGGATGTCCTCTCTGGTGAACTGTCTGCCCGTCTCCTTTACCCATTTGCTTAATTGGGTTATTTACCTGTCTCTTGTTGACATTTTATAGTGCCTTGTAGATTATGGAGATCAGACATCAGTCCAACACATAGTTGACAAATATTCTTTCCCATTCTGTAGGTGGTCTTTTAATTCTTTTGATAAAGTCTTTCAATGAGTTAAAGTGTTTGATTCTTAGTAGTTCCCATTTATCTATTTTCTGTTGGTTGTGCTTTTTCAGATTTTGGAGTCTGTATAAGTTGTGTTTTAAAACTTCCATTGTTGACCCTATTTTTTCTTGCACGATCTTTATCGTTTTAGGCTTGATATTTAGGTCTTTTATCCAATTTGCGTTATTGTGTAAGGTATAAGATATATGTCTTGTTTCAGTTTTTTTGCAGATGGGGATCCAGTTTTGCCAGCACCATTTGTTAAAGAGATGGTTTTTACCCCAGTTTAAAATCTTAGGCCCTTTGTCAAATATAAACTGTTTGTAAGAGGGTGGTGGCATCTCCGGGGTCTCAACTCTGTTCCATTTGTCTATACATCTCTTTTTGTACCAGTACCAGGCTGTTTTGACTACTGTGGCATGTGAAATAGGTTCTGAGGTTGGGTAGCGTGAGGCTTCCCTCTGTGTTCCCCGAATTCAGTAGTGCTTTGCTTACCCCGGGTTTCTTTCCTTTCTAAACAAAGTTGGTGGTTTGTTTGTCCATCTCATTAAAAAATGTCACTGGAATTTGTATTGGGATTGTATTGTATATGCAGATTGCTTTGGGTAAAATAGACATTTTCACAATGTTAAGTCTTCCAATCCAGGAGCAGGATAGGTCTCCATTTATGTAGGTTTCTCTTGGTTTCTTGCAGTAAGGTCTTGTAGTTCTCTTTGAATAAGTCTCTTGTTTCTCCAATTAGACTTGTCCCTATGTATTTTATCTTCCTGGGGGCCAACTTGACGGCACTTGGCTGGCTTTGGCTAGGGGCTACAGTAAATGTATTGATTTGGTGATTTCTTCTTTGATGATCTCTTTGTTGGTGTAAAGCTATCTTACTGATTTACTTATGTTTATCTTACATCCTGATATTTTGCTGAACACTTCTCTTAGTTCAAGTAGTTTATTTATGGATTCTTTAGGATTCTCTGCATATACAATCATATCATCTGCAAATAGGGAGATTATTACCCCTTTTTTGCCAGTGCAATGCCCTCTATTTCTTTGCCTTATCTAATTCCTCTGGCCAGAACTTCTAGGACAATGTTGAATAGGAGAGGTGAGAGTGAGCATCCTTGTCTAGTTCCCATTCTCATGGGGAATTCTTTCAGTCTCTCTCCATTCAGGATGATGTAGGAGGTTGACTTTGCATAGATACCCCTTATTGAGTTGGGGAATTTCCCTTCTGTGCCTATTTTGCTAAGACTTTTTAGCAAGAATGAGTGTTGGACTTTGTCAGATGCCTTTTCTGAATCAATTGAAAAAATTAGGTGATTCCTTAGTGTTTTTTATGCAGTTGATCACATTAATTGTTTTTCTGTTGAACCAGACTTGTGATGCAAGTACCACAGTATGAATCCAACTTGGTCATGAGGAATTATTTTTTTGATGTTTTGTTCACTTCTGTTGGCAAGGATTTTGTTGAAGATTTTTGCAACTAAGTTCGGGAGTGATATTGTCTATAATTTTCTTTTATAGTGGCATCTTTTCTTGGCTTTGGTATCAGGATTATACTGGCTTCATAGAATGAATTTGGGAGTATTCTATCCTTTTTTATGTTGTGAAATAATCTCAGTAGTATTGGAATTAACTCTTCTCTGAAAGTTTGGTGGAATTCTCTGGTGAAAATATATGGGCCAGGACTTGTTTGGTCGGTAGTTTTTTGATGACTTCTTCAGTCTCTTCCTTTGTAATGGGTTTAAGTTGTTCTACTTCTCCTTGTAATAATTTTGGTAAGTGATGTGAATCTAGAAATTTTTCCATTTCCCCCAGCTTTTCAAATCTGTTAGAGTACAGTCTTTCATAAAATTCTGTTATGACACTTTTGATTCAGTTGGGTCTGTTGTCACTTCTCCCACCTCATTTCTTATTTGGGCCATGTGTTTCCTCTCCTATAAGCTTAGCCAATTGTTATCAATTTTGTTGATCTTTCAAAGAACCAGATTTTGGTTTTGTTAATTTTTTCAATTGTTCTATTCTCTAATTCAATTAGTTCTGTTCTAATCTTTATTATTTGTTTTCTTCTGGTGACTGAGGGGTTCCTCTGTTTCTCTTTCTGCTTATTTAAGCTGTAGGGTTAATTCTTTGTTTTGTGTCCTTTCTTCCAGGTGTGTGCATTTACAGAGATAAATTGACCTCTGAGCACTACTTTTGCTATATCCAATGTGTTCTCATAGGATGTGTTTATATTCTTATTTGAATTGATAATTTCATCTTCGATTTCTTCTATAACTCATGGCTTTTTGTTGTTCGATTTACATGAATTCAAGTTTCTATGTTTTTTCTGCTATCGATTTTGACTTTTATGGTTTTATGATCTAAGAAGCTGCTTTGCAATAATTCAGTGGTTTGAAGTTTTTGAGACTTGCTTCATGTCCTAACACGTGGTCTATTCCGGAAAATGTTCCATTTATATTGGAGAAGAAGGTGTAGCTGTCTGTTGATGGATAACAAGTTCTGTATATGTTGATGAGGTCTAGTTGGATAATTGTCACAATAAGATCTTCTGTGTTTTTACTGAGCTTTTTTCTGGATGATCTGTCCATTACTGAAAGTGGAGTGTTTAAGTCTCCAACTATTATTATGGAGTGATCTATCTCATTTTTCACTGTGGCCAGTGTTTGAGTTCCAGAAATCCTGCATCTGGGAAGTTTTTTTATTCTTTATTTTGGGAGTTTTTCACAGACATGGTGGGCTATTTCCTTAAATGGTTAGAGATGGATTGTTGCCTTCAGGCCATCTATAGGCTGTTTAGTTTCTATGGTGTTACCTCAACAAGAGCTGAGGCTTAGTTCTGACAGACGAGTTGGTCACTAGCCACCTCTGTGTACTCTAGTGACTGGTCCCAGTGGACTCTCTGGAGTGAAAGGCTCTACCTCCTAGCTGGAAACAAAGACACTCTACTCATGGAGTCACTGGGGGGCCATCAACTGACACTATGATGTGGATCAGTAAAGGCTGGAAGAGATGGCCCCAGGCCACTCAGCAGTTATTCTGTAGGCAATCTTATTTTAAAAATTCAGGAGCTATCCAACAGCTGTGAAAATCAGTCAGGCTGTCAGGTGTGGCAGGCCTCATCTTCTAGCTGACAACAGAAGCAACTCTTCAGCCATCCCCAGATGCTATGACATAGTTCAAAGTAGGACAGGGTTATAGCTTTGCTACCATCCTCAGCCGGGCCCTACCCATATTGTAACACTGTGCTAAACAGAGCCTTTCTGCTGGAAAAGTGCTTTCTGGACTGACACTGCTTCTCAGCTTGGGAACTATCCCCTGCTGAGGCCTCCAGTTGGGTGACTACACCTCCCAGCCAACCAAGATGGCATCCCAGCTGAGCTGCCCTTCACACTGTGAAATAGCAGAATCCATGGCAGAGCTCAGAAAGGGGGGAGCAGTGGTGTCCTCCATCAGGGCTGGACTCTCAGAATGTGGCTATCCCACACACTCTCTCTGCTGCACTATACATTGTTTACTTTATCATTGCAATTCAACATGTTTGCTGGTTCATGTCACCACTCACTTCCTGGATAAGAAAAACACTTCAGTACCTGCAGTCTGCCCAAGTGGCAAGTCAGTAGGAGTGAGGCTCAGTGCATTCTGCCTCGTCAGAGAGAGGCAGTTTCCCATTTAGTGATGTGTAGTCCAATTTGACAACCCTATGTTGTATCCTAGGGCTCCCTTGGTGTCCAGAGTGTTCCATTCAATTATCAATCCAGGCCTTAGTTTTCAGATGGAATGGGAGAGACGTATATCTAGTTCACCATCTTGGCTTCACTTCTGGACCAGGAGTTAGCACTCAGAAACAACCCTGTCCTAGTTCCACCTTCTCAGTTTATCTGTAAAATTTTTTGATTCTTTGCTTTGGGGGTTTTCTGAGGCCGTGGTGGTCTGCTTCTTTAAATGATTAGACATTGATTGTGGTTTACAAACCATCAGAAAGTTGTAATTTTTTGTTCAATTATTGTGTTCTAATTTATATATGTGTGTGTATATATATACATACACATATTCAATTAAGTTTTTGGTATCTAAATATTCTGGTCATTTGAGCTACACTGACTACTGCAGACTTACAGATTTCAATGTCCTGTAAATAGATGGGTTACAACTGTGCATGTGCTTAGAAAGATAGGAGCAGATGCCAGCTCAATGGATCTGGCAGAACTTTTTTCTTCCCGACTATTTGTTCCCCTCTCCAAGTTCAGGAGAATAACTCAGGACATGGGAGTAAGATGTCCCACTTCTGAACTAGTTAGTGTATCAGAGTTTAGCAGAGAAGAGTGGGGAAGTCCTGGGGGAAAGGAGAAAAATGAGTACATAGGAAAGATTTTGACTTTGCTTATGATGCTCAGGTAAAAGTCCTTTGTGATTCTGTAGGTTCAACCTCCCAAAGCTCAGCTTCCTCACTGAGAAAAATGTGCTCTGCTTGTAGCCCTGCTGCTGTGTTTGAACACTCACTACCATACCATGGCTCCACTTGGTTGACTGTGGCAGGTCCCTCTGAAGGGTGTAGATTTAAATCTCACCAAAGTAGTTGCCTCTGGACCTGCTTTGTCCTCACTGTCACCCTGTCTGATCTCTTAGCTTTCCATGTGATGTTCAGGACTCCTAAACTTTCCTGTATGATCCACTCAGTTGTTTTTCTGGTTTTTTTGTTGTTGTTGTTGCTATTGTTGTTAGAGTGATCAGAAAATACTGTACCATCTTAGTTCTATCCTCTCCTCTCCTTGTGTTTTTTCATGTTTGTTTTGTTTTTTACTTTTTCATTGCAATTCTAGTTAGTCCATTCCTATATCTAGATCTCAGTAGAGTCCATTGGTAGTTGTGTAATCTCTCTCTCTCTCTCTCTGTTCGCCTATACTCAGCATATATACCAGGCCATAAAGTTTGTTTAAAAAATATATGCATCTGTAGTTTACAGTCTGTGTATTTGTCTTTGCTAGCAGTTTGTTAAATTGCCATGCATTAAGGCAATATACAAAATAAGCCAGCTAAGCCTTATGTATCCTATCTAAAACATCCCTAGTCTTCCAATCATGGGGTCCCTACTCATTTCAGGGATTCTGTTTTTACAATTGTCTGCACACAGACATTCACTGCCAATGAATTTATAAAAAGAAATATGTTTGTCCAGATGTACATCATCATCCCATGGCTTAGCAGTATTCCTTGAGCCTAGCAGTCACTACATATTTGGTGCTTTTATATTTTTGAAATGAAAAACGAGGAGGAAAGGAGAGAGTGCTAATGAAGTAACACAAAGCAGAACAGCAAATACAAATAAGATTTTCTTCATTGTCTTTGGAAAGACCTAAAATTTAATAGAAGACATCAGATCATAAAATCTAACATCATAAGGAAAAAAAATTAAGTTCTGTTTTAGTTTAATTCAGTAATTTCTCAAGTAAGACATTTATTGCAATTCTGGCCAAGGTCTTTAAAAACAATTTTTGAATGCTAATATTTTCACCTTTTGTGTCTTAATGTTATTGTTAGTGGTTGTCGAGTTGATTCTGTGCATAGCGACCCTATGTGAAACAGAACAAAACACTGCCCAGTTCCATGCCATCCTCACAATCCTTGCTATTTCAGTATATTGCTACAGCCACTGTGCCAGTCCATCTCATTGAGGTTCTTCCTCTTTTTCTCTGACCCTCTACTTTTCCAAGCATAATGACCATTTCTAAGGATTGGCCCCTTCTAATAACAAGTGCAAAATATGTGAGACGGAGTCCTGCTATCCTTCCTTCTAAGGAGTATTCTGGCTGTAGGTCTTCTAAAATGAAATCTTCTCAGTCTTCTGACAGTCTGTAGTATATTTGAAGGTCTCTATGAAAGTTCTATTTTAGTTTCCAAATCTTTATTTTAGATGTAAGGAATCATCATCTCAATTTTATACAAAAAATATTTATTTATTCAACAAATATTTATTCACGGATTTTAATATACTGGGCTCATACACTCAGGTGGCAGGAAACAGACAATAAACATGTCAAATATATTAGAGGACTATAAATGTTATATCAAATAGAAATAGTAAATGAAGGTAAGGAGTATTAAGGATGTCAGAATTAAAAGACGGCTGTAATTTTAAACAGGATGGCTAGAGTGGATCTGCTTGTTAAGGTGGTGACGTCAAAGAAGTGACTTAGCTAAACAGTAGTTGGGAAGTAAATATTCTTGGGAGAGAACATAGCCAGGACTAAGTTCCAAAGATGAGAGTTTGCTGGTATGTTGCAAAAAAATTAAGAGGGCCAGTATAGCTGAAGTTGTGTGACCAAAGGGAAAGTAGTAGGAGATGAGACCAGAGAACTAATAGAGGTGCCAGATGATGAAAGTACTTTCTAGGCATTTTAATGACATTGATTTTCTAAGTGAAATGTGGATGCATGAGAGAATTTTTGACCAAAGAGCACTATGACTCTACTTACACTTTGAAAAGATAGCCTAGGAGGTAACATTGCTAATGAACCACAGAGAGGCAAACACAGAAGCAAGAAAATCAGTTAAGAGGCCATTATAGTTATCCACATGAGAGGTAAGAGATAATGACAGCTCAAATCACAGAGGAAACAATGGAAATGGTAAAAAGTGATTATACTGGGTGTATTTTCAGGATTCCAACAATGGGACTTTCTGAGAGATGGCTATCTGCTGCAAGAGAAAGAAGAGACTAAAGAATGACTCTAGGGTCATCTAAGCAAGTTGAGAGATGAATTGGTTATCAACCAAAATGGGAACAACTCTAAATAGGGCAGATTTGAGGGGAAAGAACAAGAGCTCAATTTTAGACATGTTGAGTGTAAGATGACTATTAGAAATCCAAGTAGAAATGGCAGGTAGGCACTTGCAAAAATGAGTCTGGAGTACAAGTTGTTGTTGTTAGGTGCCATCGAGTCAGTTCTGACTCATAGTGACCCTAGGAACAACAGAACAAAACACTGCCAGGTCTTGCACCATGTCCACAGTCGTTTTTATGCTTAAGCCCATTGTTGCGGCCGCTGTGTCATTCCATCTCATTGAAGGTCTTTCTCTTTTATGCTGATCCTCCACTCTACCAAGCATGATGTCCTTCTGCAGGGACTAATTCTTCCTGACAGCATGTCCAAAGTATGTAAGACGCAGTGTTGTCATCTTTTCTTCCAAGGAGCACTCTGGTTATACTTCTTCCAGAACACATCAGTTAGTTTTTTTGGCAGCCCATGGTACAAGTAACATATTTCTCCATTACTGCAATTCAAAGGCATCAATTCTCCCTCTGTCTTCCTTGTTCATGGTCTAGCTTTCACATGCATAGGATGCGATCAAAAATGCCATGGCTTGGGTCAGACGCATTTTAGTCTTCAAGGTGACATTTTTACTTTTGAATACTCTAAAGAGGTCCTTTGTGCAGATTTCCTCAGTACAATGCATCTTTTGAATTCTTGACTGCTGCTTCCATAGGTACTGGTTGTGGACCCATGTGAAATGAAATCCTCGACAGCCTCAATCTTTCCTCCACTTATGACAATGTTGCTTACTGGTTCAGTTGTGAGGATTTTTGTTTTCTGGATGTTGAGGTGCAATCCATACTTGAGGCTTGGTCCTCGATCTTCATCAGTAAATATCTCAAATCTTCATTTCCAGCAAGTAAAGTGGTGTCATCTGCGTAATGCAGGTTGTTAACAAGTCGTCCTCCAATCCTGATGCCTTGTTCTTCTTTGTATAATCCAGCTTCTTGGGCTTATTGGCTTGGCATACAGATTAAGAAGGTATGGTGGAAGGACACAACCCTGATGCACACCTTTCCTGACTTTAAACCATGCGGAGTCCCCGTGTTCTGTTCTCACAACTACTTCTTTTTCCATATACAGATTCCTTAAGAGCACAATTAGTTGTTCTGGGATTCCCATTCTCCACAACGTTAGCCATATTTTAGTGTGATCCACACACTCAAATGCTTTTCCATAGTCAATGAAACACAAGTGAATATCTTGCTGGTATTCTTCGCTTTCAGCCAAGATCTGTCTGACTTCAGCGATGATATCCCTGGTTCCACGTCCTCTTCTGAATCCAGCTTGAAGTTCTGGCAGTTCCTTGTCAATATTCTGTTGCAGTCACTTTTGAATGATCTTGAGCAAAATTTTACTTGTGTGTGATCTCAACGATATTGTTCAGCAATTTCCACATTCGGTTGGATCATCTTCCTTTGAATGCGCAGAATTATGGACCTCTTCCAGTCAATTGGCTAGGTAGCTGTCCTCCAAATTCCTTGTCATAGATAAGTGAGCACTTCCAGCACTGCATCTGTTTGTTGAAATATCTCAATTGGTATTCCTTCAATTCCTGGAGCCTTATTTTTTGCCAGTGCCTTCAATGCAGCTTCAACTTCTTCCTTCAGTATCATCAGTTCCTGATCATATGTTACCTCTTCAAATGGCTGAACATAGACTAGTTCTTTCTGGTATAATGACTCAGTGTATTCCTTCTGTCTTTTTTTGGTGTTCCCTGCGTCTTTTAATAATTTCCCTGTAGAATCCTTCACTATTGAAACTCGAGCCTTGCATTTTTTTCTTCAGTTCTTTCAGCTTGAGAAATGCAGAATATGTTCTTCTCCTCTGGTTTTCCATTTCCAGCTCTTTGTACATGTCATTATACCTTTTTTTGTCTTCTTGAGCTGTCCTTTGAGATCTTCTATTTAGGTCTTTTACTTCACCAACCCTTCCTTTTGCTTTGGCTGCTCGGCACTCAAGAGCAAGTTTCAGAGTCTCTTTTGACAGCCAATTTGGGCTTTTCTTTCTTTCCTGTCTTTTTAATGACCTCTTGCTCTCTTCATGGATGACGTCTTTGATGTCATTCCACAATTCATGTGGTCTTCTGTTATTAGTGATCAACACATCAAATCTATTCTTAAGATGTCTTTAAATTCAGGAGGGACTTACTCAAGGTCATACTTTGGCTGTTATGGACTTGTTCTAATTTTCTTCAGTTTCAATTTGAGTTTGCATGTAAGCAATTGATGATCCTGGGCCACAGTCAGCACTTGGTCTTGTTCTGTTGATATGGAGCTTTTCCATTGTCTTTTTCCACAGATGTAATCAATTTGGTTCCTGTGTATTCCATCTAATGAGGTCCATGTGTACAGTTGTTTTCTGTGTTGGTTAAAATAGGTATTTGCAATGAAAAAGTTGTTAGTCTTGCAAAATTCTGTTATGCTATTTCCAGCATTATTTCTATCACCAAGTCTATATTTCCCAACTACCAATGCTTTTTCTCTGTTTCCAACTTTTGCATTCTGTCACCAGTAATCATCAAGGCATGTTAATTGCATGTTCAACCAATTTCAGACCACAAAAGCTGCTAAAAATCTTCAGCCTCCTCGTCTTTGGCCTTAGTGGTTGGTGTGTAAATTTGACTAATGGTGGTAATAACTGGCCTTCCCTGTAGACATATGTATGTTATCCTATCACTGACAGCATTGTACTTCAGGTCATATCTCGAAATGGTCTTTTGGATGATGAATGCAACACTATTCCTCTTCAAGTTTTCATTCTCAGCACAGTAGACCATATGATTGTCAAATATACAGAGCCAAAACTGTTCCATTGCCTATGTTTTTGTGTCCCATTTCATTTCTGGCAATTTTTAATTTTCTTAGATTCATACTTTGTACATTCCATGTCCCAATTCTCAATGGCTGTTTGCAGCTGTTGCTTCTCACTTTGAGCCATGCCACATCAGTGAATGAAGATCCCAGAAGTCTTACTCTATCCACATCATTAAGGTCAACTCTACTTTGAGGAGGCAGCTCTTAGTCATTTTCCAAGTGTTTTCCAACCGGGGGGCTCACTTTCCAGCACCCTATCTGACAATGTTTGGCTGCTATTCATAAGGTTTCCCCTGGCTAATTCCTTTCAGAAGTAGACTGCCAGGTCTTTCTTACTAGTCTATCTTAGTCTGGAAACTCAGTTGAAACTTGTCTCCCATGGTTGACACTGCTGATACCTAAATAACAGTAGCATAGTTTCCTGCATCATGGCAACAAACAAGCCTCCACCAACAGACAAGTGGGTGAGTTTACAAGAGTGAGATTTAATCTGGAGTTACAAATTTGGGAGACTTCACCATATAAATGGTATTTCAAGACATGGATTGAACAAGATTACACAGTAGACAGTGAAAATGCAGAAGAGAAAAGGATCAAGGACACAAATAGAAGTTCTCATCATTAGGAGATCAGGAAGAAAGGAGGAACCAGTGAGGGTATATCAGGGACAACAACCAGTAAGGTGGAAACATCCAAAGATATTTTAGGACCTGGAAGGCAAGTAAAAAATATTGCATCAAGAAGGATAACACCATGGTAGGCGAAGTAAGACGAGGACTGAAATTTTACTACTGTATTTAGCAGTGTGAATGTCATTGGTGACAATACTAAGAGCATTTTCAGAGTACTAGGTGCAGTGACAGCTTGACTAGAATAAGTTTCTTATAGAATGAGAATTCAGCATTTATAGACAGTGAGAATAAAGGACTTTTTCAAGAAGTGTTGCTGCAAGGGGAACAAAAGTGGGAAAGTACTAAGAGGAGTGGGAAGAAAACAACTGAGCAAATAAGTAGTAAAATTTGGTTGTTTTTATTGTTGTTGCTAGTCAGCCTCTGACTCAAGTGGACCCCATGCACAAGATTGGACCACTGTTGTCCATAGCATTTTCACTGGCTGCATTTTGGAAGTAGATGGATCACCAGGGCTTTCTCCCTGGTCTGTATTAGTCTGGAAACTCTGCTGAAACCTGTTAAACCTCACAACACACAAACCTCAACTGACAGATAAGTGGTGTCTGTGCTTGAGGTACATTGGCCAGGAATCAAGCTGTGTATCCCACATGGAAGGCAAGAATTCTACAACAGAACCACCACTGCCTTCATGCTATAACTTTAGCATCATCTCCAAAATGGTGGAAAATCCCTTTTGATTAGATTACATTGACTTTGTTATTTAGATAGTATAAAAAGAAAAGTTTTTAAGATCACTTGCTATAATCAGACTCTAGCTGATCAAATACGAATTTAGACATATATTTTTGTATCAAGAATGAACCTTCATAATTCTGTAATCAGCATTTTTTTATTTCAAAAATGAGGAATCCAACACCAGAAATGCTAAGTTGCTTGTTCTAGATTGTAGTTAACGAAAAGCCAAGCCAAGTGCCGTTGAGTCGGATCAAAAACCAAAAACAGAATCTAAAAGTACAGTATTTATTGGTCATAGTATTTTATTTACGTAAAAATGCAACAATATTTGTGTATTAATTTCTTTGGGGGTTATAAAATGTACATGTATTCTTATTTCATATACTTCTTTCCCTTAAAACCATACATTTCACTTGATACTCAGTCCATAAAGAATTATGGCCTCTTTCTGTATCACTCATCTTTTTCTGTCCTCTTCAGGCACTGTAATGTCTGACCCAATGCAATGCAAAGTTCTTCTGGAATGAGGTAATGTAGAAACACAAAAAATAAGTAAAGACATTTGGAGCTACCAGACTCCCTTTCTTCTTATTTTCTCTTCATTCCTATGTTCTACTAACAAATATTTGCCAAGTGATCTTTTTTACAGGTACTATACTATACATTGGGCAAGGAATTTTATTTATTTATTTGTTTGTAAAGGGGGAAACAGTTACAGCTTCAGTTATTCAATACAATGTCACAGGAGCTAAGCCCAACATCCCCCACACATCTATCAGTTTGTCATTCTTTGGTGGCTTGTGTGTGTGATACTGGAAGCCATGCCACTGGTATTCAAATACCAGCCAGATCACCCACAGTGGACACGTTTCAGCTGAGCTTCCAGAATAAGACAGACTAGGAGGAAAGACACAGAAGTCTACTTTTGAAAAGAACTAGCCACTGAAAACCTCATGAATAGCGGTGGATCATTGTTTAATAAAGTACCCAGAGGTAAGCCCCTCTGGTTGGAAGACACTTGGAATACAAGTAGGGAAGAGCTGCATCCCTAAAGTAGAGTAGACCTTAATGACATAAATGGAGTCATACTGTGGGGATCTTCATTTGCTGACAGGGCACAGCACAGAATGAGAAGAAACAGCTGCAAACATCCACTAACAAATGGAACCTGGAAGGTATGAAGTACAAATTTATGAAAGCTGGAAATCAGCAAAAATGAAATTGAATGCATGAACATAGATATCCTAGGCATTAATTAGCTGAAATGGATGGTATGACCCATTTTGAATCAGACAATTATATGGTCTACTATGCTGGGACCGACAACTTGGAGAGGAAAAGCATTGCATTCATCATTAAAACAAACATTTCAAGATATATCCCAAGTACAATGCTGTCAAGTGATAGGATATTATCCACATGCCTAAAAGGAAAATGAGTCAATACGGCTATTGTTCGGATTTATGCACAATTCACTAAGGCCAAATTGAAGATTTTTAGCAACCTGAAACAGATAAAACGTAATCAGAAGGCGTTGGTAATTACCATTTATTGGCATGTGTAAGTAGGAAACAAATCAGAAGGATCAGTAGTTGGAAACTATAATCTTGGTGGCAAAATCAATGCAAGTTGCAAAAGCAACTTCATTGTAAATACATTTTCTCACCAATATAAACAGCATCTATCAATATAAACAGCATCTATACATACAGACCTTGCCTGATGGAATGCACATGATCAAATTAACTACGTCTGTGGAAAGAGACAATGGACAATCTCAATATTATCAGTCAGAACAAAGCCAAGGACCAATTGTGGATCAGACCATCCATTACTTATAAGCAAGTTCAAGCTGAAACTGAAGAAAATTAGAACAAGTCAACAACAGCCAAAGTACAACCCTGAGTATATCTCCCATGGATTTAGTGACTATCTCAAGAATAGAGTTGACACTATGAACACTAATGACCAAAGACCACATGAGCTGTGGCATGACATCACGGACATGATACATGCGAAAAGCAAGAGGTCAATAAAAAGACAGGAGAGAGAGAAAAAAAAACTAAGTGGTTGTCAGAAGAGACTCTGATGCTCTTGATGCTGAGGAGCTAAAGCAAAAGGAAAAAAACGATGAAATAAAAAAACTGAGCAGAAGATTTCAAAGGACAGATTGAAAAGATAAAGTATATTATTACGATGGCATGTACAAAGAACCGGAAATAGAAAACGAAAAGGGAAGAACATGCTCAGCATTTCTTAAGCCAAACTAATGGGGGAAAAAAAAACCTATCAAGCCTCAAGTTGCAATACTATATTGATTCTGTAGGGAAAATATTAAACAACGCAGGAAGCATCAAAAGAAAATGGAAGGAATACACAGTCATTATACCAAAAATGTTCAACCATTTCAAGAAGTAACACACGATCAGGGTCCAATGTTACTGAAGGAAAAAGTCCAAGCTGTACTGAAGGCACTGTCAAAAAAACACAGCTCCAGCAACTGACAGAATTCTAACTGAGATGTTTCAATAAACATATGCAGCACTGGAAACGCTTGCTCATCTTTGCCAAGAAATTTTGAAGACAGCTACCTGGTCAACCAACTAGGAGAGATCCATATTTATGCCTACTTCCATGAAAGCTGATCCAATCGAATGTTACGATATTATTAAATAGCACTATTAATATCACATGCAAGCAAAATTTTGGTGAAGATCATTCAAAAGTGGCAGTATGTTGACAAGGACGTGCCAGAAATTCAAACTGGATTTAGAAGAGGATGTGGATCCAGAAATATCATTGTTGATGTCAGATGGATCCTGGCTGAAAGCAGATAATAGTAGAAAGATGTTTACCTGTGTTTTATTGACTATGCAAAGGAATTCAACTGTGTGGATCATAAAAAACTTATGGATAAAATTGAGGAGAATGGGGATTCTGGCACACCTAATTGTGATAAATCTGTAGATGGATCCAGAGGCAGCTGTTCAAACAGAACAAGGGGATATCACATGGTTTAAAATCAGGAAAAGTGTCAGAGTTGGAGTCTCTCACCATACCTATTCAATCTGTATGCTCAGCAAATAATCTGAGAAGTTAGTCTATATGAAGAAGAACTGGGCATCAAGATTGGAGGAAGACTCATTGACAGTGTTCATTGTGTAGATGACACCATTTTGCTTGATGAAAACAAGGAAGAATTGAACTACTTATTGTTGAAGATCAAAGACCATAGCCTTCGGTATGGATCACACTTCAACCTAAGCTAAGTGCCATCGAGCCGGATCCGACTCTTTAGCCTAAAGAAAACACAAATCCTCACACTTGGAATAATAAGCCGCATCATGATAGACAAAGAGGAGACTGAGTTTATCTGGCATTTCGTTTTACTTGGATACACAATCAACACCTCTGAAAGAAGCAGTCAGGAAATCAAAAGACACATTGCACTGGGCAAATCAATTGCAAAGACCTTTTTGAAGTGTTGAAACTCAAGGATGTCATCTTCAAGACTAAGTTGCTCCTGACTTAAGCCATGCATTTTCAACGACTTCATATGTATGGAAACGCTACACAATGAATAGGGAAGACCAAGGAAGAACTAATGTCTTTGAATTATGAATTTGTTAAAGAATTTGAATACATCATGAATTGCTAGAAGAATGAACAAATCTGTCTTGTGAGGGGTACAACAAGAATGCTCCTTGAAAGTGTGAAGAGTGAGGCTTCCTCTAAGTGTACTTTGGCTATGTTGTGAGGAGGGATGTATCCACGGAGGACACCAAAACTGGTAAGGTAGAGGGGTCAGCAAAAAAGAGGAAAACCTTCAATGAGATGCACTGACACAGCGCCTTCAACAAAGGAGTTCAAGCATAACAATTGTGATGATGGCACAAGAATGAGAAGTGTTTCATTCTGTTGTGTATAGGGTTGCTATGAGTTAGAATCCACTTGATGGCACCTAGCAACAGCAACAAGCTTAAAGTTCTGGTATATTAAGAGCTAAACACAAGTGAGCACGAGTGCCACCGGAACACATCTACACCTATGTTTTCCTAGTTTTTGTCTTACATCAAATTAAAAAAAAAAAAATCAGATTTAGGCATTCTATATCTGTTTATTTCTGTAAAACCACAAATTCCTCCATGTCTTTCTCTTTAACTGGCTTAACTGGTATCAGCATACTTTAATGTCCAGCCCTACTCCATATCAGCTACCAAGCCAGTGGTTCCAACCTGAAATTTTAATAATGATTCTCTCTAATCTTTGAATTTTAGTTTTAGGCATGAAGTTATCATGCAAAGTTCCAGAATTCAGGAAATGCGAAGTGTCAATAATCACTTACTGTTATTGTCAAACACCTATGTAAGATTCCAAAATAAAATTTTGAAATATACTTGATTTCCCCATTTTTTCAAAGTTTATCTTTAAGCCTTTATATACTTATATCTTTACAGTGATTTTGAATTTGACTCTTCTTCACACATGTCATCAAAAATCGCATCTCTCACTTCATCAGCCCATGACTAGATTAGTAAACAACATCTTTAATGATTTCTCCATGTGTAGCTTTTGCTTTCTCTAGTCTGGACACATATCTCACTAAGCACTCCCATAATATCCATCCCCTCTTAGCTAAAAAGCAATATAATGAGTGCCAATTTTGTGCATAGCATATGCTAACCCCACAAGCAATGCTGATGGATATAATATTTGCAAGATATATAGCAAAGGATTACAATTTAGGAAGCACAATATTATGAGCAAATAGAAAACACACACATAGACATGGTTAAGACAAAGAATATCAGTGAACAGTTTACAGGACTCAAACTCCACAGTGACAATAAACATATGGGAGAAAGGCTAATTTCACTTTTAATGAGGGAAATGCAAACAAAGAAAAACAATGATTTAAAAACAAGGAATGATCTTTCATAATAGCATCAACAAAATATCAAAAGTCTTATAATCGTCTATTAGAGAAAATATTGAGAATATGATGCATGTATGTATCATAGCCAAGCCAAGTGCCATCAAGTATGTATCACTGATAGAAGTTAATTTTTATTACCATTTTGGAAAGGACCATCACAAAATGGGAAGCGTGCACACTTTACAATCAAGACACTCCATTTTAAGGTATGCAATTAATATTCTTGTACCCTGCATTGGTACAACAATATTGATCATAGCAAAGTAACACTAATAATAATAAGATAAAAATAACTTAAATGACAATTAAAGGTCAAGAAAAAATTATGTATATTTTATTGGCATAGTGAAATAGTATAGAGAATTTATAATTAATTACACCAATAAGAATTAAATCTGGGAAACACAATGTTAAATGTAAAAAGGCAGAATGCAAATCAATAGAGTGTGGTGTCAGTTAAATACATTTAAAAACAGAAAACAATACCAGGTTTCATTCTGAATGAGTGTATGTGTGGGCTGGATGCATACCAATATATGATGGGGGCTGCCTTCGGAGAAGGGGCAATGAAACTGTCCTGGTTTAAGCAAATGTTAACTTTACATGTAATGCATATGTTTAAAAATTGGAAATATAATATTTTGTAAGGGCTATGTCATGAGAGTAAGTTAACTTCTGTTCTTTTCTGTTTAAATGCTAACTAAGTTAATAATAATGATAAATGAGACTTCATTGAAAAATGTAAGTTAATGCTTTGGAAAATCATCTTCCTCCAAATACATTTTAAAAAATAGTTATATATCACATGGACATACAAATAATGTATATACACATTTTCAAAAATAATATATATGTATATGCATATGTACAATAAAAATAAACATCTCTGTTGATCAGAAACAGAACCCACCTGCAAAGCACTGAGGAGGTTCAAGCCAAAGGCCTGCGACTGGAAGCAAACACTGCGAACGAGACATTTGGCCCTGAAAAGTACAGGAAAAAAATGTGTTCCATACAAAATTATAGGGGACCTGAGCCAGGTTTACTACTTGAAGCCAAGCAGTAGGGTGGGGTTGCTCTATTTCTAAAAGGAGCCTGAAAATCATGTTCAAAGGCAGCCTAGCACTACAGCTTAGAGTTGCAAGTCTATGGAGTTCAGGAGTCATAGACACAATAACAAAATTGAAAACTAAGTAGCATTGCAATGAATCCAAAATGCCATTATAAGACCTAGTTCTTAATAAAGGGTACAGGGAGCCAGGTGCAGGAAATTGAAAACTAGTAGAAACAGAAAAAATAAAAGGCTCTATTCAAAAGAAGCCTGCAAAACAAAATTGTAAAATGCTTGAAGATAATTAATACAAGGAAAGATAGACCAAAAAATGTGAATTTACTTTAGAAAAGGCAATGTTATAAAACAGTCTGACTAATATGATGGGGTTTTGGAGAGGATGAAGCAAGTACCTAATAATTGAAACAAATCAATTATTTTTTTAATCTCAATAAATAGTTTAAATTCAAGACAGAACAGAACCAAAGAGAAAACAGTAACATTGTGTTGAGAGATTCATCCATAATGCATCATAGAAAGATAAGAGAACTTTAGAAATACGAACAAGTTGTTCAAATATCTGAGAAAAGAATGATAAACTTGAACACATTTCCAATTAGACTTCCAGAAAGTGTTATTCAGATTGACAGTTATATCAGAAGACAATAGAAGAAATGAGGACATTAAATTGTTAAAATAAAATGTATTCAAAGCCATGAACACTAATGTAGCTAAAGAGAAATAATGAAATGATAATAAAAACAATATAACTAGAAGATATAACAATCATAAATATTAGACACAAACATATAGCCTGAAATTTTAGCAGGCAGAAAGTGTCAGAATTAAAGGTGAAGTTTACAAAATCCACAATCATAGTAGCATACTTTTAAACAACTGTCAAAAATTGATGTACCAAACATATATGAAAGTAATAAAATTACAAATATTTTGAATGACAAAATATATTTCCTCTAATTGATATACTATCAAATTCTGCACTCAATAGAAAATACATAGTCTTTACAACACTGAACATTGTCTTAGTCATCTGATACTGCTCTAACAGATACCAAAAGTGGATGGCTTTAACAAAGGGAAACTTATGCTGTCACAGTGCAGTAGGCTACTATTCCAAATTCAGGGCAGCAGGTCCAGAAGAAGTCTTTCTCTGATGGCTCTGGAAGAACATCCTTATTGCCAATGTTCCCCTAGACTGGGAACTTCTGAGGTGCAGAAACCCTATTCCTTTTGAAAGGACAAACTCTTCCCCTGGCACTGCTTCTTAGTGGTATGAGTATGTATAGCAGTATACTGTACGTATACTAACAGTCTAATGAGAAGCTAGTTTGTTTTGTAAACTTTCATCTGAAGTAAAATTTTTTAAAAAGTAGTTTTCAAGACCCATATGTTTGTAAACTGAAAACTACACTGCTAATAACTCACAAGATAAATGAAGAATAGTCACTTTAGAGTGACAAAATATTTGGACTGAAATAAGAATACTACATATAGAAATCTCAGGATGCTGCTTAAGCAATATAGATAAACTTTAATCCTTAAAATGCATTTACAATGAAACAAGAGTGTTTGAAAATAATGGATATTTTCAAGTGTTAAGAGATTAGACCAAAAGTATTTAAAAAGTTGAAGACAAGAAATAATTTAAGAGCAGACAATAATTAAGTAGAAAAAAAGACAATACAGAAGATTTCTAAAATCAAGAGTACACTAATTACTGTCCTAGCAACACAATGTACAACACAAAGAAACACTGTCAGGTCCTGCACCATTCTCACAATCATTGCTATGCTAAGAGTACACTACTCAAGCAAAAAATGCTAAAAAAAAAAAAAAATGAAAAAATATAACAATCAAAAATTATGCAAGCCAAAAACAATAATGTGACATCTTTAAACATGAAAAACTGTCAACACAGAATTTTATGCCCAAGGTAACTACCATCAAAATTAAAAACTTTTGCTCCTCAAAAGACACAGGTAAGAGAAAGGAAAGGCTAGCTACAGAACATGAGAAAATATTTGCAAATGATATATCTGATACAGGCATTGTGTCCAGATTATATACAGAAATCATTAAGAAAATTAACAACTCAACTTAAAAATGTACAGAATGTTTGAACAGGTACCTAACAAAAGAAAATACATTTATACTAAATAAGCACTTAAAACTATGCCCATAGTCATTTGGAAAATGTAAATTAAAACCAAAAAGACACCGCTGCACACCTATTAGGACGCCCCATGCGGTGCCAATGTTAAGCACTTAACTACTAGCCAAAAGGTCGGTGTTTGTAACACACTTAGAGCACTTCAAGAGACAGGTCAAGTGATCTGCTTCTGACAGACCTTGAAAACCTTATGGAATAGTTGTATTCTGCATATACTGGGTCACCACAAGTCAGAATTGACTTGATGGCAACTAACAATAACATATCCATTAGAATGACTAAAATTTTAAAAAATCTGACAATACCAACTACCGACAAAGGTTCAGAGCAACCAGAAATCTCATACAAGGTTGGTAAGAATACAGAATACATTGAAAAATATTTTAGGGATTTTTATAAAGTTAAACATACTCTTCCATTCATCCAAAAACATACATCAAATATTTTCTTCATAATCACAAACAACTTGAAATAGCCCAAAGGTCTTTCAGCTGCACTGCACATTCATGCAACTGAATACTGCATGACAATAACAACTATTGAACTTCTCATACATACAACTATGTGCCATTTTCGCATAGACTTCTGCCAAGTTTTGAGAAACTGATATGCCAACTCTTCTAAATAGCTCTGTTGTTGTTAGGTTCCACTGATTTTGACCCAAAGCAACCTTATCTGACAGTGTAAAACTGTCCCACAGGGTTTCCTTTGTTGTAACCTTCATGGGAGTAGATTACCAGATCTTTCCCCAGTATAGCTGCTGTTGTGTTTGAACCTCCAACCTCTCAGTTAACAGCCAAGTGCTTAACTGTACTACAATGGCTCCTATTGCTCCCAAAATGCCCCCTCCCACTTTGTAGGAAACTCACCCCCAAGCTCAACTCTTGCCAACCACTCATTTCTTTACTATCACTGTGGTTTTGCCTTGGCAGGAATGTCGGATAAATGGAATTGAACAGTGTTGTAGCTTTCAGGAAACCCTGGAGGTGTAGTGGTTAAGTGTTACGACTGCTAACCAAAAAGTCAGCAGTTCAAATTCACCAGACACTCCTTGGCATCTCTATGGAGACAGCTCTACTCTGTCATATAGGGTAACTCTCAGTAGGAATTAACGAGACAGCGGTAGTTTGGACAGTGAGGGGCTTACAGCTTTTTGAAACTGGTTTCTTTCGTTTAACCAAAATCAAGTCAAACCCCTCACCACTGAGTCAATTCCAACTCATAGCAATCCTATAGGACAGAGTAGAACTGCCTCATAGGGTTCCCAAAGAGTAGCTTGCGGATTTGAACTTCTGACCTTTTGGTTAGCAACTAAATGCTTTAACCACAACACTAGGGCTCTTTCTTTGACTTATGTTCCTTTTTGCAGTATCAATATACAATTGCTCACTTTCCCTCCTTCACTATTATTTTTTTAATAAACTCTTAATTTGTCTTGGTTTTCATGGTACACATCCTGTAGTCTACCTTTGATTTCTCTGGTAATTCTTTTCAGATTTCTTTGAAAGAAGCTTCTCCTTGATTCAAACTTCACAGTTTGACTCTCTCCAGAGATCAGCCCTAAACCCATTTCTTCCATATTACACTCTCATTAGGCTGACAATATCCAATTTCATAATTTTAAGTACTACTTCTATACTAATGAACCATAAATTTGTAACTCCAAACCAGAAGATATCTCTGAATTGCACGCTTGTTTATCCAACTAAATATTTGATATCTCCACCTGAATGTCTCAAGGGCATGTAAACTTAACATGTCTGTCACTAGCTGGGTTCCTCAGGAAGCAGCTACTCAAATGGACTTTAGTGTTCAGATGTTTATTAGAGCTTACTATTTGGGACTGAAAAAGAAAAAAAAAAACACTGCTGTAGAGTTGATTTCAACTCATAGCAACCCTATAGAACAGAACAAAATTGTTCCACAGAGTTTCCAAGGAACACCTGCCTTCTGGTTAGCAGACTTAGCACTTAGCCACACCACCAGAGCTTCTACCCTTTGGAACTAACACCTATAAAACAGAGAGGGAGGAAAAAAGTAGACAGAGAAGTAAAACTGAGACTCAGGCCCAACCAAAGCTGAAGGATCCCTACAGGGAGTTTTAGAACTAGCAGAGCTGAGAGGGATCAGTCTTTGGGTGCGGATGGCCCCCAGAGAGGGCTATGGCCTTCAGCAGGGCAGCTCTATCCAGATGTCTTAGCTTCCTACAGCTGACACAACAAAATTCCACAAAGTGGGTGACTTTAAGAGGGCAAACTTATTTTCTCAGAGTTTTGGAGGTTGAAACTCCAAGTAAGTGTCTTGGGCATGTTGATTCCTTCTGGGAATTTTGAGAGAGGGACATGAAGTTCTATGCCTGTCTCCCATTTCCTGGGTTTGTTTGTTTGTTTGTTTGGCTTATAAATGGATTTTCACATGCTACCTTACCCTTTTGTGTGACCCTTTTCCATGTCTCTCCTCTTTTATAAAACACCACTCAGAGGGAATTAGATTAGGACTCTGCCTAATATGATACAACTTCATTAATGTATGCTGTCATTCTGTCATTCATTACTAACACCTACAAAGAAAAACTCTACTTTCCCAAATAAAATCACACTAACTGGTACAGGGATGAAGACTTGAGTTTACCTTCTGGGGAAACATAACACAATCCACAACACTCTGGAGGCTGAAATATTAAAGACTGCAGAAAGCATCTTCAGCGGCTGAAACAGTGTTTTCCTCCTTGAAGGAATGTCTGGGTGATACATTACTGAATCCACTACAGTCTATCCCTGGAGCTACTTATAGTTACCTTTTCATGTATGTTCTTGAAACAACTCCTCCAGGATTGCAGTGAAGCTATCCTCCTATGGAAACAAAGAAAAGTAGGTTACTGGAATGAACAACAGCCTCACAGTCTCTACCACTGCATCTGTTCTCAATGCTATAGCTGATGCTTATTGTTACCCTCCCTTGCTATCAATTCTAGGTTTCTCTTAGCCTCAGTTAACATCACTTCTGGTTCTGTGGCTTACCTAGTGGCATGATTCAGGCCTTCATCAATAGTCTGCATCTATGGTTCCCATGTCTTTTCAAGGAGAGGATACTTCATTTGTCCATTTACCATTAAAATTGGGCAAGGAGATACCAAGTGGTAGGCAAGTGGATCAACTAAGTGCCAGACATGTTCCTGCCTTCACGGACTGTATAAAAACAACAGTTCTTACGACAAGCAAGACACAAATTCTTGGCTATTACAAAAAAAATAAAAATGAAAGATAGGTAAAGAAAAGTCATAAAGAAAAAAGGCTCAGCATAGAAAATTAAATGGGACAGAGTAATTGCCCACAACACACTAAAAAGAACACCAAAATGACAGCACTAAGCTCATACACATTAATAATCACAGTGAATATAAATAGCCTAAATGCGTCAATAAAAAGACAGAGGGTAGCAGATTGGAATAAAAAAAAAGTCCATCTATATGTTGCTTACAGGAAGTATACCTTAGAATTAAAGACAGGAAAAAAACTGCAACTCAAAGGATGGAAAACAATATACCTGTCTAATAACATCCAAAAACAAAAGAGCAGAAATGGCAATACTAATCTCTGACAAATAGACTTTAAAATTAGATCCACTTCACAGGATAAAGACAGACACTACATATTGGTTCAGGACTCAATACAGCAGGAAGACATAACCATATTGAATATCTACGCACCCAACAACAAAGCTTCAAAATACATAAAGCAAACACCATTCACACTGAAAAAGGAAATAGATAGCTCCACGATAATAGTAGATTTCAACATGCCACTCTCAGTAAAGCATAGAACATCTTGGAAAAAGCTCAGTAAAGACAGAGAGGATCTAAATGACAAAATCAACCAACTCAACTTCACAGATATATTCAGAACATGCCATGCAATAGCAGCCAAATGTACTTTCTTTTCTAGTGCATGTGGAATGTTCTCCAAAATTGACCACACATTAGGCTACAGAATTATCCTTAACAAGACATAAAATATCAAAATAATACAAAGCTTCTTTTTAGACCATAAAGCCATAAAACTAGAAATTGACAACAGAAAAAAGATGGAAATAAAAACATGGAAACTGAACAACATTTTACTCAAGAACTACTGGGTAATAGAAGAAATCAAAGATGAAATAAAGAAATTCATAGAAACAAATGAGAGTGAAAACATATCCTATCAAAACCTATAAGACACAGCAAAAGCAGTGCATGGAGGTCAACTCATCTCAATAAACGTACACATACAAAAAAAGAAAGAGCACAAATCAAAGAACTAACTCTTCAACTTGAACAACTAGAAAGAACTCAGTAAAAGAACCCATTGGGCTCCAGAAGAAACGAAATCATAAAAGTTAGAGCAGAAATAAATAAAATAGAAAGTAGAAAAGGGATTGAAAGAACTAACAAAACAAAAAGCTGTTTTTTTCAAAAGATCAACAAAACTGATAAACCATTAGTCAAACTGACAAAAGAAAAACAGGAGGGGAAACAAACAACCTGAATAAGAAATCAGATGGGTGATATCACAACAGACACAGATGAAATTAAACAGAATAGTAAAATAAACTGTATTCTAATGAATTCAAAAACCTAGAGGAACTGGATGATTTCTAGAAAAACACTTCCTACCAAAACTAGCATAAAAATACACTGAACAACTAAATAAGTCCATCACAAGAGAAGCAATTGAAAAGGTATTCACCGGCAACACAAGAATAAAAAGGGGTGCACTCTGAGATCTCCACCAAAAGACCTCAACTGATGGTCCAGTGGCTTTGGGGTTCCCCTGGGAGCATGGCCCCTGGCCCTGATGCTGCCCTTTCCCATAAATCATAATGAAGGTCCACTCTTTGGACATGAATGGATTGGACTTGGTGATGCAGAGTGACCATATATTGGATGCACTTTATGGTTCTATGCATCTATAGGATATGATCCTGCTGACCTCTGGCTGGAGAAAGGAGAGTGGATGGAGAGGAGGGGAAAGGAGACTGTTGGGAGGATGAGACATGTATGCAGCAGAGAGGAATAGTGTGCTGTCACCGGGCAGGGAGAGCAGTGGAAGCTGCATACAGGTGGGTATGTAAATTTATATGGGAATGTACATTTTCACTCAGTCATAATTTTAACAGAAAAGAAAGAAAGAAAAGAAAAGGTAATTAAAAAACTCCCAACTAAAAGAAGTCCTGGTTTCACTGGAGAATTCTACCAAACATTCAGAGAAGAGTTAACACCACTGCTTCTAAAGGTATTCCAGAGCATAGAAAAGGATGAAATTTAGTCCCAAACTCATTCTATGAATCTGGTATAACCCTGATACCAAAACCAGGTAAAGACAATACTAAAAAGGAAAATTACAGACCAATATCTCTCTTGAACATAGACACAAAACTCCTCAACAAAATCCTAGCTAATAGAATTCAACAACACATCAAAAAAAAAAAAAAAAATTCACCATGACCAGGTAGGATTTATACCAGGAATGCAAAGATAGTTCAGCATCAGAAAAACAGTTCATGTAATCAACCACATAAACAAAACAAAAGACAAGAACTACTTGATTCCATCAATAGATACAGAAAACACTTTTGATAAGGTTCAAAAAAAAAAAAAGGTTAAAAAAGGTTTTAAAAAAACCTCCCAGCAACAGAGGAATGGAAGGGAAACTTCTCAATGTAATAAGGGGCACCTACATGAAACCCCCAGCCAACATCACTCTAAGTGGAGAGAAATTGAAAACATTCTCTTTAAGAACAGGTACCAGACAAGGGTGCTCACTGTCACCACTTCTATTCAACATTTTTCTGGAAGTTCTAGCCAGAGCAATCAGGCATGAAATAGAAATCAGGGGCATTGAGATTGGTATCACTATTTACAGGTGACATGATCCTATACATAGAAAATACTAAAGAATCCAACCCAAACAACTGAAACCAATAGAAGACTTCAGCAAAGTATCAGGATATAAGATAAATATACATAAATCAGTAGGATTCCTTTCCACTAACAAAGAGACAAAGAGAAAATCTCAAAAGCATTACCACTTATTATAGCCCTCAAGATGATAAGATACCAAGGAATAAACCTAATCAGAGGTGTAAAAGACCTAGACAAAGTAAATTACAAGACCTTACTTTAAGAAACTAAAAGCGACCTACATAACTGGAGAAATTCACCTTGCTCCTGGATAGGAAGACTCAACATTGTGAAAATGACTATCCTACCCAAAGCTATTTATACACACAATGCAATACCAATACAGATTCCAGTAACATTCTTTAATAAGATGGAGAAACAAACTACCAACTTCATACAGAAAGAGAAGAAGCTGCAGATAAGTAAAACATTACTGAAGAAGAAGAACAAAGTCAGAGGCCTCACACTGCCTGATCTTAAAACTTGCTACATTGCCACAATAGTCAAGACCTCCTGGTATTTGCATGAAAACAGACACATAGACCAACAGAACAGAACTGAGAATCCAAATACAACATTGTCCATTGATTGAGCAACTGATATTTGATAAAGGCCCAAAGGATGTGAGCTGCGGAAAGACAATCTTTTCAACAAATGATGTTGACATAACTGGACATCCATTTGCAAGAAATTGAAACAAGATCCTTATGTCACACCATGCGTAAAAGCTAACTTGAAATGGATTGAAGACCTAAATATAAAACTCAAAACAATAAAAATCTTAGAAAAGAAAATTGAGAAGACAATGGAAGCCCTAGTCCACGGCATTAACCGTCTATAAAATATAACCAATAACCCTCAAACACCAGAAACGAAAATAGACAATGGGAACCCTTAAAAATCAAACACTTGTGCTCATCCAAAGTCTAGTAAAAAGACCACCCAAACAGTGGGAAACAATTTTTGGCATCACACCTCTGATCATTGTCTAATTTCTGATCCATAAGATTCTGCAAAACCTCAACATGAAAAAGGCAACCCAATTAAAAAATGGGAAACGAATGAACAGGCACTTCACTAAAGAAGACATACAGGATGTAAACAGGTATAGGAATGCTTATGACTCAACGGCACTTGGCTGACTATGACCATTATCCATTAAAGGAATCTAACTCAAAACTACAATGAGGTACTATCTCACTCCAACAAGGCTGGCAGTTATACAAAAAACACAAAGTAATAAATGCTCGGGAGGGTGTGGAGAGACTAGAACTCTCCTATACTGTTGGTGAGAGTATAAAATGGTATGACTACTTTGCAAATTGATTTGGCACCTGTTTTGAAAACTGGAAATAGAAATACCATAAGATCCAGCAATCCCACTCCTTAGGATATTTCCCAAAGAATTAAGCCAGCCGAGACATCACTAAAACAGATATATGCACACATATGTTTATTGCAGCTCTCTCCACAGTAGCAAAAAGATGGAAGCAACCTAGATGCTCATCAACAGCTGAAGGGTTAAACAAACTCTGGTGTATACATACAATGCAATACTATGCAATGATAAGAAACGGTGATTGCTTAGAAAAATATCTGACAACATGGTACCATATGGAGGACATTATGCTGAGTCAAATTGGACAGATGCAAAAGGACAAATATTGTATGAAACTATTAATATAAGGAGGCAATGAATCATTTTAGCACATGAGAAATCAATTATTGATGGTTAAAAGGATGGAGAGGGAGAGAGAAGGATTTCTACATATTAGAAAGTGGGTAGGACTGGGCTTGGGTATAGGACACGACAGTATGCAATAGAAAGGAGGTATTCATTACCGCTCAGTTCCAAAACTAAACTGTTCCCCAAATGTGGCACAACTGTTTGCAAGAACAGAATAGCAGGGGCTGGATTCATAGAACCATGCTCTCAGTGGACATCTAGACTAATTGGCATACCCAAGTTCTATTTCTTTTTCTTTTGCTTTTTTCTCTTAAGAAAAGGTTCTGCACACCACTTGGGTGAGTGGCATCTGAGGTCCTAAAAGTGAAAAAGCTGCCATTTAACTAGTACCAGTTTGGTCCCAATCTACCTGGACCAGAGCTAAAAGGACATCAAGGACAGGAAGAAAATATAAGCCTAGCTGATGGAAGGTTCCATATAATTCAGAGACTAATTTGACACAAGACCAGAAGAATCAGATGGTGCCTGGCCACTACCAATGACTGATAGCATGGGTTGCACAGTATAGAGCCCCTGACATGGCAGGAGAAACATAAGCATGCAGAACTGAGCTCTACCAAATGACCACAACTGATGGTCCTTCAGTCTGGAGGGCCCCCAGGAGCATGGTCCCTGGACTCCCTAATCCCAAACTACATCTAGCTATGACACTAGCTCCCCAGATGAACACTGAACTGGACTATGTAAAATATGCTGTGATCCTGGCACTGAACAAACTTTTGGGCTTAAATAAATACACGGGAGGCTGTCCAAGAAGCTTGTTTCTGGAGACAGGATTACAGGGTGAGGGAGCACAGATCTTGATCAAGTGAGCATGAAAATTTCTGGATGATAAGAGGAAGTGTGCTGTCATGGGAGGGCGAAGACGGAAAGGGAGAACAGACAGTAGAATAATGGTGTGCGTTTCAAAAGTTATGGGGCAAATTGACATGGATTGTTTACTTGTACTTAAATCACAATAAAATTTATTTAAAAAACAAAACAACAACAAATAAAACAATTCTTTCTCCTGATGATCAGAATGGATTATACCTTTCCATGCTTCTAAGAGTCATCTAGAGCCTTAGTGGCATAGTGATTAAGCACTCGGCTGCTAACCAAAATGTTGGAGATTTGAACCTACCAGCTGCTCTGCAAGAGAAAGATGTGGAGTGTGCATTCATAAAGACTTACAGCCATGGAAACTCAGTAGAACTGTGGGTCAGTTCTACTTTGTCCTGTTGGACTGCTGTGAATCATAACAAACTTGATGGCAATGAATTTGGTTTCATTTAAGAGCCATCCTAGTAGCAATTTCTCACCATCTCCTGGAGTTTTTTCCGGGGGATAAAATTTTCTATCCCAGGAGAGTATTCATAAGTCAATAATTCTTTAGATACATGCGGCCAAACAGTGTAGTTCTTTTAGGGTATATATTTTCTCCCTATTACCGCATTTTTATGCAAATAATGCTCATCTTTTATGTTAGTTTGATAATTTTGCCCTGCTGCTGCAAGATATTCTGATGTTACTATGCCATTTTTTACTGTAAAAATTTTATGCTTGTTAAAAAAGTTAGCATAGTGTGCGTATGAAATTTTTTTATCTGTATTCAAAGCATCAGTTAAACTCTGCAATAGGCATTGATTCCATATTTCTTTCAATTTCTACTTTGTATTTCTCAAATGTCTGACATATAGAATCCGCACTATTCTCTTCCACTGATATAATTTACCATTCCAGTGTACTACAAGTGAATAGTCCACCAATTGTTTGAACTATGACAGGTCTCTTTGTACCCCATCTACTACTAGTGGTCCTCATTGTCAGCGAGTGATCTAAATCCAAAATTCTGTCTTAGTGCTTGTTTTCTTAGATCACTCCCAATGTCAGCTAGTTGGCCTTGTCTGGGAAATGAATTCTAAAACAGAATTCAGGATGTGGAGTGTTTACTACAGAGGATTCTTGGAATCAATACCTGAAGAAAGATAGAATGAGGCAAAGAAGTGTAACCAACAACAGCATTGTCTAAGCCCATGGGGAGCTCTGGAACTAGAATTTTCCTTTAAAATTCTACTGTTGGACTAAGATGACCAAACTTATCAGTCACTAAATTTTCTCCACCTCCAAAAGTGCTGGAGACTGTTTTGAGGGAATCTTTGGAAGGTTTGACAGGACTCATAGCTGAGTTAGCAAGTTCTTCATGAATGAGGGATAATAATGGTGCATCTCAACCTGAATATTCACCACAATGTCCCAAAGAAAACTTGAAATACAACCAACAACCTCACTCTCCCAAAGACGATTGCCCTCCAATTGTTCACTCTTCATGAATTTATTCACAGTTTACAAAATTAGAAGTATAGGAATATTTTCCAGCATTTCCTCTGTTTAACCAGTCCCCTCCCATCTGTGTGAGAATTAAGTCCAGGCATTTCTACCACCAAACTGTATCTTAAATTTTGCCTATTTTGCTCTAAAGCCACTGCTACCACCCTAGTCCACAATATCTCTTATCTGGACAACACCCCAGCTACCTTATTAGTCCCCTTGTTCCCTCTCTTGCCCTGTTTCAATATATTCTCCATATACTATCCAGGACAAACTTTGTAAATTGGGTCATCTCCCCACTCTCCCCCCCACCCAGCCCCCTATCTTCAATCCCTTAAAGATTTACCATGAATTTAAAAGATTCCTAAGTGGTACAAATGAGTTGCGCTCAGCTGCTAACCTAAAGGTTGGAGGATTCAGCTCTCTCAGAAGTACCACTAAAGAAAAGTCCATTGACAAAAATTGTTGTAGTTGTATGCTGTCAAGTCAAATCCAACTCATAGCAACCCTTTACGACAGAGTAGAACTGCCCCCTAGGGATTTTCTAGGATGTAATATTTATGGGAGAAGACTGCCAGGTCTTTTCTCCCACAGAGCTGCTGGGTGGGTTTGAACCACTGACCTTCTAGTTAGTAGCTGAGCACTTAACCAATGTGCCACCAGGGCTCATAGCCAAGAAAACTGTATGCAGCAGTTCAACTCTGTAACACATGAAACAGACATGAGTCAAAACTGACTTGAAGACTAGCAACAAGGACATTGTGTTGAAAATCAAATCTAAACACTTTTACATGTCCTACAAGCTTTTGAAGAACATGCACCCTCTCCAGTCTCATCACCAGCTCATGTCTCTGTTACTCACCCGTCTTTAGCTATGCTGGAATTCATTCAGATCCTGGAAGTTGCTAAGAATTTCCCTGCCATGAGTAAAACATTCTCTATTTCCTTCTACCTGCTCTTTCCCCCTAGCTTGTCATTTCTCATCTTTCACGTCTCAGCTTTAATGTTATCCTTTCAGAGAGTTCACCAGTGACCTGCAGTGAGATTTCTTTCATACTTATGGCTATTTAGCATCTACAAATGTCCTTTCTGTATTAATAGAAGTTTCCTTCATGTTGGAAAGTCCTACCATGTGAATTTCACCTCCCTAATGGAGACATCAGAATTCAAGCCCCAGTTGTACTGCAGCTGGAAGGCAGGTTTGTGGCCCAGGAATGTGCAGTCAGTTGAACCACACTTAGTGTGCACAGAACAGGGATAAACTTGAGGAACTAGTCTCACTGGAATTCAGCTTTCAGAAAGGAGGCGACAGGGGTGAAGAACTCTCCTGAAGGCTGTGGCATTTGTGTCAAACTACGATATTTATAACAGGGAACTGGAGAGGTCAGTCTGTAAATGACAACAACATTAGAACACCGAAAGAGGGAATAAATGGCAAATGGAGAGGCCCATCAAGGTGATATGAAATAATAAAAAACTAGTTTAAACTTAGGACAATGTAATAAATTTAAGGTAATCACAAAGACAGTTAACAAACCTACTCATCAAAATAAAGAAGAAAACGATCAAGTCTCACTAAACACAAAATCTACAAAAAAGAAGGAAAGAAAAAAAAACCAGAGAGATGAGCACAGGATAATAAGAGGGGAAAGAAAGCGACAGCAGCACAAAACAGAGCACTACAGAATGACAGTAACAAACTCCCATCTATCAGCAGTCACACTGAAGATAAACGACTTCAGTGTACTCCTAAAAAGGCAATGATTGAATGGATTAAATAAAACAGGATTTACCAATATGCTGTCTACAAGAGACATGTCTCAGAAACAAAGATATAAATATATTAAAAATCAAAGGATGGAAAAAATACATCAAGCAAATAACAACCCAAAATGAGTGAGAGTGGTAATACTAATCTCAGATAAAATAGACTTTAAAGCAAAATCTACAAAAAAAAAAAAAGGACATTATATAACGATTAAAGGAACAATCCACCAGAGAATATAACCAAAATAAATACCTACACACCCAATCACAGGACTCCAAAATACATAAAACAAACTCGAACAGCACTAAAAAGAGAAAGGAGAGCTCCACAATAACAGTAGATTTCAACACACCATTCTTGGTAAAGGACAGAACATCTAGAAAGAAACTCAAAAAAGATACAGAAAATCTAAAGACCCCAGTCAACCAACTTGACTAGGTATGTATAGAACACTCAACAGCACAACGCACATGGAATGTTCTCCAGAAGAGACCACATCTTAGATCACAAAAGAACTCTCAGCAAAATCCAAAACACTGAACTATAATAAGATACCTTCTCTAATCACAACACTATCAAAGAAGACACTAATAACAGGAAGAACAAGGATAAAAAGAATCAAACACATGAAAACTGAAGAACACTCAGCTTAAAATCTTCTGAGTAAAACAGTAAATCAAAAGTGGGATAAAAAAAATTCCTAGAATCAAATAAGAGTGAAAACATATCATACCAAAAATTTTGGGACACAGCAAAGGCACTGCCCAGAGGTCAATTTATAGCAATAGATGTACACATCAAAATAGAAGAAAGGGACAAAATCAAAACATGATCTACACAATTCAAGCAAAGTAAAGGAGAAAAGCAAAAAAAAAAGCAAAAAAAGCCCACAGCCGCCAGAAGAAAGGGAACAACAAAATCAGAGAAGAAATTAATGAAATAGAGAATAAAAAAGCAATAGAAAGAATTAGCAAAACCAAAAGTTGATTCTTTAAAAGAATCAACAAAACCCACAAACCACTGACTAAACTGACAAAAGAAAAACAGGCCAGGATACAAATAACCCAGATAGGAAATGAAACGGTGGATAACAGACCCAGGCAAATGAAATGGATTTCTATGGGGGGGGAGGGGAGGAAAAAAAACTATACTCCAACAAATCTGAAAACCTACAGAAAATAAACGAATTTCTAGAAACAAATTGAAGTTGAATATCTGAACAGATCCATTACAAGAGACTTAAAAGGTAATTTTAAAAACTCCCAACATCAATCTTTCAAAATTGTAACTGGGTGCTTTGATTTCTTAATTCTTTCTGCTTGAGGAATGCTTTTTGTTGTCTCCTTTTGATTTTCTAACTCCAGATCTTCACATATTTCATCATAATAAGTGTTTTTGTCTTCTTGAGCTTACTTTGAAATTAGCTGTTGAGCTCTTTTACATTACCATTTCTTTCATTTGGGTTAGCTGCTCTACATTTAAGAGTAAGTAACAAAAAAATCCTCACCCAGGAGGCTTCACTGAAGACCTCTACTAAACATTCAGAGAAGAGCTTGTACCAGTTCTACTCAGACTATTTCAGAAAATAGAAAAGGAAGGGATACTTCTTAAGTCATTGTATGAAGCTAGCATATCACTGATGCCAAAACCAGACAAAGAAACCACAAGAAAGGAAATTAAAGACTAATATCTCCTATCAATATAGATGTAAAAATTTTCAGCAAAGTTCTAGCCAATTGAATTCAGCATCATATTAAAAAATAATAATAATATGCCACAACCAAGAGGGATTCATATCATGCATGCAAAGGTGGTTCAACAGGAGAAAATCAGTCAACATAATCCACCACATAGTGTGTCTCTTAAGGACGCCTGAGCTAGATATAAAATGACTAAAAGTGACCATCTTATGAAGCCACTTTGATAATGTTTACTCACGGAAACACTATTAAACTATGTTCAGGTTCTGAGCCTTTCTTTTATGGAAGAGGATAGGGTCAGTAAAAGTATCCCCAGATGATTGAAGACAATCTTTTGTGAGGAGTCTTGAATTAAAAATCTGTCCCTGAGGTTATCTTGGTATGCTTTAGTGTGGCATCTCCACCACGTGCCTGTCAGTTTGACAGATTGTGGTGGTTTGTGAGTTGTAATACAGGAAGCTTACCACCAGTATTTCAAGTATAAGCAGGTCACCCATGGTGGACAAGTTTCAGGGCGCTTCCCCACTAAGACAGACTGGGAAGAAAGACTTGGCAGTCTACTTCTGAAAAAAAATTGGCCTGTGAAAATCTTACAAATAGCAGAAGAGTGTTTGATACAGTATCAGAAGATGAGCGCCTCAGGTTGGAAGGCACTTAAAATACAACTGGGAAACAGCTGCCTCCTCAAGGTAGAGTTGACTTTGATGAAGTACATGGACTCATGCTTTGGGGACCCTCATTTCCTCATGTAGCACAACTCAATGAGAAGAAACAGCTGTGAACATCCATTAAGAATCAGAACATAGAATGTATGTGGTATGAATTCAGAAAAATTTAAAGTTGACAAAAATGAGATGGTATGCATAAAAATTGATATGCTAGACATTAGTGAGCTGAAATGCTTTGGTGCTGACCATTTTGAATCAGACAGTGTTACAGTCTAGTATGCTAGAAATGACAAATTGAAGAGGCACAGTATAGCATCAATCATCAAAAAGAATATTGCAAGATGTCTCTTGAAGTACAGTGCTGTCAGTGATAGGATAATATCCATATGCCTACAAGGAAGATCAGCTAATATGACTATTATTCTAATTTACACACCAACCAGTAATGCCAAAGATAAAGAAATTACTGATTTTTACCAGCTTCTGCAGTCTGAAATTGATCAAACATGCAATTGAGATACATTGATAATAACTGTTGACTGGAATGCAAACAATGGAAACAAAGAAGAAGGAATAGTAATCAGAATGGATTTAGTTATAGAGGTGACTGCATGATAGAATTTTGAAAACTAATAACTTCTTTATTGCAAATTCCTTTTTTGAGCAAAGTAAGCAGAAACTACACACATGCACTTCAGTGGGCAGAACAGACTGCATCTATGGAAAGAAATGATGGAAAAGCTCAATATCTGTCAGAACAAGTCCAAGCCCAGCTGTAGAACAGAACATAAATTTCTTATTTACAAATTCAAATCAAAATTGAAGAAAATTAAAAGACATCCACAAAATCCAAAATTTGACCTTGAATATATTCCACCTGGATCTTCAAACTGTCTCAAAAATAGATTTGACCACATTGAACACCACTGAACAAAAAAACAGATGACTTGTGGCAAGACACCATACAGGAAAAAAAGTAAAAGATCACTAAAAAGATGGGGGAGGGGAGAGGAAACACCAAAATTAGTGTCAGAAGAAACACTGAAACTTGCTCTTGAATGTAGAGCAGCTAAACCAAGTGAAAGAAATGATGAAGCAAAGGAGCTAAACAGATAATTTCGAAGTCAGCTCAAAAAGAGAAAGACACATATCGTAATGAAATGTGCAAAGATCTGGAGTTAGAAAATCAAAAGGAGAGAATAAAAAGCATTTCTTAAGCAGAAAGAACTAAGAAGAAATTCAAGCACCAAGTTACAATCTTCAAAGATTCTATATGCAAAATATTGAAGGACTCAGGAGGCATCAAAAGCAGATGGAAGGACTATGCAGTCACTGCACTAAAAAGAATTATTTGATGTTCAGCAGTTTCAGGAGGTAGCATATGATCAAGAACTGATGGTAGTGAAGGAAGAAGTCCAAGATGCACTGAAAAGCAAGGCTCCAAACATTGACAAAATACTAATTGAGAATATCTTTAATTAGTGGATGCAGCACTGATCGTGTTTATTTATCCATCCCAAGAAATTTGGAAGACAGTTACCTAGCCAACCTCCAGGAAGGGTCCATATTTGTATCCATTCCAAAGAAAGGTGATCCAACAGAGTGCAGAGATTACTGAACAATATCGTTAACACCACACTGAAGTAAAATTTTCCTGATGATCATTCAAAATCTGCTGCAACAATGCATTGACAGGGAACTCTCAGAAATTCAAGCTGAATTCAGAAGAAGGGATGGAAGGAGAAATGTCCTTGCTGATATCAGCGAGATATTGGCTGAAAGAGACGGCAAGAAAGATGTTTACATCTGTTGAATGACTATGCAAAGGTATTTGACCATGTGGGTCATAACAAATTATATGTAACATTGTGAAGAATGGGAATTTCAGAACACTTAATTGTGCTCAGTGGAAGCTGCCCACAGACCAAGAGGTTGTTGTTCAAACAGAGCAAGGGGTACTGTCTGGTTTAAAGTCAAAAAGGTGTGCATCAGGGTTGAACCCTTTTACTATATTTACTCAGTCTGCAAACTAAGCAAATAATCTGAAAAGCTATACTACATGAACAAGATTGTGGCATTAGGACTGGTGAAAGATTCATTAACAACCTGCACTATGCATATGACACAACTTTGCTTACTGAAAGCAAAGAGGACTTGAAGCACTTGTGAAGATCAAAGACTACAGCCTTCCATATGGATTACACTTCCACAGAAAGACGACCAAAATTTTCACAATTGGACCAATAAGCAACATCCTGATAAATGGAAACAATATTGAAATTGTCAAAGATTTCATTTTATTTGCATCCACAATTAACACCCGTGGAATCAACATGAGGAAAGCAAACAATGTATTGCATTTGACATATCTCATGCAAAAGATGTCTTTACAGTACTAGAAAGAAATTATGTCACTTTGAGGACTAGAGTACACCTGACCCAAGCCATGATATCTTTAATTGCTTTGTATGTATATGAAAGTTAGACAGTAAGTATAAGAGAAACCAAAGAAGAAGTGGTATCTCTGAATTAGTGTTGGCGAAGAATATTGAACATACCATTGATTGCCAGAATAATGAACAAATGTCTCTTGGAAGAAATACAGCCAGTGTGGTCGTTGGAAACAAAGACGGTGAGAACTTATCTCAAGTGCTTCGTATACATTATCAGGTGGGACCTGTCTGTGAAGAAGAACATCATGCTTAGTAACGCAGAGCTTCAGTGGAAAAAAAGATCTTCAGTGTGGTGGAACGACACAGTGGCTGCAACGATGAGGCTCAAACATAATCACAGTTAGAAGGATGGCACAGGACCAGGCGATGGTTCCTTCTGTTGGACATCAGTTTACTATAAGTTGTAACCAACTCAATAGCATCCAACAACAATGTGGCGTCTAACATCATATAATGACCGAAAAAAACGAAAAGAAAAAGGAGTTTGATTTTTTTTCTTTGAAGATGAATTAAACAGAAATTCTTGATAGTTAACTTCATTTGCAGTCAAATTAAGTTTCGAAGTGTGTTTTTATGGGCCAGGCAATTCTACCACCAAATAAAATGTTTTTCTTTTATCTTCATTACCGTACAACTGACGAGTTTTCACCTCAGAACTCATCATTCAGAAATGTGTAGTTGCTTCCAGGCTGTGTCTAATACTGTTGGAGCACGCATTTCAGAAAGAAGTAAGAGGCCTGGTTTGTATAACTCCGTGGAGGCTGCCATGCTCTCTCTGGTCAGGGTTTTGGCCTGTGAGAGTCCAGGTTCCTATCGTTTGACAGTTTCACCGTTATGCCTCCTAAGCACTCAGCAGTATCTGCACAGAGTGTGACCTGTGTCAACAGGGACTTGTGTCAGCAGGGGTCTTGGGGGGTGTGCTGCTTGAGAGGGAGACACAGAGTGACTCCAGCTGATCAGTTTCTCCACTGTCTTTGTGTTCTGATACTGAAAAAGAAAAAAATAATTCTCTCTCTTTTTTTTTTTTAAGAACATTAATCATACTGCCTGCTTTATATTTTTTCAAGATTTTTTTAATACTCCCTGGCCTGAAAGGGGAACGTTACTACTGGGCACCAGCAATCACAGACTTGGCAATTTTATCAAAGCTGGGAGAAAACAGTGCTGGGGGCCAAGTGAGTTGCCCAAGTCATTAAGAGTTGGAGTGAGTCCTCATACAGTCAGTGTCTGACTCCTGGCAATACCCGTTGCCGTGGCTACAGAGGAGGCCTCTGGGACTTAGGATACGAGAGTGTGCAACGAGAGGGAGAGTCCAAGTGCTCCCACAAAGGAGATGCTTCAGAGTAACCTCATGTGGCCTGCATGCTCCTGGCCCTCCTGCCAGTCCGCACTGGGCTGGAGTACCAGTTAATCCTTCCCGTGTCTGTGTGGAGTTCCTTGGCCTTTAACAGTGAAGGAGCACTCAGGATGTTGGGGCTATTTATCATGTTTTCAGAACAGGCTTAGTTGTCTTCACTTCTTATTTTATTATGTAACTTCCACAAAAGCAAGCAAATAGTTTCTGCAAATAGGGGGAGAGGGGGTGAGGACAGCAGAGGAGAAATAATGCTGTGCCAGGAAGAAAACCAGGGACTGAGAATCACAAGGGGGTGAAAGAATTGTAAAGGTTTGGGAGGACCTTGGATACAAAGTTGTCTAATTTTTTAGTATACATACATAAAAACAGAGACTCAGTCAAATTAAGTGACTTACCCAAGATTACAGAGATAATTAGCATGTCAGGATTAAGATTTAAGATTAAAATTTATTTTTACACTTTCTTCCTATTTAACCAAAATCACATCATACATACACACACACACACACACAAAACCTCTTTCTCTCTCTTTATACATATACATACACATATAATACATACACACATGTATATACACGGAAGCACATATGCATATACACATAGGCACGTATGCACATTCAGATTCAGCTATTCTGAATTACACTGTTCTGAAAGTCTCCGTTACGTATTTACACTACTGAAGTTATATAACCCTGAGGATCCGCTCTTCCACACTGACCTGCTGGGTCCAAGGCTTGTTTCCTCCTGGCAACAGAAGTCTGTCTTTCTGTAGTTTCCCCACCTTAAAAATTAAGGAACTTCCTTTCCTTTCCTTTGTTTGCTTGGCAGCATCCTCAGTGGAAAACAAACAAGCTGTTAATTGGTAAAAGAGAAAAAAAAAAGAAAGGCAAAAAAATCCTCAGAAATTGTGTTTAGCCCCATCTGGCTTTAGAAAAACATGGGAATTGGTGATCAAGTACATTCAGCAGGATGGCTGCCTTTCAAGGGAAACAATATCTGGATATTTCTATGTCTAGACCACAGAGGAAAAATGCTTCTTTGGTAATTAACCCATTGAAAGCCCACGTGGCTCTGAGAAGGACAGTGGAGAGTTAGACAGAGGCAGTCTCTGAAGATTAGCCTGCTCGTGGCACTATTGGTGATACATTTAAAATGTTTGTTCACTGGCCTGTATTTCAGCACTTTAGATGGTCTACACCAAGTATGGGATGAACATGGTGTGGTAAGAAGTTACTTCTCCTTAATCAGCTGAAAGTGTGTTGCATTTACTACCCTCGTTTCACACCCTGTCTGCACACACTGCCAAGGGTCTTGGGTGAAACCCCCTTCCTTCTGGAGTGTAAAACAAGGACTCGGTCAAGATATTAAAGACACTGTCGTTGGGAATATAAAAAGTTACTGGTTACTTGAATAAATGGCTTGTCTGGATCCTGGACAGGAAATTTATGTGAATCCTGGTAGGATTATGAATCATGATTTGATGATTTCAGTCTTTGAAGCCTGCCTCATCATTTGCAGACATTAGGTGCCTGGGTGGTGCAAGCAATTTGTGATTGGCTGCTGATCTAAATGTTGGGGATTCAAATTTACCCAGCAATGCCACAGAAGAAAGCCTTGGCAATCTGCTTCCATAAAGATTATAACCAAGATATTTCTATGGAACAATTCTGCTGTTACCACACAGGGTCACCCTCAGTTGGAATCACGTCAAAAGCAATGGGTTTGGGTCTTTCTTTTTAGGTATGCATCACTTCTTAAAAGGATAATTCATGTTTTTAAAAATTCTTCCCAGGCCTAGGTCACAGAGTAGCAGAGATTTCAGTGGAGCATTCTGAACTCTCTATGTGGATACTTGTTACTCATGAACAACCACAGAACGTGAGTTTCTTTTATAATTACGCTGTCCTAAGTGTGATCCTGCATATTCCTTCCACAAGAATTTCAGTGCTCTTGCATGCTCCCTGAGATGCTTAAAATCATGCGGATCCAAAGGCAAAGAATACACAATGCCTACTTCAGAAATGTGTATTTAGAGAAATAAAAGATTTTTTTTGAAAAGAAACAAGTGTATGGATAGATGTTTTCACAAAGTTGAGCATTTCTGTCCACGAGCAATAATGATCTATTTCTATGTTTGTCTATCCACCTAAGATATGAGTGCCTTTACAGCAAGAACTGTGTTTTGATTACGTTGTTTTCTTAGTGTCAAACACAGTTACTAACACATAGTAAGGGGTTAGAGTTTGTTGAATGAACAAACTCTAGTGCCTAGTATACAGTGGTGAATGAAAGCATACCAAGACCCTGTCCTGAAGGAGTTTATAATGTAGTAGAGAAGACAGACAATAAGTACTCACACAAATACTTAATTTCAAGTTGTGTTATAAACCAATGGAAAAAAAAAGAGTTTTAAGATAGAGACTAATAAAGAAGATGTATCTTAGATGGAAGACTATAAACGTTAGGTTTCAGTTACCAAAAAATGCAACCCACCATGGTTGATTCCAGCAGGTAGGGAATTTGTCAAAGTATAAAAAGATGGGAATTTGTGAAATTGTAAAAGTCTCTCAGCAAAATGGGGAGCCGGGAACAATTTCCAATCACACCATGGGAGGCTGCCCAGCAAAAACAGGACAATCATCATTCGCAGAGTTTCTTTCTGTCATTCTTTTCTCTGGTTTTTCCTCAAAGTGGTATTTAAGGATTTGTCTTCGACTTTGCTAATCTTGTTTTCTATTGTTTCAAATTTGTTCCCAAAGCCTCCATTGCACTATCCATTACTAACATCTTGTTGTTTATCTTTTGAATTTCCAATAGCTATTTTGGTATGATTTCTACTTGCTTGTTTACTTCAACATTTTGTTTCTGTATTGTTTTCCTGAAATTTTCTATTGTTTCGTCTGTCTTGTCCATGATACTGTCTTTTTTTCTCTTATTTTTATCTGCATTTTCCTGCATCACTTGGAGAATCCTAAATATTAGAGCTTTGAATTCTGAATCAAGTAGTTTCTAGTGACACAGAGGTTAAGATCTTGGCTGCTAACCAAAAGGTTGACAGTTCAATTCCACTAGCTGCTGCCTGGAAACTCTATGAGGCAGCTCTGCTTTGTCCTATACAGCGGCTATTGAGTGGAAATCAACTCAACAGCAATGGGTCATTAGGTAATTCTGGTACGTTTTCTTATATAAAAAGCCCATCTGGTGTTTTTGGAGCTTTCTGAAGCAATCCTATCCTTTTTTCTACGTTTTGATATTGTCTGCTGTCTTCAGGATCATTCAGGAATTATTTTCTTCATTTATTGATGGTACATTTGATTATTTCATCCTGCTTTTTTGTTTTATTTAGTTATGTCTGGGCAGGCAGGCTAGACGTGCTTTGTTGCTTACTTATCTATGAGCATGAAGTTTCTTATCACTTTATGCAGGTGGGAGGGCTGGTTTCTTAGCTTTCCTGCAGCACAGCAGGTTCAGTAGAGGGGGTATGGCAGAGATTGGTCATTTCTGGCATATAGTCGGGCCAGTAGGTTGGGGCTGGGGGACAGTACAGGGTAGAATCCACTGGTCTGCACTAAAGTGTCACTAAGGTATGTGGCACTTGGTGCATAGTGTTGTAGAAGGAGGGGAGAATGTGTGATGTGTGGAAAGTGTACTCAGTCTGCCGTTGGGAGCTCTGTGAAATTCTCTTCCCATACTACCTGTGTGCCATTCTTCGTAGCTGAGCTCCCAGATAGTAAGTCCATGCCACATTAACTGGTAGGGGACTTTAACTCTGTAGTTCTCCTCATTCTCTGTTGTCTGTCTACTATTCCATTCAGGGTTGGTTGAGTTCTTTATCCCTTTGTTTGATACTAAGGGTTCCAGAACTGACACCTGTATCTGTTTTATTTAGTTTTCTGGGTCTTTGTTGTGGAGGAATTTCACAGTACTTCTATCTATGGCACCGTACTACTCCTCCTCTAGTCTTCAGTTTCTCTCAGTGTTTCATAGACGTACTAAACAGGTGTTTCACTATCCAAATACAGTAGTTCTTAACCATACAACTTTTGATCACTTGCAAATGATATTATAAATTTCATTTTTGTGTCTCTGATATGCAGAGAAGTATACAAAATAATGCATACAAGGACTGCCAATTAAGTTCTCGAACTCATACTAGAGTCTAAATACCTCATCACTGAATATCACCACAGACACCTTCAAAGTGCTCCCCCAGGAAGCTATGCACCAACGCCAGCTCATAGTCCACCCTTCAAAGCAATTTTGAAATTCTTTTTCTGGAATGGCCATAAGAGCCATCACTGTATTACCCTTGATGTCCAGAATTTCATCAAAATGTCTTCCTTTTAATATTTCCTTGATCTTCAGGTAAAGAAAGAATCCACTGAAGGCCAGATCAGGTGAGTAGGTAGGGTGTTCCAATACAGTTATTTGTTTACTGGCTAAAAATTCCATCACAGACAATTACGCAATTAAGTTTGCAAACTTGTAATCATGCCATTGTGCACAATGGTCATTTCATAAAGAGTTCCAAAATTGCTTTGAAGGGTGGACTAGGCTCTGGCGTCAGTGCATAGCTCTCCAAGCAGAGTGCTTCGAAGGTGACCATAGTGATATTCGGCAATGAGGTAAATAACACTTAGAACAATTAAGTTCTCAGACTTAATTGTGAGACCTCACATTTACTATGTATTCAGTGATGTTTCTAAATCTGCCTGTAAATTCTCGTTGTTTTTCTGTAATCTGTTTATATAATAATTTACATGTTGCCTCAGTCATCTGGTGCTGCTCTAACAGCAATGCTACCCGTGGACAGCTTTAACACAGAGAAGTTTATTTTTACACAGTCCAGTAGGCTAAAAGTTCAAATTCAGGGGCTGGCTCCAAGAGCATGTACTCTCTCTGTTAGCTCTGATAGAAAGTCATTGTGTTGCGTCAGTCTTTCCTTGGCCTCAGAGCATCTTGGCACAGGAACCTCAGATCTAAAGGAAGAACTGTGTTCTCAGTAGTGCTTTCTTGATGATATGGGGTACCTAACTCTCTGTTTGCTTCCCTTTCCTTTATCTCTTGTAGGATAAAAAGTGGTGCAAACCACACTCCAGCGAAACTGCTTTTACACTGCTAGCGGGGGGGTGACTGTAGGAAGAGTTTACAGTCCCACCCTAATCCTCTTTAACATACAAGGTCCAACAACCAAGTCTACAAACTTAGTTGTTTTAAGTGCTACATACCTCACTGTTGAATATCACCATGGTTACCTCTGAAGTACCCCACTTGGGAAACTATGTACCTGACACCAGCATCTAGTCCACTCTTCAAAGCAATTTTGGAACTTCTTCTGGAATGGCCATTGCACACAGTTACAGGGGGCAAGTTCATGAGCTTAACTGTATAGTTATCTGTGGGGCAGTTTTTAGCCAGTAAACAAGGAACTGTATTGGAATACCATCCTTACTCACCTGATCTGGGGCCAAATACTTTTTTCTTTACCCAAAGATAAAGGAAATAGTGAAAGGAAGACATTTTGAAGCCGCTCAGGACATCCAGGATAATAAAACAACAGCTCTGGTGGCCATTCCAGGGAAAGAGTTCCAAAATTGCTTTGAAAGGTGGACTAGGCACTGGCAGCAGTGTGTAGCTTCCAAGAGGAGTACTTTGAAGGTGTCTGCGGTGATATTCAACAATGAGGTTTGTAGCACGTTTTCTAGGATGAGTTCATGAACTTAATTGGCAGACCTATGATCCTATATATTAACAACAATAGGACAGTGTCACCATTTTGGAGAATAGACAGCCATGACCCTTAGCAGTCAGCACAGGAAAGGAACTTAAATGAAGCTTACACCAGGAGACAGAGCACTTGGTAACCAGAGAAACATGGTTTCACCTTCCTCACTCTTCTTCTCTGTACACTTCCCCTAACTTTTCCCAATTAACCATGCCGCAACACTTGGCTAGAGAGCTACCAGCCCGCTAACAGCTAGCTCAGCCCCACACCCAACTAATGGCTCCTGCTAGGGCCTTTTTTTCCCTTTCTTCCCCCCATCTAATCTTGTATACTACCCCACCCATTTCCAGTGGGCCTAGCCATACTGCTCAACTGGAGAGCCACTAGCCTGCTGTCACTGTGGGTTGGCCACATCCTGCACCAGCTGTCTCTTGCTATGACATTTTTCTCTTCTCTTCCTCCCTCCCATCTAGTTGAATATACCACCTTCTCCCGTTTTCATCAGCCTCCAGGTCTGTCCTGCCTCTACTGGCTACCCTCTCTCCCTCTCTTATTTCCTCCTATCCTCCTTCCCTCTCTCTTTTCCTTTCTTCTCTCTCACATACCCCATGCGACATCACTCCCTCCCATCAGCCTTCACCACATGACCACCACTGGACTGTCCCTGGCACAGGCCCACTTTTACACTGGGCCTGATCTGAAGCTCTTTTCTTGGCATTTGACCAGTTGATGAGTGGTGGGAAACAAGCCCATAACAGTCCCTGTCAAATGTCACTATCTATCTGCCAAAGGACTGTAATGCTGCTACACCACTGGAGCAACAAGAGGCAAGCACTTGCTCAGCCCACCCTCAGCCACCACTGCAAAGCAGTGTATAATATAGCAACTTTCCTTGCCTGCTGCTGACCTGCCTAACACCATGAGAGTTGTTGTGAACAAGATGAGGAAGCATCAACACAAACCTGGCCTGCCCACATTCTGACACATCAAAACAAAGCAAAGAAGCAGGATGAAACAAATAAACATACAATCAATAAATAGAAAAAATAGTAACTATAATGTCTCGGAGACTGCAGACAGTATAAAAAAAAAAAAAAGGACAAAATGGCTCCAGTAGGTGACCAAAATAAAAACCAGATGACCTTCCAGGAAAAGGCAGCTGAATTCCCTGATATGCAATTCAAAAGACTACTACCTAGGGATCTCCAAGAGATTAGGAGACATCAAAGAAAGCAAAGACAAAATCAAGGAAAAAGTAGACAAAATAATAGTAAACACAGACAAAGCAACAGAAGAATTCAGGAAAATAATACAAGAACAAACATCAAAATAAATAAACAACAAGAAATCATACAAAAACGTCAACCAGAAATTCTAAAGGTAAACAACCAAATTTCAGAAGTGGATAGCTGAATAGAAGATTTTAGAATCAAATTTGCAGCAATGCAAGACTGAATCACTATTATTGAAGACAAATCCTTGGACGCCACTTTGTGGAAAAAAATCACATAAAAGGAAGAAGAAAAATGGAAAACCAAGAGTTACATGGTACATAATCAAAAACAAAATTTTCAAACGATCAGAGTTCCAGAACAGAGGAAGAAAATGGAAAATGCAGAGAATATTGTTGAGGATTTACTGACAGAAAACTTCCCCAAAACCATGAAAGATGAAAACCTGTCCATCCAAGAAGCTCAGTAAACACAGAACAGATCCTACAGTGAAATCACCCCGACACATCATAATCGCATTTGCCAAACCAAAGACAAAGAAACTTGAAAATATCTTGAGAAACACAAGAAATTCTTTACAAAGGAAAAACAAGAAGACTAAACTCAGATTACTCAACAGAAACCACACAAGCAAGAAAGCAAAGGATGACATATATAAAACTTTTTTTAAAAAAAGTTTCAAGCAATAATAATTTATGCTGAAAAACTCTGAAAAACTCTCAAATACAATGGTGAAAGTAGGACATTTTCAAGTAAACAGAATTTAAAGGAATTCATAAAAACCAAAGCAAACTTCCAAGAAATATTAGAGAGATTTCCTTTGGTTAGACAACAGCAACCTTAGAAAACAGGCTAAGTCTAGGACAGAGAAGAGCATCAGAGAGATGCTAACCTAGGTAATGAACTCCCAATAATAAGACAATGCTAAATGACTTGAAACAGAAACGTCAATCAGTAAGTGATGACAACATCAGAAACAATAAACAGAGGAATAATGATGTAAACACACAACTTCCAAATGGAGAAGAACTCAAAGTGATATCAAAGACCGGTTCAAACACAGAATAAGAGTAAATGTCAAGGTAGCCACAATGATACTTTAAAAAACCTACCCATCGGAGTAAAAAACAAGAAAAATAGTCTCAGTAAACAGAAATCTAATAATAAAAGAAAACCCACAAGAGGAACTCAGCTTAGAAAAGAGAAACTAAGAAAAGACCAGCTTCACAAACACACACACACACCCCACAGCAGTATGAGAGCAATAATTTCATACTCTATACATAATCACAGTGTATGTAATTGGTTTAAATACACCTGTAAAGAGATAGAATTCAACAAATCATTCTTGGTGAAGGACAGAACACATAAAAAGAAATTCAACAAGGATATAGATGTAAAGGTCAAATCAACCAATTTTACCTCATAGACATATATATGTCACTACACCCAGCAGCAGAAAGTATACATTCTTTTCCAGCTCACATGGACATTCTCCAGAATTGACCACATTTTAGGCCACAAAGCAACCCTCAAAATTGCAAACATCAACATAATTCAAAACTCTGATCACAACTCCTTAAAAGTAGAAATCAATAATAGGAAGAACAAGGACAAAAATCAAGCACATGGAAACTGAATAAACACCTTGTTTAAAAAACATGAGCAATATCAAACCCAAAACAATGCAGCACCGTCAAGTTGGGTGAGTCCTAGAATCAAATGAGAATGACAACACGTCATATCATAACCTCCGGGATACTTCAAGATAGTGCTGAAAAATCAGTTAGTAGCAATAAACACACAAATCAAAGAAGACAAAATCAAATTCTTAGCCTCACAACTCTAACAAAGATAAAGAAAACAGCAAAAGAAGCCTATAGCCATCAGAATAAAAAATAAAAATCAAAGCAGAAAAAAATGAAACTGAAAATAGAAAAATAATAGAATCAATAAAACCAAAAGTTGGTTGTTGGAAAGGATCATGGCAGGGTACTATTAAAAAATATATATATACTCTGACAAATTTGAAAACCTAAAGGAAATGGACAAACTTCTAAAAACACACCACCTACCTAAACTAACGCAATCTGAAGCAAAAAAATCTGAACAGACCCCAACAAGAGATGGAAAACGTAATTCACAAAGAAAAAAAAAAAAAATCTTCTAATGAACCCTGGCCTAGATGGTTTTACAGGAGAATTCTACCAAATATTCAAAGAAAAGCTCACATCCATGCTACTTAGAGCATAGAAATGGAAAGAATATCCCCAAATTCATTCTGTGAGGCTAGCATAACCCTAATACCAAAACCAGGCAAAGACAATACTAAAAAATGAAATTACAGACCAATATCTCTCATGAATATAGATTCACCAATTCTTAACAAAGTTCTAGCTAGTAGAATTCAGTATCATGTATGTTTTAGTCACTTAGTACTGCTGTAACAGAAAACACCATGAGTGGAAGGCTTTATGAAGAGAAATTTTATTGACACAGTCTGATAAACCACAAATCCATTCACAAGTTACAAATCTATTCAGTGAGAGAAATTATCACACTCAGCAGGCTGAGTTCAAATCCAGTGAGAGCATTTTGGCATAAGAACCTCTGGTCCAAGTTATGTGCTCTGCTCTTGATGCTGCCTTGTTGGCAGCATGAGGTTCCAACTCACTATGCTCGCTTTTCTCCCTTCTACCCCACAGCTGGTAACTTGAGTTCTGCCTTATCAGCACAAGTGCTGCCCATTCTCCATCATCAATAATCACAGAGGCAGGATTCATAGCACGTGGGAGGAATTGTACCATATTGGGACTCACAGCCAAGTCAAAGCAATGCATACAGTTTTGGGGGGACCCAATGCAACCCTGACAATATACAAAAAAATAATACACCATGATCAAGTAGAATCATATCATGTACGCAAGGATGGTTCAACATTAGGAAATCAAAGTAACTCACCATACAAATAGAACAAAAGAAAAGAATCACATGACTATCTCAACTGATACAGGGAAGGTATTTGATAAAGTCCATTGCTTATTCCTGATAATAACTGTCAACAAAATAGGAACAGAAGGGAAATTCTTCAGCATAATAAAGGGTATCTATACAAAACCAAAAGCTAGCTTCATTCTCAATGGAGAGAGGCTGAAAATACATTCTCCTTGAGAACAGGAAAAAAGAAAGCCCTGTAAAATCACTCCTATTTAACACTATGCTAAAAATTCTAGCTAGAGCCAAGAAAAATAAATAAAGGGAGTTCAAATAGAAAAGGAAGAAATAAGTGGCCGTATTCTGAGACAATATGATCCTATGAGGACTGCCAATTAAGTCTGTGAACTCATCCTAGAAAAAGTCCTACATAACTCATTGCTGACTATCACCACATTCACCTTTGAAGTACTCCTCTTGGGTAGCTATGCACCAACACCAGTGCTTAGTCTACCCTTCTAAGCAATTTTGGAACTCTCTTTCTGGAATGGCCGTCAGAGCTGTTGTGGTATTACCCTTGATGTCCTGAACAGGATCAAAACGTTTTCCTTTCAGTATATCCTTTATCTGCAGGTAAAGAAAACACTCACTGGGGACCAGATCAGGCAAATAAGGAGGATATTCCAATACAGTTATTTGTTTACTAGCTAAAAACTCTCACATACAACTGTATGATTAAGTTTGCAAACTTGCCACAGTACCACCATGGTTATGGCCATTCCAGAAAGAGTTCCAAGATTGCTTTGAAAGGTGGACTAGGTGCTGGCGTCAGTGCATAGCTTCCTGAGAGGACTACTTCAAAGGTGATCATAGTGATAGTCAGCAATGAGGTTATGTAGCTCTTAGAGCAATTAAGTTTGTAGACTTAATTGCCAGAAGTTGTATTCATAGAAAGCCCCAAAGATTCCACAATATCACTAAATGGAAATAATAGAACAATCAGCAGAGAAGCAGGATACAAAATAAACATACAAAAATCAGTTGGATTCCTTTACACCAGTAAAGAGAATGATGAAAAGGAAATTAGGAAAACAATACCATTTATAACAAATACTTCATACAAAGATAAAATACTTAGGAATGAATCTAACTATGGACAGAAAAAAATTATACAAAGAAAACCACAAAACGCTATTGCAAGAAGATAAAAGAGACCTATCTAAATGGAGAAACACACCACACTGATGGATAGGAAGACTCAACATTGGGAAAATATCGATCCTACCCAAACTGATCTATAGATATAATGCAAACCTGATCCAAGTATCAACAACATCATTTAACTAAGATGAAAGACTGATCACCTTAGAGAGGAAAGAAGCCCTGGATAAGCACAGCATTACTGAAGAAAAATGAAGTAGGAGGCCTTCCACTACCTGATCTCAGAACTTACAGTGCAACCACAGCAGTCAAAATACCACGATACTGGCAAAGTGACAGACATGTAGACCAGGGGAACTGAATCAATATCCCAGATGTTAATCCATCCACTTATGGAGACGTAGTAACACAGAGGTTAAGCATTTGGCTGCTATCCAATAGGTCAGCAGTTCAAATACACAAACTACTCCTTAGAAATTCTATGGGGCAATTCTACTCTGTCTATAAGGTCTGTAGGAGTCCAAAACAACTCAGTGGTAATGGATGTGGTTTTTTGGTATTATGGTCAACTGATCTTTGATAAAGAACCAAAGTCCACTAAATGGTGACAAAGTAGTCTTTTCAAACAAATGGTGATGGCAAATCTGGGCTTTCATATATGAAAAAATGAAATAAGCTCATATCTCACATGACACACGAAAAACAACTCAAAATGGATCAAAGACCTAAATATATCTGAAATGTTAGAAGATCATGAAAGAAAAAATAAGAACAAAGCTAGGGACAGTAATACATGGCACATGTATGATACAAACTAACAATGTGCAGAATGCTAAAAGAAAAACTAGATGACCGAGAGCTCCTAAAAATCATATACTCATTCTCATCAAGGCTTCACCAAAAGAATAAAAAGTGAACTTATAAGGCTGGAAAAACTTTTTGACTATGATGTATCTGACAAAGCTCTAATCTCTAAAATCTATAGAATGTTTCAACAGCTCAACAAGGAAAAGATAATGCAATTAAACAGTGGCAGAGGATATGAACAGACACTTCACCAAAGAAGATATTAAAGCAGCTAACAAACACATGAGAAAATACTAGCAATCACTAGACATTAGAGAAATGCAAATCGAAACTATAGTGATAAATCTTCTCATTCCAACGTTACTGACGCCAAGCCAAAAAGCCCACTGACATGAATTTAATAATAATAATAAAAACAGAACAAATGTTCAAGAGACTGCAGGGAGACTGGAAACCTTACGCACTACTGGTGGACATGTAGAATAGTATGACTACTATGTAAAAAAAATGAGACCTCCTTCAAACCTAGAAATAAAAATACAATCCAACAACACCACTTCTGGGAAGAAATAACAGTTATCATATGAGTAGGTATATGCACATCCAAGTTCATTACAACATTATTCACAATAGTAATAAAGATGGGAAACAACCTAAGTGCTCATCAACACATAAATGGATAAAACTATGGTACATACACACAACTGAGCACTATAAAACAAAGAAGGACAATTATTAATCTGTGAAACCTCTCACACATAGATTAACGTGGAGGGCATTATGCTGAGTGAAATAAGCCAATCACAAAAGGACAAATATTGTATGAGACCACTATTATAAAAACCCAGGAAAAGGGTCACACAGAATACAACAATCTAAGATGGGAGGGTAGAGGTGGGGAGGGGAAATCACTGGATAGAAGAGTGTTAACTCTGATAAAGGGAAAGACAATGAACAACACAGGGAAAGTCAGCATAACTTGACCAAGGCAAAATCAAAGACACTTCCTGGACACATGCCAAATACCTTCAGAGTCAGAGTTATTCAGGCTGAGGGCTGAAGACCATGGCCACCGGAGACATCTAGGTCAAGCGGCATAACACACATCATGAGAAAATATTCCACACCCTACTTTAGTGAATAGTGTATGGAATTTTAAAGGCTTGACAGCAGCCCTTTAAAATACATATACTGGTCTCATCATGTTTGGACAAAGAAGACTGAAGGAAACCAAAGTTAAAAGGAAAATGTTAGTCCAAAGGACAAATGAACCACATGATCCAGAATCCAACAGCTTGAGCCCAGAAGAACTGGATGGTTCCCAGCTACCACCACCGATAACTCTGACAGGAATTACATTACAGGGTTCAAAACAGAGGAGAAGAAAACTGTAAAACAAAATTTAAACTCACATAAAAAGAACAGACTTACTTGTCTGATAGAGACTAGAAGAATCTTCAAGACCATGGCCCCCCAGACACCCTGCTAACTAAAAACTGAACCCACACCCAAAGTCCACCTTTCAGTCAAGATTAGGCATACCTATGAAACAAATCAATAACACATGTGACAAATGTGCTTCTTATTTTAATCAAGTCTGTCAGACCTAGTGGGCAACACCTGCCCAATAGCAATGATAAAAAGAGACAAGGAGGGGATAACTGAATCAGTGGACATGGAGAATTCAGAGTGAAAAAGGAAAGGTAGAGAATGTGGACACATTACAGGGACTGCAAGCAATGTTACAAAACAGTTGTGTATAAATTTTTGAATGAACAACTAATCTCTACTGTAAACATTCACTTAAAACACAATTTTGAAAAAGCAAAATCTTATTGCTAAAAAAGGCTAATCATCATCCGTGCCTTCAGCAAGTCATGATTTTTTTGCTGGTGGAGGGTCTTGCCTCAGTGTTGATGGCTGCTGACTGATCTGGGTAATAGTTGCTGAAGGCTGGGACAGCTTGTGGCAACTTGTTAAAATAACACAACAATGAAATTTATCACATCAATTGACTCTTCCTTTCACAAAAGATTTCTCTGTAGCATGCATGCTGTTTGATAGCATTTTACCCACTGTGAGACTTCTTTCAAAATTCAGTCAGTCCTCTCAAATCTTGCACTGCTTTAGCAATTAAGTTTATGTAATACTATAAAAACTTCGGTGGTGTTTCAACAATGTTCATAACATCTTCACTAGGAGTAGTTTCCGTCTCAGGAAACCATCTTTTGAGTATGGGGCCAAGATGGTGGACTAGACAGACATCTCCTGGATTTCTTCTGAGAACTAAGGCCTAGAAAAGTAAATGAATGGGGCAACATGGATGTTCTGGGAGACCCAAAATCTCTCATAGAGCTGTGAGATTGGACTAGGCTACAAGAAGGGGGAAACTACCTCTGTCAGAGGCCAGCCAGCTGTACAGTGAGTTCTGCTTCTGCTGGTGCATTGCTTGAGGGGGTTGCAGGTGCAGACACATTTTTTTTAACCAGAATGCTGAGAGTGGGACTGCTGAGCCTGTGGGCCTGACATGAGCCAGCTACTAAGCTAAACTTAAGCAGTACTTAAGTAAACAGTATGTCTCACAGCAGAGAGACTGTGCTTGGGACAGCCACATGTACAGAATCCAGCAGTAGCAAGTGACCAAGGGTGCTAGTGCCCCTCCCCCCTCTTCTCTGAATTGTGCTATGGATACAGTAGACTCACTGTAGCAGAGGTGGCTCAGATGGGGCATCATCTTGATCAGCTGAGAGGCAGAGTTAGCCATGCCTGAGGTCTCACTTGGGGTTAATTCCCATGCCAAGAAACAATGCCTGTCTGGATAGTGCTACTCCCAGCAGAAAAGTTGTTTCTAAGACATCATACCTAGAGAATGTGGTGGGGGCTGGTGGCCAAGTGTGGCAGTGCCCTAACTCCTCTCTTACTTGAGTCACACCATACCATCTGGGGACAGCCTACAAGGTACTGTCTTTGTCAGCCAGGAGGTGGGCCTACCACCCCTGAGGGCCCAGCTACTTTAGGCTGCTGCTGGTCAATGCCTCTCTCAGCAGAAAGGCAGCTTTTACAACAGGAGCAGCAAGAGATAGCAGCAGTAACTAACACCTGAGTGTGGTGGTGCCACTTCCACCACCCTTCACTGAGCCATATAATAGCATTGATCTACATCCCCTAGAGAATCTATAAGTAGGGTGCTGTCTTTGCCAGCCAGGGGATAGGTTCTGCTACCCCTGAGGGCCCAGCTGTTTTTGGTGGCTGTTGGAAAGCATCCCTCTCAGCATAAAAGCAGTTTTTAACACAAAAGCTTCTAGAGAATGGAGCAGTCTCTGGCAGCTGTGTGTGGTGGCATCCCTCTCTCCTCCCTTCCATGAGTTACACCATAGTCTCGACTGGCATGACAGTGGAGAGCCAGCAGAAGTAGCTCACCACCTTTAGCAGCTAGGAGGTTGTGTTTGCCACCCTGAGGGCTCAGCTGGGGCCAGCCACTAAGCCAAGCAGCATCACAGTGCTTGACAGAGTGTATATTGCCAGAGGAGCTATACATAAGTCAGCTGTACCTAGGAACTCTGCAACAGCTGATGACCAAACCTAGTAGTGCCCTTACTGACCCTCTTCTTAGAACTACACCACATTTCCCATGAGTGTGACATCAGAAAAACTGAACAGCTTCTTGATAGCATGAAGTAAACAATATCTAACCATTTAAAGAAGAAGACCACCATGGCTCTGAAAAAGTTCCCAAATAAAGAATCAAAAAACTTCCCACATGAAGAAGGCTTTCTAAAACTATCAAGAGTAGAATATAAAAGAATTATGTATGGAGCTTTTCTAGAGTTTAAACAAAGTGAAGCAGGACAAAATGAAAAATCAAGCAAGCTGTATGAACTGCCAGAATATCAATGATCTGAAATCCAGAAGATCAATAATAAAAGTATAGAATTAGATAATTCAATAAAAAGCCAAAAGAACAGGATGGAAGAACAGCAATGTAGAATTATGAGCTTGAAGATAAAGTAATTCACACCAGGATTTATGAGAAGAAATTGACTAAAAGAAACAAGAAAAATGAAGAAGCATATGTGACTCTATTAAGAGGAATAATATATTAATAATTAAAGTTCCTGAACAGGGAGGGACAGCAGAAAATACAGACAGAATTGTTGAAGAGTTGCTGATAGAAAATGTGCCTGAAATCGTGAAAAAAGAGAACATAGACATTCAAAATGCTTATCAAACATGACTAAAACTAGACTCCAAAAGAAAGACATCAAGACATATTATAATCAGGCTTAATAAAATGAAACATAAAGAGAGGCTCTTAAAGACAACAAGGTTTAAAGCAAAACTAATATACAAAGGGAAGCCCTGTAGGCTTTCCTCAGACTTATTCTCAGAAACAACATTGACAAAGACAGTGAGATGACACACACAAAACCTTGAAGGAGAAAAATTTCCAACCAAGAGTTATACATCCTGCAAAACTGTCTCTCAAATATGACAAAGAAATTAAGACATTTGTAGATAAACAGAAGCTTAGAACCTTTGCAAAAACCAAACCAAAAGATGAAAAGTAAAACCATAAAAGAAGATGACTCAGCACAGAGTATTAACAGGAACAAACAAGACATTGACAACACAAAAATAAAGTTATCAAAATAACAGCACTAAACACTATCTAGCAACAATTACATTGAATGTAAATGGATTGAAAGCTCCATTAAAGAGGCAGAGAGTAACAGCTTAGATCAAAAAACACAACCCATCTATACGTTGCTTATAAGAAACAAAGCCTAGACTCAAAGATATGAATAAATTGAAAATCAAAGGATGAAAAAATATATATCAAGCTAACAATATACAAAGCAGAGCAGGAGTGGCAATACTAATCTCAGATAAAATAGATTTTAATGTGAAACCCACCATCATGGACAAGGATGGTCACTATTTATTGCTTAAAGATTCAATACATAAGCAGGATATAAAACATTGTGCACCCAATACTAAAGGATCTAAATACATTGATCAAAAAGCTGACATCACTGAAAAATGAATAGATCACTCCACAATAATAGCTAGAGAATTCAACACTCCACTTTTAGTAGTGGATATATCATCCAGAAAAAAGCTCAGAAAAGATACAAAAGATCTTATTCCAACAATCAACCAACTAGACCTCATTGACATTTAGAGAACTTTTTATCCAACAACAGATAAGTACACTTTCTTTTCCAATGCACATGGAACATTCTGTAGAATGGGCCACACATCAGGTCATAAAGCAAGTCTCAACAAAAGCCAATCTATTGAACTATAGCAAAGCATCTTATTGGACCATAAAGCTGTTAAAGTTGAAATCAATAGGAGAAAAAAAACACAGACAGATATCTGAACTCATGGAATCTGAACAACACTTTGTTCAAAAATCCTTGGGTTGCAGAAGAAATCAAAGACAAAATAAAGAAATCTATGGAATCAAATAAGAATGAAAACACAGCCTACCAGTAACTAGGGGATACAGCAAAAGCAGTGCTCAGAGGTAAATTTGTCTCTAAAAATGCACATATCCAGAATGAAGAAAGGGCCCAACCCAAAGAATTAACCCTACAGCTTGAACAAACAAAAAGAGAGAAACAAAAGAACCACTTGAGCACCAGAAGAAAACAGACAATAAAGATTACAGCAGAACTAAATGAGTTAGAGAATAGGAAAACAGTTGAAAGAATTAAAAAATGAAAAGCTAGTGTTTTGAAAAGATCAACAAAATTGAAAAGCCACTGGATAAACTTACAAAACAAAACCAGGAGAGGAAAAAAATAACCCAAATAAAAAACGAGATAAGAGATGTCAAAACCGACCAGACTGAAATCAAAAGTATAATAGAATACTATGAGAAACTGTACTCTAATAAATTTGAAAAACTAGAGGAAATGGACAAATTTCTAGATTCACATCATCTACCAAAATTATCACAAGGAGTAGAACAATTGAATAAACTCATAACAAAAGAAGAGTTTCAAAAAGTAATTTTAAAAAAAAAAACTACCAAAAAATAATAATAATAATAATCCTGGCCCAGAAGCCTTCACTGGAGAATTCTGCCAAAATTTTAGAGAGGAATTAAGTCCAATTCTCCTGAGGCTATTTCAAGCATAGAAATGGACAGAATACTCCCAGTTTCATTCTATGAGGGCAGCATAACCCTGATACCAAAGCCACAGAAAGATCCCATGAGAAAGAAAACTACAGACCAATATCACTCATGAACCTATACACAAAAAACTTCAACAAAATCCTAGCCAATAGACTTTAACAAAAAATAATTCATCATGACAAAGTTGGTTTCATATCAGGAATGCAAGGCTGGTTCAACACCAGATAAACAATTAATGTCATCAATAACATAAATAACCCAAAGGACAAGAATGACCTGATTTTGTCAATTGATGCAGAAAAGGCATCTGATGAAGTCAAACACCCATTCGTGTTAAAAACTCTTAGCAAAATATAAATAGAAGGGAAATTCCTCATTGCAATAAGGGGCATCTACACAAAGCCAACCACTTAATTATCCTGAATAGAAGGACTGAAAGAATTCCCCCTGAGAACAGGAACTGGACAAGGATATGTTCTATTCTCACCCCTTCTATTCAACATTGTGCTACAGTATCTAGCCAGAGAAATGAGACAAGACAGAGAAATAAAAAGCATCTGCATCATCAAAGAAGAAGTAAAAACATCCCTACTTGCCGATGATATGACTATGTACAAAGAAAACCCTAAACAATCCATAAATAAACTACTGGAACTAACAGAAGAGTTCAGCAAAGTTTCAGCATAAAAGATAAACATAAGTAAATCAGTAGGATTCCTATACACCAACAAAGAGGTCATCAAAGAGGAAATCATCAAATCAATACCATTTACTATAGCCCCAAGAAGACAAAATACACCAAATGGTCCCAACACATCTGGAACAGATGATAACAAGAACAACGAAGATGCCAGGAGAAAGCAGCCCAGGAGATAGAAAGAGGACCCACATGAACGGGGGACTGTATCAACATGAGACTGAAAGAACCAGATGGTGCCCAGCCACCACCAAAGGCGGCTGTGATGGGAGACACAAGAGTCCCTGAGGGTACATGAGAAAAAGGGGTGTGCAGCTCAAGAACTCTACTAAAAGACCAGAAGTGATGGTCCAACAGCCTGGAGGGTCCTGTGGGGTGGCCTCTAGACTTGCTGCTGGCCTTGACAATACTGAGATCAACTCTTCTGACAGGAAAGGACTGGACTCAGGGACACAGTATGACTATACGGTGTGTGTACTTTATGCTTCTATGCATTTACAGGATGCTGTCCTACTGCGTTCTTTGTAGATGGGAGAGAAGAGATTGGAGAGGAGGGGCCTGGTGCTCATTAAGAGGATGCTAGGCATATGGAGTGAAAAGGAGGAATGTGCTGTCACTGGGTCAGGAGAGCAGATGGAGCTGCAAATAGGCAGGCATGCAAAATTAATTTTTATACTTTCACTTAATCACAATAAAAAAAAGTTTTTTATTAAAATATTCTGCACCTGTGGTGAGTGGCATCTGAGGTCTTAAAAGCTAGCAAGTGGCGATCCATGAGGCAGCAATCAGTCCCAATCTATCTGGAGCAGAGGAGAATGCAGCATATCAAAGACATAAGGAAAATATGAACCCAAGAGACAGAAAGGGCTGCATAATCCAGAGACTGTATCAGTATAAGACCAGAAGAACTAAATGGTACCTGGTCTTCCACAACGACTGCCCTGATAGTGAACATAACAAAGAGTTCCTGTTGTAGTGGGAGATAATTGGGATAAAGCACTTAAAATTTATTTTAAAAAAAGAAAAAACAAAACAGACTTGATGGTCCAATAGACTAGAAGATTCCTGGAAGACATGAGCCCAGACTGTCTGTTAGCCCCAAACTGAAACCAACTTCTCAGAAAAAGATTGGACTGGAGTATAAGACATAAACTGATACTGGCAAAGAGTATGCTTCTTGGCGTCAGTAACTACATGATGCTAACTGAGCAGCTCCTGTCCAGATGCTAGATGAAATGGCAGAGTGGGACAGTAGCTGGTTGAATGGACATGGGAAATACAAGGTGGAAAGGAGAAACATGCTGTCACAGTGTGGGAAAAGCAGCTAGAGTTACATAGCAATGTGTGTATAAGTTTTTGCATGACAAATTGATATGGATTATAAACTGTCACTTACAGCACAATAATTTTTTTTTTAATTTAAAACAAACAAAAAAGAAGCTGCTCTCTTTATTCATCCGTAAGAAGCAATTCCTTATCCAATAAAGTTTTATCAGACTGCAGCAATTCAGTCACATTTTCAGGCTTCACTTCTAGTTTTCTTGCTATTTTCACTACACCTAGAGCTACTTCCTCCACTAAAGTCTTAAACCCATCAAAATCATTCATGAGGATTGGAATCAACTTCTTCCAAACTCCTGTCTTAAATGGGCGTAGTTTGTCGTGCCCCAAAACAATTACAATAGAAACATCGAAGATCACTGATCACAAACACCTTGACAGACGTGATAATAATAAATTCTGAAATATTGTGAGAATTACCATACTGTGACCCAGATACAAGAAGTGAGGGCATACTGTTAGAAAAATGACACTGATAAATTTGATCAGTGCAGGGTTGACATAAACCTTCAACTTGTAAAAACACAGTGTCTTTGAAGCACAATAAAGCAAACAACAATAGAATGAAGTTAGCCTGTCTGTGTAATCTGTGCAGACATTTCCATTTCTGAAAATTTGTGGATTCCCTTTTTTTCTGGAACATTCTTGTTGAAGGCTGATCAATTTTATAAAAGTACTAACCTTTAACTGTTGCTTTTCTCTTTTTTATACTTTTTTATTTCCTCTCTTTATTATGGTTTACGTTACATTTTACTTAGTTTTGATGTGCCCTTTTATCTTCTATATAATAGAGTTGAAAGTTGAAATAACTGATTTTCAGTCTTCTTTTCCCATATATACAGCATATTCTTAAAGATAGTAAAATTAACATAGGAATTGGAAACTGTTTTGAAGTGAATTATAATGGGAACCTAACATACCCAAATTCATACTGCTACAATTTCTTTCTAAGTACTGTGTTCACTACCACAATACAATTTTTGGTGTTTCTACTGTAATTCAGTTCATTTCAGGGAAACTATTTCCAAATTCCCTAGTTACATATTCTTTGACACAGGGTTTATTTAGAAGGATGATTACTCAGTTTCTATATACTTGACAATTTTCTTACCACCTTCATTAATTTCATACTCAATTCCACTGTCAAAGATTTTGCTACAAAGATTTTCAAATTTGTGCAGAAAGATATACTGTTTCCATATTTCTACAGTTTTTTACAGTCTGTTGAGTTTTTCTTTATGGCCTAACATATTTCTCTTTTTGATATATGTTCCATGTACACTTAAACATGTGTGAATTCTGTCATTTAGGAACATAATGTACGATACATTATTAGGCACAATTTGTTGTGTAATTTGCACCTTCTACATATGTGCTGATTTTTCTTCTGTCTGCTATTAAAAGAAAAGTATTAAATCTCACATTATGATTGTATATTTTTCTCCTTTGAATTATATTTCTTATTGTTTTATATAATCTAGAGCTATTAATTTTTGCCTGTAGGCTTTAAACTGTAATATCACTCTAGTAGATCGAGCACTCTGCATGATCATTACCTCTAATAACTTTGTTTGCCTTACAGTGATCTTTCTTTGTATAGTATAGCTCAATGAATAAGAAAGCCCCCCAAAAATAATCGATACCTTTGAATTACAGTATTGGTGATGATTATTGAATATATCATGGACTGCCAGAAGAGTGAACAAATCTGTCTTGGAAGAAATACAGCCAACATGCTTCTTAGAGGGGAGGATGTTAAGACTTCATCTTATGTACTTTAGGCATGTTAACAGGACAGACCAGTCCCTGGAGAAGGGCACCGTGCTGGGTAAATTCTCAGCAAAAATAGAAGATCCTCAACAAAATGGATAGACAAAGTGACTACAGTAATGGGTTTAAAGATAGCAACAATTATGAAGACGGTACAAGACTGGGCAGTGTTTTGTTGTTATACATAGAGTTGTTATGAGTCAAAACGAACTCGATAGCACATACAACAAAAACAACAGTATTTGCTTAGCATACAGATTGAATAAGTGGGGTGAAAGGATATAACCCTAACATCTATGCTGACTTTAAGAGAGGAAACATTTTAACAAAGTGAAGGAAGAAGGAAAAATGAAACAACAACAAAAAAGTCTGTCACTTCCCCCGAGCCAGAAATTCAGGACAGAAACAGTTCCTACACCTAGAATCAACATAAGGGGACATGTTATCCTCACAAACATTCAGTGATGGCTGTTAGCACCCTGCCTTTCTTAGTAAATGCAGCCAGATACCTATGCCTACACCAGTCATCCCATCCATCCAAGACAGTGAAAGATAGCCTGAACTACACACTTGGAGACTGACTACCTAGATGCCTGAGCTGAATCTGCACCAGAAAATTAAATGGACTCCTGGGTGTGAATGTCTAGTAATAGCTCTAACTGAGGACACTATAGCTTCAAAGGTGCTAATAAGGAAGCTGGTACATACAACTGGCCTATTTGCACATTTGAAAATGAAACAAAAAACTGCAATACAGTAGGCAACCATAAAACAAATAAGTATAACAACTTACTGATGGCTTGAAGACAAAAGCCAGTATCAAATCACCTAAAGAGGCTGTTTTAGTCCGCTAGAGCTGCTCTAACAGAAATATCACAGAGTGGATGGCTTTAACACTGGAAGGTTTATTCTTACACAGTCCAGTAGGTTGCAAGTCCATATTCAGGGTAATCACACAGTCCGGTAGGTTGTGAGTCCATATTCAGGGTAATTACACAGTTCGGTAAGTGCAAGTCCATATTCAGGGTGACCGCTCCAGGGAAGGCTTTCCCCTTGTCGGCTCTGGAGGAAAGTCTGGTATTGCATCAGTCTTTGTCCAGGGAGCATCCTGGTGCAGGAACCTCAGGTCTGAAGGACGCGCTCTTCTCCCCGTGCTGCTCTCTTGATGGTAACAAGGCTCCCAATTCTTCTTGTTTCTTTTTCCCTTTTTATCTCTTTCAGGCTGAAAGCATTAAGGGTGGGGCAAGCCATACTCCAGGGAAACTCCCCCTACAGCAAAGCAAGGAAGTAATCTTATGCAGGAATTTACAGCCCCACCCCAATCCTTCAACATACAGTTTAGCAAAACCACACAATGGAGGACAGTCCCAAGATACTAGGAACCATATCCCAGCCACGTAGGTACACATATTTTTGGGGGTACACAATTAAACCCATGACAGAGGCAAGCCATGATGGCTTCAGAAAACTCCCAGACCAAAGAATCAATAAATTTTCAACATGAAGAGAACTTTCTAGAATTATAAGAAGTAGAATATAAGAGATTTTTAGAACTCTTTAGGACATCAGGAAGGAGATGAGACAAAAATGCAGCAGAATATAATAACAAATTGAACAAGCTACAAGAAGGCATACAGAGGCACAAAGTAGAAATTCAAAACATTGATAATAAAATTATAGAATTTTAGATAATAGAAAGTTAAAGTAGCAGAATAGGCAATGGAAGGCTGGATTTGTGAGATTGAAGACAAAGTATGTGACACCAACATATTTGAGGGCATCAGGAAAAGGATTTTAAACAATCAAGAAACACTAAGATGTGTGTAGGGCTCTAGCAAGAAGAATAATCTACAAATGACTGGAGTATCAGAACAAAGGAGGGATAACAGAAAATACCAAGAGAATTGTCAGGTTTGTTGACAGAAAACTTAAGTGGTACCATGAAATATGAACAGCTATGTTTCCAAGAAGCTCATTGAAGCTCCAAGCAAGATAGATTCTGAAAGAAAGACATCAAGGCAGACTGCAATTGAACTTGAGAGAACTAAAGACAAGGAAATAATTTAAAAACTGACTAGGGATAAAAGAAAAATAATCTACAAAGGAGAGTCAATAAGACTAAGCTTGGACTACTCAGCAGAAACTATGCAGGCAAGAAGACAATGGGGTGACATGTACAAAACCTTGAAGGAAAGTAATTGCAGGCCATAATCACATATCCAGCAAAGCTATCAAATTTAATGGCAAAATTAGGATGTTTCCAGGTAAGCAAAAATTAGGGAATCTGCAAAAATTAGCCTAAAATTTCAAGAAATACTAAAGGAAGTCCTTTATTTAGAAGGTCAATAACATCAGATGAAAACTCAAGACCAGAACACAAAACAGAGCGTCTGGATACCAAGCCAAATAGGGAAATTACAAAAATAAATCAAAGGCAAAACACCAATAATAAGAGGATAGAGATGTCATTGTGTAAACATTATAACAAAAAAAACAATGAACGTAGTTGTAGATCTTTCATATGGAGAAAAAGTCAAGGAGATATAAAGAAATTTAAGACTAGTTTACATTTAGAAAAATATGGGTAAATATTAATGTAACCACAAAAGAAATTATCAAAACAAAAAACAAGAAAAACATGAAGTCTCAGCAAATACAAAACCAGCAACAATGAAAAATATTAAACAAAAACAGAGAATAGAATATTAAGTGGAACAAAGAAACTGTCTACAATGCACCAAAAAAAATACATCAAAATGACAGCACTAAACTCATGCTATCAATAATTATGATAAATGTAAATGGATTAAATGTACCAAAAGAGACAGAGAGTAGCACATTGGATTTTAAAAATAAAAGAGAGAGACACCCAAGACTTAAAAACATGAACAAACTAAAACTCAAAGGACAGGAAAAAATATATCAAATAAACAACATTCAAAAAAGAGCAAGAGTGGCAATGCTGATTTCAGTAAAATAGACTTCAAGGTAAAATCTACCACATTGGATAAGGAAGGATATTATATAATAGTTAAATAGTTAATACCTGAGCAGAACACAATCATATTAAATATTTATGCACTCAATGTCTGTGCTCCAAAATGCATTAAACAAACTCTAACTACATTAAAAACAACAACAGAAACCTCCACAATAACAGTAGGAAAAGTCGACATACCACTTTCAGTGAGGAACAGAACATGCAGAAAGAAGTAGCTTAATAAAGACATGGAGAAGGGTCACAGAGCAAACACACATCTCCTAGGACAGCAACTGAAAGGAGTAGCATGGACATTCTGGGAGCTCCAAGATCAGGTACAAGGTCGTAAGATTGGACTGCACAACAGAAATGGGGAAAATACCTTATCAGTGGCAAGACAGCAGCACAGTGAGTACTGCTTCTACTCCGCAGTGCCTGGGAGTGTTGCAGGTATGGACAACTTCTTTGTCAGCTGGGAGGCTGGGACTGGGTCTGCCGGGCTTGTGAGTCTGGCATGGCCAGGCTTCTTTGCTGATCTGCAATGCCTAAGTGAACAGTGTATTCTGCAGTAGAGGGATGATGCTTGGCACACCCACATTTAGGGATTCCAGCAGTGGTGAGAAACTGAAGGTGCCAGTGCCCCTCCTGTCTTCTCTGAGCTGTGCCATAGAATCTGCTCGCTCATGCTATAACAAAGGCAGTTCAGGAGAGACGCCATATTGGTCAGCTGAGAGGTGGACTCAGTTTCACCCGAGGGCTCAGCTGAGCCCAATTTTCATGCTAAGCAATACTGCCTGCCTGGTTAGCTGCTCCTAACACAATTGTACCTAGAGAAAGGAGTGACAGCTAGGGGTCAATATGTGATGAGGCCCTAACCCCTCCTTTCTTTAAGCCACATCATAGTGTCTGCTGACTGTCATCTTTGTCAGTCATTAGGCAGGACCTGCCACCCCTGAGGGCCAAATTCCTATCAGCTGGGCTGGCCAATGCCTCTCTCTGCAAAAACTCAGCTTTTAAGATCTATACCACAGCTTCCACTGGTGTAATGCTGGAGAAAACAAATAGCTTCTGGGTGGCACAAAGACAACAATCAATAGCTAACTATTTAAAGAAGCAGACCCCATGGCTCCAGAAAACTGTCAAAATAAAGATTCACAGTTCCCAGAGGAAATCTTTCTGAAATTATGAGAAGTAGAATACAAAGGAGTTATGCATAGAGCCCTTCTAGAGATTAAGCAAAACACAGCAGAACAAAATGAAAAATTGAGTAAGATTTATGAACTTCTAGAACATCAGGGAACTGAAATCCAGCAGATCAATATAAAGTTATGGAATTAGACAACTCAATGCAAAGCAAAAAAGAACAGGTTGGAAGAATTACAACACAGAATTAGTGAACTTGAAGATAAGACAACTGACACCAGCATTCACAAGGAGAAATCAAGTAAAAGAAACAGGAAAAATGAAGAAGCATTAAGAAGCATATGGCGTCAATCCTTCGGACAAAAATGGATTGGACTCAGGGACACAATGTGACCATATGGTACATATATTTTATGGCTCTATACATTTATAGGATGCTGTCCTACCAGTCTCTTTGTAGATGGGAGAGAAGAGTGTGGAGAGGAGGGGATAGGAACTTGTTAAGAGAATATGACACGTATAGAATAAAAAGGAAGAGGGTGCTGTCACAGGGCAATGGGAGCAAAAAAAGCTACAGACAAGCAGGCATGCAAAATTAATTTGGATTGTATGCTTTCACTTAATCACAATTTTTTAAAAAAAGAGGCATGTGGGATGCTATCAAGAGGAATCATTTATGGATAATTGGAGGTCCTGAACAGGGAGGGATAGCAGAAAATACAAAGAGAATTGCTGAAGAGTTGCTGACAGAAAACTTCCCTGACATCATGAAAGAAGAGAATATAGATGTGCAAGATGCTTATCAAACACTACAAAAATTAGACCCCAAAAGAAAGACTCAAAAACGTATTACAATCAAGCTTAATAAAATGAAACATAAAGAAAAGCCCTTAAAGGCAGTGAGGCTTAAAGCAAGAGTAGTACACAAAGAGAAGCCCTGTAGGCTTTCATCTGATTTCTTGGCAGAAACCATGTTGGCAAGAAGACAGTGGGATGACACATAAAAAGCCTTAAGGGAGAAAAATTTCCAACCAAGAGTTATATGTCCTGCAAAATAGCTTCTAGTATATGATGGGGAAATTAAGAGATTCTCAAACAAGCAGAAGCTTAGAGAACTTGCTAAAACCAAACCAAAACTACAAGAAATACTGACAGAAGCTCTTTGTTTAGAAAAATAACATCAGCTATATACCTAAGGAGGCAAAGTAGGACAGTGCATCAAAAGGCCCCACTCAGTTAGGGAAGTCACAAAGCTAAAATATTAGAAGTAGGGAACCAGAGATCTTAATATGAAAGCTATGACATCATCACACTATAAAGAGGGATGTGTTACAGTAGTTCCAACCCTTTCAGATAGAGAGGAAATTAAGGAGATATACATAAGTTAAAGACTGGTTTAAATTCAGAATGTCAAGGGGGATCAAAAGGATAGCTGCAAAGCAAAATAACAAGATGCCGTATTAAAACAAGAAACATAATACAGGAGTCTCAACAAATATACAAAACCAAAAAAGATGAAATGTAAACCCATAAAGAAAAACAACCTAAAATTGTTAAGAGAAGGAAAATATCAACAACAGAAAAACAGAGGCATGAAAATGACAGCAATAAACACGTACCTATCAATAATTACACTGAATGTAAATGGTCTGAATGCTCCAATAAAGAGGCAGAAAGTGACAATGTGGATCAAGATAGAATCTCTATATGTTGCTTACAAAAAATACATCCTAGACTCAAAGATACGGACAAACTGAAAATCAAAGGATATAAAAATGCAAACCAAGCTAACAATACACAAAGAATAGCAGTAGTAGCAATAGTAACCTCAGATAAAATGGAGTTTAATGTAAAATCCATCATCATAGACAAGGATGGTCACTATTTATTGCCAGATGTTCCAAGGCATAAGCAGGATACAACAATATCAAATATTTATGCACCCAATACCAGAGCACCTAAATACATTGAACAAATGCTGACAACATTGAAAAACGAGATCAATCACTCCACAGTAACAGTAGGAGACTTCAACACTTCACTTTCAGTAATGGACAAATCATTGAGAAAAAAAGCTCAGTAAAGACACAGACGATCTTGTTGCAACAATCAACCAACTAGAACTCATTGACATACACAGAACTTTTTTACTAAACAACAGATAAGTACACCTTCCTTTCCAATGCACGTGGAACATTCTCCAGAATGTAGTAGGACATAAAGCAAGTCTCAACAAAATCCAATCCACCGAATTATTGCAAAGCATCTCCTTGGACCATGAAGCCATAAAGGTTAAAATCAATAGCAGAAACAAACTATACAGAAATTTGAACTCATATAAACTGAACAATACCTTGCTAAAAAATCCTTGGGTTATAGAATAAGTCAAAGACAAAATAAAGAAATTTATGAAATTAAATGAGAATGAAAAAACAATCTACCAGAATCTATGGGATATAGCAAAAGTAGTGCTCAGAGGTTAACTTATAAATGAAGACATCTGGAATGAAGAAAGGGCCCAAACCAAAGAATTAACCCTACAGTGTGAACAAGTAGAAACAGAGCAACAAAGGAACCTCTCAGTCACCAGAAGAAAACATATAACAAAGATTAGAGCAGAACTAAATGAATTAGAGAATAGAAGAACAATTGAAAAAATTAACAAAACTAAAAGCTAATTCGTTGAAAAGATCAACAAAACTAAAAGCCAATTCTTTGAAAAGATCAACAAAATCGATAAACCACTGGCTAAACTTACAAAAGTGAAGACAGGCAAAAATCAAATAACCTGAATAATAAAAAAGATTGGAGAAGTCACAAAAGATCCAACTGAAATCAAAACTATCCTAATAGAATACTAAGACTGTACCCTGACAGATTAGAAAACCTATCTAGCCTCACATCACCTACCAAAACTATCACAAGAAGAAGTAGAACAACTTAATAAAGCCATCACAAAACAAAACATTGAAAAACTAATAAAAAAATCACCAAAAAAAAGGCCTGGCTCAGATTGCTTCACCAGAGAATTCTACTAAACTTTAAGACAGGAGTTAATTCCCATATTACTCAGGCTATTTCACAGTATAGAAAAAGACAGAATATTCCCAAATTCATTCTGTGAAGCCAGCATAACCCTGATACCAAAGCCAAGGAAAGACCCCACAAGAAAAGAAAATTGCAGACCAATATAACTCATGAACCTAGGTTAAAAAAAAAATTCAACAAAATCCTAGCCAAAAAAATTCAACAACATGTCAAAAAAATAATTCACCATCATCAAGCTGGATTCGTTTCAGAGATCCAAGGCTAGTTCAACATTGGAAAATCAATTAATATGGTCAACCACATAAATAACTCAAAGGACAAGTATCATCTGAATTTGTCAATTGATGCAAAAAAAGCATTTGACAAAGTCCAACACCCATTCATGTTAACAACTCTCAGCAAAATAGGAGTAGAGGGGAAAATCCTCAGTGCAGTAAAGGGCATCTATGGAAAGCCAACCACCTACATCATTCTTAATGGAGAGATACTGAAAGAAATCCCCTTGAGAATGGGAACTAGGCAAGGATGCCCAGTGTCACCACTTTTATCCAACATTACTCTAGAACAACTAGACAAGACAAAGAAATAAAAGATATCTGCATCGGTAAGGATGAAGTAAAAATCTCCCTATTTGCAGATGATATGATCATATACACAGAGAATCCTAAAGAATTCATAAGTAAACTACTGGAACTAATAGAAGAGTTCAGCAAAGTATTAGGATATGAGATCGACTACCACCACCCACTGCTGTCGAGTTGGGTCCAACTCATAGAGACCCTATAGGCCACAGTAAAACTGCCCCATACAGTTTACAAGGAGTGCCTGGAGGATTTAAACTGCCAACTTTTGGTTAGCAGACATAGCTAACTACTACACCACTGGGGTTTCCAGGGTGTAAGACCAACATAAGTAAATCAGTAGGATTCCCTTATACCAACAAAGAGAGCATTAAAGAGGAAATGACCAAATCAATATCATTTACTATAAACCCCAAGAAGATAAAATACCTAGGAATAAATCTAATCAGAGAAAAAAAGAGACCTATACAAAGAGAACTACAAGACCTCACTGCAAAAAACTGAAAGAGACCTATATTAAGTGGAGAAACCTACTGCTCATGGATAGGAAGATTTAACATTGTGAAAATGTCTATTTTTTCCAAAGTAATCTACATATACAATACAATCCCAATACAAATTCCAGTGTCATTTTTTAATGAGTTGGAGAAACAAATCACGAACTTTGTCTGGAAAGGGAAGAATATCAGGTAAGTAAAGCACTACTGAAGAAGAACACAGTGGGAAGTCTCGCAGTACCTGACCTTAGAACCTACTACACTGCTACACTAGTCAAAAACAGCCTGGTACTGGTACAGAAACAGACATATAGACTAATGGAACGGAATTGAGACCCCAGAAATAGCACCATCCTCTTATGAACAGTTGATGTTCTATGGGAATAGGCCCAAAGGTCATAATCTGAGGTAAAAACAGTTTTTTTTAACAAAAGCTGTGGCCAAACTGGATATCCATCTGCAAAAAATTGGAACAGTATCCATATCCCATACCTTACACAAAAACTAACTCAGAATGGACTAAAGACCTAAATATCCAACCTAAAATGATAAGATCATGCAAGAAAAAATAGGGTCAAAAATGGAAGTTCTGGCTGGCTGGCAATACACAGTTTAGCCAGACTTCAAAATCTGACAAAGCATGAACAATAGAAGAGAAAAATAGATAAATGGGAGCTACTGAGAATCAAACACTACTATACTCCTCCAAAGATTTTACCAAGAAAGTTAAAAGACTACCTACAGAGTGGGAAAAAATATTCAGTAACTATATGTCAGACTGACATATAATCTCTGAAATCTGAAAGATACCACAAAATAGCAACAAGAAAAACATAAATAACCCAGCTAAGCAATGGGCAAAGGAGATGGGCACACACTTCACCAAAGAAGACATCCAGGCAAACGTAAGACACATGAGGAAATGCTCACAATCATTAGCTATTAGAGAAATCCAAATCAAAACTACAATGGGATACCATCTCACCCTAACAAGATTGGCCATAATCCCCAAAACACAAAACAGCAAATGTTGGAGACATTGAGAGATTGGAACTCTCCTACCCTGCTGGTGGGATTGCAAAATGTTACAACTTCTTTGGAAAGCAATTTGGCACTTCTTTAAAAAGCTAGAAATAACATTTGATCCAGTAATCCCGCCACTTGGAATATATCCTTCAGAAATAAAGGCAATCACGTGAACAGATACATGCACACTAATGTTTATTGCAGCACTGTCCACAAGAGCAAAAAGATGAGTCAACCTAGATGCCCATCAACAGATGAACGGATAAACAAATTATAGTACATATACTAAACGGAACACTACGCAATGATAAAGAACAATGATGAGTTTAGGAAGCATCTCATAACCTGGTTTGAACTGGAAGACAGCACGCTGAATGAAACCAGTCAGTAGCAAAGGGGTAAATATTGTATGATACCTGTGCTATAATGCTTTGAAAATAGACTTATACACAAAAAAGATTCTTTGATGGCTACACGGGTGAGGAGGGAGGGGAAGGGTGGTTCATACATTAGATAGTTGATAGAAATTTCCTTAAGTGAAAGCAGTGACAGCACACAGTTGAGAGTAGAACAATTTAACTGGACTTCATCGTAAACTGAAAGGTTTTCTAAACTTAACTCATTATTTCAAAGGATACAGCAGCAGGGACAGGGACCTGGGGACCGTGTATTCAGAGGACATTGAGGTTGGTCAGCATAACTAGGCTATTACTAAAAGAGTCTTCTGCATCCCAAACTGGTAAGTGGCGTCTAAGGTCTTAAAACCTAGCAAGCTGCCATCGGAGATACACCAAATGGTCCCAACTCATTTGGAACAGATGATCACCGAGAACACCAAAGATATGAGGAAAAACGAGCCCAGGAGACAGAAGGACCCATATGAAAGGGGGACTGTATCAACATGAGACTGCAGGAACCAGATGGTTCCTGAACACCGCCAAAGACAGCTGTGATGAGGGACACAATGCAGATCCCCTGTGCCAACATGAGAAAAAGAGGAGTGCAGCCTAAGAACTCTTCTGAAAGCCCTGAACTGGTGGTCCAGCAGAGTAGATGCTCCCCTGGGATTATGGCCCCTAGACTTGCTGCTGTCCCTGACTAGAAACCAGTAATGAGGTCAATGCTTCAGACAAGAATGGACTGGACTCAGAGACACAGTGTGAACATATGGTGTGCATACTTTATGGTTCCATGTGTTTATAGGAGGCGGTCCCACTAGTCTTTTTCTAGATGGGAGAGAAGAACATGGAGAGGAGGGGACAAAAGCCTGTTGAGGGAATACTAGAAGTATGGAATGGAAATGAGGAGTGTGTTGTCACCAGGTGAGGAGAGCAGAAGGCGTTGCAGATAGGTGGATAAGTAAAACCGATTTGGACTGTGTTTTAGTCAGCTAGGGCTGCTCTAACAGAAATACCACAGAGTGGATGGCTTTAACAAAGGAAGGTTTGTTCTTACACGGTATGGTAGGTTACAAGTCCAAATTTAGGATGTCCGCTCCAGGGGAAGGCTTTCCCCCTTGTCGGCTCTGGAGGACAGTCTTTGTCCAGGGAGCATCTTGGCCCAGGAACCTCAGGTCTGAAGGACGCCCTCTTCTCCTGGTGCCGCTTCCCAATTCTCTGCCTGCTTCTCTTTCCTTTCATCTCTTCTAGGACAAATGGATTAAGGGTGGGCAAGCCATACTCCAGGGAAACTCCCTTTGCAGTGGAGCAGGGAGGTGACCTTATAAAGGGATTTACAGTCCCACCCTAGTCCTTTAACACACTGGACAGCAAAATCACAGAATTGAGGACAATCATAGAATACAGGGAATCATGGTCACATGGCTACAACTATTTTTTGGGAGACACAATTCAATCCATGACAGATTGTATACTTTCACTTAATCACAGGAAAAAAAAAAGACATGGAAGATCCAAATGCCACAATCAACCAAATTGACCTCAGAGACACATACAGAATATTCTACCATACAGCATCCAAATACACTCTCTTTTCTAACACACATGGAACATTCTCCAAAATATAACACTTATCAGACAATGTTTTAGTCATCTAGTGCTGCTGTAATAGAAATGCCAGAAGTGGATGGGTTTAAAAAGATAAATTTTATACTGTCACACAGTCCAGTAGGCTACAAGTCCAAATTCATGACATCAGCTCCAGGGAAAGGCTTTCTCTGTTGTCAGAAACATCCTTGTTGTCAATATTCCCATGGACTGAGAGCTTCGGAGGCACAGGGACCCCAAATCCATTCCAAAGGATACATGCTGCTCCTCGCACTGTTCCTTGACAGTATGAGTTCCCTCATATCTCTGTTTGCTTCCCTTTCCGTTATATTCTGAAAGATTGCCTCAAAGTACACAATAGTTTTACACATTGAGTCTTGCCCCATCAATACAACCGCCACCCACCCCTCCTCCTTAACATCTTAGAAACAAGATTTGTAACACGGGGAACATCACGCAATACCAGGAATCTTAGCCCAGCCAAACTGCTACACACAATTTACAGGGGACACGGTTCAATCTATGACATTCCACACTTTGCCCCTCCAAAAATCACATTCTTGCAACATGTTAACATATTCACCCCATCATAGCATAAGTCTTAAATCCTAGGTTCAAAATCCAGAAATTCTTCTTCAGCCGTGAAATCTAGAACATAAGCTATCTGCTTCCAAAATACATGATAGAACAGGCAGGCACAAGCTAGACATTTCCTTTACAAATGTAAAAAACTACAGAGAAAGAAGGTGTAACAGGCACGAAGCAAATTAATAGAACACATTACATTGGCCCTCAAGGATCTGAAGATAATTTTCCATTCTCTGAGACATTTTCCAAAAAGCTCTGCCCTCCAGACTCTAAGTAATTTCCACACTCTCCAAATTCTGAATGTGGGCAGCCTCAGCTCTGTGCTACAGCTTCACCTTCCAGGCCTACCAGGATATCAACTCTGCTCCCTCAGCTTTAGGCACACCATTTTTCTACTCTGTGGGAGTGATAACTGCACCCTTAGAAATACCCGGGCCATAGCTCCACCTTTAGAGACCCCTGAGGTCATGGTCGTATCTTCTGACACCGAAGCACCTCAGCTCCTTGTGCTTCTTGTCTTTTCAGCTCCTGCTTCCATGGCCTCTTGGCCTAGGCTTAAGCTCGTATTTGCCCTGCAAGGACGAGTGTTGCAAAGCTTTGTAGCTGCAACAACTTACTCCACTGCACCAGGAAGCCTTGAGCACACAGGCACGCAGCTCTCCCTCTGTAGGTCAGATTCAGTACTGTCTCGTGCTGGTCTTGTCCTGTGTTGCCAGTTATCTGCTGCTTTTTCTCAACATTTGTGCCTTGCTTGGTGTTAATAGTTCTCCTTGCTTCTTTCTGAGCGCACTATCCATTCACAGTTTCAAAACTGCTTCCACATTTTAGGTATCTGTTAGTAACATCTCGTTTCTTCAGTATGAAATTCTGGTTTAGTCAACTAGTACTGCTACAATGAAAATACCACAAGTGAATGGCTTTAAAAAGAGAAATTTTATTTTGTAACTGTCCAGAAGCTACAAGTCCAAATTCAGGGCATCAGCTCTAAAGGGAGGATTTTTGTGTTGGTTCCGGGGGAGGGTCCTTGCTGCCAGTCTTCCCCTGCACTGGGAGCTTCTGCAGTGCAAGGACCCTGGGTCCTTTCCAAAGGATGCACTCTGCTCCTGGCACTACTTAGTGGTATGTGGTCCCTCAAACCTTTGCTTGCTTCCTTTGCCTTTGTATCCCAAAAGGTTGCCTCAAGGCACAATAGAATTTTACACACTGAGTCCTGCCTCACCAATACAACTGTGATGCATTCTTCCTCACTAACAGCATAGTATCAGGATACATCACATGTGGGAACATGAGACAATATCAAGAATTATGACCCAGAAAAACTGCTACATACGTTTTTTTGGGACACTGTTTAATCCATGACAAGCCATAAAGCAAGCTTTAACTAAATTCAAAGCATCAAAGTATTACAAAGTATCTTTTCAGACCATAAAGTCATAAAAGTGGAAATCAAAAACAGAAAAAGGAAAAAACAAATCAAATGTATGGAAACTGAACTATGTCTGCTCAAAAACTACTAGATTTATAGATGAAACCAAGGATGGAAGAGGAAATTCTTAGAGTGAAATGACAGTGAAAACATATCCTATGAGAACCTATGGGACACGGCAACAGCACTGCTCACAGGTTAACTGAACTCAATAAATGCATACATCCAAAAAGGAGGAAGGGCCCAAATCAAGGCTTTATCCCTAGAACTGGAATATATAGAGAGACAGCAGCAAAAGAAGCCTTCAGGCACCAGAAGAAGGCAAATAATAAAAATTAGAGCAGAACTAAACAAATCAGGTGATAGAAAAACGATAGCGTTAACACCACCAAAAGACAGTTGTTTAAACAGATCAATGAAATTGATAAACCGCTGGCCAAACTGACAAAAGAAAAACGGGAGAGGAAGTAAGTAAGCAGACTAACAAATGAGATGGGCAATACTACAACAGATGCAACAGAAATTTTAAAAAATCATAAGAGAATACTATGAAAATTGTACTCTGACAAATTGGAAAATGTAGAGGAAATGGACAAACTTCTAGAAACACACTGCCTACCTAAAGTAAAACAAAAATAGGTAGAACAACTAAACAAGCCCGTAACAAAGTAAGATATTGAAAAAGTAATCGCAAAGCTCAAAAACAGTCCTGCTCCTGACAGCTTCACTGGAGAATTCTACAAACATTTAGAGAAGAGTTAACATCACTATTATTTAAGGTATTTCATAGCATAGAAAAGGGTGGAATAATCCCAAATTAATCATGACACCTAAACCAGGTAAAGACACCACAGGAAAGGAAAATTACAGACCAGTATCTCTCATGAACTTAGAAGTAAAAATCCTCAAGAAAATTCTAGCCAAAAGAATTCAACAACACATCAAAACACAATTCACCATGACCAAGTGGGATGCATATCAGGGATGCAGGGATGGTTTAACACCAGAAAAACAATGTAATCAGCCACGTAAATAAAACAAAAGATAAGAACAACTTGATTTTATCAATTGATGCAGAAAAAGCTTTTGACAATGCCCAACACATATTTGTGTTAAAAAACTCTAAGCAAAATAGAAATATAAAAGAAATTCCTAACTGTAACAAAGGGTAATAGCTAACATGTCCTAAATAAAGAGAGTCTGAAAGCAGTTCCCCTTGATAATTGGAACCAGGTAAGCACGCCTACTGTCACCACTTTTATTCAACATTTTGCTGGAATTTACAGTCAGAGCAATCAAGCAAAAAATAGAAGAAAGAAAGAGAAAGAGAAGAAGTAGGAGAGAGGAGGGGAGGAGAGAGAGGAAGTGGGGGAGAGAGGAAAACAAAGGGCATCAAATTGGTAAGGAAAAAGTATAAGTATCTCTATTTGTAGATGATATGATTTCATACACAGAAAACCCTATAAAAAATCCACAAAAACTACTGAAACTGACAAAAGAGTTCAGCAAATTATCCAGACACAAGAAAAACATACAAAAATCACTTGGATTCCTTTACAGCAACAAAGAGAACATCATAGAGGAAATCACCGAATCAATACCAGTCACAATATCCCCAAAGAACATAAAATACTTAAGAATAAATCTAATCACAGACATAAAAGACCTATACAGAGACAATTACAAGACATGAGTGCAAGGAACAAAAAGAGACCTACAATGGTGAAGAAACCTACCTTGCTCATGGATAGACTCAATGTCATGAAAATATCTGTTCTCCAGATACAATGCAATACGAATACAAATCCCAATGGCATTTTTTAACGAGAGGAAGAAACAAGTCACCAACTTCATATGGAAAGGGAAGAAGACCTGGACAAGTAAAGCATTGTTGAAGAAGAAGAACAAAGTGGGAGGCTTCAGATTATCTGACTTTGGAACCTGTTATACCACTATGGTAGTCAAAACAGCCTGGTACTGGTACAAAAACTGATGCATTGACCAATGGAACAGAAGTAAGAATCCAGACATAAAATCCACCACCTATGAGCAGCTGATATTTGACAAAGACCCAAGCTCCACAATTTAGATGGAAAAAAGTCGTCTTTAGCAAAAGGTCTTGCCATAACTGGATATCCATCTGCAAAAAAAAAAAAATGGAACAAGATCCATATCTCCTACCATGCACAAAAACTAAATCATTATGGTTCAAAAACCTAAATGCCAAATCTAAAACAATAAAGATCATGGAAGAAAAAAATAAGAATGATGCTGCAAGCATGGCATAAGGGGAACAGAAAGCACTTATAGCCATACACAAACACCAGAATGGAAAATAGATAACTGGGAAGTCCTAAAGATCCAACATTGATGCTCACTGAAACACTTGACCAAAAGAGTACAAAGATAACATGCAGACCAGGAAGAAAAAAAAACTGCCTATGACAAATCCAATCAACATCTAACTCTCCATAATCTACAAGATACTGCAAAACATCAGCAACAAAAATACAAACGACCTGATTAAAAACTGGACAAAGGATAGGAACAGACACTTCACCAAGGAAAACATCCAGACAGCTAGCAAATACATGAGGAAATGCTCACAATAATTAGCCATTAGAGATGTCCAAATCAAAACTACAATGAGATAACATCTCACACCAATAAGACTGACGTTAACCCAAAACACACAAAATGATAAATGTTGAAGAGGCTGTGGAGAGATTAGAACACGTACACACTGTTAGTAGGAATAAAAAATAGTACAACTACTTTGGAAATTTATTTAGTGCTTTCTTAAAAAGCTGGAAATAAAACTACCCTACTATCTGTCTATCCGACTTCTTGGAATATATCCTAGAGAAATAAGGACTGCCACAAGTATAGATACATGCAAATCAATGTTTATTGCAGCACTGTCAACAATAGCAAAATGATGGAATCAACCTAGATGCCCAATAATGTATGAGTGGATAAACGAATTCTGGTGTATTCACACAGTGGAACACCATGCAATCATAAAGGACAATGCAGATCTTGAGTACTATCTCATAATACAGAGGAATCTTGAAGGCATTATGCTGAGTGAAATTCGTCAGTTGCAAAGGAACAAATATTATACAAGACTATTATTAAAAGCACTGAAGCAAAGATTTAAACATAGAGGAAAACAGTATGATGGTTTTAAGAGCAGCGAGGGAGATAGAGAGGTACTGATTAGGTAGTAAACAGGAATTTGAACAAGTGAAGTCAGGGACAGTTTTCAGGAGAGAGGTCAGAACAGGGGGACTAAACAAAAAGCTAAGAAGTTTCCTAAATATAACCCAACACTTCAAAGGAGAGACCAGCAGGGTTAGTAGTCTGGGGATCATGGTTTCAGAGGCCATCTAGCCTCATTCGCATAACTTAAGTTTTAGGGGTTTTGAGTTTTTTAAGAAAATGTTCTGCATCCTGCTTTCGTGAGTGGCATCTGGGATCTTAAAAGCTAGCAAGCAGCTATCTAAGGAGCATCAACTAGTCTCAACTCACCTGGAGTAGAGCAGAAGGAAAGACATGAGCAAAATATGAGCCCAGCAGACAGAAAATGCTTTATGGTCCAGAGACTACATCAGCGTGAGACCAGAAGAACTAGATGATGCCTGACCACCACCAAAGACTGTCTCATCAGGAAATACAATGTAGAGTCTCTGACACAGTAGGAGAAAACTGACTGAGCAGAAGTCAAACTCTATTATGGCCCAACAGCCTGGAGAGTCCCCAGACTCTTTGTTAGCAAATTCCCAAAACAAACCCTTCAGACAAAAATTGGACTAGATGATGAGACAAAAAATGATATTGGTGAAGAGTATGCTTCTTGGATCAAGTAGATGAATGAGGCTAATTGGGCAAATCTTGTCCAGTGGTGAGATGAGAGAGTGGAGAAGGAATGGAGCTGGTTGAATGGACATGGAAATACAAGATGGAAAGGAAGAGTGTGACATCTGTCACAGGGTGGGAAGAGCGGCTGAAGTTACATAGCAACATTTGTGTGATTTTTGATATTACGAATTGACTTGTAAACTTTCACTTGAAGGACAAAAATATACATATTTTAAAAATATCATATACTGTTGATCATATGCTACCTTCTTAAGTGGTTGAATATTAACCAATTATTTTGAGTACAGTGATTCTGTGTATTCTTTCCACTTGTTTTGATGCTACCTGCATCATTCAATATCTTGTCCATAGAATCCTTCAGTATTGTATATACTTTCTTCAGTTTCTTTTTTAGAGATATTTTTAATGTAAAATTATAGGTTAGCAGTTATTTTCTTTTAGTATTTTAAAGATGTAATTTCTGTTAAGAATTTAAGTGTCAACTTCTGTTTTTTTTTTTTTCAAGATACTATTTTCTTGCTTTCTGTTTTTGTATTTGGTTTTTAGAGAATTCCGTGATACACTTAGACCTGATTTTCTCTGAGAATCTTCACTTTGGGTTCCCAGACCTTGCTAAATCTCTTGGGTAATGTTGCTAATCAGTTTTTGGAAATTTAAATATGAATTGCACCAATTTTTTCTGTTTTTCCTTCTCTTACTTATATATATGTTAGGTATTTGTGATATACATACTCAAGCAGCTTTTGCTCTTTCATTTTTTCTATATGCTTATTTTTGTGTTGTTTTAATTGACTTGTGTTTCCATCCCATAGTTCCATATACTTCTCTCTTTAATCTGCTCTCAAAGCCATCTATTGAGTTCTTAATTTTAGATATTACAGTTTTCATTTTTACATTGTCCATTTATTCCTTTTTTTAAAGAATTCTTCTAAAGAAATTCTCCAACTATTCTTCCTTTTTATTGAATTTATTTACTATCTTATTGATAGTTATTTCAAATGTCTTGACTGGTAACTCTGGTATCTAGATTGTATACTGGTCTGTTACTATTTTTTTCATTTCTTCTTTTATGATCAGTCATATTGTCCTGACCTTTTCATGCATAATAATATTCTAGTTTGTTTCCAATACTGGGTATAAAACAAATGAAGGAGTTCTTAATGACATTATCTTTCACTAGACGGATCCTCGCTTTCCTCTGACAAGCAGCTTGAGTAAGATGCTAAACATGTTACCCAAAGAAAACCCAAACTGGGTCAGAACTGGGTTGCAGACTAAGCAAAGTTCAGTCAACCTCTGTTTCACCCCTCTTCTTTGAAAATAGCCATCTCACACTTTGAAGTAAAAAATCTGATCAATCTCTTTCACCTCAGGTGTGAAAGACGACAAGATTTTCAGCTCTATCATTCCAAAATTTTCAGCCCAGCTCTCCAGCATCCCACTCCAGGCATTTTAAAAATCTAGCCAACGTCTTGTTTGAGGTAATAGTGGAGTATCCAAGGCAGTCTCACTTCCCTAGGCATGTATTTGTGTTCTCAACACTGCAAGACTGCAGCCTTCATGTTTGCATTTTTGATGCTTTGTACTGAGCTTCAAGTCTCTAATGTTGTCACAAATACGTGGAATTGAGCCACTATCTGATGGAGGTAAATTAACCACACAATGGAACTAACTAAAGTTTTCAGTCTGTATCTCTAGTCTACTGCAGCTACTAAAAGAAAATGTACTTGTTTCTCTCTCCCATTGAAAGTGTCTCAGTGCCTAAACTGAGCCCTACCTCCAGCTGATGACCTGAATCAGCTAAATTCCACACAGGGAAAAATTCCTAGAATCAGTAAACTTCTCCAAGGGAGCAATGTAGCTAACCTCAGAAGTATTCACCCCTCCTCCCAGAGAGTCTTTGGATGGCTAAGTTTGGGGCTGAGGGATGCAGGAGATGAATATATTAACTAGCCATGTTTTCTTTTTTCAACTCTGTTGTGTAAAGCAGAATTCAAACCTTCTGAATTCCAAAAGCTAGGGATTAACCATTTTTCATTTATGGCCAATAGAAGTGTACTATGTATGCTTTCATGCTGATTTGTTAGACCACAATATGATTACGTACATTTAAATTTATGGCCAATAGAAGTTTAATATGATCAGGGTAAAGGTAAACAAAGTAAACAAGGAAATTACAGAGACAAGAAAAAAAATTGGTTAATCTATAGAAAGTCTATTTTTCTCATTATCCTACAACATTATGATCGGGCTTTTGCTTATACTCTACTAAAAATTTACTCTGAATTTTTCCCTTTTTATTCAGCAAGTTTTTTCAAGTTTTCCTTTTATTCACTCTCTCACAGAGCCTGGTATAATATCCTAGAGATGTCAGAAGCCAAGGATAATCATTTTACTCAGAAGGCACTGACCACTTTATTTGTCTTTTTTATTTTTATTGAAAAAGTAGAATATATGTTACAGTCTTAGTCATATAGTTAATTAAAGTTATGGTTGCAAAACCCAGTAAAGTGCCCTAGTAGTATAAATTATGATAAATTTAAATGTACATAATCATATTATGGTCTAACAAATCAGCATGAAAGCATGCATATTACACTTATAGAAAAGAGATCATCTATTAGAGAGTTTCTTTTTAAAGCTTCTGGCTACAATGACTAAAATGTTTCCAGCTCGCTAATGCATTCTGAATCCTGGTCATTAGTTTATATTTGTTTTTTTCCAGAGATCTTTATTATCATAACATGCAACAGAGTTAGACTCGCGAGGAAAAGTTAAGACCATAAAGCTATTACCTTTGGCATTTTTGACTGTTGAAAATTACCTTGTTCAGCACTTAGGGCTGTTGGCAATACTGGGAAGGTACACGACAGGAAAGGAAGTTTCACGCCTGCTCCATTCATTTTTAAAGTTTTCAGCAGTAGGTTACCCAATGGAAAAATCTCAAAAGCATTTTCTATGTCTGTGTTGTGCAAGTCAAGCACAACTCCAACAAATGAACAGCACTCAAACATTCTGAACCTAAAATATGGAGTGCATGTACTAAGTTCTCTAGCAGGTACCAGTGTTTTTGTAAGTTTCTCATATTGTAGTGACTTGTGCGTTTCTATGACGCTGGAAGCGATGCCACCAATATTTCATATACCAGCAGGGTGACTCGCCCTGGGTGGGTTTTAGCAGAGCTCACAGACTAAGGCACACTAGGAAAAAAGATCTGAAGATCTACTTATCAAAAAACTTAGTCGGTGAAAATCCTATAGATCCCAGAATATCGTCCAAGACTTCAACGTGTTTATTTGGGGTGTGTCAACCGCAGGAACAGATCACTAGAGAAGAACATCACAACACAGGAACCACCACAACGTATTCAAATGGACCAATGACCCAGAAGATTTCACAGAACTGGGCAATTTTTTATTCTGTTGTACCAGAGATCACCACAAGTGAGAGCTGCCTTGATGGCAGCCTACAACAGTAACAGGTTTCACTAAATTCTTTAAAAAATCAGGACAAGAAATTTAGTTTTTATGATGGCAGTATTGATTATGTAGATGAACCAACCAGAAAACCAAACCCAGTGCCATCGAGTTGATTCGAACTCATAGTGACCTTATAGGACAGAGTAGAACTGCCCCATAAAGTTTCCAAGGAACACCTGGGGGATTTGAACTGCTGACTTTCTGCTTAGCAGACATAGCACTTAACCACTACACCATCAGGGTTTCCAGATAAACCAAGGTGAGGGGTTAACTGTGGATGCCAACACATAGATTAATAGAATAATTCAAAAATTTATAAACATGAGAGTTAGTATTTTTTTCTATTTGTGGATAATGTGGGTATTTAGTAAATAATGACATTAGTCATTTTATTAGCCTTTTCAAAGTCTTCTTGGGATACAGTATAAACTTCTTGGCCATGCACACAAAGCCCACCATTGTTGGGCTCCTGCCTGTATTTATAACTTCATTTCTCCAAAGATCTCATGTATTTTAATTGTTTTCAATTACTTGATGTTTAAAATGCATAATGCTATTTGTCATCTTCGTGCTTTTCCACAAGCTGTTTCCGCCAGCTAGAATTTCTTTCCCCATTTTTCAGACAGGTGAACTCAGTTCAAATCTCGGTATCTCTGTGAATACTTTCCTGACCAACCTAAACATAACCAGATGCTTCTTTTTTCTTGCCCCTACAGCATCTTATCCATGCATATATTACAGCTTCTAACTCACTGCTGTCTGAGTGCTGCCTCATACTCTCCCTGTCTTCTTCATCCTAAGACAGGTAAAATATGGCAAACACCTTGATACTCCTAGTACCCTGTACTAAACTCACCCTTAGCCAGTCAATGTAGAAGAAACAACAGGAGATAAAAAGGACAAAAGTCTTGAAGCTTCATATCTCACCAGAAAAAAAATCCAGACCTGTGATTTTCAATTAGTAATTTCACAATAATATTTATTGAATGGGTAATGAGCCCCTAAACAATCAAAATGTTGTTGTTGCTGCTCCCACTGAGTTGACTCTGACTGTGACCTTATGTATAACAGAAGGAAACACGGCCTGGTAGCATCACCATGATCCCTGACATCTTTGAGCTAGCTGCTGTTGCTATTGTCTCAACTCACCTCATTTTTCACTGACCCTCTACTTCACCAACCGTGATGTCCTTTTCAAGAGATTGATCCTTCCTGATGACGTGTCCAAAGAACCCGATTTTTATACAGATAATGCACACCTTCGGTGGCTGTGTGCCTAACATGCCCTCGCCAAGTGGTGCATCCTCACAAGCCTGCTACTCTTACGTTTCTTCACAACAAGCAATCTGTAAACAAAAACTGACATAGCAGTGTCAAGTAAAATACTTAGGGGTGGGGGCAGGATAGACGTGACCAGCAAATACATGCAGAAGGCATGCAGCACGTTATTTGAGTAAAAGACAGAAAGTGAATCAAAGTCTGGTCATACTCACCTGTAAGTTGCATCTCAATTTTAGTTCTCCTAAAACTGATTTGTTTATTCTCTTAGCATCCCGTGGTATACTAAATATTCCACAATGCAAATACAGTAATTCTGTTTGCATTTTTTCATCTCCAGTTTTCCCAAGCCTAAGGAGTGATTGAAAAACCATGATTTGGGTTGCATATAATGTGTAGGCTTATAATGTTACATATCAGACATAAAAAAAAATCACATTTCACTCTCTCTTTTTTTCCTTTGTCTTCCTCCAGTGAGGCTTTGTTTTCTTTTCAGACATACCCCAATGCCAGTCTGTGCTGCCACTGTGCTTGTTAGTCCACTGGTTTTTTAGGAACTTTTTTTCTGTTCAGCAATGGCAGTTGATGGGGCCTTGTATTCCACGGTGTGAAATTTTTCTGTAAAATATTGTCATCTCATCTTTATTAATATTATATTTTATAGATTTAAAAGTAGAATTATAGAAAATTGGTACAAACTGGTGCTATGCCAAGTGCCAATTGTATTTTCTGAGACAGAATCAAGGACTCATTGAAATCTGAGCACAGTTTGAACATGCCCAGAGCTCAGAATAACCTATTCTTCTTTTCTATTGAGAGTTACATAGTGCATACAACTCACAAAGTTGTACCTTCTCATTTGATTCCTTGTCGGGTGAGGAAATTAAAGAGCCTAGAAGATAAAATTACAAATCCCATAATTAAGCAGCCATGAAATTGCAAAGCTAGAACTCAACACTGGTCTTCTGACTTGAAATCCTGTTGTTGGTGGGTTTTTTTTCTCTCTCTCTCTGAGAGTTGTCATTACGTATTTGGTTATTCCCAGACCCTCCCTCAATGTACCGCTGGGTCCTCCTCTGTTCCTTTAAACTTGGTTTCTATGTCTAAGCTCATTTTCATGCTTAAAATAAAAACAAAAAAGACTGTTGCCCTCAAGTACCTTCTGACTCATAGCACCCTATGTGTTGCAAAGTAGAATTATTCAATAGGATTTTCTTGTCTGTAATCTTTATAGAAGCAGAGCATGTTGCCTGGTGGGTTCCCAGCATTCAGGGTATCAGTCCAGCACAGACCATTTGCACCACCCAGGGCCCTCCCATGGCTATAAAGAGGACAATTTACAAGGAGTTCAGGTCTAAGTCTTGTTGTCTCTGTGGACCAAAGGACTTGATGGATAATTCCCTAACTAAAATACACTTCAGCATTTACTAGATTTAGATCTGTTAACAGGAATTCTAAAATCTCAGTGTCAATTCCTTAGCTAATCAGTGTTGTTCACCAAATATTTTTTGTTCTTCTGGAAAATTGGTAGGATTACATTTCTTGCCCCTTAAAATTATGTGTAAGTGCTATGGCTGTTAGCCAAAAGATCAGCAGCTCAAATCTGCCAGATGCTCCTTGGAAACTCTATGGGACAGTTCTACTCTGTCTCATACTTGAATAAACCCAAAGACAGTGGATTGGTTAAGCAAACTTGTGTATGACAAAGAAATGTGAGCTGATGTGACATGTGTGGAAACCGTGGTGGCGCCGTGGTTACGAGCTATGTCTGCTAACCAAAAGGCTGGAGGTTCAAGTTGGCCAGGCACTCCTTGGAAACCGTATCAGGCAGTTGAACTCTGTCCTATAGAGATGCTATGAGTTGGAATTGACTTGAGAGCAGTGCATTTTTTGGTTTTGTGACTTGCGTCAACTCCAAGAAGAAGCTTTAAGAATCAGTGTGTTATCTCTCTTATTCCTTTGTTCTGTTTTTCACCCCTTAACCATCTGGAAACGTGGAGATGTAGCCTACCTGACTGAAGACAATGTAGAATAGAGAGTCCCTTGCTCTCCTACTCCAACCCCCATAGAACATGGAGTATGAGTAAATGTTTTCAATATCTCAAATTTTAACTCAGCTCATCTTAACTGATAAGCTCATTAAAATATGTTATTCTGATGTAGTAGTAATGCCCAACGTAATACAGACCAAAACAAACAAACCCACGGCAGGCTAGTTGGGCCTTAACTCATAGCAGTGTAGAACTGCCCCATAGAGTTTCCAAGGAGCACATGGAGGGTTTGACCTGCCAGCCCTTTGGTTAGCAGACGCAAAGTTTAAACCACTATGCCACCAGGATTTCTGCCCAATATAATAGGTCAATGGAATATTGTTTAGAGGCTACAAAATACTAGTGTGGACTGCTCCTAATTAAGACTTTTCCCTAAGATTATTATTCAAACCTTCAAGATTTACTGGCAACTTATTGTTATAAGCTTTTTAAATAAATATTTTAGTCTATGACACTGAAAAATAAATCAGATAGAAACAATTTCATGGATAACCACCAGTGTAAGACGATATAAGGGAAAAGACAGGAAAGGCTACATTAATATGAACCTTCTAATTTTTCTTCTCCTCCCCAAGCCTCAAATGTTTACAAAGTCACAACTTCAGGACACTTTACTACTGAGATAAACTAGATTATCCTTCTTTTAGGCACATTAGACAAGTTCTAATCTTGGTAAACTCTGGAAGAGTAGGCAGAATTTAATGCATGCTTCATTGTTGTACCTGAAATCTCATCCACCTTAAGGAGTCGGCTACTTCTTTCACAGAATTCATTCCCTTTAAGCTTTTTTAGTCTCAACTGGCAGCCCCAAGCAAAAGGTACCTGCACTGAATAATTGGAGAACTCATAACGGACTAAGTGATTTTCAGTTTTGTGCATGATTTAGCAACCACATGCCAGCTCTTGTTGACATATGAGCACGCGAGATTTCCCATCAAAGCCGTAAGGGCTATTTAAACACAGCTGAGGGCTGGGTTTGGCCTAAATCTGTGTTTTAATTTAATAGTTGTATTACAGTTTCCATCTGGAATTTACCCTGAAAACTCAGGATTGAATTTCCAAAGAAGACATTTGAGGAACTAGACCCAGAAATGTGCATTTATGTGTCTGAGTTTGGCAAACAGGAGGATTGTGTTACCATGCAAACCCTACTACACTTGTGGTCTAACCACAATCAATACTGGGTTGCCACACTTGATAGGAAAATTAATTGATCAAACTCAATTTGAGTTCAAAATATCCTTTATACTTCAAATTTTAGTTGCTTTTCTTTTCCAGGTGAGAAATATAGACCCAGAATTTAAAACTAGAAATAAAGAAATGCAATTTAAGTAGTAGGCAGGAACAAAAATCTTTAAAATTTATTAAACAGAATAAGTCCAAATTAAACAAATCTGACAAAAATTTTCCCATCTATGGAATTAATGTGTATTTAAAGTTGAAAGTTATTTCAGTAGACTCTGTTAACTTTCTATCGTTGACTGATTTAATGAGCATCAGCACTTCTTAACAACAGATGGCTAAGATATCTTAGCATATTCCTTTCCATTAGCCCTGTTGCAAAGTTAAAGAGAAAAAGAAGAAGAAGAAGAAAGAGCCAAAATTTTCTTGGGAAGGTATGTTTGGATAATTTAGTTTGCTTTAAGAATTAGACATAAGTTTTTAAGAAGTCAACATCTTTCAATCAATTTCTAAAATTTAATCATCACATTTAACAGTGTTCTTAAAAAAATTGGCAATAGGTTTTGAAATGAATGCTATGGAAAATTACATTAATCTTTGAATAGGTCTGATTAAATAAAAATCAAAATGATGTCCATAGTAGAATTTTGGTACTAATTCTAACCGCCTCAAGGACAGAGCACACTTGAGGAAAACTCGGAATAAAGAGATGAAAACGTGCAAACCCACAGGAATAGTTAAAACTACCCTTCAGGCACACTGTCCTTGTCTAAGCCACTTGAGATACACCACTGAAGACAAAACAGTGAACCGTACTCATCATTTCTTGCCAGAAAATAGTTCTGCAAATTCCCTTTGCTTATGACTGTGTAAGCTTTGCAACAGTTGAGTGTTCCATCTGTTTCCAAGGAAGCTCTGAGTTCTGAGGGTGTCCTGTCTGTGCCACTTCCTCTCCTTTCACTTCTGTGAGGGTTGGAGTTTTGGAATGGGTGGGGTGGGAGTGTGTGCTGAAGAGAAAAGTCTCTAAGAACACTTATCTGGCAATTGCAGGGACCAGCAATGTGTTAGCCACTTACACGACGATGAATTCCAAAGGGAAGAAAAGACATCATTTTCCCTCCTTCAGTTTCAACAGCTGCTACAAATCTCCACGCACCTGCTACTCTGGATTTGGAAGAGAGGAAAATAAAAGTGGGACACTTGACAGTGCTTTGGTCTGTTTTAAAGTGGAAGAGTGAAAAGAAAGCCGCAACAGGAAGAGCAAAGTCTTACCTCCTTACATTCCGTGCTGTTCAGGGTAGGCTGGACAATGCTGCTGCAGTGCTGACCCACTACTACACCTTCAAGTTTTATTTCTCACTCACACAAAAATCCTCTACGGTCTTTGACACTCCCCAGGGCTAGAGTCCTCCCTACAGCAACTCCGTAAACCAGCCTCACAGAGTCTCTGCCCTCCACTACCTGCACCATCTGAAACATGTAGCCTCTTTTGTTGATGAGCGGTGGGAAAGAGAGCAGGATAGGCCTGCAGTAGTGACCAGGCCTGTAAGTAATACGTGGCATATTCCATTGCCACCTAGTTACCTCTAGGTAATGCTCAACTTCAAAGGACAGGTGTTTGCCATTCCCTATCACTATAAATTGGAATGGACTTGGTGGCAATGGGTTTGGGTTTTTGGTTTGGTATATCTGGAACTAGATGCTGAGGAACATTAGAGCCGCAAACCCTTATCCTGTTATGGGCTGATTTGTGTCCCTCCAAAAGATACATTTCAGTCCTAACCCTCAGTATATATCAATAGTTATTAGTTAAACTAATATAAGGTAATACTTGAGAAGAGTGGGTTCTAACCCACTGTGAGTATTATGTTTCATAAAAGAGACACAGACAGATAGAAGACAGATCCTCAAATGAAGATACATGTGTAAACTAAGGAGCATCAGAGTATCCAAGAGACTGTGAGAGAGAATAAAAGATCTTCCTCTAGAGACTCTGGACAGAACACGGCTCTGCTGACACCCTGCATTCAGACTCCTAGCCTTCAGAAGTGTAAGAAAATAAGTTTCTGTGTAAGCTACCCACTTGTGTTAGTTTGTTACTGCTGCCCCAAGATCAAGTTCTGTTTATGCTCAACATCAGCTACTCAAGAGCATTCATCTCCCCATTCTATAAAAACCCATTATCTCTTTCCTTGCCTCCAATTCTTATTTCCTTTGCAGAAGAAAGATGTAGAGCTGGGAAAGTTAGAGAATGTGTCTCCACTCTGAGTCCTGAAAGAATAGAGTTGGTTCCCAAAAGTCTATAAAGACAAAGCCCTACCCCACCCCCCAAAAAAACTACTGCCAACAAGTTAATTGACTCATAATGACCCTATAGAGCCTGGGGCTTTCAAACTGCCAGCCCTTTGGTTAGCAGTCACAGCTGTTACCCGCTACACCACCAGGCCTTCCCGAAAAGACAAAAGTAACCAAAAATGTGTCACAGATGAACTGTTTTAAGCAGTCCATCTCATTCTCCCTGCCACCACCACCACTAGATAGCAATGCTTGGAAGGAGAGTATTGACTTAGGCTTCTCTGGACTTCAGCTGTTACACCTCTTGTTTTATAACTGACTTTTCGTGTTTAATGTTGGTACCCAGATTGAGATTCTATTGTGTTTTACTTTTTACAAGGTATAAATTGGGAGGACTGACATGAGTTATCAAATTATTTCATAGACATGGACTCATACGAACTTTGAAACAATCTTGTACAGCTTCTAGCAAACAGTCTGTATATTTACCCTCAAGTTAAACAGACAAACAAAATCACTTGCCCTTGAGTCAGTTCCTACTCCCAGGGATCCCAAGAGTGCCGAGTAGAACTACTTCATGGGGCTTTCAAGACTGTGACTTTTCAGAAGCAGATCACTAGGCCTTTCTTCTAAGGTGCCTCTGGGTGGACTCAAACCACTCATGTTTCAATTAATAGTTGAGCGCTGTTTGTACCACCCAAGGATTCCACATCCTCAAATTACCTGTGAAAGTATTAAGACTCTGAAGGATGCAGGACTCATCCAGACTCTTAAAGCAAATTTAGGGCAAAGGCAGAGCTATGGATCCTAGTCAAGGACAGACCCACAGATAAGTGGGAAAGCCAAAGACCAAACAATGCCTAGTCTCCCCTGAACATCAGATGTCCCCTGCCTTTTATTCTAGTGATTATTTTCATTTTGGATTCACTTTCCCCAAGTGGATAGCCAAACAATTGGCCTCTGACTACCCTGCTTTCCCCACCTGCCTCTCATCTGCCTAACCGAAGAGTAGGAACGCAGGTTGTGGTTGTTCTTATTTTGAGTCACAGACACAGCATTTTCATGTTTTCCCCAAGGTTTCTCTTTCAGCCCTCATTGCCAGTCTGTTCCCTATGGATGCTCAACTAATCCTGTCTCACCTCCTTCAAATGGGCTCCAGTTCAAGCCAGCTCACTCTGTGGCTGCTTGTTTTGTACCCTGAGCCACATCTCAGTGATTGCAAGTCTGCAGGGGAGAAAGTCATAGAAAGGCTTCCTCAGGTATGTTGGTTTGTGGCACAAAGCTGAGTGCTCCTTTCAGCACAGTGATTAAAAGCCAAGCTGCAGAACAGAGAGGCAAAAGCTTCTTTTTGCCAGCGTGCTTAGAAGAGAAATGTAAAGGCTAGGAGCTCAGGCTGCCAGCAGCCCTGGTAGGCCATACGGGGACGTGCAGTGAGAGGCTGCGGAGTCACGATCTCCTTGAGACAAGGCCAAGACAGGCCAATACTGCACAAGAGGAAGGGAGGGGTAGAATCTGTCTCCAAACAGCATGTTGGAGAACAAGTAGTTGTTTTTCCCACAACCTTCTGTGAGGCCCTCAACCTTTGCGTGAAAAAGAAAAGGGTGAGACAGAGAAAGAAGTGAATTACCACAAAAATCAGGTATCTCTTTGGAAGTTTCAAGGGCAGCAAAAAGACTGTCTACCAGTCTGCTAGTCTTGGCAGCTGCGCATTTGCGAAACTGGCCTAGTCAGATTTCCAAGGCCCTGCTTTTGGCAAACATGGCAGGGGTTTACCCTGACATGGACTATGGATGGCTCTGGTTTAAGTCAGAGGGAATCATGAGGTCCCCCAGCATGGGACGCTCAGGTGCATGTGAGATTGTAGGAAATTGTTGTGATTTGTGTCCCCTGCAAGTGTGCTAGAATCCTAGCCCCTATATCTGTAAATATAATTGCATTTGGGAATAGGGTTTTCTTTACTATGTCGATGAGGCGGTATCAGTATAGGGTGGGTCCTAAACTTAATCACTGCTGAGTTACAGATAGCAGGATAGGCCCAACACAGAGACAAGCAAGCACAAACAGAGGGAACAGAGATGCCAAGTGAAGATCACCAAGGGACAGAAGAGCGTGGGACTACTAAAGTAGAAAATCACGAGAACCTTCCCCCAAAACCGACGGACAGAGAGGCTTCTCCTACGGTCTATGGCCTGAATCCAGACTTTTAACCTCTTCAATTGTGAGAAAACAAACTTCTGTTCTTTAAAGTCACCCGCTTGTGGTATTTGGAAATTAAAATCAAACTGGACTGTAATTTCCCAAAAGTCAGGTCCAAGCTTTTTGCCTCGCTATGTTGTAGGGATCTAAACTGTAGGTGATGGATGAGAATTTCCTCACTGACATCCAGCACTCTTCTCGCCCAGCAGTGGGTGGACTGTCTGCCTGATGTAACAGTGCTCCCTCCCCACAATTTAATATTAGGCTAGAAATATAACCTCTTGTCTTCATACCCACAGGAAGTATATCATCATTAATCATAGGTTTGCTTGCAAAGCAGACCACCTGATTTACAGAAGCTCAGACAAATACTGTCAAATTTTTGTCATGTGACAAGATGCCAGTTCCAGGTGGCAGCTGGCATCAGCTCAGGAGTTCAGACATCAGGACTGATGTCTCTGGAATTGTCTGTCTTTTCCCTCATGCTTGTCATAAAACAGTTGCTGCAAAATTGAATGTTAAGGTCATGTTCAAGGCAAGGCAAAGCGGAAAGGGAGGTATCGCTGTGATAATCTGCACATATCAGACTATCAAACCCCCATCACACCTCTGTTACATGTCTCCTAGTCATATCTTAGCACCTAGCACTCAGGGAGCTTAGAGAGCTAGAACTTAGGTGAACACCCTAACAGCATGCATAAATACAGGGTTCTGTCAAGCAAAAAGGAACAGCTGGTTACTGCGTAGGCAGCTAACAGTGTCTCCCAGCCCTTATGCATAATGTTGATTAAGTTGCTCTGAAATTTTTTGTTTCTGTTTCACTTGTCAGACAGAAAGACTCAGCTATTCTTGTGTTCCCAGCACGTGGCACACTACTTGGCACAAAATAGATGTAATAAGCATAACTTCAGTGCCAAAGTAAATATGGACAAATTTGAACACCAAATAATAGAAAGGCAAAAAAAAAAAAATTGTATTGTGTTCAGTTTTGCACACACTACTCTCTCTAAAAATAGTTATCGGAAAGATTGGTGTTTAAAGGAATGAGCATAATGAGATTAAGGGAGATGATAAAAATAGTTACTGCCTTATCATATGCCAAAAAAATTGATATACTGTCTATATTACCCTTAAGGAGCTCTAGTAGCACCATAATTAAGCACTTGGCTGCTACCCAAAAGGTTGCCTGTTTGAACCCACCAGCAGCTGCACAAGAGAAAAGGTCTGGCAATCTGCTTCCCAAAAGACTGTAGAGTAGGAAACTCTATATGGCAGCTCTACTGGCATACAGGGCTGCTACGAGTTGGAAATAATTAGATGGCAAATAACAACAATGTGCACTACCTTTAATCTTAGTATCTGTGCAGTATGTTTTCCCTCGTTTCAGAGATGAGACAAATGAGCCTGAGAAAACTGAGTAACTTGTCTACAGTCAGTTGTTGTGAGGTGCCATAAAGTCAATATCCATTCACAGAGACTCCATGTAATAGAAGAGAACTGTCCTGTAGGGTTTCCTAGGTTGTAATCTTTATAGGAGCAAATCAACTGTTTTTTTCTCTGGCAGAGCTTCTGGATCAATCAAACTGCCAACTTTTGGTTAGTAGTCAACTGCTTAGCTGTGTGCCACCAGGGCTTCTTGGGAACTGCAAATAGTGGAACCAGAATATGAACCCAGCTGGTTGTATCTTTCTCTATGATTTACCCATCTTCCTGCAATGAGGATGCCCAGTACCCTCATTTTACTCAAAAGAAATTCTAGTGCTAGGAGGTCACGTAAGCACTCAACTAGATATCCAGTTTCCTGTCTCCCAAGACTACCTTCCAATTTACACTCTGCTGTCCTCAGTCAGCAAAGACAATGACAGTCTGCACTGCTGAAAACACTAGGGATGTTGCTGCTGCTGTTAGCCACCAGCCCCAACTCATAGTGATCCCTGTGGGCCACTGAATGAAAACACTGTGTGGTCCTATGCCACCCCCTTGATCACTTGAGGATCAGATGGTTGTGATCCACGGGATTTCCTGGGCTGATTTTCAGAAGCAGATTGCCAGCCTTTTCTGCCTAGTAAATCTTCACCAAAATTTGTTTAGCAACACACAAGCCTCCACTGACAGATAGATGGTAACTGCACTGAGTATTGCTTCAGAATCAAATCTGAGTCTTCCGCATAGAAGATGAGAAACCTACCACTGCTGAGCATAGGTGAACTCTATTGACAACTGTCTTTCTTTCTGGAATCCATGTGCAACCTATACAGAAAGAGAAGTAGGCAGAAAGGGGAAGGCTGTCCTTCCTTTGAAGCCTACTTCATACAGCAAAATATCCCAAATCTTGCCCCCCATTTAAGAGCAGAAACTTTGATTGCCGTCTCTTTCAAACAGAACTATAAAGCTATTAGGCTGAACATGAAGAATAGGTGAGGCATGTGCATATGACATGTAATTAGATGAAACATGTTATGAATTTCAGATAAGCACTGATGAGAAACTGGGATCCAGGACACAATGGCTGCATCTTGGCTAACGGCTTCCGACTTCCCATAGTGCTTCACAAGTGGCTGCGGCCCATTGTCCACATCTCTCTCTTTGACTAGTTGAATTCTATTCCAGGAGCTTGGGGTCAGGCATTCCTCAATGGGAATGTGATATGTCAACCGTAACTTACCTAAAGGCTAATATCACACAGCCTATAGTCTGTGGATGTGTCCAAAGGGCATCAATTGCATGGTTTATGCAAATACAATACAGAAAAAGTTCTTCATCTAGAAATCAGAGACTGATTCAATAAAACTTACTCATGCAATTCAAAAAAAACCTTCTCTGAGGGCTTAACAATGCCCAAGGCTGAGAGACAAGCCCGTCCAAGTAGATTTCATGGCTTTTGCACTCTCCTAAAACATTCTTGTCTGAGAAGAATATGTGCAAAATAACAGTGGAGTTGGACTTAGTGGAAAAACCTCAAGAGAACTCATAGCAAACCAAAACTAGCTTTTAAGGATCTTGAGCTCAGCAGCAAGGTACACACTGCGGTCCTATAATCCTTTGTTTGAAACAAGGAAAAACTCTTTGATACCAAAAAAAAAGCAACTACTCTGAGCTACTCATGCACACAGACTGTATGTTTTGGCAGAGAACACAGATCTGGAATACAACACCAGAACTGTATGCTCAGAGTGACAGAACAGTGAACAAGGATTGCTGGATATAGAATAACTGTATTCTTTATACTTTTGCCAAAGTAACAATTAATCATTTCAACAGTAAATTTTTTTCTTTATTATTGGTACCAAATGGATTACTCAGGACTTCTAATTTTGGTTTAAAGAGAAAAATGTAATAATTGTTCAAATACGATAATAAAGTTTACAATTGGATAAACACCGGGAAGAAAAAAATCAAAGATCCACCTACTAGCCTGAGCTGGAAGTCTGAGTACCAGTGTCACACGCAGTCTGGGGGCCTCAGTTCTGAGTTCATGTAGCAGCATCTGTAAGGAGAATGAGACAAGGTACTCTTGCCTGTGCAGGAGACCCCTGGCTATACCTTGCTATGGTTCTAGACTTCCTCATTGGTTTGCATATGTTGCTCAGCCATCTACAGTGATAAATCCTGAAGCTGACCATCTGGGAAATGAAGTGGGTGATCCAAAAATTTACCAGTCAGATTGTCCACTATCTGGAGATCTTGACTGTGGCAAGGAAAAAATGGGATTTGGGGGTTACAGGGAGGAGGACCTGTTCTTGAACCTTGGCCGTGATGACAGTGCTTGGCTTGGGATTCAGCATCTAATCTTGCATTGGTGAGTGAAGAGCACATTTATTGTTCAGAAAAACATAATGGGTTGAAAGACTAGAGGACAGATGCTGACCCAGCAGTGCCTGACAGCGGAGAACTTCAAGCCTACTCCTTGGGAGACAATCTCATTCCTAATGAAATCACTACATATGCCACAACAGAAGGGACTCTGGTGCTTCAGTAGCTGGAAAGCCTCTGTAGAGGGGAAATCAGCCATTTTAATTTCTTTTGGATTTTTTAATAGAAAATTATTTGCTGTCACAATCATTAAATGGGAACATCTGGAATAATAGCTAGAATTTATTCTAGCTAGAATAGCTAGAATAAATTAATACACACAATAGTCAACATTCTTGTTTGTGGTTAAGTTTGGTTTTTTTCCTTATGCATTTGTTGTTTTCAGTCAAGGGCTAAATTCTTACCCTTTACTGAACACGAGGGGAATTATCTGAGAATACAGCTGGCAGTTACAATGAAGTACTTACTTTCATATAGTAAATCCTGTTGGAAGTTACATAATAAAAGCGTATTATGTATTATGAAGAAAATTTAACCTGATAGCTCCACAGAGCACACTCTACATCTGACCTTGGGTGCACTGAACATCCTGGTCCTGTGCTCCATGCTCTACGAATTCTACTTCTCAGCCCAAGGGGTTATCAGATGAACCAAAAAATCAAAAAAGCCTCAAAAACAGAAATAGTAACTTTCCATGCAGCTTAAAGCTGAGAAACAGCAATGTGCTTTACAGGCCAGATTTCTGTTCCTGAACTCAAAATTTCAATAAAAGGAATCAAATTGAGATAATAATAGTTCACATTTCTATGGCTCCTAACAGTGTACAATGAGCCTTTCTTTACATACGTAATCTCATTGAAACAGCAAGACATTTATTCTCTAAACAATTTCTAGTATAAGAAAATGCATACATAAAGTAGAATATGGCCTGGTCATAAATAAGCTCCTTCTTTGTTGATAGAAAGGTGCCCCAGTGGCGCAGCAGTTCAGGGCTCATTTGCTAATCAAAAGGTCAGCAGTTCAAACCCACCAGCCACTCCACAGAAGAAAGAGGTGGCAGTCTGCTTCCTTAAAGATTACAGCCATATAAACCCTATGAAATAATTCTACTCTGTCCTGTATGGTCATAGAAGTCATGGAACCACCTTGACAGCAACACTTATTGTTGTTGTTTGATTGTTCTGCTTTTTGTTTGTGTATTTGTTTATTGATAGTGGGCAAAAAAAATCATGCACCAATATCTTAAGCTTGAGGCTCCAGAAGCAGATCCTGGGAGGTAAATTCACTCACAAACAAGTGGAAAAGCAAGACAAGGAAGACAAAGTCCTCAAGCAAAGATTTGATTTCAGACAAAATGTTAGTTGCAGCATGACTGATAACAAAAGGAAACTCTGGAGTCTAAATTGTGCTTCAGAGTTTATCCCAATCAAAGGTATGAAATTGAGCTTCTAGAGTCCTTCACATATGGTCATTGGCTAATTCAAAAAAAAGTCCAACCTGTTGCCATTGAGATTATTCCAACTTATGGCCATACCTACAGAACTACAGGGTACTTTTACCCGAGCATCATAAGTGAAATGCTTGAGAACTTTTGCAGACTCAGTATCTTTCCTACATGCTGATTTTTCTCCCTTTGTCCATCACTTCCCATGTTCTTCTCTACTCTGCACCAGGCACTAAATTCTGACTTATTACCAAAGCCAGAAGTGGGACATCTTACACATGTCCCCTGGGTTATTCTCCCCAACCTGGAGAGGGAAACAAAGAGAGAAAGAAAGAAAGTTCTGCCAGATTCTCTGAGTGAGCAACTCCCCCTATCCTTCTCAGCATGCTCTCAGACCTAACCATCTGGCATTGGAATTTTAGAGTCTGCAATATCAGTTTAGCTCAAATGACCAAAAAGTTGGACACTCAAAAACTAAATTAAAGAAAAAAAAAAGATACATGAGGTCCAACAATTAAGCCCACAGACTTGGTTGTTCTAAGTGCTACATACCTCATTGCTGAGTATCACTATGGTCACCTTCAAAGTACTCCCCTTAGGAAGCACTGATGCAAGTGCTTAGTCCACCTTCAAAGCAATTTTAGAATTCTTTCTGGAATGGCCATTGCATGCTCTGGCAGTTCATGAACTTAATTTTATAGTTGTCTGTGAGGGAGTTTTTAGCCAGTAAACGAATAACTGTATTGAAACACCCTCCCTACTCACCTGGTCTGGCCCCCATTGACTTTTTCTTTACCCAAAGATAAATGAAATATTAAAAGGAAGACATTTTGATGACATTCAGGACATTGACAGTAATAAGACAACAGCTCTGATGGCCATTCCAGAAAGAGAGTTCCAAAATTGCTTTGAAGGGTGGACTAGGGGCTGGCGTCAGGGGGTAACTTCCCAAGGCAAGTATTTCAAAGGTGACTGTAGTGATAGTCAGCAATGAAGTATGTAGCCCTTGTTCTAGGATGAGTTCACAAACATAATTGTCAGACTTCATATATAAATTTGGACATAATAATCAAACAAATAAATTACAAGGAATTTCTGATGGCTCGGAGACAACAATCAATTTTTAATCATTTAAAGAAGCAGATCAACAGGGCCTCAGAAAAATCCCAAAATGAAGAATTAAAAAACTTTCCACAAGAAGACTTCCTGCAATTTTCAGAAGTGGAATACCAAAGAATAATGCTTACAGCTCCACAAGGTTAGAAAGGAGATTAGACAAAGTGCAGCAGGATATAACAAAAAATTAAACAGGCTATGAGAAATACTTGAACAATGATGACCTGAAATACTACAGATTAAAAATAAAATCACAGAAATTGACAATTCAAAAGAAAGTCAAAGGAGCAGGATTGAGGCAATGGAATGTAGAATTAGTGAGACTGATGACAAAGCAACACCAGCATATATGAGCAAAAATCAGATAAAAGAATTTTTAAAAATGAAGAATCACTAAATGTTATGTGGGACTCTATCAAGAGGGATAATATATGAATGGCTTGAATGCCAGAAAAGACAGCAATAGAAGAAAATACAGAGAGAATTGTTGAAGATCTCTTGTGAGAAAACTCCTCTGAGAAGATATTTACCCAAGATGCTCATCAAACTCCACACAGGTAGATCCCAATAGAAAACATTTAGATATATTATCACCAAAGCTGACCAAATGCAAGGTAGAGAGAAGATTTTTAAGGCTGCGGCAGTTCTACTTTGTCTGTAGGGTCACTATGAGTTGGCAATGACATGACAACACTGGGTTTTAGACTTAAACAAAAAAATGACATATAGGGATAGTCATTAAGATAACTCAGATTAGTCAGCAGAAACTACACTGCCAAGAAGGGATGAGATGACATACAAATGCTTGAAGGAAAAAAAAACTGCCAACCAAGAATTATACATCCTGCAAAAACTGTCTTTCAAATATGACAGCAATAGGACATTCTGAAATAAACGAAAGTTTAGAGATTTTGTAACAACCAAACCAAAATACAAGAAATACTGAAGGAAGCTCTTTGATTAGAAAATCAATAATATCAGTTATATACTCAAGCATGTAATGCAGAACAGAGCATACGGATGTCAACATGGATAGGGAATCCACAAAAATAAATTAAACCTAAAACTTTTAAAATCGGGAAATAGAGATCTCAGTATGTAAATGACAAAGTTACACCAAAAGAGGGACAAATTAATGTATTCATAGATCTTTAAAATGTAGAGGAAGTTAAGGTGATACAAAGAAGTTAAAGATGGTTTTAAATTTGGAACATTAGGGGTAAATTTAAAGGTAACTGCAAAGGAAATTAACAATCCTGTACATCAAAACAAGAAACAAAGCCAAGAAGTTTGAGCACATAAAACCAACAAGTGGAAAAAAGATGAAAAAAAATCCATAAATAAAAACAAATCAGCACAGAAAATTAACTGAAATAAAGAAGCTGTCAACAACACATCAAAAAAAGCATCAAAATGACAACACTGTATGCATGCCTATCAATAATTACATTGAATGTAAATGAGTTAAATACACCAATAAAGAGACAAAGAGTCACAGAATGGATTGGAAGAAAAAAAAAACAATGCATGAGCCATCTATGTGCTACTTATAAGAGACATATCTTAGACTTAAAGATAAGAAACAAACTGAAACTCAAAGGATGGAAAAACATATATCACAAAAGAGCAGGAATGAGAATATTAATCTCAGATAAAGTAGACTAATAAAGTAAAATCCACCACAGTGGACAAGGAACATCACTATATACTGCTTAAAGGGTCAATACACCAGGAGGATACAACCAAATTAAATATTTACACACCCAGTGACAGAGCTTCTACATGTGTTAAACAAACTGCATTTAAAATGGAGATAGACAGACCACTCCACAGTAGTAGTAAGACACTTCGACATACCAATTTTGATGATGGGTAGAACATCTAAAGCCAAGCCAGCCAAGGGCCAAAAAGGAAGCTCAATAAAGGCAAAGAAGATATAAATACCACAATTAATCACCTTGACCTCATAGACATATACAGAACACTCCACCCAACAACAGATAAGCATACCTTCTTTTCCAGTGCACACTGAACTTTCTCCAGAGTAGACCATACATTAGGCCATAAAGCAAGTCATAACAAAATCCAAAGCACTGAAATATTGCAAAGCATCTTCTCAGACCACAAAGCCACAAATTTCAAATCAATAGCAGAAAAAGCTAGAGAAAAAAAATCAAACACATGGTAACTGAAAAATACCTTGCTTAAAAACTTCTGCATTATACAAGAAATCAAGGATTGAAAAAAGAAATTCATAGTATCCAATGAGAATGAAAACACATCGTACCAGAACCTACAGAACACAGCAAAAGCAGTGCTCACGGGTCAGTTTATCTCAGTAAATGCACACATCCAAAGAGAAGAAAGGGCCCAAATCAATGAATTAACCCTACAACTCAAACAAGTAGAAAGAGAGCAACAAAGGAATCTCTCAAGCACTAGAAGAAAACAGTATTGAAAGAGTTAACAGGACCCAAGCCCAGTTTTTTGACATCAACAAGACTGATAAGCCACTGGCCAAACTGAGAGGAAGCAAATAACTTAAATAAGAAATGGCAGGAGTAATATCACAGCAGACCCAACTGAAATTTTCAAAAACTCGCAACAGAATCTGTGCAAAATTGTACTCTAATAAACTTGAAAACCTACAGGAAATGGACAGATTTCTAGAAACATACTACCTACCAAAATTAACATAAGCAGAAGTAGAATAACTTAATAAACCTACACAAAAGGAGAGATTGAAAAATTAATTTAAAAACTTCCAACCAAAAAAAGTCCTGGCCCTGATGGCTTACCCTCAGAACTCACCAAACTGTTAGAGAAGAGTTAACATTACTGTTAGTAAAGGTATTTCACAACATAGAAAAGGATAGCATACTCCCAAATTTTTTCTATGAAGACAACATAACCCAGATACCAAAACTGGGTAAAGTCAGGTCAACAAAGGACAAGTACAGACCAGTATCTCTCATGAACTTACAAGCAAACATCCTCAATAAGATTCTGTCCAATAGAATTCAACAACATATGCAAAAAAATAATTCACCTTGACTGAGTGAGATTCATACTAGGGATGCAGGGATGGTTCAGCATTAGAAAAACAAACAACATAATCAACCACATAAATAAAATATAAGAACCACTTGATTTAATCAATTGATGCAGAAAATGCATTTGACAAAGTCTGACACCCATTCATGTTAAAAACTCTCATCAAAGTAGGAATAGAAGGGAAGTTCTTCAACATAGTAAAGGGCATTTATACAAAGCCAACAGCCAACATAATAATAAATGGAGTTTGAAAGTATTCCCCTTGAGAATGGAAACTAGAGAAGGATGCCCATTGTCACCAGTTTTATTCAACACTGTGCTGGAGGTTCTAGCCAGAGCAATCAGACTAGAAATAAAGGGCACCCCAACTGGTAAGGAAGAAGTTGAAGTATCTCTATTTGCAGATAATATGATCTTATACACAGAAAGCCCTAAAGAAGACACAAAAACTCCTGTAACTAATGGAAGAGCTCAACAAAGTATCAGGATACAAGATGAACACACAAAAATCAGTCGGGTTCATTTACACCAACAAAGAGAATATCAAAGAGGAAATCACTGAATAAACACTATTTACAATAGCCCCCCAAGCAGATAAAATACTGAGAAATAAATATCGTCAAAGAGGTAAAAGAACTATGCAAAGAAAGACACAAAACTCTATACAAAAAACTAAAAGAGACCTACATGAGCACAGAAACTTACCTTGTTCATGGACAGGAAGATTTAACATCGTGAAAACATCTATTCTTCCCAAAGCCATCTACAGATACAAGGTAATCACCATACAAAATCCAATGGCATTTTTTAATGAGATGGAGAAACAAATCATAAACTTCATACAGAAAGGGAAGAAGTCCTGGAAAAGCAAAGCAGTACTGAAGAAGAACAAAGTGGGAGGCCTCATGTAACCTGACTTTAGAACCTATTGTGTTGCCACAGTAATCAAAAAAACCCTAGTACTGTTACAAAAACAGATACATAGACCAATAGAACAGAATCCAGATATAATACCATCCACCTATGAGCAGCCAATATTTGACAAAGGTCCAAAGTACATGAACCAGGGAGAAAAAGTGTCCCTTCAACAAATGGTGACAAAACTGGATATCCCTCTGCAAAAAAATGAAACAGGATCCATATCTCACATCATGCACAGATACTAACTCAAAATGGATTCGAGACCTAAATATAAAGTCTAAAATACTAAAGACCATAAAAGAAAAAATTGGTGCAACTCTGTGAGCCCAAATACACAGCCTAAACAGACTACAAAATATTACCAACAGTGCACATATACCAAAAAATAGATAAATGGGAATTCCTAAAAATGAAACACTTAACGCTCATCCAAAGACTTCACCAGAAGAGTAAAATGACTACTCACAGAATGAGAAAAAAATTTCACAAACCTATAATCTCATTGGCTTCTAACATCCATAATCTACAATTACTCCAGAATTACTCCAGAATCTCAGCAAGAAGAAGACAAAATACTTGGTTTAAAAATGGACAAATGATGTGAGTAGGAACACCACTTTAGAAGACATGCAGGCAGCTAACAGATGCATGAGGTAGTGCTTCAAGTTCATTAACCATTAAAGAAATCTAAATCAAAACTACAATGAGATACCATCTCATGCTAACAAGACTGTCATTAATCCAAAAAGAAAAAAAATAAATAAATTTTGGAGAGACTGGAACACTTGTGCACTGCTAGTGGGAATGTAAAATGGTCCAATCACTTTGGAAATCGATTTGTCACTTTCTTAAAAAGCCAGAAATAGAAATACTGTAGGATCCAACAACCCCACTGCTTTGAGTACATTCTGGAGAAATACAGGCTGTCACACAAATAGCCACATACACACCAATGTTTATTTCATCACTGTCTACAATAGCAAAAAGATGCAATCAACCTAGGTACCCATCAACAGATGAACTGATAAACTATAATACATTTACATTACAGAATACTATGCAATGATAAAGAACAATGACAATTTTGGGAAACATTTGATAACATAGAGTCATCTGGAAGACACCAGAAATTAGTCAGGCACAAAAGGACCAATGTATGAGAACTGACAAGTCAGTGAACTTAATTGCATTAAGTGTTACACACCTTATTGCTGAGTACCACTATAGTCACCTTTGAAGTACTTCCCTTGGGAAGGTATGCACCCATGCCAGTGCCTAGTTCATCCTTCAAAGCGATTTTGGAACTCTTTCTGTGCATGTACTTCAAATGTGACTGTAGTGATAGTCAGCAATGAGGTATTAGTGCTTTTCCTAGGATGAGTTTGCAAACGTAGTTGGCAGTCTTAGCATAAGACCACTATTATAAGGACTAAACAAAAGGTTTCTGCACTGAAGAAAATAACCCTTGATGATTACAAGGGAGAGAGATGGGTATTCATAGATTAGACTGTAGATAGAAAGTGGGTTAAGCAAAGAAAGTGACAGCACTCAGTAGAAGGGAGATTAACACTACTGGACTACACCAAAAGCTAAGAGGTTTCCTAAATACAACCCAACATTTGGAAAGTCAGAGTAGCAAGGACAGGGTCTGGGGACCATGGTTTCAGGGGACATCAAGGTAAATTGGCATAATACATATTTGTTTGGTTTTTGTTTCTTTGTTGTTCTTTTTTTTCAAAGAAAATGTTCTGCATCGTGGCATCTGGGGTCTTACAAACCTAGTGAGCTGTCATCTAAAGAACATCAGTTGGTCCCAATCCACCTGAAACAGAAAAGAATGAAGGACATCAAAGACATGAGGAAAGTATGAGCCCAGGTGACAGAAGGGGTGAAATGATCGGCAGACTACATCAGCATGAAACCAGAAGAACTAGATGATGCCGGCCACTACCAGTGACTGCCCTGACTGGGAACACAACATACAGTCATAATGTACCAGGAGAAAAATAGGTGTGCAGATCTAGTATTCTATTAAAAGACCGGAACTGAACTTCCAACATCCTAGAGGATCCCCTGAGAACATGGCCTCCTGTCTTAGTGCTAGCCCAGAGCTAAAGTCAGTACCAAAGCCAACAATCTAAGCAAAATTGGACTGGATGATAAGACACATAGTGATGCTGGTAAAGTGTGTGTTTCTTGGCTTAAATATATACGTGAGGCTGTTGGAGAAACTTCTCTCTGGAGGCAAGATGGGATGGGGAGAGGAGGGAACAGGAGTTGGTTAAATGAACATTGGAAATACAGGGTGGAAAGGAGGAAGTACTGTCACAGTGCTACTAAAGCTGCTAGAGTTGCATAGAGGTATGTGTGAACGGTTTTATATGGCAAGTTGACTTGTACTGTAAACTTTCACTTAAAGTCCAATAAAGTATTATTTTAAAAAGTGGGGAGACTCACACACACAAAAAGTAAAAGGGATTGAAGGGGATCTGGGATGAATGTGTAGTCCACTATATGTTTATCACTACAGACAAAGTGGAAACCCTGGTGGTGGAGGAGGTTAAGTGCTACATCTGCTGACCAAAATGTTGCCAGTTCAAATGCAAAAGGTCCTCTTTGGAAACCCTATGGGGCAGTTGACAGGTTCATTTTCCTTGTGTTTACAAAGTGACATCAAAAAACACAATATTATGGCTTAGAGTTAAAATCCAATTCCAAAGGAAAAATATTGTATGAGACCCCTAGGATAAGAACTTAAAAACAGACTCATGCAAGAAGAAAAGACTATTTCATGGCTGCAAGAGTAGGGGAGGGGGGTTTAGATTAGATAGTTAATAGAAATTTTGTTATATAAAATCAGTGACAACACACATTAGAAAGAAGATCAATAATAACTGGACTTCAACACAATTTGAGTACTCCTCCCATCTTAACCCAATATTGCAGGACAGAGTAGCTGGGGTGGTGGCAGGGGACCATGCTCTCAGGTGAAATTGAGGCCAATTGGCACAGCTAGCATTTTACTAATGAGGACTCTCTGCATCCCTCATCAGTGAGTGGCATCTGGGGTCTTAAAAGCTACCAAGTTGCCATCTGAGGGTACAGCAAAGGGTCCCAACTCAACAGGAACAGATGATCACCAAGGACAAGAACAACATGGAGGAAAGAGAACCCATGTGAGTGGGTCTCTACATCAACTCGTGACCAGAAGAACCAGATGGTGCCCGGCTACCACCAGTGATAGCCACAATGAAGCTCACAAAGTTGAATTTCACTGGCAATAAGAGAGTAAACAGGGGTGTACCCTGAGATCTCCAATAGAAGACCATAGTTGATGGTCTGGGAGCCTTAGGATTCCCTTGGGAGCATGGCCCCTGGCCCTGATGCTGCTCCTGTCCATAAATTATAATGAAGGTCAACTTTTTGGACAGCAATGGATTGGACTTGGTGACATAGAGTGACTGTATCTTGTGGGAATTTTATGGTTCTATGCATCAATAGGATTTCAACCAGCTGACCTCTTGCTGGAGGAAGGGGAGTGGGTGGAGAGGAGGGGATAGAAGGCTGTTGGGAGGATAGGACATGTATAGAGCCAAAAAAAGGGGTGTGCTGTCACCGGGCAGGGAAAGCAGTGGGACTGCTTATAGATGAGCATGTGAATTTGTATGGGAATGTACATTTTCATTCAATCATAACAATAAAAAAAAATTCAATTCCAAAAATATTCAAACATCTGCAAATAACATAGCAAAGCAAAAGCAGAACAGATCAAACCAGTTTGAACTGGTTCTGTCATGACCAAGGAAACAAAAAAGGAAAAGACTCAAATTTTTACAGTTTGGGGGGTGGAGTCCAGATGGCGGACTAAGCACACGTCTCCTTATATCCCTCTGAAAACCAAGACCTGAATCGACAATCAAATGGAGCCTTCTGATCACCTAATCAGCCCCAGGACATGACACAGGGCTGTTAATTTGGACTTCATACCACTGAGCGAAAAACCTCCTCTCTTTCCCCGACTCCTGCTCCTGGCTAGCCGTGGTTCTTATGGACTGAAGGTAAACGCACCATGTTGACGTTTCTTTTTTCTCTGTCTTGACCAGCAGGTGGAGCTGGGTCTTGCCTAGCGGCTAGACTCAGACAAGCTGCTGGGGGGATATTCAGGTGAAATTCCCATATTTTGAGAGCCAGGCTCAGTACTATGTTAACCTAGCCACTTGGGGCCTGTCTTTTTATCTCTGCCACAGAGAGGTCTGTATGGATTTCCACTGCCAGTGTGCAGGACGGCATGTTGGCTACGGAGATTTTAGCGGGACCTAATTCTTAGCCTGGGAGCCAGCGCCTGCAAGCAGTACAGCGCTTCTCCTACAGAAAAGCAGTTTAAAGACCAAACCGATAACTGGAATGAGAAAAATTACAGGATAAAGCCCTGGAAAGGGTTACTCAGAAGATGTGCATGAGCCCTTTCAGGTACCTGATGTATCAGTTTGTGTTACTGGCAGGACTGTAGAGAGCAACACACATTCAAAGCAGCACAGTTGGCAGCCAGCTTTGAACAGAGCGCTGACGTCTTTGGCTAGGTGTCACTGTTTAGAGTCTGCTCAAACCTGACAGGCAAAGGATTTGGTTGCTATGCAAAGTATATACTGCCTTTGTCTTCTAAGAGGCAGATTAAGTTTCTGCCAGGGCTTTGATCCATGATTTTTCCCATCCTGTTTATCATTTTGGTTCACTCAGATTTTAAAAATTCAGGTCTGTTCTAGTGTCGCTTCATCAGCTGTCATTGAACTGGGAAGAAGCAGTTCTAAGTTCCTGTGAAAATTAGTCGAAAGATAAGGAACAGGATGCCAAATAAAGCTTTACTCTTTGGATGTTTAAAGACGGCTTAAGGCACAAAATTCTGTTGAACGAATCCAAGGGCTCTGGTAAGGTCAAGACTACATTAATTCCTACTGCTATTTACTAGCTTTAAGAACTTAGACAAGTCATTTCCAGTTTCTGAGTCTTAAACTATTTTTTTTAATGTAAGAAATAGGAGATAGGATTATAATAATAATTTACATTTATTAGACATTTATAGGGTCTCTGTGAGTCAAAAGCTACTCGATGGCAATGGGTTTGGTTTGGTTTTAATACTATGCCAAGTGCTACATGGTCCTCATTCAAGATCCACAGTGAGCTATTATTTGGATAGAGCTGTGTGCCCTAAAAATGTATGTTGTGAATCCTAGCTTCTGTCTGTGGTTATAATCCCATTTATGAACGGGTTGTATTTGTTATGTTTACAAGGTAGGATTAGAGAATGTCGCTGTGGATTAGATTACGCTTATTATGTTAATGAGGCAGGGTGAGGATGTATCTTGTGTCAGTTCTTCTGAGATCAAAAAGAGATTAAACAGACAAACAAGAGAAGCATAAAATCTAGCTTATAAAATCTATTTATACTAGGATGTCATCCTGCTGACCTCATACTGGAGGAAGGGGAGTGGGTGGAGAGGAGGAAATAGGAGACTGTTGGGAGGATAGGACATGTATGGAGCAGAGAGGAAGAGTGTGCTGTCACAGTACAGGGAGAGCAGTGAAAGCTGCATACAGGTGAGCATGAAAAGTTATACGGGAATGTACACTTTCATTCAATCATAACAAAAAAAATCTAAAAAATCTATTTACAAATATAATAAATAAACAATTTTTTTTCAAAAAAAGAATAAAATTATAATTGATCGACTTGGATACCCAGAAGGTTGAGATTCTTAAGCAAAATCTTAAAGAAGCCATGTGGTTTCTCCTTGCTGCTTAGAATAAACTTCAAGAGGAAAGAGATGGACTTAAAAATGAGCTATGCAAAATGAAAAGAGAACTTAAAGATTTGGGAAATTTTGTTGTACAAACTAGGGACAAAGTCCTGGAATGTTCAACAAGGACGTGGCTACACAATCTTTTGTTAAAGAAAGTGGGCCTGTGACCGATGGATCTAAACAACCATCACAGCAGAAAATCTGTCTGGTTAGACCAGAGGGAATGATAGACCAGAGAAAGAATAATATTAAAGAACACTACAGTTTGCCTCTTAGGTTTGTACAAACAGGAAAGAAGACCAAAGAGATACATTTGTTGTCCTCCAAGAAGAGAAAGAGGCCATCACTGGAGCAGCTTGGAGATCAGCAGAACTTCTGGAAAGAATGTGGGAAGCAGGGTCTTCAAGATTTCAAGGGGTGAAGCCACAGTCTTCTGAATCTCAAAGGATGAAGCCACAGCTCCTTAGGTTTCAAAGTGTCAGTCTTCACCAGCTCAGTGCCAGAGTGTGGGGCTGTTGTTAAGGTGAGCCAGATGGATGAAGTCACTGCCCAAATATGAGGGAGCATGGCTGAAATGCCCAAGAGGCAGAATAACAGGGCCTGCTGAGGTCAAGGAAGCACGATTGTCTCTCAGACTAGCTGAATAAGGGGGCCTGAAGCCAAGGGAGCAGAGTTGCCATCCCAGTAAGCCTGGAAGGTGGAGCTGAAGCTGAGGGGTCTTGACCCAGAATCTGTAGGGTGTGCCTAACACTCAGGGTCTGGGGGGCAGCACCATTGCCCAGATGGTCTCAGAGAAAGGAGGATTATTTTCAAGCCTTGAGAGTTAATGTAAACTATTCTGCTACATTTTGAACTTCTTTGATGCCTGTTATCCCTTCTTACTTCCAGTTTCTCCTGTCTGTAGTGGAAATGTTTGCCTTGTAGCACCACAGCACTGTGGAAATGAACAAACCTCAGTCTGAAGTTCACAGGTTAACCAGTGAGAAGGAATTTTATTCCAAGATGTAATAAGGCTAAAGTCTCCACTACATCTGATTCAAGTGATTAGTAAGATGAGATTTTAGACTTAGAGTTGATTTAAGACTTTGGGACAACATGACACGGTAAACGTATTTTACATGTGGCAAGGACTTGAATTTTGAGAAGACAAAGATTAGAATATTATGGATTGAATTGTGTCTGTCCAAAATATGTGTCATAAATCTTAACATCTGCCTGTGGTTATAATCCTATCTGTGAGTGGGTTGTGTTTGTTATACCCAGCAGCACGCACACATGACTATGAAGTTTTCAGCCTCTGGGGTTTCTTGGGAAGCTGTTGTACCATCAGCAGTGCATGCAGCCACAATTCAGGGACCTCCTCTGACTGTTTGAAATCGAAGAGCTGCAAATTACTATTTTTACATTGTATTGTATGTGGAAACTCAATTTGGCATAGGAAAAATAGAAATTTTGAAAATGTTTGTTATGCTTAAATACCAATAGAACCCTATGGGGACTCTATGAGGTATAATTAGTGGTACTTTATACACTTCAAACACTTAGGGAAGGTTTGTGGAAGAGGCAAAGAAAAAAATCCATACCACCTACCAAAACTTCAGTCACACTCAGTGATCCAACAAGCTTCCATCAATGAAAACACAGGGCATCAACCAAAAATCCAAAGCAGAAAATAACTAGATCACCAAAGGGTTAACAACAGAGGATTAAATTGTGCCACTGAGGATTAGGTTATGTTTATTATGTTAATAAGGCAGGATTAGGGTATATCTTGAGTCAATCTCTTTCAAAATATAAAAGAGGTTAAACAAAGGAAAAGAGCAGAGATGGATGGAGATGTGAAACCACATGACAGTCACCTGAGAGCAGAAGCTCAAAGGATCTGCCTCTGAGCTGACAGAGACAGAATTCTTCCCCTAGAGCCAGCTCCCTGAATTCAGGCTTTTAGCCTCCTACACTGTGAGAAAATACATTTTGTTAGAGCTACACACTTGTGATTTTTCTGTTGCAGCAGCACTAGACAACCAAGACAGTCAGTCACGCAGACAGTACAAGTCTTAGATACCTAGTCCTGCTGTAACAAAGATACAAGTGGATGGCTTTAATAAAGAGAAGTTTATTCTTTCACATTCTAGTAGGCAACAAGTTCAAATTCAGGGCATCACCTCTAGATGTAAGCTTTCTCTCTTTGTCAGATCTGAGGCAAGGTCCTTGTCATCAGTCTTTTGTTGGTCTGGAAACAGCTCAGGAGCCCCAGGACCAAAGGACACACTCTGCTCTCAGCACTGCATTGTCCCCACTCATTGGTCTTTCAGATCTCAAAAGCAATTGGCTGAAGTCAATGCAATCTGCCAGATCTCATCAGTGTAACTGCTGCTAATTCATGTTATTAAATTGTAGTGACATAATTTACACGGAAAAGTCTTATCAATGGTGAACAATCACAAAACTATGGGAATCATGACCTAGCCCAGTAGACGCATGCATTTTCGAGAGGACACAGTCCAATCCATGACAGTAAAGGACAAAGCAGTCAATTAAATCCAAGTACGTACGATTCAAAATCTGAGCTTTATACCGTTGCCCGTTCATTTTGCAAGGATATATCCCTGTCATTCCTGTCTCTAGATTTCTATTGTTTAACTTTGTGAGTTCATATGACGGCAAGTATAGGGAAAGAGGGACACAGACCAAACCAAGATGCTCACAGAAAATGCCACCATATTGCACAACTCCTACAGGTCCTGCCGTGCCATTCCTGCTACCCACAGAGTTCTGTAACGCTTCAGTGAAGGAAGATAAGATGCCTCTTCTCATCTCAATTCTTGGTGATGTACTTGATGAATATACTTTGATAACTTAGTTGCATGGATGGCGCTGAAAGAAGATAATAGAGATGTTGTCTTAGCTAGTGCTCCTCTAACAGAAATACCATCAAGTTGTTGGCTTTAGCAAAGAAAAGTCTATTCTTACACGGACCAGTAGGTTACAAAGCTGCATTTAGGGTGTGCACTCCAAAAGAAGGGCTTTCCCTCATCAGCACTGGAGTAAAGTCCTTGTGTTGCATCATTCTTTGGTCAGGCAGCATTTAGGCACAGGAATCTCAAGTCTAAAAGATAAACTCTGCTCCTGGTGCTGCTTTCTTGATGGTGTGAGGTTCCCAACTCTCTGCTTGCTTCCCTTTCCTGTTATTTCTCATAGGATGAAAAGATAAAAGGTTGTGCAATGGAACAGGGAGGTGATCTTATGAATGGATTTACAGTCCCACCCTTATAGTCTCTAACATAATCTACTCTGTTAACCACAGGCAGAGATTAAGATTTACAGCATGGAAAAATCACAAAATGGAGGGCAATCACAGAATCCAGGGAATCATGGCCCAACCAAATTGCTACACATATTTTTGGGAAGACATAATTCAATCTACGACGACAGATGTCAAGGCCTAGTGAGCTCATTATGCCATACTTTCACTAACACGTGTATACTATAGCTAATATATATATGTATCTAGAATGTGTTCGTTTTGCTAATGCATATTATATATTTCTATTTCCTAATGCATGTTTTTAAATGGATTTACTCAGAAGTTGCTAGCTGTCCAAATAATTTTTTATATCTTTCAAATCTAAAGATTCTCTTGTGCTACCTAACATGTTATCTCTCCCCAGATACTTTTGACCACCCTGAATCTTAATTGAACCTGTCACCTCAAAATCTTAGGCCATTTATGATAGCAAAAGAGGAGTCTTTCCCTTCCCACACAACATCACACAGGCAATTCACTTATGTTTTAAGCATCACCCCTGACTTTAGCCTAGATGAAGGATCTAAAGAATAGCACAAAATTCAACTTTTATAGACACTTTTATCAGGTGCATTCAGCTCTGATAATAGGAGCCCACTATACCTTAACATGAAGATTGATTCCCATCATAGCCACTGCCCAGCTACATTACAGAAATTATCAAGTCTTCATTGAATCATGAACTCAGATGAATGTGTGAATGTCCCCTCTTGAAAATAAACTCTTTAAGGGCAAAAGCCATGACTTAGGTCTACCTCTGTCTCCCTGGTCCTTCCCCTAAGGCTGGTGGTGCAGAGGTTAAAAGCTGAGCTGCTAACCAAAAGATCAACAGTTGAAACCCACCAATGGCTCCCTGGAAACCCTATGGGGCAGTTCTACTCTGTCCTATAAATATTCTATAGGGTCATTATGAGTCAAGTTTGGCTTGGTTTTTTTTGGTGTTTCCCACTCCACCAAGTCTGGCACATGAAGGCCAAGTGTTCCACTGTTGTGGAACAAATGACAGCACAAGACTAAGCAGCACTGTACATGTTCTTCTACTCCCTTGGATAATATAGGTCTGGGACCACATGTAAAAGGCTAGTCCATTCCATGAGAAGAAAAGCAAAACCAGTAAAGTATATAAATAGAGAGAGAAAGAGAGAGATTTATATCAAGGTAAGGATGTATGGAGTTGTAGAAGCTGGAATGTCCCAAGTCTGTGGATCAGGCTGGAGGATTCTCCTGATTCACATAGTTGTAGGAGCTGGTAAACCCAAGATTGACAGGTCAGAGAGCAGGGCTCTTGTTCACAGGTTATGAAGATTAATGAATCTCAAAACCAGCAGGCAAGACTGCATGCAAGCTGCTAGCTCAAGTCTCAAGAACTTGAGGTCAAATGAACAGGAGCAAGCTGCAGGAACCAGAATGAGCAAAAAGCCCCCAAACCCTGCCAGAATGTCTGCTTATATTTGATGCACACCACACACCCATGGAAACTCCCTTTCAGCTGACTGGATCACAGAAAATCATATCATGGGGGTGATCACACATAAATCTCAATCAGGAAGTGTTCACAAAGTTGTATGACTACCAAAACACTGAATACAAATGGGCGAGCCAAGTCGACACACAATCTTAACTATCGTAGGTGCTTTGTTATAAATCTTAAAATAAAATGCCAGGACATATGTATTCTATTACACAGAACCAGGAACACGTATATCTGGATCCAAGCTACCCTTATTCAAACACAAATTATATACCTATTTTTAAAGTTTTCAGAATTGTTGTACCCTTCTATAAATTCTCATCCACCTACTCACTTGCCTTAAACTATGCTGTCAGAGTGAATATTTCCACTGCAGTTATCAATCTTTTACACTTCAGTATGAATAAAAGTCTGCTTCCATGAAGATTTCAGCCTAGGAAACACTGTGCATCAGTTCTATCACCACGATATGAAAAAAAAAGTATAAGTAAGAATAGGCTTTTTATAAAACAATATTGGTAATACAAAGACATTAAAAGGTAAAGTAAAAGAAGAATACAGAATTTGTCAAAAGCCAAAATTCACCTCTTTGCCACCTGTGTTGATGGCAGCCAGGCCTGACAGTCAGGATCCAACTTCCTCAGCTGCAGGAGGCCAAGCGCACTACCCTCATTAAGGTTTCTTTCTGTGGGACTAGATCCCAATGCATACTTTATAGTTGCCTCCTTCTCAGACTATGATTTTTACCAGAAGCTCATTAGATTCAGGAAAATGATTTGGCAAACCAAATGCTTAAATAGCACAGACCACAGACATGTGGTCTTGTCACAGTGCTAGAAGTTATCAGTTGTGAGTCAGAGAGGGCAGTATTTCACAAACTTTGGAGAGTTTTGTACTGACCTAGCCCTGAGAATCATGAAATCTGATTTACCACCAATTAGCTATAATTTAAGGCCATCGTTTCCTTAAGTGTTAAATAAGAAGAAGAAGAAGAATGAATGAAGGTGGAAAGGATTCCATAATCAAGTAAAATTGTTACAATAAGCAAAGCCGATCATTTCTTTTTCCAGTTAAGTAGTTCTCAGATCCTATAATATGTATTGTAAATCTTCAGGTGGAGAAATAGTGTTCTATGTACCACATGCTTATTTGATTTTGGAATCCCATTCTCAAAGATCATTTCTCAAAACTAATATTCTGCTGAAAACAATTTGAGAAAAGCTAAGCTACAAGATCTTCTATGTCTTTTGAGCATTAGTATTCTGCAGTTTTACTCGGTAATTTTATTTTCTAATCGTAGTAAGGACCTCCACTTGAGACTGCATAACCTAGCTTGCCAATTCTAAAATACCAAGTGATTGTTAGTTAGAGGGGCCAGACCTAGCAGAGATGAAACACGTTCCTCTGTCATCGCTCTTTCTTTTAAGAAACTGTGGGTGAGTGTGAGAATATTATCAGTCTCTATTAGAAAATCCCTGAGCGTTCTGGCCTTAAAGTTCTTTTTTTTTTTTTTTTGAATTATGTTTAACTGCATACTTAGAAAATAAATTCTGAGATTCTGCCGTAATTTGTATTTTAGAAAATAACCAAAGCCTTTGGTTTGCATTAATGGTGTCACAACTAATTAAGGGGGAAATTAGCTGCCAGGTTACTTGAAAAGACATGATTCCACTGACATCTTTTCTGCAATCACAGTAGGCAAGCTGATGGTCTGCTGCCTCTGTGGTGTTCAGCTTCTCCTCGGCAGACTGGGACTCATTAGCCAAGGGTTACAAGAATGTAACCAATGCTTTTTCCAGATATTCCACTGCAAACCAAGTACCAGAGGGCCCATCCTCAGCCTTGAAGGCCTGGGTCTGAGCCACTCAAGATACTGCCTGTAGCTCAGCCTGGAGCATGAGATTTTCATTACATAAGAGTTTACCGCATGTAAGCAACTCCTTCTGATGGAGTATAAATATTTCACTTTTATTTTTGGAGACAGAGATGAGCACACCAACAAGTAGTTACTTTTAATAATTTTAGTATATGGTAAACAACTTCTCATGCTACTTTCATTTTTCCTGAGGGAAGGTCAATATACATTTCAGTTGGTTTTGGGAATTGAAACAACATTCCAAAAGCTTGTTCTTTCAATGAAAGTTCGTTCAATTTTATGACTTGCAAGACTAATGCACCTTTAATCAGAAGAGCCCTTCTACCGATGCACCTGGGGTTCAGTATAGTGCAATGCTGAGAACAGAGAATAGAGGCCTGATTGAGCACAGAAACCCACACTGTTGTGGATTGAATTCTCCTCCCCAAAAATACATGTATCAACTTGGCTAGGCCTTGATTTGCTGTACTTGTGACTGTCCGCCATTTTGTCGCCTGATGTGATTTTCTTGTCATCTCTATGATGTGATGAAACAGGATTAGCAGCAGTTAAGTTAGTGAGGCAGGATTCAATCTACAAGATTGGACTATGTCTTGAGCCAATCTCTTTTGATATATAAAAAAGAGAAGAGAGGAGACAAACATAGGGACCTCATACCACCAGAAACACAGAGCCAGGAGTGAGTGTCTTTTGAACCTGAGTTACCTGCATGGAGAAGCTCCTAGACCAAGAAAAGGTTGATAGCACGGACTTTCCTCTGGAGCTAAAGGAGAGAGAAAGCTATCCCCTGAATTTGGTACCCTGGATTCAGACTTTAGCCTCCTATAATGTGAGGGAATATATTTCTCTTTGTTAAAGCCCTCCACTTATGGTATTTCTGTTTCAGCAGCACTAGATGACTCACACTCTCATGCAGCCTAAATCATAGTCCAAGAATCACTGCTGTGGAACAGGCTATGCACAGATTCAAAGCAGGGCTTGTCAAGGAGGGAGACTTTCCTGATTCTTCCGTCTTCACCCTTGGAGACATTCCTTCAGGTTAGAGGACAATAGCAGACCTGTCTCTACATGACTATTGTTAAAATGTATAAATGTTTCTTATTCATGTTTATTTACCAGATCAAACTGTCCGCTTGGAAGAACAGAGAAAGTGATACCAAATCTACAGAACATCAGTGTAGGGGATAGCACTGGGACCTTGACAGACCTGAGTGACAGAGAATAATAAAGACCACACACAAGGACAGCTGCCAGAACATTCACATTCAACAGGGACTGATGAATCAGAGCAGACATGAGGAAGTAGAGGAGTATGTCAAAGAATTCCAAAAGGGAGGTCTGCAGAGAAATGTGGTCAACTTCACAGACTGCTGATAAGAACACATTCAAGAATATATGTACTCTCCCAGCAAGCTTAGCCTAGCACACACATACAGACACACACCACGCACCATCACACCCTGTACATGCATGCACACACACACAAACCATGTACTGTCACACACCCAATACATGCAAACACACTAGGCACAATCACACGACACACATACATCATATATATCACACATGCACAAGCACAACATGTACAAGCACACATCTCACACACACATGAACACCAACACACCACACAGCACACACACATACCCACACACCATATGTGAACTACACACACACACACACTCACAAACACCACCACACACAAACACAATCACTCACTCTATGAAAAGATTTTTGCTAACCAAAACAGGAAGTATATCCACTCTTTCAAAATCAAAAATGAGAGGAAAAGTGAATATACATTGAATGTGCTGAAAGCAGTTGTTATGGATTTAACTGTGTCACCTAAAAAGATGTGTGGAATTCCTAACCCCTGTGTCTGTTAATGTGACTTTGCTTCCGGAGATAGAGCTGTCCTTTGCATTATATTATCAGTCAAATTAAAGAGGCCATACAGGAGTAGAGAGTGGGTCTTAATCTCTTCCAAGTGATGTCTTATAATAGGGTAGAACAAGGAGGCAGGAACACAGGGGAGATACAATGTAAATGATCCATGTATAAGCCAAGAAATGCCAGGTGTCTACAAGAAGTTGAAAGAAGTTGCCCAACACGGTGCTACAGACAGAAGCACCGTGTTGTCCCTCCAGAGCAAAAACCAAAAGAACTAAGTAAAACAGATACATATGTCAATCCTGGAACTGGAAGTACCAAATGAAGGAATAAATAACTCAGTTAAGCACCAAACGAGATAAGAAACTGCTAGAGACCAGAAAAAGAGGAGAGCTATGTAGTGGAGGTCCCTTACCAGCTAACATGGCATAGATTCACTATCTTGGACTACAGCCACCTAAGAGCTCAGAGGGAGTATGGGAAGGCAACTGCAGGATCTCCCAACAGGAGAAGAGTACCTGGTAACTAAGGATACATACTTTCCCAACTGTCACCCTTCTCACGTACATGAAGTCTTCACTGTTTTCAACAGGCCATGGTCACTAGCTTGAAGAGATACTGGCTCACTGCCATCAAGATTCACCATCTTGGATTTCAGCCATCCAAGGTGTGTTGATGCTGAGTATGGGAAGGCAACTCCACTGAGGTGTCAGAAAGAGACAGAGCACTTTCCCATCCCCTATGCTGCTTCCTTCTATGCAGCCTATGTTGCTTTCCAAAAGTCTACAGTTGCTTGGCCAGAAACATACCAGCTTGCCGCTGCTGGGGTCCACCCTGCCCTCACTGGCTGACCTCTTCAGAGCCATTTTGTTTGTTGGCTTGTTTTTGTTTTTTGTTTTTCTTTTTTCAGTGCCTCTCTTCCTTTCCTTTCTCCTGCCCAGATAGCCCCTGGTGCCACTCACTCCCTTTCCTGACAGGCTGTGAGTTTGGGGGTTATTTTATTTTATTTTATGCTTTTTCCTGGTTCTTCTCTGTTATTCCCTTTCTTTCCTTTCTCCCACACAACTAGCCCTCTGAATTACCCCTACCCTTTCTGGAGGGGTAATGTTTCACAGCTCAGTTAGAGAATGATGACATTTGTTGTTGGTATTGTTTTTATATAATTTTATTTTTTGTTTGTTTCACTGAATACAGCTGTGCCACCATTTTGTTTGTTTGCTTTTTGAGCTTCTTGTATGCTCTCCTTTGCTTTTGTTTCTTTTTTTATCCAAGCACTTAGCTCTTCACAGGACATCCTTTCTTTAACTCCTACCTATCCCCATTGTAAGCCAAGTACTGTGAGCCAGGTGCCATATGCCAAAGTAGTACCAATGCAGTCCCACAGGCCCTGCCTTGCACTGTACCCCAGTCCTGTCCTATCATTCCCAGTTCATGTCACAAACCACCCACTTCTGCCATTCCACCCCCCTCTGGACCTGCCCTGCTAGCACAGCTGAGTGACAGTCCCTGCCCACTTGGATAATGTGGTGAGAAATATTGTACCCACAGGCAAACAGTGAACAAACCATGCCCAGCCATCTGGCCCAAATAAAATGAAAAATCAGGACAAAGCAATAAAATCTACCATCATTAAGGAAAGAAAATACTTTCCTGAATGTCCTAGAGACGGTAGACAATAGTAAACATTAAAAAAAAACTGGAGAGGATGGCTCCAGAGAGATACCAAAAAATAAAACACAAGTTGGATCTTCTGCTAGAAGAAAATGCACTGGAATAACTTGATAGGGAATTCAAATTTCTAAGATTCAGGGTTTTCCAACAGACGAAGGAAAATACTAGATATAGATATATATATGTTAAAAATTGATAAAATCATGGAAAACACAGACAAAGCGATAGAAGAATTCAGGAAAATCATACAAAATTAAAGTGTCACGATAAACAAACAACTCTTCAAAATCTCAAAGATAAACAACAAGATTTCACAAAGGGAAAGTGCAAAAGAAGGTTATAGGAGCAAATTTTAAATAGTGGAAGACAGGTTGAACAAAATTGAAGACATATCCTTGAATAATGCTTTGAGGAAAAATTAGAGAAAAGAATGAAGAAACATGGGCAATGATGGGACATACAATCAAAAGGAAATATTACCATGTGATAAGAGTTCCAGAAAAGGGGAATAAAATAAAAAAATACAGAGAGGATTGTTGAAGATCTGCTGACAGAAGACATCCTTAATGTCATGAAAGATGAAAAGTCAGCCATCCAAGGAGCTCAACAAACCCATATAGGATAGACCCCAAAGGAAAATGACCAAGACATATCATAATAACACTTGTTAAAACCAAAGACCAAGAAAGAATCCTGAGAGCAGCTCAAGAAAAAACAAAAAATCCCTGTCTTAGTCATCTCGTACTGTTTTAATAGAAATGTACAGCTTTAAAAAGAGAATTTTATTTTGTCACAGTCCAATAGACTATAATTCCACATTTCAGGAATCATCTCCAGGGGAAAGCTTTCTCTGTTGGCTCTGGGGGAAGATCCATGTCATCAATCTTCCCCTGGACTGGGAGCTTCTGAGGCACAAGGACCCCAGGTCCTTTCCAAAGGACGTGCTCTGCTCCTGGAACTGCTCTTTGGTGGTATGAGTTTCCCAACTCTCTGCTTGCTTCCTTTTCTTTTATATCTCACGAGATTACCTAAAGAAATAATCCAGTCTTACACATTGAGTTCTCCCTTACTAATACATACACTTCCCATCCCCCCTCATCAACATCATAGAAGTAGGTCTATAGCATATAATAACTTCACACAATACTGAGTATGATGGCTTACCCAAACTGTTGCACATATATCTCCCCCTATTCACACATTTGGCGGGGGACATAATTCAATCCATGACATTTCACTCTTTGCCCCACCAAAATCATATCCTTGTAACATGTAAAATGTATTCACCCCATCACTGAAAATGTCTTAAGTCTAAGTGTAAAATCCAAAAATTCATCTTCAGTTGTGAAATTTAAAGAACACAAGTTATCTGCTTCCCAAATACAATGGCTGAATAAGCAGGCACAAACAATACATTTCCAATACAAACAGGAAAAATTGCAGGGAAAGAAGGAATAACAGGCACCAAGCAAATTAGGAGAACACATTACACTAACACCCAAGGCCTGAAAATCATCTTCCATTCTTTGAAGCATTTTAGCCAATGGCCCTGTCTTTGAGATTCTAGACATTAGCCACACTCTCCACATTCAGAGTAAATGCCCCAAGCTACAGCTCTTCCTTCCAGGTCAACCGAGACAGCAACACTGCTCTCTTGGCTTTAGGCACACTATTCTTCTAGTCCATCTGAGTGGAAAATCCACCCTTAGAAACACCAGAGGCCATATCTCCATACTTTGAAATCCCTGAGATCACAGCTATACCTCTTGAGACTGAGGAAACTCCCCTCTTTGTGTCCCTCATCTCTTCAGCTCTGCTTCCTGTGGCCTCTTGGCCCAGGCCTCAAGCTCTCATCTGCCCTACTGTGAAAAGTTTTCCAAAGCTCTGCAGCTTCACTAATAAGTGCCTGGAGGTATCCCACTCCACCAGGAAGCCTTATGCACATGGCCACTCATTTTTCTCCCTTCATAGTTTAACTCCACTGATGATTACCTAGAGGCACCCCACTCAACCGGAAAGCTTTTTGTGCACAGACACTCAGCTGTTTTCCTCCATGTGTTGGCTCCAGCGCTGTCTCTCACTAGTCTCCTGGTTCTGCATTGCCAGTTCACCGCTCTTTCACCATCTGTGCCTGCCATGGTGTTAACAGTTCTCCTTAGTTCATTCTGAGTCTTTTTCCCAGTCACAGTCTCAAAACTGCTTCCACATTTTAGGTGTTTATTAGAGCATCACCCCGCTCTCTCGGTACCAGATTCTGTCTTAGTCCTCTGGCACTGCTGTAACAGAGCTATCACAAGTAAATGACTCTAAAGGAGAAATTTATTTTGTCACAGTCCAGCAGGCTACAAGCCCAAATTCAGGGCATCAGCTCCGGAGGAAAGTTTTCTCTCTTGGCCCTAGAGGAAGGTCCTTGTAGTCAACTTTTCCCTGGACTGGGAGCTTCTGAAAGGATCTGTGTCCTTTCCAAAGAACATGTTCTGCTTCCAGCACTGCTTCTTGATGGGATGAGGCCCCCAAATCTCCATTTGCTTCCCTTTCCTTACTATCTCAAGAGAGTTCCCCCAGCCACAATGAAGTCTTGCGCTTGGAGTCCTCCCTCACTAACACAACCACCACTTATCCTCTCTCATCAACAGGATTTACAGCCTATAGGAACTTCACACAATAGCAGGTATCATGGCTTAGCCACATTGCTAAACACATTTTGGTAAGACACAATTTAATCCGTGACAGTCATATATGAAGAACAAAAGATAAGACAAAACTCTGATTACTCAGCAGAAGTGATTCAGGTAAGAAGGCAATGGGATGGCACATAAAGTCTTGAAAGAAAAAATTCCCAACTGAGAATAATATGTCCTATAAATCTCTCACTCAAATATGACAGCAAAGTCAGAATATTTTCAGACAAATAGAAATTAAAAGAATATGTCAAAACTCACAAAAACTATTAAAGGGAGGCCTTTAGTCAGAGAACCATCAATATCAGACAATCACCTCAATCTGGGACATAAGTCTGCATCAGCCAGATCCAACTGAGACAGTGAATTCTCAAAGATAAGACTGAAAAATGTACAACAGTGAATCAGAGAGGACTAGGTCTGAAGATTAAAAGAGAGAATAAAAGATATGTTTCAAATGGAGAGGAAGTCAAGCAATATCAAGTAATAAAAAACTGGTTTAAACTCAGACAGACAGAGATCAATTTAAGGCAACCACAAAGAAATTTAGCAAATCTATTCATCAGAAGAGAAATAAAGAAGGAAAACACAAAATCCACAAAAATGAAAAATCTATAAACAAAAGAAATTCAGCACAGGAGAGTAAAAGAACAAAGAAAACGTCAATACCATTTTTAAGAAAGTATGTACAATTAGGACAACAAATTCACACCTATCAATGATCCCACTGAATATAAATCACTTAAATGCATCCATAAACAGACAGGGGGTGATGGAATGAATAATAAAACAAGATCCATCAATATACTATCTACAATGTACACACCTTAGAAAAAAAGGTGCAAAAATATTAAAAATCAAAGGAGAAAAATGTGTTATCAAGTAAAACCCAAAAAAGAGCAGGAATGACATTATTAATCTCAGACAAAATAGAATTTAGAACAAAATTTATCATAAAAGACAAGGAAAGATATTATATAATGATTAAAGGAGCAATCTACCATGAAGACACAAACATGATATCTACATACCAAAACTAGGGATCCTAAAGACATAAAAATAATGTTTAACATCATGAAAAGAGAAAGACATAATTCTACACTAATAAAGTAGGAGACTTCAACACACCACTCTTAGTAAATGACAGAATATCTAGAAACTCAACCAAGGTACATAACTTAAGCATCCAGTGCTGCTGTAACAGAAATGTCACAAGTGGATGGCTTTAACAAAAAGAAGTTTACTATCTCACAGCCCAGTAGGTGAGAAGTCCAAACTCAGCTCACAAGCTCCAGGGGAAGGCTTTCTCTTTGTGTCAGCTCTGACATCCTTGTGATGCTTCATTCTACCCTCGATTCGACAGCATCTCAACACAGGAACTTCACACCCAAAGGACATGCTCTGCTCCTGGTACTACCTTTTTGGTGATATGAAGTTTCCAACTCTCTGTTCACTTCCCTTTCCTTTTATAACTTATAAGCTAAAAGGTGGTACAGATCACACTCCAGGGAAACTCCATTTACATTATATTAGGGATGTGACTTTAGTAAGACCATTACAGTCCAACTCTAATATTATATAACATAAAGCCATCTTGTCCCATTAAACATAGGCAGAGATCAGAATTTACAACACACACAAAAATTACAATCATAAAATAGAGGACAACCACACAATAGTGGGAATCACGATGCAGTCAAATTACTATACACATTTATGGGGGGAACATAATTCAGTCCATGCCAACAAAGAAGGTCTAAAGGCAACAGTCAATCAACTTGACCTCCCAAATACTGACAAGGTCTGACAATTAAGTCCATGAACTTAATTGTTCTAAGTGTTACACACTTTGTTGCTGAATATCATTACAATCATCTCTGAAGTACTCTTCTTGGGAAGCTATGCACCGACACCAGCACCTAGTTCACCCTTCAGAGGAATTTTGGAACTCTTCCTGGAATGGCCATTGCACACAGTAGCATGGTAGCAAATCTGTGAACTTCATTGTGTAGTTATCTATCAGGGAGTTTTTAGCCAGTAAACAAGTAAATATATTACAATACCCTACCTACTCACCTGATCTGGCTCCCAGTGACTTTTTTCTTTACCCAAAGATAAAGGAACTATTGAAAGGAAGACATTTTGATGACATTCAAGAAATCAATGGTAATACAATGACAGCTCTAACAGTCATTCTAGAAAAAGAGTTGTAACATTGCTTTGAAAGGTGGAACAGGTATTGGTGTTGGTGTGTAGCTTCCCAAGGGAAGTATTTCAAAGGTGACAGCAATGATATTCAACAATGAGGCATGTAGCACTTTTTCCAGGATGACTTCGTGAACTTAGTTATCAGACCTCATAGAACACTCCACCCAACAGCAGTAGAACACACATTCTTTTACACTGTATATGTAATGTTCCCCAGAATAGATTATGTTTTAGGCCACAACGGAACTCTCTTTGAAATCCAAAACATTTAGATAATAAAAAGCATCTGCTGTGATTACAATGCCATAAAATTAGAAACTAATGACAGAAAGGTCAAGGAAGAAAAATCAAACACTTGGAAATTGAATAACACTCACTTAAAACCCACTGAGTAATAGAAGAAATCAAAAATAGAAAAAAAAGTTGAGAATCAAACAAGAATGAAACCATATCATATAAAAAGCAACTGAGAGAGGAAAGACTAAGTTGGCAGAGTAGTCAGATGCTCCCTGTGATCCCTTTAACAACAAAGACTCAAAAGAACAAAAGATCAAATATATATCAACCTAGAAACCCTGGACGTAAAAGAGAAAGTTGAGAGACTGGACTGAATGACAGGAAATGGAGAGTAGATCCAGAAATACGTGGGACTGGCCAGACCTAACCTGCCGGGAATTGGCTACAGCTGAAACGGTGAGGGGAGTAATGGTGTTTGGAGAGCATTCTCCTCACCAGGAGAGGCTGAGCAGAGGGTCCACTCAAGACTCCAGAACCAATGAAAAATGGCACTAGAGCATCAAAAGCTAAGTGTTTGGCATCTAATCCACTGCACAGGGATTTAAATCTTTTCTTCAGGATAAATCTCTGTGCCTTCTCCCAATGCTTTCTCTCCCTTTCTCTAAACCACACCTGGCTCTTGAATCTGACGATATTAACTGAGATGGAAGTAGGAAAACATCGGCCACCTGAGCCATTCCCTAAGATTCAGAGAGAGCAATTTAACAAACTAGGGGAAGAGGGGAGAAAAAAAATCTGCCAACTCCCCTGAGCCAGAAATTCAAGGCAGAATCAGTTACCTCACAATCAGGCACAAGGTGACACACCATCCTCACAGACATTCAGGGAAAACTGTTAGCCCCCTGCCTTTCTCAGCACATGCAGTCAGATCGCTGCCGATATCAGTTACCCCTGGCCACTTAGGAATGTAGTAAGTCATTGAATGACTTACTACCTGGACACCCAATCTGAAGCCATACAAAAAAAGTAAATGTGCTGTTGGGTTCACATGTCTAGTAGCAGCTCTACCCACCTGGTGACAGGACATTAGAGCTTCAAATATATGAAACCAGCACATGACCAGTCTATTTCAACATTTTAAATCACAACAAAATGAGAAGCTTGAAACACAATAAGCAAATATAAATAAATTCAACAACTTACTGATGGCTCCAAGACAACAGTCAATAATTTAAAGAGGCACACAGTAATGGCTTCAAGAAGCTCCTAAAACAAAGAATCAAGAAATTTTCCAGATGAAGAGAACTTCCTGGAATTGTTAGAGGTAGAATACAGAAAATTAAAATATAAAACTTTTCAAGAAATCAGGAAGGAGATGGAAAAAAATAAAGCAAAGCATAAGGATGAATTGAACAGGCTGCAATAAAGCACACAGAGACAGAAATTTGAAATCCAGAAAATTATTAATAAAGTTACAAAATTAGACATCTCAACAGAAAGTCAAAGGAGAAGAAATGAGGCAACAGAAGGCCAAATTAGTGAGGTTGAAGATAAAGCACATGACATCAACATATTTGATGAAAAATCAGATAAAAGACTTTTTTAAAAGTCAAGAAACACTAAGAATTATACAGACTCTATTGAAAGGAGTAATCTACAAATGATTGTTGATTGTAGAACATGGGATGGTAACAGAGAATTGCTGAAGATTTCTTGATAGAAAAGTTACCTGATATCATGAAAGATGAGACGATATCTATCCAAGATGCTCATCAAACTCCACATAAAGTAGGTCCCAAAAGAAAAACACAAAAGCATATTACAATTAAACATGCCAAGACTAAAGATAAGAAGACAAATTTACAAGTAGCTAGGGATAAATGAATAATAATCTACAAAGGAAAGTCATTAAGACTAAGCTTGGACTACTTAACAAAAACCACCGAGGCAAGAAGTCTAGAAAGAAAATAATTGCCAGACAAGAATTATATATCCAGCAAAATTGCCTCTCAGATCTGATGGAGAAAGTAGGATACTTCTGTATAAACAGAAATTAAGGTAATTTGCAAATACCAAAGTACAATTATAAGAAATACTAAAGGGAGTCCTTTGTTTAGAAAATCAGTGATATCAGATACCAACCCAACACTAGAACACAGAACAGAGCAATTGGATAGCAACCTAAACAGAGAAATCAAAGACAAAACTCTGATAACGGGAAAATGGAGATGTCATTATGTAAATATTATAACAATAAAGGGGGTACTTTAAAAAATGTCAGGAAACCCTGATAGCACAGTTGGTTAAATGCTACATCTGCTAATTGAAAGGTTGGCAGTTCAAATCTGACAGGTGCTTCTTGGAAACTCTATGGGGCAGTTCTACTCTGACCTCTAGGGTCACTATGAGTCGGACCTGACTCAACAGCAGTGTGTTTAGTTTGGGGTTTGGTTTTTCGAAATATGTAGTCACAGATCTCTCATATGGACAGGAAGTCAAGGTGATATAAAGAAATTAAAACTGATGTAAGCTTAGAATTTAGGTAAATATTTAAGTAAATATTAAAGTAACTACAAAGGAAACTGTCAATCTTAAGAATCAAAATAAAAAACATGAAATCTCAGTAAATACAAAGCCACCAACATTTAAAAAGATGAAAACATAAAGGAAAAAAGACTCTAAAAAAGCCAAACACCAAATCTACTGCCATTGAGTCAATTCCAATTCATGGTGACCTTATACAACAAAGAGGAACTGCCCCCTAGAGTTTCCAAGGAGTGCCTGGTGGATTTGAACTGCTGACTTTTTGATTAACAGCTGTTAGCCACTATGCAGCCAGGGTTTCCAAAAAAAGATTCAGCACGGAAAATTAAATGGAACAAAAGAATTGTCTGCAATGCACACACACACAAGGCATCAAAATAACAGCACTAAACTCATACTATCAATAATTGCACTTAATGTAAATGAATTAATAGCACCAATAAAGAGACAGAGAATGGCAGGCTGGGTTAAAAAACATGACAATCTATATGCTGCTGACAAGAGACACACTTTAAGTTTAAAGACATGAACAAACTAAAACTCAGAGAGGGAAAAATATATATCAGGCAAATAACTTTACAAAAAAAAAGGAGCAGCAACATTAATTTCTGCTAAAATGGACTTTAAAGTATAGCCCACCACATTGGATAAGGAAGGATACTATATAATGATTAATGGGTCAGTACTCCAAGAGGACATAACCACATTAAATATTTAAGCACCCAACAACAAGACTTTAAACTACATAAAAGAAACTCTAACCACATTGAAAATAGAAATAGATAGTTCTACAATAATAGCAGGAGACTTCAATATACCACTTTCAGTGAAGGACAGAAAATCCAGAAAAAAACTCAATAAAGATACAGAAGATCTACATGCCATAAACAAGCAACCGGACTTCATAGAGATGTATACAATGCTTCATCGAACAGCAGCCAAGTATGCTTTCTTTTCCTAATCACATGGAACATTCTCAAGAATAAACCACATACTAGGCTGTAAACCAAGACTTAACAAAACTGAAAGTACTGAAATATTACAAAGCATCTCTTCAGACCATAACGCCACAAAAGTAGAAATCAATGACAGTAAAAGGAAGCAAGAAAAAAAATCAAACACATGGAAACTGAACAATACCTTACTCAAAACTTAGTGGATTACGTAAGAAATTAAGGACAGAATAATTAAATTTATAGATGAATCAAATGAGAATGAAAACACATCCTACTATACCTTACAGGACACAGCAAGAGCAGTGCTCAGAGGTCAACTTAGTTCAATAAATCCACACATAAAAATAGAAGAAAGGACCAAAATCAAAGCATTAAGCCTACCACTTGAACAAGCAGAAAGATAGCAGCTAAAGAACCCTTCTGGCAACACAAGAAAACAAATCATAAGAATCAGAGCACTCTTAAACGAATAAGAGAATAGAAAGATGATTCAAAGAGTTGACAAGACCAAAAGCTGGTTCTTGGAAAAGATCAACAAAATCAGTGAGCCATTGACCAAAATTACAAAACAAAAGCAGGAGACGAAGCAAAAAACTAGAGTAATAAATGAGTGGTCATATCACAGCAGACCCAATCAAAATTAAAACAAATCCTAACAGAATACGACCAAAAACTGTACTCTACTAAATTTGAAAACCTAGAGTGAATGAACAAATTTCTAGAAACACACTACCTACCTAAACTAACACAAACAGAGAGACAGCAACTAAATAAACCTGTTATAAAAGAAGAGATTAAAAAGATAATTCAAAAAACTCCCAAACAACAACAACAAAAAAAGAGCCTTGGCTCTGATGGTTTCACTGGAGAAATCTACCAAACTTTTAGAGAAGAGTTACCATTATTAGCAAAGATATTTTACAACATAGAAAAGGATGAAATGCTACCAAGTTTATTCTGTGAAGCTAGAATAACCCTAATACCCAAACCAGGTAAAGACAGCATAAAAAAAGGAAAACTACAGACTAATATCACTCTAGCCAACAGAATTTAACAATATGTCAAAAAAATTACTCACCAGGACCAAGCGGGATTCATACCAGGGATGCAATGATGATTCAGCATTAGAAAAACAGTCAATGTAATCACAACATAAATAAAACAAAAGACAAGAACCACTTAACAATTGATGTAGAAAATGAATTTGATAAAGTCCAACACCCATTCATGTTGAAAACCTCAGAACGATAGGAATAGAAGAGAAGTTCTTCAACATAATAAAGCACATCTATACAAAGCCAACCACCAGCATCATCCTAAACACAGAGAGTCTGAAAATATCTCTCTGCAAATGGGAACCAGGCAAAGACGCCCTCTGTAACCACCTTTATTCAACATTGTGTTCAAGGTTCTAGCCAGAGCATACAAACTAAGTGGAGGGTATCGAAATTGGTAAGGAAGAAGTAAAAGTGTCTTTATTTGCAGCTGATACAATCTTATACACAGAAAACCCTAAGGAATCCATAAGAAAACTACTGAAACCAATATAAGAGTTCGGCAAGTATCCAGAGACAAGATAAACATACAAAAATCAGTTGGATTCCTTTCCATCAACAAGGAAAACATCGAAGAAGAAATCAGTGAATCAATACCATTTACAATAGTCCCCCGAAAGATAAAATAGTTAAGCATAAATTTAACCAGAGACATAGAAGACCTATGCAAAGGAAACTACAAGACCAAAAGACATCTACATAAATGGAAAAACAAGCCATGCTCATGGGTAGGTAGATCAACATTGTGAAAATAACAATTATACCCAAAGCAATCCCAATCCAAATACCAACAACGTTATTTAAAGAGATGGAAAAACTACTCATTATATTTACATGGGGAAGGAAGAGATCCTGGGAAAGTAAAGCATTACTAAAGAAAAATAGCAGGACTGGCACTGCCTGACCTTGGAACCTACTATACAGCTGTGGTAGTCAAACAGCCTGGTGCTAGCACAACAACAGATATACAGCCCAATGAAACAGGATTGAGAACCTAGATGTGAATCCATTCACCTAAAGTCACCTTATCTTCAACAAGGGCCTGAGGTCCATCAAATGGGAAAAAAGATAGTCTTTTTAACAAATAGTACTGGCAAAACTGGATGTCCATCTGCCATAAAATGAAACAGAACCTATATCGCACATGATACACAGAACCTATACCTCACATGATTCAGAATGAATCACAGATCTAAATATAAAACCAGAAACTCTAACAATCATAGACTAAAATCTAGGGTTTGTGGTAGAGGTCCTAAAGCACAGCATGAACAGCATACAAACCTGTATCCTGAAGGTAAGCTAGGTAGGTGGGCTCTTCCAAAAATTAAATGCTTGTGCTCACAAAAGGACTTCACCAAACGGTAAGACAGTATACAATACTAGGAAAGCCAGCACTGCTTGCACAAGGCAAGGTCATGGGAGATCCACTGACACATCCAAACTGTCTGGGGGACCAAATTACTTGACTGAGTGCTGTGGGGACCACAGTCTCAGGGCACATCTATCTAAACTGGCATAATACAGCTTATAAAGAAAATGTTCTACAGTCTACTTGAGTGAGTAGCATCCAGGCTCTTAAAAGCCTATAAGTGACGATCTAGGATACTCCACTAGTCTCACTCCTTCAGGAGCAAGGGAAGATGAAGAGAACTAAAGATACAAGGAAGATTAGTCCAAAGAACGAATGAACCACATCTACAATGGCCTCCACCAGACTGAGTCCAGTACAACTAGATGGCATCCAGCTTCTATCAATGTCTGTTCTAAAAGAGACCACATTAGAGAGCCCTGGACACAGCTAGAGAAAAACACATGTAACAAAATTTAAACTCAAAAAGAAGGACCAGACTTTCTGGCCTGACATAGACTGGGGAAACTCTGAAAGTATGGGCTCCAGACACCCTTTCAGCTCAACAGTGGGGTCATTTATGAACTTCATCCTTCAGGCAGAGATTGGAGAGGTCCATAAAGCGAAATGAGACTAAAGGGACACACCAGCCCAGGAACGAACACTAGAAGGCAGGAGGGGACAGGAAAGTTGATATAAGGAACCCAAGTTTGAGAAGGAGGACAGCAGACATGTTTGTGGGGTTGATAACCAATATCACAAAACAATATGTGTACTGTTTAAGGAGAAACTAGTTTGTTCTGTAAACCTTCATCTAAAGGACAGTAAAAAAATATTTTAATGACTTCAAAAAAATTAAAAAGAGAACTTACAGACTGGTAAAAAAAATGGTTATGATAAATCAAAGATCTAATCTTTAAAACCTACCAGAAAATCCAACAAAATCCAACCTCTACAAAGAAAAGAAAGGAAGGAAGGGAGGGAGGGATGGAAGGAGGGAGGGAGGGAGGAAGACAAATAATCCAATTAAAAATGGATATAGGGTATGAATGCACATTTCACCAAAGAAGACATTCAAGCAGCTAACAGACACATGAGGAAATGCTCACGATGACTAGCTGTTAGAGAAGTGTCAATCAAAACCTCAATGAGATACCATCTCCTACTGATACTACTGTACTGGCAGGAATCAGAAAATAATAAATGTTGGAGAAGCTATGGAGGGACTGGAAGTCTTATACACTGCTTGTGGGAATGAAAAGCAGTACAATAATTTTGGTAAATATTATAACACTTTATTAAAAAGCTATAAATAGAAATATATCATCCAGCAATACTACAAGAGTAGATGGGCACGCCAGCCCATGAGCAACGATGAGAAGACAGGAGGGGGTGGAGGGAACAGGAAAGTTGGCAATGAGGAACCCAAAATCGAGAAGGGGAGAGTGTTGACATGTTGCGGGGCTGCAACCCAAATCATAAAATAACATGTGTATTAATTGCTTAATGAGAAACTTACTTGCTCTGTAAACCTTCATGTAAAACCCAATTTAAAAAAGAAGTTAAAAGATACGGGAAGGATTTTAAGCAAAGACAGAGAACATTACCCTGTCATCACTCTCCATTCAGACATCTAGTCTCCAGGACTGTGCAACAATTAATTTTGCTCTTTAAAGCCACCCATTTTGTGGCAGTTTTTTACAGTGGCTCTAAGACGAAAGTGAATCTAAATCACGGTAACAGTTTAACTCTGGGACAAGAATGATGAGGCTTTAGAGAGAGTGATATAAAAAAAACGCATGTTTCTCCTCAGCAACCAGAGAGGTGCCATACATTTGAGTTTTACTTACTTCAATGAGAGACTGATGCCCAGCAAGATGGACTTAACTGGCCCCCCAAAAGAGAGAAGCAGGGCAGCATAAGTAGACTAACTGTCTGTATTTGACTGTGTCAACAGAGAAGTGAAAAATGAAAGTAATGATTTTGTGTTTGGGACACACAACTGCAATGAAATTAATCAGAAGGACAAATATACTATGAACTCAGAAGCTCTTCCTACTAAATCAGTCAAGAGAAGAGAAATAAACAACCCTGCTCAATTGCCTTGCTTTCCACCCACTGAAACTATCTTCTCAAATATCACCCACTCATTCTCAGCAGTGAGAACTCCAAACCTTGACAGTTCTGCAGGTTTGCCATAAACTGTATTCTTGAGAAGACAAGGGCAGCAGCAAACCTAACTGCAAGTTCTCTTTTGAGGACATGCCTTGAACTTCCTTCACAGAAACTTTGTAAGGACAAGTGAAGTAAAGTCATCTTAAAGACATACATTTTTAATAAGCCAAACTTTCCAGCACGCAGAATATTCAGCCTGAACTACAGTTGAATAAATAAACACATAATATAAATCATGAAGAGCCTATACTACTAGATGCCAGAAACCATGAAGGAACTCAAATGCATGACCCTAGCGGAAAGCCCAAAGGCTACCTAAATAAGCCTCATTATACTGAACCATAGTAGAGTGGATCCTTGATGTACCCCCTTAACTGTGTATTTATACTCCTGTCTGCTAGTCAGAATAGGTGGCTGGCCTTTTGTCTTGTTTTGCTTTTATCCAAATGGAATGCATTTCTCTAGGAACACAGTGTATCTTAGACCTGGGTCTGGATGGGGCCCAAGGAATGCAAGATTAGAGTCTGCCTGAAGTTAGAAGGTAATCGCCAACAGGCAACAAAGCTTTTGATTCTGTAAAATAAAGGATTGGACTAGCAGAACTTTTAAGAGTCATCCAGCTTGAGCATTCTGTGAGTCTATGATTCCATCCCACATTCTGTATTCATCCACAAACAAGGAAAATCTGATCTGGACTGGTGGTTTTTAAAACCTCATGATTCCATAAAGCATCAAGAAAATGTGGTCATTGCAGACATGCTTAATTTGTGTGTATTTCATCATTACTGAGCCTTGCCCAAAAGTTAAAGTAAGGCTAGGTAGGGTTCAAGGACTTTCAGAAAAAAAAAAAAAAATGTTGCCAATCACTGATTTTTTTTGTGGGAAAGACTAAAGATTCTGAGACTCTAATGCTAGGTGATTACAAACCTGAGAGCTACAATCACATCTATCCTGAAAAGCAATATGAAAAGAAGGAAGCCCATGAGAAAAGAGCTTGGAAAGACAGATCAAAATAGTCAATCTGGAAGTTCTGCCCAGATATTAGAGATATTAGGGCTGAGGCTTACTATATTTGTTAAAGAAAATTAAAATGAGTTTTGTTGTGTGCAAAAAAATAAAAGCAAAATATATTTGGATCAGAAAAAGAAATCTGTACAATCACTTTTTAAAAAAATTAAGTTTTAGTTTCAGTACTGTATAATTTACCCTTACTAGTGAACAGCTCTATGAGTTGATCAACTGACATTATCATGTATAACTGCCACAGTAATCAAGCTACAGAACTGTTTAGTCATCCCAAAACTTCCTCCAGATCTCTCTGTGGTCACTCCTTCCTCCATACGCAGCCTCTGGCAACTGTCTGTTCTCTGTTCCTATAATTTGCCTTCTCCTACAAGGACCAGTTAAGTTTGCAAACTCTTGCTAGAAAAAGCGCTACATAACTCAATACTGAATATCATTCCTGGAATCTTGGACGTACTGCCTCCGGGAGCTATGCACTGATGCCACCACCTGATGCCACTTGATTTTCAGAACACTTATACATGGATTTATATAACATTCAGTCTTCTGAGTCCGGCTTCTTTCATTAGCAGAAGTAGAATAAACAGAAGTGAACCGATTTTGTGTTGGAGATTCCTGAACACTACCACACGATCATTAGCTTCACCTCTGTTGTTGCTTTGTAGGGTTTCAGTAGCACAGTGACTGAAAACTGAAAGTTCAGAGGTTCAAAACCACCAAGAGCTCCGTGGAAGACAGATGTGACGTTCTGCTTCCACAGAGATTTGCAGTCTTGGAAGCCCAGTGGGAACAGTTCTGCCCTCTGAATTGGAATCAACTTAACAGTAGATTTCCACTGTAAGAAATCTACCACAGTTAAGGGACATTGGGCTATTTCCAGCTTTCGCTAATAACAAATAAAGTCAATATGAACATCTCCATACCCATTTTTGTGTGAACCAAAACTTTCATTTCTGTAAATACCCAGAAGTAAGAACACCATTTGGTAAGTGTATGTTTAACGTCATAAGAAACTGTGGCATTTTCCAGAACGGCTGAACCATCTTGCATGTGTGGCAGTTTGTGAGAGTTCTAGTTTCTTTACATCCTTGCCCACATTTGGTACAATTAGTTGTTCTGTTTTGTTTTTTAACCATTCTATTTTTAGTGATATCTCATGGGGCTTTAATTTGCCTTTGCTCCAACTCGACAGCACTTGGCCAATAGCTAATGGTGCTGAGCATCATTTCATATACTTTCTACCTCTTCAGTAAAATGCCTATTCAGATCTTTCGTGCATTTTTCAGTTCATTATTTATTTTCTTGTTATAGACTTATGAACTTTTTTATTCTGACAGTAAATCCTTTATCATATATGTGATTTACAAATATTGTTTCCCAGCTTTTTCATCCTAATCGCAAATTTTCAAAAGTTATCAGTACCCTTTTGAAACATAAATTTTGAGGTTGACAGACAATGGAGATACAGTGAAAGTCTATACCAAGTATATTGCCTTCATCTTCTCTGTTGAGAATGTTCTCCACAATTAATAGTGAGTCACAAATACTGGCAGGAGGGAATTGAAAATTCAGACACGTGGAGAGAATGTCTAAATTCTCTAAAAACGTCAAGTCTTCCAATGCCAGAATAGGGAAATACGTAAGGACACAGTTCAACTAGGAGGACTTAGCATACGTGCACTGATAGATCGCATCAGATTAATCTATTTTTCCTCCTTTTGCAGGACAAGAAAATTTAGTAGATACAGTACATGTAGTGCCAACATTTTACAGAATCTCTCCAAAATAATTGATTAAGTGGAGAAATAGGTGAGATGATCACTCAGTTCCACTTTAATTTTTGAAAAAGCGTACGCAATAGATATTTAACCACAGAGCAGTGGCAACTGAGAGGTGTTATGATTTTCTCCTACCAAACACTTTTATCAATGATTTACATAAAAATGTGGGTGGCAGACACATTAAAGACGTGAATGATAGGAAGATGGAAACGGTTATAAATTATTTAGGACCCCATAAAGACCAAAAGAATTTTCAAAGTCAGGTTAAATATAGTAATATGAGAATTAAGAACAACATAAATTTAAGTGCTGAATTGAAGCCCAGGACTCAGCGGGAAGAGAGAGTAAGTGACTTACAGTTTAGGTCAATGATAAGCATGACGTGAGTCAAGAGTGCAATATGATATCCAAAATTCTTAATATGGAATCTTGGGACACACTGATGAAAGTTTATCTTTCTAGACAAAGAAGGATAATAGTTGAACTTGGCTACACCTGGAGTTTTCTGTCCAATTTGGAGCACTGTACTCTTGGAAGGCAACAAACTGGAGGATGTTCTGAAAGCAGTAGCTGGCCATATAAAGTAAGCAACGACCCAGGAAATTGAAAATGACTGGGGAAAAAATTCTATGTGGGAAAACAAAGACTTACAGGATGCAGGAAAAGGTTTGCAGGTGACTGAGGAACTAGAACTGCTCAAGATAATTCCAAAGTGGTAGAACTAAGGCCAAGGAGAAAAAAGCCTTGGGAAGATAACATTTCTGACATTTCTGTTCAAATACGGAACGTATTTTGCTTTGAAAGTTAGCAATTCTCCTTTCTTAGGAGGAATTCAGGAATAAGCCAGACAAGTTCAAGAATAAGCCAGATTAGCTCTTAGAAATAGTTTACAGTATTTTTAAAAATTCAATGAGTAGATGAACAAATTAGAATCTTATTGAACCCAATGACTATGTGATTCCATGATCATATGGTATTTGTCTGATAGTTCACTTTTCTAAAAACTGAAAAAGGAAAATTATCAAATATGTGGAAGGAAACGGGACCTCTAGCTACAAAAGCATACTTGGAATAAATCTGGAAATGTTTCTAAGAAGCTACATTTGGACAGTTTGAGTTGTTTTTGAATTGTGTGTCAGACTGAAAATTAGATTTCAAGATTTTATAAGTTGCAGAGATATTAAATTTTTTACATTGTTTCTTCCACTTGATATTCATAAGAAATCATAAGCAATAAATAAACGCAATGTTAGAATTTTTCATTAGCTATAGTGAGAGCCAGTCTACAGTATGGTGAAATTTAAACAGAAAAAGTAAAATCCCATGCGGAAGGAAAAAGACAGACAAGTGCCCTGCATAGCTGGGCTCAGTATTGATCAGCATAATAATAATTCCCGAAAACGATCAGTGGAAAATTAAGATGGACAGGAATTGTCTGAAGTAGTGCAATGGGCTGCTTGTAACACAAGGCAATAAGCTGAAATAACAAAGAAAAATTTGTGGAGATAAACTGAGCAACAGAAACATGAACAGAAATGCATGGTAGGGAAACTGAAGACCATCAAAATCTTGTTAATAACTATTAATTGAAGGCCTTCTCTAAGAAAACCCTTGCTAAGTACTGTCAAGAAATCACCCAGAATCAGTTTGCTGTGAGTTAGAGCCCAACTGACTAAACAACTGGCCAACTGTTTAATCAGCAGGGGGCTGATGTCTAAATGGTTAAAAAGAAACAATCCAGAAGCTGAAAAGTTCACATGTTCTGGGTAGAGAATGACAAGGCCGGACACAAAGAGAAGAGGACGATGAATTGAATGAAATTTTTCTTGACTTCCTCCAGGAAGCCTTCTCTGATTCTCCAACCTGGCTCCCTAATCGTCACTCTCGGAGCCCCTTTAGAGCACTGAAGGCCTTCTCTTAGCACTTTTATCACTATGTTGCGTCATTCAAAATTTCCACATCAGTCTCTCTGGCACTGCCGGTACCTAGACCAGTACTTGGAACAATGGTGGTATTTGATAACATTCTGATAAATGAATGATCAAATATCAGAAACCTGTCACATTTTAAGTTCATGTTTCTTGACTGTCTCAGCAAACTGAGTTCCTTGCCACAGACATTTATTTACAAAACACAGCTGCCCAGCAGGGACACTTAACCAAGTATCTCCTTTAGGTCATATGGAATTATTTTTCCCTCATAACCTGAAAGATATAAAATCTCTTTAATAAATAGTAAGTAGTGACTTTTTCCCACTAGGAAGTTTGATTGGATGACTCATTTGAAACTTTCTTTCTTCACAGAACTATTCCAAAAGCATTAACAAGTAAATATTATACCACCTGGCAATTCAAGCAGCAGTTATAATGTCTTCTTTGTCATTACTACCTTCATTTTTTTGTTGTGAAAATATGAGTGCATTTGGGGAGGTCCCAGGGAAATGAACCAACCTATTTAGTCAGAACCACTCAATCCCCCTTTCTTCTGAGTCCACATCCTCTTAGTCTGCATACCAACCTAGAAACCATTTCCCTCCTGCAAAGAAGCCTACCTTTGCCAAGCCAAACAGCAGGCACAAAAGTACACAGAGCAGGCACCCTGGCTCAGCCTTGAGATCCTACCTTTGATTGGCAATCTGCCTGTTCTCCCTTATTCTTGCATCTTCCACTGGTTGTTCACTGATCTCCTGTGGAGCTTCCAAGCTCTTTGACAAGTGTTCATGGAATCCAGTTAGATGTCTGTAAGTGTTTGAATTTCCCCACCTTACCACTCAGCCACAGAGAAATTCAGAAATGATGAAAGAGCTGGGATCAGGACTTCCAGTCAACAAGACATCCGACTCAGAAGCACCATGCTGACCCTCCACAAGAGTGACTAAAAAGCTAAGTAAAACAGAGAAAAACATCCCTCCCAGAACCCAAAATGTCAAATGCAGGTATAAAGATCTTAGCCAAACACCAAATGGAATAAGAGAATGACAGAAGACAGAGAGGGAGAAGAGATATTGGAGGAAGTCCCCTATCACCAAATCCAGCACAGATTTGTCATCTTGGACTACTGTTGGAGATCAACAGACACAGAATATGGAAAAGCAGACTCACAGAATATCAGCAGAAGACAAAACATGTGGTAACAAGCCACACATGCTTTCCCACCCCTCCTGTTCTCCCCTCTGTGTTACCTTCAGTACCTCTCAGCTCAACCAGCTGGGAAGTGCAACTCCTGAGCTGCTTGGATTTGTCCCACCCACAGCAGAGACCAGCAGACAGGGAGTACCTGACAGCATCCTCAGGAACCCCTAGTGGGACATAGGTAAACTGCATTCTTTGATTGCTCTGATATAAACAAATAAAATTTAAAAAGCAGAATGAAACAAGCAGATCTATAATCAATAAACAAAGAAAAGACAGTAGACAGTACCAAAAATTTTGTAAAAATAGGATCAGAAGTTTCTGGTAGTACAAAATAAACACCAGATGATTCTCCAGCAGAAGAAAAGGCAACCAGGACTACCTGACAGGGACTCAAACCTCTAACATTCAGAGGTATCCCAGGGTTGAGCAAAAAGCAGACAAACATGAGGAAGAAATAGAAAAGTTCATGGAAGAATTCAAGATATACTACAGGAAAAAAAATGTCAGTCTAAATTCACAACTAGAAATCATACAAAAACACCACTTAGAAATCTAAAAGATAACAAGATTTCAGAAATGGACAATGCCATAGAAGGGCTAAGGAGTAGGCTTGAAACGATGGAAGACAGAATCAGGAAAACTGAAGCAAACACTTGGATGCAACTCTATTTGAGGAAAAATCAGAAAAAAAGAATTTAAAAAAAGAAGAAACGCAGAGAATTATGTGGGATACAATTGAAACAAAGAAAACTGGCAAATTACTGGAGTTTCAAAACAGGAAGAGAAAGCAGACAACATAGAGAGGATCACTGAAGAACGGCTCATGAAAGCTTCTCTAACATCACGAAAGATGAAAACCTGACCATCCAAGAAGCTCAACAAACTCCACATAAGACAGACCCTAAAAGAAAATTGTAAACCATGGTGGTATCATGGTGAAATGTTACAGCTGCTAACCACGAGGTGACAGTTCAAATCCACCAGATGCTCCTCGAAAATTCTATGAGGCTGTTCTACTCTGACCTATAGGGTCACTATGAGTCGAAATCAACTCAACAACACCTAACAACAATAACAAAATCACCAAGGCATATCATAATCATACTCTCTAAAATCAAAGCAAAGAAAAAATCCTGAGAGCAGCTTTATAAAAACAAAAAGTCACATACACAGGAGAAAAAAAGATCAAGTCTACAGGAGCCATGCAGGCAAAAAGAGAATGAGATGATATATATGAAACTTTGAAAAAAATTGTCAACTGAGAGCAATAAACCCTCCAAACTTTCATTCAAACATGATGATGACATTAGGACACTTCCAGATAAAAAGAAATTAAAGCAGTATGTTAAAAAAAAAAAAAAGCCAATCTTGCAGCAATTATTAAAGGGAGTCCTTCAGTCTTAGCCTTGGACCACAGTCTGAATCAAGGATGTAAGATTATGGAAGCCATGTACCAAACTAGAAAGTGAACTATCAACAACTATCCAAAACTAAAAGAACTAAAACAGGGAACTAGAGGAGTTAAATTGTCAGTGGCAACAACATCAGAAAAATAATAGAGAGAATAAACGGCATAGGTATAGAACTTTCTAATGGAGTGGAGGGCAAGACAACGCCAACTAACAATAGATTGGTTCGCTCGTAGGAAGAAAATTAACCAACTTACTCACCAAAATAAAGAAGGAAAATAGAAAATCTCAACAAAACTTACACACAAAAAAGAAATTCGCAAACCAAAGTAATTCAGCACAGGAGAGTAAACTACACTGAATGTTAATGGCCTGAATGTGCCCATACGGAGACGGAGAGAGACAGAATGGATTTAAAAAAAAAAAAAAAAAAGGTCTATCAATATGCTATTTACAAAGATACCTTACTAGACACACTTTAGAAACAAAGATGTAAATTTATTAAAAATCAAAGGGTGGAAAAAATATATCAAGAGATATCTACCAAAAAAGAGCAGGAGTGGTGATACTAGTGTCAGATAAAATAGACTTTAAAGCAAAATCCACCATAAAAGACAAAAAAGGGCACTATATAATGATTAAAAGGAATAATCTATAATGAAAACTTATCCACAATAAACCTGCATGTAACGCACCCAATGAAAGAGCTTCAGAAATACGTAAAGCAAACTCTAACAACATTGAAAAAAGAAACTGATAGTTCTCATAATAATAGCAGGAGATGGCAACATGCCGCTCTCCATCAAGGACAGAACACCTCTAAAGAAACTCAGCAAAAACACAGAAGAGCTCAAGGGCACAATCAGCCAATTAAAACTCCTAAACATAAATAGAACACTCCATCCAGTAGTAGTGAAGTACACATTCTTCCCCAACACACTTGGCACATTCTCAGGAACACAGAGCAACTATTAACAAAATCCAATACATTGAGATGATACAAAGCATCTTATCTGACAACAATGCCATCAAAGTAAAAATTAACAACAGAAACAAGGAAAAAATCAATTACATAAAAACTGAATGACACTGCTTAAAAACCACTGGGTAAAAGAAGAAATCAAAGATGGAATAAAAATTCCTAGAACCAAATGAGAATGAAAACACATCATTCCAAAACTAAACAGACAACTGCTAACTTCGGTGAACTGTTACACAGCACACAATACTGAGGAAGCCAGCACAAGTTGTGTAAAGTGAGGTCGTGGAAGCTTCACAGACACATTCAGACTCCCTAAGGGACTGAACTGCTGACCTGAGGACTCTAGGACCACGGACTCAGGGACTTTGCTTGCACACTCATGGAATGAGACAGCTGAGCATCTTTAGTCAGGAGGCTTCCTGGGATAACAGGATGTCTTTGAGCACTTACTGGCAGAGCTAAACGCTTTATAACGCTCGTCTGAGCAGGGTAAAGCCTAGGCCAGGGGACTGAGGGGGCGTAGAGGTCAAAGGGCCTATTGCCATAGACAGCCGTTTTTGATCCTGAATTGCAACCTGTGACTTTCCTTAGAAAGTCCATAACTGTGCGTATGGTCTTTGAGTTCTAGGTGGTCATGGCGATGACTTAGCAAACTCAGCAAAGAAGCAAAGTGTCGTGGGAGGAACGGATGGTGGTCAAAACTGGCAAAATGTTGGTGCAGGGCCCTATGTCTGAATTCCACCTCACAACAATGAGCCTTGGGCTATTGATGATGGTAACAACTCTCCTCTGCTTGAGAAGTTCAAAACGGAGGTCTGATGTTACCATCACACCACTTTTACGGTTGGTGTCAGAAGCAGAATTTGTTGCAGTGGTTTCTGAGTCGTAAAATTACAGGACTTTGTCAGAAAAAGAATGCAGGGGGATAGGGAGTGAAACTTTTCATTCGTAGATGGTTACTTTGGTTGTTTCTGTGTGTAATGGCTGAAAGTAAGAGATGCTACACTGCAGCTGAGAGGAGAAAAGCTACACTGGGAGTTACCTGGAGCAAAACTAGGCAGGTTAAAATGATTGACAGGGGTCCACAGCCACGTGCGTATGAATGCAAGAATAATCAGGTGGAGGAGATGAAACTGGAATGTTTTAAACAGGGTTATGTATTTGAACGTACTGTGGGTACTGAAAGTTTCCCCCACTTAGTGTGAAACAAACTCATATATAGGATAAAAGCAAGTATTTAGTACTATACATAATGGAGGAATCCCTGGTGGCATAGTGGTCAAGTGCTACATCTGCTAACCAGAAGGTCAGCAGCTTGAATCCACCAGGTGCTGCTTGGAAACTGTGGAGCAGTTCTACTCTGTTCTGTAGGGTTGCTATGAGTTAGAATTGACTTGGTGGCTGTGGATTTGGCCTCAGGGTTTTTTTTTTACACATAACAGAGGGTATGGAACTCTGCCTTTAATCAATACTTGACTGAAAATGCTAAAATGGGAACTAAGATTTGCTTAAGAAACACAGGTTGTTGCTCCCGCCAAGTTACCCTGTGTAGAGAGCTGAGGTGGAAAACCTAAGCCCCATCCAGAATCTTTTCAGCCAGAAAATTTACACTTGAAGAGACATTCAGACCCACTCAGACTCTGTCCTATACAAAGAGTTGTAAATTTGCACTTCAGGGTGGAAAAAATAATTGCTGCCCAGTCAATTCTGACTTACAGAGACCCTAAAGAACTGAGTAGAACTGCCTGAGGGTTTCCAAGGAGCACCCAGTAAATTCAAGCTGCGAACCTTTTTGGTGAGCTGCCATAGCTCATCTGAAAGAAAGAACTGTTAGAAAAACTTCTAGCAAGCAGTTTGCTATTGGGTGCACTGAGGCAGGTCAGTACCCATCAGAAGAAGTCCTTTACAGGACTGAAAGTCAAAGAGAGCCAGTAAGTAGGCAACCTTGTCTGCTCACTTGAGGTGACCACCTGGGGCCACAAGATGAATGACAGGGGGGAAAGTGTAGCAACCAAGAGATGAGCTGGGTTTGGACATGTTTCACCGCTACCTGTTGACCTAGCCCAAGGGGGTTAGGGCTGAGAGAAAGAGGGCAGGGGCTAGCTGCTCAAAAATACTCCTGAGCCTACGGGTGGGACACACCAACCTGGCCCAAGGGGCTGGGGATGGACTAGCCAAAACCTAACCAAATGAAGAAAGAGATGTTTGATACCATGAGCTGCTATAAATGGCTGACATCTGATATCTTGCTCTAGATTGAACTTTCCTTGTGGACGCAGATGCTCCAAGTTCCAACCAGAGTAGGAGACTCTTCAGACCCAGGAACACGCGTGTCTCCTCAGAGCACTGGTTTGATGGGGTTGGGCAATTTAAATGCTGGCTATTGAAAATAAGGAGTCGGGGAAGTAAAAGACGTGGATGGCAAGAAACAGTAGCAGAGGAAACAGCAGCAGTAGAACCAGGAGACTGGTGCAGGACGGCAGTGGGCTTCTGTCCCATGGAGGGAAGCAGCTACAGTGGGCATGCCAACCCACAGAGCAAGACAGCCAAGGACCTTTGGACAGGCAGCTTCCTGATGGAGTAGGGCACCTCTGCACGCTCGGTGACAGAGCTAGGCATGCCAGCCCACGGAGTAAGGAAGCCGAGCATCTTCAGGTAGGAGGCTTACTCGCAGCGTGTGATGCTTCAGACACTTGACAGGGCTAAATGCTTTGTAACACATGACTGAGTGGGACAGAGGCCAGGCTCAGACCAAGGAGTCAAGGGACAGAGAGAGGCCTGTGTGTAGGCACAGCTGATAAAAGGCTGTCTTGACCAAAGAACTGTATCTTAAATCATTCCTGGTCCTGAATTATAACTTGTTACTTCCCTAATAAATCCATAACTGTGATTGTGGCCTGTGAGTTCTATGTAACTCTCACGGACTGAAATTGTGTCCCCCAAAAAACATGTGTAGTAATTTGGCTGGGCCAGGATTCCCTGTATTCTGTGATTGCCCTCCATTCTGTGATTTTATAGTGTTAAAAATCCTAATCTCTGCCTGTGGTTAACAGAGTGCATTATGTTAGAGAGGATTAGGGTGGGACTGTAAATCCCTTCATAAGATCACCTCCCTGCTCCACTGTAAAGAGAGTTTCCCTGGAACATGGCTTGCGCTATCCTTCATCTTTTCATCATGCAAGAGATAAAAGGAAAGAGACACAAGGAGAGAACTGAGAACCTCACACCATCAAGTAAGCAGCATGGCAAGCAGATTACATCCTTCAGATCTGATGTTCCTGTGCCAAGATCCTCCCTGACCAAAGACTGATGCAACACAAGGACTTTCCTCCAAAGCCAGCAAGAGGGAAATCCTTCTCCTGGAGTAGACATCCTGAATTTGGACTTGCAGCCTACAGGACTGTGAAAGAATAAACTTTTCTTTGTTTAAATCCGTCCACTTGTGGCATTTCAGTTACAGCAGCACTAGCTGACTAAAACGGTAGTCACTGCAATAAATTATTAAATGCAGCAGATGGGAAGAGAGTGTCGTGAGAGAAAAGGCTGATGTAGGAATCCATAAAAAGGCAGGAGAGAGGAGGTATATCTGACCTGTTTCATAGAAGTTGGCATAGGCTGTTAATCTTGATTCTCCTCCCCTTTCTGAAGTTAGAGATCAGAGGTCAGACAAGGCCACCCACGGGCCACCTTTACAAGCACGTGCTTTAAGTGCCAACCAGCGTCAGTGTTCACTTAGAGACGTTGTTGGTGCTATTCTTATGCGGTGCTGTTGAGTCAGTTCTGACCCACAGCTATGCTCTGTACACCAGAAGGGAACCCTAACCCATCCTGCACCATCCTCGACAACTGTTGCTATGTTTGAGCCCGTGTTGCAGCCACAGTGTTGTTGACGGTCGTCTTCTTTTTACCCATCCCTCTGCTAAGAATGGTGTCCTTTTCCAGGGACACCATCCTCCTGATAACGTCCCCAGAGTGTATGAGATGTAGTCACCTCACCCTTGCTTCTAAGGAGTAGGCCAGCCACACTTCTTCTAAGACAGATTTGTTGGTTCTTTTGGCAGTCTGTGGCACGTTCAACATTCTTCACCAACATCATAATTCAAAGGTATCAATTCTTCTTTGGTCTTCCTTATTTAGTGATCAGCTCTCACACGCGTATGAGGCAATTGAAAATACCGTGGGTTGGGCAAGGCACACCTTAGTTTTCAAGGTGACAGCTTTGCTTTCTAACACTTTCAAGAGGTCTTTTGCAGCAGCTTTGCTCAATACAATGTATCTTTTGATTCTCGACTGCTGCTTCCACGGGTGTTGATTGTGGATCCAAGTAAAATGAAAACTTGGACAACTTCAATCTTTTTCTCCATTTATCATATGCTGCTTACTGGGTCCAGTTGTGAGGATTTCCATTTTATAGTGAGACATAATCCACATTGATGGCTGTGGTTTTTGATCTTCATCAGTAAATGCTTCAAGTCGTCTTCATTTTCAGCAAGCAATGTAGCGTCATCTGTATGACACATGTTGGAAATGAGACTTCCTCCAATCCTGATGCCGCATTCTTCTTCACATGGTCCAGCTTCTCAAATTATTTGCTTAGCATACAGACTGCGTAAGTGTGGTGATGGGATACAGCCCTAACACACACCTTTCCTGACTTGAAATTGTACAGTATCCCCTTGTTCTGTTAGAAAGACTGCCTCTGGTTCGGTGTACAGCTTCCTCACGAACACAGTTAAGTGTTCTGGAATCCCTATTCTCTGCAATGTTGGCCCTAGTTTGTTATAATCCACACAGTCAAATGCTTTTCCGTGTTTAATACACACAGGTAAACACCTCTCTGGTATTCTTTGCTTTCTGCTGGAATCCATCTGTCACCAGCAATTATACCCCTGATTCCAGGTCCTCTTCTGAGTTCACCTTCAATTTCTGACTGTTCCCTCTTGATGTACTGCTTCTACCACTTTTGAATCATCTTCAGCAATTTTACTTGCCTGTGATATTAATGATATTGTTCAATACTTTTGACAATTGGATCACCTTTCTTGAGAATAGGCATAAATATGAATCTCTTTCAGTTGTCTTCCAAACTTCTTGGCATAGACAGCTGAGCATTTCCAGCTCTGCATCCATTTGTTGAAACACCTCAATTGGTATTCCATCAATTCCTGGAGCCTTGTTTTTCACCAGTGTCTTCAGCGCAGCGTGGACTCTCCTTTCAGTATTGTCCATTACTGATACATGCTACCTCTTGAAATAGGTGAACATCAATCAATTATTTTTGCTTTGGAGTAGTACTGAATATTTTAAGTACTTGCATTAGGGCTGAAATGTATACACGACAATCCAGCTATATTCTATATCTTTTGCGATCATCTATCATCTTTTTCTTATTAAGGCAGAGGAAAAAAAAATCTCTCTTCCACATTAAAATGACTTTTTTGGATTAATTCAGTCAACTACAAGCTGCTCACTTTTTTCAAGCAGTTTTTCCTTTCTGTTCTGTCTTCCAAAGATGACATCTAAATTCAGAGACTTACATATTCTCCACTGTTCTGCTCTCTCCTTCCTACTACATGATGGGTGGTCTGCTCTTGCCTTGTGAATCCTTCCATGGTATCCATTGGGATGAAATTGGTCCCTGCCTTGGGATCAGAGTAGTAATTTCTGCTGCTTCTTCATCCTGGTTTAGTGCTTAGGTGTCTCCTCCCTAAGGTTTACAGATATGTTTTTCCTCTAAAAGTTTTACCCAGCCTACAAGTCACCAGGGCATCAGGTCTAACCTGGCTGCCTTAACATGCGAGCCATTCCGAAGTACTCACCTGGGTGGTACCATATTGCTCTAACACATGTTCAAAGAACCAGATTCTCAAGGAGTCTGATTTCCCATCTGAGAAGTGAAGAACAAGCTGCCTGCACTGGGAATTTTCCAAAACTATGTGAATGTTTCTGCCTCTCACTCCTACTCCTTAGAGTTTTGGCCAAGAGAGGAAAATTAAGACAATAATATCTGACCTCTTGTCTTTCTTACTCCAACTATCTTTTCTCCATGGAAAAATAGCATAAAGCAAGAACAAAATCTGAGAACCCTGAAGGGAACTTTCTCTACACAAGTACTTACAATAAAATGTTGTGAAGTGTCTCAGGCTTGTTTGGGGATATTAGTAACAGTGAATTGAAAATTTCAGAAAGTACTTCCCTTCTCAACGAAATTAAATCTCAAAGCCATTTATTATAATCAACGCAATTAAGTCGTCTCTAAAATTCACTCCCTGGGCAAAACTCACAGCTTAGTATAATGACAAGAAGGCTGTAGAAAAAAAAAATGATTTAAGAGAGAAAAGCTGAAAAATGCAACTTAACTATTTTCAAAATGTTGATACACTTTTAGATTTCTTCTTGTTAATATGAAAAATAGAAGGTTTTGTATTAAATCATACCTTTATTTTCTGCAATAGGGTGCCTTTTAGAGAATTAATACAGAAAAATGAGGTGAATAAAGGCCTGACAAACTACAAATAAATAGGAATCCTTTGCATAAAAAAGTAGAGTGAGGTTTTATAGTAAAACCTGCTGTTTAAGAAACATGTACAGAGCCCTCCATGTCCCAGGCTCTGAAGACAAAGAAATTAATAAAGATCTCATTTACAACAACAGTCATTTTCATGTTTGCTCCTTGACAATATGTTCTATTATCTCTAATTGTCTACCTGTCTGTCTTCTAGCTATCTATCACAGAAGACAGACAGATTGAGAGCGACCGAGCTTATGCTAACAGCAAGACAATGGTGGCAACTTGTTTTTTAATTCTTAAAACAAACATTGCTACAAGAGGAGAAAGCATAACCTCATCTTCAGACAATAAAATAGAGATACAAAAGGTTTAGATAATCTGCTCAGAGCCAACCAGTTTATAAGCAGTGATTAAGATTTAAACCCAGCTCCCTTGACATTTCTTCCACTGTACTATCTTATATCTCCTTTTTAACAGAATCCTTCCAGGTAAAGCTCTAAATTTTTCCAAAGAAGCTATATATATAATATGAGTTTTGGAATCTTGGATACACAAGCAGGTTCTGGGATAGTTAGGGAATTGAAAGGAACAAAGCCATATATACCCTATTCCAGTATTCTAGTATATTATGTATTTTCCTATCTGCCAGGTTAATTAAATTTGAGACTACGCTGTGTCCCCTTGTATTATTTTTATACTAATAGAACCCCTGTATTTTAACAGGGCACTTGTCTCATGGTCTTTCCAGGAGCTGAGATGTGGAAGTAACGGCCAGCTGTTATGGGCCACATGAAAAAAGGCAACTGCTAGAGACTTGGAAACAAGTTTGAATCTCTGCTCTTGTGGAGCCAAGCTGTGACTACTTCTAGCTGTGACTACTTAAGCCTATATTGTTACTAGATCAAAGAATAAATGTTTCTCTTTAAGCCACTTTTATTGTTTATCTCTGTTAAACCAGCTGCAAGTATACTTTAACATAGCTGTTTAGCACACATTGGTATTTAGAAATCATCTATGACAGTTCTCCATTGCCCACAGAATGGAATCCAAGTCTGGCATTTAAGGACTTTCACAACATCCCTCATGTACTTCCCATAGTTACTTCTACTATCACTTTTCACTCCAGCCAGACCAATGGATCCATTGTTTAACAAAAATTCCTCCACTATTTCTGGTGGTACAGTGGTTGAAGCAAAGACAGCTAACCACCAGTAGCTCTGTGAGAGAAAGATGTGCCAACCAGCTTTTGTAGAGATTTTCTGCCTTGGAAATTCTACGGGATCACAATGAGTCAGAATCCACTCAACATCACTGGTTTTTTTTTGTTTGGGTTTTGGGATATTCCTCTCCAAAGACTCTATTTAGTAAATTTCAATTTCTAAACCCCACTTTATTCTTTCAATGCATGGCCTCTCTTTGAGTCCACAATATTCTACGCCCAGAAACTGCTCAGTAAAGCTTCTTTTGTTTAAAAAGAGAAGGCAAAAGAAGAGAGGAGAAGAAAGAGGAAAGAAAGGAAGAGGAGAGAAGGAAGATATAAGAAGAAAGAATAGAACAAGAAAACAATTGAGAATGGATGACTATTGTGTTTAGCTAATGTCACAAAGATGAAGCAGTAGATGTAAGGGGTTCAAAAAAGAGACTGAAAGCTATGAAAGCATGAGCAGAACTTCTGTGACTTCAAACATGTCTTGTATCTTTCTATTTGACTGTTTATTACTTATTTCTTGGGAAAGAGGTCAGGCTAACGAGTAATATTAAGAAACTGATTTCCATTTACTGAGTTATTTTCTCTTTATGTGCAGTCATTTGAATAAGCCGTAAACTAATTTTCTGTTAAGGGTGCCAAAACGTGCTTGAGTATTAAGAATATACTCTGAGTGACTATTTTAAACTGTATTTACTTTTCAGGGAAACCCTATTGAAAATAAATATTTGAGTGTATCAGTGTATTCAAAAAGAACACCATTCTGTTTTCACTTAAGACTTTCTTCATTGTTATCCTCAAAATAAAACAACAGCTGTGTCCAGGTAGCATGTTAAGTTATACTCCGTTTTAGAGACGGAAATTCTAATGGTGTAGTGAAAAAAAGTGGTTAAGTGTTAAGGCTGCTCACCAGAAAATCGGCAGTCCAAATCCGCCAGGCGCACCTTGGAAATTCTATGAGGCAGCTCCACACTCTGTGCAGAGTCACTCCGAGTTGGAATCCAGTCAACGACAGTGGGGTTTTAGTTTTTAAGAGAAAGTTTATTCTGAATATTGCAAAAGCCAGATGAAATTAGCAAAATGGTCTAATGAAAAAATGTAAGTTCATTTAAAGGAAAATTCATGAGGTGGTGCCTAACCAAATGTTATTAGCTTCAACCTTGCCGTAAGTCTGAACCACTAGAGTAACTCTTCTGGACTGAAGTTTCCAGGTCTGTATCTCCAGCTTTCAAATCTGCATTCCCAAGTATTGAAACAGCATGAAAGAGTGTACCCTCTTGAGTGATTACGCTACAAAGAGCAGTTTCCTCCAGATTCCCCAAAAGGTAAAGGGAATAGGTGACTCCCACGGTAGCTGAAATAAGAAAGTATTTTATGCCAAATAAACACAAAAACCTGTATACAAAAATGATGTTTTCCCTTCACATACACAGTGGACTAAAATCAGCCTCCTGCACAGTCTCCTGGCACCTGATTCATCCTGAGAATGCGGATAATGTGAGCCATAGTGGAGGACGGCCAGGATGGTCACTTTGCCCTCTGTAGCCAGTTAAAGGTCAAGCCTTTTGGAGAGCAAGACACAGCCTCTATCTTGTTCTGTAGATAATAAGTCCTCTTACAATGCCTTTAAATTAGATTGTTTGCATTCCACCCAAATGTTGTATCATACAAAGCAGATTCAATTCTCTTTTGGGTTTGTATTTTCCAAGCATGCTACACAGTACCATGATTAACCAATAACATAAATCAAAAATGCAAATACCTGACACTCCCTTCTTTATAAGATTGAAATTATGATTTCATGCCAATAACTTCTGCTATTACTGAACGTATGTTCAGGATAAGAATATCTTACATTTGTATCACATTTTGTAGTTTCACATTCGTTATTTCATAACACAGTGTGTTGTTTCTGTGTGATAGTCTTGTTAAATCTTTGGAGAATATATACTTCCACATTGCCAATGCTTTAGTTAACCCATGTTTAATTCAACCAAACCCTAGATGAGCAACTACTGTGTTCCAAGCTCGTGTTACATTTTAAACATACTTACCAAAGTTAACCAAACAGTTTTCCACAACAAATTTACCCCAGTAGATCCATTGCATCACAGATCTCATGTCTACCATATTAATGAAGTATTTCTCACTAAACGACATTTGCAGGAAAAGAGAGGAGGTTAAGAACATATCTAAATCAATTAAATTTGGGTGACTATCAGATATTTTCCTTGGATATGGTTGCATAAACTGAGGTAAACTTACAAACTTTCTGCTTAAATCAGCTGCCCATTTCCAATCACTCATAGAAGATCTCTGATGTCATGTCCAGTGTAGATTAGCAAAACTGTGTACATGAGGGATAGGGAATGCTACTTTCTTTTACACAAGAAAGTATTCTCCCTTGACACTGTGTAGTTGAATTAATCTCTTGATGGCTCCCCTAGCCGGAAGCTGTCCTTACATGCCCTCAGCTTTTGTAACTACTTGCTGCCCACTCTTCTTGTTCCACAGTCACGCCAAAGGTCTTTTAGCCAACTTTTACTTTTGTCTCCCATTTGACTCTTTCCCTGGAATACAGCCTTGTCTCATCTTTTTCTCCCAGACAATCCGTTCTTCTCCATAGACAGTATGTCCAAACAACTCCAATTTGTACTCCATGACCTTTCCACCAACCCACACACCCTCTTAACTGGATGTTTTTCTCGTACACTCATGATGCATTTCTATTTCCCTAGAATTCTCTGTATTAGAGTTTAGAGAGCAGTGCCCCGTTTTTTAAATCACAGGCTCTTAAACTAAGATTTATTACACGCTGGCATTGTGCCAAGTACCATAATAGGCATACACATGGATTCTCATTTAATCTCCATTACAATTTTTGAAAGTCAGTATTAACCCTATTATAAAGATAAGGGAACAACCTTGGAGAGTTTAGATGACTTGCTTAAACTACTTGCTCAAGAAAGCTCAAGCACAGATTTAAACCTACGTCTCCCAGACTTTGTGTCATTCATGGTACAGCTAGGAAAACAAAACATGTACCTGGTAATTCGATACAGGAAGCTCACCATGTCACAAAAGCATTAGAAGAGAAACACTGGAAGGGGAGGCAACTCTTCCAACTGCAGGAGCTGCTTAACATGCCCAAAGCTGAATAAACAAGGGGAGAAGGTGATGTCAGCAGAGTCCAAGAGCTGAAGACACTGGAGGAGGTGGAACTCAGCGGGCCCAGACAGGGGAGAATGAGGCAACGGAAGATCAAGTTGCCTGGCAGAGGCTGGAGCTCCACAAGAGACCAGACTCCTCCTTCCCCCCTCAAAAAAATTCACGCCACTATCAAATGGATTCTGACTCCTAGAGCCGTGTAGGTCAGCGTACAACAGTTCCATAGAGTTCCCAAGGACTGCCTGGCAGATTTGACCTGCTGACCTTCTGGTTACAGATATAGCACTGAACCATCATGCCACCGGGGTTTCCCACAAGAGTCCAGTCACAACAAAAGATCTCCTGAAGTCGAGAGACCTGGAGATACATAACCAGGCATCTTGCTTTCTCTTACCCTCCAGTCTCCTCCCAGTGCCTCCCGGTAGCAACTCCCAGAGAGACGCTAGATGGTAAGGAAGTCTTCACAACAGAAAGAAGGGAGCAAGGGAAGAACAGAGAAGGCATTTGAGAACAAACAGCCAATGGCCCACCTGATTCCCAAACCCACACCGGCTTCACGACAGCCATGATTTCTGTGCTTTATCATCTGCACCCAGTACTGCAAACCAGAGTACAGAGTCCAGCCTGTTGCTGTGACTACACCCAGCCAGCCATTTCTCAGCGCATTAATGCCTGTTCTGCCTGCTAAGCATTGCTAAGCACCTGACACAGCTACTAGAACAGAGTGGCACTCAGTGACTGTCGGTTCGATTTTCCTTCTCTCTCCAGTGTTAAGCCAATCATATCACTTCCAGCTAAGGCAAGTATAACCGTAAGGGAGGAATTCAAGTAACTACATACTAGTGAGGCAGGTAGAGTTATTTCCAACAGAAAGATACGGAAGTATCATTTTTTTCTTTTCAGTTTTCAGTCTTAAGTGACATTACTTTATGAACTTTATTGCTAAATCAATTCCATAACTGAAATGACTAAGAGTTCACCATGCAAGCCTAAAAGCTTTTCAGATAGCTTTAAGGGCCTGCAGATATCTGACTGTTACTTACTGCCTAACCCCAACTTCTCTCCTGAAAAGAAGAAAAGGTTGATTCCACTTTAATGCTGTTGAAAGCCACTTGCTTAGCCTCTTTGTTACATCAGTTGATATTATTGTTGGAATTCGTTGCTTCTCAAGTGTCCTCTATTTAATCTATTTCACATTCATAAGGCACATGTAATCCAAAACCAGCATAGACTCAATTATACTCATTACTTGATTTTAAAAGTAATTCCCTAAAATATCGAAGAGAAGAACATTTTGAGAAAATATCAATGGGTGTGGAGCATCAGAGTGACAAAGTTCCCGATGTTGGATACTCATGCAAACATATTTAAACCCCTTCATTATAAAAATTACAAGAGAAATTGCATAGGAACCACCTTACCAGCAGAATTCTAGGTATTTCCTGTTCCCAAGGGCAGAGAAATACTGCAAGATCAACATTTTTTAATGACATTTCAGTACTGTCTCTCTTGGCTGAAAATAGAAAAAGCAAGAAGCACATAGAAATGAAAAGGGAAAAAAAGGTTAATTAAAAATTTCAGCTTTAAAAAAGTTGATTTTTATGTTAAACCTTTAAGCCCCATTTGTATTTTTTCCAGACAAGTTTGTCAATCCCTGGGTGACAACATCATGAATAAATTAAACACATCTGCTTCTTCTAAGTTTAATTAATTTTTCCATGATGGCTATCATGTGAAATGAGCATTATTATTTCAATGTGAAGACTGAGCCTCGACTGAGTTAACTGTTTGGCTGTATCCATGCTTTAGAGTAAAATTCTAACTGCTGCTACTCATCTGGAATAGTCTTAGATAAGCTCATTGGAAATGGAGGCAGCATCTAGTGTTTATTAAAGTCTGTGAAATGAATCCACATTGAAGATGATCCTTTGGTCTGAAAGCTGAGTATCAGCACAGTATAAACTTCAACTCTTTTGACAGAACAGTTTAGAATTTCTTTCAGTTTCAGCATCACCCTGGCCCTGCTCAACCAGCATGTATGTACACAGACACACAGACACACACACACACACACACACACACACGCATACTTTTCCCCCACTTTATTGCCCTAAAGCTACTATAGGAAAGAGTGGAAGGATTCCTACTCTCCTTGCTCTCCTATCTATTTCTCTCTGACCCCCCAGATGGCTCTGACCCCTACAGGTTTATCTCCCAAGTTCCCAGCAGAACTCTGGGTGACTTCAATTTAAGGGCAGCTTGAGGGTCAACGAAGAACAGAAGAAAAGAAGTCTGGGTATTTCAGTCTCTCTTTCTGCCTCAGGCTACATCTTCTACGTGGTTTCAATATAAGAAAGATCAGCATCGGTTCCAAATTCTGCTGGATGACCCGTGCCTCTCCCGGTATGGACTCCTTTGTTGCTGTTCTTTGGGTGGCCTCTCCATACCTATTCAGCTGCTTGGGTCTTCAGGCAGATACACAACAAATTCCTCTATTAAATTCCTGGTATTTTAAGTGCCTTGAATGGTTTCAGTTTTCTTGGTTGAATACTGACTAATATAAATAATTTTAAGGAAAGGAGACACGGATTTTACCCATTGTTTTCATGCTTCTCATGGAAGCTTCTTAGGAATCAAACTCCTGAGAGTAATGGAGAGGAACCACGGGAACAGTAGAGAACTCTTTTCTTATGTCCTTCCACAGCGCTCACTATTCTTCCTACAGGGATTACTACTCAAGTCCTTTTGTTCCTTCATCAATTACTACATAAGGAAAGCAGGACTCATTAATGCCAGCTGTAACATTCCCCACCCTGACCTCTACTTGGATCCCACAAAGATTACAAAAGATTTTCTTTGTCCTTCCTGTGATCGAAACAATTCAGCCCTTTACCCAGTCTCTACCAGAATGTCACATTTTACAGAAAAGAAAGGAACTGCTCAAGGACGGCTGATTCACCTGTGGTTCTGTGTCAGGGGCTGTCTCTGCGCCTTCCTCTTCATGAAGATGCAGAGTCTGGATGCAAGAACTGTTCCAGGAACATCAAGGCAAATTTAATTGCTTAAATTTGTATGAGTTTAATTGCTTACATGAGTATTATATCCCTAAAGGTGTATGCCCAAGTCTGAGACCCTCACTCCCAGATATGTTTGTCCTAAGGACTCCAATATGCTTGCCAAGGGAGTTGCTCACAGAATCATCCGAAGCTTCAGTCTATAAGGTGTGAGAGCGTATCCCCTCAACTCTGTACCTCACTTTCTAATTGAGCTCCAAGGCAACTCTGTCAGCTAGAATCTTCAAAACTCACGAGTTGTCAATTCTTTGTAACTCACTTCTCCAACATTAAGGACTGAAAACACTTTCTGGGGTTAAATAAGAACAGCCCAATACCATCTCTCCATCTCCTCTGCTTTCCCCTTCCCTTACCCAACCTGACAGTTTCTGGAGTACAAACAGTTAGCATGTTCTTCAGCTAACCTAAAGAATGGAAGTTTGAGTCCAAAGAGAGGCACCTTGAAAGAAAAACCCAGCAATATACTTCCCCCCAAATCAGCCATTGTAAACCCTGTGGGACATAGTTCCGTTCTCACACACACGGGGTTGCCCTGAGTTGGAGTTAACTCAACCACAGCTAGTTTACTCAACCTTCCACCTACTAAAACAAAACAGAAATATAGGTGATACCAAGAGATGCAAAACATTTCTTAGAATTTATGAGTAAAATAACTGAGAAAAGGGAGACACTGGAGGAAGTTATATATAGAGAATCCTAAGGAATAAGAAAAATGAGCATGTACATATAAGTGGCAAAGGCTAATTCAGCTCTATGTACAAAGTGCCACAGGACGACATGGAAGGGAGAAGTGCCAGGTCAGCTGGGGAGACAGGCAGGACAAGCCTCTGGCCATTCCAATATCCCAGCAGACAAATGCCGAGGACAGACACTGGGGATTTAGATCATTTCAGTAACTGATATTCACTTCAAAATCATCACCTTAGTCAAGAGCTTAATTACCCTTTTCTTTGCTCAAGTCCCATTATGGTTTTATTATTATTATTATTTCTGTTTGTTCTTCATAATTTCCAAGCTTTATGGAAACACTCTATTTATTGTAAACAACTGTTCTGGTGGCCAAAATATTTTGATTCAAGTAGTAATACAAAATTGAGGAAAAGTCCAGGAAAACAGAAGTTAATTCAAAATTCAAGGTTCATGAGCCCACTAACTATTTATACTTTTATTTTCAGGCATTCATAAAATGCTCTGATTTCCTGTTTTCTGGTGGGGTTTTCTTCTACTTGCTTTATACATTTTTATTTTGTTATTATTTTTTTTTTAAGGATGACATCAATATTTATAACTAACTCCTGAATATATTGATTGGATGCAGTAACATAGACATCTAGGCCAGCCAAGCCAAGCCAAGTGCCGTCAAGTTGGATCCAACTCACAGACATCTAGGCCATAGACGTCAATTTGTCCTGGTTTTTAACGAGTCAGTTAACCTTGAAACTCCTAGACTAGTACTTGTATTTTGATTCAATGAATTCTGTTGTTTGTTTGTCCCCAAGGATGTTTTAAAATCTTGGTGCAGGCATAAGCTTAACAAACACATAGCTAGAATGTTTTGTTTCTTAGCTGCATGTACACTTAGCTTATGAGAAACAATGACAGTCATAGCAACGCGAGGAACTTCCGGCAGGGTCTCTACGAGCCTAGAATTTCCATATTAGTCCTTTTGGGGGGAAAAACAAGTCTAGGTTGCATACTTGAAATATTTTCAATCGGCAGCTTCACATGCCAAGCTAAATCCGCTTTCTACTTCCCTGATCAAATCTCCCAGCGTTATGAGGACAGTGGACGTTTTCAACTGGCCTGCCTCTTTGCAGAGCAAGATGTTCCTATTTTAAGCTCTGAGTAAGTTCACTGGTAAAAAAAAAAAAAAATTAGCCACCTCAGTCATGGACTGCTTTTCTTCAGCTAAGTTTATCTGGGCCCAATCTCTATAATTCAGCTTGGATTGGGGAGTTTGAAATATCATTCCATTGTCTCTCTGAATCTCTGGGTCAGTAAATATGATTTTCATTCACTTCAGTCACTTGGAATTAATAAGTCACCCTGTTACACCAGCCCCCTGGCCATAAACCACAGCATGGATCAGAAATGCAAAGGAGAATATTTTCTCTGTCTCCTTTTTCCATGAAAAAGAGAATAAAGCAAAGCATTACCTTGGATTAGCATACTGAGATGGCCATGAGTCTTGGGTCTAAACAAACCTGAGTTTTAATCCTAGTACCACCATTTACTAATTAGAAGGCTCCATCTCTAAATATTTATTTCTTGTCTATAAAGTGTAGATATTAATAACTGTAATAGAAGTATTGTTACAAAAATAGTGCACAATATCCAAAATACCGATAATATTTATAGTATTGAGTTTTGAGTGATAAAATAATGAAAATTCTCATTAATAATGGCATAACTCAGAAAAGAAAACAAGCATGCAAAACATAAAGCAGACAGACCTCCGTACCTAGCGGCTTTATTCACGTACCAGCAGGAATCTTGCTAGATATGGGGAAGCCTACAACTTCTGGGAAACTGCAAGGCTACACAGCTGAAACAATACATGAGGGAGGTTCAGTAGTTCGTGAAGTCGCAATTACCCCCGAACTGTGCACTTTCCGTTTGATCCCGTGCAATCACACAGCCTCAGCCTCAGTGAGAGAAGCCCCAGTCTTTCCCAAGTTCATGAGGAGGATATGACAGTGACCAGGGTGTGGAGAGAGTCCGTCACAGGGAATGGACAGCAGCACCCTCCCTCAGCCTGCATCTAAAACTGAGCGTCAGGCCTGACAAGAAGAGCAGTGTTTTGGAAAGACTGACAGTCTTCATGTTGTCACAGTAGAAACTAAGGAATCTAGAACCTGAGTAAGGTAGAAACCTGTCGGAGAAAGAAAATGTGTTTTCAGACTAATAGAGAGTGGCAGAAAAGTGGCAAGACTGCATCTGTCAAAGGTGGAAAACTTGCAAAACCCAGAAAATCAGGGTGGCCCCATCAAGTTTTGGCTTTCACAGGTTTCACTATATCTAACCTGTACATACATACACACACGTATACATATATAATATGTATAACATATATATGTAGGTATATATTTTTTCATTTATTTTGGCTGATTTTTAAAGCAGCTTTCCTATTTTAACCCTGATTCTTCTTGATCTTAATATTTCTGTAAATCATTTCTGGTTACCTACAGAGTTGTGGGCTTGGTACATTCAACAGAGATTCTAAAAGTTGGAAAGACTTGATAATACTATAATTTTCTTGCTCTTTGGCTCTTCTGATAACTGCACACATCTTCAGATAAGTTTCCAGTGCACATGACTCTGAACTCAGTTTAAACTCAGTAACTGCAGCTGAAATATTTGATTGAAATTAAGTAACTATTCTATCCTCCTCTAGTTGACAGTTTTACATTTTTTGAAAGGGGATTATAATAATTTTCATTCCTCTAAGCTTCTTCACAGTGCCTAACAACAACAATAAGCTTCCTGTGACTGAAAACTGGCATTATTAACAAATACCAGAATTACCCTTCAGCTCTTCAGTATATGTTTGCATTTGAATTCTGTACTTCCAGCTCATAATTTGCAGGCAGCAGAAACAAAAACATTGAAAAGACGGGGCTACAGGTTCAGCAAAATATTAAATTAATCCCCCAGATGCAACTTTTGAATTTTCAATTTTTCAAATTAAGTCATCCACCCACTTAAGGCTTATCACAACTTCAGAGGTTTCATTATTCATGCATAGGCAAAAAAAAGTATTACCTCTATGAAATCTTTAGTTTCCACCAAATTAACCTGAGTCATAAGTTCAGTGTGTTTATGAAAACCCTGGGAGCATAGTGGTTAACTGCTACGTCTACAAACCAAAGGTTGGCAGTTCAAATCTGCTCCTTGGAAACTCTGTGGGGCAGTTTCTCCAACCTCTAAGGTCTCTGTGAGTCAGAATCAACTCAAAGGCAATGACTTTGTATTTTTTTTTTTTTTTTTCCTGCTTTGGGCTTTCTGCAATAGGAAACTTGGTATTTACTGGGTCCAACTCTGTCCTATGTTGGATAAAGGAGGACAAATGGGATAGGGATAAAAAGACATCCAAATGCCAAACCTGAAAAGATACTGAACAGAGTCAAAGGCACTAAGGGGGCATTTTTAAAGCTCAGTGGTAAAGTTCAGTTTATAATATCAGAGACCTGTTGAGTATTTTAGGACTAAAAAATCTGAGTAGAAGTTCAGAGATGAGGCATTTCTGTTCTTGTATACTGTGAGCACATACAACCACACATTAATCATGTTTAGAAAATTCAAGGCTGACTGGAAAAAAGCTCAGTAGGAAGTAAAAATTGATTGGTTATTTGTAGAAAAATGATGTCAGTAAAACTGTTCTCACCAACTCAAGAGCCACAAACATTACCACTGCACTTTTGGGAAGACATGGCACTATGGCCAAGCATACACACCTTTCTTTTTTTTATAAGGAATTAAACAAAATTTCACCTGGCTTTCAAGACTTGGGATTCAAATCTGTCTCCAATCAGGTAAGTTCAGAGATTGCTTTATTATTAAATAGATAGTCTCGAACAGTACCTCTGGAAGTGTGGTCCCTGATCCAACCATGTCAACATCAGCAGGAAACTTACTGAAAATGTAATTTCTTGACCCCCACCCCAAACCTGCTGAGTCAGAGACCTGGAGAGTGGGTACAGTATTGTGTTACAACCAGTTGGAGAACACTGACTTACAGTAAGGGATTGCAAAGACTGTGCTTTTATTCTCTTCTCTAAATTTCTGAAAAATAAGAATAAGGAAAAAAAAAGAAATTTAACTTGAAATAAAATTAGCTACTACAACGCTAAACCAAAAATTCTGAGGAATGTGATAAGATTTTGATTCCATTGAGCATAATAGATGCATACCTTAACAGACTTCAGGCAGAGCATGGAATTCTACAAAGGAAAAAGAGCCTTATGGGGCCTGCCCAGAGTTTATTATTTGAAACAGCAAGACGTGGGGGGTGACATGCAATGTGGGACTAAATGATGACTGAGACAGACACACCATCTTTACAACTAGTAGACTGGCTATATGGAAGGGGGAGAGGGTAGATCACAACTAGTTTTACAGTTGTTATTCAAAACCAGAGAAGTAAAATCAATAAAAACTGTGCCCCAAATAGAGGGCAACAGCAGCTGAGTGGTAAGATTGTTGTCTTCCATGTGAGAGACCTAAGTTTCATTTCTGGCCAGTGCATCTCACGTGCAGCCACCATTCATCTGTCAGCGGAGGCTTGCATGTTACATAATGCTGAACAGGTTTCAGCAAGCTTCCAGATTTAAACCGACAAGAAAAAAAGGCCTGGTGATCTATTTCTGAAAATAAACCAATGATCTACAAGCAACGATGGGATGGCACAGGACCGGGCAACATTTAGTTGTGTTGTACGTGGAGTTTCCATGAGTCAGGTGCCAACTCGACGACAGCTAACAACTAATAATCATAATGCCTGACACATTCCTGCATCACAAACCCTGCAAACTGAAAGGCCACACCCCTGAGGAAAATGAGCAGAAAGCTGTCCTCTGGCAGAAATTTAAGGAAGAAGACTGAGAAAGCATAACCACAATGAAGCTATCTGCTCTCCCAGCTTTACTCCCCTGGCACCTCTTCAGGTGACTGTTCAACAAATTGCCCCAACAGAATGACCTCACTGAAAGAAGAGAAAAAGATCAGAAAGGATCCTTCATGAGGCCAACGTCTATAGACACCACAAGAAAGAAATAAATAAATAAAACAGACATGAAAAAAGTAATCTCATAAGAAAATAGACGATTTCCTCAAATACCTTTCAGTGTTACTGCAACACTTCAGACAAAACACAGCCTTTTGAAACAAATATTTAGAACAAGAGCAAACAGCTCAAAGAAGAAAAAAGAAGTGGAACAGAAGGATGTTAAAGTGGGCGGGCAGAACTCAGCCAGGAAGTAAAAAAAGTCAGTGTGACTCAATCAGAAATAAAACTCACTTTAGAAGCAAATTTTAGCAACAGATACCACCAATAGACATGGTTATACATGGCAATCTGAGAAAAATCGAAATGAACAGAGCAAGAACAAAGAGAAATAGAGAGAAATGAAAATAAATATGGAAAAGAAATACGACGTAACACACACGTAAATGGTGATTTCAATAGAAAGAATGAAACAAATAAATTAGAAAAATTCAGTTATAAGGGAACATTCTCAAGTCATGTTAATAAAGAATAAGTTTCTACTCAAGCCAAAAAGAATTAAATGAATAAAAAAGAAAATTCCATAATAATGAAGTACACAATCCATAATGAAGATCTAACTATCCCAAATAACTAATTATCAAATAATATATCATCAAAATATGCAAAGCAAAATCAGGAAAAATATAGAAGAAATAGACATAAATAATTACAGAAACTTTATCCAACTCAGTCTTTAGCAGATGACATAGATTAAAAACTGAATATGAATACAGTAAAATTTAAATAGCATAGTAATGTGGCTATTACATATACACACAGGGGTAAAATCAAATGAAGTATCTTTTGAAGGCAAGTAGATGATGTATTAAAATTGGCCCTTAATAATATCCCAATAAATTTCCTAGTGTGAAATAGCATAGATTGTTTTCTAACCACAGTACTGTGACACTAGAAATTCACAATAAAAATTAAGATCAAAGCACTCATAATTGAAACAGTCTCAAAACACTTTTGAGTCAAGTAGGAAATCAAAATTTAAATAGTAAGATCAGGAGACTGAGACTTTGAAGGGTTTTTTTACAATAATTCTCAGACAAGGTCTGCAAGGTTAGGCCTTTGGAAGTAGCTTCCAAAAGAAAACAAGGAAATAAACAAGGATACGAATAATAAAATTCATATACAAGCCAACTGCTATCCTATATATAATTAAATAATTTGAAAATATAGGAGATAAAAAGATTCCATTTTCAGTAGTGACTGTATCAGTCAGGTCCCAGGTAACAAAACAGAGAATCTATTATAGGTGCTAGTTATGGTGGTATCCAAATAGTTGACAAGGAAAAGAAAGCAAGGTAAATTTATCTAAAAACGAACAACACCCCTGTGACTGGAAGAACCAAGGGAAGACTACTGGAGTCCGGCGACTGGGCTTACCAAGGAAGCTGTACCTCCGGACAGGCCTGCTTGCTGGACACCAGGACTGTGGATGGATCTGGGATGGACAGGAGATTCAGCCAGACCCCCAGAGACACCGGCAGCTGCAGAGTGGTTGAGAGCAATGCCCTGGTTTCTTTCGCCCGGCTCCTGGTCATTACCTTTCCAGCGCATCTCACTGACAAGACATAAATGGAAGCGGACTGGCAAGCGAACCTGCGAAGCGTAGTTTACTTAAAGTGTCAGCCCTGAAATTCAGAGACAAATCCAAGGAAAGAGTGAAAAATGGGTCTGTAAGCAAACAGACAAAAGACTATTAGCACAGTGACAAAGAAGAAAATTAAGAGAAACAGAGAAAATACCTAGGAATTAACTGAGAAAGACATACCTGAGGCAATTTTTTAAACAAAACGATTTGAAACAAGTAGGATATACTTGCTTTTAGTAAGCAGTTCTAACTTTCAAGGTGTTAACTTACCTTAAAATACGATTTTAATAGAAGTACTCCCCCCCCAAAAATGCTAATCAGATATTGTTAAAACTACAAGGTGTTTCTCAAGTTTGTGTGTTCATGTGTGCAGGCGTGTGTGTGCACAGATGTGTGCATGCATGTGTGTATTGCACTTGTGCGTGTGTGTGTATGTGCTTGTGTGCATGTGTCTGAGTGTGTGTGTATGTGCTTGTGTGCATGTGTCTGAGTGTGTGTGTATGTGTGTGTGCATGTGTCTGAGTGTGTGTGTATGTGCTTGTGTGCATGTGTCTGAGTGTGTGTGTGTACGTGTGTGTATGTGTGTGTGCACGCACACATACCTTGACAATGTCAAGACAATTCTAAAAAAGAAGACTAACCAAAGGACAGTATCCCTTCCAGACCTAAAAAATGTAGAATAAAACTATAAAATTAAAACCATTTGACAGTAACAAACAGCCTTAACAGAAATAATGAGAATGTTTATGCATTGTGAACAATGTCACCAAAGTCATTAAGCAACTTGTGTAGAAACTGATGAATGGGAACCTAAACTTTCACCAAAAACACAATCAAATATTTTTTTAAAAAACTTCAGCACTAGAGAAAGATTAGCCATAAAAATCAACAGAACAAAGTAGACTCTATAAATAGAAACAAAAAAGCACATCACGTCATTTGGGTCTTCTAGGAAGCTGGCACCAAGATAGAACGTTCTCTCGGAGTTTTTTCTGAGAGATTTATTGGGGGAAGTGCCTATGAGAAGTGAAGAGGACAAGAAGCAGAACGAGCCCACAAACGGTGATATAAGCCTGAAGCAGACGAGCCAGAGGCAAGACTTCCGTTGTGAGAACCTCAGACTGGGCTGACGTTCTGAGAAACTCTGGGTCAGCCTAACGGGGAGCTCTAGCAAAAAGAGTGTGCAGTACCGGAAGGCTGTCCTGAATAAGAATGCCCAGGGCTTCCTACTGCCGTCATGTTCAGTCTCTAACCGAAGACTGCCCATGAGGCGTATAACTTTAAACACAAAGCTGAAATGCTAGCTTACTGCACTTCCCATCAACAGGCCTGTTTTGAAGAGAAATCTCAGTGCCATAGATCTTGACTGTCATGCCTGACAGTTCAGTATGTGATGAATGTGGCATTTCAAATCAAAGGGGAAAATATGAATTGTTCAGTGAAGACTACAACAATGATTAAATAATCGTTTAGAAAAACATAAACTTGATATTTACAATTCTGTTACAACAACAACTATTCAGGTAGTGTTTTAACCAGCTAGTGCTACTCTAACAGAAATAACATGAAGTAGATGGCTTTAACAGAAAAAAGTTTATTCTTACACAGTCCAGTAGACTACAAGTCCAAATTCAGGATGTCTACTCCAGGGGAAGGCTTTCTCTTGGTTGGCTCTGGAGGAAAGCCCAGTGTTACATCAGTCTTGGTTCAGTGAGCATCTTGGCGCAGGAACCTCAGGTCTGAAGGACGTGCTCTGCTCCTGGTGCTGCTTTCTTGATAGGGTGAGGTTCCCGATTCTCTGCTGGCTTCTTTCTCTTTTTAGCTCCCACAGGATGAGAGGATAAAGAATGGTTAAGGAAGGGTGTTGCAGCCCAACCCAAACCTTCTTTAATGTAATTATCCTATCTATTAGCCACAGGCAGAGATTAGGATTTACAGCATCGGAAAACCACGAAAATGGAAGGCAATCACAGAATACAGGGAATCCTGGCCCAGTCAACCTACTGCACACAGTTTTGGGGGGACACAATTCAATCCATGACAGGTAGATCAAAGATTCAAGCATGAGGGGCAGGATGCTAAAGGTAGTTAAGAAGCAGAAAAAGGAAGATTTTTTTTCTGCCTGTAAGTAGCTTTTATGAACATAACACACAGTTGAATAGTGCCTCGAGTCTGCAGTCCCTGTTGAATTCTCAAGTGGGAATTCAAACAAGATCAGAAGAATGTTATACAATAGTACATGTGCACTTAATGAATAAAGCCTAGCACAGTGGGGCTGAAGCTTATTTTTTAAATATATGCACAGTGGCTTTCATTATGGATCACTATTGCTTCTACTTGCTGTCTTCAAAAAGAAAAACTTATTATGCAGTCTTGACATGAAAGTTCTATATACAATCAGCAACCATCACCTGACAGACTATGAAATTAAGTCAAATTTCATTCTGTGTGTAAATCTTTTCATGACTTTTAATAATGGTGGTCTCATAACATATCTGTCCTTTCGTGATGGACTAGTTTCATTCAGCATAATACGCTCCAGATTCAGCCACGTTGTAAAACGTTTCCCAGATACAACACTGTGTAGTGTTCCATTGTTTGTATGTGCTATAGTTTGTTTATCCATTTACTCGTTGAGGGACACTTAAGTTTTTTCCATCTTTTTATTACTGTGAATAACGCTGCAGTGAGCATGGGCATATATACATCTATTCATGAGACAGCTCTTATTCCTCTAGGATATATTCCCAGGAGTGAGATTGCTGGATTCTACTTTGATTCCTGGCTTTATAAATAAGTGCCATATCATTTTCCAAAATGATTATACCATTTTACATTCCTACTAGGAGAGTTTGAATCTCCCAGAGTATCTCTAACATTTGCAATTACCTGGCTGTTGTTGCTGTTGTTTGTTTGTTTTTTAATGTTGGAGTGAGATGGTATCTGATTGCAGAGGAAATCAACCAATGAAACCCATTGCTATCAAGTTGATTCGGATTCAGAGTGACCCTATAGGACAGAGTAGACTTACCCCTTAGGGTTTCCAAGGAGTACCTGATGGATTTGAAGTAATTGGTTAGCAGAGCTAGCACTGAACCACTACACCACCAAGGTTTCCTATTGCAGAAAAGTTCACAGAATTTTCAAAGTTAAAATAGCGAGACCACAGAGGTCCAGAAGGAAAATTGTGAATATTTTGGCCATCTAAAGATTTCAGCCGAGCCAAGTGCCATAGAGTCAGATCAGACAATTTCTAAAAGAAGCTGTTAAATTTCCAAGCCTCCACTGGAAAAAAAACAAAAACCTTTTGCTGTCAAGTCAATTCCTGTACATAGCAAGCTGTAGGATGGATTGGAACTATTCTATGGGATTTCCAAGATTATAACCTTTACAGAAGCAGTCTGCCGCATCTGTCTACCACAGAGCGGCTGAAGGGTTCAAACCACCAACCTTTCTGTTAATAGCTGAGTGCTTATCCGCTGTGACAGTGGCTCTACAATTCAACAAAGGGAAATGCAAATCTAAGAGCTTAGTCAAATAGTAACAGGATATGTAAAATTCTGATGCTCTTCAATATACCTCAGAACTATCCCGTCAGTTCTAAAGATGAAGTTGACTATATCACTCGCCTAGATTGTAAAAAGCAAAGTGTCACCATGATCATAAACACTACATCCAAAGGCTAAGTGTAACTCTGAAGAATCTTTAGATTGGTGACCTGGAAAACACAAAGACTCAATTTTCAGATACTAAAGAAAAGTGGTATGCACATTTCCTTTTAAAGACAAACTACACTCACTTTTAACATTTGTTGACACATTGCACTTTTCCCCGAAAAAGTGGCATTAAATAAATATTTGCATTGAGGAAATATGACAATTAACTTAGGTAAGTGCCAATGACAAATTATTGAGATAGAGAAACTAGAGCAAAGACTGTGATGACCTGACAACCTGAGGGATTCATTGATTCAGCTTAGAACAGTCAGGATAAACCAAAAAAATAAACCAACCCCAGTATCGCCAATAGAACTGCTCCACAGAATTTCCAAGGAGTGCTTGGTGGATTCAAATGCCCACCTTTTGTTTAGCAAATGTAGCCCTCAACCGCCATGCCACCAGGGTTTAGTTTCCACATAATAAGACAAATTTTAAAAAGAAATGCAAATGCCCAATCAGAGAGAAAGGGGAAGGCATTCCATGAAGAGAGAATGGCAGATATAGAGGCACAGAAGCTTGTTTAGAAGAGAAAATGAAAAGGTCAATAGAATTCCTGGAACATACATGCACAGTGGGAAAAGACCAGGGAGCAATGTAGGGTGGGGCCAGAAGGTGAATAACTGTGTATGCTGTCCTGTGGAGCCTGAAGTATGCAGAAACACACTAGCTCTTTAATAACAAGCAACCACGCTAAATTATGGAGTCGTACGTCTTATCACAGCACACTAACAAACACTTACTAACAGAGAAGAGATGGGAAACAACCATCAGTGTCATGAATGAATTGTGTCCCCCCCAAAAATATGGGTAGTAATTTGTCTGAATCACGATTCTGCATATTCTGTGACTGCCCTCCATTTTGTGGTTTTCTTCTGCTGTAAATCCTAATCTCTGCCTGTGGTTAACAGAGTGGATTGTGTTAGACAGGATTAGGGTGGGACTGTAAATCGCTTCCTAAGGTCACCTCCCTGCTCCACTGTAAAGGGAGTTTTCCTGGAGAGTGGCTTGCACCATCTTTTATCCTTTCATCCTACAAGAGATAAAAGGAAAGGTAAGCAAGCAGAGATTTGGGGACCTCACATCATCAAGAAAGCAGCACCAGGAGGAAAATGCATCCTTCAGATCTGAGGTTCCTGTGCTAAGATATTCCCCAACCAAGAACTGACGCAACGCAAGGAGCTAACAGAGAAAAAGCTCTTCCTCTGGAGCAGACACCCTGAATTCGGACTTGTAACCTACCGGACTGTGTCAGGACAAACTTTTCTTTGCTAAAGCCATCTGCTCTTGGTATTTCTATTAGAACAGCAGTAGCTAACTAAAACAATCAGTATGACAATGACTCAAAAGTCCTCTGCTTCAGTCTTCAGAACACCAACAAGCAAGATGACACTAGATAGTACTCTTAAATTGTGTTGTGTTAAAATAAACAGTAGTCCAGTAACTAAAGAGCACTAAATCTTAGATGAAAGCTAATGAAAGAGCAGTGATGGATCTAACTCCATGTCTGGGAGAATTTTACACGCTTTGTCCTGGGTAACAGTCATGCATCTATGAAACACGCAGATAGCTGGGCTAGAGAACAACAGGGTTCTCAGAGTTCCAAGGCTTCTGAGCTTCTGAAATCAATAAGAAATATTTACCTCTTACACAACATGTATAAAAGATAGAAACCCTGATGACACCATGGCTAACTGCTTGGGTGCTAACCCAGAGGTCTGTAGTTGGAACTTACCAGCTGCTCTGTAGGAGAAAGAGTATCGGGGCACCTCTTGAAAGATTTGCAACCTTGGAAACCATAGGCGACAGTTCTATCCTGTCCTGTAGGGTTGCAGTGAGCTGAAATTGACTCAACATCGACAGGTTTGGTTTTCAGTTTGGAAGGCAACAACTGTCTTTTTCCAAGTTTTATCCCCAGTTTCCTTTTCTTTTGACATATTTACAGGTTGCACATATACAGATTCTGGTTTCTGCCAAATTCTGCATTCATGCCATTCTCAGCACTCTCTTGTCCAGTCTGTTCACTCAGATTTCACCCATTCTTTCTCTCCACTCCAACTGTTATTGAGCATGTATAAGAAACAAGAAATGTATTTTATGGCACAACATGGCGATAAAACAAGCAAAATGAAGTGAACATACATTGAGCATCTAGAATGTACTGATCACTGGGCGTAGTTTTAAATAATTAACTTTATATAATTCTGTGTCAATGCTGTGAGAGAAAGGATGATACTCATATATGTACAAGACAGAGCCGTCAACATGACTGTGACTGAAATTTATGTACCAACAAGGAATACCTAAGATGAATAAATTGAATATTTTTACCAACCCCTACAGTCTGAAATTGATCAAAATGCAATCAAGATGCACTGATAATTACTGCTGATTGGAAAGCAAAAATTGGGAACAAAAGAAGGAACTGTAGTTGGAAAATACAGACTTTGTGATAGAATGACACCAGAGATTTTACAACAGAACTTTGCAAGATCAATGTTGTGTTTACTGAAAGCATCTTTCTCAACAACATAAATGATGATTATACACATGGATCTCACCAGATAGGATGTACAGGCATCAAATTGATTACCTCTGTGGAAGAAAACAATGGAGAAGCTCAATATCATCAGTCAAAACAAGGCCAGAACCAACTGCTGAACAGACCACCAGTTGCTTATATGCAAGTTCTAGTTGGAGCCAAAAAAGTTAAAACAAGTCCATGAGAACAAAAATACGGACTCGAGTATATCTTACCTGAATTTAAAGAATGATCAAAGACCAGGTGAGTGGTGTGGTGACATTAAGTATATCATATACAAAGAAAGCAAACGTTCATTAAAAAACACTGAAAAAAAAAGACCAAAATGAATGTCGAAGGAGCCTTTGAGTCCCCCTACAGAACATACAGTAGCTAAAGCAAGTGGAAGGAATGACAAAGTAAAAAGACCTGACCAGAAGATTTCAAAGGGCAGCTCAAGAAGACAAACTAGACTATTCTGATGAAATGTGTGCAAAGACCTGGCATTAGAAAACTAAAAGGGAAGAACACACTCAATATTTCTCACTCTGAAAGAACTGAAGAAAAATTCAAGTCTTGAGTTGTGATACTGGAGGATTCTATGGGCAAAATATTGAATGAAGCAGGAAGCATCAACAGTCACTATGCCAGACAGAATTGGTTGACATCAGCCATTTGAGGAGACAGCACATAATGAAGAACCGGTGGTACTGGATGAAAACGTCCAAGTTGCACTAAAGGCACAAAACAGTGCAACTTGGTGAAAAACAGCTGGTGAAAAACAGCTCCAGGAGTTGACAGAATACCAGTTGTGATGTTTCAACAAAGGGATGTGACACTGGAAGTTCTCACTACTCTATGCCAAGAAATTTGGAAGACAGCTACTTGGCCAATCCCTTGGAAGAGATCCATGTATGTGCCTATTCCAAAGAAAGACGATCCAACAGAATGCAGAAATTATGGAATGCAACATCATTACTATCATGTGCAAGTAAAATTACTTGTATACTGAAGGTCATTCAAAAGCTGTTGTAGCAGTACACTGAACTATCAGAATTTCAAACTGGATTCAGAAGGGAATATGGAACAAGGGATATCATTGCTAATATCAGATTGATCTTGGCTGAAAGCCAAGAATAACAAAATTATTTGCCCATGTCGTGTTAACTACACAAGAACATTCATTCAGTTTTCTGGATCATAACAAATTATGGGTGACATTGCAAAAAATGGGAATTTCAGAACTCTTAACCGTGCTCATGTGGAACCTTCCCATAGACCAAGAAGTAGTCATGCAAACAATCAGGAAAACTGTGTATCAGGGTTGTATCGTTTCACCATAGTTATTTAGCTCCTGTGCTAAGCAAATAATCCGAGAAGCTGGACTATAGAAAGAAAAACGTGGCATCAGATTTGGAGGAAGACTCGTGGACAACCTGCAGTGCGCACATGACACAAGTGTTGCTGAAAGTGAAGAGGACACAAGGCGCACTAATAAAGATCGATGACTACATCCTTCAGTACAGATTGAAGAAAAAAATACAACTGGACCAATAAGTAGTATCATGATAAACAGAGATGATGCTGAAGTTCTCAAGATTTCATGTTACTTACACTCATAATTAACACCCATGGAAGCAACAGTCAAGAAATCAAAGGCGGTAAATTTACATAGTACTGGCAAATATGCTGCAAAGATCTCTTTCTGCAGTTAAGAAGCAAAGATAGTCCCTTGTGGATTAAGGTGCACCTGACCCAAGCCATGATATTTTCATTCGTACCACATGCATGCAAAAACTGGACAATGAATAAGGAAGACTAAAGAAGAACTGATGCATTTGAATTATGGTTTTGGTGAAAAATATTGAATATACCATAAAAGGCCAGAAGGATGACTAAATTTGTTTTGGAAAAGGTATAACTTGTATTCTGTGTAGAAGTGAGATGTTTGAGACTTTGTCTTACATACTTGGACATTATTATCAAGCCAGATCAGTCCCTGAAGAAGGACATCATGCTTGATCGTGTGCAGCGTCAGTGAAAAGGAGGAAAACCCTCAACATGTTGGACTGAAGCAGTGACTCAAACAGCAACGATTGTGAGGACAACACAGAATCAGGCAGCGTTTCATTCTACCGGCCACAGGGCTGCTGTGAGTTAGAACCAGCTCAAGGGCACCCAAGAACAGCAGCAACAATCCTGTATCAGGAACTTACATTGCTTTAGAATCTACACCCCATGGCTGCTTTATTTCCTTGGCTCTAATTTTCGGCACTAATTTTCTATTATGATTTTCACTGGATCTATTGAAATCTTCATTTTTGCCTCATTTTCCCTGTAACAATTCTTCAAGCCATCCTTACACCTACTGAAATCAAGCTTTCCTCTTTTAATCTCAAAGCACTAAATGTTTTTAAACCAAGGAATTTAAAAAATATTTTGCCACAATTGTCAAAACCTCTCCTAATGTTGTTTTCTCACCTATTAGAGGGAAAAACTTTCAAGACCATTTTTCTAACACTTTATAGTTTTTTATTATAAGAAAAAAAATCAAACAATGCGTGCCACCCAGGCTCCAAAAACTCAGTGGAATCAGTATCTTACAACTCCACTCTCTTAGAAGTGATAACTCAGTTACTCTTAATGAATTTAGCAAGAGAACACTAGGTACTCTAGAGGTGGGGACACCTGAATCAAAATACTACATTGCCAAAGCCAAGACAATCATCAGCTAAAATCGTTCAGATTCCAAGTCTTTCCCCTGCTGAGTAAGCTGACAGGCTAGGGATCCTTTCAACTGATGAACGGTAACGGAAAATATTAGAACCAACATCAAGTATGAACGTCCACAACTTGGAAGATGAAACAGGGCCCTTCTGAACTTCAAAAAATGTGATGAGTTAGGTCTTCAGAATACCAGTGTTTGTCAGAGCAAATATATTTCAAGGACTTATTCTACAAAATTCTGCCAAAAATCAGAATCTGGTCCCTGGAGAATTACTGCATTCTGTTTATGCTAGTCACTTGAAAGGACATTTCAGTGATAGAAAAAATTCAGATAATTAATGATTCTTTGGAGACTGTGGTTTGAGCCATGTGAGGCTGCAGTGTTTCTGTAACAGAACATCTGGATGAGCCTTCTTGTCGCATTTTGCGTCCTGCCGTCATGTTCCCTCCATCTTCTGTCTCCTTTCAGATTGAAAGATATTTATGAGAGACTCGACGGCACTTGACTTGGCTGGTTCTAAGCCAGGACTCTAAACAGGCGAAATATAGACATTTGTCATGTGAAGTTTGAGGTTGTTGGTCAACACAAAAGATAAAGCTGGTAAAAACAAAGCATTGGAATTGAAGCAAAAATGAAAAAGCAAAGTCACTACCACAATCTCCACAGTCTCGAGAATAGAAGGACCTGAAGAGGAAACAATTCGTCTTGCTTACCCTTCAGAGACAGAGCAAGAGGAAAATTCCTTCCTGAGACCCATTTGCAAGTGGAAGCCCATTTAGCAAGTGGTAGAGTTGTGGGATCTGTTGCTGTTGGTTTCCTTTCCTGAGAACACAGCACACTAGGCATTCAGCTGTACCACAAAATGGTCTTTTAAACCCTCAGACCTGTCAAGGGCAGGCTGAAAACTGCTCCTCCAGGATTTCAAAGAGCCATGACTCTTTCTTGGCCCATTCCTTCCTGGCACTCTTGAATTGCTAGGGAGAAGGTTTTTGAACCCATCACTCAAAGTGCTCGATGGCATGGGCCACCATTAGCTCAGCCTCAAAGCATCTATTGTGTGTTTTTGTTGCACAGGGAAGCTGAAACTCACAGAACAAAAGTGACAGGTCAGGAAGAAAACCATAAAGAGTATTCAGAGACAGCAGCCCCCCAAATACAGCTACAATATTAGTATATACATTAGGTCATAGTTTCCATCCTTGACAGTCTTTCCACTGAACACTCCCCCCCAAAAAAAACCTACAGTTCACTATAGCAGAAATATAAACAAAATGATTTCTAAATGCATGTCTTTGGGGAAGGAGGTTATTATTCACAATAATAAAGAGCATTTTTTGAATGCCTGCTATGTGTCAGGAATTTTACACAAGTTGTGTTTTACATGTACTAATTCATGTGATTACACAGTAGGCCATAATAAATCTGGTGGATAATAATGTTATATATATTTTGAATAGTTATATCTTAGGTCCAAGATCCAAGGACTGAAAAATAGCAAAACTGGGACTTGTAAACTGTTTCTAAGGAGCCATGGTAGAGCCAAACCTGAGCCCACAACTGCTAACAGAAAAGTTGATGGTTCAAACTCACCAGCAGCTGGCAATCTTCTCCCATAAAGACTACAGCCTAAGGAAACTTCCGGACAGTTCTACTATCTCCTATAGGGTTTCTATGATTGTTCAGAATAAACTCAAAGGCCCACAACAACAGGCTGGTTCCAGGGCTCAGCTTCTTAGCCATTGAGGCATATGTCTTACATGTCTACTAAAACACAGAAAATCAAACAGACAAATGAAAGCCAGGTTTGAGGTTTAAGAATATCCTGAACTTACACAATGCTAATTACTCCCATAAAAACCAAACCCATTGCTGTCCAGTTGATTCTGACTCACAGTGACGCTGTAGGACACAACAGAGTTTCCAAGGAGTTTCTGATAGATTTGTAGTCAGCAGCCCTAGCACTTCAGCACCACACCACCAGGGTTTCCAGTTACCCCCAGTGGATTCTGTAATTATCTGGTTTCTCAATCTGGGTTCCACAGGCAGGTGCACAGTCCTACATAAAAAGGCAAAAGGTGTCTTTGGTAGCTTCTCTTTTACAGACTTGGCATTGCTGTAACACAGCAGACAGTAGCAATGCTTCCTATGCTTCCTAGATTCGTGAGAAAGTGGGAAGGAAGGAGTTACTGTGCTGAAGCATTCATTCTCTGGATAATACTATGCTATGTGAGACAGGAATTGCATCTCTGGTTCGCCACTGCTGCCATGGCATCTGATACAGTAACTGGCACATAGTAGATATTCAATAAATATTTGGTGGATAAATTCAGACATGTTTGTATGCATTGCCCGCATACCATATATGATTATCTGTGACTATATCATGCATATATACCTATTTTTTATATAAAGAGGGTTTCTAGTGATTATAAACTCAAAGAAAGCCCAAGCCTGAAGCTTGATGAAATACCTAAATGAGAACAAATAAGATATTGAACATCACACACTTAAAAGAAGAGGGAAAGTCATCTTAAAACTAACCGAAATACGTATGACATAGACTGTAGATTTCATTGAAAATGGTGGACAAAATACAGATAATGTCTTTGCAGGCATTTTTAATGAATTAGAATCTCTCATAATTCATATCTGCCAGCTCTTTATTAGAACAATTTGCTTGTGTGAAATTATACTTACAATACTATCTTACCTGCCAACCCACTCTTGAAAACTATAGGCTGTTAAAGAGGACAATGATTCCTACTGAAGACTGCACTGAAAGAATAAAAAAAAAATCAGTTGTGTCCCATCCAGACTACAGAAAGGTTAAATTTACCTCATCCCTGGATGTGGTATTTGGCCCAAATTTCGTTTTTGTAGCAGGGTGTAGTTTGAGATCAAAAACATCAGAAAAATTATGCATTTAATGAAAGCCAATCTTCTGGCAACTATGCTAAGCACTGTTTTTGTCCTATTTCTGTGGAATTTTGGTCATATCCCAGATATCAAAGACTATTCTCTCTTCCTACAAAACTAAAGCTTCAAGAGAGATGTGCACCATGTTTGTGACAGTGCTTGATTTAAATGTCAATCGTATTTCCTTGTTCATTGACATAAAAGCACATACATCAACAGTGTATACATTTAAACCCCACACTTTAAAAATAATGGTATAACACAATTATAGCCTATCAAAACCACTGAATCATTAATATATTTAAGCTGAAAGATAATACTGGGAATAGTCTAGTCCTATCTTCCAGTCTGAAAAGTTAAAAAAAAATGAGATATTAAAACTTGTCACAATATATTCATAATTCTGTGACTAATGAAGGACCACATTGTAACTAAAATCCAGATCTTTCATGCCTAGTCCAAAAATTTTCCACAGGGTTCCATGCTCTTTAGCTGCAGTGCTGCCTTGGCCCACCCTCAGGAGATCAAGTTGCAATAGCTAGGTATACCTAGAGACTAGTTTTAACTTGAAAATATGACACAGCCCCTTGGTAACCTGTCACCAAGTGCCCTGGACATTTATAGTTGTTACTAGTACTGTTGCCTGGAGTTTGGTAAGTGCATGCAAGTTTAACTTTCCTATGTGTCATTTACTTGTGACAGAGTGTGCATCAGACATGTAACACAATCCTGCTTATTTTGTGGTTATTTAATGGCAACATTCTCTTGGAAACTCAGCCAAGAACCAGCTTTCAGTCGACATCCTGTTAGCTATTTGTGCTGCTTTTTTTCCTAAATAACCAAATTTACTGTACTTTCCCCATCTGAAAGGGAATTTTTCTGAACAAAGATATTCTAGCCTTCTTCCTGTCCCTTCTCCCTTTTCCTTCTCTTTTTCTCTTTTTCAACAGTGTCTCATTTAATTCTTGATGAAGTTTGTCAGTTCCACGATACAGCATCACATAAGTGAGGAATGAAAGAGAAGACTCTGCAACGAGGGACCTATCAAGGCCTAAGCTGGTTTTTCTGCAGAGCTTTAAGGTTGTGATCCAAACTGAACCACCAGTCCCCAGGGCAGAAGGATTAGTGTTCATGGTGTCAGGCTACCAAGAGGAGCTTCTTCTCTGCTGCTGTTCCTGAAATTTTAGCAGACAGCCTGCTAGCAAGTGCCTGCTAGCCGCTTGATCTTCTTCATTCTGTGATAGACGTTGAACAATTCACAGCAACACATGTGAATATAGTGAAGAAAGTCTCCAAAGTGTTAGAAGTGAAGCTGCACTCTGTTTCATTATTGTTTGCTTTTCTTTGGCTTTCTAGACCTCATGGATGAACCATGCAGAGATGTCTGATGCAGGGGAGCTAAGGCAATCATCGGCCTAACTGCCTGAACCTTTGGTTTTGTTCGAGCTCCAGGGGTTCACTTCTGGGAACTGAGGCACTTAGATTATGACGCCAGCCTAGTTTATTGCATAGTTTCCCTTATTGCAGAGTTTTGTCTTTTTTGTTCACTTACGTGCTGCTCTGTGTCGGAACTGACAAACTTTCCTTCATGATCATATGTATTTAATATTCACCAAGAGGACACAGCATCTGCTTCCTTTCAAAAGTTTCACATAAATTGTGGAGACATGGGAAAAAATTCTACAAAGCATGGAACTATCAAGATTATTCTTGTAAATTCCTAGTTCTATCTACCGTGTTTTGAAACATATTCCAGTTTCATGAAATAAAAATTATTGACAAGAGAAACTGGAGTGACATTTATAATTCCTTTATGTAGCATTTACAGTTTTATGCATAATTCACTAATAAGAAAAAAAAAGATACACTACATGTTCTCATAGTTACTGAATAGCATATTTTCTGAATAAAATTCTTAGGAGAAATTAACCATTTATATTTTTATGAAATGATCTTAGTCATGACCCCTTCTTCAAAAGTATGATTTAATTACAAGTGCCATAATTACCGTATCATGCTAATCATTGATAATGATACCAAATAACTCCCCCAGAATACAGTAACAAAAAATGTGGACATTCTTTCCTTTTACCATGCACCTAGGTCTTCATTTCTATCAGTAATCTCAACCTAGAACAGTTACTGTGATCACAGTTGATTCTACACTTTGATTCTACCAAGATTACATATAGAAACAAACACATTTTAACTTGGTAGTATATTTTCAAATGTTAAAGCTATTTGTAAGTATCTATGTCTAGTGGCAAAGTAAACAGATAGTGTACGGAATTATCTTAGAAGCAATTACACTTAACACAGGCCAACTCAGAATAGGAAGCTCCCTATCCATACCTGGCATGGATAGAAAAATCCCGTGGACTGCTGTAGAGGAGTAGAGTTGGTCTTTATAACTGACTGTCTGAAACCTCTGATCCTGAAAACAATCAGTACCGTTTACGTAACATGCCACGTCTTGTGTTAAGAAATCTCTTTACATAGAACTTCCTCACTTGACTTTTACGACAACTTTATGAAACACGTTCCATTGTTATCCCCATTTTACTGATAATGTGGTTGAAACTCTAGGGGTGAACTTGTCTGGGGTCACATAGTAAGTGGTGCAGCCAAGAGCCAAACCCACATTTTCTGAAAGCCAAGGTCATAACCTTTAAGCATGGGTCAAGTCAAAGAAAATATGTATTCTATCATCTGATAAAACTTAGCTACCAGGAGCTGACTGCTATGTGAAATCAGAGGAACTAAATGTACAAATTCAAGAGAAGAAGTGAAAATGATTCTGAGCTTGGGAAAAGATGTTGAATGTCTAATAATCAGAAAAATGCAAGTTAAAGCAAGTTATTCTTTTTCATCCATTTCACTCCAAGAATTATAGGCATTAACAACACCTAATTTGGGTGAAGGTACAAGTGTGTTATTGGTTGTGACTGATATTAGATAAGAACTTCTTAGAGGAAATTTGACCCTTGCCATTCAGACAAAAGTTTTGCATTTTGATGGGGATAAAAATTTTAAATGAATATGTAGGATAATGTTTCTAAATACTTACCTACTTCCCCTGTACTTTTCCCATATTTTTACCCTCTATATTTCTGTATTATTTAAATCCTTCACAGTGAAAATGTAATCACATTGTTTTTGTGTAATATAAAATATTTCCACAAAATGTAGCTTGTAAGAGTCCAATGACCTGAAATTGCATCTACATCTGGTGTACTGTATTCTGTAATCATCTTGTTTTTGTCACTCTCAGGAGGCTTTGGAGAGATACCTACTTCCCCTTGTTTTGGCATTCTGGGAAGCTGTTATCACCAATCTCTCCCTCTGCTAATACATGGGCTACCGTGGCCAGCCCTTCGTACGTGCCATGGACAATTTGAATTTGAGTTCCTTTCTACTAACACATAAACTTGTTCACTCAAAAGCCCCTAGTAGTACCCACTTCTCTGCCATTGTGAAAATCAAGGAGTGGGACTTCAGGATCTAACTGACAAGAGCATCTGTGTAAAGTCCGAGACTATCTACATACATCGGGGGAAAAAACTATGCTTTCACGGCAGTGTGTAGCTGTGCTGTGACCCTGAGCATCTGCTAAAGTTGCCTCTTGTTTATTTTCTATGCTCTGGGTTTTTTCAGACACGTTCTTTGTCACCTAATCTCGCTTCCTCTGACTAGTAACTGCTTGCTCCTCCCCTCCTCAGGCACTTGATTCTCTTGTTTGCCTGATCTATCATGTCTGCAAAATCTTCCTTCTCCTTCAAGCTTTTCTGGCCACCTCTGCCTCTGGGGGCCAGCACACCACTTTTTCTGAACATTGGGAATTCAGTAAACAGTAATTAGAAAAAAATTACATGGAGAACTGGCAGAAGCTAAGTGCCTGTTTTGCCAAATTGGCCATCAAAAACAAGAAATGCCAATGATTATCACCACTGTTTTATGAAAGGCTTTTCAATAATAAAAAACACAGATGATTATAATCTCAACATAAATAATAAAAGTATTTTTCAAAAAATGGCAATAGGGCAAACTTTTGAAGGCCTGAGGTGGGGGGGACAAAAGCCTGCAGGGAGCTGGCACGTTAGAAATCAGCTGAGCCTGCATATCTAGCAGAGGGCAACTTCCCGGAAACCAGAGCAAAGCCCTTGGTTGTAACCCATCCCTTCCTTCTCCACTCCCACCTCAAATCCGTATTGGTGAATGCCTCATGCTCCCTAGCGAAGAAATCATATCAGATTTTCTTCCTCCCTCTGCCCCAGAATACTGTGTCACTCTCAAGAGGAACAGACCACCTAAGAAACATCGAGCAAAGTGAAGCTCGTCCTTGTCTGGAGTTCATTATGCCCACGGAAAAGCTCTGTATGTTGTTATGGCCAGGTGCCATCGAATCAGTTCTGACTCCTAACAACCCTACGTACAAAAGAACGAGGTGGTGCCCTATCCCATGCCATCCTCAAATATCTTTGTTATGCTTGAGCCCATTGTGTCCATCCGTCACATTGACAGTCTTCGTCTTTTTCACTGATCCTCTACCAAGGATGATGTCCTTCTCCAGTGACTGATCCCTCTTGATGACATAGTCTTGCCATGCTTGCTTCCAAGAAGCATTCTGGCTGAACTTCTTCTGAAACAGATTTGTTCGTTCTTTTGGCAGACCGTAGTATTTTCAGTATTCTTTGTCAACACCATCACTCAAAGGTGTAAATTCTCCAGTCTTCTGTATTGTCCAGGTTTTGCATGCATGTGAGGTAACAAAAAACACCATGACTTAGGTCAGACACACCTTTGTCTTCAAGGAAACAGCTTTGTTTTTTAACAGCTGAAAGAGGTCTTTTAAAAAAAAAATTGCACTTTAGATGAAGGTTCACAGAACAAACTAACTTCTCATTAAACAGTATATACGCTATTTTATAACATTTGCTAACAACCCCATGGCATGTCACAACATTCCCTGTTTGTACTTGGGCTCCCTATTAACAGATTTTCTGTTCCCTCCTGCCTTCTTGTCCTTACCCTTAGACTGGTGTGCCCCTTTAGTCTCGTTTTGTTTTATGGGCCTGTCCAATCTTTTGCTGAAGGGTGAACCTCAGGAGTGGATTTGTTACTGAGCTAAAATGGTCTCAGGGGGACGTACTCTCAGGATTTCTCCATTCTCTGTCAGGCCAGTAACTCTGGTCTTCTTTTGCATGTTGGAATTTTTTTCTGTATTTTTCTCCACCTCTGGCAGTAAACCTCTATAGTCAGCGGTGGTAGCTGGGCCCCTTCTAGTTGTACTAGACTCAATCTGATGAAGGCTGTGGTGGTTTTAGCCCATTAGTTCTTTCCATTCATCTTTCCCTTGTTTCCTTAGGTTATTTCATTTTCCCTTTCTCCTGAAGAGGCGAGATCAGTGGAGTATCCTAGATGGCTACTCAAAGGCTTTAAGACCCCAGACGCTACTCACCGAAGTAGAATATGGAAAATTTTCCACGTAAACTCTGTTATGTCAAGTGAGCTAGATGTTCCCAGATACAATGGTCCCCACAGCCCTTACCTAGAAATTCAGATCCTCAAGAAGTTTGTATATGACTACGGAATTTCCAAGACCCAGCTTTATACAAGTCGCGCTGACATTCCCCATATTGTGTACTGTCTCACTGATCACCAAAGTAACCACCTAGCTATTTGGTGTTTATCAACCCCCACCTCATCCCTCCCTGATAAACATCAGAGATTGTTTCTTTTCATATGCAAACTTTTTCATGAGTTTTTACATTACTGGTCTCATACAATATTTATGCTTTTTACATTGAGTTATTTCACCCATCATAAGGCCCTTCAGTTTTATCCATGTAACAAGATGTTGTTCTTTATCACTGCAAAATATTTCATTGTGTGTGTACAAGGTCTGATGATTAAATTTGAGAACTCATCCTAGAAAAAGTGCTACATACCTCACTGCTAAATATCAACATGGTCACCTTGGAAGTACTCTCCTTGGGAAGATATGCACCGATGCCAGTGCCTAACGCACCCTTCAAAGCAATTTTGGAACTCTTTTTCTGGAATGGCCATCAGAGCTATTGTCTTATTTTCCTTGATGCCCTGAATGTCATCAAAATATCTTTCTTTCAATATTTTCTTTATCATCAAGTAAAGTAAAAAGTCACTGGACCCCAGACCAGGAGAGTAGGTAGGGTGTTTCATTACAGTTATTTGTTTACTGGCTAAAAATTCCCTCACAGACGGTGCCATGTGAGCTGGTATGTTGTCATAAGGTAAGAGCCATGAGTTGGTGAAGAGTTCAGGGTGTTTTTGTCTAACTTTCTCATGCAACCATTTCAGCACTTCCAAATAGTAAAGTTGCTTAACTGTCTGTCCAGTTGGTGCAAAGTCATAGTGAATAAGGTTAGCAACATCATTGTGCCTCTTGATTTGGGCTGACGAAACATTTTTGGTCATGGAAAAATTACTGACTTCCATTGTCCATTTTGCAACTTTGTTTCAGGGTCATATTGGTACACCCGTATTTCATCATCAGTGATAACATGGCCCAAAATATTGTCTTACTTCTCTAAAGATCTTGGCAAACTTTGACTCTCCTTTGCTTTTGTTTATCAGTGAACTCCTTTGGGACCATTTTTGCACACAACTTTCTCTTGCCAGGATTTTCAGTTAATGTTTTCTTATTTCTCTATTGATGTTTATGTGGTCTGCTGTGCTTCTCAGTCAGCTAATGATTTTGTCATACAATCTGATGAATTTTTGCAATGTTTTTGTCAATTCTCCTACCTATTGGCCTCCCTGACCTCTCTTCGTTAGTGATGCTTTCTTTACCCTCAGAAAAATGTTTAACCCATTTATACACTGCCATTTTTTTTTCATGGCATTATCCCTGTATACTTGGACTAATATGTCCCTATTTTTCACTTCCACTCTTTCCAAGTTAACAAGATATTTAATGTTTGTTGCTCTAACTCAAGCTCTGACATTCTCATGACAGCCCACAAAAACATGCAACAACAATAATGAATGCAGCTCAGCAAGACACTGCACACATCAATGAATAAAGCTGTAAGACACTGATATACCAAGGTTATGAAAACTTCCAGAGTTGTTTGTACAATGTTACCAGTGTAAGACATGGTGGCAAGTTCAAGAACTTAATTGTCAGATCTTGAATATCTTAATTTCTTTATCCATTCATCTGTTGGGCACTGAGGTTGTTTCCATGATTTTGATACTTTGAAAGATGCTTCAGTGAACATGAGTGTGCAATACCTGTTCTTATGATGACTCTTTTTTCTCCAGGATATATTCCCAGGAGTGGAATTTTTGCATTCCCACCAGCAATGCATAAGACTTTCAGGCTCTGTGCAGCCTCTCCAGCATTTGTCATTTCTTGTTCTTTTTGTTGGTTTGTTTGTTTTATTCATGTCAATAATGCTGGAGTGAGATGGTATCTCACTATGATTTTGATTTGCATTGCTCTCTTGCTTAGTGATAGTGAGCCTTTCCACATGTATTTGTTGGCCACTGAATTACTTCTCTGATAAAGTATCTCTTCATTTCCTTTGTGCATTTCTTTTGTCATCTTAATAATACTCTTTATCAGTAAAGCACAGAAAGCTTTATTGACCAAACTAACAAGATCTATAACATGAAGACCATTGTATTTTCCTTTTATTTTTTCTTATTATGATTCAATAAAAATGTACATTTCTATGTAAATTTGCATACTGACCTACATGCAGCTTCCACTGCTCTGCCTTCACGGTGACAGCACACTCTTCCTCTCTGCTCCATACGTGTCTTATCTTCCCAGCAGTCTCCTATCTTCTCCTCTCCACCCACTCCCCTTCCTCCAGTATGAGGTTAACAGGATGACCTCCTATAGATGCCTAGAACCATAAAGTACCCACACAATATGGTCGGTCTGCATCATCAAGTCCAATCCATTGCTGGCTAAAAAGTTGACCTTCATTATGATTTGCAGACAGAGGCAGCATTAGGGCCAGGGCCTTGCTCCCAGGAGAACTCCGAGGCCCCTGGACCACCAACTGTGGTCTTTCAGTGGAAATTTCAGGGTGCATCCCTATTTATACTTGTGTTGCCAGAGAGACTTAACTTTGTGAGCTCCGTCGTTGGCTATCACTGGTGTTAGCCAGGCACCATCTGGTTCTTCTGGTCACAAGTCACACTTTCCCTTGAGAACAGGAACTAGACAAGGATGCCCACTTTCACCTCTCCTGTTCAACATTGGACTAGAAGTTCTAGTCAGAGCAATTAGACAAGACCAAGAAATAAAGGGCATCTGCATCGGCAAAGAAGATCTAAAAATCTCCCAATTTGCAGATGATATGATTGTACATGCAGAGAATCCCGAGGAATCCATAAGGAAACTACTCAAACTGGTAGACGAGTTCGGCAAAGTCTCAGGATACAACATAAACGTAAGTAAGTCAGTAGGATTCCTTTATACCAACAACAAGATTATTAAGGAAGAAATCACCAAGTCAATACCATTTACTATAGCCCTAAGAAGATAAAGTGCCTAGGAATAAATCTAACCAGAGAAATAACAGGTCTTTACAAAGAGAACTACAAGACCTTACTACAAGAAACTAAGAGAGACTTACATAAGTGGAGAAACCTAGCCTGCTCATGAATAGGAAGACTTAACTTTGTGAAAATGTCTATTTTACCCAAAGCAATCTACTTATACAATGCAATCCCAATACAAGTTTCAGTGACATTTTTTAATGAGATGGAGAAACAAATTACCAACTTTGTCCAGAAAGGGAAGAAGCCCCGGATAAGTAAAGCGTTACTAAAGAAGAAGAACACACTGGGAAGCCTCTCGTTACCCAACTTTAGAACCTAGTATACTGCCACAGTAGTCAAAACAGCATAGTACTGGTAAAAAAAAAAACAAAAAAACAGACAGATGGATCAGTGGAACAGAATCGAGACCCCAGAGATGACATCATCTGCCTATGAACAGTTGATATTTGACAAAGGCCCTAAGACATTAAACTGAAGTAAAAACTATCTCTTCAACATATGGTGCTGGCAAAATTGGATGTCCATCCGCACTAAATTAAAACAAGACCAACATCTTATACCTTATACAAAAACCAACTCAAATTGGATAAAAGACCTAAATATCAACTCCTTTGTGCATTTTTTAATTGAATTACTTGTGTTTTTGTTGCAGTAGTGTTGGATTTTCTTGCAGATTTTAGAGATTAGACCCTTGTCTGTTTTATACTAGCCAAACATTTTTTCCCAATCTATAGGTTCTTGTCTTACTCCTTTGGTGAAGTCTTGTCATTAGCACACATGTTAAATTTTTAGAAGATCCCAGTTTTATAGATTATCTTCTGGAGTTTGTGAGTATTGGTTATGATTTATATCCTGCTTAGGGCTTCTAACATTGATCCTATTTTTTCTTCTCTGAATTTTATACATTTTGCTTTATATTTAGGTCTTTGATTCATTTTGAGTTACTTTTTGTGCATGGGATCTTAAAAGTCTGTTTCACTTTTTTTGCTGATAGCCATCCAGTTTTGCCAGCACCATTTATTAAAGAGACTATCTTTTCCACATTTGGTGATGTGGTGGTTAAGTTCTACGTCTGCTAAACAAAAGGCCAGCAGTTTGAATCCTCTGAGTACTCTTTGGAAACGCTATGGAGCAGTTCTACTCTATTGCATGGCATCTGTGAACTGGAATCAACTCAACAATAGTGGGTTTGGTTTTTGTTTTTTCCCCCATTTGATGTACTTTTGGCTCTTGTCAAAGATCTGGTGACTGCAGATGGAGAGGTTTCCATCTGAGTTCTCAGTTCTGTCCCATTGTTCAATGTATCTGTCAGTGTACCAGTACCAAACTGTTCTGACCATCATAGCTGTGTATAGCAAGTTCTGAGGTCAGATAACAGGAATCCTCTTACTTTACTCTTCTTCAAGAGAGAGTTTTACTTGTCTGAGACTTCTTCCCTTAACACACAAAATTAATGATAAGTTTTCTACATAGCTTTAAAGAGTACTTGGATCAGAATTGCTTTGTATTTGTAAATTTGCATTTGTAAAATACAAATTTTTGTAAATTTGTAAAAATGCATTTGTATTAGTAAATCTGTAAATTTGTAAATGTTTTTATTTCACTCCTTTCTTCTTTTTTGATGCGTACATCTGTTACCATAAGTTTACCTCTGAAGACTGCCTTTGCTATGTCAGGTTTTGTTGTGTATTTTCATTCTCATTTTATTCTAGGAATTTTTTTATTCCATGTTTGACTTTTTCTAATACTCAGTGGTTTTCAAGCAGAGTGTTATTTAGTTTCCATGTAATTATATTTTTCCCCTTGTTCTCCCTGTAGAATTGTCATTTTAACAATGTTGAATCTACCTATCTGCGAGATATTACGTTTTTTAACTTATGTAGGTTTCTTTTGGCAAACTTGTAGTAGTGTCTCTTAGTTTTCTTTGTATAGGTCTTTTACATCTCTGGTTAAATCTATTCCTAAGTATTTTATTTTTTTCAGGACGATTATATATGGCACTTTTTCCTAATTTCCTTTTAATCACCCCATTTATGTATAGGAATCCAGCTGATTTTCTTATGTTTATCTTGTATCCTGTTACTCAGCTGAATCTTCTAGTAGCGTCACTAGTTCTCTCGTACAGTCTTTTGAGTTTTTTATGTATAATGCCAATTTGGATGCTATTTATTTCTTTTTCTCACCATATTGCTCTAGCTAGGACTTCCAACACGTGTTAAATAGAAGTGGTGTTAAAGGACATTCTTGTTTTGTTCCTGTTCTCAAGGAGAATGTTTGGAGCCTCTCTCCATTAAGAATGATGTTGTCTGCTGCTTCTGTTTAGACTCCCTTTATTATATTGAGAAATTTCGCTTCAATATCTGTTTTACTGAGAGTGTTTATCAGGAATTTATGTTGGACTTTGTTGAATGCCTTTTCTGCATTGATTGAAATTACAGTGTGATTCTTTTTTCCCTTTTATTTATGTGGTGGATTATGTTGATTGATTTTCCAGTGGTGAACCATCCATGGATATCTAGTATGAATCCTACTTGGTTTAGGTATATTGTTAGGTGTATTTTTTTTTTTCATATAATTCTGAATTCTATCTGCTGGAATTCTGTTAAGAATTTGTGCATCTATGTTGATGAGAGATATTGGTCTGTGATTTTCTTCATTTGTGCTTTCTTGGTCTGGTTTTGGTATCAGGGTTATTCTTGTTTCATACAATGAATTTGGAAGTATGTCTTCCTTTCCTATGTTTTAAAATAGTTTGAATAGTTTGAATAGTATTTGTGTAAGCTCTTCTTTGAACATTCTTAGAATTCTCTGGTGAAGCCGTAGTGGCCAAGGCTTCTTTTTGTTGGGAGTATTTTGAATAGCTTTTTCAATCTCTTCTCTTATTATGGGTGTCTTCAAATTATCAACATCATTTTGTGTTAGTTTGGGTAAGTTGTGTATTTCTAGAAATTTGTCCATTTCCTGAGGTTTTCACATTTGTTGGGGTGTAGTTTTCTTGATACTATGTTATCTGACTCATCTAGTGCTGCTCCAACAGATGTCCTTAACAAAGATAAACTTATTTTCTCATAGAAAAGTTGGCTAAAAGTCCAAATTCAGGGCATCAGCTACCAGGGAAGGCTCTGTCCATTGGCTCTGGATGAAGGTCTTTGCCATCAATCTTCTCCTGGATTGGGAGATTTTCAGGTACAGGAATCCTGAATCGAAAGGACATGCTCTGCTACTAGGGCTTCTTTCTTGGTTGTATGAAGTCCTTTTGTCTGTCTGCTCACTTGTTCCTTTTGTATCCCGAGAGATTGCCTCAACACAATCAAAGTTGTACATGGAGTCCTTCTTCACTAGCACAACTGCCCACCATTCTCCCTCATTAACATCATAGAAGCAGGATCTACAACATATGGGAAAAATATGCAGTACAAGAAATTATGACTAAGCCAAATTGATGTACATTTGGGGGAGGGGACCAATTCAATCCACAACATCTATGATAATTGTTTTTATTTCTGTTAAGTCTGTTGAAATAACCTTCATGTAGTTTCTTGTTTGGGTTATTTATCTCCTGTTTTTCTTTTGTCAGTTTGGCCACTGGTTTGTCAATTTTGTTGATCTTTTCAAGGAACCAACATCTGGTTTCATTGAAGCTTTCTAATGTTTATTTCTGTTTTGATTTTTATTATTTCCTTTCTCCTGGTAGCCATGGGCTTCTTTTGCTGTCCTCTTTATATTTGTTCAAGTTGTTTAGCTAATGTTTTGACTTCATTCCTTTCTTCTTTTTTGATGTGTACATCTATTACTATAAGTTTACCTCTGAAGACTGCTTTTGCTATGTCAGGTTTTGCTATATATTTTCATTATCATTTTATTCTAGGAATTTTTTTATTCCATCTTTGATTTCTTCTAATACTCACTCATTTTCAAGCAGGGTGTTATTTAGTTTCCATGTAATTCACTTTTTCCACTTGATCTTCCTGTTCTTAATTTCTGTTTTGATGGTGCTGTGATCAGAGAAGATAGTTTATATAATCCCAATGTTTTGGATTTTGTTTGGTTGCTTTGTGGGCTAAGATGTGGTCTACTCTAGAGAAATATTTCATGTATGTTAGAAAAGAATGTCTACTTTGCCACTGTTGGGTAGAATGTTTTATACATGCCTGTGAGGCCAAGTTAACTGTGCCTTTTAGCTCTTCAAAAGCTAGATGAATATCTTTAGAAATGTTCTTTCGTTTACTAAGAGTGATATGTTGAGGTATCCTACTATTACTGTTGAACCATCCATTTCTATTTTCAGTGCTGTTAGAGTTTATTTGGCAAAACTGTCGTTGGATGTGTGCATGGATTGTCCCTTTAGTCATTATATAATGCGCTTCTTTGTCTTTTATGTGTTGTTTTTTTTTTTTTTTTCAAAACCTATTTTATCCAAGATCAGCATTGTCATTCCTCTGTTTTGGTTTCTCTTTTCTTGACTCTGGTTACTTAGCGGTTAAGTGCTACATCTGCTAGCCAAAAGGTTGGCAGTTTCAATCCACCAGGTGCTCCTTGGAAACTCTATGGAGCAGTTCTACTCTGTCCTGTAGGATCACTCTGAATCAAAATCAACTCGACTTCACTGAGTTTGTTTGGGTGGTTGCTTTGCTTAACATATTTTTCCATCTTTTGATTTTTTAATAAATTTACATATCTATTTCTAAGGTATGTCTCTTCTAAACAGCATATTGATAGATCCTGTTTTTTAATCCATTCAGTCGCTCACTGACTGTATGTGTGCATTTAGGGCATTTATATTCAGTGTAATTATTGATAGATATGAACTTATTGTTTATTTCTGTCATTTTGCAGTGCTTGGGGGGCAGGCATGATGTTTTCTATGTTCCTGTTACTTGCCACTGCTTAATTTCTTTTGTTTGTGGATTTTTTTTTTTCTGATTCTTTTGTTGTTGTAGGTTTTGTTTCTGCTGAGATTCTTAATTTTGATAAGTAGATTTTTTTAAACTTTCTTTGTGATTACCTTGAAAGATATCCTTATCTTCCTAGGTTTAACAAGTCTGTTATCATTTGATATTGCCTTGCCTTGCTCTCTATTAGAAAGTTCTATACCTACATCAGCACTTGGCTTTTTGGCTTATACCTACGTCATTTATCCCCCTTTTTATTGTTCTTACATTGTTGTCATTTAATTAATCTCTCTGGTTCTCTTTTGTAATTTTTTTGGTTTTGGATAGTTCTTGAGAGTTCATTTCCCAGGTTGCTATCTGACTGATATCATCTGTGTCCTAGATTCAGACTGCAGTCTGATGTTTGTTCTCAAACTGAAGGACTCAATTTACTAATCCTTGTAAGTCTGGTTTGGTTTTCACATATTCTCTTAATTTCTGTGTACCTGGAAATGTCCTAATTTCACCATCATATCTGAATCATAATCTTGCAGGATATATTGTTCTAGGTTGGTTTATTTTTCTTTCAAGATTTTATATATGTCATCCCATTGCATTATTGTGTACATGGCTTCTCCCAAATAATCACAGCTTTAGTCTTATTGTTTCCTCTCTAAGTAACTTTTTATTTTTCTTGAACTGCTCTCAGGTTTCTTTCATCTTTGGTTTTATTGAGAGTGATTGTGATATGCTTTGATGATTTCCTTTCACAGTCTATCCTATATGGGGTTTGTTGGCCTTCTTAGATGGACAGTGTTTCATGATATTAGGGAAACTTCCTGTTATCAATTCTTAAATGATTCTCTCTGTGTTTTCCATTTGATTCACCCATAAAACTTTGCTTTTGATTATATCCCACAAAATTCTCAAGGTTTCCTCATTTTCACTTGCTGTTTTTTATTATTTTTCCTCAAAGTGGTACCTAAGTGTCTGTCTTCAGGTTCACTAATCTGACTTTCATCATTTCAACATGCTTCTCAGTCCTTCTATGACACTGTACATTTCTGAAATTTTGTTGTTTGGCTTTTGAATTTCTACTTGTTGTTTTTGTATGATATCTAGTTGTAAATTTATTTTGTCATTTTGTTCCTGCATTATTTTCACAAATTGTTCCATTTTTTTGGTTGTATTATCTATGATTTGCCTGTTTTTTTATTTTGTTTGGTTTGGTTTTTTTCCTCAGTCTTGTTTGCTTTTTGTTTCAATCTTGGATAAATCTGACTATTAGATATTTGAATTCCCTATCAGGTGGTGCTAGTGCCTTTTGAAAGAGGCCTTTTGCAGCAGATTTTCCCAATACAGTGTGTTGTTTGATTTCTTGCCTGCTTCTTCCATGGGTGTTGATTGTGGATCCATGGAAAATGAAATCCTTGACAACTTCAATCTTTTCTTCATTTATTGAAATGTTCCTTACTGTTCTCATTGTGAGGATTTTTGTTTTTTTATGTTGAAGTGTAATCCATACTGAAGGTTATAATCTTTGATCTTCATCAGAGGGTGTTTCAAGTCCTCTTCACTTTTAGCAAGCAAGGGTGTGTTACTTACATATCACAGATTGCTAATAAACCTTCTTCCACTCCTGATGCCTCCTTCTTCACATAGTCCAACTTGTTGGATCATTTGCTCAGTATAGATTGAATACATAGCTTGAAAGAATACCTTCCCATGACACACATTTTTCTCTGACTTTTAACCATGCGGTACCCCCTTCTTTTGTTTGAGCAACTGCTTGCTGCTTGATCTGTTTATGGGTTCCTCAAGATCACAATGAAGTGTTCTGGGATTTCCATTCTTTACAATGTTATTCATAATTTGTTGTGATCCACGCAGTCAAATACCTTAGCATACTCAATCAAACACAAGTAAACATCTGTTGTAGTCTCTACTTTTCAACAAGGCTGTATCTGACACCAGACACTTCACGTCCTCTTCTGAATCTGGCTTGATTTTCTGGGCATTCTCTATGGATGCAGCGCTGCAGCTGGTTTGAACGATCCTCAGAAAAATTTTACATGCGTGTGATATCGATAATATTGCTTACTAATTTCCATGTTCTGTTGGATCACATCTATTTGGAATATGTATAAATATGGATCTCTTCCAGTCAGTTGGTCAGGTTAGCCAGTAGCTGTCTTCCAAATTTACTGGCTTAGATGAGTGAATGTTTGCAGTGCTGCATCAGTTTGTTGATATATCTTAGTTGGTGTTCTGCCAATTCTTGGAGCCTTGTTTTTGTTTTTGCCAATCCTTCAGTGCAGGACCTCTTTCCTTCGTATTGTCAGTTTCTGATCGTATGCTACTTTCTGAAATGGTTGAAGGTTGACCATTTCTTTTTGTGATAGTGATTCTGTGTGTTTCTTCAATCTTCTTTCGATGCTTCCTGTGCCATTTAATATTATCTCCATAGAATACTTCAGTATTATAGCTCAAGCCTTGAATTTTTTCTTCACTTATTTCAGCTGGAGGTGTATTGAATGTGCTTTTCCTTTTGATTTTCTAACTCTAGTTCTTTCCGTATGTTGTTCATAATACTTCATCTACTTGAGCTGACCTTTGAGATCTTCTGTTTAGCTCCCTTACTTCATCATTCTTCTGTTTGCTCAATGTACTTAATGTGCCAGAGCAAGTTTCAGAGTCTGTGTAGCCCTGTGTAGACCAGCCACTAACAACAACAGCAGCAGAGTGTAGAATTCTTGAGCTGTAGGGAGGCTGTGAAGGTGTGGGAAAAAATTCCCAGCATAGGTACCTGCGTGAGATTATACAGTGGAGCCTATATATACCAATTTTTCACAGTTCTATACCTGTCCACAGAAAGGATTTCAGTATAATCACTATCATATTCCAATGTAAGATTCTAAAATTCAAAAGGTATATATATGGATAATTTGGGTCACCATGAGTCGGATCCGACTCAATGGCACTTGGCTGGCTTGGCTTGTTTTTAGGTAGACAAATTCTTAAAATGGAGTCTGTCTTAATTATATAATGCTACTCTAACAGAAACATCATAAATGGGTGGCTTTGAAGTACACAAATTTCTTTTCTCACAGTTCAAGAGACTAGAAATTCAAATTTAGCGTGGCTCTAGGTCTTTTATTTGTCTGTATCACCTTCTAGTAACCAGCAATCCTTGGAGTCCCTGGTTTTATAGATTCGTCTGTCTCTGTTGTCATCAGATCTTTCCCTATATATGCTTTCTTGTCTTTATATCTATTGTTTTTAGATGTCATTGGGTTGGTTCTGATGCATAGCATCCCCATTTGGCAGAGTAGAAAGACCTCACAGGGTTTTCTAGGCTTTATGAAGACTAGGTGACACATTGGTTAAATGATCAGCTGCTAATTGAAAGATCACCAGTCCAAATCCACTACCCACTCTATGGAAGAAACATACAGCAGTCTGATTCTGTAAAGATTACAGCCTTGGAAACCCTATGAGCCAATTCTACTCTGACCTATACTATTGCTATGAGCCAGAATAGACTGAAAGGACAATGGGTTTATTTTGCTCATTTTTAATCTTTGCTGGAGCAGATTGCCAGGACTTGCTTTTGTGGAGTGGCTGGGTAGTTTTCAACCAAGAATCTTTCAGTTAGCAGCTGAGTGTTTGACCATTATGGTACCAGGTCTCCTTTGTATCTATAAAACAAACAAAAAAATCCATTCCCACCAAATCAATTCTGACTCACAGAGACTCTCTAGGACAGAGTTGAACTACCCCATAGTATTTCCAAAGAGCAGTTGATGAATTCCAACTGCCAATCTTTTGGTTAATAGCCATATCTACTAACCACCGTGCCATCAGGTTTCCTCTGGTCTTCTCTATATTATTCAGAAATGATCAGGTATAGGGCACCCCCTATACTGTCATGCCTTTGTTAACACAACAAAGAAAACCCTATTCCCAAACAGAATTATATCCCCAAGTGTAGGCATCAGGACTTCAACACATATTTTGTTGGTACACCATTCAACCCATAACTCCTTTTGTTACTAATAAGGTCCATTTTATCAGTCACCTTGATTCCAGTTCTAGTTGCCAGGGAGTCAGTTTTGACTCGTGGTAATCCTGTGTGTGTCAGAGTAGAACTATGCTACATTGAGTTTCCAGTGACTGATTTTTCCATAGATCACCAAGCCTTTCTCTGAGGCAACTCTGGGTAGACTCAGCCCCCAACCGTTTGGTTAGCAGTCAAGCATGTTGACTGCTTTCACCACCTAGGAACTGTTCAATTTAATTATTCACAAATTTGTTCTAAAGTCAAAAGGCTAAATGGTTTTATTATTATGAGGCAGGCAGCCTCAGAGCCCAATATTTCTAAGAGACATCTGCTCTGGATTATCCTCCTACACTTAGCTGAATGAGCTGCATTTTCTTCTGAAATTGTCCTTGACAAGACAAACGTAGAAGGGGCTGTAGATGGCCTCTACCTGCCTCTAGGTGGAGACTCACCAACCAAATGAAGGAAAAGCAACTTCTTCCCTATTTCAGAGCATCCATCTATTGTCTAAACAGCTATTCACTGCCAAGCCCTGAGCACCTGTGTGAAAGTCAATTCTGAATATTCATGGTGAATTTGCTTTTCTTTGCTCTCCATAAGAGGCAACTTCTCTAAGCTGCCTGTGAGCAATCTTGGAGGCAACATCTCCAGTTGCTCCTTCTCTTGCACCACAAAAAAAGACATTTCAAATCTCCCGTCTTAGTCTGTTTACTGGCTATAACAAATCAAAACCTAGTGAAACTTGCAATTTTCACCCTGAAACTATCATTAAGATTATTAAATGCCTAGTGTCTTGGTTACCTACTGCTGCTATAACAGAAATACCACAAGTAGAGAACTTTAACATAGAGGAAATTATTTCTTTACAGTAAAATGGGCTAAAAGTCCAAATTTAATGTGCCAGCTCCAGGAGAAGGTTTTCTCTCTCTGTAGGTCTTCTCATCAATCTTCCTCCAGACTAGGAGCCTCTCCTCACAGGGAACCCAGGTGTCTTACTCTTACTCTTCTACAACAGAAAACCACAAGTGGATGACTTCAACAAAGAGAAATATATTTTCTTACAGAAAAGTAGGCTGAAAGTCCAGAATCACAGCGTCAGTTCCAGGGAAACACATTCTGTTGGCTCCGAAGGAAGGTCTTCACTGTTAGTCTTCCTTTGGACCAGCAGCTTCTGAGGTGCAGTGGCTCGGATCCAGAGGACTTGTCCTGCTCCTGTCACTGCTTCTTTCCTGAGGGTATGAGGTCTCCAACTCTCTGTTTGCTTGCCTTTCCTTTATAACCCGAGAGACTCCCTCAAAGCACAGTCCAATCTCATAGATTGACTCCTGCCTCACGAACCCAACCATTGCATGTCCTTCCTCATTAACAACATAGAGATAGGATTGACAGCATATTAAAACAAATCACACAACACTGGGAATCATGGTTTACTCAAATAGCTACACACATATTGGGTGGAGGTAGAAGAAGACACAATTCAATCCATTACACTGGGTCTTAAGTATGCACTCTGACTCAGGCACTGCTTTCTTGGTGGTATGAAGTCCTCCATTTCTGCTCTCTTTCCTTTTTATCTCTTAAAAGATAAAGGTGATTTAGGCCACACCCCAGGGAAACTTTCTTTACCCCGGATCAAGGTTGTGAGCTTCATAACAGTATTGCAATCCCACCCGAATTATCTTTAACATAAAATTACAATCACAAGACGGAGTTCGATAACCACTCTATACTGGGAATCATGACCCTGCCAAATTCAAACACACAGTTTCGGAGGGACACGGTTCAATCCATGACACCTATGTTGCAACAAATATCCTAGTCTTCTAGCTCAGGGCACCAAGTAGTGAAGGGGAAGGAGAGCCCAGAGTCCAAGGAGCCTCAGTTACAGAGGAAAATGGCCAATGCTGGTCTAGCCAAGGTATCCACGAAGGGTAGACTTAGCATAGAAACTCTACTACCCCATGCACCCGGGAAATATTAGTGATTATTTCTTACAGCGGCCTGGTTCATTTTTCCTAGAAGTAATGCTTGGTATCGGAGGAACTTCTTTGCACTCAAGCTTGTTACTAAAGAATACAGAAGCCCAAAGGAAATGTAGTAACAGAGTTGAGAATGTGAAACAGGTGGTAAGGTCAAGACACACACTCACACCACCCACACAACACGCAATTATATGGTTTCTTCTATCACTGTAAACATGATTGTCATTTTTATTGCCATCATTAATTAGAATAAACATTCTTAAAGCTTGCTGCACCATTTACCTGTAGGGCTAAAATTATTCAGGCTTTCAGCCCAGGTTTTCTGAAAGGCTAGATGCTTAAAAGGTATTAACGTTCATATTTTGTCAGCACTGATCATGCTGATTGTTGGCAAGTTTATGTGACAACCAAGATGTAACAGGGAGAGGTGTAGAAAAACGCAACGAGCAGAACACTCGGTGTAAGAGGTACCTGCTAATAACTGAAGTGTCCGTTTCCTCCTCTGCAATAGGAGGTAAACCCAGATGGTCTGTGAGGAACCTTTTAAATAGAACACACTTTATGACTATTTACAGCAAATTTTCAGAAGGTATCTATTAAGTCAGGTGAAGTTCAAAGCCCTTCAAAGACAGATTATGACATTCTCAGTTTTCACCTGTCTTTCATACCGTTTCTCTCACCACTCACTCATTTCCCATTAACACTTGTAATCAAAACCCAAACTCTTCGCGGTTAGTTCTAACCCACAGGCACCTTATAAGAGAAGTTCTGTTAAGTTCAGTGGGATAGTAAATTGGAAATAAATTTAAGTTCTGAAATTATCCTTGGAATTTTCTCACATATTTCTTTCTTCAGTGGTATTGTACAGAAAGAGATCTCCTGAAGCTGAAACTCTAACAGCCCCCAAATTGGGTTACAAAAGCATCTCTGAATGCAAATACTGACAGAGAAGACAGTGAATTTCTGCCAAGGGATCCACCACCACTGGGAACCTGAGAACTCTTGCTGTTTGTGATGAGAACTAAGGAAATCAAGCCTTTAGTTAAAAAAATGTAAGAAAGAAAAAACCCAGAAGCAGTGACTTACGAGTTTTCAGCAGGCTTGTCTCCTCTAGTTCAGATTACTTGTTTGCCAATTAAGTGTTAATTTCTACAAATGTACACTTAAGTCAACAACTTAAAAAGAGCCTGTGAAATGTGGAGTTAATTTTTCAGGCTTTGAAATTGGAACACCAAGGTCAGGAAAATAAACCACTTAAGAAGTGCTTTGCTGACTCATTTAAACTCCATTTCCAATCATAACCTTTGATTCCCCAAACAGGGGAACAGAAATAAAAAGGGACACAATATGTTCAAAATAGAACTGAGCAGTATTTGGAATAGGGCTGTTTCAGTCACCTAGGGCTGCTCTAATAGAAATAACACAGAGTGGATGGCTTTAACAAAGGAAAGTTTATTCTTACACAGTCTGGTGGGCTACAAGTCCATATTCAGGGTGTCCACTCCAGGGGAAGGCTTCCCCCCTCTTGGCTCTGGGGGAAAGTCTGGTATTGTATCAGTCTTTGTCCAGGGAGCATCTTGGCACAGGAACCTCAGGACTGAAGGACATGATCTTCTCCTGGTGCTGCTTTCTTGATGGTATGAGGTTCCCAATTCTCAGCCTGCTTCCCCTTCCTTTTATCTCTCCTAGGATGAAAGGATTAAGGGTGGGGCAAGCCATACTCCAGGGAAACTCCTTTTACAGTCGAGCAGGGAGGTGATCCTATGAAGGGATTTACAGCCCCACCCTAATCCTTTAACATACAGCATAGGAAAACCACCAAATGGAGGACAGTCACAAGATACTGGGAATCATGGCCCAGCCACGTGGCTACACCCATTTTTGTGGGGACACAATTCAATCCATGACACGGGGTCAAATCCACAGACATGTATTTATCATTATTAACTGCTACCATGATTACTACTATTGGGATCAGGTTCTAATAAACTATTAAAAGTAGTTTACAAAGTGCTCTCATGTATTTTTTTCATTGCACCTGGTCCTCATAGTTCTGTGACCCAAATAAAACAGAAAGTATCTAGAGATATTACAACTGAACGTCCATTACCACCCTCATCATCATCACCATCATTTAGTGAACACTTACCACTTTCCAGCCCCCTCCCCACCCCACCCCAAGTGCTTTGTGGGAATCATGTTATGTAAATATCACAACAGTTCTGTTCAGGCAGTAGTATTATGATCCCTGTTTTGCAGATGAGAAAACATGGTTGATTGGGAACTAGAATTCAAGACTTACGAGTCCAAGCCCAGTATTCTTTCCACATCGTTTTAATGCCAAGCCAAGCCAAGTGCCGTCGAGTCAAAAGAACAATGGGAAGGCTAAAGTTTCTAGTTTGTTTCATATCAGCTTCTTTCAGACAGAAATAAGGCAAGAAAGGGAGTGTGAAAAGAAAGTTAAATTTTCGGCCTCTTCCCAAAATAAATTCTTACAAAAGTACAGCAGGCAAAAACGCTTGCCAAATCTTTCAGAGCTTTTGTAAATTGCGGTGAGTTCACAATTCAATCATAATTGCAGCTAAATGTGAAAATTCTACTTTTAAATTTGTCACTAATCAAAAAAAGAAACATTAAAAAATATTAGTTAAAAAGCCTGTCAATGTGAGATAGTTTACCACGACTGATGAAGCATTCAGGTTTCCATACCACTTTGCTCGCACCTTGATTGATCCTTGGCTGTATCACATTCAGTTTCCACTCAACAAGTACTTAAGGAGTGCCTTCTCTATGTTTGGTGTTTGGAGACATAGAGGTAGAAAGGAGAATTACTTTTCCCTCCCCCTGTGGTACTTACTGTGATTTAGTGACAAGACTAATAAATCCCCTGCCCCCAAAATTCCATTGCCATTGAGTTGATACCAACTCATACCAACCCTACAGGACAGACTAGAACTACCGCACAGGATTTCTGGTGGATTTGAACAGCCAAGTTTTTGATAGCAGCTGTAGTTTGTTGTAGTTCTTAACCACTGCATCACTAGGGTTCCAAGACAGAAATAGAGACGTAATGATTAGTATAACAGGTTTCACAAAAGGAGATTTGTCCTGGTCTAAGGAATCAGAAGAGGCTTCTCTGAGGAACATGAAAGAATGCCAGAGTTATTCTGGTGAAGAGGTAGTATGAGGACTTAAGGATGGAGAATCTGAGGTCCAGAAACCTAGCATCCTACATACACTTTGAATTGACAAAGAATTCCATAATCCACTACAAGGTGGAGGTTTGGGGTTAGGGTCAGGTTATCAGAGATGGAGTCCATCTTTAAAATGTTTCCTTTACTCAGCCAAGATTCTCACTCTTAAGAAACCAGACTATAACTCTGTTACCCTGGAAGGACAATGAACAAAATGCAGTGATAGTATCTCAGAGTCAACTGCAATAATGGTTTCGTCAATGCTGGGGGTAGGTAGAGAATATTTAAAGGACATGAGAAGAGAAAACAGAAAAACAAAGGTGATCAGAGCAGGAATGAGACTGGAGAAAAGGAGGGATTGTTCTAAATGGAATAGAACCATAATACTGAAAATAAAAATGTTTAATATGATGAGCTCTCAATTACATGCATCTGTCCTGAAGAGTTCATAGCACATTATTCAGGTGTATTTATTTTGTGCTTGTAACCATAAGGAGAGACTGCATAGCACAATAGATTTGCCTTTGTAGATTCTCTTCTGATGTGCTCAGCCTGATGATGAAAAGCAAAGACTAGAATTCTTCTCCTTTTCCATTTCTCTGCATATCATTTTCTATTCATTTTAGCAACTACACAGATACTAGCTTTCAATTACTAAGAGTACTAACTGAAATGATCAGAAAGAAACCTAAACAGTGGTCAGAAAGAAAGAAAATGGCAATTTTCCAGAATTGATCTCTGGGCTAAGTGTCCTATGTGTCCACCCAAATACAGACATCAACCTTTTCTACCCATTCCATGCTTGAGGCTGACCTGCATCAAGGAGTTTCCTCGGGCTTTCAATTGGGCTGGTCAATGGGAAGTACCAGTGGGAGAACAGAATTCGGGGGAAGAGGGAGATCAGTGTCCTTTGTCATTCTTGACTGGTTTCTATTAACTTCACCCACAGCTTTGAAAATAGCCTCTTCTGTACCACCTCTTTCCCATTGCGACCTTACCTCATGAAACTCTCACCCAGTAATAGGAAGAGAAAGTCTGGTCAAACTGAAGTGCAATGCAAGGGAATAGCTGATGTCTAGACAAAAAAAAAAAAAAATAGAGTATATTCATGAGTTAATTTGTTAGAATAATAAACCTATTTGAAAACGTCTTTGGGATATGACCATCCGTTTTCTTATCATGCCAGGAAATGAGAGAAATAACATCTCATTGGAAGGAGGCAAGGACAGAAACAACAGGGACCGTCTCAGACAGTGATTCAGCAATGGGACACCAGCAGCAGCTATTTGGGAAGAGTTGATCATGAGCATGTTACTCAATGCAGGTTTTGCTCATTGCTGCTTCTCATCAATAGAGAGACACTAAAGTGAGGAGGGAGGAAGAAGGTTTATTCCAAGTGCACAGGCAAGCAACAAGGAGGTACATATATCAAATCAAGCTCCCAAACAAAAAGGAAGCAGAACTTTTTAAACCATCTTTCACAAGAAAGTACAAACAAACATTATGGACTACATGGTCTAGCACAGCATATAGGCATACTAACACAGATTCTGTTTTTTTCTTATTTCCTTTCACATGTAGGCAACTAAACTGGGTTTTACTTGAGCCACACCCGGTGCCATCACTTGAGGGTTTGTCTGATAACAGCTAAGCAGCTCCTGGCTGCACTGGCTGACAATCCCTCCTTCTCTTTGGCGATATGGACCATATCCCCTGGGTTGTGGAAAGCGTCTTTTTAATTAAGCAATCACCCCTTGATGGAGAGAATTGTACTGTGTAGAACAGCAGACCAAAATTCCTGTTAACTTAAAGAATAAAAAAATAGTAAACAAATGCTTTAGCCAATTATAGTTAAGTGACCAGAAGGTGAGTCAGTCAAAGACATTTGACCTATCATGGTTAGGAACATGAAGCCAAGTAGCCTTCTGTCATATTGACAAAGCCAACATGTAGCCACATTGGTCACACTTGCTACTTACCGTGCTAATTTCACGAAACCATTACCATGCCAAGACCATATGAGGGATGAAGTTAGGAGAAGAAATGAAGGTGAGGTACTACAGCTTTGTTTTTTGCATGAAACAAGGTCTGGCTTATGAGACCTACTATATTAAACAAGTGAAATATAAACAGGCAGAAAAAAAAAACAGTTAACAAACTGTAGATTGTAAATTCAGAATCTTAAACAGATACTTCAGGTCTTATAATGGCTCACGATTTCAGTTTTCCTGAAAAGTTGTCATTGTAGAGTTGGGTCCTGGAGCAGATGCCACTTTGAGCAGCATGTGGTGAACCCAGGGTCCAACTCCTTTCAGTGTGACCACCGTATAGGTAATAAAAAGCACCTACAACGATCTCTTCCACTTAGGCTGGAGAGGGTCACCTTTCTAGGCACAGAGCAGGATCTAATCTCCATGTTCAAATGGGTAGAACATCGCTTCGGGAGGGTGATCTTGTCTGGTGAGGGAGCATCTGTGGAGAGACTAAAGGACAGCAGACAAAGAAAACACAAATACTCTCACATGGTTTCCTTACGTAATACAATTAAATGATCACCATCCATCAGCCCATCCCTTTTCATCCGGGACTTCCCATAGACCAGCTCATAAAAGTTTAATTTGAACTTGCTTCTGGCAGCCACCCTAACCCTAATCACAGCTATAGGAAGAGCTTATATACACTTTTACCTCTTGGCACACCTTTGCTATGTATCTTTTAAGTGTTCATTACAGTCTTTCAAACTTTCCACTCAGTTGTCGTCTCCAGGCTGCATGTAGTTATCATCTTGTAGCAGGAAAAACATATGTTCGGCCCACAGAGCAGAAAACACCTCAAACACCACCTTGTTTGTAGAGGAAGAGGCTGTTTATTAGCTAGAGGTGTGGCGGATGGACTCAAGTCTGAAAAACAGCTGCACACTCCATTCCATTATCGAATATCTATTTATATGTTTTTCCAAGAAAGCAGACTAAGGAATTTCCATACATTTTTTTAATTCAAAGTTACAGGTATACAGATGTTCATATTGTATTCCTATTGGCCCAGTATACATAAAGAGGCACTAGATAAGCAGTTAGCAATAAATTACACAGGAATAAGCTACCCTTTCCTTAGAAACTGGGCTTTTCAAGGATTTCTGTGGGTGGGAGAGGAGAGAGCATCCTTGGTTGGTGTCGGAGAGAGGCTTCTGGACTTTTACCTTCTCCTTAGAAACTGAGCTTATCTCAGAATTTCTATAGGGGGGCGGGGGGGAAAGCTGGTATCTGACTCCCCAACCGTCCCTAAGTTAGGCATCAGGCAGAAAGCAGGCATTGATTCGAATAGGGTTTGCGAAGTTTCTCACAAAGCAAACTGGTGCCTTCGTATCTAAACAGTATAACGAAGGCTATTTCCTCAGGTGAATTCACTTCTCGGTGCAGAGGTCACGTTCGGCTGGCGAGATCTATTGTTTTCGAGGGTCTGATGTCATACATTCCAACTGTTTTCTGCTGTTTACAAGCATTCATTCGCAGGCTCACAAGCCCCCCGCACCCAGGCCTTCTGGAATTTAAGTGGTATCTTCTTAAAGCTTTTTCTTTCTATCTCAATCTGATGTCTAGGAAACATTTGGGGCTATGTTAGCTATGAAGTGACGTGTATTATCACTTCCCGTGGAAACAGGTAATCCAAACTCTCTGTGAGCTGCACAAAATTCTTAGTAATCTTTCTTCTAATAACTCCCACAACCAATCTTGATTTCTTTGATGACGATCCCTTCAGATATTAATAACCTAATAGATGGCTCCTGTGCCAATAAAAATTCTATTATTCCTCCCTCTGCCTTTTCTTCAACCAGGGCTCTCTGGGGAAACCAGAATAAGACTGGCCCCCGATCCCCCTTAATCCAATTCTTCTCTTTCTTGTATCATAATTATTTGGAGTTCTTTCAGAGCCCTCTGCTTCTTAGGGCATTCTCTCTTCTAATGCCTTTCTTGTTCACACCATCCTCACTGACTATCCCTGGCCCCCTGGGCTAACGCATACCAAGGGAACATGTCCAAACTCTTCATTGCTGCACTTCCCCCTCTCCCACTCATTAGAGGACCCAAGCATTCACCAAGAGCCGACAGACTAATCTGTCTACTTACGAACTCCCTTTAACTTCCAGTCCTGGAAGGAGACTCCTTCTGATGGACACTGATTTGTCCTGCCTCAGTGCATCCAACAACAAACCACTTGCTTGAAATTCAAAACCCAAAATAATCATCTTTTTCTGAGTCTGTAGATCTGTACTTCAAAAGCAAATCTTTGTTCTTAGCTGTTCTGGACAGTTCTACCCAACTTTTCAAATGCATATCTGTGTAGGGCTCAGTTTTTCCACCTAAGTCCCCACTCTGTACAATAGGCTACTGGCTTAAAAATAAAGTCTATTTTTCTCTGGGGAAAATTCTAGCTCCCCTTTTAGCTTTCCAACTGCATATTGGCTTAAGGCTGAATTCCCTGATCTCTGTATCTGTAATAAGCAACATTCATCTCATCTACATACAACTTCTGGCAACTAAGTTCATGAACTCATCCTAAAAAAAGTGCTACATACCTCATTGCTGAGTATCACTACAGTTACCTTCGAAGTACTCCCATTGGGAAGCTATGCACTGACACCAGTGCCTACTCCACTCTTGAAAGCAATTTTGGAACTCTTTTTCCGGAATGGCCATCAGAGCTGTCACCATATTAAACTTGATGTCCCAAATGTCATCAAAATGTCTTCTGTTCAATATTTCCTTTATATTCTGATAAAGAAAAAAGTCATCAGAGGCCAGATCAGGTGAGTAGAAAAGGTGTTCCCATACAGTTGTTTGTTTACTAGCTAAAAACTCCCTCACAGGCATTTAAGCTTGTGGACTTTCTACTGTGCCACTGTGTGCAATGGTCATTCCGGAAAGAGTTCCAAAATTGCTTTCAAGGGTGGACTAGCTGCTGGCATCGGCGCATAGCTTCCCAAGGGGGGTACGAAGGCGGTTGTAGTGATATTCAGCAATGAGGTATGTAGCACTTAGAACAATAAGTTCACAAACTTAATTGTCAGTCCTTTTGTACCAGGCTACTCCAGATGCAGATCTTCAGCTACTGCAGGAAACAGCAATGAAAGCAACCACCCAAGAATCAAGTTTTACTTTCTAAGACTCTGTTCTTTCTCTTACAAAGTCCCACGCTTTCATGAATCTGAAGCCGTGCTACATAATTCTGCTTCTGATGCCAGCTGCAAAAATGGCTTGAGTTTGGTGCCTGATATCCTTCATCTAATAAAGGGGGTTGCCCCAATGGATATACCACTGTTGAGGGTTCTGGGACCCCAAACCAAACTGGATTCCATTTTGAGGGTGTACTGAGGAACGCATCTTAGCACCATAGGCCTCAGTAGCTGATGAAGGATTTACTGGATAAAGGGAGGTCTGTGGCCTCTGGTGAGAAAACTCTCGTGGCATAGTGGTTAAGTTCTGTGGCTGTTAAACACTGGTAAAGGCCAGTAGTGTGAATCGGCTAGGCACTCCACAGAAACTCTATGAGACAGTTGTACTCTGTTCTATGGGGTTGCTTTGAGTTAGAATCAACTCGATGGTAGTAGATTTAATTTTGATTCATAACCCCTAGTTAAAATCAGGTGCTCTTTTGGAGTACTAGAAAAAATAGTCATATTAACTTTGGTTGGAACCGTGATTTTACATTGTTCCTGAAAATTCTTATTTTGCCACAATGACATAAAAACTTCAGTGTACATTTTCTCATCCCACTTTCTTTAGTACAGATCAAATCTAACTGTGGTACGGTGTTATGATTTTAGGATCCATTCTCAAGCCTGGTGATATTACAAAAAAAAACTGTGTTTTAGACTTATTTTGGAGTCACACTTAAAATAAGACCAGTTCTTTAAAACACACCCTAGAGGACTATATTCTGTAATGCTCAAATTCTTTCCCATGGTACCAAAACCTAAAACTGCAGAACACCCATTAAAAGTGAAAATACTTGACTCAACCTTCACTGGTTAAGTATTACCAGAATCTATAGTCTATCCACTTTTCTACAAATAGGACTTATTTCTATACCACATCTGGGGCTATAGATACCTGTCCAAAATGAAAGTATTTGACCCAACCTTCACAGGCTAAACATTACTGATCCACTAACTGAACAAGACTCATTTCTGTAGTCACCAAGGGAGTCTTCTGCCCTACCAGGACACCAGTTACCATTCTCTCTCCTCATTGTGTAGATGAGCTCTGACCTCATGGGCCAAAATAAACCCCCGGAGAAACATTGCCAGGGTACTTGTGTTACTGGAAAATCCCAGGAGTTTGGCTACCTGCTGCTAAAAGCCAACTCACTGAGACAGGAGCTTTGGGGATGAGATTAAAGGTTTTATTTGCAAGCCAGTATTGCAAATGGACAAGGAGCTACTCTCATCCTCAAAGCCTGTCCAAATTGGTCGGGTAAAGTCTGAGTATTTAAAGGGAAAGACTATATGCAGACGTAGGGAACAATGTGGGCAGTTGGGGTATCTGGGGGTCGACTGAGTGGAAGTCAGCTTGGTGGACGCCAACTGGGCAGAGGAGGTCAAGTGGGTGAAGGTTGACTGGGTGGAGGTCTGCTTCACAATCTCACAGGGTCACTGACCATCAAGGAAAACAAAGTGGTGTTGGACTCATCTGGCCAGTAACCTAAAAGGACAATGCTAAAACACAAGTTACTTTTCCATCCTCCCAGCCTCCTACTTGAGTTTTTTATCACTGGCTTCATCAAGACAAAATAAGTCATTTATTGTCTCTAGTTCACCGAATCTACTTTCTATCTATGTTTTTCTCTGCTATTGATTTTGACTTTTATGGCTTTATGATCTGAGAAGATGCTTTGCAGTAATTCAACGGTATGGATTTTGTTGAGAATTGCATTATGTCCTAACACACGATTAATTCTGGAGAATGTTCCATGTACACTGGAGAAGAAGGTGTAGTTGTCCGCTGATGGGTAGAAAGTTCTGTATATATCAATGAGGTTTACTTGGTTAATTGTGGCAATAAGGTCTTCTGTATCTTTACTGAGCTTTTTTCTAGATGATCTGTCGAGTATCGAGAGCGGAGTGTTGAAGTCTCCCGCTGTTACTGTAGAGTAATCTAACTCTTTTGAATGTAGTCAGTATTTCTTCAATGTATTTAGGTGCTCTGATATGAGGTGCATAAATATTTAATATAATTAAGTCTTGCTTGTGTACTGAATCTTTCAGCAATAAGTAGTGTCCATCTTTGACCATGATGGTGGATTTGACATTAAAATTGATTTTCTCTGAGCTTAGAATTGCCACACCTGCTCTTCTTTATACATTGTTAGCTTGATATATATTCTTCCATCCTTTAATTTTCAGTTTGTTCCTGTCTTTAAGTCTCAAGTAAGTTTCTTCTAGGTAACACGTGGATGGGTCATGTGTTTTGATCCGAGATGTCACTCAACGTCTCTTTACTGGAGCATTCAGTCCATTCACATTCAATGTAATTATTGATAGGTATGTGTTCACTGCTGCCATTGTGATATGTTTGTTTTTGTGTTCATGTTTTCTCTGTTGTTCTTATTAGTCTGTTCTGGGACATTCTTTTTTGTGAGTTGATTTTCCACCTTTTTCAGAGCTGGTTTTGTAGTTGTTGAGATTCCTGTGTTAACATTTCTTGAAATGGTATGATACATCTTTGTTGTGCTTTACAGCTGCCCCTATGATCCCCCTTAATAAACTATATATAAACCCCATTTTAATTACTACCAGTCTATCGACTTCCTCTACATCTAGAAGGATTATAACTACTGTAGTACATCCCTGTTTCTAATACATTGGCATCATAGTTTTCATGATAATCACTGGATTGTTTCCTTCAGTATTAAAGCTGTGATTGAGTTTGGAGCCTTCCCTAACTGAGTAGAATTCTGGATGCTGTGTCATTCTAAAATATAAAGTTAGTGGTTTTGTTCTTCTAAGCCAAAGCCAAGAACTTCTTTCAGTATTTCTTATAGTTTGGGTTTGGTTTTTACAAAGTCTCTGAGTTTCTGTTTATCTGGGAATGTCTTAATTTCATTTTCATATTTGAAAGGTAATTTTGCAGGATATATAATTCTTGGTTGGAAGTTCTTCTCCTTCAAGGCTTTGACTGCATCATGCCACTGTCTCCATGCCAGCACGGTTTCTGCTGAGAAATCTGACAAAAGCTTTCCCTCTGAATGTTAGCTTTGCTTTGTCTTGCTGTCTTTAAGAGTTGCTGCTTATGTTTCATTTTGTTAAGCTTGATTATAATCCATCTTGGAGTCTTTCTTTTGAGATCTATATTGGGTGGTGTATGATAGGCGCTTGGGATATCTATATTCTCTTCATTCATTTCTGGGAAGTTTTCTGTTAGCAGCTCAGCAACAATACTCTGTGTTCTCAGGCGTCTCATCCTGTTCAGGGACTCTAATTAATCGAAGGTTGTTCCTCTTAATTGAGTCCCACATGCTTCTTAATGCTTCTTCATTTTTCTTGTTTCTTTGTTCTGATTTCTGCTCATAGACGCTGGCATCAATAGCTCTGTCTTCCAAGTCAGAAATTCTTTTTTCCATTCGTTCCATTCTGTTTTCTTGGCTTTGAATGGAAGTTTCTATGTCTTTGATTTTATTGTTGATCTGTTGGGTTTCAGAGTACTGGTCTTCCATCAGATCAAACAGCTTCTTAATTTTTCATTTCATTGTGCTGCATTTTGTATAAGGTCTAGAAGGGCTCTGTATATAATCCTTTTGTATTCACCTTCTGATGATTTCAGAAAGTTTCTCCATCCAGAAAACTCCTTGGTTGTTTTGTTTGTGAGCCTTCTGAAGCCATGAGTGATTTCTTGTTTGCCACAAGTGTCTGCTGCTTTTTGGGTTCATGTGAGTAAGTAAAGGCTGAAAGAGATACTGTGAAGATGGACCACAGATGGTTCTCCAGGCTGTCTTAAAATGTAAAATGAAAGGTATCTGACCACTTCCCAAGTCAGCCAGGTCTTCAGGTGTAGAGGTCCCTCTTCCCAACTGGTAAAGTAAGCACCTCTGTATCCAACCCCAGATGTTATGAACTAGTTCAAAGTACAGCAATGCTACTGCACTGTTGGCCTCTGCTGACAGGGCCCAGCCTTACACGACTCTGTGTAAACTACTGCTTTTCTGGTAGAAAAGCCCTCTGGCTCCCAGGCTAAGAATTAGGTCCAGCTGTGGCCACTGTATCTAAGGTGGCGCCACCCTTCACACGGTCAGCAGATAGAGGGGCTAAAAGTGCCGAGACACAGTGAGTCCTCAGCCTCTGTTCCCAGGCCCCCACCATAGGCAACACTGTGTAAACTACTGCTTTCCTGTCAGAGAAGCGCAGGCCTGTTTGCAGGTGCTGGCTCCCAGACTAAGCATTAGGTCCCGCTCAAATCTCTGTATCCAACATGGCATCCCACACATAGGCGCTGCTGGCTCTGTACAAACCACGCTGTGGCAGAGATAAAAAGACAGGCTCAAAGTGGCTAGATGAACAGAGTCCTAAGCCTGGCTCTCAAAATATGACAATTTCACCTGGCTATCCCACCAGCAGTGAGTCTGAAACTAGCCGCCAGGCACAAGCCTGCTCCGCCCGCTGGCCAAGACAGAGAAGAAAAAGTCAAAATGGTGTGTTTACCTCCAGTCCATGAGATCCAGGGCTAGCCAGGAGTGGGAATCAGCAAAAGAGAGGAGATTTTTCATTCAGTGGTATGAAATCCAAATTATCAGCCCTGTGCTGTGTCCTGGGGCTCACTAGGTGACCAGAAGGCTCTGTTTGATTATCAGTTCAGGTTTACAGAGGGATATAAGGAGACGTGTGCTTAGTCTGCCATCTTGACTCCGCCCCTAGTTCACTGAATCTATAGTGGAGCCTACAGAGGGCCGCACCCTAGTGTCACCGCCTGGGGCTTGTGCGTTGTGGAGGTCACATCTTTCCTTTTTTGTTAAGGGTGATCTGAAACAATGTGTCTTGGGTCCCCTTAGTTTTGAGCACCCGTGACATGGAGGCTGTTTCAGCCTCCTGTTTCACTAGTGGCAAAAGCAGTCAGCTCCTGTCCTCTGGAGGTGATCTCAGGTGTCTGGCAGCACTAATCCCAATTCCAGTGGTTCCGGGATCCTGCTCAATGTGACTTCTCAATAAAGACACACTAAGGTGAGGAGGGCGGAAGGGCATCTACTGCAAGTACGAAGGCAAAGAGCAAGGAGTGTACACTTCAAATAAATCTCCCCAGCAGAAGAAAGGCAGAACTTTTTTATGCCATCTCTCACAAGGAAATACAAAGGAACCTTATGGACTGCATGACTTATCAAGGCAGGCAGGCACAGTAAGACAAATTGCATTTTTTTTCTTCAGCACATTGGCTAATAAACTGGGTTTGACCAGCTTGAGCCCCACCCGGTGCTGTGTGGAAGACAGATAGGAGACAGTAGGTTCAGCCTGTTCTGAGTGTCTTCCAACTGAGCCACACCCAGTGCTATCACTTAAAGTCTTTTTTGATAAGGACTAAGCTTAGCAGTTCCTGGAAACCCTAGTGGCAGAGTAGTTAAATGCCGCAGCTGCCAACCAGAAGGTCAGCAGTTCAAATCAGCCAGGTGCTCCTTGGAAACTCTATGAGGTAGTTCTACTCTCTCCTACGGGGTCACTCTGAGGCAAAACCTACTCAAGAGAAGTGGGTTTTAAGCTGTTCCTGCTTATGTTGGTTATCAAGCACACTGACCATAACTGTGGCCTCTAAAACTAATAACCAGTGACCATTCCGTCACTCATAACTCCTGGTGACATCGTGTATGTCAGAGCAGAACTGTTCTCCCCAGGCTTTAGATACTGGGAGGCCTTTCTTCTAAGACATCTATAGCTGCACTAACACATCTCCAGTCTTTTCTGGTGGTAGCTTAATGTGTTAATCATTTGTATCACCCACAGCCTTCTTCCAAATATTAACCAATACAGACTAAATTAGTGAGCTGAGAACTAGGAGTCATGGTCTTTGGGGAAATCTAGTTCAATTGTTATAACATAGTTTATAAAGGAAAACGTTGTATATCCTTCTTTGGTGAATAGTGTCTGGAGTCTTGAAAGCTTGTGAGTAGCCGTCTACCCATACATCCCATTTGCATCAAAGGAGAATGAAGAAACCAAAGTCATAAAAGAAAAATTGCCACAAAGGACTAACAGCCAACAACTGCCACAACCGCCACCAGACTGAGTCAACATAAGTAAGCAATGCTTGGCTACCATCCCACACTGCTCCGAAAGGGATTACAGTAAAGCATTCCAAACAGACTCAGAGAAAACCGTAGAACAAAATTCTATCTCACAGAAAAAGACCAGAATTACTGGTCTGACAGGGACTGCAGAAACCCTGAGAGCATGGCTCTCCCTTCTGAGTGAGTACTCAAACCACTCCTGAGGTTCACATTTTAGTGAAAGATGAGACAAGCCCATAAAACAAACTGAGCCTCAATGGGCACGCCACCCCAAAGGTAAGGAGAAGGCAGGAGGCAACAGGAAAGCTGGGAACAGGGAACTCAGTGGTGAAAAGGAGAGAGTGTTATGTGTTGTCATGCGGTTAACAATGAATGCTGCAAAACAATATATATGTGTATTAATTGTTTAATGAGAAATTAATTTGCTCTGTAAACTTTCATGTAAAGTACTTTTTTTTTTAATTGAAGCAAAAAACTGTGACTCTCCAGTGCCCTTTTTCCCCTCCACCCAGGCCAGCCATAATGAGCTCAGTGACCTTACTCTCATCCTTCTTTCCAAATGTGAGTATTTTGTAAGAATACCCACCAGTTTGGTAACAATTTCATTAAACCACAGACCTTATTCAGGAAAAGAATGATTTCCTATCGCTTTACCACCACTGTGCTGAAGTTCCTCAGCCTTCCTTCTTCCCCAGGGATACACATTAAAAAATAAAAATAAAAAGATAACTAGAGTACTAATCAGTAAATGAATTTCCTTCTGATGTATTTAAGTCACTGAACAAATGTTTGTAAACTACCTCTACTTCTTAGAAAAAAATGTACATATACTATATAAAATACTATTTCAGATAAGGCTGCTAATTTTAGCTTCTGCCGTCTTTCTGCAGATCCTGAGTAACAATGACAGCTAAGTTACTTTTTCTCAGCCCAGAGTAACGTGCCCGGCTCCCTTTTTAATGACAACAATCTTTCTGTTGCCAAACACTTCACATCTTAAGTAATGGCTGGAATCTTGGCTGTAGTCATAAGATAAGCTTTTTCTCATAGCTTTTCACAATGGATTTTCATCAACTCCTTTATAAAGGAAATTAATATTTGTACTTAACTTCAAGCTCTTGTATTTGAAATTGGACACACCACTGGCATACTCAGGCATGGTATTTATAAAAGAAAAAAATTTGGCTTAGAGGTATTCTCCCCTCCCCTTATTTATCTCTACCAGGAAAGAGAAGGAAAATCTACTTGACATTAATGAAAAATCAACAGTAGCTAAAAGGCAGAGTGTCTCAAAAGTGAAGACAGTGTATTTCTTTAAGTAAAATGTACTAACTTACCAAATACGGTTCCTTTTTTTTTTTTTTTTAACCTTCTAACATTTTTCAGCAGCATCTGAAATCCAAACAATATGGCAATAAGGGAGTTTGATGTATAACAGAATATACATAGCCAAATAATAAAGACCACATATTGGTTCTGTAGAGTGAGTGGTACTCTCTTTGCTCAGGGTGTACTATGGAACAGGAGGTGTGATTTAATAAAAGCAAGAGGTTTCTTAAACTTAGCAAAAAACTCTTTTTAGGCAGCTCCTGTCGGCTCACTTTTTTTCCTGAACACGAGTTGAAATTTTGCATAACCTGAGAGTAAAGATTTCGGAGGCCAGGACTTGGGAATTACCAAACTCCAAACTTGTGGAGAAGTGTCTTTTCCTGATCCTGGATTCCTGCATGCTGGCTTCCCTCATGTCTCCTTCCTTCAATGTTTGGCAAAGACCACCACATTTAATTTGCCCATATTTTACAGTCTCAAATAGGAGAAAATGTTTTAAACTAAATGAGACAATTGCTAATTCAAAGGCAACATCTGTAAGAAACATGATTGCAAACTAAGAAAGCAAATTGTCTATCGGGAGAGTGATTCATAAATATTTCTGGCTGGGGCTCACACAGATGGAGTCATGTACACGTGCTATTTTCTCCCATTAGGATTCTTGCCTAACACACATTAAGTGATTGCAGACATGAGCGAGTGTGCATTGTGATCCGGAGCAAATGTAATGAATTTTGTGCTCAAAGCATCATTCAATCTCTTTCCACGATAGTTCCTGCTCTGGCTCCTTCTACTTCAGTAGGGACTTGGGAGGGTTCTTGACCGAAATGTTTGTGCACATGCAAATACTTTGACTTCCCTTCTGGCAGGAATCTCAATCCTCACGGGATTTAGTGAAAAGAAAATCCTGTGTCTACTTCCCAGCAGCTCTGAAGAAAAGGCCATCAGTCTTGTTTGGGCCTAACTCGGTGTGAGAATTAGTGTCTGGTGTGAAGACACCACGTGGACAGAATTTCAGAGTATTAGAATCGGGATCTTAGGGCTCACAGTCCATACCTCTCATCATACAGGAACTGAGACTCAAAAGGGTCAAAATGACTTGCCAAGTATTTCATAACTACTCAATGGTGAAACCAGGACTGGAACTCAGTTCTCTCAGTTCCAAGCTCAGCAAGATACTTTTACACATTCTTAAGCACAAAATATTTTTTTATTCATTCATTAATTTATAAATAGATATTTATTCTAATCCTGCCTTAGGACAAGCAGTGTTCTAAATGATAGAAAAATAACAGGGAACAAGACACACAAAGTCTTTTACCTCAGCAAGCTTATCTCGTGGGAGAGATGATCAGAAAAACAAATAAGTGCATAATATTATGTCAAAAAATCACTAACCCACTGCTGTTAAGTCTATTCTAACTTACAGCGACTCTATAGACAGAGCTGAACTGACCCATAGAATTTTCAAGCAGTGCCTGGTGGATTGAAACCACTAACCTTCTGGTTAGCAGCCACAGCACTTAACCACTATGCCACCAGGGTTTCCAATATTATTTCTGGTAATGGCAAATGCTGCAGAGAAAATAAGCAAAGATCAAGGGTTAGAGAGCAATGAGGGCTGGCTATTTAAAGGAAGGTAATGAAGGACACGCTCTTTGGAGTGGTAGTTAGGCAGAGTATGAGGGAAGTAAGGTTGCAATCTATACAAATAGCCAGCGGGAGAACATTCCAGGCAGACAGAACAGTGTGTACCAAGTACAGGAAGCTGAAATGAGCTTAGTCTGCTTATGTGTGTCTGGAAGGAAATAAGCAAAAGAGAACACTAGGACACGAGGTCAGAGAAGCCACTACAGGGCTTGTGACAGGGGAACAACTTAATGTCAAGTTTTTAAAAGATTATTCTGGCTGTTACGTGGAGAGAAGTGAGAGGAAGGGGATGAGGGAGTCCCGTAATAAGGTGTCCTTCTCTAGCAGAATTTAAGGCCCTTGAAGGCAGGGATTTATGTCTGGCTCGTATGTCACTGTATCTCCAGCACCCAGAACAGTGCCTGGCACACACTAATTGCCCTACAGATGTTCACTAAATGAATAGTAGTTTGAGAAGTATAGCCAAGACAGAGATGATAGTGGCTTGCTAGAGTAACCGCAGTAAAGATCGTGAGATGTTGTTGGATTTGGGAGGTGTTTTGAAAGTGGAAGTGAAATAACAATATTCAGAATTGATTGTGGATGTAAGCTCATTGCTATCAAGTTGATTCCAACTCACGGCATCCCTATAGGTCAGAATAGAACTGCCACATAGAGTTTCTAAGGGGTATCTGGTAGACTATAACTGCTGACCTTTTGATCAGCAGCCATAGCACTAAACCACTACACCACTAGGTTTCCCAAATCTCGATATAGTAAAGAAGAACTCATGAATGATTTCTTGGTTTGGGGCCTAAGCATCTGGACAACTGTAATGGTGAATTCTTAGATGGAACAGATTTTTGTGGAGAAAATCAAGATTTCTGTCTTGATTACATTTTGTTTGAGATGCATATTGGTCTTTCAAAAAGAAATATTGGGTAAGCAGCTTAACCGAAGTCTCTGGAGCTCAGAGTAGAAATTAAGGTGAGAGACACAAAGGGATAGAGTTACACGGAACAGCCCAAGAATAAGTGTAGGTGAAGACATCCAAGGAGTCCTAGGGCATTCCACCTATAACAGAGATGAGTGTAGGAAAGACCAGCAAAGATTTTTTGCCTAACTGAAAGTAACACAGGCAAAGAAGCCCCAAAAGAGGAAATTCAGGAGTGTGGTATTGTAAAAGCTGAGGGATAACAGAGCATTTCAAAAGGGAGGCTTGATGAACTATGTCAAATTACTTCGGAAAGGTCAAGATGAAGACTGAGAACAGACCCTAGTATTTGGCAATGAGATCGTCAATGACACTGACAAGTGTAGTTTCAGTGATGGGAACAAAACCCTCACTGCAGAGAGCTCGAGAAGAAACGAGAGAAAAGAAAGTGAAGACAATAAAAATAGGACTCTTTTTGGCCCTTTTGCTATCGAGGAAGTAAAGAAATGGGCAAGAAGCAGGGACAGCACTAGGGTGTCAGAGGAGTGTTGTGTGTTTTTTTCAGCCACAGGCATGCATGCAAGTATGCTGCTAAGTATTGAAATTTATCTTCCAAAAAAATGTGTTGAAATCCTAACTTGTATTTGTGGATGTGGATTCCTATTGGAAAAAGGATTTTTTGTTATGTTAATGAGGCCACATCTGTATAGGCTGTGTGTCCAATGATATTTGCAATCTAAAAACAGCACATGAGGCACAGACAGAAGCAAGAACAAATGAGGTAAAGACAGATCCCCTTGGAGACCACCAAGCAACCCCGTAACATGGGAATTACAGGAGATAAAGATCTGCCCCCAGAACTCACAGAGGAAGAGCTTTTCCCCAGAGGAGATGCCCAGAATTCAGACTTCTAGCCTCAGGAGCTGTGAAAAAATAAATTTGTGTTCTTTAAAACAACCCAGTTATGGCATTTCTGTTAACTGCAGCGCTAGCAAACTAAGACAGAAGTGCTGTGAGGCAAAGAACACAACTCAGCCTGTGTCTTTGGTTCAGGGAAGAAAACCTGTGGAATTTCCTGAGCAACTAAGTTTTCCTGTTTTCCATAATATCCAGGCAACACTAAAAATGTGTGTAAATGAGTGCAGGCTGCAAAAACCACAACTGGTCAACTAGTCAGCTAATGTCAGGAAGAGAAGGGGAAATGATTAGCTCAAACATGCATCTTCAATTATTGAATCTGTTGTAGCTGTGCAAGGGGGGCCCAGTAATGACTATTCAGTGAAGCCAATAAAAGACATTGAATATGGAAGTCCTGGAGCTTCCTAAGTGGCAGGAGTGTGGCCCGTTACTACGGACTATGAAAGCCTCACAATAGGATCTCTCTCAGGTCCCATACTGTGTATCTTTTTGTTTATATCCTTTCCACTTATGATAAGTACATAACTCTAAGTACCAAGAAAATATTTTAATTATCCTGAAATCCAAATTTCTGGGTCCATGGACTTATGGTAACCCACCCAGGCCTTTTGCCCTTGAACCTTGAAAAAACTGGTCCTTAAAAGTCACCCTTGATATTACATGTACTTTATGCTTTAATATATATATGAAGCATTCCTACTGGTTTCTTTTAGAGAGGAGACGAGAGGGTGGAGAAGAGGGGACAGGTGTTGGATGAGGAGAAATGCCAGCCAAGTGCCATCGAGTCGGATCCAATGAGGAGAAATAAAGAGTAGAAAAGAAGAATGTACTGTCACAGGGTGAGGACAGCAGACAGAGTTTCATAGAGAGGGGGTTCCTTAGGGCTTTATATGGCAAATTGTCTTGAATTGTAAACTTTCACTTAATCATGAATTTTTTTTTTTATAGTCACCTTTGAGTCGTACAATGGTCTAAATAAACTAGTAAGGCCATTTTGCCTTGAGCATTGCACTCTTCTGACAAACTGAGTCATTTTCAAGAGATTACAAAGGTCAGATAGCGAGCTATGCTTAGGACAAATCAGTAATTATTTTAATTGTTCTTTAAGGCAATGCTGTAAGAAAATACTTCCTGACCATAAACTTGTTTATGAGATTTGTTTTGACCCTTTTTAACACGGCAATGCTGGTAAGATTTGGCATAAGAGTGTTTCCAGGTTTTCTCATCTTTGGAACATTCTTGACTTCCTAGTTGAGATATTACCCCAATTAGTAAATCACATATTGAATAAACTTCAGTCAACTTCCATTATTGGCTTAATAGTATATAGATATTCTTTCTAACTTCTGTGAGCCTTTCCAAAGAGTTAATGAACCCACAGGGGCAACGACAGGCAACAAGTCTGAAGGAGTGGGTCTCTCTAACTCGTGAATTCTGACCAAGCTCTGGATGGCTGAGGGACAGAGAAGGGCTGCACAGGCACTTCTGGAGTGTGAGATAGAGTAGCACTTGGGTGGTTGGTTATCAGGATGTAAAAACAGTGCAGTGAGGACTGGATTCATTTCAGGGCAGGAATTAAGTTTGTGCTGATCCTTACCACACAGTTAGCTTAAAAGATTGGGTTCTGCTATTTAGTGCTGCTATAATGGAAATATCACAGGTGCCTATCTTTAACCAGCAATTTTATTTTCTCTGATTAGGAGGCTAGAAATCCAAATGCAGAACACACCAGCTGTTGTGGAAGGCTTTCTCTTTCCGTCAGCCCTGGAAAAAGTCCTTCCCTCTTTCTGGCTTTTGGTCTTTGGTGATCTCCACTAACTTAGCGTCTATCTTCCCTCATCTGAGCTTTCTTGCATTCTTGCTTAACCTTTTCTTCTAGATCTCAAAAGAGATTGGTTTAAAACATATTCTATACTTATACTGCCTCATTAAGGTAACAAAATACATCCCCAGATGATGTTATAACCATAGGTACAGGGGTTAGGATTTACAACATATTTAGAGGCGCACAATGAATCCCTAACAGGTGGATTTGCCTACTGAGTCCTTTGTTTATTAGTATATAAGCTGAAAGGAAAGTCTGAGAGAAATGGGAAAATTATACAAAAGAGAAATAGGGAAATCACGAAAGAAAAGTCTGGGTTGAACAAGAAAATGGCATCCAATATACGAACAGAGGGCTTAGCTTTGGAAAAGAGCAGGCACAGTTAGTTTGGAAGGGAGGAAAGGCAGAGCACACTAGGAAAGCTATGATTTGGTGGCTGGAAAGGAATACCTATTTTTCCAACAGCAAAATAGCAAGAGAGTTAATCAGCTGAGAATAAGGAAAAGGGAAGAGAGTCCAAGGTTTAAATAAATGAAGGAAGGTGAGGACTGCTGTGGGAGATGAATTCTCAACAAAATACTCTTTGCAGCAACAGCATAAAGTGGAATAGCATCAGAGAATATTCAGCACACTCACCAATTAGTCAAAATATGAGAGACACTCTAGGGAGCTATGTATAGGGAGTTAAAGAGGAAGGAGCAATTTCAGTTAGGATAGAGGTGCAGAAAGAGGAGACAGGAGATGTTTTAAACAATTTTCACCTGCTTCAAAACTTTAAACGAGAACATATGGACGGCATAGACCAGTGTTTCTTTCTGTAAAAATACAAACATTAAAAACATAAATAAAACATTTTTTTCCTGAATACAGGATGAAAACATTTTGCACCTAAATAGCATTTTATTGTTTCATTTGAGTAACTCAGAATGAAATAATCTGAACCAGCAACCACACAATTTGAGATCCATGCGTACTGTGACATTTAACTGCATTATAATCTTGCACAAAATAGGGTGTTAATAACTTGTTAAGATGAATAATGATAATTATAATAACAGAATTTTGTGTTCCTTATAGGGTCAAGCTTGCAGTGAAATAGGAGCTCTCTTAACCCATGCTCTCATGACCACAGCTAGGGTTAGTTTTTTGAATGAGCTGAACTCAGTGAGAAAGACAAAAGTGTTGTTACTTCGCAGTGTTCACATCCATTGTGGTCTCCTCTCCCTGAGAAACTGCATAGTCAAGACCTTACCACACATATGAGAGAGTCAGGCCTAGGTGTGATAAAAGCACGAGAGCCCAACTGACTTGCAGAAGTGGGCCTGAGTTAGAAAAACTAGCCTATTCATAATCATATAATAGGATGCTAAAATTTTGGCCTTTGGAATCCTAGCTACACAGTGTGTAATTGCTGCTGTTGTTGACTGCTGTTGTTGACAGCCCCCAACACACAGAAGCCCTAAGCACGACAGGATTGAAAATTTGTCTTCCACAGGGTTTTCATTAACTGATTTTTGGGAACAGATTTCCAGGCTTTTCTTCCTAGTCTGTCTTAACGACACAATTTAATGAATATTTAGTGTTTAATATAATCATTTAAAGTAATGTTATTCACTTTCCCTGAGCTAAGCTACAAAATAGGAATAATAACATCTCTACCCCGAAAGTTTTTCTTTTCTTATTGTGATTGAGAGAAAGAATACAATCCAAATCAATTTTGCATGCCTGCCTATCTGCAGCTCCTTCTGCCCTCTCCTTACCCTGTGACAGCACACTTTTCCTTTTCACTCCATACTCATAGTATTCTCTTAATAAGCTCGTGTCCCCTCCTCTCCACCATCTTCTCTCCCATCTGGAGATCAGTAGGACAGCATACTATAAATGTATAGAACCATAAAGTGCACACACCATATGGTCCCATTGTATCCCCAAGTCCAGTCCATCTTTGTCCGAAGAGTTGACCTCAGGAGTGTTTTCTGGTCAGGGGCAGCAGCAGGTCTATGGGCCATGCTCCCAGGGGATTCTCCAGGCCTTTGGATCATCCTCTGCGGTCTTTTAGTAGAGTTCTCAAGTTGCACTCCTCTTTTTCTTTTGTGGCTACAGGGACTCTACGTTGTGTGCCCCACCACGGCTGTCTTTGGTGATGGCTGGGCACCATCTGGTTCTTCTGGTTATGTGTTGATACAGTCTCCGATTCACACGGGTCCTTCTGTCTCCTGAGTTCTTTTTTCCTCCTGCCTCAGTCACCACCTGTTCCAGATGAGTTGGGACCATTTGGTGTACCTCAGGTGGCAGCTTGCCAGCTTTTAAGACCCCAGATGCCACTCACCAATACGTCTACCTGAAAAGTTTTGAAGACCATAAGGCTTGTAAGGCAATTAGCATGCAAGGTAGGGGCTAGGGAGTGGGTCTCAGTTAATACTCAGAACAACCCTGTGAGGTAGACTCTGTCATTACCGTTTCTGTTTTATAGAAAAACAAATGGAAGCATAGAGAGTTTGAGTGAACTACTCAAGGTCACTCAGCTAGACACAGATCTTTGCTCCGAATGTCAATGGGCAGAAAAGAGGAAGACATAACAACAGTGATGTCAGGCCAAGGTCAGCATTAGTATCTCACCAGGCTGTTATGGATGATATGTTTATATAACGATGGACATCAGACAGGCTAGAGCCCAGAAGCCTGGAAAGACTGGAAGAATCGTGAAGGGGAAGTGTTAGCCTCAGTACAGAGAGTGAAGTTTTCAAGAAGAGTATGTATACATGTGCAGGTAATGCTTCAACTACAGAATAATGAGGGATTAGGGCTCCCGTTTATCACCTTGAATCCTAAATTGAGTTCATGGGAAAAATGACTGGATACATAAAGATCTGCATAAGTTTGGCAGTTGTAGCTGGTTCTCCAGTTTCAGCAAATACGAAGTGTGGCTTAACTTACATTTCATGACATGTTGATGACAACTGTAATGACAGTGTTTGATTGATTGATTGACTGATAATAACAGTGATGACAATGGCTAAGGCAATGATTTGATGATTTTGATAATAACATGATTGTGAAGATGACAATAATGATGAAATGATGCTGTGGCTGAGGCTCAGATCTGGTGGTTGGGGCAATGCAAACAAATTGAAAGAAGGAAGTGGAGAATAAATGCACCTATGAGGATCCAAAAACCACAAAGAAATCACAGCAAAGGCGGCTGCCATTCATTCTAACCCCATCCCCCAAAACAAACCCACTGCCTTCGAGTTCATTCTGACTTATAGAGATCCCACATCCATTCCAAGACACTATCAGTTTAGTTTCTGAGGCCTTCCCCATCATCAAGAGTTTTTCTATTTTCTTTTCACAGATCAGTACTTGACGATGGTTACAGGAGTAGGAGATTCTTTGCTGATTTATCCTGACAGGACCCCCAAAATTTTGCACTTTGTGGCTTTTTTTTCCCCAAACCTGTGAGTGCCTGCATCCTTTTGCATAATCCTTATCTTGTCTTCTTAAACTCGGCAGTAGCCTGAGGCTGTGGAATTGTGATTAAACAGCTTTTACCATGATTCTTTTTTCTCTAAAGGTTATTTCTTTAATTGCTCGATACACGGCCAGCAATCCTAGGAGCAGGTTCTACCTGGTTTCCCTCATACTGCCACATAGGTGTTAGCATTCTTTCTCACTTACGTACAAAAAGGATAGGAAAATAGCAGTCAGTCAAACTAGACAGCTTTGTCCAGTTCAGATTCATGCACTTGCTCTTCCTCTCTTTCTCTCACCTTAGGGAGAACTCCCTTCCAGGGAGAACTCACCAAAAAATCGCCATCCTATTTCTGTACTTATCTTCCTGTTCCTTGTGGGGCAAACCAGCTCTGGGCAGTCAGCACCAAAACTCGGGACAGCTCCTTTCCCTGGGGCTTTCCAGCCAGGTTCACAGTTTTGGTTTTACAGCAGGGCTGACACTGGTGCCTGAGAGGTTCTCCAATCTCTCATGTTCACTGTGACTTTTCATACCAGAGTTTGGCAGAATTGTTAAGTTTATCTTCTGTAATAGTTTCAAAGATCTCAAAATGGTAGGTAAATGGAGTCACGAGACACTCACAAGAAGCATATTTGACCACAGTCCTCGTAAGTCAGCATTCATAGATCAAAGGCTCTTTACTTCCTTTTGACAATCTGAAGTCTCAGATGGATGTTCCCATACACTTAGAATCACAGAGGGGAGGTAAGGATCCAACCTTGACTCTGTTGCATTTACCAGAATATATCACTTCCCACAAGTCCTCAGCATGTTCTCTGGATGCTTTCTACCAAATCTCAAGAGGACAGACTGTTCCAGCATTGTTATGCCAGATCTTGGAAGCTTGAATTGGTGATACTAGGTTTTACTGGACCATACATAAGGACATGCCCCATGTTATAGGGGCTTTAGACAGTCTCTGGGATCCCCATCCAACTTCCTTTGTACTCTGTGGTCATCCACAAAGAACTGAGTTGAAATATAGTTCAGGGGCCAGGATTGTTGCATTTTGAGGAATCGGTGTTCCCTGGAAAACTTAGGGAACCAGCTGACTCTCTTCAGTGTAGCCTCAAAATGTAAGCTGAGAACTTTAGTTTCTCCAGCTTTGACACTGAGCTTTGAGTTGTTCAAGGGCGGTCATTAGATTCTTCAACTTAGTTGCTCTGGCTCACAGGAAATTTGTGACCCATCTTAATGGAATTCCAAGTGTATGTTTTCCCCTTTGTTACCAGAGCAATAAAACACTTGAAATTCTTTTCAGATTTCTCATGTTGGGGTGGGGCATTTCTTTGTCTACATATATTTTAGGTGAATGTGAACATAACCCCAGCTGGTATGGGCTTCTTTGCTAAAGAAATCTCTAACTACAAAGAATTTTCTTAGATTCAATATGTTCAGTCAAGACTATGACAGAAAGTGCTAAGTGGACACATTGACACTTGCCCTCAAGTAATGGGTGACTCAGAGTATTTTTTGAGTAATTCAGAGACTTAGAAGTCAAGTACATCATCTCAAGGGTGTTAAATGAATTTGTAGATGTAAATTACAAGCTCTAGGACTCATGGCCATCAGTGTTAAGTCCAGCTATGAGAGTAGACTATCTTTAGCCACCTCTAGGTTGGGGTGGGAATTAAGGACAATCAACTTTTGGACCTCTAAAGAAACCTCTGGACCTGGATTATCTTAGTCAATATAAATCTTGATTTAGAAAGAATTGTTTGTGGTGGATCAGGCATTTGGAGGTACCTTTCCCTTTCACCTATAAGCATCTTGTGAACAGGGCCTTGTCTCAGTTGTTCACTGTTGGATCAATGGATCTTAGAACATGCTTGGTCCATAACGAACACTCATTAGTTGACTGGTCAGTGTGGCAGTCCGGAACACAGTTCAAGGGCTCAGTAAGCTTGACAGATACGGCTGCAGAGGACTTTAGGCTTCAAGAGAGCCAGATAAGACATGTTTCTGAGGACATTGCCTATGCATTAAAATCAGGCAGGAAGCTTTTTAAAAACAAGATTCAGAGGATTCTCCCCTAATGGCTCTGATTCCCTATATCTCCTAGAGAGGGATTTAGAACTTCTTATTAAGCACCTTCTGTGGTAAATCTAGAGTAGCTGATAGCTGGAGAAATAGGGTTCTAGTAACTCCCTAGGTGTGACTGAACTGGTCTCTGTTATTAGGTGTTATTAGAACCATGGGCATGATTGAATAGATTTCCCTGAGAAAAAGAAACAGGGTACTCCCTTGGATAGGGAGAGTACCATACATTTCTGGACATGCCAGTCTCAAGGAGGTTATCTGAATGGTGGATGTGATAGGGCCTTATTCCATCTTGGGTCACAAAGGAAAATTCCTCTAGAATTTCAGTAGTCCATAATCATATAAGTTCTCTAGCTTCATAGCTATGTACTTCCTGTAGTAATGATAGCCTGGCCTGGATTCCGTTACATCAAATCCAATTAAGTGAGTCGGATGTCTCACCAAGCACTCACAAGATGCTATTGTCACTCCAGGGCGCGTACAATTCCACCAATAAACTCTCACATTTCTCTTCAATAGGAGAGCAGAAGTGAAGCTTGTTGTAGAAAATGACAGGAAGCAGCCTGTTAGCCACAGAGATTCCAATGAATAGAGAAGGAGAATTCCAGGAACTTTTACTGAAGCTCTATCTCTTTGTTGGACAAGATATAACTATTCATATACGCATTTATGTAGTGAAAAATCATGAGTGTATTACGAAGGAGAGACTCTCCAGCACAATGTGACCCTAGATTTTCACTCAAGAAACCTTTTAACGATCCTGGAAAGAATTCCCAAGAAATTTCTCCTGCAGAAATTGTGCTAAATATTGTAGCATTTTCCATTTACCCAATGATAACCCTTAGTTATGTCACAAGTACTTGAGGGGACACTGGTATTTTCTGAAGCTCTTACAACTCACTAGGTTCAGACATGAAGCTTCCTGAGACCTCAGGTCTAGAAAGGAAAGAAAAAAGAACTAACAAAAGTATCTTCTGTTGAAGCATACCTGCTTGCAAGGTAACTGTTGACCCTGGCAGCTAAACATTTGTTTTCCAATCATTGGGGCCTTCAGGTAGTACAGTCAGTTAACACACTTGGCTGCTAACTGAAAGGTTAGAGGTTTGCAGCCATCCAGTGGCACTTGGAAAGAAAGGGCTGGTAACCGACTTCTGAAAAATCAGGCATCAAAAACCCTATGGAGTAAGTTCTACCTGATACAAACAGGATCTCTGAGTCAAAACTGACTCAGTGCAAGTGGTTTGGTATGTAGCTAATAATTGATAAGCGACACTCCACTAGACTTGTACTCCATTTAAAGTTCCTACAAGCCCCAGAAAGAGTAGTGCCATGGAACTGGAGTTCAGTAATAAAATCAATGTTTAAGTTTAATTTCTTATTAGTTCATAAGATACCATTCAGCTTCTAAAACCTGATGAGGACCCCAAATTTCCTGAAATACACAAATATATCAAGGACATACCAGTCAACTACTGATACATAATAAATGCCACAAAATCTCAATGACATACTACGATAAATACTTATTAGCTCATGCATTACAGGTTGGCTAGAAGTTAGCTAATCCAGACTAAGCTGGCTGGATGGTTCTGATCTCTCAACCTCCTCCTGAGACTAGCAAACTAGACCGAGTATATTCTTCTCCCAGATATGGCAGAAGTACAAGAGATCAAGTAGATGCACACACAAAATCACCTAAGGCCTAGGCTCAGAACTGTTCACTAGACTTTTCCTTTATTCTATTGGCCAAAACAAGTCTCATTACCAAGTCCAAAGTCACAGGATGGTGAGATAAACTGCAACCCTTTAACAAGAGGAACTGGTTGGTCATATGACAAAGAAGATGAGTAACAGCAAGATTAGTGTGAACAAGATAAGCAACAAATGTACCAAATGGTCAAAGCATAACAGGTCCTCAGCACAGAAGTGAAGGTGGCCAGGACCCTGCTGTTCTGGATCAGACTGCTTCTACAAAGTATACTCCCTGTCTATAATACCTGGTCTTATTAACATTTATTCCAGAGCAAGCAAATGAAATACAGAATCAAATCTTCCATGGTCAATATACACCTTCTGAAACAGCTCCACAAAAATGAAGCTGGTGTCTACCCTATGCCTTACATATTATTATTTATTTAACCTATTATAGCATTAGTACTTGTTACTAAATAAAATCTTCAAAATATATATCATTTATTATCTGAGCCCAGTGAGAAGCTTACTAGTTATTTTACAATAATTACTGGAGGATGAATAAACAACTTCTCTTAATTTTTGCTAAGCTTTAATAATTTGACTTTCTGGGTGTGAAGAATGGGAACTTCAACATTTCTCATCGTACACTTTCAAATCCATTAAATTCTCAGTAGGCTTGGCTGTAACTTTAGAAATAATTCTGACTATCAGGTAAGAAAAACTGGGTCTATCAGTTGGCTTCTAAAAATTACTATAAAATTAAAAGGGACTCAGTGAATTCTTAGCAATTTAACTATGTCCTTGCATTTTCAACATGTGTAAGCCTATTCAAATTGTCACTCGTTAGTAATGGTGAAAATATTTTGTCACATTATAGAGGAATTAAAACAATATTTGGCCATTTCTTTGATTTTTGGATCGTATTTTGAAGATTGCCCTGTGTCTTGACAAGCTTTCTTTCGTATTTTTCTCTTTATGTATCTACTCAGAGTGTTTTATCTCAGAGTGTTTCAACAAGTGCAGCTCTGCAGCTGTCCTCAGTTAATACCTTCTGGTTAAATCAGTGCGCACCCTGCAAACTAAAACCTGGCTTATGTGTTCATTTTTAAAGTTAGCAAGTATATGCACAGCTTTAAGGTTTGTATTTTCCCCCCGCAGTCATCAAACCAGGAAGTTTCAAGGAGATTAAACAAGTCATTGCGCTGGGAAATGTGGGCAAATTTTTTCCAACATAAAAACACTATTATGAAAAAGTAAGAGATAGGTAGAGCCAATACAGTGCTATATACAGAATCACTATGCCTTTGCTCTGCAACAAAGATCTGAAAAACTAGAACAATTTTTTTTCAGAAATCAGTACTGGAACCCTAAGCAACAAATGAAGAAATAAAGAGCTTGATCAAGCACCAAATGGAATAAAAAACTGACAAATAGCCACAAAATATAGTAAGGAATGCAGACAGAGCTACGGGAAGGCAACTTCACAGAGCTCACACCAGGAGACGGAGCTCCTGGTGATCGGGCTACATACCTGCCCAGCCCCATCCTTCTTCCCTGTGCAGGACCTATGGCGCTGTCCAATGGGCCACAGTCACAAAACCAGCGAGACACCAGTTTAATCCTGCCTAGATTCGCTACCTTGGGCCTCAGCCATCAAGGACTACAGACAGGGAATTCCGACAGGCAAGTTTATGGCGTTCCCAACAGGGGACAGAGCACTCAGTAACCAGCAATCCCTCTATGGACCTTCATAGCTCTCAAACAGGCCACGGCAACTTGGGTAGACAGACATCAGATCATTGCCATCGGGATCCACCATGCTGCCAGCAGCCAGCCCCTTCAGTGTCACTGTTTTGTTTGTTTATACTTTGTTGTTTGTTTTGTTTTTGTGGTTTTTGCTGTTGGTTTTTTCTCTCTCCCGTATTTTCTTTCCGCCCAGCTAGCCTCGTCTGTTATGCCTTACCCTTCTTCACAGGCTATGATATTTTTATTTGTTTGCTTTGTTCTTTTTGCTTGTTTGTTTCTTCTCTGTCTCTCTTCCTTTCTCCCACCCACCAACCCTGCTCAGTGCCACTGCTCTTCTCAAGGGGTCATGTGCACCACTCAGCTGGAGAGTCCCTGCACATGGCCTCCCTAGTCTGCGCTACCGTCACTGACCACCACCTCCAGTACCGTTTTATTTTTGTTCTTCTTCCATTTTTGTCTTTTCTTTTTGTTGTTGTTTCTTTCCTCTCTCCCTTTTCTCCATTTTCCTCTCCTGCGCACCTAGGCCTGTACACCACCTCCTCATCGGGTGGGCAGTACTGTACCACTCAACTGGAGAGCCACTAACAGACAACCCCCCAAGTCTGTACCACCCTCATAGGCTGATTCCCTCAGCACCATATTTTTTTCTTTATGTTTCCCCTTCCTCTTTTTCCTCCTCTCTCTTATTCATGCCTTGTGCTCCCTCCACTCCTTGCTGATAGAAAATGTTGTGTCACCTACCATGAGAGACATAGTTGCGACCACCCCAATTCCGCCTTGCCCCAGCAGCTTGCTTCTCTGCCACCGTATACATTTGTTGTTCCTGGTTTGTTGTTTCTTCATTTTGCTTGTTTATTGTTTGGCTGGTTTCTTCCCTTTCTCCTTTTTCCTTTGATTCTCCCACTCTCCTAGCACCCTGCACTGTCCACACCCCTTCTCCACAGGTCAAGCTACATGACTTGGCAAGAGATCCACTGGCAGCATGCCACCTCACCAGGTCTGCCCTACCGGCACCCACCGAATTCCACCAGGCCGCTCATATTTTTTACTTTTGGTTTCCCTCTCTTTCTCTCTCTCTCACTTTTTGTTTTCATTCCTCAATATTCTATTTTCTTCTTCCATCCACCCACTTAGTTCTGCAGGTCGCATCCTCCTGTCTTCAGTGTTCACCAAGTGCTGCATGTTACAAATGGCAATGACATAATCCCCCAAAGCCTGTCCTGCACTGAGCCAAGGCCTTACCCCGTCAGCTCCAGTTTGTGCCACAAACTACATGGGCCTACCTCTTCACCCCAGCTTGACCAGCCCTGCCGCATCACAGCTGAATGACAGGACATGTCTAAATGGAGAAGGAGATGAGAAGTATTGTGCCCACAGGCAAACAAGGAACAAAACATGCCCAGCCATCCTGTCCCAAACTAAGTAAAAGAAGTAGGACAAAACAATCAAATTGACAATCAATAGCTTAAAAAATAATTCCTGAAAGTCCTGGAGACACTAGACAACATCAAAACACATATATATATAGTTAATATATATAATATAAATATTAAAAAGGACAGGATGCCTCTGGAAAGTAACCAAAATAAAATACCACATGACCTTCCAGTGGAAGAAAATACACTGAAAATACCTGATAGGGAATTTTAAACCCTTATACTCAAGATTCTCCAACAGATAGGGAAAATACAGACAAAACCAGGGGAAAAAATAGATAAGATCATGAAAAATACAGACAAAATGGGAAAAGACAGAAAAAATGGAAGAATTCAGGAAAATAATACAATAATAAAATATCAAAATAAATTAACAATTAGAAATTATACAAAAACAACAATTAAAAATCCAAAAGATAAACAATACGGTTTCACAAATGAAAAGGGCAGTAGAAGATTTTTAAAGAAAATCTGAGACAACATAAAATATTATAAGCAAAACAGAAGAAAAACCTTGGCTACCACTTTGAGATAAAAACAGATAAAAGAATGAAAAAAGAAAAGGAAGAAATTCTGAGAACAATGTGGGTTTGTATGTGTTCAAAATTCCAGAACACAGACAGAAATGAGAAAACAAAAACAGGATAATTGAAGACTTGCTGACTGAAAACTTCCCTAAATTTGTGAAAGATGAAAGCCAATCATCCAAGAAGCTAAATGAACCCATATAGGACAGACTTCAAAAGAAAATCACCAAGATATATCATAATCACACTTGCTAAAATCAAAGACAAAGGAAGAATCCTAAGAATATCTCATGAAAAATGAAAAATTACACACAAAAGAGAAACCTTAAAAGTAACATCTGAATATTCAGCAGAAACCATGCAGGTAAGAACATAATGAAATCACATATACAATATCTGGAAAGAAAATAACTGTCAAGCAAGTAAATATTCTTACATGCTTCAAAACTCTCACTCAAACATGATGGTGAAATTAAGACTTTTCCAGATAAACAGAAATTAATGGAATACATAAAAACCAAACCAAACTTTGAAGAATTATTCATGGGAGTCCTTCCTTTAGAGAACCAACAACATCAGACAACAACCTAAATGCAGGACACAGGACTGCATCAGTCAGATACCATTCTAGATAATAAACACTCGAACATAAAATAAAACTAAGAGATTTACAACAAGGAACCAGAGACATAAATCTGTAAATCACAACAGTGTCAGAACAATACAAGGGGGAATAAATGATGTAGGCATAGAACTTTCAAATGGAGAGGATGTCAGTGTGTTATCAAATAAGAAAAGACTGGTTTGGACTCAGGAAGATGAGGATACCTTTTAAGGTAAACACAATGTTAACAAACTGATTGTCTTAATCACCTGGTGCTGCTATAACACAAATACCACATGTGGATGGCTTTGACAAAGAGAAATTTAGTCTCACAGTCAAGTAGGCAAGAAGTTTGAATTCAGGATGCTGGCTCCAGCAGAAGGCTATCTATCTCTCTCTTTTGGCTCATCAGTCTTCCCTTGGTCTGACAGGATTTCAGCACAGGAACCTGAGTCCAAAGGATGTGCTCTGCTCCTAGCACAGATTTCTTGGTGGTATGTCCCTCTGCTCATTTCTCTCTTTTATATCTGAAAAGAAATTGGCCTAAGACACTATCTAATCTTGTATATCTCATAGTTATAACTGCCACTAATTTATCTTATTTCATCATAGTGACAAGATTTACAAGATACAGGGAAATCACATAAAATGGTGGACACAGTACTAGAACTCATGGCTCAGCTAAACTGACCAATATTTTTAGGGGACATTTACTTATCAAAATAAAGATGAAAAACAAAGTTTCATTAAACACAAAATTTACAAAAACAAAAGAAACAAGAAAAATACACAAATAAAAGGCATTCAGTACTGTAGAGTAAGAAGAACAAAGAAAGCATCAGCATCATAAAAATAGTACTAGAATATGACACCAATAAACTCATATCTATCAGTAATCACACTAAAGGTAAATCGCTCAAATGCACCATAAAGAAGCATAGAGTAACAGAATGGATTAAATGGAAAAAAAAAAAAGGTGAAGGGGAGAGAAAAACAACTCACTCATATGTTGTCTACAACAGACATACATTAGAAACAAAAAAATAAATATATTAAAAATTAAAAGATGGGAAAAAATATACCAAGCAAACTAAAGCCTGAAATTCAGTGCAGTTGAGTTGATTCTGAATCATAGTGAACCTATATGACAGAGTAGAGCTGTCCCATAGAGTTTCCAAGGCTCACCTGGTAGAATTGAACTGAGGACACGATCTCAATGCCACTGCTCCACACACCATGCTGGCTACAGCTGATTTTCAGTGGAACAGTTACGGCCACTCCCATGTACTTTTGGATCTACTCTCATTTTCCTGTTGCTCAGCCCAATTTCTCAACTTTCCCTCTGATGTTCAGGGATCCTATGTACAACACAGGTTGTAAATAAGACTTCCTCTGATCCTGATGCCCTGTTCTCCTCTATGAAGTCTAGCTTTTCAGATTATTTGCATGTCATACAAACTGAAAAGACATAGTGAAAGGATACAACCCTGATGCACACCTTTCCTAACTTTAACCTGTGCAATGTCCCCTTGTTCTATTCAAATGACTGCCTCTTGATCTATTTACAGATTCCTTGTGAGCACAGTTAAGAAATTCCCTTCTCTGCCATGTTATCCATAATTTGTTACGATCCGCATAGTTGAATCCCTTTGCATAGTCAATAAAACATAGGAAAACATCTTTCTGGTATTCTCTGCACTCAGCCAAGATCTATCTGACATAAGCAATGGCGTGTTTAGTTTCACATCCTCTTCTGAACTGGCTTGAATTTCTGGCAGTTCTCTCTCGATGTATATTGCTGCTGCCACTTTTGAATGATCCTTAAAATAATTCAAAATTTTACTTGCAGGTGATATAAATGATATTGTTCAACAAATATCGACCTTCCATTGTATCACCTTTCTTGGGAATAGACTTAAATATGGATCTCTTCTGGTTGGATGGCCGGGTAGCTATCCTCCAAACTTATTCACGTAGATAAGTGAGCACTTCTGGCACTGAATCTGTTCATAAAAACATCTCAATTGATATTTCTTCAGTTCTTGAAACTTGTTTTTCAACCAATGCCTTCAGTACAGCTTTGATTTCTTCCTTCAGGACTGTAGGCTTCTGATCTTGTGCTACCTCTTGAAATTCTTTTTGCTATGATGACTTCATGTATTCCTTTCGTCTTCTTTTGACACTTCCTGCATCATTTAATATTTTGTCTATAGAATTCCTCACTATTGCAACTCAGTACTTGAATTTTTCTTCAGTGTTTTCAGTTTGAGAAATACAAAGTGTATTCTCCCCTTTGGGTTTTCTGCCTCCAACTCTTTCCACACATCATTATAATACTTTGTCTTCTCAAGTCACCCTTTGTTCTTTTACTTCATCATTTTCTCCTTTTGCTTTAGCTATTGATCGTTCAAGAGTAGGTTTCAGAGTCTCTCCTGACTGCCGATTTCCTCTTTTCTTTCTTTCTTGCCTTTCTAATGACCTCTTGCTTTCTTTATGTACGGTATCTTTGATGTCATTCCATGACTCCTCTGGTCTTAGGTTATCAGTGTTCAGTGCATCAAATCTATTCTTGAGATGGCTGACAAACTCTGTTGGGATACACTCAAGTTCATATTTTGGCTTTCATAGACTTGTTCTAACTTCCTCCAGTTTCAGTTTGAACTGACATATGAGCAGTCGATCGTCTCCGCTGCAGTCAGCACCTGGTCTTATTCTGACAGCTGATGTAGCTTTTCCATTGTCTCTCTGCACAGATATAGTCACTTTTGTTCCTGTGTATTCCATCTGGTTAGGTCCATGAGAATAGTTGTACGTATCAGTGAAAAAAAGGTATTTAAAATGAAGAAGTCATTGCTCTTGCAAAATTCTATTGTGTGATCTGTGGGCATTGTTTCTATCACCAAGGTCATGTTTTTCAATTACTGCTCCTTCTTATCTGTTTCCAACTTTTGCTTTCCAATCACCAGTAATTATCAATGCATCCTGATTTCACGTTTCATCAATTTTCACTGCAGAGACTGGTAAAAATCTTTAATTTCTTCATCTTTGTCCTTAGTGGCTGATGTGTTTATTTGAGTAATAGTCATATTAACTGGCCTTCCCTGTAGCTATATGGATCACTGACAGCATTGTACTTCAGGATAGATCTTAAAATATTCTCCTTAATGTTGGATGTAGCACTGCTCCTCTTCAAGTTGTCATTCAGGAATGATAGTAGACCATATAATTATCTGATTCAAAACAGCCAGCGCCAGACCATTTCCACTCACTAATGCCTAGAATATTGATGTTTATGCATTCTATTTCATTTTTGATGATTTCCAATTTTCCTAGATTCCTACTTCACACATTCCACGATCTGATTATTAATGGATCTTTACAGCTGTTTCTTCTCATTTTCAGTCATACTACATCAGCAAATGAAGGTTCTGAAAGCTTCACTCCACTCAGGTCAATAAGGTCCACTCTGCTTTCAGAAGGCAGCTTTTTCCCAGTCATCTTTTGAGTGTCTTCAAATGTGGGTGGGCTCATCTGTTGGCACTGTATCAGTGGTCTGCTGCTATTTGTAATGTTTTCGCTGGCTAACTTTCAGAAGTAAACTTCTGGGTCCTTCTTTCTAGTGTGTCTTAGTCTGGAAACTCAGCTGAAACCTGTCCTCCATGGATCACACTGCCAGTAACTGAATACCAGTGCCTTAACTTTCAGTGTCACAGCAATGTACAAGCCTCGCAGTGTGACACACTGACTGAAAAATTGAGGAATTTCAATTTCATGATCTGTACTTTCCCAATGAGAACGGCCCCAATATTGAAGATTCCCTAGATGTGTTCAGCCCTACCTTACTCATAGATCTTGGCTTCTCTTGTGACTAGCAACCAAGTATGTTTTATTGCGTAGTTGCCATAAACTCATAATAAATCGCCTTACATGTGTTGTGCCTCTTACCCTAACTAACTTCCTTTCCCTTTCATTCTTACTTTCCAGAACTAAAGCACCAAAGCATTGCCTTGGTTTCAGATTTCCAGAATTTTTACATCCCAGAATTTGACACCCACTAAAGTTTAGTTTCTTCAATATTCAGTGTCCCAAACTCTTAGTGTGATATTTAAACCATTTCATTACGTTGTCATCAGCATTTGAAAAAATAATGAGAGAAGCAAAATATCAGAATGCATCACATGTGCTGTTACTGTTGTTATGTGCCGTCCAGCCAATTCTGACTCACAGTGAAATGCTAGCAAGTCCTGCTCTGTCCTCACAGTCACTCCTATGTTCTCAACCAGTGTTACAGCCTCTGTGGCTTGGGTCAGATACACCTTAGTCCTCAAAGAGACATCTTTGTTTTGAAACACTTTTAAAGAAGTCCTTTGCAACAGATTTGCCCAATGCAATACATCATTTGATTTCTTGACTGTTGTTTCTGTGAGCATTGATTATGGATCCAAAAATCAGTTGGCTTCCTGGACAACAACAAAGAGAACTTCGACAAGGAAGTCACCAAATCAATACCGTTTACAATATCCCCCAAGAAGACAAAAAACTTATGAACAAGTCTAACCGTATATAGTAAAGACCTATACAAAAAAAAGAACTGATTTTTGTGTTATATTATATCCTGGTACTTTTCTGAAATTCTGAAATGTTGGTTCTAGTAGGTTTTTATTTGTTTGTTTGTTTGTTTGTTTGTTGTTGTTGTTTTGGTGGATTCTTTGGTGTTTTTACGTGTAAGATCATGTCATCTGTGAATAGAGATACTTGTACTCTTTCCTTACCAATTTGGATGCCCAATAAAGGGAAAGAAATAGAAATAAATATTTTTCTTGCCTTACTGCTCTGGCTCAGATCTCCAGCACAATGTGGAATAAGTGTAATGATAAAAACCATCCTTGTCTGATTCCTGTTCTCAGTGGGAATGCTATCAGACTCTCCACTTAGGATGATATTGACTATTGGTTTGTATAAAGGCCCTTTATTATGTTAACAAATTTTCCTTCTATTTCTATTTTTCTAAGAGTTTTTATCATGAATGGGTGTTGGACTTCTTCAAATACCTTTCTACATTAATTGATAAGATCATATGTTTCTTATCTTTTGTGCTGTTCATGTGATTGATTATATTGTTTTTCTAATGTTGAACCATCCCTGCATCCCTGGTAAGAATCACACTTATCCACGATGAACTATTTTTTGATATGTTATTGAATTCTATTAGCTACAATTTTGTTCATAGATTAGACAGTTGATAGAAATTTGGTTAGGTGAAGGGAGTGACAGCACACAGTAGAGAGCAAATCAGCATAACTGGACTACACCATAAACTGAAAAATTTTCTAAACTCAACCCAACATTTCAAAGGATGGAATAGCAAGGACATGGGTCTGGGGACCAGGTTTTCAGGGGATGCTGAGGTCAATTGCCATAACTAGTCTTCGCTAAGAGTTTTCTGTAAGCCATATTGGTGAGTGGCATCTGGGGGTCTTAAAAGCTGGCAAGCTGTCATACGAGGAACACTAAATTATTCCAAACTATCTGGAACAGATGATGACCAAGAACATCAAAGACATAAGGAAAAATAAGCCCAGGATACAGAAATATCCATATGAATGGAAGACTGTGTCAGCATGAGATCAGAAGAACCAGACGGTGCCTGACTAACACCAAAGGCAGTCATGACGAGAGACCTTATGTACAGTTCCTGAGGCAACACAAGAAACAGAGATGTGCAGTTCAAGAACTCTGCTAAAAGACCAGACCTGATGGTCTGAAAGCCTGGAAGATCCCCTGGGAACATGACCCCTGGACTTTCCGCTGCCCCAGACCTGAAACTAGTACTCAGGTCAATACTTCGGCCTAAGAATGGACTGGACTCAGAGACACAGTGTCAGCATGTAGTGCACATACTTCATGATTTTATACTTTTATGGAAGGCTGTCCTACTGATTTCTTTCGAGATGGGAGGGGAGAGGGTGGAGAGGAGGGGATAGCTGTTCGTTAAGAGGACACTAAAAGTAAAGAGTGAAAAGGAGGAGTGTTCTGTCACAGAGGGAGGAGAGCAGATGCAGTTGCAGATAAGCAGGCACGCAAAATTGATTTCGATTGTATACTTTCACTTAATCACAATGAAAAAAAATTAAGTGAAAAACAAACAAAAAAAATGCCAACAAATGAGAAGAAAAAATAATTCAAAAGACTTACTACATTGGGAAAAACTGCTGTAAAAGACCTCTTTAAAGTGTGGAAAAGTAAAGATGTCACCTTGAAGACTAAGGTGCACCTGACCTAAGCTACAGTATTTTCCATTGCAGGTGCATACAAAAGCTGGACGATGAATAAGGAAGACAGAAGAAAAACTGAACCCTTAGAATCATGGTGTTGGAGGAGAATATTGCTTATACCGTGGACTTCCAAAAGAACGCACAGATCTGTTCTGGAAAAAGTGTAACTGGAGTGCTCCTCAGAAGCCACGGTGGCAAGACTATGTCTTACATACCTTGGACGTGTCGTCAGGAAGGATCAATCCCTGGAAAAGGACATCGTGCTTGGTACAGTAGAGGGTCATCGGAAGAAAGAAGACCTTCAACAATATGTATTGACACAGCGGCTACAACAATAAACTTAAGCCTAGCAACAATTGTGGACACGGCACAGAACCAGGCAGTATTTTTTTCAGTCATTCATAGAGTCACTGTGAGTTAGAACTAACTCGAAAAGCCCATAACAAAAGAAGTAGTTCAAATCTTTATATCTCTACTTCCGGGCTATGTGGTGTCTGTGGAAGTTACTTTGCCTTGAAAAACTGTTAAAAAACTAGAGATAACATATGATTTCTTTCAAATACGTCTTTCAAATCTCTTATCAGGTATATCAGAGCCCTGGTGGCACAGTGGTTAAGAGCAGAAGCTGCTAAGCAAAATGTTATCCACCAGGTGCTCCTTGGAAACCATTGGGGCAGTTCTACTCTGTTCTATAGGATGCTATGAATCAGAATCAACTCAGTGGCAGTGATTTTTTTTTAGACATATTGCTATATAGTTTACAATACTGCTAAAAATAGTTTTTTTATTAATTAATATAATTAAATTAGTAAGCAAAAAACTTACTAAAGCTTGTGAGGTCTAACAATTTATAAGTGTTTTGTTTTAGTCTCTTTAAAGAATCGTATCTACTAATGACACTTTTGTTCATTACTTTCCAATCCTAATGCTTTAAAAAAAAGATCTGAACTTCACTTTCTGTGTTGACTGCAGTCTCCACTAGAAGGCCGAAAAGCAGCATAAAACTAGACACACTTATATCTTATTTCTAATCTTGAAGGGGAAGTTTTCAATGTTTCATCATTATGTTTGATGTCTGCCATAGGATTCTTTTTTGGTAATACTTTGTCAGATTAATGAATTTACTTACAAGTGGAGTTTGTTAAGAGTTTTCTTTCATTTTTTCCCATGAGACATGGATAAGTTTTATCAAACAATATTTCAGCATCACTGAAATAATAATTTTTTTTAATCTGCTCATGTGGAGAATAGTGTTGATTTTTCTTTTTTTTTTTTTTAGAAAATGTATTCCTAAAATAAACATGACTTGTGTATAATATTTCGAATCGACGGCACTTGGCTGGGTATAACGTATTATTCTTTCTTATAAATTGCTGAATTGGCTTTACTAACTTTTTGTTTAAGGTTACTGCGTCTGTGTTCCTGAACGAGATTTGCCTGAAATTTTCCTTTCTTGTATTTTTCACATCATGTTTTTGACACCAAATTAACACTAAACCCACGGCCCTAGAGTTGATTCTGAGTGGTAGCGACCCTACAGGATAGACTAGATCTGTTCCAAGCAGTTTCCAAGGTGCAGCTCATGGATTCAAACTGCTCATCTTCTGGTTAGCACTTAGTTCTTGACCACTGCTCCGCCAGGTCCCCTAGGTAACACTAGCTTTGTTAAATGAGATGGAAATGCTCCTTTTATTACTCTGCTGTGGGATAGTTTCTATAAAAGTGAATATTTTTTTCTCAAATGTTTGGTTGAACTCCACAGTAAAGCCATTTACGCTTTAAAAAAAAAATTGCCATCCAGTCGGTTTTGACTCATAATGAACCTACAGGACAGAACAGAATGGCCCCATATGGTGTTCAAGGAGTGGGTGGTAGATTTGAACTGCCAGCCTTCTGGTTAGCAACCAAACACTTGACCACTGCACTGCTAGAGCTTCAAAACAATTTAGGCCTGAGTTTTCTCTGTGAAAAGATCTTTACTACGTATTCAGTTTATTTCAAGTTTTGATGACTTTTCATACGTGTTCTTTCTTTGCTGCAGCAGTTTTTGATGAGCTACATTTTTCTAAGAATTTTTCCAATTCACCTAAGTGTTCAAAATTACTGCCATAAAATAATCGAAACTGTCAATGCATTGCCTTTTTCATGCCAAAATTACAATCTCTTTTTCGTGTCTCATAAGTCCCTGGGTAGTGCAAAGCATCAGCATTCAGGGAACTAGCCTAATGGTCAATGGTTAGAACTCAACAAACAGAACTCCAAAAGAAAGCCCTGGCAAACTGCTGCCGTGAAGACGGTAGTCACAAAAACTCTATGGAGCAGCTGTACTCTGTAACACATGGGTTCCCCACGAGTCTGGATTGATTTGCCTGTGACAAGATCTGGTGTTTTCATGCCTAATATTGTTGACTTGAGGTGATTTTTTTTTTCTTAATCTCACCAAAGATTTGACAATTTTATTGGTCTTTCCGAAGAACCAACTTCTGGCTCTATCTTCTCTATTCTATGCTCGTTTTCTATTGCATCCATTCTTTTTCCTTATCTGCATTATTTCCTTTCTTCCAGGGTCTTTAGGCTCGCTTTTCTGTTCTTTTCCAATCCTTTTAAGATGGCTCTATGGTGCATTAATTTCCAATTTGTTTTTAATTTAGCATAGTCATTTAAAGGTAAAGTTTTTAATGTATTATCTGCCTCCCATAACTTTCAGTTATACTATTTTCACTATAATTCCTTATAAATGTTTTCCAATTTTGCTATACTTTCTTCTGATGCCACAGTGGTTTAAAGCTCAGTTGCTACTCAAAAGATAGGCAGTTCAAAGCTACCAGCTGACCCTTGGAAACGCTGTGGCAGAGTTCTGCTCTCTCTTGTGGGATTACTGTGAGCTGAAATTGACTCAACAGCAACGAGTTTGCTTTTTGGTTTACCGAGAAACGTTTCTTCATTTCCAGCTACATGGAATTTAATTATCCTTTGGTTATTGATCTTTAGTTGCATTCTGCTCAAAGAATGATACAGATTTTGAAAACTGTTGGAGTTCTTTATTCTTTTTAATATATTTCATTGTAATTTCAGAACAATTTTGCGATCTATATAATTTTGCCATAGAACACCCAAAGCTTTCTCTGCTGTTCTATCCTACACCACTCCTCCCCACCCCCTACACCTTCTCCCTCCACCCCCCATGACAACATGCTTCACTTTTTGTTGGAACTTTCTGTGACCTTTTGACTGAGGTCTGCCCCCCAACCCCACCTGATCATCTCTGGCAAAGAGCCTCTGAGACAACCCCTTGAAAATGTTTAAAGGGTTTGTTTGTCACCAGCCTCACTCTATGTCTTGAAGAGTCCCATTCAGTCTTTTTCTGGAGAACTGGCCCCACTGCTGGATGTGGTTCAGGGTTAGAGCTCAGGGCGGGGGTGGGGAGGGCTCCCAGGGGGCCTCTGTTCAGAAGGACCATCTAAGCTGACAATTCTCTTCTCTTAGCATGTTGAAGATACTGTTTCACTGGCTTCTGGATTTTTGGTCACTATAAGAAGCCAACTGTCAACCATTCTTTTGTAGGAGGTTAATTTATTCTTTGCGGATGCTTTTAAAATATTTCCATGGTGTTGTGTAGTTACAGGCTAATATGTTTGGGTGAGGTTTTTTTTGTTTTTGTGTTTTAAATATCTACTTTGTATTCCTTGCAGGTTATGTACAAAAGGGTTCCTGTGTTTCGATAATTCTGGAGCATTCTCAGCCATCATGCCTTAGAATATTTCCTGTTCTCTTTATTATCTTCCTATTAAATACAAATTTACTTATGTCAGCTATTTCACTCTCTTCTTCATGTCTCTTAATCTCTTTTTCATCCTGTCCGTTTACTTGTGTGTCTGAGAAGAGAAAGCAGCAATCATAGTTTGCCTTAAATGAACCAGCAAAAATGCTGAGGATAAAGTGCTCTTAGCCGACTTTCAGGAAGGATATTTTCAGTACACTCTCCACTTGGGTTTGATTTCCAGTCTTATCACTATGAAGAAGTAAAGAACTAAGTTCAGTAAATGAATTTCTGTTTTCATCTATCTACATCTTAGCCTGATAGTTCCTTCCTTTACGGTCAGCTCGTTAACACTTTCCACGTTGTTATTAGTTTCCGTGTTGTTCTTTGTTATTCGTCAACTGCTGAGTCATACCTCTATAGATCACAGCAAGACTAGACTGTTGGGATCCACATGGCTTTCAATGCCTGATTTTCACGATTAGATTATCAGGTGTTTCTTCCTAGTCTGTCTTGAGACTTTAAAGCACTTTTAGACAGTGTTTTTAGTGGGAGAGTTTGTCTCAATAACTGGCACCCATACAACCAGAAATGGAAGATGATGTTGTTCATATAAGTTGTCTGGTACAGACTGCTGTTGTTGTGTGCTGTTGAGTCGATCCCAACTCCCAACAACCCTATCAAAGAGAGTAAAACTGCCCTACGGGGCTTCAGCAGGTCTCCCCTCCTACAGAGCCGCTGGTGTCTTGAAGCACAGACCCTTCAGTTGGCAGTTGAGAGCTTTAACCGTTGCACCGTCAGGGCTTCTACGTTGTAGACCAGATGTTCTTCATAAACAGTAGATTTTATTATCTTAGCTTTTCTCCTAGCCAACCTAACTTGCCTCTCTGTTAATCCTTTAGTCCACAACAATGTTACACAACTAAAAACAAAATATGGAAAATTTAAAGTCAGATTATACAGTAGGGAACTAATTCTTCATTGGTTTTTCTATTAATATAATGCTAAAGCTAAATTCTGAATTCTAGTAATTTGAACCAAAAAAGTAAAAGCCAAAGCCAAATACCATCGAGTCAGACCCGACATGGTCATACATGTGTTCCAAGGCTCTCTAATAATATGACAGGAAAAAAGAAGCTGCTGTCTTCATTTTGTGTTCTGAAACAATAATTTGATCATGCATAATGTAGTGAAGAGTTGAGAAAAAGAACAAAAATAAAAACAGGAACCAAATTTTACAACAAACTTTGCCCTACCCCAGAATGAAAGGCCAATTTTTCCTCATAAATCATAAATATCAATGGGCTGATATGAGCTGTCTTCCACGGTTGCTGTATTTGGTAAGTGTTGCTGCCACTGTCTGCAGGAAGGGGAAAGACTTCCGACACTGTAATTTCAGAACTTCTAAACCAGACAGGGTCACTTTAGGTATAACACACAAGAAAGTCATCATAATTCTAGATCTTAATGGTAAAGTTAAACATGCCTACAGGCCAATATCTCATTACTGTTATGTCTTGACAAGTTTTCACTGACAGAACTAATTAAATGGAAAATGACATTTTCCACATTTATCTCATTGATAAAATATCAACTATGACTAGCTTTTGAGCTGCCAGAATAACAGCCACATTAAACACTTCTCAAGGGAAAATGTCAAAGAGATGCTCAAACTGTCACCTAACACTTGTCTGCTCTCAGATGTGAGATATGATTCCAAGGACAGCAGTACTTCAATAAGGACACATCTGCAAAACAGTCAATCCTAGTGGAATAGTTGTTGGTATGGCTTCTGAAGCATTTTCTTGTTTTGGACCAGATAATTTACGTAGGTCAAAGTTACTGGGACCTTAAACTACCGCACAGATCTGAACTGCAAAGTAGTCATTAGCCATCCTATGGAAGGATACAAAAATTTAAGTGTACTTAGGTATTTTCTCTCAAGCAAAGTGATCATAAGGAAAATGGAGCTTGGAGTCACTTACGATGCAATACCGTCTCCACCAAGGGATAAGCAGTACAAGAAGAAGTAGGGCAGCCAGGAGGCAGTTTGGGGTCAATAGAAAGTATGCAGACCCCAGGAGGAACTGGTATCTGGGACTGATAGGAATCAAAGGAATGAAGGAAGAAGGCTGCAAACACTTGGCGGGCATATAGGAGAACTCTATGCTCAACTATAAAAATACAAAAAAAATGGACCAGGACATCCTGCGCAATGCAAAACCCGTTATACAGGGACGGATACTGCTGACCAAACAGGACATTAATGCTAGTCACTGAGAGAAAAGCAGGCACAATCACCTTACACTTCTGTGACATAGATGTAAGACAATTGCTGAATTTGCTGACTTGGGGATCTGCTCCAGACCTTAAGCCTTCAGTGTGTCAATGGCTGGGATATTTGAATCACAAGTCATAACAGCTCATAATTAAACTTAGTTCCCGAGCCAAAATAGGAATCCCTGTACAGACCAAGCAGTACTATATTTTAGCAGAGGCAGGGGGAGAAATGAATGGATTTTTTTCCTTCTTTACCTACAAATTGAAGGCCAGATCTAGAAGCAGAAAACATTCCCTAAAGCATAACCTCCAATCCACACCTCCTTTCCTCTTTAGTCCCTAGCCCTGTGCACTACTGAGCCAGCTGTACTGGAAAGCTGTTCAGTTTAACAGGACAAACAGGAGCTCAGTGACTACTATGTGCAGTGCAGGTGCCAGGAGAGAGACGATGGGTAAGACATGACCCTTACCGTGAAGAGTAAAAGCCCTTTATAATGAGGCCATAAAGGCTCTGAGAAAATCTCATGTGATTACTTTTACAAGTTCTTAAAATATTTGTGTCTACATGACTCTAAACTAAATGACCTCTCTTTCCTGGTATTTCTATCTTTTGCTCTGGTAGATCACTGGACACTAGGCAGAGACTCCATAAACATACATCGAATGAAAATCTGCCACTTATTTTGCTCACGTCTTTGTTATTGTTATCATTATAAATTACCAACATTTATTACCCCAAAGTTCTGTAGGTCAGAAGTCTGAGCATAGCTGGACCCAGAAGGGTCCTCTGTTGAGGGTTAGTAACCCAGAAATTGCAGTGTTATCTGGTATAAACTCTTCTCTGGAGGCTCTAGGAAGATTCCACTGGCACATAGAATTCAGTGCCTTGTAGTGGTAGGACTGAAGTCCCTGTTTTCTTGACCATCTGCCTTTCTTCATCTTCAAGCCAATAACACCAGCACGGTGAATCTCTGATTTCCCATCTGCTGCCAGCTGGAGAAACAGCTCTGCTTTTAAAGACTCACATAATTAGATTAGGCCCACTGGACAATTCAAGATAATTTCCCTATTTTCAAAGCAGCTAATTAGTAACCTTAATTACATCTACAAAGTCCATTTTTCCCATGTAATATAGTCACAGGAATAACACCAGGTGGCCAAAATCTGCCTACTACACTCATGTGATTACAAGTGGTATAAATGTGTCTCAGTTACAAGCTAACAAGCTGCCATCTAAGAAGCATCAACTGGTTTCAAAGGACCTGGAGCAAAAGACAATCAAAGGTGTAAGAAAAAATACGAGCCCAAGAGATAGAACGGTCCACATAAACCCAACATTGTATCAACATGAGAGTGGATGAACTAGAGGGTGCCTGTCCACCACCAATGACTGCTTTTACAGGGAACTCAATGGAGTCCCTGAAGTAGAGGGAGAAATGTGGGATGCGGAACTCAAACTCCAGTAAAAAAGATTCAACTCAGGGGTCTGAGAAACTGGAGGGTCCTGTGGTGACAGCGAGGGAGACTGTCTTTGCTCAGGTTGTCTCTGGCCAGGTGCAGGATGTCTGCATAAAACTGACTCAGCAGTATAACATACTCTGTTTATGCCCAGCTTGGCCTTGAGGGCTCAAATATGGCAGCCAGCCACCTTTGTGTAAAACTGGTATATAAGGTCACTGCACCATGAGGCGCAGTCTTGTGCCCACTGCCTTCAGCCACTTGCTGCTGCGTGAGATGCTGTGCTGCCTTGCTGTGCCTTTGCACCAACAAACCTTCTATGAGCACTCCCTCCAAGCCTCTCATTACTTAGATGCCCAAATTCTGAGTCTGCATCCCTGGTCTCAAGTACCTGTGTTTTGACAGTCCCCAGAACACATGACCTCCAGACTCTCTGCTAGCCCACAACTGAAGCCATTCCAGACGGCAGCTCCTCAAAGACTCAACTGCTCTATAAGACATAAAATGATACTAGCGAAGAGTAAACTTTTTGGCTTAAGCAGATACAAGGGACTAACTGGCCAGCTCCTGTCTGGAGGTGAAATAACAAGACAGAAGGGGACAGAAATTAGCTCAATGGACATAGGAAATACAGGGTAGAGGAGAGACGTGTTGTCACAGTGTGAGGAGAGCACCTAGGGTCACATAACAAAGTGTAAGTTTTTGTATAAGAAGCCAAGCCAAAGCCAAGTGCCGTCGAGTCGGGTCCGACTCATAACGTTCACTTAAAACACAACAAAAAGAAAAAAAAACTGCCCCCAATAATCTAAGTCAAAAGGGGATTTGTTGACTAATTGAGAAGTAAAAGAGTGGCACTGTCTTCATCATCGATGGAGAAATGCCTGAGGATATCACCAGCGCTCAGTCTCCACCATTCTCTTCCATCTTTCAAGTCTTCTCTTCTCTTGTGCAGCCTTATTCTTTCCTACTGTGGATTGATGTTTTTCGGCTTCAATATTGTGTACTCCCAGATTAGTGATTCACTAAAAACCTAAGGAGTTGTCTAGTCCAGTGTCCAGAGTCCCTCTCTCTGGATTTTGAATTTTAAGCAGTGTTACCGAAAATAGGAAAATGGTTGGTGATCATCCCTTCTAGCACCATAGTGATTCATTTCTGCTACTGAGACTCACCATCCAAACACCATCAGGTGTCCATTGATGGAGGACACTTGCCTCAAAGATGTCTGGAATTTTTCTCTGTCCTTCACTCAAGGCAGCCAGTGACTAACTGATAGAATGGTACGAAAAAAGTCCAGTTCCTTTTTCTCAAGATAGGTACTTCCAAGCCAAGGGTAGACTTATCTCCTTATTTTTGCTTAGCTCCTTCCTTTGACCTATGCTGCCTTTCACATCCTTACAAATTTTCTTGAAGATTACACCTTCACTAAACCATGTGAATTCAATCTCTGCCTCAGGCTTGGCTTCTGTGCTACCCATCTGAGATACTGCATATTCATCTGCTACTGGATACCCTACCAAAGCCCCATTTATGCTCAACTCCGCTATAATTCATTATTTTACCTATAATCAAAGAACTCTAACTGATACCCTGAACAGAGAAAGGGAGGAAAAGGGAGAGAACTTATTGGTCCTAGCCTCACAAAAACCAGGTGAAGTGAAAAAAAAATATCAAGTGTGTTGGGAAAAGTGATTTGAAAAAAAAAAACAACCTTCTTCACTAGCAGTCATCTTTTAGTATCTTGAATCCCTGACTAACTTTAGTATCCAAGAGAGCAGGACTCGTGTACTATTCATCTGTCTTAGCAGAGTGTTTTGCACAAAGCAGCTACTTAATAAATGTAAATGGATCAATTGCATAGAGGTAAATTCCCCCAAAGTGACTGCTATCTATCAAAGGCCATGTTCAAACAGACTAATTGAAAAGTAATTAAAATGTTTTTCTTATCTAGATCATAGAACTACCAGCTAATGTTTATGTAGTAAACTGAAGTTTACAAAGCATATCTACGTGCACCTTTGCATTTACTTGCTGTAACAACCCCCTAAAGCCAGTTTGAGCCACAACCCCATTTTATAGATGAGGCAACCATGCCTCATAGAAGTAGAAACTTGCCCAGAATCACACAGCTAGTAAATGTTGAATCAAAATAATCTGACCCAGATCCCTGGCAAAGGAGCCCCAACCCTGTACTCCCGCCTTGTCTACTGTCCCACCCTACTTGGTCTTGTATTTCTCCAGAAAGGACCATGTTCTCGGGGTTCTTGGCCCCAGAGATTAAAGAGAACCACTAGACCGTGGCGATGAAAAAACATGTGGTTTTCTGAGGTCTGCCAGCTCTTTCAAAAAGGAGATTAATAGCATCATGAAGGAAAGTCACCAAGGGTGTCTAAATGTCATGCTAAAGATGGCAGAGAAGGCAGCAAGCCAAGGGGATTTGAGAAGGACAGACCCTGCCCAACTCAAGGATCTCAGGATCCTCTCACTCCTGGCATCCGTTGTTACAGCTGCTGAACACCTCGAGTTTCTCGTCCAAGACAAAAGCAAAATCAATCCTATTTCTCTTCAGTTATGTAGCTTCACTTACATCCTTTAAAACACAATTAATCAGGCTGGTGTGTGGCCAATTCCAAAGCAGAAACCAAGGCTTTTCCTTTAAACTTTAAGGAAAAGTCTCCCACCCAGACAGAGAGCCCTTCTTACTTGTTCTCATAAGCCAGAAAGCACAGAGAACAGGTTATCTGTCTCAATTCCATAGGTATTACATGGACCCTGATCACTGAGGTGCAAGAAAACACAGAATCCCGTATGAGTAGCCCTTGAAAAATCCTCTGTAAATCTGTTTGAAATTGTCTGCTGGCTGCATCTCTCACATTCACACCGATGATGTCTGATTTTCCATTCTCTCCTTTAATAACGTTTTTCTACCTGGAGCCATAGATTTCAAACTATTTTATTCCACGAGTGTTAGCTTTCATACCAGCTGGAAAAACAGGATCACCTTCCCTGGGCATCAGGCTTCCCTTCTCTGCCTCCAACCTCCTATGGGGTCGGCAGCAGTCACTATAATCTTGTCTGTAAATGTCCCTGCCCTCAGTTTCAACCAGGAAACCTTTCCAAGTATACTCCAAACACACACCAAAGACAAGCTTATCTGTCCTGATACATTTGTCCTTTGCCCAAGAATTTTTAAAGCACCTTTCCAAGCACCAAAAAAAAAAAAAAAATGGAATTTCCCTCCATAGATAATGTTTTGTTGATCAGTATTGTGACAGCCCAACAGACTGGCTGGATTGGTCCCAGTCACACTTTGCCAACATTGTAATTTAGAGGACATGCCTAAAATTATTCAGGGCATCAGCAGTCAAGGATGAAGTTTGTTGTCCGTACTATTTCCCCTCAGTCTTAGCATGGTTGTTCTCAAATAATATGTTCTTTGAAATGGCTTGTGAATTTTTCTTAAACCATTTATCACAATGTCAAATTCCAAACATAGCACCAATCTACCACTGCTTTAGTCTTGAGCCGTCTCTATTTAAAAGGTTATTATTTTTCATTAAAATAATATGTTACGCTCATTCATTTTTTAGACAGGGTATGTAGCTGAGAAAAAAAGGGACTAAATCCATTCAGATCTCCTAGGCAAGCAAAGATACACTCAAAATGGGATAACTCAGAATGAAGGTTTACTTCAGAGGGAAGACTGGCCAATGGTGGGTGTTAGACAGTCACAAAGACTCTTGCAGTAGCATGAAGACAGCAGCAACTGAATTTTTATCACCCGTGGGCCTAAAGATGTAACCCTGGTGGCACAGTGATTAAGTGCCATTGCTGCTAACCAAAATGTCAGAAGGTCCAATCCAACAGAAGCTCCTCGGAAAGTCAATGAGGCAGTTCTACTCTGTCCTATAGGGTCACTAGGAGTCAGAATTAACTAGATGGTAATGGGTTTGTATTTTTTTTGTTTGGGTTTGGGTTTAGGTTTAGGTTTGGGTTTGGGCCTGAAGAGAGGAGACAAGGAAAAGGAAAGAGAGTTGGGTGGTGTCCACTGTCTTGTGAAAAGCAGCAGCTTCTGTAGAAGAACACAACCAGGTGCTGCAGGGAAGGAAACTAGTGAATACACTCCTCGTCTTACTCTTTTGCTCTTGCCACAGCGAGGAGGATATGTCAAAATCCAAAAGGAAGCCTGGGAGGGTGGAGAGGCTTGTTGATGTGGCTCAAACAAGTCAGCCTCCCAGGAGCAATCATTTTGCTGGGTTCTTTCAATGTGTAAAGATGATAATAATGTTTTGTTTAGAGGGCTGTATATGGCATTTCTGGTATGTTCCAGATAATAGCACTTTCCTTCTTCTAATCCTTCTACCACCCTCTGTGATCGACATTTTATCTCTGTCTTGCAGATGTGGAAACTGAGGCTCAGAGACAATTATTAATAACTTGCACAATGAAGTTACACAGCCGGTAAGTGCCCCATCCTGGCTTTGAACTCAGTTTAATCTGCTGCTAAAGCTAGTGGTTTTCTTGTATTGCATATAAAGCGTCTATCACTGTACTTAGTATATAATAAGTTGCAATGCATAGAAGGCCTGGTGGCACAGTGGTTAAGAGCTCAGCTGGTAACCAAAAGGCAAGCAGTTTGAACCCACCAGACACGCCTTGTAGACCCTGTGGAGTTCTGCTCTGTTCTATAGGGTCACCGTGAGTCAGAATTGACTCAGTGACAATGAGGTTGTTTTGTTTTGTTTTTTGACACTAATGTAATAACACTAACGAAGACAAGAAAAAAGCCTCCTCTTACTACGCAAGGCATTCCTCTTTGTGTGTTCTTTGCACCTAGGTGCATTATCTTCATAGACACCTAATGCATCTTATTCAAAAAGAGAACTTGTCACTGGAGAGATGCTCAAACTTTGACCAAGGAGGGTGTGGTGGCCCTGAGAATATGCCTCTCTGATTTCCCTCTGCGGGAAGTGTAAACCAAGAACCCAGGTGCTGGGCTCTGAGATGTCACTGCTTCTTTAGCTCAGGTAGTCATGATCATCCAGGCCAGTGACTGGACACAACAGGGACACTGAGGCAAGACTTTTTCCTAGGAGACGTGGAACTCCCTTGATGGGCAGCCTTGGCTAGCAGACTCCCCAAAGACCTTGTCAAACTTTCTTTAGAATTGTCCTTCGGTCTGTTTCCGTCCACCCTTCCTTCCTTCTCTCTTTCGCTTGGATCAGGCCGACATCCCAGGCCGCCGTCCCGGTCTTCTGTGACTCACTCCTCATTTTCACTTTCAGGCCTTCTCCCCACACCCTGATATGTGTTTTGCAAGTTTTATCCTGTCTTGGTGTCGGCTTCTTGGTAGACTTGCACTAACGTGGAGCCGAACAGTCTTACTGAAGCTGCAGTCTTAAACAGTATTCTACAGATGGCTATTGAGGATCTGTTATTTACGGAGTTGCTATAAAAGAAACAAGTACCTATCCTCAAGTAGCTTACCATCTAGTGTGTACAACTAGTTTATACAAAGATAAGCTGTCAGATGACTGTCTGATGTGGTAGGAGAGACTATCCTGGGAGGTCGGCCACCATCCTTCTGTGTTTTAGGCTGCTATCAGTGGCGCTTCCATGTCTATTCCCTGGAAATGTGTTTCTTTGAAATTTTGATTCTAAATCCAATATCAAACTGTGGTTTCTTGAATTCTAAGTGGGACTTGCTTGAGTGGAAGAAAAAAAATAAGCCAACTGTCTTTGTCCAACTGTTTAAAATATGTATTTTCCAAGCATCCCTTTCTTTCCACCGTTTTTTCAACAAAGACCCCACTCCTCCCCACAAAACAGGTTTGCACTCAGGAAGTGTGTCTCTCCTGGGAGGCAGAGGAAGGCAGTTGGTCTAAAGTCTTGGTCTAAAGCATGTCTTTTTATTTATGTAACTGCTACGCTGTGTATATCCCCTCACCCAAAAGAAAGAACAACGTTTTTCCTGGAATTTTCTTATGTAACTATTTGACCAGGCTTCTTTTCTTCTCACATAAAGAATTCTTGGGGAATATGGGAGCTACATAAATAGGAAGAGAAACAGACTTTGACTTACCATTGATGTCAGGCCTGAAACATAGCTTACACAAGTTAAGAATTCAGTAATGAAAGACAGTTGTAATTTTCTACATCTTCTCGTTTGAAGGCAGTCGTGGACTTTTTGTTTAAAGGGAGAACCAAAAAAAATTTCTAAAAATTAACCACCTTTTAAACATTATGGAGTCTATAGCAACTAATTAAATCACTTTGGAAACAGGATAAAGAGACCAGAGATGAACCATTTTAGTAACTTTCAGGTCTGCTATGTCGATTGACTTTTGGTATGTTACTTTTAAAACTCTCTGTCAAATTATTACCTGAAGGGAATAGGGAGCCCCCAAAGCTTTAAGATATCCTCCCACCTGGCAGAATGCCCCTGCTTGTACTGAATGCAGCCCATAAAATTTAAGCAAGAGATTAATAGAGAAAGCCTCTGCTTTTCTTGGGGTCTCTAAATTATATGGCCAGATGTCTTCAGTTATTATACTAGTAGCATCTAGCTGATTCCAAGAAACTCAGCATGAATTCTGACAAGAACTCTATAAAACGTCAGACCCAAGACATAACCCCTCTATTATTATTCCAAGTGATAGCTCACCAAGCGTGACCTATCAGAGACCTCTGTCTGCTGTCTGGCAGAAATTTCCGCTGGAAGTGTTCAGGATACTTATTAAACTGAAGGCATGGACCTTCTCTACTAGTACATTTCAAATGTCTCAGGTAATTATCCTTATTTAAAAATAGCTCTTTACAAACCTGTGGAGAGGGGGAGTCCAAAACGCAATAAAATGAATGAAAGAGCCAACTCTGATCAATTTTATAAACTTTATTAGGGTTCAAGACAAGCTTGTCCTTTATTCTGGAGAGACATTCTACTTACTGTACACCACAACCTGTTTGAACACATACTGTATTGTTGTTATTGAGCTGATTCTGGCTGTGCAGCCAGGGCTGCTTTCCATGGTGCCTCGGGGTGGGTCTGAACTGCTAATTTTCACTAGCTGTCGGGTACTTAATTGTTTGTGTCACCCAGAACTCCAATGTCTACTCTTTTTACAGCCTCATATCCCTTCTTTAAGGTTTTTTAAAATTTCAAGGTCTTTAGCATGTAAATGGCTTTCGGTTTGTTTCAGACACGCTGTTATTGCCTTCCTTTAATGTTGTGTGGCAGTAAGAATTAGCTTGTATCCTCCCTCCCTTCACCTGTCGCACCTAGCGATGTGTGTGATAGGCTGCATTTAGTAGGTTACCAATAAATTGTAAAAACACATGCTTCTGCTGAGCTGATTCTGACTCTCCTATAAGACAGAGTAGAAATGTTCCATAGGGTTTTCAAGGAATGCCTGGTGGATGTGAACTTCCAACTTTTAAATAGATAACGAAAAACAAAAATTGCTCCAGAAAAATAAATCAAATAATTTTACCTTCAGGTATTACACTCATTCCTTAGAGCTATTGGAACAAAGCACCCCAAAGTGGGTAGTTTCAAACCACATGAATGTGTTCTTTCATGGTTCTGGAGGCTGGAAGTCCACACTGAACGTGTCAGCAGGCCCAGGCCCCCTCTAACGACTCTCAGGGAAGAGCCTCCCTCTCTCCTTCCAGCTTCTGACACCCCCAGGCAGGCCTTAGTTTGTGCCAACCTGACTCTAATTTCTGCCGGCCGCATGGAGCCTGCCCTCTGTGTGTGTCTGTCTCGTCTCTTCTCTTGTCGTAAGGACAGCGCTCACACTAAACTCGGACCTACCCTGTTCCAGTAGGACCCCATGGTAACTCAGCTAACGACATCTGCACAGACTGTATTTCCAAGTAAGTTCTAATTCACAGTTACCAGAGGTTAGGACTTGGACATATCTTTGGGGTCATGGGGAGAACACAAATCAGCCCACAAGTATATTTTAACTTTCTGGACTACTAATTGATGGCCAAATTATAAAAATATGAAAATACCAAAAATTCATTAAGATCCTTTATACAAAAAATATATATTTTCATTTCTAAACTGAATAAGTTTTCTCAGTTTCTGTGATCAAAAGAATCTCTATGAGCACACAAAACATGGTTAACCAGTTAATGTTTCTCTAAAACTGTTTAAGATTTGTTTGCTTGTTTGTTTCTCTTTAACCTTTCCTGGATCACTTTCTTTCAGCAAGTCTGTACGGGAATTCCGCCTTGCACTTTGGCTCAACCCAAAGAACACCAAACCGTTGCCACAGGGTTGATTCCAGCTCATGGCAATCTCATGTGTGCAAAACAGAACTGCACTCCATGGAGTTTCCATGGCTGTGAACTTATATGGGGGCAGATCTACTAGGCTTTCCTTCTGAGGAGCTTCTGGTGGGTTCAAACTGCCAGCCTCTCGGTCAGTAGCTGTATGCTCAACCCTTCGTGCCATCAAAGACTCCATTGAGTCCAAAGGTTGAGGATTTCCTTATTTCAATGAGACAGACAACAGGAAGAAAATAATAGTTTGACTAGGAAGAGTAGAGATAGTATCCTTTGGAGACTGCTGTAAGAGGCAGTCCTTAGCATTAAGCAGAACAACACTTTGGGGTAGTTAAGTTAGAATTATCATTGAGAGGAATCAAGATAGAGCAGAAGTGTTAAAACATTTGTCGTGGATTGAATTGTGTCCCTCAAAAAAATGTATGTAGCAATTTGGTTAGGCCATGATTCCTGATCTTGTGTCATGTCCCTGTATTCTGTAAACCCTACCTCTGGATGTTAATGAGGGGGGATGGGCGGTAGTTGTTTTGGTAACATGGGACTCAATCTGTAACAACAAATTGGACTTTGAGGGAATTCTTGGGATATCAAGGAAAGGGAAGCAGACGGTTGGGGACCCAATACTATCAGGAAAGAAGCAATGCCAGGAGCAGAGCATTTCCTTTGGACCCAAGGCCCTGCACCTCAGATGCCCTCAGTCCAGGAAAGACTGATGACGGTGACCTTCCTCCAGAGGCAACAGAGAAAGATTTTTTCCCTGGAGCTGATACCCAGAATTTGGACTTTTAGCCTACTGGGCTGTGACAAAATAATTTTCCCTTTGTTAAGTCATCTACTTGTGGTATTTCTGTTCTAGAAGCACTGGATGACTAAGACAACATTCAAACGTGAGGCAACACTGATAGGTGATTACTTCTGGGAGGCAATTCTGACTCCATAAGAAGCATGTGCCAGTATACCTGTTCCGTTGCGTGCTCAGAGGTTTTGGAAAGGAAGTGACGGGAGAAGGGGTAGGATGCTCACAGGAGGGAAGACAGTGCTGAAAGTTTGCCATGTCTACCATTTTTCTCCTCCTTTATATTTTTTCTTCATTAAGCAAGAAACTATAATCCTTATTAAAGATGAACTCCACAGGGGACATTTTCACCTGAGAAGAATTGTATTTAAGCCACCATTTGTTTTTTCTAAACATTTGCTGTTAATAATGGCCTGGAATATTGAAGTTTGTCTACCCCTCAGACAAAAGTGGAAGTATCCACATCAGCAGGCAGCACTAAAGAGAAACACTAATCACTTTAGTCTGTTTTTAAGCACAGACTAGCAAAAAATTGTTTTTCTACAATTGCAGTTTCATTCTCTTTCTCATCTCACACCTATGCCCTGGAGGAAGAGTTCTGGTCTTGGAGTCCCAAGATGTGTAATACTGTCTTGTAATTTGGGGCAGATTGCTTAGTTTCTCTAAGCCTGAATTCCCTACTTAGAGAAGTGGAATGACTTACCTGCATTTCCTTTACAAAAGAGTTGTTTTGAGGCTCAGAGGACACTGATGTGAAAGCATTTTATAAATGATAAAGCACTGCAAAAGAAATTGTGTCAAGTGGATTCACTGTCAGTTGGAAGTACTTTCATGATCTTTCCTTGAGTTTCACTAACCCTACAAGAGTTGGCCAGTCCTCGTGGGATCAATACCCGGCTCTGGGCAGAGCTTCCACTGCTGAATCCAGAACTGGGTAGAGCGTGAATGGACAAAACAAAGTCAAACCTATGCTTTCCAGTTGCTGCAAGTCTCCTATTAATTAATATTCTAGAATTGTTTTCACAGATAAAAATTGGAAGATAAACCACAATTTCTTTTGTTTAGGCCTTTAAGCTGCAGGAAATTGTCTGTTTATTTTTTTGTAGGGAATTATTCATTAAATTATTTAGGGAGATCCCAAATTAAATGATATAATTAAAGGTTTATGTGTTCTATAAGAATGTAAGTAAATATCAATGTTCCGTGCTCGAGTTCTAGACAATTTCTATGAAAATTATTCCTTTACTCCTTTCAGTAAAGGTCTTTTATTTTTCCTACTAAATCATTTTAAATTACAGTCTATGCCAGTGTTATATGTTAGTTAGCCTGCCAGTCAATAGCTAGCTTGCAGTAGCTTTCATCCAGGCTTTCGTTTTTAGCATAAATGACTTTGAAATGCTTTCTCTATATTACACCTTAATCTCATCCTGGCCCAGCAAAATACACACGGTTCAATATAATGTAAATAACATTATGATGATACAGGTTACCAAGAAGTCAAAATGGTGTTACCAAATCTTACTATAGTCTTAGTACATGTTCCAAATAAGCAGTAAAAACTATGACAGTTTAATGTGGTACTGAAAAGGTCAGATCAAGAAGCAACAAGGCTTGTAGAGTATCATGACTCTTATAAAGAATTCCATATAAGATTTCTACTTCCAAACTTAATACACTTCTGCTCTTAGGTAAGATCCAATATCCTTAGCAGAAACATCAGAAAGTCAGCATAATGTAGGTATTGTGTGTGTGCCTTAAGTCAAATTAAAGGAAATTATAGCCACCTAATACCTTCCTTAGCATTACTAACTAGGAACACGTAGATTTTAAATTTCCCTGCATACCAAGATTTTACACACCCATCTGCAATTTAATCCAGTGTGATGAGATTTCTCAATGTGCATGATACTTGAATATGTTTTCTGTACAGCTTGCCGCTGGTTCTCTTGTGGCAATGTTCAGGCACAGTTATTAGAATATATTCTCATGGGACACTTTTTCAGGGAAAATCTTTTAAAATAAATTTTGCTTAATTAAGTAACACTTCAAATGCTCACTTTTGTAAAAGGGCCCTAAAGGATTTCCCAAGACCCCTTAGCTTTTAAATTTATCATTTATCTCAACATCATGTGTGTCTTATACCATGTTCCCATGTTCCCAACAAAGAAACAGAAACAGAAAAGGCGGTCTTCAAGTGACAGCAAGCAGTGACTGACGCCAGCAACCAAACTGAGTGTTTCCAAATTCCTTTTCCTATGATAGTTTTCTGGAGCTGCCTTCGAAGACCTTGCTCCAGATATGGTCAGTACTCTGACAAAAAAAAAAAAAATTGCCTTTAAAAACAAGAAATTTGACTGCTGGATTCCCTCTAATTGGCATGAGTGAGATCAGAAGCTAATAGGACGAAATAACCTTGGCTCAAGGTGCATGAAAATTCTGACAATTTATTGTTCTGAAACATAAGCACTCAATCATTCAGCAGAAAAATAAATAAATGAAAAGCTTTAAAATGTCTCTCAACCCAACTCAAATCAAAATAAACCAAAAATAAGCTATGAAATACTTTCAGACTGGCCTGGGTGAAGCCAATGACTAAGCTGCAGTATAAAATAATTGCGAAGTCCTCTTGCAACTGAACAGAGAACCTCAGGATAACCTGCTGACCCCTCTTCAAAGTTCCCCACCGAGAATGTGGCCACCTGTTTCAGTCTGAAGCAGGGCTAGGCCTTGTGCACAGGGTCCAGCTGGAAGCTGTAGCCAACCTCCAACTTCCCTTTAAATCAGGATAGGAGTCAACAGAGTATTTAATCAGACATTTCTGTATTGAGGAAGAGCACCAGAGAAACAAAACAGGACCACAGAAATCACAGACGGAATGTCGGATATCTCAGCATTTCCATACCCTAGAATGAGAATCTGGAATGAAGACAGGAAAAGATTCAATTCTGAGGATTCTTTGGTTTTGTGGTATCTAAGTATCGCTAGATTTCAATTCAAAGGTTATTTTATTAATTTTTACAGCAATGTTAGTAGCAACAAGTACAAAGGAGTTGGCTTTTTTTTCCTTCCAAAACTGGGAGACTGTGTCTCAAAAATTACCCGATTAAGGAGAATTATGAAAAGGCATAAAACAGTGATCGTCTCAGTGCTCAGTTATAAGCCAGAAAAAATAATAGCAATAGAAATAAAACTTCTCACTTAGAGACTACTCTTTTCCTTCGGCGAGACTGGCTGCAGCGTGATTTGACGTTCACCTGCGGCGAACTTCACAGTAAGTTTCATCCCAGTGAAGGACCCACTTTGAAAATATTTTCAATGTCACATTTCCTTCGGATTTTTCAGGAATTCATCACAAATTAAATAATCTGAAAACAAGTTTTATATGGCTCCAAGTCTTAAATCTAAACTGAGAGTCATTCACAGAAATTATCTGTTCATTTATATACCAATACTTTGTTAAAGTACATCAATTTTTTAAAGGAAACTATCCATAAAGATCAAAGGATTATAAATCTACGAAGTTAAAGGACTTCCAAGATTACTTATTATAATTCTCCCAATGGAAAATACGAGACTAGATAATGAGCCAAACATAATAGTTTCAAACAGGAAAAATATCTATTAGCAAGTTACTAATGATGTTTTAAAAATGTATCACAGTTTATCACTCTTTTGTCAAGTCCCCATTCCAGTCCTTTCTCACTAACTCCAAAAATCAGATTTGACATCCTGTAACTTGCTCCATAAACATCAAAAGCCATATGTGCACACAGTGAGTTTTTCATAAGTCTAATCTGCATAAATTTTTATTTCTACTCTTTTAACCCACAAACTGTCTTTATTGAAGTTGTGTTTGTGTAGGGTGTATGTGTGTATGTGTTTCAGAAGTATCATGAGCACAGAAGAAGCATGAGAAGGTACTTCTTGGTAGCCATTTGTAGAGAAAAAGAATTAGCATTTGTGGCTACATGTAATGAATTTTCACTCTCAAAGTCATTGTGACATTTTAAATTCTGAATGATTGTTGCAAACATATCATAAATAATACCAACAGCTTGTGCTTGCTTTCTGTGACAAGAATATAGCATGAACCAATATACCAGAATGCACCAGCTCACAGATACCCTTTCACCTGAAGAAGAGACTCTTTTGGTAACTACTATTTTGTGTCACACAAAGCCAGATTTGAAACTCTGCATTTCAGTAAAATTGAAGACGAACACAAAACAACACAATCCCTAAAAATCCTTTGAAAACAAATTGGAAATCTATCAGTCAAGGAATTCTAGAACTCAGGGGCCATCTTGTTCAGCATCTTTATTTCAAAGAGAAGAATCACCAGGACCAGAGAGATAAATCCATTGTAAATGACGTCTTTAAAGTATGTCACTGTGATGACTCAGGTGACCTGACCCAGGTTATGGTCCTTTCAGTCGCCACCTGTGCATGTGAAAGCTGGACAATGAAAAAAGAAGGTCAAAGGAAAACTGACCCATTTGCATTGCAGTACTGGCAGCAGATATACCACGAACTTCAAGAAGAACAAACAAACTTATCTTGGAGAAAGTACTGCCAGAACACTCTTTAGGAGCAAGGATGATGAGACTGTATCTTGCTTATTTTGGACATGATTTCAGAAAAGACCAATAGTTACAAAAGGACATCCTGTTTGGTCAAGTAGAGGGTGAGCAAAGACAAGGAAAAACATCTGTGAGATGGATTCACAGGGTACATGAAACAATGGGCTTCAACACCAAAGACTGTGAGGAGGTGCACGACCAGGCAGCATCTCGTGCTGTTACGTGCAAGGTTGCCGTGAGCTGGAGCTGACTTGATGGCGGGCAGCGACTACAAACTCTGGTAAAATGTGGCTTTTGGAGTGTCTGCCTCCAGCCTCTTGATCATTCATTCATTCTTGATTTATTTGTGTAAACTACTTAACATCTTTGTCAGCTGCCCATCTGTCCTGTCTCTGGGAGCATGGAGGTCTATTAACAATCTGGATGTCTCCGCACAGCCTGTCCCCTGGCTGCCACTCTGATCTTGCCATTTGTTACAGTACTTCCACCCACTTTGTTTGTGATGATTAAAAACTGTGACCTGGACTTTTATATATTTTTTTTTCCTTTTTATTTGGTGGATGAAGATCTTATTGTTCCCATTGCCATTCTATAATCCAGTTTTTAACAAGATATGCTACTGACCCAAAAAAAAGACAGCAATCACTGTGTTTTTGAGCCATATTGGTGCCTCTCTCACCAGCAAATTCCTCATCATCTTAGTAAGCAAGGTGTGATCTGGGCTTTCCTGTGGGCGTAGTGTCATCTTGTGGGTATTCCAGTCTTGTGTGTCTATTTTAGCATGCCCTCTGGGATTATAGGGTCAGCCTTTTTAACCCTGCCTCTGCTGTCTGCAGGAGGCATTCCAACATGTCTGCATCACATAACATGGTCTATCATTTCTCCTAAGCTTCCAAGAGCTGTCTTCACAGAATATTAGTTCCATCTCCCAGAATTCTTGACAGAGTAGTTAAATCCTACAATCTCAGATAGGGCTGTCATGGAGACAAATTCTCTGTTACCCACCCTTGTCTTTCATCTCTCCCCATTGGTACAGCAAAGTCAAGATCAGGCCTGTATATAAACTCCCAGCTTCAGCCAATACATATAAGGTCGGACGATTAAGTCTGTGAACTTAATTGTTCAAAGTTCTCGGTACCTCACTGCTGAATATCACTACGGTCACCTTTGAAGTACTCCCTTTAGGAAGCTAAGCTTAGAAGCCTGCGCCTAGTCCATCCTTCAAGACAATTTTGGAACTCTTTCCAGAATGGCCACTGCGCACAGTGGAATGGTGGCAAGTTGGTGAACTTAATTGTATGGTTGTCTGTGAGGAAGTTTTTAGCCGTAAACTGCAACACCCTCCCTCCTCACCTGATCTGTCCCCAAACCACAGATAAAGGAAGTAGTGAAAGGAAGACATTTTGATGGCACTCAGGACATTGAAGACAACACCATGACAACCACGATAGCCATTCCAGAAATAGAGTTCTAAAATCACCTTGGAGGGCAGACTAGGCAGTGGCACTGCTGCACAGCTTCCCAAGGGGAGGGCTTCAGGCATGAGCTCACAAACTGAACTGGCAGACCTCGTATTATGCTGTTGTAAATGTGGAAATCTATCTACTCAAATAAAAGTGCAGTTTGAATATTAAAGCTATCAGAAACAAAAGTCAGTCTAATGAACAATAGATGTGGAAGAATTAATATTGCCACAGTAAATAAAAACAAGAGGGAACCAACCAAACACTGGCTAAATGATAAGCTTTCTCATAAATATTCTGTCAACCAACCACCACGTCCTTGAAGCTTCCTCCATCCTTAAGCTGAAGAAGAGTTGCGTCTGTATTAAATTTCGCATCCCTGACTTTCATGCTCCCACCAGCTATTTTCAGGCCCCTAGGCAGAAAGCAAAAACAGTAGTGAAAGATTCTGGGACTTAAAATGGGTATTATAAGGTGCCGTTCCACTAATTACTGTTCAATCAGTTTTCTGTTTTAACTAGGAAAAACTAGTGAAGAGTAGGTACTTTAATTACTTGAACCCTCTTCCCCCTAGTCCTGAGGCTATTAATCAGTACAGACAATAAAAAGGTGAATTTCAAAATTTTGTGGCCTAAGCCATCCTGAGCTATTGATTATCCAGACCAGTCTTCTTGACTCAGTTTGACCAGTAACTACTCTAGTCAGAAACAGCTGACAGCTACCAGTTCCATAGCTCCTGTTTGCCACACCAGAGAAAAGCTTAACCCATTAACAGAAAGAATAGAAGCATTTCAAATACAGAGAGCCAAGCTAGGTAGTTTGAAAACTTTAGTAAAATCGTAGATAAATCATCATGTTATAGAGTATGCCATCATTACAAGTTTCCTTAACATCAGTTCCAACTCATGGTGACCCCAAACACAACAGAACAAAAATACGTCGCACCATCTTCATGATTGTTGTTGTGACTGAGTTCATTACTGCAGCCAACGTGTATTTTAAGTGTCTGACTTCCACCCTAGGAAGCTCATCTTCCAGCGTTATATCAGACAATATTCTTTTGTGCTCTCTAAGACTTTTCATCATCAGTAGTGCACCAGTTCTTTCTTTTTTGCTGTGAACGAGAAGCTTTATTGACCAACTTGTGTGTGCCACGAATGACCCTGTCAGAATCTGAAACAACAGTGACATAGCTTTCAGCGTCATAGCAAAACCCAAGCCACCACAGCGTGAGAAATTGACAGACGAGTGGTAGGGAAAAACTGCAGAAATTATCATATTATACATACAACTGTTCCAGTAACCCACCCTATAGCTGTCAACCCCTGATGACAACTTACAGTATGATCACGTGATCTTTGGATTTAAATAAGCCTGAGTTTGAGTCCTGGCTTTGTTATTTATTCGACTTTGTTTTTATGGGTGAATTATTCAACTTCTCTAAGTCTCTGTTGGAAATTCTGGTGGTGCAGTGGCTAAGAGTTATGGCTGTTAACCAAAAAGTCAGGAGTTCAAGTCCACCAGGACTCCTTGGAAACCCTATGGGGCAATTCTACTCTCTCCTCCAGAGTGTCCACAAGTTGGAATTGACTGGACAGCAACAGATTTGTTTCTGTTTGTTTGTTTAAGTTTCTGTTGTCACATTCATAAAACAGACATATTTAATGCAACTACTTCACAGAGGTACAATAAAGATTAATTAACCAATTAGCATAGCACTTGACATGGAGACAATTTTCAATAAATGATGCCTAGCCAAGCCAAGCCAAGTGCCGTCAAGTCGGATCCGACTAAGTTAATCAAAATTATTGTTAGTGTAATAATTATTACTTGTAGTTATTTCAGTCATGGTGCAGTCCTTTTTTTATGCTCTTGGGTTGAAAGGACACAGATAAACAGAAGAGTTAGCTTTCAATGTTTTCAATTGTGGCCCTCCGGAGGACCGGCAACCCAGTTGTACTTGTTTAATGTGGTTTGTTCTGTGCCATATGCGTGTGGGCTTTTAATAAATGTTATTTGATTATGATGATGATGAGTTCCTGGAGACAGGGCTGTGTTTAGCAGTCACTACATTACGCTTGGCCTGGCCTTCTGCTACTCAACTCCAGAAATGCTCTGTGAACAGCACCAAAACTTTGGACATTTCCATTTGAGGTGAAGCATCACTGCCAGCAAGCCTCACAAAGACAGTCATTAAGCCTCACCCTTTTTTCTTGTGGCTCCTTCTAAACTGACCTTCAGGAGAGTTTCAGCGGGCTGCGCTGGGTTTCTCAGCAGTCCTGTGCATTCCACAGCAGCGCTGTCTGCAGAGTTCCCTGAGACAACAATAGTCCACTGCCTCCCAGCTCGGTAAGCTAACTCCCCAAATCCAAACTGTTGAGAACAGTTTATTACTACTCCACCAAAGGGAAAAGCAAAACCAAGGACTCTCAGCCTACAGTTCCTAATTGATACAAAATGAGCCTACCACTCCAGGGACTCAAACAGGGTTTAGATATCTTTCAAATGTTTGTATTAAAAACAGTGCAAAATTAAAACACTAGGCCTGAAAACTAAGATCAAAAGCAAAGCAGTTTTCTCGACATATAGTAAAATGACTCAGAGGTGTTAGGAGATTTCCATCCAGCAGAGATTGGGTAGTTTTTCAAAAAAGTCCAAATTCTCTTTCCAATCTGCAATGGGCCTTTGGGCTGAATTCTTCTTTGGTAAGTCCTACCATAGTATAAAACGTATTTAACATTTAAGTTTTTGTTTGTTTGTTTTGCTCAGATGGGCCCCTCCATATTAAAGATAAGGAATTTATTCTTAGGACAAAGAAGTCCCTGGGTGGTAGAAAAGGTAACATGCGCAGCTGCTACCAAAACAGTTGGAAGTTCAAGTCTACCAAGAAGTGCCTTGGAAGACCAAACAACAAGCCATTGCAGACTCAATGGAGCACAGTTATACTTTGACACACATAAGGTTGCCATGAGTTGAAATTGACTCTACTGGTTACTAGTTTTTTGGGTAAAATCTTAACTTTCTTACCTATGAAATTTCAATCCTTCTTCTCAAGAGTTGTTGTAGTTGGAAAGGATCCAATAACCTCTAGTATAGTCTTTTCAAGCAGGATGCTTTGGACAAAGTATTTTAAATGAGCAGTGTTTCTTTTCAGACAGCCTGGATTCTTTGAACACAGAGATAGCTGTGATGCTTTGCCAGATCAAGAGAAAGTCTCATGTTTAACGCCGATGACCTGTACTTTCAGCAACATTATGAGGCCAGTGGCAGTCTATGCAGTTTTAGACCCGTTTTGCAAGGTTCTTTGAGAATATTGCCTGAAATCACAGAGAAGAGTAAAAGAAGAGATTCAAGAGACAAAGACATTAAGTTACATTTGAGGATGAAGAGGGTACAATGGGAGGCTTGAAAAACTTTTCCTCTACTTGGAAAATAAGAAGAGTAAGACTAGAATTAAATATTGCCAAAATCACTGAAGTAAGAAATCTTTCCTTCCAGCACCCAAGTTTCTGTGTTTGCTGTTACTCTCCAAGCCATTCTTCCATCTGTTAAATCAAATTTTACAGCCAGTAGATCAATCATTTCATCAGGATTTTTAATTCTTCCACAGAGACTTTGCAACAATATTCCAGGGATTTTTTTCTTTTTTTTTTTTTTCGTTGTGGACAAGTCTGTTGTTACTGGCAGTGTCTGTAGAAACCAGCCTTAGTGACCTCTCTGTGAACCTACCAAAAAGTCAAAATTTGCAATTTCTTGTTTAGTGTAAAAGCGAGCTTTGACCTTGAGGACTTTGTTGTGGTGACTTTCCCTAGGAAATCAAAGAGAGTGGTCATTTCCCAAGTCCCCAGAAGCAGTTTTGTTGTGAGACTCTTTCAGGGATCTCTGAATAACTCTTTCAACTTAGGACTTAAGTGCAACTTTTTGTTGGTAAACAGAGGTTGTAAGCTAAATCTCGTCCTTCAAGAGGTTACAGAAAAACAGAGAATAAAAAGGCAACTCCAAGGTAAGATAATATAAACAAGTAGTAGGAAAGAATCTGTCTGTGTTTCATGAACATATCAGTCTTTGCATCTTTTTGGAATATCTCATTTCTTTTGTCAGGCCCCCTTCCATTGTTCTTGCTGGCTCTTCTCAGACAGAGAGCAAATACTTTTTCTGCCAATTCCAATTCAATCTCCAACACTTCGGTGGGGAACATTCTATAGGTTGGACTTTATTCCAGTTGACTCAGATGCCCTTCCTGTTGGCCAGCCTTATTTTCCTTGTGTCTCAGTTATAAGCCCTTTCTTAGAAGTTAGGTACCTCATCTAGATGTTGACATGACATTCTGCAGCAGCAGTTCTGTTTGTCAAAAGCAATTACGTGTGCTATCAGACGTCCAGATCTCAGAAGATTATCCTGATGATATACTTTAGTGAAATGCTCAATTCATAGACTTATTCACACATGTCCTTCTTTGTTAGTTTGCTCAACCCCTGGGACCCGTTGTCTTCCTCAGAACCACTTGCTTTGTGAAGCTCAGGATCAGCTAGCAAGTATTTACTAAATGAAAATCCATAACATGCCAAAACTGTGAGAGAAACAAAATACAAAGAAACCATGATATTTTCTAGCCAAGCCAAGCCAAGTGCCATCGAGTCGGATCTGACTCATGATCACATCATATGTATATGAAAGCTAAACAATGAATAAGGAAGAGTGAAGAATAGTTGACATCTTTGAATTCTAGTGTTAGTAAAGAATATTAACTGTACTGTGGACTGCCAGAAAAATGAGGAAATCTGTCCTGGAAGAAGCATAGCCAGAGTGCTGCTTAGAAGCAAGGACAGTAAGACTCCATCTCATGTACTTTGGAAATGTTATTGAGAGGGTCTAGTCCCTAGAGAAGAACAGAAATGGATGGTAAGGGAGACAGCCTGAAAATAAGAGGAAGACCTTAGCAAGATGGGTTGATATGTTGGCTCCACAGTAGACTCAAACATAGCAATGATTGTTAGGATGGTGCAGGATTAGGCAGTGCTTCCTTCTGTTGTACGTGGGGCTGCTACAAGTCAGAACTGACTTGATGGTACCTATCAACAACTACAACAAATCGTAAACATCAGAGTCAGAGGTCTTACAGCTTGAATTCAAACATTTAATGTCTCAGACAATGAAACTGAGATCCAGAAAGGTAATCTTCTCAAGTCATCCTACAGTATGGTGGGAGAAACAGAAGAGGAAAACAGTCTCATCACAGTTGCTGGGTTGTCACACATTCGTGGAGCTTCCAGTTTTGTTGCAGTGACAATGCATGTCCCTAGCATTAGAACCCCAAACATTTAGAACCCCACATAAACTTACATGGTCCTTCTAGTTAAAAATGTCTACTGTATTTGAAAATGCTTATGGCTTCCTCATTTTCACTAAGACCTCCCCCAAAAACAAACTCAAAAGAGAAAGTTAATGAAATCTTTTATTCTTTTCATTGTTCAAATGCTCACCTCATGGGTCACAGAAAATCTTCCCTGTCAACAGTTCTGCAAGAGTTATAACAGCAGCAAATCTAAAATGACTTCAGAGAAAACAGAACTGCATATGACAAGAAGACCATGAGGTCATTGCCTCAGCAACATATGCAAGAATTGAAATGTGGTAAATCTTATTCTGACCAGTAACTACTCTGGTAAGTTTAGTTTACTAAAGCACGCAGTTTTGTCCATGTCTTTTATCCAAGTTAATCTAGTCAGTACTGAGCACATACATCTCAAGTCTGATCCATGCTAAGATTATTTAGGAAGGAATCTGGGTGACAGAAGTGGTCTGCAGTCGGCTGCTAACCTAAAGATTGGTGATTCAAACCCACCCAGCAACTCCTTAGAGGAAAGGCCTGGCAAACTGCTTCTATACAGACTACAGCCAAGAAAACCCTATGGAGCAGTTCTACTGTGTAACACGTTGGGTCACCACGGGTCCAAAGCAAGTATTTGTGTGTGTGTGTGTGTGTGCACACGTGCGCACGTATGCATGCACACATGTGTGTGTTTGTGTCACTTAAGAAGAATTTTTGTGAGGTAACTATAATGTACAGAATACTCACTGTTGTTGAGTCAGCTCAAACTCATAGCAACCCTGTAGGACAGAGTAGAACTGCTCCACAGGATTTCAAAGGGGCAGTTGGATTTGAACTGATGACCTTTCAGTTAGCAGCCAAGCTTTTAAATGAGAAGCATGGTCCCTGTATTAGAAGTCATCCTATTCAGACTTCAAACCCATCTTCTTTCATCCAAATGGTCCATCTTTAGATGAGGATCAGACACATCCTGGGTGCTGGAAAGGAGACTTAAAGGGCAGCTCCTACTTCAAATTTTCTCTTTCTATGCTGGGGCTTATTCTTGCTTCTAGTGTGTGTGCCTCTATTTCAGATATTTTGAGTCATATCCTTGACCTCTTGTACAAACACTTGTCTTGGGCTGCCAAGCTGTATTGTCTGATACTTCCAGAATGCCTGAGTCCCTAAGCTTTCTCAGTTTCCTGGCTTTGGTCACCAGTCCCTGCAGCCTTCATTTCTTCTTCGCTTTAGACAAAGACATCTGATTGCTGTCCCTGGATTTGGCCCATGGTGCCCTTGGTACAGTAAGTGACAACCCCTTTCTGACTTCCTAACAAATATTCTATTCCTGATGTTTGAAAGGATATTCATCTTGACAAATAGTGAACATATGGGCAAAAGCAAAAGATATCGAACTGTGGAGAAAGTTATTTTCATCATTAATAAATGAGAATATAATGATCATGATATATGATCAAAAGTAATTCATTAAGATTTACAGAAGCAACTTCCAACCAGCGTGGCACCACAGACAGAATCATCATGCCATCCCTCTACAGCAAAGACTCAAAAAACTTAGTAAAACAGAGACAAATGTTAGTCCTGGAACCTGAACTGTTAAATGATCTCAGCCAAATAGCTAATGGAATAAGAAGCTGACAGACAACAGAGAAGAAGAGATAGTAGGGGCTGTCCCCTCTCAGCTAACCAAGCACGATTCATCTTGGACTCCTGTCAGAGATCATCAGAGAGGGGACAAAGAAAAGGGGATTCATGGAAATCCCAGTGGATGACAAAGCACTTAATAACTTTTCTGACAGTGATCTCAGCAGAAGATCCAGGACAGAGCCAGAGAAAAATGTGGACTAAAACTGTAACTCAAAAAAAAGAAAGACCAAACTTGCTGGTCTGAACGAGTCTGGAGAAACCTTGAGAATATGGGCCCTGGATGCCGTTTTAGCTCAGTAATAAAGCCACCCCTGAAGTTCACTCTTCATTCAAAGATTAGAAGGGCCCATAAAACAAAACGAGAATTCAGGGGCAGGCCAGGCCAGGAGCACAAGCTATAAGGAAGGAGGGGACAGAAAACCTGAATTTAGAAAAACCAGTGCTGAAAAGATTGTGGGGTTTTTAATCTATGTCATAAAATAGTAAGTATAGTAACTGTTTAATGAGGAACTAGTATAGTCTGTAAGCCTACATCTAAAGTATAATTTAAAAAAGATTTAGAGAAGCTCTTAAATGATATAATCTTTTTACCTCTACCCTTTAAATAATGAAATTATTTTTTTAACATGTTTTTTTTTTCTGAAAAAATCAATATTCATTAAAACAACCTAATGTAAGAACTTGGGGCTAAAAATAATCTACCTAAGTGTATGTTCGGGGATCAATAAACAGAATTATCTCTTGCATTCTACACATATTACTGCAGAATCTCAGGCTAGTGATCTTGGAGCAAGAGTAGTCTCTTATTCACTGGTGAAAGATAGTCTTACAATAACTAAAATAAGGGCACACATTGATGTATGTTAGGATAATTTCCAATTTGAAAAGTTTGATCTCTTAATCAGCAACAAGTGATTAGCTAAGCAACAGTAACATCTAATATTCCAGGAAACAGAGATTTTAAAAAATGAAGTACACTAAAGATTCATTGTAACCTAATTTGTTGAGCAATATTTTTACATTGAGAACTGAGCATCTGTTCCCTAAAATACACCCACGCTGAGATGCCAGCACTAATCCTCATTTTGCCAGTAACTGTGCTTCACCAAGTAGTTTAAAACTTTTGCGCTTCAGTTTAGTTGTGCTTAAAAGATGAGCATGCAGTTATTTAATTACATGACTTTTAGAGTCCCTACCAACCATGAAAATTTTGATTATGTGCATTTTATGAGGGCTGCCAATTGAGTTAGAGAACTCATCCTGGAGAAAGTGCTACATATCTCATTGCTGAAGTTCACAATGGTCACCTTCAAAGTACTCCCTTTTGGAAAGCTGTGTGCCAATGCCAGCACCTAGTGCACCCTTCAAAGCAATTTTGGAACTCTTTCTGGAACAGTCATCAGAGCTGTAGTCATATTACTCTTAATGTCCTGTATGTCATCACATCTTCCTTTCAATATTCCCTTTATCTTCTAGTGAAGAAAAAGACATTCGGGGCCAGATTGGGGGAGTAGAGAGGATGTTCCCACACAGTTATTTGTTTACTGGCTAAAAACTACTTCACAGACAACAAGAAAAATTAGGGAACTTGAAACCATGCCACTGTGCACAATGGCCATTCCAGAAAGGGTTCCAAAATTGCTTTGAAGGGTAGACTAGGTGTTGTGATCAGTGCATAGCTTCCCAAGGGGAGTACTTCGAAGGTGACCATAGTGATATTCAGCAGTGAGGTACGGAGAACTTACAACAATTAAGTTTGCAGACTTAACTGTCAGACCTCTTGTAACACTTTTTGTCTACCACCCAAATATTAATCATATTTTCTGACAATGAAGGAAAAGAAAAAAAAAAAAAAACAAGCAGAGAATTGGGAACCTCACACCATCAAGAAAGCAGCACTGAGAGAAGAGCACATCCTTCAGACCTGAGGTTCCTGTGCCCAAGATGCTCCCTGGACAAAGACTGATGCAATACTAGTTGTGCCAATTGGCCTGGAATTCGCCTAAGAGCATGGTCCCCTGGCCCCCGCCCCAGCTACTCTATCCTTGCAGTATTGAGTTAAGATGGAAGGAGTACTCAAGTTATGCTGAAGTCCACTTAATGTTGTTCTTGTTCCTAATGTGTGCTGTCACCGCTTTCTCCCAACCAGATTTCTAGCAACTATCTAAACTAAACCCTCTCCCCTCACCCTCCCTCCCTCCCCTCCCTTGCAGCTGTCAAAGAGTCTTTTCCTCTATACACAAGTCTGTTTTTGAGGTCTTATCGTAGAGGTCTCATACAGTATCTGTCCCTTTGTCACTGACTACTTTCACTCAACATAATGTCTTCTGGTTGAAACCAGGTTAGGAGATGTTTCCTGGAATCATTGTTATTCTTTATCATTGCGTAGTGCTCCATTGAGTATATGTACCATAGTTTACCTATCCATTCCTCTGTTGCTGTGCATCTGGGTTGATTCTGTCTTTTTGCTATCGTGGACTGTGCTGCAATAAACATTTTTGTGCATGTGTCTGTTGGTGTGAAAGGCCTTGATTCTGTAGGATATATTCCAAGTAGTGGAATGACTGGGTCAAATGGTATATCGATATCCATTTTTTTAAGGAAGCGCCAGATTGCTTTCCAAAGAGGCTGGACCATTTTGCAACCCCACCAACAGTGTAGGAGGGTTCCACTTTCTCCACAGCCTCTCCAGCATTTGTTGTTTTGTGTTTTCTGGATCATGGCCAATCTTGTTGGGGTGAGATGGTATCTCATTGTCTTCTTGATTTGAATTTCTTTAATAACCAAAGATCATGAACATGTCCGCATGTGTTTTTTGGCTGCCTGGATCTCCTCTTTAGTGAAATGTCTGTCCATCTCCTTTGCCCACAAGTCTTTGCTTTTGATGGAATCCTACATTATTCTCAGGTTTTCTTTATTTTTCTTCATTTTATTCTCAGATTATTTTCCCAAAGTGGTACCCATGGATTTGTCTTTGATTTTGCTGATCCTGTCTTCCATTTGAGTTTTTCAAATATGCTCCTAAAACCTATTGCTCTGCCTATTTCTAAAATCTTGGTTTTTTTTTTTAAATCTTTTGGATTTCCAATTGCTGCTTTTATGTGATTTGTAGTTATTAATTTGCTTTGACATTTTGTTTCTGTATTTTTTTTTTTTACTGAATTCTTCCATTGCTTTGTGTTTCCCCTGATCTTTCTATTTTTTCCTTCTTTTTCACCCGAGTTTTCCCTCATTTCTTGGAAAGCCCTGAACATTAACATTTTGAATTCCTAGTCAAGTGATTTCAACGTTTTTCTTCTACTGGAAAGTCATCTGGCTTTTTATTTTGATAGCTGTCTAGAGCCATCCTGTCCCATTTTTTAAATATGCCTTTATATTGACTGCTGCTGTGACATTCAGTAATTATATTTTTCATTTATTGATTGCAGATTTGTTTGCTTCTTCCTGCTTTTTTGTGGAAGGGAGAAGGAAAAGTGAGAAGGGGGAATGTAAATTAAAAAAAAAGGAAAGATCAATTAGGGAGCCAGCCTGTGGGAGTGGCAAAGAGCCTAGAGGCCATATGCCAGAGGCTCTCCAGCTTCACAGTACAACACAGCCTACCAAGAGGTGGAGTGTGTCACACAGGTGGGTGTGGGATAGTAGGGAAAGAATGGAGAGAGAAAAGAAACAACAAAAAAAGAAAAAAAACAAATAATGAACAAGTAAAATGATATTGAAGTCATGGGTTGGTGATGGTGACCCAGACTTGGGGGTGCTGTGAGCCAGTGCCTCTACAGCTGAGCAGGGCAGCATGTTCCCTCAAGACAGGGCAGGATCGCTGCACAGGAACAGGTGGGTGAGAGAAAGGAAAAGAAGAAGGGGGAAGAAAACAAATCAAAAAATGCGACTTTGAGTGAACTGACTGGTGGGGGGAGCACAGACCAGGGAATGTGTGCCCGTGGCTCTCCACTGCTGAGAAGTGGTAGAGGGGCCAGGTGGATGGGAGAAAGGAAAAGAAAGATGGGACAGAGACAGAAGAAACAAAGAGAAAAAAAAATAACACCAATGAAAAATATATGGTAGTGAAAGAGCAGGCTGTCGAGGGTGTCCCAGATCTGCAGATGCCAAGTGCCAGTCACCCTGTAGCCCAGTGGTGCAACACTGCCCATTGAGAATGAGAGGGGGAGCTATTGGGTCTAGGTGCACTGAAGAAAGAATGGTAAAGAAGATAGAGAGAAGAAACCAGAAAAGAAAAGACTCTGTCTGAGCCTGCCAGAGGCTTGAAGTGCTGACCTGGGAAGGCCGCACATCAATAGCTCTTTAGCAGAGACGCATGGTGCAGCCTGCTCAGAAAAGTGTGTGTGACAGCATACAGGGATAGTTCGGTGGGAAAAAGGAAAGGAAGGAACAAAGAGAAAGAGAAGAAATCAGGAAAAAAAAATACTAAAATAAAAAATGCGCCTGAAGGAGCCTGCCTACATGGACAGTGCAGACCCTGGGCAGTGGGAAAAGAGACACAGAGAGAAACAACAACAAAGCCAAAAAAAAAAAAAGAAGAAGAAGAAGAAGAAAAGAAATAAACCAAAACGTGGCACTGAAGAAGCTGGCTGGGGTTAGGGGTGGGGTCTGGGCCGACTCAGGCAGCAGTGAGCTGGCATCTCATCAGCCAAGCAACAGTGACCTCGGGGAAGCAATGGAGACTTCATATAGGGAAAAGTGGTGGGGGGTGGCAAATATATATCTCTGGTTACCAGATGTCTTAGTCATTTAATGTGCTTTAACAACCTCTCACACTTCTTGTCTCTTCCGGTTCTGCTTCCTGTGGCCTCATGGTCTGGCTTCGTGCTCACATCTCTCCTGCTGGGGTAAGTTTTGCAATTCCCTGTAACTCCACCAATCTGAGTGCTCAGAGACACCCTACTGTACCAGGAAACCTCCTGCACACAAGCACTCAGCATCTTTGCTCTGCAAGTCAGCTCTGGCGCTGTCTCACACTGGTCTGGTTCTGCTGTCACCTGCCTGCTTTTTTCTCACCATCTGTACCATCTTCATGTTAGCAGTTGTACTTAGTTCCTTCTGAGTCTTCCATCTACTCACAATTTCAAAACCACTTCCACATTTTCAATATCTGTTGAACATCACCCCACTCTCTGGGTACCAAATTCTGTCTTAGTTATCTATTGATGCTTTAACAGAAACACCACAAGTAGATGACTTTAAAAGAAGAAATTTTACTTAGTTCTAGTCCAGGAAGCCAGAAGTCCAAATTCAGGGTGTTAGCTCTAGGGGAGCGCTTTCTCTGCTGCCTCTGGAGGAAGGTCTTTGTTGTCGGTCTTGCCCTGGACTGGAAGCTTCTGAGGTGCAGGGACCTGGTCTTTACAAAAGGATACAGTCAGCTCCAGGCACTGCTTTCATTATTGAGCTCCCCCCATTCTCTCTTCCTGCTTCTTTCTTTATATCTCAAGAGACTGCCTCAAGGCACAGTACAGTCTTACACACTGAGTCCTACACACCAACACAACTGCAGCCCATCGCTCCTCATTAACATCATAGGGGCACGATTTACAACATAAAGGAACATCACACAATAACAGGAATTACGGTCCATACAAACCGCCATGCACATTTCGGGGGGAGCACAATTCAATCCATGACACAAGGTGATCTGCCTCCTGTTTGGAGCTTCGCAGGGCTGCCTTCCCTTACTCTCTGTTCGCAGTCCCCAGTGGCTGAGGTCCACGATGGTAACCCTGGATGGCAGTGAGCTGATCTCTTTCCAGCCAAGAAACCACAGCCTCTTAGCATGGAGGGCTCATCCAGGACAGAAGCCTAGGCTAGGGGAAAGCATGAATCTGTTAGTGGGTGCTCTGTCTTCTATCTGGAGTTCTCTGAAGTGGCCTCCTCCTGCTCCCTATATGTACCGCGTGGCGGCTATCATCCACTGTGGCTAATCCATGCCAGCTAACTGGTAAAGGAACCCCACTCCGTAGCTCTGCTTGTTCTCTGTCAGTTTCTTAGTCTGATTGGTGCTTGACTGAGTTCTTTATTTCTTCATTTGATACTTAGGGTTCCAGGATTGACATTCTATCTGTTTCCCTTAGTTTTATTGGTCTTTGCTGGCAAATGGGTGGCATGAGGCTTCTGTCTATAGTGCCAGGTTGGCTTCTCTTTCTAGTCTAAAGCATTTTAAGTGGAATCTTTAGGATTGTCTTAGTCATCCAGTGCTTCTGTAACACAAATACCACAAGCAGATAGCTTTAACAAAGAGAAATTTATTCTCTCGTAGTCCAGTAGGCTAGAAGTTCAAATTCAGGGAACCAGTTCCACAGAAAGGCTCTGTCTCTGTTAGCTCTGGAAAAAGTTCCTTGTGATGCATTAGTCTTTCCTTGGTCTGGGAGCATCTCATCTCAGGAACCTCAGGTCCAAAGAATACTCTCTGCTCCCAGGTCTGATTTCTTGGTAATATGCGGTCCCCAATCTCTGCTGAATTCCCTTTCCTTTTACCTGTTATAGGATAAAAGGTGGTGCAAGCAACACCCCAGGGAAACTCCCTTTAAATTGGATAAGGGAGGTGACCTTGGTAGGGATGTTAATATCCCACCCTAATCCTCTTTAGCACAATCCAGTCTTTCGCTATTAATCACAAGTAAAGATGAGGATTTACAACATAGGAAAATCACAGAATGGAAGACAACCACACAATACTGGGAACCATGGCCCAGCCGAATTGCTACATGTATTTTGGTGGCGTGGGCAGGGGGGCTCATCATTCAGTCCATGACAAGTAACTTTAGTAGAAACTGTATGTGCTTCCTTACAAACACATCAGATTGACCACATATATATAACTCTTGTTTCTCCAAAAATGTGATTAAAATAGCAGCAAAGGTATAAAAATGAACCTATCCCACACACACACATTCACAGACGTGTACACAAGAGAAAGAAAACCATCAGCGTATGAGAGACTTCACAACTTTTTGGAAAGCTGACGGACGATGGCAAGTAGCCCACCCAGTGGAGAAGTAATAACTAAATGAACTACAATGTGAGTTACTAAAGATAAGTATCCTAGAGCAGGTTCCTTAAAAGCAGAGTCTGAAATAAGGGTAGATTTCCTGCATGTGTTCAAGCTCACAGGAGAAACTTATAGGGAAATTAGGAAAACAGGTTAGAGCACAACCAAAACACCAAACCCACTGCCACTCAGTTGATTCTGGTTCCTAATGACCCTACAGGACAGAGCTGAACTGTCCCATATGATTTCTAAGCTGCACCTAGTGGATTTGAACTTCTGACCTTTTGGTTAGCAGCCAGTGCTCCTAAACACTATATCACCAGGGTTTCCAGAGCAGAAGGAAAGTGTGATTTCTGAGAAAGTCTAACCTCAGGCTGATCCCACAAGGAGATCTGGAGGATAAATTGCATCAAAATGTGTCTCAGCCACGTGGGCTGTTATACCTCTGCACTGACTGGCCATTAGCCATGGAGCTGCGCTGATAAAAGACAGAGGTGCATAATCTCTCATGTATCTCTAAACTAAAAGACTGTAAAGATGACCTGGGCAAAGCACCAATAGTATCTTCTTCTCATACATCCTTTGCATAGTTCAGGCTACTTACTTTCTTCTGCTCTGACATCCTTATTCTCATATTAAATTTATTCCCTCTGATGACTAATTTTTTGCAAGATTTTAGTTGATTAAAATTGCCAATAAAGTTTGTAAGTGAGTTAATCAATGAGCTACTTTCCCACCACTGAAGTTGGTCCCAGGACCATAAATGACACATTTCTTCCTTCTCGTCTACCATTCTAGATTGCACTATGGCAAGAACTGTTAGATATTTAATTGTGTCCCTGGACAACACTTATTGAAATGTTGACTCCTTTTGACTCCTTGCCTGTGGGTTGATCCTGTTTGGAAGTAGGGTCTATTTTTCTCTGTTAATTAGGTAGTACCCAAGTAAGGTGGTTTAGGGTCCAAAACCTAATCACTTCCAACTTGCATAGGAGCAGAATAGACACAGAAGCACATACAGAGGAAAGACAGATGCCAAATAACTCCATGTAGCTCCTAGGGTTATCAACAAGAAAGGATTTTACCCAGAGGAAATCATACAGACAGATAGCAGAAATATTTGAATAGTAGTAACTATTATTATGGTGATCCTTGTCTTCTGATTTAGCTAATATTGGGATGTATGGAGGATATCACGTAAAAGATCTAGATCTTCATCTGTTATAAGAACAAGCCAATGAATGAAGTCTAAAGTGGATAACTCCCTGATTTGAATTTCTCCAGAACCCTGAGAAAATAAATTGCTCTTCTTTAAAAAGAACTACTTGCAGTATTTCTATGACATCATCTCTAAACAACTGAGACACTCCCCTTCTACTGGCACTTCTGATAACTAGCAACTCTTCTAGTTGGGGATGACCCAGGCCCTCGACTCTGAGGACTCTGAAGCTCTGATTATCATGTCGTTACGGCTTCGCTTGCCAATTGGTAGTTAAAGCTGGACACGGGAACATCAAAAGCTGTACCAGTTCATCATCTAAGTGACAGGCATATTCCTCTGCCCCTTTTACGTTAGTGAGTTTATCACCTCGTGGTAATCAGGGATACAATTAAGCCCTGCCAACACAATTCCTTTTTATACCTACTGGCTTTCTAGGATAGGAAATTCAAAATAACCGGTGGTTTCCATACCGCCAAATTAAGTTGAACTCCTGTTGTGTCCCCAGATGAAATATTTGCTCTTCCAGCAACCAAGATCTCAAGTGACACAGAACTCAAATTACATAGTGATGGTGAGTTGAGTCACCATTACTTAAACCCCTAGTTTCCAGATGCATGGGGTCTCCTTACTGGGGACAATATAACATGATAGTCATTGGTTTAGGATACATATTGCACGCTGGAGAACATGCAGGTCAAAACTTATAGGTGTCATATTCAATGAGTCCTTCAATTACACCATCAAGAGGTCATTCCCATGCTCCCACAGGCCATCAGCTTCCAGAAAGGACAGCAGATATAAACCATTTGCATATGACACCCACTGAAGCTGAGAAATATGTGAACCAGCCTAGTGGTAGAATTTGGCAGCACAATAATGGCATCAGCTACAAGAAAAATTAACAGAATTAAAAGTTGAGATGTTTCATGTTGGCAGAATCTCCACAACGCTGAGTCAGAGGAAAGAGAGGTAATACAAGAAACAAAAAAAAAAGACAGAGAATCATCAAAACTTAAAATTCTCAAAAAAGTAAATAAATAAATGACATTAATTAAACTAAAAGGGTCTTGAGAAACAATTCAAAAATAATAAAGAAACTTTAGAAAGTAGAAATGTGATGGATTCAATTTTGAAAATTTCAATGAAAGGGCTGGAAGACAAATCAAAGGTAGATCTAAGAAAACAAACCAAATAAACAACCAAAAAGAAATGGTAGAATGATATATCCAAGATATTCCAACACTTGACGAATTGGAGTTCCAGAAATGTAGAACAAAAGAAATAAAGGAAGAAAATGATCAATCAAATATTTAAAGAAAATTTCCCCAGTTGGGACATGTCTCACAGAGACCCTACAGACAGAGTAGAACTGCCCCACAGAGTTTCTAAAGAGCACCCGGCAATTTAATTACCAACTTTCTGGTTAGCAGTTGCATTTCAACTGCCGACCTTCTGGTTAGCAGCCACAGTACTTAATCACTACCCCGCCAGCATTTCTTCACTGATAGACTGAAAAAAAAAAAATCACTGCTATCAAGTTGTATCCAACTCACAGCGACCCCAGAGGTCAGAGTAGAACTGCCCCATGGAGTTTCCAAAGACCACCTGGCAGATTTGAACTGCCTGCCGGAAGACTAATAGCACAAAACACACATCATCACAAATATCTACGAGCATCCAGGATAAATAGAAGAGTGAAGAAGCTTCTACAGAGGAAAAATAAAGTCGCATCCAAAAAAAATTAAAATGTGTTAGAAATTCTCAAGAGCATTATCAGATACTAAAGTACAATGAACTTGCCTGAAAAATTCTTAGGAGATACTGTTTTCAACCTAGAATTTCACATTCTTGCAAACTGTCAATCAAGAATAAGGGAACAACAAATTTTATTGTCCTTGAATTCTGTGTTGGAAAGCTGCTAGAGAATACACTCCAGCCAAAGAGAAAGAAACAGAATTAAAGACATGAAACATCAAGCGTAGGAAAACTAACTACATACCGATAAATCTCAGGACAAGAGTTGTGTTTCTTCAACAACAAAAAAATCATAACCAAGTTGATTCAGACTCATATAGCAGGCTTAAACAGTAACTCATCTGGAAAGAAGCAAAAGAATTGAGAACTCAGGGAGAAAGCTTATAAGGGAGGAAAAGTAATTAATAAATTAACAAAAATATTTGAGCATTTGTAGGGGGAATCACTGATGTTATGTGATCAGCCTAATGGAGCAAATAGGAAACAGTAAAAGTAAGTAAAGAGAAACTATGTGGGACTGAAATGTCAAATGGCAGGAAAAAATTTTTAAACTGTACAAAAAGGAAAAGATAATCATAGAAGTCACGTAGATTGGTAACAGAAATAGATGCATAATAATAATTTTTATGGTAATCTCAGTTTTCTAATGTAACTAATATTGGAATGATGTATGGGCAATGTCATGCCAAAGAAGTAAGCTTCATCTATTATAAGTCAATGAATAAATAACATTTAAAACAGATAACCCCCACAACCAAAAACAAAACAAAACAAAACTCGTTGCTGTCAAGTCCAATTAATAGTCACCCTGTAAGGATAGAGCACAACTGCCCCATAGAGTTTCCAAAGAGCACCTGATTAGCAGCCATAGCTCTTAACCACTAAGCCCAGCAGTATTTCAACCTTCTTAATGAACGGTCATTTTAAAATACAGAGATACTTTATCAAAGTACCAAAAAGATTTGAAGTGAATGTTTCTGGATCAGAGAATTACTGATCTTCTTTATATTTCTTCTCTATAAATATTACATTATCCAATTATGAGTGTGTATTACCTTGGTAAAAATTTCAGTATTATTTTAAGACTATGGGACAATCTACAGTACTTTGAATGTGTTTCACATTTCTAACTGCCCTGTACAGGTAAGACAGGTAATACTTGACATGCTAAAAAGGGTTACACGTGCTGAATGTTTAGCAACTAGTAAGACCAAAGGTGATCCATATTAGTTCCTAAAAGTCTTGACTTGACCACAATAATTTCTATGCTTAAAATAGCACTTATCATCATTTGTCTTCAGCATTATTATAAACTTGGGTTGAAGTACTGTTTCTTACTGTTCTCATCTATTTATAAGATGCTTAGGATTGTACTCGTAACTTTACAAGACACTGCACAGAAGAATATTTATTAAAACATACATATAATAAAGAATTTGTATACCAAACATACCAAAAAAAAACCTCAAAATTAAGAAAGCAAACAACCCAGTTAATATATAGGCAAAAGATTTGAACAGACTCTCCACCAAAGATACGTAAGTGGAAAATAAGCACGTGAAAAGATACTTAAAATGTAATTAATTTGAAACTAAAACCAACTCTGCTGCTGTCAAGTCCATTCCAAATCCTGGTGACCTCTTGTGTGTCAAAATGGCTGTGATCTTTGAAAAGCAATGTCAGCACCTAGTCCACCCTGCAAAGCAATTTTGGAACTCTGACGTTTTATTACCTTTAATGTCCTGAATGTCATCAAAATGTCTTCCTTTCAATATTTCTTTTACCTTTAGATAAGGTAAAAAAAATCACTGGAAGCCAGATCAGGTGGGGAGAGGGGGGACGAGTTCTAATACAATTATTTGTTTACTGGCTAAATCCTCCATCACAAGCAACCATACATTTAAGTTCATGAACTTGCCACCTTGCCACTGTGTGCAATGGCCATTCCCGAAAGAGTTTCAAAACTGCTTTGAAGGGTGCACTAGACACTGGCATTGGCACATAGCTTCTCAAGAAGAGTACTTTGAAGGTGACTACAGTTATACACAGCAATTAGGTACGTAGTACTTAGAAAAATTAAGTCCATGGACTTGTCAGACCCCATACGTCACTGTATAAAATTAAAAAAATTATCCGTGCGAAGTGTTGATAAAATGTGAGAGAAATGAAAGGCTCATAGACAGCTGGTGAGGATGCAAAATGATACAGTCACTTTGGGAAATATTTTTTAACTTTATTCATATCCCACTTTTATGCTCCATGTAATTCAGTCATTCCATTCATATGTATTTATTCAAGAGAAAAGAAAGCATAGACTTACACACAGACTCGTATGTGAATGTTAATAGTAGCTTTCTGTGTAACTGCCCCAAATTGGAACCAACTGAAATGTTCATCAACAGGTAAAAACAGATAAACAAATCGGGGCGTATCTGTTTAAGGAAATACTACTCAGCAATGAAAACTGATGACCTTTAAAAATAGATATGACAAAGTGATACGACCCTTTTGGAAAACAATACGGGGCTTTCTAAGAGAGGCAGGAATAGAAATACATATGATCCAGCAATCCCATTCCTGGGAATATATCCTAGGGAATTCCAGAGTCATCAAGTGAAAAGACATGTGCACAACCATGGTCACTGTAGCATCGTCCACAATACCAAAGAGATGGAAATAACCTAGATGTCCATCAACCGAAGAACGGATAAACAAACTGTGGTACATACACACAACAGAGAACATTGATGAATCTATGAAGCATCTCATAATGTGGAGTAAAGTGTAGGACATTATGCTGAAACAAGTCAGTCACAAAAGGACAAATTTTGTATGAGACCACTACTGTAAAGTTTATGAAAATGTTTACACCCAAAAAGAAACAATTTTTAATGGTTATGAGGGAGGAGAATGGTAGAGATGGAAAAACATTAAATAAACAATAGATAAGTGGCAACTTTGGTGAGAGGTAGGTCAGCATACAATACTGTAGAAGCAAGCAAGACTTGTACAAGGCAAGGTCATGGAAGCTCCATAGACATATTCAAACTCCCTGAGGGATTGAATTGCTTGGCTGATGGCTGTGGGACCATGGTCTTGAGGAACATCTAGCTTGATTGATATAACATAGTTTATAAAGAAAATACTCTATATTCTACTTTGATAAGTAGTGTCTGGGGTCTTAAAAGCTTGTGAGTGGACATCTAGAATACTCCAAAGGCCTTGCTCCTTCAAGGGCAAGAAAGAATGAAGAAACTAAAGGTACAAAGAAAAAATTAGCCCGAAGGACAAACGGACCACATCTGCAGTGGCCTCCATCAGACTGAGCCTTGTACAACTAGATGGTACCTGGCTTACCACCTATGACCGCTCTGGTAGTGATTGCAACAGACACTCCAAGACAGAGCTGGAAAAAAATGTAGGACAAAATTTTAACTCAGAAAGAAAGACCATACTTGCTGGTTTGACAGAGACTGGAGAAACCCTGAGATCATGTCTCCTGGACACCCGTTTATCTCAGTAATGAATTCACTCCTTAGGTTTACACTTCAGTCAAATGCTGTACAGGACCATAAAACAAAATGAGACTTCAGGGGCAGGACAGCCCATGCCCATGAATTAGAAGACAGGAGGGGATGGGAAAGCTGGTAATAAGGAAGCCAAAGTTAAGAAGGGAGAATGTTGACATGTTGTAGAGTTGTTAACCGTTGTCACAAAACAGTACGTGTATTAGCTCTTTAAAGATAAATGAGTTTGTTCTGTAAATCTTCATCTAATGCACAAACGAAAAAGAAAAATAAAGCGTGAACTATCCAGACACTAAATGACACAAAAATCATGGATGAATCTCAGGATAATCACGCCAGTGAAAGGAACTAAATTTTAAAAAATAAAAATACTACACAAGATAAGATTTCTTTTCTATAAAGCTCTAGGAAAATGAAAACTAATCAATAGAGACAGAAATATTAATAGTTTTATGGGTAACAGCTATGAAGGAAGAGGTAGGAAGAAGGGACTACAAAGTGACACGAGGAAACTTTTTGATGTGATGTGTGTTCACCTTCTTGATTATGATAGTGGTTTCACAAGTGTATAAAATCTGTTGCCATCTAGTTGATTCTAATTAATAGTGACCCTGCGTGGCAGAGGAGAACTGCTCCATACTGTTTCCAAGAATCACCTGCCAATCTTTCGGTGAGCAGCCATCATTCTTAACCACTATCACACCAGGATATCCCCATGAGTGTATAAATGTGGCTAAACTTTTCGTGGTGACCCTAGCAGCCTACACATATTTAAAGAGTACAATTTGAAAAGTTTATCCCAGCTCCCATTCAGTTCTAGAATCTCCTCTATCCTATTCCTGACAGCTACTCAAGCTAGGTTCTGGGAAACATCTCATGAAATGGAAGAATCTGGATGGCATTATGCTGAGCAAAATCAGTCAATTGTCAAGTGACAAGTACTGTATGAGACTGCTATTATTAGGACTCAAGAATTGGTTTAAACATAGAAGTATTCTTTGATGGTTACAAAGGGGGTGGGGGTAATGGGTGTTCACTAACTAGGTTATCAATGGGAACTATTTTAAGTGAAGGCAGAAACAACACATAGAAGAGGAGAAGTCAGCACGAAAGGTCTAAACCCAAAGTTTGGAAGTATTCTAAATAAAACCAAACACAAGGACAGAGTACCAGGGTCAGGGGTGTGGGGACCATGGCTTCAGGGGACATCTAGATCAATTGGCATAGCAAAGTTTTTCAAGCAAATATTCTGCATCTCACTTTGGCGAGTGGTGTCTAAACAAGTGGCCATCTAATAAGTGTTCATTGGTCTCAACTTACCTAGAGAAAAGGAAAAAGAACAGTGTCAACAACATGAGGAAAGTGTGAGCCCGAGAGACAGAAAGGATCACATATACCAGAGACTACACCAACAGGAAACCAGAAGAACTAGATGGTGCCCAGCCACTTCCAAAGACTGTTCTTGTAGGTAACTCAATAGAGTTCCTGATGGAGATGGAGAAATGTGGGATGCAGAACTGAAACATTAGTAAAAAGACCAGTTTTGATGGTCTGACAGACCAGAGGATCCCTGAAAGATGTGTCCCCAAACTCTTCGTTAACCTAGAACTGAAACCATTCTGGAAGTCAACTCCCCAGACAAAGACTGAACTGATAAATAAGACATAAAGTGATGCAAGTGGAGAGTATACTTCTTGACTAACTGTGGAGCCCCTGTTCGGAGGCAAGAGAGTACGACAGAGGGGTACAGGAGCTGTTAAACTGACATGGGAATATAGATTGGACAGGAGGAGTGTGCTGACTCAGTGCAGTAGAGTAGCTAGGGCCTCATGGCAAAGTGTGTGTAAGTTTTTATATGAGAAACTGACTGTGGTTATAAACTTCCATTTAAACACAATAAAAACAAATGAAAGAGAGAACATGAGAAAATGATCCCAAAGAAATGAAAAAAAAAGAATAATAAGTCTGGTTGAACCTTTTTCATTACTGGATGTGGTGGTTAAGACGCACAGCTGTTTGTCCAAGCCTTCATAGGTAGTTTGTTGCAGATCCAAGACAAGCTCAGATCTTCAGGCTCATAGTGAAGGGTTTTTGCAGTTGTATCTTGTGATTAGGGGAGAGAGAGATCCCTCATTCAAACTCCAACCACATATTCCTTTGCGAGTGTTCAGAAACTCTAGCACTACAAAAGAAAAATGTAAAACAAGAAGAGGTGTTGCAAAAAGAAAGGAAATTCATTTGAATAAACGTTTCTCCAAAGAATATGTACAAATGGCCGATCCGCGCTTGAAAACATACTGAATGTCATTAGTCTTAAGGAAAATGCAAATCAAAACTACCATGAGACATGACTTTGTATCCACTAAACGAAACAAAATCAAATCTCTTGTAGTCAAGTAGATTCCCACTCAAAATGATTCTAAAGGATAGGGTAGAACTTCCCCCATAGGATTTCCAAAGAGCAGCTAGTGGATTTGAACTGCAGACCTTTCCATTAGTAACCAAGCTCTTAACTACGGTGCTGCTAGGACTTCTCATACCTATTACCCAAAAACCCACTGCCATTGAGTCCTGTCCAACTCATAGTGACCCTACAGGACAGATTAGGATAGCTGTAATAAAATTGATAGATGATAACAAGTGTGTAGAAATTAGAACCCTCACATAGACACTGCTTGGTGCAGGTATAAAATGGTATGACCCTGGTGTAAAACCATTTCACACATTCTCAGAAAGTTAAACATACAGTTACCGTATGACCCAGAAATTCCACTTCCAGAGACCTACCAGTCGGAAATGAAAACATATGTCCACACAAAAATTTGCACATGTATGTTCATGGCAGCATTATTCAAAATAGCCAAAAAGTGCAAATAACTCAAATATTTATCACCTGATTAATGGATAAACAGAATATGATATATTCATACAGTAGAATACCATTGTTGTTGGCCTCAGGTGCCGTCATGTCAGTTTCAACTCATAAGCTACCCTATGTACAACAGAACAAAGCACTACCCAGTCCTGCACAAACCTCACAATTGTTGTGCTTGAGCCTGCTTTTGTAACCACTCTATCAATCCATCTAGTTGACGATCCTACTCTTTTTCACTGACTGTGCACTTCACCAAGCACGATGTTCTTCTGTAGGGACAGATCTTTCCTGGTAACATGTCCAAAGTATGTGAGAGTAGAACATTATTTGGTAATGAAAGGTGTTTTAGTCAGCTAGGGCTGCTCTAACAGAAATATCACAGAGTGGATGACTTTAACAAAGAAAGGTCTATTCTTACACAGTCTGGTAGACTGTAAGTCCAAATTCAGGATGTCTGCTCCAGGGGAAGGCTTTCCCCCTTGTCGGCTCTGAAGGAAAGTCCGGTATTGCATCAGTCTTTGTCCAAGGAGCATCTTGGCACAGGAACCTCAGGTCTGAAGGACACACTCTTCTCCCAGTCTTGCTTGCTTGATAGTGTGAGGTTCCCAGTTCTCTTCCTGTTTCCCTTTCCTTTTATCTCTTGCACGATAAGAGGGTTAAGGGTGGTACAAGCCACACTCCGGGGAAACTCCCTTTACAGTGGAGCAGGGAGGCGATCTTCTGAAGGGATTTATAGTCCCACCCTAATCCTTTAACATACAACACAGTAAAATCACAAAATGGAGGACAATTGTAGAATATAGGGAATCATATTCTTGAAGGGACACAGTTCAATCCATGACAAAAGGGAATGAAGCATAGATATGTACAATATAGCATGGACCAAACTTTAAACCATGTTAAACAGGCAGAGCCATCACAACACTATAGAGACAAACACCACACCGTCGTTCTCCATCAAAGACCCCCAAATTAAGAAAAACAGATACAAATGTTTTGCCTGACTGTCGTGAGGTGTAAAAGAGACAGTAAAGAAGACGTTTGACATTCAGATGATGAAGTGGGATAGCTTTTGATATTCTCACGTCCAATTTTAACTACAGATTGGCAAGCAAAGCAATAAAGGCATGATAATCAGAGTCCCAGAGAAGTGCAAATCGGGGAGTTATACATTTTAGAATTAATCCATTGATTTGCCCTTGCAATAGACGAAGATCTAGATCTTCTACGTGATACCACCCATACATCATCACAATGTTAGATTAGAAGACAGGGATCACCACAATACTGGTTACTATTACGCAAATACTATCCATCAACATGATTTCCTCTGAGCAAAGTCCTTTCTTGTTGATAATCTTAGGAGTTACACGGAGTTCCTTGGTGTTCCTTGGCATTTGTCTTGTCTCTATGAGTTCCTGTGTCTATTCTGCTCCTTTTACAAGTCAAGGGTGATTAAGTTTAGGACCCTGTCATGGACTGAACTGTGTCTCCCAAAAAATGTGTATAGCCATTTGGCTGGGCCACCATTCCCAATATTTCATAACTGTCCTCCATTTTGTGATTTTCCTGTGTTATAAATCCTAATCTATGACTGTGACTAATGGGATGATTAGGCTAAAAGAAGATTAGGGTAGGACTGCAACACCCCTTCTAATGGAGTTTCCCTGGAGTATGGCTTGCACCATCTTTTATCCTCTCATCCTACATGAGATAAAAGGAAACGGAAGCAAGCAGAGTGGGGAACCTCACACCTCTGAGAAAGCAGTACCATAAGTAGAGTGTGTCCTTCAGACCTGAGGTTCCTGTGCGGGTGCTCCCAGACCAAACAGTGATGCAACACAAAGACTTCCCTGCAGAGCCAACAGAGGGAAAGTCTTCTCCTGGAGTGGAAACATTCTCACTTTGGACTTGTAGACTACTGGACAATCTAAGAATAAATTTTTCTTTGGTAAAGCCATGTGTTCACGGTATTTCTGTTAGGGTAGACCCTAAACCATCCTGCTGGGGTACTATGTAATTAGCATAGTAAAGAAAACTCTAATTCCAAACAGGATCAATCCACAGGTAAGTGTCCAGTTAAAACTGATCTTCTTTCTAATGTGTGCTGTCACAGATTTCACCCAACCAACTTTCTGTTGACTATCTAATCAATACTCCACCCTCTCCCTCCCTTCCTCCCCATGCTTGCAGCTGTCAGAGTCTTTTCCTCTATGCATGAGTCTGTTTTTAAGTTCTTACAGTAGGGGTCTCATACAGTATTTCTTGTTTTGCTGCTGACTACTTTCACTCAACGTAATGTCCTCCTATTGAAAACAGGTTGTGAGGTGCTTCCTAAAATCATCATTGTTCTTTCTCATTACATAATGTTCCATTGAGTATACATACCGTAGTTTACTTATCCATTTTTCCGTTGCTGGGCATCTGGGTTGATTCCACCATTTTGCTATTGTGGAGTGTGCTGCAGTAACATGTGCATGTATCAATTGATTCTATAGGGTATATTCTAAGCAGTGGAATTACTTGGTCAAATGGTATATCGATTTCCAGCTTTTTAAGGAAGCACCAGGTTGCTTTCCAAAGAGGTTGCACCATTTTGCAATCCCACCAACAATGTAGGAGAGTTCCAATTTCTCCACAGCCTCTCCAGCATTTGTTGTTTTGTGTTTTTTGGATCACGGTCAACCTTGTTGGGGAGTATCTCTGGGGTCTGGGGTGCTTACATCTGAGGCAGACCAAATGGTCCCAACTCATCAGGAAAGGATGATCTCCAAGGATCAAAATGAGATGGGGCAAAGAAAGCCCAGAAGACAGAGAGACCCACGTGAGTGAATGTCTACATCAACTTGTGACCAGAAGAACCAGATGGTGCCTGGCCACCAAAAGTGATAGTCACAGTGGAGCTCACAATGTTGAGTCTCACTGGCAACATAAGAATAAGAAGGAGAGCACCCTAAGATCCTCACTAAAAGACCACAAATGATGATCTAGGGTCCTTGGGCTTCCCCTGGGAGCTGCCCCTGTCCATAAATCATAATGGAGGTCAACTCTTTGGACAGAAATGGATTGGATTTGGTGACACAGAGCCACCATATTGTGTGTGTACTTTATGGTTCTCTGCACCTATAGGATGTCATCTGGCTGACCTCTTACTGGATATGGGAGAGAGGGTGGAGAGGAGGTGATAGGAGGTTGTTAAGAGGATATGACTTTACAGAATGGAGAGGAGGAGTGTGCTATCACCAGGCAGGGAGAGCTGTGGGAGCAGCTCATTGGCGGGTATGAAAATTCATCTGGGATTATATATCTTCACTCAAACACGATTAAAAAAAAATCTGAAGAAAAAAATAAGATTCATACCACATAATATATATAAAAACTAATTCAAAATGGATGAAAGACCTAAATATAATAATAAAAATCATAGAAGAAGAAATGGGGTCAACATTAGCATCTTTAATACATAGCATGAATACTATATAAACTGTAACTAAAACTATGCATACATCAGAAGATTAGGTAGAAAACTGAGGTTCTTCTAAATATTAAATACTTATGCTCATCTAAAGACTTCACCTTTTGGTGAAGTAAAAAGAGAGCCTTCAGACTGGGAAAGTTTTATTGCCTGTGGCATATGTGACAAAAGTTTAATATCTAAAATCTACAGGTAATTCCAACACTTATACAACAAAAACACAAATAATGCTATAAAAAATTGAACAAAGGATAAGAACAGTCACTTCACTGAAGAAGACCTCAGGGTGACTGGCTGACACACGAGCAAATGTTAACGCTAACTAGCCATTAAAGAAGTGCAAATGAAAACTACAGAGATGTACCATCTAACTCCAACATTACTGGCATGAATTATAAAAATAATAAATGGTGTAGAGGCTTCAAGGAGATTGGACCTCTTATGTACTTTTGTTGGGGGTGTAAAACAGCATAATAATTTTGACAAACAATATGGCATTTCCTTTAAAAAGCTAGACATAGAAATACTATGTTATCCAGCAATCCTACTCCTAGAAATATATAAACTAGAAATATGTGTCATCACATTACTAAGCATACGCACACCCGCGTTCGTTGTAGCATTATTCAGAATAGCAAAAAAATGGAAACAACATAAGTGTCCATCAACAAAAGAATGGATAAACTATGCTACATACATACAATGGAGCACTACGCAACAGTGAAGAACGATGATGAATCAATTTGTGAAACATCTCACAATGTGGATGAATCTGGAGCGTATTATGTTGAATGAAATAATAATATGAGGAAAAATACTGTATAAGACCACTATTATAAAATATCATGAAATGTTTTAACACATAAAGAAACAATCTTTGATGGTTATGGTAGAGGGAAGGGATGGAGAGTGAAAAACACTACATAGTTAATAGAAATAATAGAAAAGTAGTAATTTTGGTGAAGGGTAAGATATTCTAACACTGGAAAGATCAGTACAACTTGACCAAAGCAAGGTCATGGAAGCTTCATAGACACATGTAAACTCCCTGAGGAGCTGAATTACTGGGCTGAGGACTGAGGATCGTGGTCTCAGGGGACATCTAGCTCAACAAATACAACATAGTTTATTAGAAAATGTTCTATATTCAACTTTGGTGAGCAGTATCTGGGGGTCTTTAAAGCTTGGGAGTGGTCATTTAGGATGGTCTCATCCTACCTAGAGAGAAAAACCAAAACTAAATCCACTGCTGTGGAGTCAACGCCTCTTCACAGTGACCATATAGCACAGAGTAAAACTGCCCCGTGGATTTTCCGAGGAGAATCTAGCAGATTCGAACGGCCAACGTTTTGGTTAGCAGACATAGTACTTAACCACTCACACCACCAGGGTTTCCATCTGGAACAAAGGAGAGCGAATACACAAATACACAAGTGATGTATTAGTCCAAAGGACTAGTGGACCACAACTGCCATACCCTGCACCAGACTTAGTCCAGCACAACTAGGTGCCTGGCTACCAACGCCAACTGCTCAGAGATCAAAAAAGAGGGTGCAGGAAACAGCTGAAGAACAAAATGTGAAACAAATTTCTAACTCACGAAAAAAAAGATCAGACTTACTGATCTCACAGAGACTGGGGACACCCAGAACATGGCCAGCGGGCATACTTTTAACTCACTCTTGAGCCAGACTACACAGACCCATGAAACAAACAATAATACATGCAGCTCCACTTTGTATGGGACACTAAACAGTCACATGAGCCCAGTGGCAAGCTGGATGAATGGAAATGCGGAACCCAAGATCAAGCAGGGGATAATGCTGACACATAGTGAGAACGGCAACCAATGTTATGAAGAAAAGTGTTTTTTAATTGTTTAAAGAGAAACTAATGTGCTCTGTAAACATTCTTCTAAAGCACAATAAAAAAGAAAACATTATGTTATATGAAACAAGCCACACACAAAAGACATATATTGCATGGTTCGTTTATGAAAATGTCCAGAATAGAAAATTCACTGAAGCAGAAAATAGACTAGTGATGATCCGGGGTAGGGGAGCAGAGGCATGAGCAGTTACTGGTAATGTTTATAGACAGTGAAAATGTTATGAGCTTGGTGGTAGTAACTGTACAACCTTGTGAATATGCTAAATTATGTATATTAAAAGGTGAATATTACACTGTGTGAATATCACAATGAAAATACAAAAAAGAGGGACAGGAGGGAGGGATAGAAGGAGTGAAGGAGGAAGCAAGGGAGCAAGAGTGGGAGAGAGAAGGAGAAAAGGAAGGAAGAGGGAGAGAGAGAGAGAGAAAAGAAACTACATAGAACAGCCAGACCCTATACAACAACCTCTTAAAATGATTCTGTGTAGAACTTGATAGTGAACCGTTAGTATCTATCATGACCTATAAGGGACATTGAAGATACAGTATGTAGAGCCTACGACTAGACGGCAACAGATTTTTGTTTTGTTTGTTTTGTTTTCACATATGCCAGGTGTCAGGCTAAGGATGTTTTATAGGTTTTGCTTTGTTTTTTCTTTTCTTAATTAACCTTTTGAGGAAATTATTACTCATTTTATGAATGAGGAAACCAAATCTTAGAGATGCTAATTAATTCATTGTGATCACAGTTATGCAGGGCAGACTTGGAACTGACTTCAGATGTTCCTAATTCCAAAGTATGTATTCGTTCCACTCTATAGCAATACTTCTTCAAACAGCTGTCAAACTCCATAAAATTCCGTTTCTTAAAAATTTCTCCAGAATTTGTGATGCAAACTAGAACAAACTTGCATTCCAAAGCCAAAAATTCAAACATTAGACAAAACGGATAGGCATGATGCCCTCCCTCACTCATTCTACCTCTTTCCTGACCAGCTCCTTCATGATGACCGAAGTTGAGGAGAGTAGTTCATACTAACGCCCTTACCTGAACCAGAAACCCTGGTGGTGTCGTGTTTAAGTGCTACATCCACTAACCAAAAAATTGGCAGTTCCAGTACTTCAGGTGGTCCTTGGAAACTTCGTCGAACAGTTCTCTTCTGTCCTATAGGGTCACCCTGAGTGGAAATCGACTCAGGGGCAGCAGGTTTGGTTTGGATGCCTGTACCTAAAAGATGCTGCACTCCTGCAGGGTGCCTAATTGATCATTTTAGTCCTTAAAGCATTTGACCATAAGAATTAGTAAGAATTTTATGCATGGCTATAGTGAGTGAATGAACAAGCACATTCTTTCTCTGAAAGAAAATGAGGACACAGTAAAATTAACCAGTTACAGTTACATGGCCAGAGCTACCTCAAGAAACTGGGAAAGAGTTCGACAGATTCAACAAATGTGAAGACATATCCCAATCTTTCTTGTAAAGTGACAGACTGAAGGCAATGGTCAGCTTCCAGTAATGAGAGACTTATACTTCATAATCCTCCTGGATGGGCTGTGCGGCTAGTTCCAGACAGGGTGGACTGAGCGTAATTGCTGGTCTACACTGAACTCCCTTCTGCTTCACAGTGACCAGAAACTCCTGAGATGGTAGCTTTTCCATCAGTCATATGAAGGCATATGGAGCAGAACCCTTAGGCACCCCGCTTGGAAATTGTATAAACCACTAAAATGCTGAGGTTGTTTTTGTTCTTTTGTTCAACTAGCCTATCCTGGGGCACAGAAGTCCCTAGAGTACAGACTGTGTGCCGAAATGTTAAGAAGTGCTGTTTAACAGAAATGTGCTTGCCTATGAGGAGAAAGAGAGGACGGGACAGAAAGACAGTTCGGAGTTGAATAGTATGAAGCCTTGAAACTGAGGCTAGTGCAGAAGATATTGTGGAAAAGTTCTACATGCAGGAAAAAGTTAGGTGGGTAAGTCCAGAGATATTATGGCATAAAGAACCTAAAAGCGGGGTCATACACAGTGTTAGATATTAAGGCTGGCTAATGGGATGTAAACTGAGAAGGTAGTAGATAACCAAAGTCAATTTTAAGAGGCCAAAGAGATGCCAAAAAATGGAGTAGCACTAAAAGCCCATGGCTAAGAACTCCATTAGTTTTCTATTGCTGCCATATTAAATTACCACAAATTTAGCAGCTTAAAATATATATATATATACATAAGCATTATCTTATAGACCTACAAGTTAAAATCTGACAAGAATCTCGCTGGATTAAAATCAAGGTGTCAGAAGGGCTATATTCCTTTGGGGAGCCTCTAGAGGATGATCTCTTCACTTGGCCTTGCCATTTTTAGAGGTTATCTGCAGTTCTTGGTCCTTCTCACTTTTTGAAAGCCGGTTACGTAGCACTTGTCTCATCTTCCACGTCCTGTCTCTTTGTAACTTCAGTTAGGTCGTTCCTTTTAAAGATTCAAGAGGTTAGACTAAATTCACCTGGACAATCTTGGATAATCTCCTCATCTCCAAATTTTTAATCACCCGTGTAAAGTCCCTTTTTCCACGTAAGGTAGTATATTCACAGGTTCTGGGATTGGAACGTGGTCATGTTTACAGATTGAATTGTGTCCCCCAAATAAGTGTGTCAACTTGACTAGGCCATGATTCCTAGTAGTATACTATTGTCCACCATTTTGCCATCTGGTGTGATTTTTCTATGTGTTGTAAATCCTACCTCTAAGACATTAATGAGTTAGGACTCAATCTACAGGATTAGGTTGTATCTTGAGGCAACCTCTTCTGAGAGATAAGAGAGAGAATGAGCAGAGAGATAAAGGTGCCTCATCCCACCAAAACTGAAGCGCCAAGAGAGGAGTTTGTCCTTTGGCCCTGGTGCTGAGAAGCTTATAGACCACAAAAGATTGGTGACAAGGACCTTCCTCCAGAGCCACAGAGAGACCTTCCCCTGGAGCTAGCACCCTGAATTTGGAATTCTGTCCTCCTAGGCTGTGAGAAAATAGATTTCTCCTTGGTAAAGCCACTCACTTGTGATACTTCTGTTAAAGCAGCCCTAGATAACTAAGACAGCCATCTTTCAGAGGTCATTGTTCTGTCTATCAGAGGAGCTGAGTTATTAAGAATAAGGAAAACAGTCAAGTACTCAGAAACAAGACCACAGTACTGGCAGGAGGATGGCTCCATCTTAACATCTTCTGCACTGTAGCCGTCCTATCCCGTGTGTATCAGTTCTTGTCCTCTGAAGGCTGCTGATTGGTAGCTACAAGGGCAAGGCAAATTCAGTGACTCAAATGTGGTGACTAGGCTTACGCTCCACCAATGACTGGAAATGGAGCACTACAGAGGGTGCTGCCCAAAAGCCTTGAGATTATTCCTTCTCTCTCTCTCTCTCTTTTATCCCCCTAATATATTCACAATGCCTGGCACAAAGTAGGGGCTCATTAAACAGTCTAAACGAATAGATAGGTAAGTGTGATAGCTGAATAAACAGGACATGGCAACAGCCAGAATACAGAAGGCAAAACAGAGAAAAAAATAATAAAGATTTTACAGAAAATGGAATAGCTGCTAGAGGTGCAGAGTTAGACACTGAAAAAACAAGGGGAATGTTTTCCCAGCTATGATCGGAAAAAGGCATAGTCAAATATCAGAATTCAATCCAAGTCAAAAGAGTCAATACAGTGACAAAGAAATATAAGTTAGAGAAAAGTAAGAAACTATGTCAATCATACATTTAGAAAAGGATGGCTGGCCAGATGTTTTTCTGGAAATTAAAAACTAAACATAATGTTTGGCAAAAGGAAATAGGGAATTCTAATTAGATAACTTTTAAAGACTATTTTACCGTTAAAAATATCAAAATAGGGAGGGCCATGTCTGAATTATGAAATAGCGTTTTTTTAAAGTATGTGCCTTAGATAGCATGTGAAATTATGGGCCTCAGATTTAGCATACCGGTACCCCAGTAGCTGAATCTGAGGTCACTTGAGTCAGTAAGATGTAGTAGAAACTGAAAACTGTAATAAATCACAACTCTTGTGAGGAACACCCAATTAAATTTCTTTCTGGCGCTTGCACAATGGTGGCAATGGCTTTAATCCAGAACATAAACAAAAAAACATATGGAAGCAACAAACACATTTAAGAATAGATATATATATGTATTCCTTGGTCCAAAGCACTCTTTGTCTAGGGTTACGTCTGTGATTTATTTATATTACTGAATAATGCCACTCAGTGGACATGAAGCACAGATTACTACAAAAAAGCAGCATTTGCATAGTCTAATGATTCCCATATACGGGTGATAGATGTGTATGCCAAGAAGTTTGACAAGTCCTTTTTGGAAACAGACTTAATGAGATGATGACAAGTGAAATGTGTACATGGTCGGTCCCATGATAACCCAGGCATTCATACTCTCATCTCTAGAACATCACCACTCCTTCTCCATTAAGCTTTAAACTAACATGTAAAGAATGGGTGAACTGCCACAAATTGAACTTGCTAAAAACAGTCCCAAAACATAAATAGAAAGTAGAGCTAGAACCATTTCTGATACAATATGATAGTTGCAGAGAACAGTGCAAGGCTTAAATCTCATGATTTTCAAAAAGTATTCTACAGACTTGAAAAACAATGGTAAACAAGCAACAGAAGGAATCAGTTGGGTCTGCCACTTGAGCAATGGTTTCATCCAGATCTCCAAACTGACTAGCCCACTAGTATAGAGAGCCTCTGGCTGTACTTTTAACTGATTTGGCTTTCCCTGCCTCTTCCCCACCACATCCTTGTTTACTGTACATGTGTGTGCGACTGCTCTCATTGACCTTCTTCTGTTTCTGCTTACCACTCAGTGTGTTATTTTTTTAACCCCAATACAATTGGGCACTGGGAAGTTTTAACTCTTTGTCCTCCATCCCCTTTTGACTCTTAGCACCACACCCTGACTTCTATTCTGCATGTACCTTCAGACATAGCACTCTTAACTTTGTCATCCCCCCGCATCATTTTTATTCACACATCCATTTTTCCATAGACATTTATTGAACATGACTCTGTGCTAGGCACAATGGTAGGCATTGGAAATGTGTTAGATGTTTGGCTTGCAGCTTTCCCTAACGGATCAAGTCTCAGCCTAATTCTTCTAGCTCTGCCCTTTCAATCTTGAATAGTTCACCATTCAAGAGGATCTACTGGATAGCTTGAGCCCTGGTGGCACAGTTGTTAAGAGGCAAGTCTGCTAAGCAAGAGGTCATCAGTTCAAATCTACCAGCTGCTCCTTGGAAACCATATAGGACAGTTCTTCCCTGTTCTATATGGTCACTATGAGCAGGAATCAATTCAAAGGCAATGGGTTACTGTATCACTACCCTGCTACTGATCGCTAGCCCAGCTGATGGTGATCCTCCAGGAGATAAAGGAATGTTATACAATCTGAGATGTCAGTTCTACAACTTACACTCTAGTGCCTCTCCTTGGTATAAGGGTAAATATGAGGGTTAACTTAAAAAAAAAAACTGCAAAACACTTTTAACTCTCAGCCTTCAATTGCTCAAAGGTCAATGCCTAAACTAGGTTCAAGAACTCTATTTTTCTTATTTTTGTACTTTTTTTTCTGTTCTTAATGGCATTCCATAAATCTTTGTAAGGCAGGAACACCAGGAAATGAATCACTTTGGAATCACTCACTCCTTTTGTAACAATGCTAATGCCCTCTGCTTCAAAGGAAGAAGGGTATACAGAGAAAATGAATTTAAGAGGAGGAAAGGAATGCCTTCTTGAGTGAATTTTAGACTAGAAGACTCACTTCTGTTACTCACAAGCCATTTACTGTCTGGCTCTTGCCAAACATCACTTTTGGGAAAATGCATACACACACATATACACAGCAAAAATAAGTGAGTTTCTAAATACAGTTTGGGAATCAAAAGAAGTTTCCAAACCACCCCTTAAGAGCTGTCTATATTCAGAATTTCTAACAAATCTGCATAAAGTTATCTGGGATCCTTTTGCTGGATTTCAACAAGGACCCTTTTTCCCCATTTTATTATGGTCTAATGTTGAGTCCAACTTGATGGCACTGGGGTGGGCAATGTTGAGCCTATCTGTTTTACACAGGCATATGCAATTAACACATTGATACCAGGTAAAATGTATTGAAAGAGAGCAAAATTAATGCAAGATAGAAGAATTTTTCTCTTTGTAATTCTGAGGGTCCTCCAGCCAGGGATCCATGTTTTCTTTACCTGATTGTAATTTAATAACTCTCTGACACCCTAAGACAGCAACTACTGGGATTTTGTGTCTCTCTTTTTCCTTATCTACTAAGTGTAAAAGTAGGGTGGGATGGTGGCTCAGTGAAAGAATTCCCACCTTCCAGGCAGGAGACCTGCATTCAGTTTCTGGCCAGTGTCCACCCCCACCCCGCCCCGCTCCCCACAGCCATCCGCCATCTGTCGGAGTTGGCTTATTGTCACTATGATGCTCCTGTAAAGATTACAGCCTAGAAAATCCTACGAGTCTGTTCTACTCTGACACATGTGGAAGTTATGTGATGAAATCGACCCTGTGGCACCTAACAACAACAATGAATGATGTTAGACAGGCTTCAACAGAGCTTCTAGATTAACCCAGACTAGGAAGAATGGCCTGGCAATCTACTCCTAAAACTCAGCCATTGAAAACCTTGTGGACCTCAGTGACTTGATCGCGGGGTTGCCACAGGACTGGGTAGGATTTTGTGCCATTGTACATACAAGTGGCCATAAGTGAAAGGCCCAGTTGATGTCAATGAAATGCCTTGAAAAGCTCAAATGTGCACTTTTAAAGAGGACTGATGATGTTAAGAATGGATGTCATTCTAGTGGTGTAAGTACAGTGGTTGTTTTGACAGTATTTTCCAACCTGTGAACAGAGCAGTAGTTCTCTGAAGCATGTGCAGAGGGTGGGGTCAGTTCTGTAGTCAAATAATCTTAGAAAACACAGCATAATATCTGCTTTTTGTTACTGGACAAGTCACATTACCTATTCAAGGACTGAGATGGCACTGTAGGACAGAAATCTACTTAATGTTAATGAGCCAGAATTTCTGAAACATAAATAAATTTGAAATGTTTGTCATTATTTATCAAGAAGAGAGCATTTGGTGATCACCTGGACCACGTGTTTATTTAACTGCCCAACTGTTCCTCCTCTTGCAAACCCACACTGTTGTCTATACTAACAACATGAAAAAGTAGGATTTCTAGTTTAGGAGTAAAACCAGCAACACTAATATAACCTTCAAAAATTAAGACTCAGATTTGAAATCTAAACAGGCTGGCCCAAATACCTACCATTCACCATTTTTTACATATATATTTATAATACCTTTGCTACAAAAAGGGAAATACAGATGAGAACATAATCATGCATTTTAAAGACGTGTGTCCTCGTCTCTAAATGGAAATGAATCAACAAACATTTCCTTCAGTTTTTTTGACTTCTCGATTTGAGAAAATTATAATCTAGAATGCAGAAAGAGGAAAAGTTGACTTGAATCAAACTGCTAGTTAACACAAACTTGGGCTGATAATCAAGATAATGTATGAACAGATTTAGTGTCAGAAATGTCACCAACAGTAGGTCCAGTCAGAATCTAAGTTGAGGTCTAAAAAACAAAAACCCACGTGTGTCAGAGCAAACTGTGCTCCGGAAGGTTCTCAATTGCTCCCTTCTCACAAGTAGAGTCACTGGGCCCTTCTCCTAAAGTGCTTCTGAGTGAGCTGGGACCTTCAGCCTCTGGGCTAGCGGCTACTATCCATTAACTATTTGTACTTCCCAAGGATTTCACAGAGAACTGTTACTTATCCAGTGTCTTCACGGCTTTTACTTTTCTCTCCTGAGTAAGAAGAAATCCCTGGGTTATATCCACCTCTTCTTTGTGGCACTGATCTTATAAGTGAATTCCTATAACAACATTTTTTAAGGAAAATAAAAAAGGTTAGGATGAATTTGAGGGGCGGGTTAACAGGAGGGTAGGAACTGGACAAAGTTCAGAGATCTTAATAAAAACTAATTTAGGAGAAAACTAGAAAGAGCTATAATAATTCAGCCCACGGCAAAAAAAAAAAAAGCAAACCCTTCCTAATTAAAAAAAGGAAACAGATATAACACCAGGGTTACGGAAGAATTAGAAGTAGAGAGCTTCTCAGGAAATCAAACCACTTTACTTAAACATCAAGTAAACCTGTCACAACGAAGAGAATTTTTGGAAACCAGGGATCTATATGATATGGTCACACTTTCATCCATCAAAAGGAGAATTACTGCTTGATTCAGATGAAGAGAGTTCACTAGGTATTGAGGTTATGAGGCGGATGGCTGGATCTGCACGACTTCTGTCAAGTCCTGAGACTTGTTAAGGGCTAGTTAAAAGACAGTCACTGTCATGGATTAAATTGTATTCCCCCCCCCCCAAATGTATGTGGCTGTTTGGCTAGGCCATGATTCCTGGTGCTGTGTGATGTTCCTTTATACTGTAGACCTCGCCTCTGTGATTTTGGTGAGGGAAGATAGGTGGTAACTATGTGGATCGGGCAGGACTCAACAAGGAAGATTGTTTTGTGCCTTCGAGCAGTCTCTTGAGATATAAGGGAAAGAAGCTAGCAGAGAGATTTGGGGACCTCATGTCATCAAGACAGAGAGTAGTGCTGGAAGCTGAGGGCATCCTTTGGAAAGGAACAGGGTCCCTACACCTCAAAAGCTTCCAGTCCAGGGAAGACTGATATTACTCCAGAGTCTGCAGAGAAAGCCTTCCCCTGGAGCTGATACCCTGAATTTGGGCTTTTAGCTTACTGGACTATGACAAACAATATTTTTATTTTGAAAACCATCCACTTGTGGTATTTCTGTTAAAGCAACTCTCGTTGACTAAGACAGTTACTTAAGACACAGTGATACACCCTACATTTCAAATTCTATGTCTAGAATACAGACCATTTCCAGTGTTAGGGTATAACCTCCTTGTACTGCTTACTTCCATGTCTAAAGTTGTGCACACGTACTGCTGAACGCTGGGTTGGCCTCATGCATCTGTTTAATAGAGCATCCAATGAGTGGCACACAGCAGGCATCTGAAAGATACAAAGAACTTTAGAGTATGTCTGGCTAAACCTCCTTATTTTAAAATATGGACATTAAATCTAAAACATGTAAGATATCTGCCGAGAGTTGGGCCTAGCCACAGAGTCCCCGACTCTCTGTTCAGTGCTCTTCATAAAGCCAGCAGGAGCTGTGAGGCAGTCATCGGTGTGATCACCTGCATCAGCCAGCTCTCTGCCATCTGGCTGAACAGGAAACAGTGACTCACAAAACCCAAAGTCCCTCCAGAATGCATCAAGAGGTGTGCCTTTATTCTGTGCTGTGTTTTATATTTTTTAAATAAAACTCTACTGGCTGGCTACTTTAAATGCACTGGGAGAGCTGGCAATTTTCAGGCCAAGATCATACTTGGTGATGCTTAACACAGGATTAAAGGGATTGATGGGTCATTTGATAGATGGAGAGCAAAATTTTTACACCCTTATTTGAAAGTGTCAGATTTGCTTCAAGTGCACACACCCATCTGTGATGGTACCTCGACAAAAAACCACAATAATATGCACTTTGAAATACAGAAGAGTGGCAGGAAGAATCAGAACTTGATATTTGTCACAGGTAACACATGCAAAAATAATAAAAGGTTAGCTGTGTTGAGAAAATAAGGGTGAATACACAGCTTTTAAGGTCAGGTTCTTTTGTTCTGTAATTCAGAAACCCTTGAAAATGCACGAGTCTCACTAAGGAGAAGAACACAATCCCATTGCTGCCGAGTCAATTCCGACTAATGGTACCCATGTCAGACAGGGTAGAACTGCCCCAGAGAGTTTCCAAGGAGTGCCAGGCAAACTCAAACTGCTGACCTTTTGGTTGGAAACCTTGGTGGTGCAGCGGTTAAGTGCTCCTTGGAAACTCTATAGGGCAGTTCTACTCTGTCCTATACAGTCACCATGAGTTGGACCCGACTTGACAGCACTGGGCTTGCTTTTTTTTTCTTTTTCTTTTTTTTTTTTGATCTTTTGGTTAGCGACTGCAGTACTTAACCACTACCATCACCTGGGCTTCCAAGGGTCTCATATATTAAGTACATTATCTAGTGATGCATATATATCACAATAATCTTAAAACTACAACATGTGAACAGATGAAGACACAGCAGGGCTGCTCCCATTGTCTGAGCAGATACCACTCTTCATATCAATCCCATTTGTCATTCTAGCCATATCTGGGGAGAGTCTCACCTTCCTATCTTTGAGCTACAGAGTACTGTAGGAACACCTCAGGATAGAACTACCACTCTTTCTGTCACCTTCACACAGGCCTTCAGGTCTGCAGGACACAGACAATCCTTTCTGTTTCTAAGTATGCTAATAGCCCTGGACATGCAGACAAAGCTACTATAAAACCCTATTCAAAGCCAGATGAAATCTTGACTATATACCATCAGGCCACTCGACTGCTCAGAATTCTATAGTGATACCCTAGAGCCCAGAGAATGCAACTGTGACTTCTGTGGTGACATTTAGGGCCTTCTGCAGGCTGACCCACATGTCCTGGTCTATAGCCTCCTTGCTCTGCAACACGGGCCCTCCCCTTCAGGCATACTTGTCAATGCTCCATGCCCTGGACAGTTCCTGGCTGGGCTGAGTCTCACATGCTCCTTTCCTTGCTTGGAATAAACTACTGTTCTTCATCTGTCTAGCCAAATGCTACCTCCTCCTGATGTCTCTTTACGACTCAACCACCAGATTTCATATGAATCTTTTTCTCCTTCATGAGAACAGCTCTACATCCCCATCTTCCTCTTCTTTTAATATCTCGCACTGCCTGGTATCCATTCCCAATAACTATATGTAAACAGTTTTAAATAAACAAAAAGAAACATGCACTGTAGGCTCAAAGCTCCCGAAAATAAGGTAATCGTCTGTATTTTTGTTGCTGTCAGGTGCTGTCCAGTCAGCTCCCACCCACATACAACAGAACAAAACGCTGCCTGGTCCTTCACCATCCTCACAATCTTCGCAATCATTTGAGTCCATTGTTGCAGCCACTGTGTCAATTATTGTGGTTGTTATTACATCCACACAATGGAAACTTCAGAGACTCTAATATGTTGTCATTAGACTCCTTTGTTTCCACAGAAGGCTCAACTGGGTTGCTTCAAACCTGTCACCTTTAGAGAAACTGTAGGAACGGCAGGCTAAGAGTCAGCAAAAAGATCACATTCCTGGATTCCTGACCTGTTGTCCAGATCTGCTACTGAATTGGATTCAGGCAAGCGTAAACTGGAGAAATGAACTAATCATTAGCACCATCCAAGACAAAATGAAAAGAGCTCTTTTGTTTTGTTGGCTGGATATTCCAGTTTGAAAGGAGGCAGTGAAGGATGAAAAAGAAAATATATAGGACATCAATTGCTTTCCCTTTGCATGTGCTTTTCAGTTTTTATCTTTCCCAACTGTGTGATGAAACTGGAATGTTTAGGAGGCATTAATTCAGGATTGGAAAGCTGATTTGTTATAATTGGATGAAGATACTGCCTAACATGCGTCATCACCCAGACCCTCTTCTAATGGGGTCCTGTTCGGCTTGCCCAGACCGCACTTCCCTGCTAAGTTAAAAAGTTCCAGAAGCAGCATTCAGCCTGTAAACTCACATCTGATTTCAGGGTTTGGCCCTAGAATAGGCAACACACTCTTAATTCTAGGCTCAGTAACAAAATTTATTCATTTCATAGGCTTCATGGTTTTGGACACATCTTCAAGAAACAAACATAGTAGCTGGAAAGAAAACTGAATTACGGAGGGTAAAGGTAGAGTAAAACCAAACAGAAAACGAGCAGAAAAGACGATGCTGAAAGTTTTAGCTTTTTAGCAATCATTAATCCTTGTGTCCATTTATTTGGCTAGTAAATATGTTTCAATGCTCAATAGTGTTATCAATTTAATTAGGCTGTGTCTATTTATTGAACATTTTTACACAAGCTAACAAACCACTAGATATAACCTCATAGCCAAAAAGTTATTGAACAGAATTTGAATAGAATATCTTAGTTTCTTAGTATTGCTGTAACAGAAATACCACAAGTGAATTGTTTTAACAAACAGAAATTTATTTTCTCACAGTTTATGAGAACGTAACTTTGAATTCAGGTTATCTGCTGTGAGAAAGTTTTTCTGTATTGGCTTTCAGGGAACCTCCTTATTTCTTTTCAACTTCTGTTTTTTTGGCAGTCTTCATGTGGCATGATGTCTGTATTCCCCAGTCTGTGTTTGCTTACTTTTGTGCCTAGTCTACTCCTGTATATTGACTAAATAAGTACTTAAAACACAACCTACACTGACATGGTCTTTTTAGCATAGCAAAGAAAACCCTAGTCCAAGTGAGACTATTTACCCAAGTATAGGGCTTATGATTTCAACAATTATTCTGGGAGGACACAATTCAATCCATGAAAAGAGATAACAACGAAAATTATAAATATTAAGACAATCAAATGTCAAAAAATATGAGTTATAATGTCAACTTTATGTTTATGACAAAGATCTTCAAATTTTCATCTCATATGTCGTTAATTTCCATAAGGTACATGGGATTCTTTCAGGTTGACTCCCAAGTGATAGACAATTACCCAAATGGCACAACTGAGCATTTTCTTGATGGATTAATTTAAAAGAGTTTTGACAGTTGCCGATATTCTCTAGTCCAGTGGTTCTCAGCGGGTGGGAGGGGCAATTTTGGCCCCCAGAGAACTTTAGGTTAAGTCTAGAGACAGCTTTGATCATCCTAATTTGGGAGTGGAGATGTCGAGGGTACTACCTGCAGCTTGTGGGTAGAGGTGCAAAATGCTACTCAACATTCTACAAAGCACAGAACAGTTAGTTCCCCATCGCAAACAGTTGTCCCAAATGTCAACAGAACCAAACCCAAATCAATGCTGTCGAGGGAACGTTCAACTGTTAGTGGCCTTCTTCTTCCCAGCCCCAGCTCCTCCCGTCCCTTCTCAGTACCCGCATTGCCAAGTCTCAAGTTCTGTCTTTTAAAACGCTTTTTCATTCCTTTGGTGGTAAAATCAAGCTTGGACTGGACAGTGAGTCACCACTGGGCAGCGGAAGAAAGTTGTTACTATTTCTGAAGAAATTCAGCCTGATAGTTCATCCGTTTGTTAGTTGAATCCTTTCATGTTTCAAAGCCACAGAGGCAGGGCTGTGGCATCCCAGCTCTTAAGAACCACAGTTTTCTCACTGTCGAAAATAACCAGAAGGTAGAAAGCCCTGAAATCCTATGTGTCTTAAGCAGACTTCGGGGGGCCCAGGCCGATTCCGAGGTCCCTTTCTCTGCAGACCAGTCTCCGCTGATCCTCCCAACTTTTGCGGGATCACGTCAATGCGGTAGGGGTCTCCAGAGGGGCCTCCGGATGCCGCAGCGGCGCCGAGAACCTGGTCGGGAGATGCAGGGTTGCCGGGGTGACGAGGGGCTGGGATGGGGCTGGGCAGCCGGGCTCGGGGCGCAGGAGCTGCCGCGCTCGGCGCTTGGGGTCCCCCCGGACGCCGAGCTGCACCTCCCGCGCCTCGCCTCTGCCTCTTCCCGTTTTCCCGAACTGTGATTTAGATTTGGGAATTCACAGAAAACGCCTTGAGCAATACAGTCACCCACAACTCCTCCTCTTCTAAAAAGTCGTGCAAAACCTGAAATAATCCCATTTCCCTGCCGTCCCAGGTCGTGTGTGTTGGAGGGTCGGTCTCCTGCCCTCTCCAGCCCCTTCCCCGTCGGGGCTGCGGATCCCCTGCTCCGCGCCCCTCGCCCCCCAGCCCTCCCCGGCCCCCCACCCCCATCCCTCCCCTCCCCTCCTTCCCCCTTCCTCTCCCTTTCTCTCCCCCACCTCCTTCCCCGCCTTTCTCCTCCCTTCCCTTCCCTGCCTTCCTTGCCCCCCTCTCCCTTCCTTCCCGGTCCCCCCTCTCCCTCTGCCGAGTCCTTGCTCGCCCCTGCCGCCCCTCCCCAGAGGGCCTGCCCAGCTCCTCCCGGGGGCTGCCCGCCCTGCTCCTTCTCTGCCCACCTACTATGAGGAGCAGCTCCTCCCACCTGCACATAAAAGCCAAGTGCATGTTACCAGCGGCGGATCAGAGCCCTTTCCCGGTCCTGTCCTGTGGGAGCCCCCGAGCCTCTCGGCCTGGATCTTACGTGCTCAAGGTAAGATACCACCCATCCTGCAGGCGTCTGACCTACCAGGGGTTGCTTCGGGGATCAAGTCCCGTCTGGGCAACGTGCTGTTTGCTTAGAGCTGACTTTTACTGATGCCAGATCAGCTGCTCCTTTGACTAGCAACTGGTTTGAAAACAAACTTCTGTTTGAACGGTAAAATAAAAACTCTTTTTCAACAGAAGCAGCAGCATAAATCTCGCAAAACCTTTTTCCGCTTTTAAATTCCTTTTTTCCACTGTTGCTGACTGTTGCTGAGATTAAAAAGTGCCCTTTTAGAGGTGTTTTACTAGCGTTTTTAACTGTAAATGTTTCACATATCAGTGGAGGCAAGGAAAACTTTGTCCCATTGTCAAAATGTCCTTTAAAAGAACACAATTAGTTTTTTATAAATAGCACAGTCAAAAGGTCTGCTAACAACTTTGCCATGTTTTCCAACCCAAGACAGCTTCTGTGAATCCTTTAAAAAGTATCTTTCCAGGTTTAAGCATATGGAAAAAGTGATGAATAACGGGTGCCCTTGGCACCAGAACAGTGATCAGGTTGCTGGTAGATAGGAAAAAATAAATCCAAATTTACAGGCTGGAGCAGAATGTGTTCTCACAAAGCTATCTTTTCAGTCCCTTCTAAGATGGGAATTGCATTGGAACTAAGAAAGTGTATAAAAGAACTTCATGAATTTCTATACAACACCTAAACATAAAGCATTTCAATATGTTTCACAGGAAGAGAAAAATACAGGCCGGATTATACCACACTTCTGTGTACACCAGACAGCTGTAAAGAAAGATCAACTAGAAAGGCTTTGACAGTTTTAACCCACCTTGACATCCCCTCTTCCCTCATCTAGTGAATTAAAACCCACCTGACTAGCCCTGGCTTCTCACAGACAGAGAGATCCAATGTATAAGCTACCGTTTCTTTTTAGAAACAAAAGAGACTGATTCATCTTCTTATTTCTGAGGTCCAGTAATGAGCCTTGTGCACCTGTGAAAACCAAAACCACACTCCACAGCTTCTTGTGTAAAAACAGATGCTTTGGGTCCAGGAAGTTTGGCCACAAACTTGGTGGGCTTTCTGGATGAAGCTCCCTCATGTGAGAGAAAAACCCCTCTTTAAAGGTTTCCTTTTGGGGAACTGAACAAGACCTCTTAGAGAAGGCAAACCAAAGCTGCTAGGCAGGAAAGCAAACCACTGTTACATTCTGAAAGCACAAGAGAGAAACTTTCCCTTTTTTTGTTTGTTTTTTTGGTATTGTGTCAAGGGAAAAGGAGAAACTCACTGAAGGTGGCAAGAAATTTTCAGCATGAGTTTAACTGATGTTCCTCCAAACCATTTCTCTTTATTTTGCATTTCAAAAGATGTTTTAAAATTCTGAAGGTGATTCGTCCAGTGCTATTATTCCATTGAAAGAGTTGTATGTAAAGCTTTCTGTCATCTGAATTGTTGCTTCATTGAAAACAACTATTGCAAGGAATGCAATTTCTTTTTAAGAAACTGATACAAGATTCATATTGGCCCAAGTAATATGCGACCTGAGCATATTAAAATATCTTTTATCTTGTGCCATGTTGCACACTGTTTGCATCATGTCCGATGTAAGTGGGTTATTAACCATGACAAGAGCACCGCTATGGGACAAGCAAGCCAAGTGTGTGGTGCATCCAAGTTCATTTTTTCTTGGTTGTGCCTGCCTCACGCCAATTGCAGGGATGACAACGCACCATTTCGTTCATCAGATCCCCTTGAGAAAAGTATTCTTTTTGCGGTGGGGGGGGGGGGACATTCCCAGTGTAAATGAGCTCCGTGTTATTCCTAAATTCGAGGATAAAAAGTGTTCTCCAAGGATCTGCTTCTGCTTTTTCTGGCAGTCAATCCACTCTGCAGCTACGAACCATTTAACAGCGACTGCCTTCCCCATGTTCAACCAGCTAAGTAACTAGGTGAGATCATCTTAGATTGTTTGTGATCTGATTTCCCTAGAGGTCTTTACCAGACTCTCAAAATGATTCTTTTCTGTAGGACACATATCAGGTAAGATGACTTCCCTACTTAACTTTTAGAAAAATCAGTGGTAGGGTTTCAGGTAATACCTCAATATCTTTCATTTACATTTTGCACAGGATGTGGAAACCTGGCACAAGTGTCCTCTTTATACCTTTACACAGATGCTTTTGGGCTGAGCCTGCTGTCGTACCCATGCAGCACTACGCCAGCAGGCTTTCAGGGACTCTGCAGTGTTTCTCAAATGGGAAGAGGTGTGAGCCTGAGTCTGACTAGACACCTGGGAAAGGTGCTCTGCTGTTATTGAAGGCCTGTTCTGCCCCAAGAAGAATACACCTAGATTTTCAATTAGACTCAAAAGTACAAAATGAAGTTCTTGCTGGGATCAGAAAATGTATTCTACTTTATTCCCATTGGTGGAATAAAAATCGAGGAGGATGGGAATGAATAGGGAATTGAGAAGGAATCTAGGAGAAATCACAGAAGTATCCTGGAGGAGGAGAGAGCTCAGGGTCTATGTGACAAAAACAACTTCTTATTAAACTCATTTACGTAGAGTGTAAGGAGATGGGGAAGGGAGATTTAAAAATTCTGCCTTTTTTTCTCTTTAGTAATCAGAACATTTCCACTAGTAAGTTGAAATCCATTTTTTGCCCTTTCCTAGTGATCCTTCTTTACAGAAAGAAACAACTCAATCCTAAAAGCCAGACTGTCTTGAGGTCTGCTTCTACATTAAAACCCACAGGGTGTTTGGCAGTTGTAATTTCAGAAACTACACTATGTGTATAAAACCCTCAGAACGTATTTCATAACTAATGGGTAGGTCATGTCTACAAAACCAGTCTTAACTCTTTCAAAGGATGCAATACTGGGTTGCTCTTTGTGAATTAGAAGCCAAAATTTACTCCTCAACCATAGCCACCCACCTTGGTATAGCAACTTACAAAGTCCTTAAGAAACAGCCACCTAAAACCAGGTCTGTTTTCCTCTCTGGACTTCCTTCTCTTCAGCCACACCAAAACCGTCGCGCGGCGCTAGCTCATGGTGCTCTCCTGTGTGTCAGAATAGAACTCTGCTCCACAGGGTTTTCCAGTGGTTGACTTTGTTGGAAGTAGATGGCCAAGCCTTTCTTCCAAGGCACCTAGAGGTGAGTTCCAACCTCCGACTCGTAGTTAGCAGCCAAGTGTGTAAACCTTTTGCGCCACTCACCCAGTGACTCCTTCCCTTCCACCAGCCACCATAGGCATATATGTGCACAATAAAATGTAGGTACAGATATGAGACTAGAATATAGTCTTGTAAGAGGCACACTGTTGTTAAGTGTTGAGTGGAAAGCAAAAGGAGAATGCCCTTTGGAATTTAGAGAATCTTTCGTTTTAAAACTTAATGAAAAGACTCCTCGGTATCTGAATAAAGGACCTGTGTCAAGTAGTTACAGTATGTCAAGGATGTGATAAAAAAAAAAAAAAAAAGACCTGTCAGTGAACAGGTAGTCATAATATCCGTTTAAAATTCATCACTTGAAATTACAGCTCTGTTAAACTTTGTGCTTTCTAGAGAGACAAGGAATAAAGAGTGGGAGAGAGAGTTAACTGCCTTTCAGCACCAGCTGAAGGAAGCTGCTTATCTGAGATTCTACTATCACTGCTGTTTAGAGGAGAGAGGTCTTTATAGCCTTCCCTCAAGCAAGCAGATTTGTAGTAAGAGGGTTTAAAAGAGTCACACAAGGTTGGTATGTTTATAATCTGGGGACCCTGTGTACCTGAATCTGCAAAGCTAGTGAAATGGCTTTGAACAAAAGAGTGAATAAAACAAAAAAAACTCCCCCAAAAGCCAGTCATAGAATAAACCAAAAAAAAACAAACCCAGTGTCGTTGAGTCAGGTCCAACTCATAGCAACCATGTAGTTCAGAGCAGAACTGCCCCATAGAGTATCCACTGAGCATCTGGCAGATTTCAACTGCCAGCTGTTTGGTTAGCAGACGTACCACTTAACTAGTATGCCACCAGAGTAATGTAAAAGCAAAAGCAACTCACACCAACAATACCTAGTTATAAAAAAGATTTAACAGACTCTTCATGTATCACCTATTGATCCATGTATCCATGTATCATCTATTGATTTCTGCCTCCCCTACACTGCCCTTCTTAGAAAACAAAAGCTGACCCTGTATCTCCCTCCGCACACCTTTTCAGTACTTGCAGCTACAATCACGGTCCCTCCCCCCACCTTTTTTTCTTTAGTGAGAGAAACCTAATTCTTTTCCCTTCTTGAAGATCAAGTTTCTGTAGCACCACTCATACTTGTGGCTTTTCTAGTCACCAAAAGTCTTCATATTTCCCTTAAATATGATGTAAATTTTTACTCTATCAAATAAAAAGATGTCACATTTTTCTAAACCTTAATAATTCATGTACCTAGAAGAAACCAACCAACCAAACCCACTGCCACTGAGTCGATTCCAACTCTTAGCAACCCTATAGGTTATTTAAAAAGGCTGCTTGTCCTGCAGTAGACCCTGTCAAGGAGGTTTTTAAACACTCGCACTTATCTAGGCCCTGTTCTGACTTCTTGGGAATTAAAAAAGATTATTTAGAGAATCACAAAATACAAATGGAAGAAAGGATCTTGAAGCTAATTTTAACTACAAGCTAATTTTACAGATGAGTAAAGGCCAGAAAAGTTGACGTCTCGGCCCAGGTCACACACATGGGTTGTGACAGAATCAGGGGTGGAGTCTGTGTAGCCCAGCTCTCTCCTCAGTGTTCTCTCTTGAATAACTCTAGTGCGTCTGCCCAGACAGTGAGAATCTAGGGTGTCTCTCTACAGCACACTCTTGACAAACTTGACACATGAATGGTGACATGGATTTAGGGTTCTTGGAAGTCACAGCCCAGCAGACATTTCATGCTACAGCTGTACCCGTGCTGTAGAATATCTGTGTGATATGAAGACAAAACCCTGTGAAGATGGAGTCACTGACCTTCATCATCACAGGAACCCTGTCAGATTTTTTCCATTCCAGGGCCTGGTTCATAGCAACTGCTCAGGAAATCTGTGCTGAGTGGGTGAGTGATGGGGGTGAGGGGAGGGAGGCAGGAAAAGCTAAGTGTAACATACATGTTATACTCTCTCAGTATAAGTCCCAGGAAGGAGTCTGGGCCCCTGAGTGATGTGAACATTGAAGCACTAGACTACTGGCTGAATGGTTAGCAGTCTGAACCCACTCGGAGGCACCTCAGAAGCAAGCCTTGGCAATCTACTTCTGAAAGGCCTTCAGGACGCTGTGAAGTAGAGTCGTACTCTGCATACATGGTATAACCATGAGCCAGAATTAACTCAACTGCAAGTCATTTGGCTTTTATTTGATCATATATATATTGTAAGAAGCACTGGTGGTGCAATGGTTAAGTGCTCAGCTGCTAACTGAAAGGTCAGGTATTCAAACTCACCAGTTGCTCCATGAGAGAATAGACTGTCTTTTTCTCAATTTTACTGTATCCTATAGGGTCCCTATGAATCAGGATTGACTTAATGGCAACGAGTGTAGGGACTTATAGGACCCATATCTCAAATACGTCAGACTTGAGATTCTCCCCTTGCTTTAGGAAACACACCTATTGCCATGAAGTCATTTCCAACGCATAGCAAACCCATAGGGTTTCCAAGGAGCAGCTGGTGGATTTGAACTGCCAATCTTTTGGTTAGCACCCATAGCTCTATAATCCCTGGGCCACCAGGGCTCCTTAGGAAACAGGGGAGGATTTATTTACTTTATCAGTGTGTAAAATGTTCCTCCGACTGCAGTATTTTCACAAATCCTTCCCACATGTACCTGAGTTTTAGAAATTATGCTATTTATTATGCCAAAGAGAGGGAAAAAAAATCTAACCAGATTCAGACTCTTACCCTAGAGGACATAGCAGAACTGCCCCATAAGATTTCCAAGGGGTAGCTAGTGGATTCGAACTGCTGACCTTTTGGTTAGCAGCTGTGTCTCTTAATTACTATACCACCAGGGTTTCTGCCATTTAATTAACACTAAATAATGAATGCTATTTATTATTGTGCATAATATTTATATGCTATTTATGAAGCAGGACAAACACATTAATATCTGATGGTTTCCAGTATAACTTTCCTCTTTTCCCACCCAACTGACGATGTAGTGCCAATTTAACTACCGGGGTCATTAATGAGAAATGGAAAAAACATGCTAAATGGAAACCATAGAGGATACTGAGGGTGGTTGGGGAGTGCAGGCGTGACATGTGGTAGGAGAGAGGGGAAGCATGATCAGAGGTCCCCTCCACAGCACAGACAGGACAGTGCAGACAGAACAGTTCATTCTTCTGAGATAGGAGAGACTCCATTGAGTTTACAAGTGCTAGAAAAGAGATTTTAATACTATTTTCTGAACTCAGTCAAAACCCATTGCCATCTAATCAATTCTAAGTCACAACAACCCTGTAGGACAGAGTCGATCTGCCCTAGAGGGTTTCCAAGACAGAATCTTACAGGTGTGGAGTGCCACATCTTTCTCTTGGTGTGGCTGGTATGTTCAGACTTCACCTTCTGGTTAGCAGCTAAGCCCTTGAACCAACTGTGCCCCCAGGACTCCTTTATCTGAACCCAGCAGTCTCAAATGTTTGGGAGATGAATTCCTGTTTGTGTCAGGCTTCTTCAAGTACAGCACCACTTACGGACTTGGACTCATGGGTCAAGGCTTAATAAGCATTACCTTGATTAAAATTCTTCTTAACCCCTGACTGGACTTCAACAGGGAAAAGCCTCTTTTGACCTCATTTTTGGCTTGCTTCTGGCCCAGGAGAGTAGGCCCACAGATGTCCAGTCATTGAAACGTTCTTTGCTACAATCACACCAGAATTACCGGTAACACTACAAAGTTATTCCAGTACATAAAGTGATGGAGGCAAAAAAGAATATTCTTATATCATGTCTCAAAACAGTTTAGCCCATGAAAGTGTACAGATGTAATTTCAGATGCTTTGGTTTCCTGTAAAGCATGCCTGACAATTGTTTGCATATCTTTGAAACAGCAATTGTGACTCTGAAATTGATTTATTCTATGTTAAAAGTTAGATGGTCTATAACTAAGCATCACTGTGAAAACATTTTTAAGTAAGTCTTCCTTGAAGACTGCCTGTCTTAAGCTCCCTACTGATGTGTTTACCTCACAGAGTATTTAGGAGCTGGCATCATTTGATGTGTTGAGACTAATGCTAATTAATCACTTCACCCGCTACTTTTCCAACTCTTAACTGAATCAGCCTGGGTGTGAGTGTCAGCTTTTGGCTTCCCCAGGAAACAAAATGTATCTAGCCTGTTGCAAAGTGTTTCCAGTCTCTGTCAGCCAGTTAAAACAGTTGCTTTTTATTTGTGAAGTAGGAGACAGTGGTCTCCACAATAGAGGCTTGACTGGACTAGGGCTACTAGGGCTGGTGTATGCAGAAATTTCCCAACTAGGCAGCAGAGAGGGTGAGCCACAGCTGTCCACAGTTGGATCCAAGGAGGACACTGAATCTTGGCCTCCTTGACAGCATTGTTGCCGAGCACATGGTCCCATTTAGTGTGGTCCTCCAACCAGTATGCTGTATGTACTCGAAAATAATCCTAAACTTCATTCAAGAATTCTAAGCAATGACTGTATATGATTTTATTTCTTCAAACAGCTCTACTTAGGAATTATTTGGTTCTGAAGTCCGGGGGTCACAGAGATTGTAAGTGTTCTAAATCCTAACAAGCAGCCTTTTGTTCCAAGGTGGATTTAAGACATGGCTGGGAAGTACATGAAGGGAGACACTAGGTGGAGCTATGAATTTGTGGCTGAGGTGGCCAAGATTGTTGAGGTTAGAAGAATGAAGGAAGAAAAGGGATCTGTAGCAAAAATATGCTATTGGATCCACAATCCCTAGCTTAACTACATTTCTGATCTTGCTCCAGGGTTCCGATCTGCTCCAGTCTCCTGCTGCCCAAATGAGTGGGGAGGGAGGTCCTCGACCAGTAAAAGGAGCCATGGGGCTAAAGTCTATTAGACTAGAAAGGTGTTTTTTTGTCCAGAAGGTGGCTTTAGATAATGGATTTTTCTGGTCCAAGACAGAGCAAGATGTCCTTTAGAGCCAGTGACATGGTAGTCCGTCACACTGCTGTTTTCCTGCCTCCCTCCCTCCCCCCTCCCCATTCTTGCCTTCCTTCCCTTTCCTTTCTTTCTCCTTCTCCCTTTCTTCTTCCCTTCTTTCCTTTCCTTTTTTTTTAAAAAAAAGATCAGTGTGAGCTTCTGCAAGTATAGAGGTTTATTTTTAGGTGCCTTTGAGTCGGTTTCAACCAGGGCCTGAGTCAATTTGTTCTGGTGCAAACCTCTGCTGACAATTTGGATTTCTAACAAGTTTCCAGAAAGTTTATACACAAAAATTACCTGGGGATCTTGTTAAAATTTACATTCTGATTCAGTGTATCTGAGGTGTAAATGCAAATCCTCAACAGGGAGCTTATTAGAATTGAAAATGCTCAGCAGGGGTTCCAGTGGCAAAAAGCCAGTTTAAAGACCTAGTTCCATAGCGTCCCTGGGTGCAGTGGAGCAAAACCCTGCCGGTCCTGCATTACCCGCACGGTTGTTTCTGTGTTTGCCTGTTGGCGCATCCACTGTCTAGTCCATATGGTTGAGGGTCATCCTCTGTTTTGGTGACCCTCTACCAAGTGCTAGGTCCACTTCCAGGGATTGGTGGCTCCTGATAGTGTTTCCAGAATAAGTGAGATGAAGCCTTGCCATTTTTGCTTCTAAAGGGTATTCTGGCTGTACTTCTTCCAAGACAGATTTATTGGTTCTTTAGCAGTTTGTGGTATAGTCTATATATTTCATCAGCATTATAATTCAGAGGTGCCAATTCTTCTTTGGTCTTCCTTATTCCTTGTCCAGTTTTTGCATGCTTAGGAGGAAATTAAAAATCCATGGTTTGGGTCAGGCACATCTTAGTCTTCAAGGTAACATCTTGGTTTTGTAGCACTTTAAAGACGTTTTGAAGCAGATTTGCCCAATTCAGTAAATGATTTGATTTCTTGACTACTGCTTTCATGGACGTCCCTTGTGAACTCAATTAAAATGAAATCCTTGACAACTTGCATCTTTTCTCTCTTTATCACGATGTTTCTTACAGGCCCAGTTGTGAAAGTTTTTGTTTTCTTTATACTAGGTGTAATCCATACTGAAAGCTGTACTCTTTGACCTTGACCAGTAAGTCCTTCAAGTCCCCTTCACTGTTGTCAAGCAAAGTTGTGTCATCTGTGCATAACTCCTTTTTCCTTCCCCCCCCCTGAATCCATTGCTCTCCGGTTGATTCCAACTTGTAGCTACCCTATGGGACAGAGTAGAAATACTCCATAGGGTATCCAAGGAGCAGCTGGTAGATTCAAACTGCTTACCTTTGGGTTAGCAGATGAACTCTAAAAGGTTGTTAATGCGTCTTCCTCCAATCCTGACACACATTTTTCTTAATATAATACAGCTTCTCAGATTATTTGCTCATACAAATTGAAGAGATACAGCCCTGACACACGCCTTTTCTGATTTCAAATCTTGCAATATCCCCTCATTCTGTTGTTCTGTTCAACATTTCCACTGCATGGTTTGCGGGTATGGCTTGTTAAGACTTGAGACACTTGCGTAATTCAGAGCCCTTTAGGGATACAGATCAATTAGAACCATAACAAAAAGAAAGAAGACCCCTGGCATACTAGAGAAAGCCTCTTTGCTTTGTAAGATTTTGACATTCTCAGTAAAACAGAGCAATCCTCACTCTAAGGCTATATTGGATATCACTAGAGATAAAGCTATTGAGTTGGTATATGTGTGCCTGGGAACCTCCTGTTCTAGAAAATCTTTCAGGTTGTAAACTCAAGAATATCTTGATTCTTTCCGGGGCCTCCTGGAAAGTTACTACTTGCCTCTGTGCCTTTCTTAAAATTCTTACAGAATAGCAGTTCTCAAACAGCCACCCTTTTTCCCATTTAGATACACCTGAGCTTGTACAAGTATTTTATAGAATGATACTGTTTAAGCATGCATTGTTAAATGTTATTTAGTATGGTAAATGGGTTATACATATGGATAGCTGGAAATGGCTTATGAAGTTTGTAAAGAACCCAGTCAAAACGGAATAAAATTCCAAAAAGAAGCAAGACCATTCTTTTTCCTTAAATGACAGAGGGCATCTCGTGTATCTCAGAAGGCCAGACAAAGCCAACGGTCGGTAGGAAACCCTGGTGGTGGAGTGGTTAGGTCTATAGCTGCTAACCAGAAAGGTCAGAAGTTCAAATCCTCCCGGAGCTCCTTGGAAACTTTATGGGGCAGTTCTACTCTGTCTATAGGGTAGCTATGAGTCAGAACCAACTCAGTGGCAGTGGGTTTGGTTGTAAGTTGGAAAGGGAAAGATAATAAACAATGGTGTTTGATATCAGCCAAAAGAGAATTCTTCACACCGAAACCAAGGATTTGGGATCTAAAAATTCTACTTTAACCAAAAAAAGAGGAATTTCTTTATTCTTAATGTTATGTAAAATCTGGGCATCTCCCTACATCAGCATTTTCCAAAGCATGTTTTACTTTTAAAAAATTGTTGCCGTTAAGTTGCCACCTAGTCAGCTCTGCCTCACGGTAACTCTGGGTACAAGAGAACAAACACTGGTCCAACGCCATCTTTATGGCCGTTGGTGTGCAGCCACTGCATATTTTCAGTGGTTTCCAACATAGAGGGGCATATCTTCCAGTAGTAAATCAACAGTATTCTCTTGTGATCCACACGGTTTTCATTATCTAATTTTCAGAAGTAGATTATCAAGCCTTTCTTCCTATTCTGTCTTAGTGTGGAAGTTCTGCAAAAATCAGCCCATCGTAAGTGACCCTGCTGATATTTGAAATATTGGAGGTATAGCTTCCACTGGCACCACAACACACAACCCACCCCAGTATAACAAACTGACACATAGGTAGTAGGCAAAACCAGTACTACCTGAAATTTTAATAGGTGTTTATGAAAACAAATAAAAAGTTCTGTGGTCAAATAAGTTTCACAAACCACAAATTAAGGTTAAATAACTTTATTCACTGCAAGACTTCACAGAGACTTATATACACATCTATGCTATGTGTATATTCATTGTCATGGCGATCCGACTCGACGGCACTTGGCTTTTATATTCATTCTCAGAGGGGGTTGTAGTAAAGTGTTCTCTATCTGAGAGCATCTCTTGGCATCGGTATTAAAAGGAATACAGTTTACAAACCGTTTAGAAATTACTCTCCTGTTTCAAGATCTACTGAAACACAGTATTTTCAGTAATGCTGAATAGTGTGTAATAGACACCGAATCTCAGTATAGATTGTGTTCTGTGTTAGCCTGTAAAATAAGAAAACATCACCCCTAAAAATTGCCACAGAGTTGATTTCCACTCATAATGGCCTATAGGACAGAGAGACACTACCCCGTAGAAACAATCACAGCATGGTAATGTTCAAATCCAGGGGAAAAAAGGAACAAAAGGAGCAGGTGAACACGTCTGGGATCTGTGGCTTAGTTCTTTATAATAACAGCAATCCCTCCTTCCCTCTCCTTCCATTTCTCCATATGTTGACCTCCATTTGTACTAAAAAAAAAATAAAAATCATTAGAATATTGGACAGATTGAAATTATCTCTTCTTCGTCTCTTCTTTCTCCTTGGATATTATGCTATAAACAGAGAAATGGCCAACAGTGAGCAATTAGTTCAATAAACAAGGCGTGTAGATAATTCCATGAACTAGTTCCTCAGTCTCTGAACAGTTGATCCTGTTTATGTTCACCACTATTAATTAACCAAGATCGTCAGACAAACATCTTCCTTTAGTATTTGCATTCTTACCATCAATAGCGAGAGCTAATTCTTACAACAGGAACATACTGTTGATTTCCTAGTGCCTCTTGCTGTATCACAAGGCATTTGGTATCTGTAACACCCAGGACCCACCCCTCCATCAAACATCAAAGTCAGCCTTTCTCTTGAAGTCCTGCTCTAGGGAATCTCCTTCTCCTTCCCAAAGACGATGCCTGTAGGCTAGCATCCCAAAAGAGGCAGAGTTGAGCATCCTCTCCTTCAAGAAAGTAGTGGGGAAGGGGAAACTCAACCACGTCTGTGATAGTTATAATAGATCATTTTTTTGTCTACCATGAACAAACTGTGAGCTGGTCCCATAACCTCTTGTCCTCGTATTTACAAGGTAAATATTATTCCTATTTTAAAGACCACAATAAATAAATAAAAAAAAAACCCTAAGCCTCCATTTAATCAAGCAACATGTGTCGGGTCACGCAGCTAGTAAAAATAATGCTAGTACTCACATCCAGATCACACTCCAAACTCTATTGTCTTCCAGTCATGTCACAACCAATCAAGTGGATTCCAGTTCACAGTGACCCTGTAAGACAGAGTAGATCTGCCCCATAAGGTTTCCAAAGAGCAGCTGGTGGATTCAAACTGCCAACCTTTTGGTTGGCAGCCAAGCTTTTAACTGTCAGAAGGAGCCGGAAAACATTCATTGCTGATGACATTGCCTCTGACTCATAAGAAAGGGAGAGAATCCCAGTGGTTGTGCTTCTAGACACTGCTGACTGGCCCTGTGTCTTGTTTAAAATGTTGATTTTAATTTTTTTCTTTTTTTGTATTTTCTTCTAAAAGCATGCTGTCATTGCAAGGCCAAAAAACTGACAGCTGTGTAACCAGAAAAACAGAAAAGCTATCCTTTCTCCCAACACTAATTTCCAAGGGCTAAAGTTTCCCCGTAAGCTATGCCCAAGTGATCAATCTGGTAAAGAGAGTGCGGGGCTAGCCTACCATTCCTTAGGCAGCAGATTGCCATGATTTTTTGAGAAACCGTCTAGGACAAAGGAACTATAGCACCTTAAACAATCTTGATTCTGGCTTTTGGATTGTTCTCTTTGGCATGACTTGACCATAATCCTCATCCAGATGAAGAGGGTCGAGGCAGTTTACGTGATTCCTCCAAGCCACATGAGTCACATGGACAAATGACAGTGATGTCAACACCCGCTGCTTAACCTGCAGTGAGGATGTAAATAGAAATAAGTGGCCCTTCCTTTGTGCTACTTCAAAGCCAAAAGAGGAAGAAAACTCTGGCTTCTGTCACATGACCACATTCTGCCATTCTTGGCTCTTCTACTTGATCTGCCCTCTCTGCATAGCATTCCACACTTCATTTGTTAGATGAATCTGTGTGCTTCCTCCCAGATTCAGATCAAGCATCTTCTCCTCTGAGCCCGCTCGCCCAAGGCTGCGTTGTGCGCATCCTCTGTGCTCCCACAGCGCTGTGTGCATAGCCTTCAAGTGGGTATTTCCACTCTGTGACAACGTTGGCTTGGTTTACTCTTCTATTTCCATACAAGACTGACAATTCCATACTGAGTGAATCATGTCTTATTTGTGTCACCTCTCACTATGCTTGGAAAATAAGAAAACAAAACAAAAAAATAGATGTGTTTGAATTGATTCCAACTTACGGCAATGCCCTGTGTTTCTGAGTGGAACTGTGGCCAGTAGGGTTTTCACAGGGCTGATTGTTTGGAAGTAGATCACGGGACCTTTCTTCCAAGGTACCTTTGGGTGGACTTGAACGTCTTTAACCCTTTGGGTAACAGCCAAGCTCATTAACAATCTGGGAACTCCCTTAGCGCAGAAAGGGAGCTTAGTAAATGCAAAAAAGAGGAAAGAAAAAAATGGAGTATGGGAGTAAAGTGGGGTTATAATGAATGGGAAGGCTCTAAGTACACTTTTCTCTGTTCCCTCCATCTCTTATATTCTAAAGAAGGCACAATTTGACCGAAGTCTATTTTTGAAGCCTTGATTTAATCAGGATATTTCCAAGCGTGCTGGAAGTTCCTTTCCATTCTGAAAAGTTCTTTGTCCAAAATGAGCACCCAGGAATGTCTAGAAAGGAACAAAGTTCTAAATCAAACTTAAAATATTCTGATTTGTCTGTGACCTCCTGAGGTGAGTAACAGCTGAACTCTTCGTTTCCTGTGTCTGTGTGAGAAGACCAAGAACTAAACTTTCCCATTTCCCATCCTTTAATAGAAATGCCATCCATAGAACGCGCACACACACAAACACAGTGTTAACTGGCTTCGACTAGTATCTGGAACTAACTGTGGACCGGCCACTGGGTAAACTTCCATTGGATGTCAGTTAAATAATGGCTTTCTCTACCAAATCACACACAAAAAAATAATTTTCTGAGTCATGCCACTGTCTTAGGACTGTCAGTTCCTTGTTCAAAATACTCAGCCGTTATGGAATACAGAAAACCTTATTCAAGTCCATCAACCTGTCTCATCTGCCATTTTTATCACCCCCAGCCTAAAATAGAAATTTCACCTAAGCTTCTTGAAAATGTTATTCCCCCAAGTAGCCCTGCTTTCCTTTTTCTACTGAAAACATTCCCCGCTCTTGTTTTCACATGCCAAAATCATCAGAATCTAAGGTCCTTCCAAAATCTTTTTTTTAATTGTGATTAAGTGAAATCATACAATCCTAATTAATTTTGCATGCCTGCCTGTCTGCAGCTCCTTCTGCTCTCCTTGCCCCGTGACCACACACTCCTCTTCATTCTATACTTGTTGCATCCTCTTAACAAGCTCCTGTTCCCCTCCTCTCCACCCTCTTCTCTCCCATCTAGAAAGAGACCAGTAGGACAGCATCCTATAAATGATAGAGTGATAAAGTACACACACCATATGGTCACACTGTGTCCCTGAGTCCAGTCCATTTGTGTCTGAAGAGTTGACCTCTGTAGTGTTTTCAGGACAGGGGCAGCAGCAGGTCTCTGGCCCATGCTCCCACAGGACCACCCAGGCTGTCAGAACATCAGTTGTGCTCTTTTAGTAGAGTTCTTGAACTGTACCCCTCTTTTGCTGATGTTGCCATAGAAATTCAACACTGTGTGCCCCATGACAGCTGTCTTTGGTGGTGGCCAGGCACCATCTGGTTCCTCTGATCACATGTTGATATAGCCTCGCATTCTCATGGGTCCTTCTGTCTCCTGAGCTCTTTTTCACTCATGTCTTCGTTACTGTCAGTCATCATCTGCTCCAGCTGAACTGGAACCATTTGATGTACCTGAGATGGCAGCTTGCTCACTTTTAAGATCCCAGACGCCACTCACCAGTATGGGGTGCAGAAGACTTTCTTAGAAATAGGCTAGGTATGCCAGTTGGCCTCAGTGTCCCCTGAGAACATGGTCCCAGATCCCGCCCCTGCTACTCTATTCATTGTAATATTGGGTTGAGATTACAAGATCTTGTAGTTTACGGTGAAGTCCAGTTAAGCTGATCTACTTTCTCCTATGTGCAGTCACCGCTTTCACCTCACCAAATTTCTATCGTGGAATCTATGACCAACCCTCTCCCTCCTCACCGTTTTAACAAAGAGTCTTTTCTTTTGTACACAAGTCTGTTTTTAAGTCTTTATAGCAGGGGTCTCATACAATACTTGACCTTTTGCTACTGACTGATTTCACTCAGCATAATGTCATCCAACTGAAACCAGGTTATGAGATGCTTCCAAAAATCGTCATTGTTCTTTACCATTGCATTGTGTTCCATTGAGTAGATATATCGTAGTTTGTTTATCCATTTAGCTGTTGATGGGCATCTAGGTTGATTCCATCTTTTTGCTGATGTGGCTGTGCTGCAGTGAACATTTGTGCACATATATCTGTTCATGTGACAGCCTTTGTTTCTGTAGGATATATTCCAAGCAGTGGGATTACTGGATCAAATGGTATATCTATTTCCAGCTTTTTAAGGAAGAGCCAAATTGCTTTTCAAAGTGATTGTACCATTTTGCAGTCCCACCAACAATGTAGGACAGTTTTGATCTCTCCACAGCCTCTCCACCACTTGTAGTTTGGTGTTTTGTGGATTGTGGCCAACCTTGTTGAGGTGAGATGGTATCTCATCATAGTTTTGATATGGATTTCTATAATAGCTAATGATTGTGAGCATTGCCTTATATGTCTTTTAGCTGTCTGGATGTCCTCTTTGGTGAAGTGCCTGTTCATCTCCTTTGCCCATCGTTTAATTGGATTATTTACCTTCTTCTTGTTGATATTTTGCAGTGCCTTGTAGATTATGGAGATCAGACATCAGCCTGACATGTTGTGGCCAAATATTTGTTTCCCATGCTGTAGACGGCCTTTTAAGTCTTTTGATAAAGTCTTTGGATGAGCAAAAGTATTTGATTCTTAGTAGTTCTCATTTATCTATTTCCTCTTCTGCTGATTGTGCTTTGTCAAGTTTTCAAAGTCTGCATAAGCTGTTTATTAGAACTTTCATTGTTGACCCTATTTTTTCTTGCATGATCTTTATCATTTTAGGTTTGATATTTTCCAAAACCTTGAAGCCCACATTGATCTCTCCCGTTTTGATCACTAAGCAGTTACTGTCTTTGTCGATAAGGTGTGTGTCTACACTGTAGTGAATAATTCAGGGTAACAATGGCAATGTTCTGAACTGGCCACCACCTACGCATACCTACCAAGTGCTTTAGAAGTGTGGCTAGTGTGACAGAAGTGTTGATTCTTTTGTGTATTTAATTTTAATCTATGTAAACTGAAAATTAAGTAGCCACCTGTGGCTTGTGGCTATTGTATGAGGAGCAGGAAGTAATTAATTTGCCATGTGCTTTATATTTTTCAGTAAAACATGCTTTTTTTTGTAGTCCAGCAAATGCTGTCACCACAATACTGAAAACCCACTGCCGTGGAGTCAATTCCAACTCAGTCGATTCCAACTCATAGCAACCCTAGAAGACAGAGTAGAACTGCTCCACAGAGTTTCCACAGAGTACCTAGTGGATTTGAACTGCCAACCAACTGCCAACTTTTCGGTTAGCAGTTGTAGCACATAACCACTATTCCACTAGGGTTTCTGTCACCAAAGTAGTGTTCGTTGAATGTTTTGCTCAGTGCATTGCTTGACTGCTGGGTCTGTCTCAATTGCTGTGTAACAGACACAGCAGTTGTCCCCTGTTTCTACAATTAGCTATTATCAGTTGCTGTTGAATCAGTTCCTATTCATAGAGACCCTGTGTACAACAGAGGGAAACATTGCCCGGGCATGTGTCATCTTCATGAAGGTTGTTGGTATGCTTTAGCTCATTGTTGTGTGTTTTGAGTACCTTCCACAGCATACAATGCCGATCATTCAGCACTGTATGCTGTGGCCCACGGTTTCCACTGGCTACTTTGCAGAAGTAGATCACCAGGCCTTTTTTCCCAATCTGTCTTAGTCTGGAAGCTCCACTGAAATCTGTCTACCAAGGGTGACCCTGTCAGCTTTTAAAATACTCATGCCCTCTGCTGGTGGTGTACTGGTTAAGTGCTGTGTCTACTCTCCAAAAAGTCAGCAGTTCAAATCTGCCAGGTGATCCGGAAACTCTATGGGGCGGTTCTGATCTGTCCTAGAGGTTCACTGTGAGTCAGAATCTACTCAACAGCAGTAGGTTTGGGTTTTTTGCTTGTTTGCGTGCTCATGCTTTCATCGTCGTAGCAACACAGCATAACTAACTGACAGGTCTTGGATATAATTAATAAAATACCATAAATAGTATTTCCGAGAATGGCACTGTACCACTATCTGGATCCTTTATGACACTATATAAATAAAATGAAATGAGGGCTGAACCTCTGAAAAACAGAATTATGTTCTTTATTATTGTCTCTTCTTTTTTCCGTTTTGGGGGAAAATTGTGTTTTAAATACTGTCTGAGACAGATGTTGCCTCAGTCTGCAGCATGACCATTTCTACAGAGAAGTATTATCCCCAGGTATCTGAAGCAAGTTCAGCTCAAAGATCATTGCTTTTCTTTCCCCTTGAAACCTCACCAGTTTCTGAATGAAGATCTTTCCAGGTAATACATTTTCCCTGAGAGGTTTTGTCTCCACTGTTGTGTTCCACACTAAACAAACTGAGGCTCTTTGACTGAGGCTAAACCCTCTGCACGTAGGTCAGGAGAGGTAGCGTAGCTTTGGAACTTGGGAGTGACGTGCCGCTGGCACTTGCTATGTCCCGGCGGCCCTTTAGGAGTCACCGTGCCAGCAGGCCAACCATGCAATAAAATCCTGTGCCTGGCAAAGCCGAAAGCAAGGTAATCGAACAGCTTGGCCACACTTTAGATTCTGACTTACTAATAAGCCTTTAGACCATAAGGCCGAGTGAGTCTCTAACTACAACAGTTTACAGGAGATGTTTTAATGAGTTCAGAAGCCTGCCGCCCCACATGCCTTCCTTCTGACTCAGCAAAGAATGAGACAAGGCAAAAGAACCTTTGAGAAGCCAGGGCAATCAGCTGTATCTTTTCCATTCACAGCTAAGTTTATTCGGAATGACTGGAAAACCCTTCAATGAAAACTTCTTATAATAAAATAAAAGAATGTATTCTACTCTCATGAGCCAGACAGTGAGAAATAATTATGGCTGTGTTATTTTCCCCTGCCTTATAAAATATTTACAAATCATAGCATAGGCAAGGTCTCGGGTCCACGGTAAAGACAGCAATAACATTTAACTTGTAAATGTTTTGTATTTACTAAAAAAAAAAGTCACCATGTGTTTAAATTACATTTAAATACATATAAATAATATTCTTTCTGTAGACATGAGCCAGTAGCTACAGAAAGAATCTGTGACTCCTTTTCAACAGAGAAAGCACAGTGAAGATGTTTGGTATTTTGTTTTCACATAATAGAAGTCGTAGTCACTACAGCAGGAGAGGGGTATTAGTGAGGATCTTAATTTGAGAGCTCTTAAACATGAACACAACCTGTAATGCAGTGATGATAATAATATTTTAACCTTTGCTGAGAAACTGGAAGTCTACAGCAGTGTTTTTTACACATTCATTCATTTGAATTAGGCAGACAAGGATTTTATCTACATTTTATACATGAAAAACTGCAGGCTTAACAAGGTTAAGTCAATGGCTCTCAACATTATTTAGATTGTGTGGAGCTGGATCCTCCCGTTCCTGAAGCTGGGGTCTTTCTACTAATCCATGCTCAGTCTTAACAGTGTCCCATCCAGGAGCAGTTTATAGCATCTTGGCAACATAGATAAGAAACTGCAAATGAAGAAATCAGAGTGACATACAAAGTTACTTAGGGAGTTCTCACTGATAATAGTACAGTAAAACTTGTGAATGCTGAAAGGTAGGTAAGGCAGAAGCCTGTCAGATAAGGAAAATGCAAATATTTTTCATTAAAACAATTGACTGCTTCCTTTCAAAAGTGGAAAACTTGTGAGACCTGGAAAAACAAGGCAATCCTATCGAGTTCTGCCTCTTACTGTTTCACTTTAGAAGCTAACATGCATTGAAGATTTACTCTGTGCCAGGCAGAATGCTGAGAGCTTTTATATTTGTATCACTTATCTTGATGACTGAGACAAGAAACATGTGAGAGATTAAATCACTCAGCTTCAAGCAAAGAATCTATTAAGATGAAACCAGTAGATCATATTCCTGAGCTCTCTTCTTTAACTGCTACATTGCTGACATTTTGTCCCCAAAGAATCATCTGTACAGTTCTCTAAAAGTCTCTGGACAGATATGCAGTGGTGGAAGGGCTGGAAACATAGGAAATGACTGCTAATTGGGCAGAAATAGTTTTGTAAGTAGTCCTCCGTATAACTGATGATTTTTAAGGACACTCAATCCATTTTAAATCTGCCTGTAAGTGTTGTGAAGGATATATGTAAATTCTTCTTTCAATTAATGCCTAAATACATACCATTTATGGAAAAATAATGCCAGGTGTCATCAAGTTAGGTCTGACTCATAGCAATGCTAGAGGTCAGAGTAGAACTGCCCCATACAGTTTCCAAAGAGTGCCTGGCAGATTTGAACTGCTGAGTTTTTGATTAGCAGACATGGCACTTAACCCACTACACCAGCAGGGTTCCCGTAAAAATAATAAGACACCTTAAATCATCTATAAGAAGTCACTGTAGCATCGTAAATTGTCAATTGTCATTGTGTCCGTTTCATGTGTGCGGAGGAAAACTGCTTCATAGTGTTTTCCAAGGCTGTGACCTTTTTGAAGCAGATCACAAGGACTGTCTTCAAAGGCGAAACAGTCAATCTTTCAGCTAGTTGTCCAGCACTTAACTGATTGCATCACTCGGGCTCCTGCAGTCATAAATAAAAGAACTGAATACAGTCTAAGTCCTGGGGTCCAATCCTGCTTCTACCACCTAGCAACGCTGCCACCGTGAGCTAGACAGTGAGTTTCATGAATCTGTTTCCTCTGCTGTAAATACGTCTATTGCTCAAGGTTGTCATGACAGTTAAACAAGAGATGAGATAGTGGCTGGAACACAGAAAGTATTCGGTTAGTGTAATTTAATAATAAAACTAAAACCAAACTAGTTGCTGTCAAGTTGATTTAGACAGCACCTGGTTTGGCACTGATTTTATTATTAAAATAATAATAATAATGAAAAACAGACACACCTCATGTGTATCAGAGTACAGGCATGCCATGCTCTGTGCCATCAGCTGAGTGGCTGACTTTTTCAGAAGTCGATCATCTGGCCTTTCATTAAGGTAGCTATGGGGGAACTTGAACCTCTAACCTTTCAATTGCCAGTCAACCAAGTTAACTATTTGTACCACCTAGTCAACAGAATCATTATGATGGCCAATGACTGTTTACTTAAGTGCCAACACAGCAGGCACTGAGGTAAGCAAGTAGAGGTTTCTAGTGTTGCTTTTTGCATATTGCAAATAGGGCACTCAGGATCCCTTCATCATGGACTTGGGATGCCAGCTGCAGGGTACTGCTATGAGCTGATCACAGTGATAACCCCACTGCTGTGGAGTCTGTTCCAACTCATGATGACCCCACAGGGCTTCCAAGGCTGAAATCTCTGTGGAAGCAGACTGCCACATCTTTCTCCCATGGAGCCGCTGGGGATTTATGATCACTAACCTTTTGGTTACCATTGTATCACTTTAACCATGCGCCACCAGGTCCCCTTTGTTGTAGTGATAGCATGGGTGATTTTAGACTGATTTATGTCTCTGATCTTTTTGTTTGTTTATATTTCTGACCTTTTTTTGCATGATTTTCTGGGGGAAATGTGGTATCGTTGCTGTGTTTCTTAGTTTGCACTAAACCCACTGCCGTCAAGTCGATTCTGACTCATGGCAACCCTGCAAAGTAGAACTGCTTTACAGAGCTTCCAAGAAGCACCTGGTGAATTTGAGCTGCCGACCTTCTGGTTAACAGCTGTAGTGTTTAACCACTATGCCACTGCACTAGATAACATTAGTTCTCCAAAGGAGGACATTTCTAGGATTGCACAATCTCTTCCTGGCTCAGTGCCACATCACTTTCCACCTCATAGCAATGCTCGTTACAGAGTCAGTTGTGGCATCATCACAAAAAAGATGACTATCCTAGGTCTTAGCTAAGGTCTTAGCTCATCCCTTGGTCTGCTGGGATTTTATTCTGTGCTTTTTGGCACTCTCATCGAGGTTGCTACTGTCCCAAATGCATCCTGGTCCTTGTATTTGGGTGCAGTAATAAACCTTATTTAGCCAACTGCATACTTCCTACAACGTTCAGTGTCAGCACAACAGAATTCTACCTGACATAAATTCTACTGCTCTGTTAAAAAGGAAAGATGCTTTTACTCCCGTGCTTTAGTTATCAAGACCTCTGTAAAGCCAGGCTTCCCTCAAGAAGCCCACTGTTAGAATAAGAAAAACTGTAAATGGTGGTGAAAGGTGTATTAGTTCATAATGACAAAGAGGAAGAGAACCATGAAGAATGTTAAAAAGACTGCCTTTCAAGCTCAATTACCCCAATTTTGAGTGGTTAGGGTTCCAGTCTTCACTTATTCGTTCTTTCAATGTATACCTGTTGGGAACTTACCATATAGAACGCTCCATGCGAGGCACCATCAGTAACTGTTCTACCTGCACCCATGGTGTGCAATTGAAAGGTATACTCATTAGTAGGGAGTTGATTCCACCTTATAGTGACTCTATAGGACAGAATGGAATTGCCCCATGGGGTTTCCCAGGCTGTATGCAGACTGCCAGGTATCCCTCCTGCAGAGCAGCTGGTAGGTTCAAACCATCCACCTTTCAGTTAGGAGACGAACACCTAACTACCATGCCAGCAGTGCTCCTTTTTGCTGAATAGAAACCAGTAAAAGTTGCTTGGAGCATAGATGTATCAGAGAACGGAAGAATCCCTTTTTTTCTCTTTTTCTTTGAGGTGGGGGATTGGGGCACTTTTTGTGCATTTTCTTCGTCAGTCAAGGTGTCCCCAGCTTTCTCTGGGGCAGTCTTCTCGCACAGCCTGCCCATCCTCACCCAGCAAAAGCTCCCCTCAAGGACTGCCGAGCTCAGCCCATCTCACCCTCCTGTGCCAGAAAACAATGTCTTTTCAGACATTTAACACACATAAACATAAAAATGCACCAACTGGTATTCTTTCAACTAAGATTACTATGAAGTCATCTTAATTTTGTTGTTAACGAAATATAAAGAGCCCTGATGGTCCCAACGATGACCCTGAAACACTGAGAGATCTGAGATCCTGGCACTAAGCCAGGCACTTAGCCTTCAGTAAATGCTTGTTGGAGGAATGCTTTCTGAATCACCAGAGAAAAATTAAATCACTCCAAGTACAGTTTTAGAAGTAAAATAAATTTAAGATAACCTTTCATTTATCTAGAAGCCCAGTTTCTGCACATTTCAACTCTATAAAACACAACTGAGAACAAAAAGTCAGCCAAAAGTACTTGGAGAATACAGTAGTGCTCACAGAGGTTCATACTCATGAGAAATTACATAAGTCCTGTCTTCAAGCTTATTTACTTCTATTTTACAAATGATTCTAATGAACATGATTCTCTGGTTTCTAAGAACATGGCAGACTTGAAGCACCTAACTAGAAATAAAGGAAGAAAAGAAGCTACCGAAATACAATAATTTAAAAATCCTGTGGAAACCCTGGTGGTGTAGTGGTTAAGTGCTATGGCTGCTAACCAAAAGGTTTGAAGTTTGAATCCACTAGGTGCTCCTTGGAAACTCCATGGAGCAGTTCTACTCTGTCCTTCTACAGGGTTCCTGTGAGTTGGTATCAACTTGACAGCAGTGGGTTTGATGATTTTGGTAATGACATTCATTGAGCAGGTAGATGGTGGTATAACCTTAGGAAGTCCCCAAGGGAATCACTGTCAGCACAAATGCTAGCACATCTGTTGTCATTAGTTGTCATCGAGTTGGACTGGACCTATAGTGACCCCATGTGTGTCACAGTAGAACTGTTCCAAAGGGTTTTCAAGGCTGTGGACTTTTGGAAACAGATCACCAAGCCTGCATTCTGAGTTGTGTCTGAGTTAGCTTAAACCACCAACCTTTGGCTAGTAGTCAAAATGATGCCCAGAGACTCCTTAGCATATCTATAGCAGCTACTCAAAAATTAAGGGAACTATTATTTAATATAGGAAACCCTGGTGGTGCAGTGGTTAAGAGCTGCAGTTGCTAACCAAACAGTTGGCAATTAGAATTCACCAGACACTCATTGTAAACTCTATGGGGCAGTTCTACCTTGTCCTATAGGGTTGCTATGAGTCATAATCAACTGAATGGCAGTGGGTTTTGTTGTATTTAAATATATCAAAGCAAATGTAGTTTGATTCTAAAGGATGTAACTATAAGCTATTGGGATAATTTTAATTATCTAAAATGTCTCAATCTCTTAAGGATTCTGGAAAATTGAGGTTATTCTAATATGTATGTGTGTGTTCGCACAGTACATGCACACATGTGCACATAAATCATATTAAGTAGCATTCCTGTTAACTTAGAAAACCTCAGCTCCCTACCAGGCAGTATAACAGGTTATTAACTTTTGGTTGTCAGCATCCAATAAAAACAGGATCAAAGTGGTTACCTGAAATCCAGACCCTTTTTTCATCTAATGCAGTCAAGACCAGGGAAATTGCCTCACTGCCCAATGACTCAATTTATCTACTTGTATAATGAGAAAAACAAAAGCTCACCTTACAAGGGGATGGGTGGGCGTTGTTCCTGTTTCACAACTTGGACATGCTTAATATAAATCCCAATAATAATCTGGTTTGGGTTATTATTTTTGAGTCAACATCCCTCAAGAGAAAGATGCAAAGGAAGGCAGTCTTTCTTTCCTTGCTTTTCTTTCATTTCCAAAGAACACAACAAAGAAACAAAGAGCCAAATACACTGACTCACGTCTTTTTCTAATAGTGTTGTGGTCAGTTTGCTCCTGCATAAAAAAGTAGTAGTGAGGCTTTGAACTCTGAGTTTTGGAAGGCTAAGAGTGGAAAAACGTCTTGAGCAGAAAGAATGGTGCATTCCAAATCTCTCCACTTCTAGGCCTTTGTGAGAAAAGTTCAGTTGGGCCTGCTGCCCCCTTTGAAGCTCTTTTCTGTTGTCAGGACTTGCTGAGAAAAGAAGGGATGAAACTTTGCCTTTCGATGAAAATACTCAGTATTTTTTCAGCCCTCTCTCATTCAGCCCTTAAGTTGATTTCTCAGCTTAAACTTGCTTTTAGGACAAATAGGAAAATGGTATGTATCCCTTTGTGTCTGTAAAAGCTGACTCCATCACTTTTCAGAAGGAAGAAGCTGTAAGTGACTCAGAAAGACTTCACTAAGGGATTTTTTCATACAAAAATTAGTCATGACATTCTCAAGGTTGGCAGATGTTATATCTTTTGTTTTCTTAAATGTCTCTTTCTTCAAGTCTCCCGTAATCTCACATAGTCACATGTTGCTGTTACTGTTGCTGTTTCATTAGCTGACTACCTCTCTAGTGGCCCGTAAATCCCCTTGTGGCCTGAACTGAATCTGTCTTTCAAAGCCTTGTGTCTCCAAGTGGACATAGTCAGTATCGGTTGGTAAAAGAGTGAATGAAGGGCATTCAAATGGCAGTCAGAGGAGCATAGACATCAGAGACAAAGCATCAGTTTCAAGAGTCAATCAGGTTCTATAAGTAAAGTAAATGAGTGGCCAAAGTCTTGTCAGAGCCGTCAAAAATCAAGAAATGTCTAGCAACCAGTAGTGCAAGGCATGAAGAAAAGATCTAAGATAGGAATTTAGCAACTATAATTGTAGCACCCGAGATTTAGCTATTGTGATTCCTTCTTATCTTCATCCGGCGGCAAGTTTCCCAGAGTTTCTCAAAGTGTGGTCCAAGGATTACTTGTATCGTGAATCTGTACCCCCAGCTGGCATACCTGAATGAGAATCTCAGTGGTTTGAACTAGAAATATTTTGAACCAATATCCCAGGTGATTCTTCAATATCTTAAGATCCTAACAGAGAAGTAGGGAAAACAACAGCTGGCTGAGTAAGGAGAACGTGGACAGAAAGCCACATGTAGTATATGACTCGTGGGTAAGGATATCATTCCCTTATTTTATCTATGATGAGTTAACGCATTCTTTATTCAGAGTTTGTTCCAAAAAGTGCTAAAAAAAAGTGTCACATATGTGTGTAGAAGGGGATGCTTTCATGGCCCTTTAGTCTCCATGCCCACTGACGCATCACTGCTGCCGCCATTCTCCTTGTAAGGCATGGCCCAGTGTAATCTGTCTGCCTCCATTCTCTTGTTTGAAGTGCAGCCCTGTGTGAACCACCTGCCTCCATTCTACGGCCTGAGGCACAGCCCGGTCTAATCCATCCACCCGTTGTGTGAACAGATGAACCCTTAACCAGGGTTCAATAAAGCGATGTTTCTTGTCCAGGATCTGGACAAAGGACTAATAATAACAACTGTGGCTTCACTGTACACCATTCCCCCTCTAAGGAAAACCAAAATGTCTCTTTCAGCCCACACTGAATCTGTGATTTCAATGCCCTTTCCAATCTCACATTATTGTCAAAGAAAAAATAATTAGATATGGCTGACAAAAGCATCTATAAAGTTTTATCTGAGGAGAAAAGGTTCATTTCAAACCAACGTTTCCAGTTTTGATCTTGTGTTCCAAGCAGTCTTGTTGTTTCCTTTGGGTTTTACATATAGTTTTATCACTTATAGTGATAAAACTGTCTTGCTCACTGTCTTGTTGACAGTGAGTCCAGAATAAGCATTCGATTTCTGTCACTATTCAGTTATTTATAGCTTCAGATTACTCTTCTTCCCAAGACGCTATTTGGTCATTTGACTTCAGTGCACTGGACCTTAAGTCTGTGATAAACCAGAAGGTACGTAATGTGGGCAGGAAAAATAATGCATCTTGACTTTCCCAGAGTAGTTCGAATCAAATATTTTAAGTATAATTGAAAACATATTTTCACAAGCAGATAGAGCCAATGGAAGCACCAGGTCCAACTTCTCTTCATTTTAATAAACTGCAATAGAGAGGACCTTAAAACAGTAAAACACTTGCGTTCCAACCTAGAATCATGCGGTAGGCTAAGCAAGCACAGAGCGTCACAAACCCTCTGGATACAAAGTTCCAGCTGGGAAAGAAGAGCAAATCAATAAGCTACCATGCTCTTTATAAGCTCCCTAATTTCAGTATGGGTAAGCGTTGGCTTGGCTACGGCACATGACTTTGTACAGGTGGTATGATTTAAGGGAGAGAACTTCATTGCCTTTCCCCCCATGGGTCTCAAGATTTAAAAGCATTATTGTTTTCCTCTAATGACTATTTTTTCCGTATAACCACATAGGAAATGTGCTACTGGCCCAAGTCATTTTCTCTGACAACTACCACCAAACTGTGAGATATCATCATCCTTCATCCATGTGCCAGATACTCTGTCTGTCTGGCCTCTTCTCAGTTGCCGAAACTAGGAGTCTGGGGGGCTCTGGGGACTGGTGATAGAAAGACGAACTCTAGGACTATGAGACTGAATCCTTGGCCTGTACTGACTCATTTGGCATACTGGCTTCTCCTGTAATTTCCCAAGCCATGAATTGGAGTCCATTTATTTACTCAGTTTATAAAATGGCACTATTCATTGAAGTAAATCTTGTGAGGTAAAAGAACTAATCATAAAACTTTTAGTTGAAAATAAAGTAAAACCCTTTTACCATATGGCAGGGAGCAGAATTGACTTGTGAGTTAAATATCTTTACACACATGTTAAATTTCAGGGAACGTAGTTTGACCCAAAGTTGTTTAATAGCTAACCATGATGAAACAGGCTTTTACTGTTTGTACAGTGGAGTGGCTATGTATAAACATATTCTTTCCCATGTGTATGTCAAGTTTTTAAATACATCTCTTACATAGTGCCGGCAAGGGAACAGAGACAGAAGTGTTGGTACGCTGTTGATAAATCTATAGATTAAACTAATAATCCCACTGCGAGAATCTGTCTGGAAGAAATACTCATGTGTATGTCTTAGGATATAAAAATAGTTGTGTCTATTAAAGTAATAGGGAAAAAAACAGAAAACATTCAAGTCCTTCAAATGGGAAATAGTTGTAGAGAATTTCATACAAAGATTAAAATGATGCTTCGTATATGTATGTATTAACATAGAAAGATGTACAAGATATGTACTTTTAATTAAAAGCAGTTTTCATAACAACATGCTTATAATGGTAGTATTTTGTTATTATTATTATTAGAAAGGCTGGGTACGTAATCCTGGAAAGTCAGCCCAACACATGCAAGGCAAGGTTATGGAAGCTCCATGGACAGGGAAACTCCATTACTGGGCTGAGGGCTGTGGAGACCATGGTCTCCGGGGACATCTGACTCAAATGGGGTAATAGCATAGTTTATAAAGGAAATGTTCTACATTCTACTGTGGTGAGTAGTGTTATTCTACATTCTGCTTTGGTGAGTAGCATCTCGGGTATTAAATGCTTGCAAGCAGCCATCTAAGATACTTCGCTGGTCTCACCCCATCTGGAGCAAGGGAGAAGGAAGAAAACCAAAGAGACGAGAGCAAGATGCCCTGATGACTGGCGTACCGCAGTTACTACAGCCTCCACCAGGCTGAGTCCAGCACAACTGGATGGCGCCTGGTTACCGAACCAGCTGCTCCGACAGGGCGCATTGTAGAGGATCCAGGACAGAGCCAGAGAAAAATGTAGAACAAAATTCTAACTCACGAAAGACACTGAGTCCAGACTTACTGGCCTGATAGAGACTGGGGAAACCCTGAGCGTTTGGCCCTACACTCTTTTAACTAAATAAGGAGGTCACTCCTGAGGCTCACCCTTCAGCCAAAGATTAGACAGCCCCATAAAACAAAGTGAGACTAAATAGGAACACCAGCCCGGAGGCAAGGACTAGAAGGCAGGAAGGGAGGGAAAGCCAGAAACAGAAAACTCAAGATGGAGAAGGAGAGAGCATTGACGTGTTGTGGAGTTGGCAACCAAAATCTCAAAATAATGTGTATACTAATTATTCATTGGGAAGCTAGTTTGTTCTACAAACCTTCATCTGAGGTGCAATTTAAATATTTATATATATACACATATACATATATCAATTCAAAGAAAATACTGGGGGAAAACTCAGTAACAACCTGTGTTACACAGATGACATAACCTTGCTTGCTGAAAGCAAAGAAAAATTGAAACACTTGCTAATGAAGATCAAAACCTTCAGCATGAGCTACACCTCAACATAAAGAAAGCAAAGACCTTCATAACTTGACCAATAAGCAACATCATGATAAACAGAAAGAACATTGAAATTATCAAGGATTTAATTTTACTGGGGTCTACCATCAATGCCTGTGGAAGCACTAGTCAAGAAATCAAACTACATACTGCATCAGGCAGATCCTGCTGCAAAACACTTCTTTAATGTGTTACAGGGCAAAGATGTCACCCTAAGGACTAAAATGTGCCTGGCCCAAGCCATGATGTTTTCAGTTACCTCACATGAATGCAAAAGTTGTGCATGAATGAAGAAGATAAGAGAGAGAGAGAGAGAAAGGAAGCTGTGTACATACATTCATATGTGTCTGTAACTGGGTGCGTGATACATGAAAATCTGAAAGCGACACATAAAATTGTTAACTGGGCTTACTCCTGGAAGATGACGGGGCGTGAGGGCAATGAGCAGTACTTATACTTTTTATTTCCACACTTTTGAACTACTTAAAAAATGTTCCACAAGCAGGTATCATTACTATAAATTTAAAGAAGCAATTCAAAAGCTTTTTAATGCACCTTTTAGTTGTCCGTCAAGGTAGAGACTAGGCTGTCTTGGACATAAAGAGTAACTGCAGCAGTGAAGTGACCCAAAATTGCTGAAATACTTTTCAGATACCAATGTGCTGAACAGTAATATTTTAGATGTGACTTGGGAGTCAGTAGCAGAGTGGCCACAGCACCAAGTTTGGTGTTTAGGGAGGCAGACAGAATCCTTTTCTGGCACTCCTTAGCCGTGTGACCGTAGATTCTACCACACTCACATTTGCACTTTGGTCTTTAAACATCTCTGTACATTTGCAGTGTTCTGTAATATGCAGTTTGGGGGTCTATGTTTGTTCAGATATGGTTCACATATACATGTATGTTGTGTGTAACAATGAAATTTGACTGAGTTACCTAAAATAGCCAACATCACTTCTCCTAGACAAAGATCTGAACACAGGGTCGTTGGTCTGAGTAGTGCACTTGAAGACCCACATACAAGGTTATTTGTTGAGGCTGCCCAGTTCTTTCACGTCACCTCTGCTCAGTGCCAGCTATCCACTGCAGACAGATTTGTAGAGACCGAGCTAAACCCCGACAAGCCTTGTCACTCTACCAGGCCTGCCTTCATTCCCTCCTTCAATTAGGAAGTAAGTATTAAGTATGAGCTACGAGTCCAGAAGAGTCCCTAGGTGATGACAACAGTTAATATGCTCAGAGGTCCCTTAGAAGAAAAGCCTGACAATCAACTTGTGAAAATTCAGCCACTGAAATGCTGTGGAACACATTTCTGCTGTGGCACATGTAGGTGTTGTGCCTGTTATTTTTATAAATGAAGACTCTACCAGGCCCTGGGGATTCATTGATTAGCAAAATAAACAGACCCTCTTCAGTTCAGCAAGGTTAAGCTCTTAGGTGAACCCAGAGAGGGTAAAACTCTGGGCACAACCTCTGAGTTAAGCCTCCCACCTTCAATTTCAGGATGAGTAGATGTCAGCAGCAGCGACAGAGAAAATTATTTCTTCTCTCCTTTTCTAGCTGCCTCAATCAGGCACCTTTCGTATTTGGGGCACTTTGGGGTTTCGTTCATGAAGTTGTCTGATGTTCCCTTGGACTTGCACCCAGGGGAAGTGCCTCCCTCGGCCCACTCCGTACACGTCTGAGGTGAGACAAGTGGGAAAACAAGCAGCTATGAGGCAGTGTAAAAAAGTGTTTGGGTAAAAATCACAGTGTACCGGGGGCACCCATCCCTCCCTCTGCGTTAGGGATTCCTAACTCAAATTCGAAGATTTTCCCAGAGGCTTCTGCTCTTCACAGAATCACATCAACTCAGCTTGGAAATTATGAGTTAAATCATTTAGCCCGCTACCCACCAGCTGCCCAAGGTGTTGGACTTTCTGTTGTGTTCAGCTGCTGGCGAGGAGTGCGGCTCCGGCAGAGAGTAATTAGGCTCCCTGTGCTGCTGCCTTTCAAGGGAAACAGGGGCATCTCTGTCTGCAATGCCTTCTTTCTGCTTGCTGGGTATTTTCACTGTAGGCAAGAAAATCAACTCAATGGAAGTATAAAAGGACTTAAGATAGTGATTCACAAATCCTGAGAATAATGAAAATACTTAGTCATTTACCGTCAGAGTCAACACCTACCACACTGTTGCTGCTAGTTGCTGTCAAGTTGGCTGCAACTTATGGTGGCCGTATGCACAACAGAACAGAATGTGGCCTGGTCCTGTGCCATCCTCCTGCGCGAGGCCCTTGTCACAACCGTTGTGTTATCCTGAATACCTTTTAACATTTAGGGCTCATGTTCCAGCACTGCATCAGAAGACATTCTGTTGTAATCCATAGTGTTTTCATAAGTAGATTGCCAGACCTTTCTTCCTTGTCTATGTTAGCCTGGAAGCTTCTCTGAAACCTGGCCACCATGGGTATGCCACCTGCTGGTATTTAAAATACTGGTGGTGGAGCTTCCGGTAGCATAGCAATATGCGAGCCTCCACAGTAGGACAAGCTAACAGAAGAGTGGTGCAAACACCTGCCATGGTCCGCTGCTAACTTTTAGTAACTGTGTGTATCAAACACAGTGTTCTTCCTTCTCAGAGTTCTGCGTGTTTATTAGTGTCTTCTCTCCAAGGGAACACTGGGGTGACAGGGATCACAACCTTTTGCTGGTTTCTCTGAATTCTCCTTAGAATTCTTATTTCCTTGCCCCTCCCTGTTTCATAATGTTAAACCATGAAACTCAAGCAAAGAGTTAACAAGAAGAAGCTCTGAGGTGGTAACGTGTAGTTTTGTTTTGTTTCACCACCGTAAACTCCATAAATTTACCAAATCCCAATGCTTGCTGGCTTCTGGCTCTTTGACCTTTAAATATTATTTCTCAACAATACCTACTATCATTTTTTTTTCCTTAATTGACTTCTGAAATCAGGAAAATTCTATCCTAGGGGAGATGAGGATGGTAAGAAAGAGACCTGGCTGGTAAGTCTCTTGACGCCTCCCCGCCACCGTGTTGCAGAGACATTTGGATCCCTATTAAAGTCAGGTTCCTTGGGAATTTTTTTGTAAATCTAAAATGTTTTTAAATATTTCCCCATACATCAAAGAGTTTAAATATTTCTCCATACATCTAAGAAAAATGTTTAAGTGTTTCCTACTGAATGCATCCTTGGATAATTAAACTATTAATTTCAACAGATTGTGTCCTGATTCAATTAAATAAACTCTTACAATTCTGACTACAGTGGACACTGGACAACAAACAGTTCATTGATTTTTGTGGGTGGCAGGGGAAGAGGGGAGTTCCCAAAGAAAATCCTACCTTAGTCACGGAACCCTCAGTGCGTTATAGCAGCCTCCAGGCTGAGTCTATCCATGGGAGCTGAGTAGAATTCTGTTCCATCAGATGAATTTTCTAAGTACATTCTCCTGCCATCAGAAAGATACTGTTATTTAGAATTCTGTATACCACTGTACAGTTCCGTCATCATCCACTGTTTGACTTTCCACACTGGGATGAAAGTTCTGTAGGGCAGGGACTCTGTGCTGTGGCCCCAAGGCCTGGGACAGCACCAAGGAGAAGGTAGGCCCTCGGCTACTATTTGTTGAATGATAATTTAACAGTGTTATTCTTCTCTGATGACACCTTTCTACCTAACCCCCCTGAATCATCTTTCGCTGTCCTTCAGTGGCATCTTGGGTAGATTCTATAACTTCCTGGTCATTTCAAGCAATGAAAGGTTCAGTCCAGTTTAAAGCATCAGCCTCAAATCCAATCCAAATGTTCTTCCTCTCCCACCAGCAGCTAGATTTGTGCTCTGCTTTTACGGCGTTCACCAGCTCTCGCCCTGCTGTGGCGGTGGGGAGAGCAAACATTCAGATGAGTGTGAAAAGTTTTGTGGTAAGGGGAGATTAATCTAATTTTGTTGGCTTCCACTTTATGTGAAACATATGCAAACCACTGTCCTTCTTGTACTTCTCCTTGTTCTTCAGCAATAAGGGACAATATTCACCCTTATCGAACTAATCCTATGAGAATTAAGTAGACAAACATTTATAAAACAAAACTTGAAATGTATGGAAGAAATCATCATTATTTCAACACACATTTTGCCGTGTGGTAAATCTTAAACTCTAGTTTTTAGTTTCCTCATTTTTAAATTCAAAGCCAGACTCATTGATTGCTCATTTATTGTTTATTTTCTATATCAGTTCTGTAAAGAGCATTCATAATATATTACTATTTTATTTCTGTGCTCAAAATAACTATATGAAAGAAATCACACTTTACACTTTGCGGACGAAGAAGTAGGCTGAGGAAGATAAAGTAACCTGCGAGGTGTGACAACTAGTCTGCAAACTTAATTGTTGTCAGTGCTACATAAGTCAGTGCTGAATATCACTACAGTCACCTTCGAGGGACCCCTCCTTGGGAAGCTATGCACTAATGCCAGTGGCTAGTCTACCTTTCAGAACAATTTTGGAACTCTTTCTGGAATGGCCATCACACTTGGTGGCAAAGTGGCAAATTTGCCAACTTAACTGTATGGTTGTCTGTGAGGGAGTTTTTAGCCAGTAAACAAATAACTATGTTGGAACATCCTCTCTAATCTCCTGATCTGGCACCCAGTGACTTTTTTCTTTACCCAAAGATAAAGGCAATATTGAAAAGAAGACATTTTGAGGACCTTCAGGACATTAAAGGTTAATCTGATGACAACTCTGATGGTCGTTCCTGAAAAAGAGTTCCAAAATTGCTTTGAAGGGAAGACTTAGCCCTGGTGTCAGAGCAGTTTCCCAGGGGGAGCAGTTTGAAGGTGACTGTGATGATATTCATCAGTGAGGTATGGAACACTTTTTCTAGGATGAATTCACACATTTATTTCGTAGTCCTCATACACAGCATGTACCCTGGCTGATAGATGGTAAAACCTGAATTCATAATGTCATTTATTTAGTTCAGAAATCCTAGTTCTTCACCGCTGCAACATTCTCTCACCCCAAATGAGCTCTGATCTTCCTAAACAGTTCCTCTGATCCTATATTCTGAGTGCTAGAACTTTATCATTTCGTTGCAAGAGGCATCATTAGTAAGTTATTATAAGAGGTTTTAGACTTACAATAATATAATAATATACTTTAACTTTAGTAGCTACTTCTGTGTTACAAATTGTGAAGATTTTTTCTCCCCAAATACTTCACCTAATCAAGTGATTTTCTTATTTGAATGATTCCCGCAAAGAGAAATGAGATTAGCCTTTTTCAAAATACCATCCATTGTTGCTTATAGCTGGGGAGGGAGACTTTTTCTCTGTCTAATGGGACTTTTATCTATTCTAATTAATTGTCTGTGCCGTAAAAGTGAATTTAATCATAGTTTCTTATCCCTGCCTTGTTATGGGAAAGAATAGGGCAGAATGAGCTTAAGGAAAGATTTAAAAATACTGTATGAAAATACCATAAGGAATGTTAATTCCTTCTTGCAGTCAGTGTTTCAGGGTTGTCTGCATAGATTCAAAAGTGAAAGCATAACATGTCCAAAGATGGACAGATGAGGAGCCCAAGGTTTAAGTAAAAGAAAAAGGAAAGTTTTGATTCATTATTTACTCTTATGGAACAAAAATACAGTTACCATCAGTGCTTGTGTCTTCCCTTGAAGACACAAATGGTAGGAAGAGAATGGAGAGAAAAGAAAGATAGCTCTAATGGATAGATATACCTATTTCCTCAAGCATCATCTAACATGTTGAATAAAGATTACGTTTTCCATATGTCCTGGCCCAAGAAATGAAAAATGTCAGTCTTAGAGGGAATGAATCATGATTTTCCTATCAGCTAAACACTCAGTGAAAGGGAAGAAACATTAGAAAAAATAATAAAGCCATTGTGTTTTTCAAAAGTTAGAAATGAATGAGAATTTGTAGACTTCTGTGTCTTTAGTTTCCTTTTTTCCACTTTGGCAAAGCCGTTATAAATAGAATTAAAAAAAAAAAAAATCCATCTGGCTGAAACAAAACAAATGTTTCCTGTCAGCATGGAAAAATAAATTCATGTCCAAAATTGTATTATCTGGTTTTCAGTCCACTTAATTAAGAAGGCTGTTAAATGTCACGCTACATGTCACCAAATGCCCTTTTTAAAACTGATTTCAATTTTTCATGGGCTCATTTCAGTTTTTGTATTCCTGTTATTAAATCCTTTAGAGATTTCTTTTAAGTAGAGTCATCATTTTTAAAAGTCAAAGATACACTATTTTGCCATAACTGTTTTTTGTGGATCAGAGTTCAAGAGATACCAGAATACAAACATACATTGTAGATCATGTAACCTCATCAAATATAATACAGTTTTATGCATGTCTATGCATATCATGAACACTTAATTTGAAAGGAAAAAAACTGATGGAAACTGCCCAAGCTGCGTTCAGTTACGTTAAGTCTACTTTTTACATGGAAAAAAAAAACTGAGACTCAGAACTTGTGACTAGCTGAAGGAGTGATGGAAAGTGAGTGATGGAAAGCTGATTTTCTGTCTACACATCCAGTGAACTTGCTTTGTTAGTACGTTGTTCTGGAAATATATATATATATATTTTATTTTTTATTGAGCTGCTACTGTTTGCCAGGCACAGTCTTACGTTCTAGTAACACAAAGGTGGAATAAGACAAGACATGGTGTCAGGTCTGATAAAGTTTACAATCCACTGGGATGGTAAGATAAATGGATAGAGAATAAGCAAATTTCTGTATAATAAATGGTTTACAAACTTAAAAAAACATAAATTTATTGTAGCTTTGGTGAGTCAGCGCTCTGCACATGGCTTAGCTGAGACCTCTGTTCACAGTCTCTCACAAGGCTGCAGTCAAGATGTCCAGCAGGATCGGCCCCAAGCTCACGTGCTGGCTGTCAACTTTCAATCACTCGTCTGTTGACTGAGGGCCTTGGCGTCTTGCTGGCTATCAGCTGGAGGCCACTCTGAGTTCCTGACCAACATGGACCTCCCCAACATGATGGCTAGCTTTATCAAAGCATGGAAGTCAAGAAAGCAATATAGACAGTCTACTAACAAGGTAGAAGTTATAATCTTATATAATGTAACGACAAAACCAGAATACCATCTTTACCATACTCTACGTATGGTTGGACATAAGTCACAGAACTCACCCACACTCGAAGGGAGGAGATCTCAGCAGGCACACGTATAAGGAGGTAGGGATGATTTTCGGTTATTTGGTGTTTATCCACCATGGATGGTTATGGTAAAACTTAATAAATGCTGTGAAAGAAGAGGCTCCGAGAATAATCTCTAAAGCAAACTAAGGAGATTGGGCTGTGATTTGAGTTGAATTTTCAAGGATGAGAAGATCAGTGAAGAGGAAAGGTGGCCAGTCTAGGCAGGAGCAAGATTTGTAAGTGCATAGGGAAATGAAAACATTAACTTAGTTCTAAAAAATATTTTATTGTGCTTTGCCAAGCCAAGCCATTGTGCTTTAAGTGAAACTTTATAGTCCAAGTCAGTTTGCCATATATACGGCCCCCTCTGCACAACACCACTATGCACGTGGAGCTGCTCTGCCCACCCAGTGACGGCACATTCCTCCTCTCCACCCTGTACTTTCCATAACCATTGAACTAACTCCTGTCCACGTCCACCCTTTAATCTTGCCTCTGGACAGGACTCGCTTAGACAGCCTCATGTGCATATTTAAGCCAAGATGCACACACTTTACCAGCATCACTCTGTCTTACAGTCCAGTCCAGTATTTGGAGAGTTGGCTGGTTACTGGTTTGAGTTCTGGGCTCACAGAGGGTCCCGCAGCCATGTCCTCAGGGGACCCTCCAGCATGTCAGACCATCAAGTCTGGTCTTTTAATAAAGTTCAAGATCTGCACCCCCTGTCACGGTCTTTGGTACTGGACAAGGAATCATTTAATTCTTCTGGTCTCATGCTGATGTAATCACCCAATCATCTGGCCCCTTCTGTGTCTTGGGCTCATGTTTTCCTCGTGTCTTTGACGTCCTTCATTCTCCTCTGCTCCAGGAAGATTGGTACTAGTTGATGCTACTTAGGTGACAGATTGCTGGCTCTTACAACCCCAGAAAACACTCACCAAAATGGGATAGAGAACATCTTCTTAAAAAAAAATAAAGTTAAACGAAAGTTATGCCAATTAACCTCTGAAACCATGGTCCCTAGCTCACTACGTCTGCTACTCTGACCTTTGAAATGCTGGCTTGTATTTAGAAACCTGTTAGCTTTGGGTGAAGTCCAGCAGTGTTAATCTCCCTTTTACTGTGTGCTGTTACTCTCCTCACTTAACCCAGTTTCTGCCTGTCTAATCTATGAATATCCCTTTCCCTCCCTCTCCTTCCTTGTAACCATCAAAGATTATTTTCTTCTGTGTTTAAAGCATTTCTTGAGTCGTTGCAACTGGCATTTCACTCAACATATCTTCCAGTTGACTCCGTGTTATCATATGTTTCCCAAGATCATCATTTTTCTTTATCATTGCATAGTATTCCATCATGTAAATATACCATAGCATGTTTATCAGTTCATTTGTTGATGGGCACCTAGGTTGATGCCAACTGTTTGCTATTTTGGACAGTCCTGCAGTAAACATTGGCTTGCATGTATCTACTCATGTGACAGCCTTTATTTCTCTAGGATATATTCCAAGCAATGAGATTACTAAATCACATGATATTTCTATTTCTGGCTTTTTAAGAAAGTGCCAAATAGACTTCTAAAGAGGTTGTAACGTTTTACATTCCCACCAACTGTGTAGAAGAGTTCCAGTCTCTCCACAGCCTCTCCAACATTTATTGTTTTTTGGCTTAATGCCAGCCTTCTTGGGGGTAAGATGGTGTCTCACTGTAGTTTTGATTTGAGTTTTTCTAATGGCTAATGATTGTGAGCATTTCTTCATGTATCCTGAATGTATCCTGTATTCTTCGTGTCTGCCTGAATGTCTTCTTTGAAACTCCCTGTTCAAATCCTTTGCCGAATTTTTTTAAATGGGTTATTTATCTTTTCCTTGTTGAGATTTTGCAAGACCTTGTATATTATGGAGATTAGATACTGAATCAGATTTGTGACTGCTAAATATGTTTTCCCATTCTGTAGGTAGTCTATTTACTGTTTTGGTGAAGTCTTTGGATGAGTGTGTTTGATTTTTAGCAGTTCCCATTTATCTATTTTCTCTTGTGCTGTTTGTGTAAAGTTAGTAATATTTTGTAGTCTATGCCATATATTAGGAGTCCCAGAACTATCCCTATTTTTTCTTCCATGATATTTATCATTTTAGATTTGAGATTTAAGTCTTTGATCCATTTTAAGTTAGTCTTTTGCATGGGTGCAAGATACAGGTCTTGTTTCATTTTTTGCAGATGGATATCCAGTTTCACCAACACCATTTGTTGATAAGAGGGTTTTTTACCCGTAGTTCATGGATGTTGAGCCTCTGCCAAGCATCAGCTACTCATAGGTGGATGATGTTATATCTGGATTCTTGATTCTGTTTCATTGGTATGTGTATCTGTTTTTGTACCAGTGCCAGGCAGTGGCAGTGTGATAAATTCTAACCAGTACAGTGGCAGTGTGATAAATTCTAACCTCAGATAATAATGCTTTACTTACCCAGGGCTTTTTCTTTTGTTAATTTGCTTCTCTATCTCATTTTAAAAAATCCCTTTGGAATTTTTATCCAGATTACATTGCACTATAGATCGCTTTGGGTAGAAGAGACATTTTCATGATGTTAAGTCTTCGCATCCATGATCAAGTTAGGTTTCACCACTTATGTAAGTCTCTCTTGGTTTCTTGTAGTAAAATATTGTAATTTTATTTGTATAGGTCTTTTACATCTTTGGTTACATGTTTTCCTAAGTATTTTACCTTCTTGGGGCCCATTTTAAATAGTATTTATTCGGTGATTTCCTCTTTCATGATCCCTGTTGGTGTAAAGCACACTGGCTGATTTATCTATATGTATTTTACATACTGGTACTTTGCTGAACTATTTGTCCCAGTAGTTTTTTATGCATTCTTTAGGGTTTTCCTGGGTATAAGACTGTATCATCTGCAAATAGAAACGTTTACTTCTTCCTTACTAATTTAGACCCCTTATTTCTTCATCTTCCATGATTGCTCTGACTAGAACCTCCAGTGCAATATTGAATAAAAGTGATGACAATGAGCATCCTTGTCTAGTTCCATTCTCAAAGGGAATGCTTTCAGACACTTTGCATTTAGGATGATGTTGGCTGTTGGCTTTGCATAGATGCTCTTAAATATTTTGAGGAATTTTCCTTCTATTCCTGTTCTGCTGAGGGTTTTTCACACGAATGGCTACTGGACTCTGTTCAAATGACTTTTCTGCATCAATTGATAAAATCAGGTGATTCTCATATTTTATTTATGTCGCTGACCACATTACTTGTTTTTCTAATGTGGAACCATCCCTATTATTTGCTTCCTCTCCTGTTTTTCTTTTATCACTTTGACCAATGGTTTATCCATTTTGTTGACCTTTGGGAAAAAAAACAAACAGATTTTGGGCTTATCTCTTTCAGTTGTTTTTCTGTTCTCTACTTTGTTTGGTTCTGTTCTAATTTTTATTATTTGTTTTCTTCTGATGCTTGAGGAGTACTTGCCGTCTTTCTACTTGTTTGAGTTGTAGAGTTAATTCTTTGGTTTAGGCCTTTTCTTCTTTTTAGATACGTGCATTTATTAAGATAAATTGACCTCTGAGCGTGGCTTTTGCTGTCTTCCATAGAGTCACTTGATTCTATGAATTTCTTTATTCTGTCCTTGATTTCTTCTATAACCCAGAAGTTTCTGAGTAAGCTGTTGTTCAGTTCCCACGCATTTAATTTTTACCCTTGCTTTTCCTGCTTTTGATTCTGAGTTTTATGTCTTTGTAGTGTAAGAAGATGCTTTGCAATATTTCAGTGCTTTAGATTTTGTTAAGACTTGCTTTATGGCCTAATATGTGGTCTATTGTGGAGAATGTTCCATGTATGTTGGAAAAGAAGGTGTACTTATATGTTGTTGGGTGAAATGTTCCATATATGCCTGTGAGGTTGAATTGGTTAAGTGTGGCATTTAGATCTAATTTGTTTTTGTTGAGCTTCTTTCTGGATATTTTTTCCATCACCAAAAGTGGTGTGTTGAAGTCTCCTACTATCATGGAGCTGTCTGTCTCACTTTTCAATACTGTTAGAGTTCATTTGATGTATTTAAAAGCTCTGTAGTTGGGTGTGTAAGTATTTATTATAATTATGTCCTCCTGATGTACTGAATCTTTAAGCAATATATAGTGACCTTCCTTGTCCACTGTGGTGAATTTTACTTTAAAGTCTATCTTATCTAAAATTAATATTGCCATGCCTTTTTTTTTTTAATGTTGTTAGCTTGGTATATCTTTTGCCATTTTTGAGTTTTAATTTGTTTGTATCTTTAAGTCTAAGGTGTGCTTCTTGTAGGCAGCGTATAGATAGATGGGTTGTGTTCTTTGTCCATTCTGCAACTCTTCATGTCTTTATTGGCGCACTTAACCCATTTACATTCAGTGTAATTATTGATAGGTGTGAGTTTAGTACTGTCGTTTTGGTGCCATTTTGTGTGTGTTATTGACAGTTTCCTTGTTCCACTTAATTTTCCTTTATAGATTATCTTTCCATCCTTGGTACTATTGTTGGCTTTAGATTTGCCAATACTTCTTCATTTTGTTTCTTGTCTTGATGTGTATGATTGTAAATTCCCTTTGTGGTTACCATATATTACCCCTAATGTTCTAAGTTTAAGCCAGCTTTTAATTTCTTTGTATTGCTTTGACTTCCTCTCCATTTAAAAGATCTATGAATACATTAATTTGTCTCTCTCTCTTTTTTTTTTAATGTTATCATTTGCGTAATAAGATCTCTGTTTCCCTAATTTCAGAGTTTTAGTTTTGCTTTATTTTTTTGGTTTCTCGATCTGTGTTGATATCCAGATGCACTGTCCTGCATTGGATCCTTGAGTCTCTAGCTGATGTTTATGATTTTGTAATTGAAAAAGTTCTTTCCATGTTTCTTGTAATTTTGGTTTGGTTTTTGCAAATTCTCTAAACTTCTGTTTATCTGGGAATGTCCTAATTTCACCAACGCATTTATGAGACAATTTTGCAGGATGTGCAACTTTTCGTTAGCATTCCCTGCCCCTCAAGGGCTACATATGTCATCCCGTTGCCTTCTTGCCAGCCTGGTTTCTTGCTGACTAGTCAGAACTCAGTATTATTGACTTTCCATTGTGTGTTATCTTTGGTTTAAGCCTAACTGACTTTGAAAGCATCTCCTTAGCTTAGTTTTGGTAAGTTTGATTATAATATGGAAACCCTGGTGGCATGAGTCAGATCCAGCTCGACAGCACTTGGTAGCTTTGGCCTGGTGGCATAGTGGTTAAGTGCTATGGCTGCTAACCAAAAGGTTGTCAGTTCAAATCTACCAGGTACTCTTTGGAAATTCTGTGGGGCAGTTCTACTCTGCTCAGAAGGGTTGGTGTACGGTTGCTATGAGTCAGAGTCAATTCAGCAGCAGTGGGTTTTGTGGGTGATGTCTCTCTTTTGGGATCTAACTTGTGTAGAGTTCAAAATGAACATCTTGGGTAGATAACCTTCTCATCTTTCATGAGCTCAGGAAAGTTTTCTGTCAGCATATCTTCAACAGTTCTCTCTGGCTCTGGTACTCCAATCATTTGTATTTGTTCCTCTTGATAGAGTTCCACATAATTCTTAGTGACTCTTCACCTACATTTCCTCATGTATATCAGTGTCAGTTGCTTTATCTTCAATCTCGTTAATTCTGGATTCCATTGCCTCAGTTCTGCTCCTTTCGCTTTCTGTTGAATTGTCTAATTCTGTAATTTGATTGTTAATCTGCTGAATTTAAGATCTTTATGCTCAAGTATTTCTTGCAAATGGTTTAATTTTTTTATTATGCTCTGCTGCACTTTGCTTAATCTCCTTTATGATGCTTCATAGAGCTCTAAACATTACTCTTTTGTATTCTACCTCCAATAATGCAGGAAGTCATCTTTGTGTGGCAAATTTTCTGATACTTTGTTTTGGGAGTTTTGTGAGGGCATGGAGTTCTGCTTCTTTAAACAATTAGAAATCAATTGTTGTCTCTGAACCATCAGACAGTTGTAATTTATTCATGTTTAGTTGTTGTATTTTAACTTATATATAGTGGGTTTTTTTGTTCTGTTTTGTTTTAATTTAGTTTTTCAGTGTCAAAATAGTTTGGTTATTGTAGCCTTAGTAATTCTACCACCCTGTCACCAGGTAGGTAGAGCTGTGTGCATGATGAGAAAGGTAGGGGAAGTTCCCAGCTCAAGGGAGCCAGCAGACCTTTTATCCTGCCCCCACCCCCACCGCATTTCCCTCTCCAAGTCCAGGAGAATACCTAGGGTATGCTTATAAGGTGCCCTACTTCTAGTCCAGCTAAAACATTAGAGTTTAGTGCCTGATGCAAGCAGAGAGGGGAAAGAGAAGTTCTGGGGAAAGAGAAAGAAATCACCATGCATAGGAAAGAACTGAATCAGCAGGAGCTTAAAAGCACTTAGCTTATGATGCTGAGGTGAGAGTCCTCTGCAGTTCTGTAGGTGTGGCTGTCCAAAACTAGCTTCCCTGCTGAGAAGGACATGCTCTGCTCTGTGCTGCTGCTCTGTTCAGCCACTTGCTGCTGTGCCGTGGCTCCACTTGGCTGGCTGAAGCAGGCCCTTCTGTAGGGTTCAGATTTAATTCTGGCCAAGGTAGCTGCTTCTGGACCTGCTGTCCTCTTTCTGTCACCCAGTTCAATCTTTCAGCCATCCCCCTGATATTCAGGGCTTCTAAAATGTCCTATATAATCTGTTCAGTTGTTTTTCTGGTTTTTTGTTGTTAGAAGGGTCATCTTAGCTCCACCTCCAGACATTAATTTTGTCCTCATGGTTGAGTTTGAATGGCACAATACAAGAAAACTGAGAAGAGCTCTTAAAGCATTAAGATCAGCAAAAGGTAAATGAAGAAACTCAGGCTCAGAGACATTAAGCATATCTCATGATAGACACCCTATAAATGTTGAAAGAATGTATGCATTCATGCATAATGAATTGCTGACATGAGATTCACATTACATACCCCACAAGTTGCCATTGAATTGATTTTGACTCATTAAGAGCTATGGGACAGAGGACAGCTGCCCTGTAGGGTTTCTAAGGCTGTAATCTGTGGAAGCAGACTGACACATCTTTCTCCCATGGAACATTTGATGGGTTTCAACCACTGACCTTTCGGTATAAGAGATTACTTTGACAATGAAGTAAAAACAAGGTAATACCATTCTGACTCTAATAGTAATTTTTTAAGTCATAACAATTACAGGAATTTTTTTAGACAAAAATTAATTTGCATGGTAATGGCCATGTCTTTTCTTGAGTGTCAAGTGTGATTGCACGAAATATGTTGAATGGCATGACACATTTTTATTCTTCTGTTATTGTAGGTTATAGCTAATCATAGTCAAATTTAGTCATCCTGCTATCCTAAAACCAATGGTGTGCCCACTTGGAAGCAGCTTTTAGAGAGAAAGCAGGAGATTGTTAGAGGGTACTAGTAAAAACAACTTATTTCTACTATGTTAAGAGACAGTATATTCACCAATAGGTTAGCTTCTGAGGTGTCAAATTGTTTGGCTTCTTTTCTAGTTATGGCATTTAATATCTTCTGGTGTGTGTAGGGGCATGGGAATAGTGTTTACAAATCTGTGATTTATTTCTGCTTGTTCTCTACAAATTCACAATAGAATCAAAATCCTTGAGGATAAAAAATTTTTTTAAAGATATTGAGTATGAACCAGTGGGAAGGAAGGTGATTTCAAAGAAATAGGTGTAAAATTAGAACCCCTGATGACATGGCGGTTATCTGCTAACCAAGAGATCGGCCATTCAAATCTACCAGGCACTCTTAGAAAGTCTATAGGGCAGTTCTACTCTGTTCTATAGGGTCTCTGTGAATCAGAATTGACTCTGGTAGTGGCTTTGGCTTTAGGGGTAAAATGATAAGAAGAAATATGAAAAAAAAAGTAAATAATTTGAAGCCTTGGTGGCACAGTGGTTAAAAGGTTGGCTTTGGCTGCCAACCAGAGAGTCAGTAGTTTGAATCTGTCAGCCATTCCTGCCTACAGGGCAGTTCTACTCCTTTCTGTACAGTCACTGTGAGTTAGAATGGACTCAGTGGCAATGGGTTTTGTTCTGTTTTATATAGCATACCTATTTTTCTAGGGAAGTATATTATCAATTAATTCCACTAAATAATTTTGAATTTTCCACTTTAGAGTCTGAGAGTTTTAAACAGAGAAAAGGCAAAAGTAAATTAGAACTGATAAAACCTGTAGGGTCCCACAGAGGTAGACACAAAACTAACCCATTGGGAGGCTCTATACCTCAGCGTAGGAAATTGAATAACTTTCACATTTTCAGAAAAACTCTTGAAAAGGAAAGTATAAAACCTATTGACTATTTCATAGATAGATGACATCTTTTCTTCCTTCTGTGTAAAAGGATAACTGTTACTTTGATTCGTAAGGAGGATTTTGATACTTTCATTACATGTGTCTTAAAACTACTCATTTTCTAGTTCTCTTTTTAAATAGGGTCACTATGAATCAGAATCAAATTGATGGCACTTGGTTTTCTTAAATTGGGTAGACAATTTACAGATACAGGCCCTGTAGGTAGCACAAATGGCTAAGCACTCAACTACTGGCTAACGGGTTGGCAGTTCTAGACCACACAGAGGTGTCTCGAAAGACAGGCCTGGTGATTTGCTTCCAAAAGTTCACAGCCTTGAAAATCCTGCAGAGCAGTTTTGTTCCACACACATGACGTTGTCATGAGTTGGAGTGGACTTGACAGCAACTAACAGCATTTCTAGATGCATTTCTCTATTGTATAAATATCTTTAGACCTTATCTTCTGATGCATGTATTCATGCTAATATCTTTGATCTCCTTAGCATCAAGCACTACTTATGGCAGTGACTTCAAAAAAAAAAAAAAACCCTGCAGTCAAGTCGGGTGCCACTCATAGTGATCCTAGAGGTGAAAGTAGAACTGCCCCATAGAGTTTCCAAGAAGCGCCTGTGAAATTTGAACTGCCAACCTTCTGGTTAGCAGACATAGCACTTAACCCACCATGCCACCAGGGTTTCCACAGTGACTTAAGTTCCCTCTATTTCGTACTACTGAAGAGATTTCCCGTTTTGACTTTTGAACTCATTGTTACGGTTAAAGAATACCTTTTTCTTTACATTGCACCTGCCATTACTATGTATTTCGGATAAGAAGGTATGCTTCCCATATTTACCTAGTCAGCCAACCACCTTGCAAGTCAAACACTTGGGAGCTGGAACAGTTAATCTGGGGATTTTTGTAGTGGAATACCCTGTTGAAGTGGTGCTTTCCAAGCAAGTAGACTCACTTCTCTGAGTTATCAAAATTTCATTTCCATTGATTCCTCCCTTTTTGTGTGTATTTTTTTTTAACATTTAGGAAATCTTTTGTAGTGAAAAATGATACAAGTTTGTAAATCCATCAAAATTGCCACATGTGGTTAGTGGATAGGTAACACACAGCTTTGCATCCCTTACTTTGGCACCAAAATATGAAAAGGAAAGGTTTGGCTGCCTTTTGCAAAGGGCAAAATTCCTTGACTTTTCTAGCCAGAGAGTATTTGAGTGACTTTCTAGTCCCAGATATTAGGGACATCCTGCTTCTCTTCAAACTGAATTCAGTGACTGCTATCCATAAATTGTCTAAAATCATTTTATGTCTCTTTACATACTGAAAGTTTCTTGCCTTTGGTATGAATAACGTGAGCTGTATTAACAGTATTTCCTATTATTAGTTATTAAATTTTACATGAAAGTACATTTTTAAAGAACAGTGAGGGGATATTCCTTTTTCTTATTTTTGGCTAGTATTTTCCTATTTTTCTTTCATTCTGGTTCTGAGGCAGTTCACTAATTCTGAGGCCTTCACTAATTTATCTTAAAATATCATTTTGTCTATCCTTTTTAAAGAAGTCACACAGCATACATGTTAATATCCCTGGCTCTGGAACGAGACTGTCTAGGTTTGAATTCAGCCTACCCATTTCCACTGATTGTAAGTTTGTTCATCTCTGTTTGCTGTAGTTTTCAGAGCTGGACAAACAAGATGCTGCTGCTGGTGATAGCACCTACCACATCGGGTCGTTAAATGAGTTAAAGCAAATAAAGTGCAGAGAGCTTACCCCTCAGAATACGCTAGCTATTGTTATTATATTCCAAATTTCCATGGGGCTTTTTGCATAAGCATCTATATAAGATGGTGTTTCCAACCATAACTTAATCTAATGGTTTCAGGGTTTTAGGGAACAATCTTAAGACACGATGACTCAAGGCACAAGAAAAGAAGGAATTCTGTGCTGTCTCTTTTCATGGTCTCCTGTATTTTTCATGAATGGATGCTGTGAAGGCAGTGAACCCAAATAAGTCTTCATTTTTTTTTTTTCTATCAGAAGCTTTTGTGGAAACTATTTAAGGAGATCACTTGGGAACGGAGTGAATTGGGGCTAAAGAGGAACCTCCTAGCTTTGTGGCCAGAGAGCTCTCATACCCCCCTCCGTTGGTCCTGTGGGCCAAGACAAACATGTTTGGCAAAGACTGCCTGGCTCACTCCACCCTGTCCACTCTGAGGTAAAAGTTCTGGACTGTAGTATTGCGACTCCACCCAACTTCTGTTCCATTTTTAATATATTTTTGTGATAAAATGTATTGTATGCATAAAAAAAAAAGTCTTGAAGGTGTGACTGACAAGAAAGAAAGCAATATCCTGCCACTGCCTCACACATGAAAGGCCCCCAGGCCCCAGGCCCTGGCCCACCCTCTCCATTCTGACTGTACAGCAGACTCCACATTTTGTTCAGTCAAAGCAATGGCAGTCACATACCCCACTGTCTGGGAAAATGCCAGAAATTGCCACTAGTCCTGTGTACTCTGGAAGGCACCCGGCTTACAAAGGCTAGCTGAAGAGAGAGTATCAGCACACCTTGCTGTCCTCAACAGATGTGTTGCTGAAACTGCATGAAAATCAAGTGTTTCCAAGCTGAATCACATCCTGAATGCACTGGGAATTTTTTACTCAATGAATGCTGCAGGAAGTCGCTTACTGAACAGTAAAATTCCTTGGTAAAGCAATAATGAGCATTTAGCTTATCTGGTTCTCAGGTTTAGAATTTTGGAATCTGGATTTCTTTTAAAAATATGTATACCGATAGCATTAGTTTCTCCATTATAGGGGACACTTAACCTCTGGGTGCTTAACTTTCTTTGGGAGAATATTAGGGCACCAAATCAGTGACTTCTGTCATCCTTTTCAGATCAGAATGCACTGTCTTAATAAGGCAGTCTAGGAAAAATTAGACACGTGTTGTCTCGTCTGGGTATTCTTTCAGATTTTCTAGTTCCGTCCCTAGCCTGATGAGTGTGTGCTTTCATCAGTCGTTTCTTGCACAGCTTCATTTGCTATTTCACGCGCCTTGGTAAACATGGCGTAGAAAGCTATGTCCATGGTAGATGGAAGTTTTGAAGATCCCTCAGAGAACTCTTTCTATCTCAGTTTTTCCTGCTTTATTTTCGGCCCTGCGAAAATTCGTTATAAAAGAGCTGGAGTGCCCCTAACAACTTCCTAGATTAGGAGTCTTCTTTCAAAAGCTTTCCCTGGAGTATAAGGCACTAGTAGTTATGTGGTTAAGTGGCGGCGTGGTTAAAACTATGGCTGCCAACCAAAACGTTGGCAGTTAAAACCCACCAGGTACTCCCTGGAAACCCTATGGTAGAGTTCTGTTCTGTCCTATAGGGTTGCTATGAGTTATTATTGACTCAACGGCAGTGGGTTTGTCTGATTGCTTGCTTGCTTGGTTGCTTGCCTGCTTGCTTGCTTATTTTTTTATAAGGCACCAAGCCAAAACCAAGCGTATTGTTGTTGAATCAATACCAGCTCAGTAACCCTATAAGGCGCTACATGACAATATTCTGTTATCTGTTATGATCCCTAGTGATGCAACACAGAGAAAAATGATGTTAATTCAACTTCATGTATTAGGAATGAGTAAGACAAGACGCAAGTCACTTGTCCAAGGCACCCAACAGTTTCATGATTATCTTAGTTCTTTAGTGCTGCTATAACAGAAATACTACAAATTGATGGCTTTAACAAACAAAAATTTCTTCTTCTACAGTCTAGGATGCTAGAAGTCCAAATTCAGGGTGCCAGCTCCAGGGGAAGCCTTGGCTCTGGGGAGGGGTCCTTGTCATCAGTCTTACCCTGGTCTAGGAGCTTTTCAGCACGGGGACACTGGATCCAAAGGACTTGTGATCCTGGCTCTTCTTGTTTGGGTGATAATGAGCCCCCCATATCCATGTCTGCTCCCCTCTGTTATGTCTCAAAAGAGGCTGACTTCATACACAGTCTTACCTTGTGGATTAAGTTGTGTCTCGTTAACATTGCTAAATGTGATCGTGCCTCATTAACATCATAGAAGTAGAATTTACAACACACAGGAAAATCACATCAGATACTCAAATGCTGGGCAATCACAGGAAACATGGCCTAGTTGATACATATTTGGGGGGAAACACAGATTAATCCATAGCAGTAGTGAATCTTAACGCTGCTCAATTTTATAATGAAATTAATAGGCTAGCTATGCTGCTTGAAGTCAGAATGCCTGATACTAGATATATTTTACCTTGCAGTATTATCATCTTCACTGAAGGTCACACTGTTCATCCAGAGTTCATACGCTCACCAACTCATCCTTAGAATAACCTCAAGAACAAAAAACAGTTGACTATGTATTGTTTTAAACACTCATGAGACACTGGCTTTGTGCCTGTGTTCACCCAGGCCACAAACCTGCATACACAAATACAGCTAGCGTTTTGACTTCCTGTGTGGCTAAGTACTTCCTCATTAGGGTAAGCACTTGAAGTTATAAAAACAAAAGTGTGTGGTTCATGTCAGTATTACTTAATCTCATGTAATGGAATAGATCAGTGTAATGTGAAATATCTTGACAAAACTCAAAGAACTGATGATAATATTTAGAGTTGTTGCTTATGCAGGAATAGAAGCACCTGTAAACTATTGCCTCACATGAAAAAGATTATTATAAAAGATGATAAAAAAAACTTGATGGCAATTTATGTAAAATTATTAGTAAACCAAAACAAAAAAGAAACAAAACATCTGACTAGCCCTATACTACTAAATAAGTTCAGTCTGTTATTGTAAACCCTCCACAACCCAAACTCCACATCCATATGGTCTCATCAGTGACTCTTTCATAATTTAAAGAAGAAAAAACTAAAAGAATCCAGGGTTGAGTCAAATCCACCTCACAGCAATATCATAGGGTTTCGAAGCTGTAAATCTTTACAGAAGCAGACTGCCACATCTTTCTCTCTGGGCGCAGCTGGTAGTTTCAAACTGCCAACCTTTCAGTTAACAGTGGATCACTTAAACCACTGAGTCACTGGGGCTTACAGAAGAAACATCAGTCTTACACATGCATGTCCAGAGAATAGAAGAAAAAGGAGGAAGATGCTCTTTCCTACTCCTTGAACAGACCAGCAAAATCATGATACCAAACCCGACGAGAACATTACAAGAAAGGAAGATAGCAAATGCATAGGTACAAAATTATGAACACCAATATTAGTGCTCGCTTCAGCAGCACATACATGAAAATTGCAATGATGCAGAGAAGATTAGCATGGCTCCTGCGTACGGATGACATGCAAATTTGCCAAGCGTTCAGCATTTTTTTTCAGATGGAGAGGAAACTAAAAAAATAGGCAGAAATTAAAGTCTTGTTTAAACTTAGAATAGTAAGGGTGACATAGGGGTAGCCACAAAGCAAGACAACAATGTGACCTATCAAAACAAGAAACATCACCAGGAGTCTCAACAAACACAAAGCCAACAATGAAAAAAATGAAAAGTCAACCCATAAAGAAGAATGACCCAGAACAAAATATTAAGAGCAACATGGAAAACAGCCACAACACAAAAATAAATGCATCAAAATGAAAACATCAGTATCAGCATGACCAAGTGGGTTTGGTATTTTTTTCCCCCTCAGAATGCAAGTGTGGTTTATATTTTAAGAAATCAATCAAATAAATTCATCACATTAACCTGAAAAAGGAGAAAATACATAAATTCTGTAGATTCCAAAAAAAGCATTTGATGAAACTTAACACTCATTCATGATACAAGTGTTCAGCACATTAAGGGGACTTCCTTAATCTCAGAGTGCGTGCAGAAACTCTGCAGCAAGCATACTTTATTTTGGTTTCTGAGATATGAGAAGAATGCTATCACCACTTTTATTCAAATTATAGCATTTTCTTAGTCAGTGCAGTAAGTCGAAAAATGGAAATGAAAGATATAAAGACTAGAAATCAAAAACTATATAATTTTAATTATTAGAATTAGAGTTAATAAATGAATTTATCAAATTAAGTGAATGTAAAGTTAATATTCAAAACTTAATTATATTTCTATGTAAAGACCACACACAGGAATTGGAACTTTTTTGAAAAATGCTGTTTACAACAACATTAAAAACATCAGTTTGAGAAGGTATGTGTAATTTAAAGAATAACCATCAAGATAAATAAGTTTTTAGAGTAATGACAGTATAGTGGAGAAAGTGCATAAAAGTGGGTTCAATTCCATGCAAGTATAACTAACTCTAATAATCATTTTCTGAAACTGGTATCCAAATCTTTCTTCCTCTCTTTTTTTTTAGGTATTACAGTTTTGAAAAGTAAGATATTACAGCTAATTCCAAATCCACTGGTGATTCCCACTTAACATCAGATAGTTGGAATAGACTTCAGGAAACTTTTCCTGGGATCCACTGATTTTAAATCAGTTTCTGTCTCACAGGGAGAGTACCAAAAGAGAATAAATCAACATATTATAGTCGAAGATATTTTTCACTCTTTTTTAAAAATTTTTTTAATTGTCCTTTAGATGAAGGTTTACAGAGCAAACTAGTTCCTCATTAGGCAATTAATGCATTTACTGTTCTATGACATTGGCTTCCAACTCCATAACGTGTTGACACTCTTCTCTACCTTGAAGTGCGCTGTTACTAGCTTTCCTGTCCCCTCTGGCCTTCTCATCCTGGCCCCTGGACTGATGTGCCATTTACTCTTGTTTTGTCTTATGGACCTGTCTGTAGGGGAACCTTTGGCTGAAGTGTGAACCTCAGGAGTGACCGTAGTACTGAGTTAAAAAGGGATCCAGAGTCATACCGTGGGGTTTCTCTGGGCTTTGTCAGGCCAGTCCGTTGGTCTTTTTGTTTCTAGCTCTGTTAACAGCATAATCTAGCATGAAATGAGATAGCTTCTTAGCACAGAACATTGTCAGGCATTTTAAAAAACCAAACACTGACATCCAGTCAATTCCAACTCACAGTGACCCCATAGAACAGAGTAGAACCACTCCATAGAGTTTGTGAGGAGCACCTGGCAGATTTGAACTGCCGACCTTTTGGTTAGCAGACAGAGCTTTTAACCACCATGCCACCAGAGTTCCCATCTTCAAGTCTATCACATGAAAAATAAAAGGCCTTTAGAGGAATATATTTTATTAATAGAGAACTTTTGAAAACCACCGTAAGCAAAATTCAGAGTTTTATGACTTTGTGACATATTTTCTAGACCCCAAATCTTTCATAATCCTTCAGACTTCTCCTGGCAATAGAGCTCCAGCAGCCTATGGGAAGGCTCCATAAGAAAAGGAGCTGGGATTTGGCCATCCACACACAGACCACAAATGAAGGACCCAGAGCGTGTTGGCAGGGGGACTTGAACTTAAGGACGTGGGAAGATCAGCAAGGTTTCCAATGGTCTGTGCAAATTATGAGAAAAGGGAAATTTTTTAAAGTTCTTACACAACTCACGTTGGACAACATGAGCACATTCCAGTCAGCCCACTGCATAGACATGATCTCATGGTCTCCCCAACATCCCTACAAAGAAATGAGAGGGATGAGTATGTTATACCCTTCAGACGAAAAGCTCCATCAGTCACTCCCACACAGAGCTAGGAGTGGGTGGAACACATTTATGTTGGGAAAAAATTAGCATCATTTTTGCTTTCTGACCCCTCAAAACATGAATGGATGAGTCTGCCTTTCCCTAGTTGAGGCCACACAGTTCCCAAAACAACTTGTCTGGAGTGTTGGGACTGAATCCTTGACCAGTGGTGATTGTCAAACTGCTGGATTGCTTCTCAACCATTGTCTGGCTGTACTGACTTGGACATAATACATCATGTATTGTAGTTGCCTGGGATGATATCTTCCAGAAGGAAATTTTTCAAAAGGGGAGAAAAAGTTAAATATGGAAGGAGAAGCATATTGCAGTTTTGCACTAGAAGGATATTTTGCCAGATCTATGCTCATCTATCAAAACCAAACCAAATCAGTTGCCACTGAGTTGATTCTGTCTCATAGCAACTTTATGGAACCAAATAGAACTGCCCCATGGTGGATGCAGACTGCTAACTTTTTAGTTAGTGGCCAAGCTCTTAACTACTGCACCATCAGGACTCTTTGTTTATATCTAGCAGAGACAACTTGAGACCAGGCAGAGGAGGCAAGTGAACCTCCAGAAGTTCTCCCAATTAGTAAAGTAGATCACCACCTTTTTATGTTTTTTGGATTTTTTTTCCTGCAGCTGTAGTACCTCTCAGGACTTAATTTCTCCCTTACCTGTGTTACTAAAAAAAGAAGAAGAAAAAGAAAGTGCAGCAAGATTGCTTTAGTGTTCCCCAAAACACAGTTGTCATTAGAATGTTGGGGAGGGGTCCTTGCAAAAGATAACAATCAAACAACAGAAATGGATAATTTTTTTATCTTAGGAAACAAGTCATTTAAGGGATATTTTTACCACTTCTCAAGGACAGAAAGAATGCTAGTACTGTTGTCAGCTGCTGTCAAGCCGACCCCATGCCCAGCAGGAGAAGCTGCCTAGTCCTGCCCCACCCACGGCTGATTAAAGGCAGACCATGGTGATCCACAGGGCTTTATAGGCTGATTTTCAGAAGCAGCTCACCAGGCCTTCCTCCCTAGTCTGTTTTAGTCTGGAAACTCCACTGAAATCAGTTGAGCATCACAAGAACACACAAGCCTCCATTTACAGACAGGTGGTGGCTACACGTCAGATGCATTGTTCGGGAGTTGAACCCAGGCCTCCCACGTGGAAGGCAAGGATTACATGCCACCAAACACTACTGCTCACATGTAATGATGGGTTCTGTATTCAGGCTATGATTCACTGGAGGGTGCAGGAGGTTAATGCTCTTGGCAGCTAAATGAAAGGGTGGAGGTCCCAGTCCTCCCTAGAGGCACTGTAGAAGAAAGGCCTGGTGACCTGCTTCTGAAAACTCAGCACTGAAACCCAATGGTGCACAGTTCTACTGTAGCACAGATGGGGGTGCCATGAACTGGAATCAGCTGTCTGGCAGGTAGTGGTGGTGGACTGTGCAGAATTTCTGCTGAGTACTTCACACTTGTCTCCCTTCACCTTCACAACAGCACTGTGATTTGTCACTCAGCCAGGAGGCAGGGGAGAGTTGAGACTTAAAAGCAGGTAGACGCAGAACCAGCATTCTTCATCGTTAGCCTCTGCTGCCTTCCTGCTGCACCAGACTGATTCCTGCCCAGTTAGATACGGTTTAGTGAAAGCAAGAAAGGGAGGTTGTTGGATTTGATCTCCGAGTGTAACCAACCCAAGCCTGCCGCCCTTGAGTCGAGTCCTACTTGTAGCAACACTGTAGAGTAGAACTGTCCCATAGAGTTTCCAAGGAGCTCCTGGTGGGTTCAAACTGCTCACCTTTTTAGTTAGCAGCATGGCACTGAACCACTACATCCCTAGCGTTTCTGATCTTTCTCTGATCTTACAGAGAAACAGAATCTGAGAATCTCCAGAATAATTGAAAATGGCTGAATTGGTTTTGAGTTGTGCCAAGACCATAAAATGTATAAGAACTGACGGGTTTTGTAACCTTGGGCATCTCTCTTAAGTTTTCTGAACTCAGTTTCATCTTCTACCTGTTAAATATGATTCACTGAGTGCCTACACACATCATAAGTTCAGTAGTGAGTAAAATCTGAAAAAGGAGAAAAATAAAATACCTCTCAGTGTTGCACTTAGTCTTCAGTGAACCTGAACTCCCACCCCCGTTTCCCGAGGGGTGGATTTAAGTTACAGAGAACTCTCTGACCTTAAATTTGTGGACTATGTTCCTAAATGCACACAAGAGAAAAGAAGAGAGAACTGTTAGCTTCTATTTAGAATTGTTATCTTCTGAATAGAAGCCCAGAGAGAAAACTCTCTAGAGGCTTTATTTGCTTTCTTCTCTGTGTCCTCATAGAATTTTTTCATACGGCTCTCACAGTACTACATGAGACAGAATCAGTGCTGTTAATATTCTAGTTGTTCTTTTACACATCTTTCACTCCCAGGAGACTCTGAATCCTAGAATACAAAGTCTAGTCTCTGCCCGATTTCTATATTCACATAAATTCAAATCAAGCCCAAGCTCTGATATACATTAGTTGAATGAATGAAAAAGTCAATGCTCCCTGCTGGAAAAGAAGAGGAGAAAAATCACCAGAGTAAGAAAAATATTAATGAGAGCTTAGTTCACATTCTAAGACTGATAAACCATTCACTGAGAACGGAAATGACTTTTTACTTAGATGTGGGAAACGCTGTAGCTAGACTTAATATGTAACAGTGTCTGACACTCATTTAAGGCCTCCAGAACTCCCTTCTGGGCAGCTCTTGAGGGACAGGTTAGGTTCTTATTTTGAAAGGGAGTGGGTGGTCCTGCTGCGAAGCAGGTGGAGAGGACCGCATGATTTCTTCCAGCCTGAGCCCCAGTGACTCAGTGAATCCAAACAAAGCCTCGGAATCCTTCCAATCAAATGATTCTTTCCAGTTAGCCTAAATGTGCTGAGAGCCAACTCACACTGAAAGAAGAGTCTAAATATTTAACCTGATATTTGTCACATTGCAATGAGTCCATTTTTGCATAGACAGATGCACGCAGCCAAGCAGACTTGCTATGAAAGTGGGCTAGTAGAGATTGAGATGTCCAAAAAAATAAGCTGAAAACTTGAATGTATTGTGAAATCGAGTGTGGGGTCAAGGACAAGAATGATCTTTTTAAAAAAAAAAAAAAAAATTTTTAAAGTAAACTTTTCAGAGGAGTCAAACAGGACCAGATCCCGGGACCTTCCCCTGGCGTCAGGAGGTCTGAAGTCCTGGGCCCTGCACTCACTCAGGCTTTTCGTGTAACAGGCAGTGGAAGACGAATGTGCAGTGAGGATGCAATTTAGAGCATGAATCCTTAGAAAGGCTCTCATCTCAAGTTTAGTCCCTGTACCGAAGCACTTCCTGGGTGTCTGGAACCGTACCAGACATCTTACGTACATTCCCTATAATCCTCAAAACAGTCTTAAAAGGGTTCAGGTGTGGAAATTGGGTTTCAGAGAGGTGATGCAAACTGCCCAAGGCTGACCAGATTCTAAGAGTCAGGATCCAGATTCAGACGTATGTCCCTGCTTGCCTTCTTAAAGTAGGAGGGCAGGGGTCATGTTTGATGGCTTACAGACATTCAGGCCTGAAAGCCATGCAAGACCCATCAGAAGACAGCGTTACTGAAAGGAGCAGTTGTTATTCTTGTGTAAGAGTTTATCGTGTGGTTCAGTCCAGTTGGACCTCTTTTTTCCTACTGAAATGGAGAGCTTCAAATCTCAGTAACCAGTTCCCATTGCTGTTTGCACATTGTCAGTCTTTATTTTAATGATAGAATCATTTTTAAAGTAGGGTTGTGTCTTCTCTAATGTCTGAGTTTGGCATCTTATGAATAACTTGCTGAACAGCCATTGTGTTTCCATTACCTAATTGCAAAAAGTTGCCAAAACATAAAAAGGCCTTGGGGTGGGGTAGGCGGGACAAGAATGCAAGCGAATCTCTGGGTCCTGCTCTTAAAAGAACTGAAAATTTGGGAGACTAGATTGTCATTTTGTTTTATTTCTTAGTGTAATTGCAGCTGAAGGAGAGACTGAGAGGCAGAACTTCTCTGCCTGTTTTCTCCCTTCATAGCTAAAACTGAAAGAAACTCTGGATGCTTTACATATTTTATAGTCTTTTTAAAAATATGAACACACTCATTCAGTGTCTCTGAGGAATAAATGTATTCTTAGTGTAATACAATGTCTAAGGAGAAAAATTACATCAGCCAACTAAAATGAAAGCTTATGCAGTAGGAAGGCAGATACAAATGTCACAAAACGCAGCAAGGAAAGGAATACTGCTTAATGCAGTCACACTGTCCTCAAGTGTTGATAAGAAGAACTAAGAATTTTTTGCCCTCTGGGTACCCAAAATATGAATGTCTTCCAAATGCCAGACATTTCAACCTTCTGTTTGGAATTTTATACATAAAATCATGGACGATATCCTGGATAGAAAAACTAGTGTGATATGATTCCCATCCCTGTTAATCTTTCTAAGTTTCTTCATGAATTTAAAGATTTGCATATTATAAATTTGTCATTGTGAAGGAAAGTCAAGAAGCTTGCCCTGGCTTGCTGTCTGCACTATATTCTGCGTCAGTGTGCATTTTTAATCCCTTTTTAATGTACTTTCTGTTGTCAAATTTTTAAAGATGGCTTAAAAATTCTCCTATTCTGCTTTTCCCGTTTCAAATGTCCCTTCTTATGGCTCCTTACATGGAGCAGGATACTTGGTTTCCAATCCAAGCACGTAGAACTTACCACTGAATGCTGAAAAGCTATGGCCAAATCATCCTGGCTTTCTTTTTTTAAGTTTGAAATTTGATAGTAAATCGAAGAGTTTTTCTTTTTAATGATGTATTTTGTTGTTGATGTTGTTGTTAGAAATAGACACAGTAGAACATACACCATTTCCACAATTTCTACATGTATAGTTCATTGCCATTGATCACATTCTGCAGATTATACACCCATTTTCACCCTCCTTAGTGGAATTGTTTCTCCCTCCTTAACATAAATTCACTTCCTCCTAGCTTCCTTTTTGACCTTGAGGTGTTGTCATCACTTTGATCCTCTATAGAGAATTATCTACATCCAGTAGAATGTGAGCTTTAAAAGAACACAGTGTTTACTAAGTTAAACTAGTCTTTGTTTTAAAGAAGACTTCAGGAGATCTTTTTGGCATAAGGGTTTAAAATTAGACAGTAGCTTTGGGGAGTTTATCCAGCCTCAATGGCTCCAGAAGTTCTGGACTCCATGAGAATTTGAAATTCCCACATTTTTCTCTCTTTTGATCAAGATTATTCAATAAAGCATTTGATCAAAAGGTACCATCCAGTTCTGCTCTCACGGCAAAGGAAGCAGTTATTCAAGGAGGCACTTAGCTGAATGCTCTGTTTTGTTCTCCTCTTCCTGAGGGCTCCTTCTGCTTATACCCAAGAGTAAGCTCTTAATAAGAGGACTAGTGTATCCATGATGGCAGTTCTCCGTGATTAAACATATGGATGTAAATAATAAGCTGTCTTACTGTGTGAGGTGCACAGCTGGGGACTTGGCAGCTTCTTCAAGTACACAGTAGTTTTTTGTTTTTGCCTTTTTATCTCAATATCACAGAGTAATTTTGATTCTAGTAAATATCTTAATATTATCATTCTACATCAAATGCTAGAAGAGAAACCCCCAAAGATAACTACCTTTTGAAAACTCATATAAAACTAAAGTCATTGATTACAGACATCAATCTCACTGATTAGAAATAACTGCGTAGTTCTAAATTGGTCCTAAAATTTTCCTAGATGAGGCAAAATAAATTAACACAATATGTTGAATCCTCCAAGTATGGATATATTTTTAACCAAACTCTGAATAGAATTTATCACAATACCATGTAACGGTAATAATACACGGCACCCTATTTAATGTAGAGCTTTTTACTATGTGAAGAGAACAGTGAAGTAGCCAGTCATTCATTTCCCTTTATGCTGGTGTATTTAGTAGATCTCAGGGAAAGTTAATCCATAGAAAGGTCTATAAAGTAGCCATAAGATCCTGAGGAGAAAACTATACTAAAGACAGAAGCCAGAGATTTACCTTCTGTTACTCTACTCTAAGGAGAAGAAATTGGGATAGTGGCGGTTCAGTGGCAGACTCCTCACTTTCCGTGTGGGAGACCAAGCCATGCACCTCCTGCACAGCCACAACTTGTCCCCCAGTGAGGTCTGCAGTGGAAGCTTGTATGTTGTTACGATGCTGCGTGGGTTTCATTGGAGCCTCCAGACTAAGATGGACCAGGAAGAAAGCCTTCACAGTCTCCTTCTCAAAATTAGCCCATGAATGCTCTGTGGATCTCAGTCACCCACCCTGCAGCAGGTCATGAGTATGGCATCGGACGGGCAGCGTTTAGCTGTTGTGCGTGAGGTTTCTATGAGTCCAGCACCAACGGGACAGCAGCTAACAAAAGAGCAGTGAAGAAGAACAATGAAGTTCAAGACAAGTTTCTCTGAGGCTGGGAAATGACATCTCAAAGAAGAGACATGAGGAGCAAGCTGACTGGTCCGGACGGGGGGTACTCCTGCTGTGTGGGTGCTCAGTGCAATCTCAGTGATAACTTCGGCTAAACTCTCGAACTGTTAGTCTCTGAAAGTCCAAAGGCCATGTGGGGCCACCTAACAATAGGAAGACAACTGGTTTTCAGTCTGGGAAATAAAATGTGAGTCCTACCTCCATGGCTTACTGCCTTAGTCAAGCCCCTGAACCTCCTTCTGCTTTATTTCTTAATCTGTAAAATACTGATAGTAGCAGTGGTTAGGCTGAGGGTTACAAGACAATGAAGACAGAGAACACTGTGTGCTGCTAAGCACAATAAAAAAATGATAGTTTGGGTATGTGTATGGGTGTGTTTGTGGGGGGGCTGTGCGTAGGGGGTGTGTTTGGGTGTGTGCGTGGGTGTGTATGGGGAGTCTGCGTGTGTGTGTGCGTGTTGTTGATGTGAACTAAAAGATTGTGAAACCACCACCACACATGAAGAGGGAGCAGACAAAAGAACCATATTTCCTGGGGTGAGTTCAGGTACGGACAGCTTTGCTGGGCCAGAGGCTGCAGATGACCATGCATCATATTTCATGTCTCTGTTTCTGACTCCGACCCTCCTGTCACCCTCTTATAGGAATCTTTTTTGTTACATTAGACCCACCTGGATAATTCAAGATAATCTCCCAATATTAAGAGCCTTAATTGAATCACATCCACAAAGTCTCTTTGGCCATGTCAGAAGATAAACTCACAGGTTCCAGGGATTAGGCCAACGACATTTGAAGTGCCATTATTTTCAGTCTACAACAGATAGTTGACTGCAGTATTATTATTTCTTCTCTAACAGAGAACATGAAAGCTTTTGTTCAGATATACCTAGTGAGTGTTTGACACTGAGCTTTACAGCCATTCCATCTCATTCTTCCTCCCTAGGGCAGTGTATAAGCCCTGGTTGCCTAGTGGTTAATCACTGTGTCTGCTAACCAAAACGTCATCAGTTCAAATCCACCAAGCGCTCCTTGGAAACCATGGAGCAGTTCTACTCTGTTCTTTAGGGTTGCTATGAGTTGAAATTGACTCAGTGGCAGTGGTTTTTTGGTTTTAAGTTGGTATAACACAGTTTCCTAACATCAACACCATTGACATCTTGAATTATGTGTTTGTTGTGGGTAGACATCCTGTGCATTGTAGGCTTTTTAGAAACATTGGCTCGACTGACTAGATTCAAGTAGCAGCCCCTGCCAGTTGTGACAACCAAACATGCCTCCACATGTTACCAGATGTGCCCTGGGTGACAAAGTGAGCCTCAGTGGAGAATCACTGATGTAACAGGAAAAGAGCTGACTTATTGTGGTGACCTTTTTAAAAGGAGCCGTGGTGGCACAGTGATTAACAGCTCAGCTGCTAACCAAAATCTAGGCAGCCATTTCTCAGGAAACGAAAGGGACAGTTCTCCTGTGTCGTATAGAGTTGCTGTGAATTGAAATGGATTCAGTGGAACAGATTTGTTGCTTTTTAAGGCAATAACTCGTAGACAGCAACAAATTTGTTGGTATTAACTAAAGAAGGTGAATGTGAGTGAGTCATCTATCTCTGTGTTCTAGGCTAAATATACTCTAATTTTATTTGCCAAAAAAAGAAACTCTTTTAAAAATGATGGATCTCATTCATTGACGCTAACTCGTCTATGTGACGGTTACAAGTACAAGGCTGCACACGAGGTTCTTAGTTCTGTGAATGTTAGGCTGAGGTGTTGCGTTGGTCCTCAGTGGCTCCCAAAGGCTTTGAGCCCCGCAGCAGCAGGCATTGTGTCTCCTGTTTCCCTAGACCCCGATCTCCCCACTCTGAATCCAGCTCTGTCTCCATTATACTGAGGTGGCTCTCAAACACAAGGGCAGTACCCCCCCAAACCAAACCATTGCTGTGGAGAGGCTTCTGACTCATAACCATGCTAGAGGATGGGTTACCGTGTCCGAGGAGCTGCTGACATTTAGGTTAGCAACTGACCTCCTAAGCACTGCACACCGGGGCCCCTCAAAGGTGATGGTGTTTCTGAAAGGAGATAGGGTAAGCCCCAGAACTCACATGCTGTGAAGTCGCAGGCCTCGGGAAGCAACTCCCATGCTTTAGTCACTGGTTCACACCTTTCGCTGCCTATATACACATACAAATCATATATGTACACACATAATACATATGTATAAGTCCCCCCCAAAGAAACCCACTGCCATCGAGTCTATTCCAACTGATAGCAACCCTATAGGTCAGAGTAGAACTGCCCCATAGAGTTTCCAAGAAGCACCTGGTGCTTCCAAGTGCTAACCTTTTGGTGAGAAGCTGTAGCATTTAACCACTCCTCCACCAGGTTTCCACATATATTCTGTCTCTCTATAAATGCATTATACATGTTACAGGTATAATAATGGCATGTATATAGCCATTATTTACTTCGTATTTCTCTTTCAGTTGACTTATCTTTTCAAACATAAATTCTCCTTTAGCAATAATATATATGCAACCGTATGTTAGGATGCTACTGTATTTTTTCAAAAGCACATGAAATCCATAACTGTACCTTTTTAAGGTTTGCCCATGTGCCATTTGAAAGTATTTCATTGTTAGACACGCGTGCACTTTGTCTGAAGTGCTGCCCTGGCGGGGGGTGACCCAGCAGAAAAGCCTGACATTTACTTTTAATTCTAAGAATGCCTTCCTCATTGGTTCACCTTCCTAGCAGATTAGGGAACATCAAAGTTCAGTGAATTACGCAGCTCAAAGAGAGATGCTGAAAGCACTCACAAGAAACGGAACACCACAGGCTGCTGTGTGTTTACACACTCCCTGAAAATCTTCCTTCTCATTTTTCCTTTAAGCAGATAATCGTTAGTATGTGCACCATTGGAAACATCATGGCCCAGAAAGTTTATATTTATTTGTTTTAGTGTAAGACACAAATCAGGTAGGCACAGATAAAGCAACCTAAAAAATCTGGAGGAAACAATGCAGACTGGCACTTTTCATGTGTATTCCACAGAACATGAGTTTCATGGATCTTAAAAAAGGTTACATGAAAAAAACGTGTTGTGGGGAAGTGCTCAGAGTTAGGTAATTTGGGGAGATGCTGTTAAACAAACCTGAACAGATTTCTTTATTGTAAAGACTTGGATGTTCTACTATGCTTTGTGAAGCTTGGAGGGAAATAGATCCTAAACATATTTTATGACCAAATCTCCTCTGCCTCCCAAGAGCATCTCATGGAAGCAATATTTTAAGGAACATATTTTGGGAAACATGATATAGCTTGCTTAGCAAAAAATTTATCTTCCTCAGACAAAGGGGAACAAACTTCAGGGTAATGGATATTTTTAAATGTCTTATCTTATTTTTTAAGACGTAAGCACCTGGAGGTACAGTCTGGCTTTTCTGGGTCATGTTTGTTAATCACTGCCTCGCAGCCCCAGAAACTCAAGAAATACTATTTGATGGTGATGATAAATGAATATAAAAAACAATGTGGAAATTCTTTTACTGGTGGTAGCACGGTTTGTGCTGGCTACCTACCTGTTTGCTTTTGGAAAGAATTAATTTCTTTTTATCTTCACTCACCAAGCTTCACAGAACTGGGTCCTGAAAATCTAAAAACAATCTTTGCTGAAGCTGGCATCACCTGACGAGCATGCATGGACAGTTGTTAAAATTCATGGAATCTGCAAACAGGGTACTGTCTCCGGCTGACTCTTACTGTTTTTTCATGTGTGCTGTATAAACATACACTGGTAGTTTTAAGTGGAGATTAGGCTCACAAATTTAAAATTATTTAATTTGTGAATTTATTTTTCTAGAAACTATTGCACATACTTTGAGGTGAGTAGGGGTCGGTGAAGCCTGTGCTCACCTCGCTTATTAGATCATCCATCTCTGTTAGGAACTGCAGTTTGAAAAGAGACTTTGATTCTGTAGGAAGCGGTTGTAGGGTTGAAAGAACGATGCTAGGGATGCATATAAACAGAATCTTTGATGGGGTAAAAGACTGTGAAATTTATCACTACAGCTATCTGTTAAGCAAAGTAAGCACTGTGCTTACTTTGCCTGTGCGATAATCCACCCCTGGAGATGAAATTGTGAAGGTGAATAAAATAGCGTGGACAAAACACTGAACCTAGAATCCTGCTTGTGAGATGTGCATTAGAAGGAAATAACAGATGTCTAACAGAGGCACTCTATCAAACTGATAGCTGTGGTATCAGGAGTCTTGAACAGAATGAGTGCCTACTCAGCTATTGGATAAGCAGAGGCAAATCACTCTGCTTTTTCTGGGACTCAGTTTCGTCTCTTGGGGAGACAACTGGGGAAAACCATGGAGCCCTGTGGTCCTCACTCTGTGGGCCATAGAGCAACAGCATCAGCAGCCTCAGGGAGCTTGTTAGTAACACACAGAGTTGAGTCCTGCTCCCAACGAACCGAGTCAGAATCCCCGTTTTAGCAATAGTAAAGTTTGTACACGTGACGGTTTTTTGAAGAGCTGAGCCCTGGTTTTTGACCGCTGTTCCTTGAACCTCTGTCCCTAAGCCATTCTCCATCCAGCCCTATTCCAACACCTTCACCCTCTGATTGGGGGATCTACAGGCATAAGCGGAAGTAAGGGTTAATTTTTTTTAAACCCTAGTGATCCAAACTCTGTCTTTTGACACCCAAAGAAACTGAGGCCCAGAGAGGTAAGGTGGATTTTCTGAAACTGCACAGCTGATTAGTAGCAGAGCCCAGATTCCATTATTAGTTTTTCCAGTGCAGTTGATTGTCCTGTTACAGGGCAAATGCTTCCAAAGTAGTGAGATTAAACTGCCAAGTGTTAATGTTACAACAAATGAACAGCAATGCTTTTCTTCTCATAGAGAAGTCTTTTTTTTTTTCCTTTTGTAAGTTTAAAAATTACTGCTTTTTAATGAAATTATATTATTCCTGGAGGTACTTCGGGAAGAATCGGGTTACAGGGTGTCTCGTTCTTCTTCCAGTCAGCGGAAAAGCCTCTCTACTCTGGCCAGAGACTTACTGTCCCTTTTCCTCCTTCTCTTGCGCCGCCCTTCCATGTCTAATTCAATTACAAATGATGGCAGAAACCACATGAGTGCCTGGGCCAGGGTGCTCACAAGTCTCGTTTTAATCAGTAACCCCCTCAGCAGCCAGCTTTCCCCTTGTCCAAAACAATTGCAACCGTATGTAGCTTGTAAACCAAATATATCTCAAATTCACTGAAAAATAAATGGATAAAACCTTCAGAAATAATTTTGTGGTCATTTTTAAACAGTCTACCAGTACCAAAATCACAGGTAGTGGATATTGTACCTTGTCCCAGTGACAAGCCGTCCTCTTCACCTTGGGCCAGTCATCTTTTTCCTTTTTTCTCCTTTCCCCTTTTCAGTCTTCTTATTGAATACTGTCTCAAAAACAAAGGTGGTTAACACTAGCAAGTTAGGAAAAGTGACAGAACTCTTTGAAAGAATAATAGAGCACACTGTATTGGGCTTTAACACGTCAGATGCATTCCTTTGCCTCCAAACTATTCCGGGTTTTTGCTGGAATAAAGGTGTTCACAACAAAGAAAAACAATGCATAGTTCCATGTTTACCCTTTGAAAATGATTTTCCTTTTCCCTTATAGCATTTAAAAGATTATTACTTGACAATTGTCAGACCCAAAGTCCTAAACCAAAAGTCAGTTTCAGTATTTCTTTTATGCCTGGTCAGTCTAAAGCACCTTCCTCACTTTCTCTGTCTTTGCTATCTGTAAACGTTTATCAATTTGGAGGGTTATTTTGTTTGTTTTTCACCTTTTTTATATACAGAGGTGTGAGGTTTTTGATAGCAGTCTTCACTGTGGCATGATTAAGTGGCTTTTCCAAGTTGAAGTTGCCAGACCTAGAATAAGTATTAAAGATCCAGCATGTGATATGAAGCTAACAGCAGAGCAAAACGCCTACTCCTCCTTGTCATAAAAATTTTTGACTAATGGCAGAAGTAAAAACTGCAGTAAATTCTTATAAAAGGCAAATGTTAGGTGATGTGATTATCACCCTCTCCAACCAAGTTATATCTTTTCTTTCCAGTAATAGCTTGTAAGGGTTCACATCTTGAACCATAGTCCATCCAAATAATAACTTTTGATACTAAGGTTCTGTAGCAGTACTGTTCAACGTAAATGACAACCTGATGTGTAATTACAAATTTTCCAGTAGCTACAATTTATGAAAAGTAAAATGAAACTGGTAAAGTAAGGTAATAATAGATCTTAATTTTACCCAATATATTTGAAGTATTATCACTTCAACATGTAATAAATATAAAGATTAGTAATGAGATATTTTACTTCTTATTTGGTACCAAATCTTCAAAACCTGGTGTGTATCTATCATTCTGGACTAGCCACATTTCAAGTGGTTTGTCACTAGCCACATGTGACTAGTGACTACTGTATGGGACAGCATGTCTGTCACATTCACAAAAGTAGCAAAAAGGTAGGGATTTACCTGTGCAACTGTGGTTGTATAGATAGATATGAAAAGCATGTGTCCTAAGTAACCACAGATAGGATTCAGTGACAGCTGGAGAGCCCTGGTGAAAACAATTAGAACACTTCGGCAGTTGGGTGAAGCTAGTCATAGTCAGCCCCACAGAGCTACATGAAGGAGGAAATAGAATTTAGAGCAAAGTATAAAGAGTTTTAAACCATTAAAAAAAAAAAAAAAAAAAAAAGCCATTCTTCGTAATCATCCAGCGTCAGCCCCAAGATAACTGAGTGGTCCCGATGTCTTATTTTCCTACCAATAATTGTAATTGTTTCACCAGTTTGTCGATTGCCTTCTTTTTCAAGTGTATCCCACTAGAACATCAGCTCTACCAAGGCAGGAACCACGTCTCCTTCACTGTTGTAGCTGGTACATGGTAATAACTCAGTATTTGTCAAAGGACTTAAAAAGGAAGGGACGTCTGCTAGGAAAGAGTATGGTCTGGGTGTGTGTGTGCGCGTGTGTGTGTGTGTGTGTGTGCGCGCGCGCGCGCGCGCGCTCATTTGTTTAATTAAAACCAGTTGTTGCCTGGTGTTGATTCGGACTCATAGCAACTTCGTAGGACAGAGTAGAACTACCCGGTGGAGTTCCAAGGCTGTAATCTTTGCAGAAGCAGGCTGCCCCATCTTTCTCCTGAGGGGCAGCTGGTCGGTTATAACCATAACCTTTTGGTTAACTGCCAAGCCCGTAACTATGGCACCACCATCGCTCTTTTTTCATTAAAAATACACATTAAAATTCCAAATATTGAGTTGAACAAAGTGGGGCAAGTAAACGCATTCACAGTTTGAACTTTCACAGCACTTTCCATTTCTGGAAGTTTAATAGCTTCTTCTAAGTGGTCACAAGAGGAACTAGGAAGATGTCCAGATGCCCCTCTCATGACTAGAAGAGAGGTGAGAGGCGCAGCTATTGCAAGAAGGCTGGACTGTGGAGGAAGACTGCAAGTCAGGATATTGTCACCAGAGCAGGAGACAGCAGCAAAGTCAGGTGGAGAGTTTGAAGCCTAGTCAAAGAAGAAAACTAAAGATGGAAGACCAGAACAGAGGACAGAGCACCAGGAGGACTTGAAGTCCTGTTTTCGTGTGACTAATGGCTGGGAGAGACAGTATCTGTCAGAATTTTGCACAGAGACACTGAGCAGCTTTTCATCCACACCCGGAACATGTCACTTGCACACCAGATTTTAACTATCAGATAATGAGGTGGTACCTGACATGGAAACTTTTTTAAAAATTGAAAGATAAAATAAAAGAACAATTCAGACTCATAGTCACTCCATTTGTGACCACGTTAGTCAGAGTAAAACTGTATTCTACAGAGTTTTCAGTGGCTTTTCAGATCTCCAGGCCTGAGGACCAGCATCTGCCTGATCCAAGCCATGATATCTTCAGACGTCTCAGGTGCATCTGAAAGCCAGGTGACGAATAAGAAAGTCCAAAGAAGAATTGACACCTTTGAATTATGATGTCGACAAAGAATATCAAATACACCAGAAGAACAAACAAATCTGTCTTGGAAGAATTTGTTCAGCCAGAATGCTCCTTAGAATTGAGAATGGTGAGATTTCATCTCACATACTTTGGACATGTTATCAAGGAGGGAACAGCTTTGGAGAAGGATGTCGTTTTTGGTATAATGAGGGTCATTGAAAAGGAGGAAGACCTTCAGTGAGATGGAATGACACAGTGGCTGCAACGATGGGCTCAGAGAGCGAGGATGGTAGGGATGGTGCAGTTCTGGGCAGGGTTTCATTCTTTTGTACAGAGGGTCTCTGTGAGTCAGAACCAGCTTGCCAGCACTTAACGAGAACAGCAACTAGGTGGACTTACACCTCCAGTCTCTGGGTTCACAGCTGCGCACGTTAACTGCTTGCGTTATCCAGGGACTTCCATCTCAGAAACAGGGGTATTTATTGTGGAATTCTCCTGCAGATATACTCATAACTGATTCAAATCTACTTTGCTTACTTTTTTTTTTTAGCTTTTATATTAAAAACTTTTAATATGTAGTTTAGTCAGTTTGCTATAATCCATGGCTGACATATACAAAAGCTTAACACACACAAAATGAAGAGTGCTTATTTGCAGTACAAGGTATTTTCCGTTAACTACATGAGACCTTAAGAGAGTAGCAGCTGCTTCAGGGTGATTAGATCTGCTAATAAACTTTATAGGTTTATGACTCAGTATTAAACTAATCATACTAGGAAGTTACAAGGAAAACAAACAAATTGTTAAAAATTCTGGCATCTTCTAAAGAGATTGGGGAAGCTAAGATAAAAGCATATTTTAAGGGAGGTAACTAAAAATGCTTTGGCAATTGAGAGGTGGTTCTGGAGACTCATTCAGCACCTCAGAGTGACTCTCGCTGGAAAAATACACACTTCCAACAATGAAGGTTATAAACTCACTGCAAACGGATGGTCTAAGGAGGCTGGCGAGACTCAAGAAGAGTCCATGCATTGCTTATATTCAGAAGCCTGATTTTCCTGGAGGATTTGTGGATACAAGTTCATCTCCACTTCCAAACACATAACCCTCTTCATAACAAACTGTCTTTTCCCCCACACTGATAGCCCGGCTGCTAAATGACTGGCCCAGGATGAAGATATTAGTATAAGGAAAATAACCAGGATTAATAATAGGAAAAGATCCCAAATAAGCATTCAATAGCCGTTTGTTTATTCAAAAAGAAATTTGATAAGACCTTACCCAGCCATCAGTAAGCCCCTGTGTTTTGAAGAATGCCGAATAACACAAGATACCTACCCTGAAGGAACTATAAATAGAGCACATGCAATTAGAAGCTAAGCCACTCCATTAAATATGACAGTAACCCCAGTTTCTATCATGTCACCCTGTTTTGTTTTGTTTATAGCACTTTCATTAGGTGAAATTACTTTGCACATATATTTATTTATTGTTAGTGGTGTGTGTCTCTCTCTAGAATGTATGCCCCAGGGAAGGAGCGACTCCTTGCCTAGAACAATGCCTGGCACATAGTCAATGTAAAAATGGCTTGGGGGCAGTATCCAACCCCTTCCATGGGAAGAAGAACAAAGGTCAACAACCTAAGGCTGATACCTGTGAAGTGGAGGGACAGAGAAACTCCTCTCTCAGCCAGTTTTACCAGTTCTGACACCAGCTGTCCCTCGCACAGCGCTCTCTACTTCTCTGCTGAGTTTTACTCGAGATTATGGGGTTTTTTAACAAGTACAATTATCACAGTTACATTTCAGGTTCAGGAACACTCAGGATTCTGTCCTTCTGTCAAGACAACATCTACGCAGCTGTGGCTAAAGGCATGCCTCTCCCTGTCCCCTCTCAAACGCACTCAGCTTTCTTGCTCCATAGGCCAGGAAGCCCACCAGTGTGACCTCCTGCTGCCAAGTCTCTGCTGTCAAAGTCTCTCCTGCCATGACTTCTCACGGTCTTGAGGGTTATAGCTCACTGTCTTTCTCAGTCCTCTGCTTTCAGGAGCTTCTCAGAACAGGGATCCTGGGTTGAAGAGACACAGGTTGGTGGTAGGATCCTTCTTTTTTCTCTGGAATTGGCTCTCTTTTAAGACAGAACTGACCAATCCTAAAACAAACAAACAAATCAAACCCATTGCCGCTGAGCTGATTCAGACACATAGTCACCTTGTAGTGCATAGCACAGCAGCCCCATAGCGTTTCTGTGGAGTGCCTGATGGATTTGAACTGCTGACCTTTTGGTTAGCAGCTATAGCACTTCACCCACTATACTATCAGGGTTTCCCGGTTCATCACATGCATGCCTAGTTCTGGAGCAGTCTAAGAATCCTCTTCTTGCTTAACAAGCACCTTACAGATAAAGAGTGTCCAAGTTCTAAAGACCCTCCTTTGGTCATTTCTCTCCCATCTATAACCTTTTGTCTATCCAAGCTGCCAATATCTTGGCCAAGCTCTTACTAAAAACATTTGCTTGGGCCATTGCAACAGCTACGTAAGTGGCTTTAAATCTACCTTCCAACACCTGATTTCAAGACCCAGCTCTGCATCTAGGTAGCCTGTGTGACCCAGGACATACAGATTATAACCTCTCCATGCCTCAGTCTTCTCATCTGCACCATGAAAATCTAGAATTATCCAGTTACCTCCATGGTCCCCTCCAGCTCTCAGATTGCAGAATCTGTGCTATTCCTGTCCTCTTCAGAATTCAGAACTGTGTTTTAAACAGAAAGGATACTCAAAAGTTTTTTTCATTTGAAGAGAATTAGATAGCATTTTCCAGATAACAAATTAGTGTTAAAATTTTTCTCAGTGTTTCCAATCAACAACTCTTAGTAGGTATTTTTCCCTAGGCTTTATCTTCATAAATGATAAATGCAATTTTAGATAAGTGTGCCCTTTGACAATTTTACTATTAATAGAATACAACACATGTCCACAAGGATCTGAGCACAGGGCTTTCTCCATCCTAGGTTGTTTGTTGTTTTTGTTTAACTCTCAACACATACTTCTTGTAAGTGTAGCTTAAATAATCTATTCATAGTAAAGACATACATGTATGTTTGGAGAAATAAAGAGAATGCTAGAGCAATGTCTCACAAATTTTAATGCATACAAATCATCTAGAGATCTTGTGAAAATGCAGATTTTGATTCACCTAGTCTCAGGTGAGGTCTGAGATTTGCATTTCTAACAAACTCCCAAGTGATGTTGGTGTTATTTCTCTCAGAATCAAGGTTTTAGCAAGAAGGCATGAGAACCCAAGGAAACGCTAGAGACAATCTCATAAAACTCCTTTGTTTTCACAGTTAAGAAAAGCTGAGGTCAGAGTGGTAAAAGAGCTTTTCTCCAGGTCCCACAGACAACATCAGGAGTACACCCAGCACTCATGCAGAGACCGCCCGGCTCTGCACCAGGTGCTGCTCTAGCGGCACGCTGCCCTGGCACGGTGTGGGTGCCACACAGACCCTCCCTTGCCCACAGGGTGTAATAAGAAAAACAGACTGCTTCTCACTAAGTTCTATGAGAAGAGATAAATCCTCAAAATCTCATCTTTCCCAGTTACCAACCTCAGTGGAAGAATTAGGTGGAATATTCTTAATCTGCTGAATCAGTTTGACTTCCTTTTTCCCATTGTTTCACAACTGACAAAATATGGAGAGGAAGTTGTTTTTTTCCTTACTCCAGCTGACTGTAAAGTCTGAGGCTGCCAGATTTAAACACATTGTCACTACAGCTCGACGACTCTTGGCTTGGCTCACTACGAAGATACTCTTAAGTTGTGATGATGTGTACACACACATGTGTCTGTGGGCACACCTAGTGTGTGTGCTGGGCATCAGGATCAAATTCTGCATTTTTGTTTTGTATTGTTTTGTTGTTTTTTATTATGACTGAGTGAAAATGTACATTCCCATGTAAATTTACATGCCCACCTACATGCAGCTTCCACTGCTCTCCCTGCCCGGTGACAGCACACTATTCCTCTCTGCTCCATACATGTCTCATCCTCCCAACAGTCTTCTTTCCCCTCCTCTCCACCCACTCTCCTTCCTCCAGCCAGAGGTCAGCAGGATGATGTCCTATAGATGCCAGCCAAGCCCAGTGCCGTCGAGTCGGATCCGACTCATGGCAACACAGGACCATAAAGTGCATCCAATATATGGTCACTCTGCATCACCAAGTCCAATCCGTTCGTGTCCGAAGAGTGGACCTTTGTTATGATTTATGGGCAAGGGCAGCATCAGGGCCAGGGGCCATGCTCCCAGGGGAACCCCAAAGCCACTGGACCATCTAGAAAGTGTTGTCTTTTAGTGGTGATCTCAGGGTGTACCCCTTTTTATTCTTGTGTTGCCAGTGAGACTCAACTTAGTGAGCTCCATCATGGCTATCACTGGTGGTGGCGGGGCACCATGTGGTTCTTCCAGTCCCAAGTCTATGTAGGCACCCACTCACGTGGGTCTCTGTATCTTCTGGGTTGTCTTTACCCTGTGTCATTTTGGTCCTCGGTGAGCATCCGTTCCTGCTGAGTTGGGACCATTTGGTGTGCCCTCGGATGGCAGCTTGGCAGCTTTGTGGGTGAAATCTCTGTGTCTGAGACATAGAGGCTGAGCCTGAGTTACCTCTAGAAAGTTCCAGAAGCTTCCCATGTATTGGCTCTTCCACTCATTTCTTCACAGTGCCCTGATTTTACACTGGACCCCTAAATTCAGAAGTGATGTATTTATAAGGAGAAAGGCAAAACAAAAAAATACTCAGGAAGCAGTATGAATTTATTTTCCTCTGGTAGGAACCAAAGGTCACAGCTCACCGAGGAAGCGTGTAAAAGCCTCACAAGACCCAAGCTGTGGGAAATGGGAAGGAGAGCACTGGTTTTTAGTCAAAATTTAGTCTGTTGAGCTTTATTAAGAAAAATAATCAGCTTCAAATTCAGTTGGTTTCAATTTACCGTTCACAAGACAATATATATTGAAACATCTTTGGTTTGTGTTTTCCTTTCTGCTTGCAAGTTTCACCCCACTTAAAACACAAAAGGAGAAACATGTTGGCAATGACTAGGACCAAACATAACAAGAGTGGACATTGCACAGACTTTTCTCTGTGAATGTGCTACCTTTGGACTTTGTGGCTAAGATTATCTCCTTATAGAAAAGCCTGCCCTTGGGCAGCAGAGCACTGCGCTGTCTGCAGAGCAAGGCACCTGCCTCAGGGGACCTGGGTTCTCTGCGAAATCCAGACTGCAGTACCGAAGAGAAAACTGAATCCAGGAGTAACAGAGATGTCACTGAGGAAGAAAAGTATCATCCTAATTGCCCTCCGGAAAGCAGAAATTTAATTATTAGTCTTGAATTCCTGGACCCTTTTTCAGTCTGCTTCTCAGTCCTAATGTACTATAGCCTGTGACATTTACAAAACCTTATGCCAACCTTTCCTCATGCCATAAAAACAAAGCAAAAACCTAGCTATTAAAGCCCACGTAGTTGTGGAACCCGAGAAGTCAATGATTTCAGAACTGGAAGGCCATCGCTGAGCCTTGACCTTACGTATGTGACTAAGACTCTTGCCAGCAAAATGTTAATAATAGAGGTAGAGCCAGAACCCCTCATTCACAAACAGGTGGCTACACCTGTTTCACATGAAAGAATGAAAGCATTTGGATGTTGCCAGAGCCTCTGATTGTCCTCTGTCCTCTCATCCTTCAGTTGCACAGAAAGAATGAGCCTGTGAGTAAAGAATGAGGTGACCTGAGTCACTAACTGTTCATGAACCACCGAAATTTTCTCCCTCATAATGTTATTGCCAGGGCACTGGTAAGCCCTCTTTCCCCTCGCCACCCCTACTCCCAGCCCATGCCTCCTGCCCATCCCCACCACATACCCACAGGTTTGTTAGACATTCTACACTTCGGGTTGCCCCTCCCTCGTGTCTTTTTCTAAAATTCAGGGCTCCTAGAGCCCTGGTGGCATAGTGGTCAAGAGCTCAGTTGTTAACCAAAAGGTTGGCAGTTTGAATCCACCAGCCACTCCGTGGAAACCCTTTAGGGCAGTTCTAATCTGTCCTATAGGGTCACTAGGAGTTAGAGTTAACTCAGTGGTAATGGGTTTGGGTTTTTTGCTTGTTTTTAAGAAACACAATACTTTGGCAGCTAACTCTGAATCTGTAAGACAACCTCCCTCCACCATGGGAGAAATAGGGCATGACTGTGCATGACAGAAAGCTCAGACAAGAGGTCAAAGTGCAGCTTAGACCAGGCCTTGCCCACAGTACAAATATCTGGACATCCTATAACACACCATGGTAAAATCAAGGCAGAGTCTAATCACCTCTAGCAAATGTAGTTGAGGAATGACCAGTGCCCAAAGAGAACAGAAATAAAGATTAGTTGTCTTTTCCAGTTGAAACAAGTGTTTGTTTTCATTTGCTGTCGTCACACCCAATCCAGGGGATTTTTCGATTCATGTGAGATGATGATGATGCTAGCTAGTGTCAGGTATGCCACCTGCTGTTCTAAATACTTTCATTTATTCATCCAGCAGACGATGAGTGCTTCCAGTGTTGGTGATGCAGTGTGGAAAGATAAACAAACAGCAACAACAACAAAACCAGCTCCTGTCCTCAAGAAGGCTTGCATTCTAGTGAGGAGGCAGGTGACAGTCTAGAGACATAACCAAATACGCCAGATGCCTTAAAGGGCTGTAAAAACCCCCAAATCAAACCCACTGCTTGTGGAGTCAACTCCTGCTCATCGTGACCCCATAGGACAAAGTAGAACTGCCACCTAGGGTTTCTGAGGACCACCTGGTGGATTTGAACAGCTGACCTGTTGGTTAGCAGCCAAATTCTTAGCCACTAGACCACCAAACCCAAACCAATCCCACTGCCATTGAGTTGATTCTGAATCATAGCGACCCTAGAGGCCAGAGTAGAACTGCCCATAGAGCTTCCAAGGAGTGCCTAACAGATTCAAACTGCTGACCTTTTGGTTAGCAAACGTAGCCCTTAACCACTGTGCCACCAGGGTTTCCACGACACCATCCGAGTTTCCTCAGGTGTTACAGAGAAAAGTGAAGTAGGTAAGCAGAACAGGTATTATCAGATGCAGTTACTTTTTTATAAAATTAGAGACAGTCGGGGAAGACCATCGTGTAAAGTTACATTCAAGTGAAGACCTAAAGGGAATGAGAGAGTGAGTTTTAAGATTTCTGGAGACTCATTTTTCAGCCAGAGAGAATAACAGGTAGAAATGTCCTGAGGGCCTATTGAGTGTGTGTGAGAGACAGCGAGGAAGCCAGAGACAGCGGGCGGGTCAAGGCGGTGGCAGAGCCCTCAGCACGCAGCCTTGTAAATCATGTCAGGATCTCGGCTGTCCCACTGATGGAGGGTGGAGAACCACAGGGGGGTTGAGTAGAGAGCGCTGTCGTCTAACAGATGTTTTAAAAGGACTTCTTCAGCTGGCTCTGTCTAGATTAGCTTTTGAGGAGCTGAGGATACAAGCTTGTGTTAACTCCCTGAAGCCCCAGCTGTAATGACACGTGTACTATTATTTTCCCATTTCATAGATGACAAAACTGAGAGAAGTCTCACAGATAGTAAATAATAACAGAGCAGGTTAACAGCTAAGTAGCCTGGCTCCAGAGGTCCCATTTTAGTCTCTATGCTCTGTCACTTCTCAAGAAAGACGTCCAACGCTGAGACAAGGAAAATTGATGTGAATATCGTTGAACGGAGACAAGTATGGTACTTCTAACGGAGAGGAAGAAGGATCATTTTCCCTTATTCTGCTCCCACTATTGCACAGACTGTAATGTACCCTGCAGACAATGTGTCAGAAATACCTGGCTTTGTCACACTGCTAAAAAGTGGGAGAGCCTGACACAAGTCGGGAATATAGGAGTCATTAGCAGAACCTGGTAATCACTTTATAGCAGTTACCAAGTCTGTCAGTTGCCTATAGGAAGAGGGAGGGCCTCAAACCTTTCTTTGCTGGGCCTAGACAGCACAGAGCCTTTACCAGGCCCACGCGGCACAGGGTTTTGACTAAGCCCACACGGCGCAGGGCCCTTACCAGGCCCAGACAACATGGAGAGTTTACCAGTCCCACGTGGCACAGGTCTTTACCAGGCCCACACAGGACAGAGTTTTTACCAGTTATTCCCAATCTTCATTCCCAGACAATCTTCATTTCTCTAATTATTTAAAACAGAGAAATTCTCCATAAAATATAGTTTTGAATCACTTCAGTTCTCCTTTACAATTTTAGAAATTAAATGACTGGCTGCCAAAATTTTCATGAAAAGATTATTTCATTAATTATTTACAACACTGTCTTTGGATGGAAAATAACAAAACTAACCTTTTAATGATGTGTCAGAAACCATGGTGGCAAAATAGTTAAGTGCTATGGCTGCTAACCAGAAGTCGGCAATTCAAATCCATCAGGTACTCCTTAGAAACTCTACAGGGCAGTCCTACTCTGTCTGTAGGGTCACTGTGAGTCAGAATCCACTTAGCGGCAGTGGCTGGTGGTAGTGATGTGTCACAGTTATAAACTCGTTGTCACTGAGACTGTTCTAAGTCATTGCCCTATAGGACTGAGTAGACCTGCGACGTAGAGTTTCCAAGGAGAGGCTGATGGATTCGAGCTGCCATCATTTTGATTAGCAACCAAGCTTTTATCCACTGTTGCCACCAGAACTGTGTCAGAGCTATAGGATTCTCAAAATTACAGTGCGCAGTAAAAAGCTATCTTGTATGCTCCAGATAGATAAATAGTTATGTAATAAAAATTCTTCAAACATAGGGCTTTTTCCTCGTTCATTTTTTTAGAGATTGTCAAATAAATGAATTCCAGCAGGTAACTAAGAACCTAATTCAGCTCAAAGACAACTTATTGAATACCTTAGGACTAAAAAGGATAAGCTAAAAAAGAATGATACAGAGTTTTCCTGTGCTCAGGGAGTTCACAACCTTGCAGGGTGCCAGCCAAGTGCCATCGAGTCAGAGCCAACTCATGCACAAGGCTGATCTCTTACACCAGAAACAAGCAAACATGGTAGATGTAAGTGAGCTGAACTACACTGTCCCTGCTCTATGGAGGGGACAGCTTCTAGGCAGAACTTGCTCCCTCCTGCCGGTCATTCCACCCCTCTGAACTCTACACCAGCTAGCTGTTTCACTCGATATTCTCACGTTTCCCAAACGCCAGTTTGAAACTTGCAAAATACACACATATGAAGACTGACAATTAAGTTCGTGAACTCACTCAAGAAGTGCTACTTGCCTACTTCATTGCTGAGTGTCCCCACAGCCACTTTCGAAGTCCTCCCTTTAGGAAGCTCTGCACTGATGCCACTGCCTAGTCCACCCTTCAAAGCAATTTTGGAACTGATTTTCTGGAATGGCCACCAGAGCTCTCATAGTATTACCCTTGATGCACTGAATGTCACCAAAATGCCTTTCTTTCAGTATTTCCCTCATCTTCAGATAAAGAAACAAGTCACCATGGGCCAGGTCAAGTGAGTAGGGAAGTTGTTCCAATACAGTTATTTGTTTACTGGCTAAAAACTCTCTCACAGACAACTAACTATACAGTTAAGTTCATGGACTTGACACCCTGCCAGCTGTGCACAATGGTCACTCTAGAAAGAGTTCTAAAACAGCTTTGAAGGGTGGACTGGGTGCTGGCATTGGTGCAGAGCTGCCCAAGAAGAGTACATTGAAGGTGATCGTAGTGATATTCAGCAATGAGGTATGTAATACTTAGAACAATTAAGGTCACAGACTTGTCAGACCTCATACGTACTTGTTAGCTGCCACTGAGTCGGCCACTGACTCGTGGTGACCCAGTGCACAGAGGGATCAGACCACTGTGCTCCAGAAAGTTTTCATTGGCTGATTTTTTGAAGTAGATCACCAGGCCTTTCTTCCTCATCTATCTTAGTCACCTTTAGAGGTTCCACTTACAACCTATACAGCAGTGTTAAGGGGGTTTCCTCCTCTCACTAAATTGGCAAGCCCCTAAACTGAGAGCAGTTTTGATTGATTTAAGAGGTGCTGAACCAAGCACTGGATCCCATGATCAGGCTGGCAGTCCCAGGCAAGGTACCCAAGAGGCACCTTAAGACAGCAAGAAGGTACTGGATGTCTGGGAGTTTGAGAAGGCGGATATTAAAAGGCGGAAGAGGAACCCAGCAAGGGAGATAGAAGGGTGGTGTCTTTCAAGTTTGATAGACAGTGCTCTACACTTAGGAAACAGGTAATGTTAATATATTTGCACCCCCTACAACTCAAGCCAATGGTAGTTATTTGTTGCGAAATCTGGCTTCCCATTAGAATCCCCAGGTAGTTCTGATACGCAACCAGGTTGGTGATTCACTGTGAGAAACTCACTGAGCAGCTGGTAGGAACTAGAAGGGCCTCTGAGGAGCAGCCTGGAGCCCACCTCCATCATTTCTGTATGTGTTCTGAGTTCCATGTAACCAATTAATGCCACTGTCAAGAAACTCTTCCTGGTGATAGAATGTCTCTTGTATTCATTCTCTATTAGAATTTGCAAGCAGCTTTCTCCTTAATGTAAGGACAGCATGAGAGGCCCGAAGAAGGAACTGCAGACTGCTTGGTTTTATTCATTTCTCTCCCCTTCATTGTACTTAAATTATTTGCAAGCTAGAAAAAATTCTGGCGTGTTGTAAGGGCCTCAGGACAGAGATCTATCACAGCATTGGTTGAGAAAACTATTATACAAGGTAAATCATTTAGATTTACATCACAGTTGGCACCAAAAGGTTTTTTTAAAAAAAAAAAAAAAATGAAGCTAAAATTTTACTTATTTGTAAGAAACAGGTGTTTTTGTTTCAATATAGGGAATGAATAAATTCCTACCCCCGGATTTAATCCTTTTAGGAGCATAATAAAATAAAAGGTGAATGATTATAAAGATAATTCAGTTCACCCAATTTAAACATCTTTCCTGCATAGAAAAATATGATAAATAATTGACAATTGCTGTTTTGAAATGTCAGTGATAGCATTCTTAGCACACGTTGTATTCCTGCCTCTCTTTCTATTCTATATTTTGATAAATACCTTAGGCATTTTATGGAAAAAGCCCAAATTGCATGATCCTTAATCATAATGACAGTGAACTGAGTAATAGGTTCATAAATTATTGTTGGGTAAGGAAAACCATGTAGGCTGTGTAAACGCTCTGGAGAAGAAAAGGCGCACATAGTCTCACCCTCTCTGCAACCCCACCCCACACAGGTTTGTGTTTGTACTCGCCAGCACCAGGACTGGAAAAATAGTGACAGTGTAAACTCTTGACAGTTACAAAGGATACTAATCTCTAGTTCAGGTCTTCTAGTTTTCTAACATAGGCCAGCTTTGTTTCCACAGTAATTTTTTTTCTCTCTCTCTTTTTCCTTACCTAAAAATCTTGACCCAAATCAGTTGCCATCTAGTTGATTCTAACTCAAGGCAAGTCTTTAGGCTCCACATGTTTCCGAGTAGAATGGCTTCGTAGGGTTTTCATGATTGACCTTTCGGAATCATATTGGCAGGGCTGTCTTCTGAGACACTTCTGGGATGGGGGTTGGAGCTGCCAGTCTTTTGCCTAGTGCGGATCACTTCACTCTTTGTGCCACCCAGAGGCTCCTTTCCTTCCCAGACACCATCTAAGCGGAGCTGGAAACCCTGAGTCATTCTCTCAAGTTGTGCTTGTTAGTAGCTAATGGTTTGATTCTAAGTCAAGGTAACCCCATGTGTTTCAGAGCAGAACTGTGCGCCTCAGGGTTGTCAAGGCTGTGGCCTTTCAGAAGCAGATCACCCCAAGTCTGTCTTCCCAGACACCTTTGGTTGCTTTGAACCCCAGCCTTTTGGGCCACTTGTCAAGCACTTACCCATTTGCATCACCCAGGCATTCCATTTTCTTAAATAGGTGTTTCTAAACCAGATCTGATAGAACAATTATTGTTTCCTCCAATGAAAACTCCCTGAACACTGCATAGAATTCCAGTGTTAGAAGCCCAGGGGTAGAATTCTAAAACTTGAAACACACTTACCGGCTGATGGCCTCCTGTTGCCGGACCATCCTTCATGTTCAATGATGATGAAGAGCTCTGACCCATGTTTGATGATGGTGAACACTTCTGATTCGTTGGCTAGCTCTGGCCAGTAGGCTGGAGTTTGTCAACTGTCTTCATTTCAGAACATAGGTTACACCAATTCAGTAGCCTTGACATACATTTTTTTCTTGGCATTCCTACATAATTAATTCAGACTTGACCTTCATACTTCTGCAATGGTAGATCACATAACTACTTAAGAAAGCCGTAAAAACTGTATCATTCATAAGTAACACTGAATTTTCTTGGAATCATGGCAAAGGGACATTCTCCTATGAGGTATGAAGGAAGAGAACTGAATACAAATAAGGGAGCTGCCAGATCCACATCAATCTTGTTTGATGACCGGTATTTCTTTTAAATGTTTAACTTTCCTTTTCCAGAAGGATTTGGACCGCCTTAAAATGATGCAGGCAATGCTGCTGCTGTTGTTAGTTGCCATGGAGTCAGCTTGGCCTCATGGTAACCTAATGTCTAACAAAATGAAGTGTCCAGTCCTGTAGCATCTTCATGATTGTTGATGTGCTTGAGACATTTGTTGCATCTACTGTGTCAGCCCATCTCGTTGAGGGTTTTTCTTATTTTCCTTGACTACTTATTTTACCAAATATGATGTCCTTGTCTTAGGCTGGGTTTTCTAGGGAAGCAAAACCAGTGACACATGTATGGACAAGGAAAGATTGATGTATGTGTGTGTGTGTATAGGAAACAGCTCACACAATTCTAGAAGCTGAACGTCCCAAGTCCTGGCACAAGCCCCACGTTGCCGCAGGAGCTGGTGAACCCAAGGTCAGCAGGTCAGAGACCAGAGTTCTAGATTACCTGTTGTGTAGGTAGGCAGATCGCACGCTGGCAGCAAGACAGAGCTGCAGAGGCTGGTGAACCCATGACTGGCAGGTCAGGGAACAGGAGTCTCAGGCGCCGGCTGTAAGGATTAATGAATCCAACAGCTGTTCAAGTCCGGGAACCAGACGCCAGCAGGAGCTGCTCGCTAGAGTGAGCAGACCAGCAGTAAGTGGTGGAAGGCAAAGGGAAGAAACCTGAGGGGCGGGAAGCCACCACAGGCCCCGCCCTGCCTCTTAATACAGCAGCCAGACATGGAATAGCCAAATTGACATAATCCTGACCACCACAGGTGGTCCACCTGTGCAAAGGACCACCACCTCAGTCCTTTGCAAGCAATTGGTCTTTCATGATGACATGGTCAAAGTAAGTAAGTTAAAGTCTCACCATCCTTGCGTCTAAGGGACATTCTGATTGTGTTTCTTCTACGACTTTGGCAGTCCACAGTGTATTCAGTAGTCACCAACACCACAGTTTGAATGCATTAATTCTCCTGTCTTCCTTTTTTTCTTCTGTCTACCTTTCACATGTGAGGTGATTGAAAAGATCATAGCTCAGTCATCAGAGTAACACCTTTGCTTTTTAGAAGTTTAAAGAAGACTTTTATGGCAGATTTGCCCAATGCAGAACATCATTTGATTTCTTGATTTCTGCTTCCATGGACATCAGCCATTGTTCTTTTGTCATTCATAGGGTTTCCTTGGCCAGTTTTCAGAGGATCACCAGGCTTTTGTTTCTAGTCTGTCTGAGTCTGGAAGCTTTACAGAAACCTGTCCACCAGGGTGACCCTTGTGGTATTCGAAATACTGGTGGCACAGCTTCCGCATGACGAGAACCGTTAAGCTACCACAGTCTGTCAGGTGGACGGTGGACAGTGCAGTTAGATTAAGTAAATTCAAAATAAGTGAAGAGTGGCAAAGCGAAATGAAGAGTAGAAACAAATTTCAGGACAGAAAGGAAATACTGAACATGCGTCATGACACACTGCGCATTTGAAAGCAGCAGGTCACAGGTAGGGTCTGGGCCTTTCTAGCAGGCCATGTGAAAAGGGAAACATGATCAGCAATAAAAATATACACACATAAGTTATCCGGCTGCTCACAAGAGACACAACTGTGGCCGACACTGCAGAGGCACAACTGTGGTGATCCGAGGAGAAGAACAGCACACTGGGTAGGACAGCCTGGCAGTCAAACCCTCACATGGCACCAGGTCTTGGTTCGGTTTTACAGTAGTTGTAGTCATGGCAAAACCCAAGAGCTCAAATACCTTAGTCTGCTGGTCATTATCGATCTTATTTCTGCCTGAGATTGTCCATCATTTCTCAGGGAGTACAAGTCCAAACCTGTCTCACTGACCAGCCTGGAAAGAGTGTTCAGGAAGAGGTCACTGAGCTGCCCTGGCCTCGTTTTGCTTTGGTCCTCCTTCATTAGGTGTCTACAGCTGCTCACCAAAAGGCCGGCAGTTTGAATCCACCAGGCCCTCCTTGGAAACTCTATGGAACATTTCTACTCTGCCCTATGGGGTCGCTATGAGTCGGAATTGATGACATTGGATTTTGTATCTTCGTTAAGTATAGGATTAGGAGGTCATAGGATCTACATGATTGGGCTCTGACTGCCTCTTAACTTTGGGATATTCCCAGGGAGAAAATTGGAGAAAGTGCCATCAAGTAAGAAAACAGAATAATAAATGTCTGCTAATCTATATTCCTGTATGTTTAGTAAAACAATAAAACCAACTGACACCCACTCATGGTGACATTGTGTCAGAGTAGAACCGCATTCCATAAGGTTTTCAGTGACTTCCCCCACTTCCCCCCGGAAGTACATTGTCATTCTTTCTTTTGAGGCACCTCTGGGTGGACTCAAACCACCAACTTTTTTTTTGGCAAGCAACTAAGTTAGCCATTTGCACTACTCAGGGATTTATGATCACTTATGGTGACCTCACATGTGTCAGAGTAGAACTGTGCTCCATAGGATTTTTAGTGCTTTGTTTTTTGACAGTAGATGACCAGGTTCTTTCTGAGCGTAGTAAAATAATAGTTAACATTTACTGAGCATTTATTAGGTACAGAGCTTTACATTTAGTTCATTTAATGCTCTTAACAACCCTATGCGGTACACACTATTACTTGTTTCAGAGAGGAAGAAACTGAGGCACAAAGGGATTGGATAATCTCCCCTAAGTCACACAGCCAGTAAGTGGTACAATCAGGATTTGAACCATGGGAGTCTTGTGCCACAGCTGATTTCTAACTATAAACTCTAAAACCTCTCTCACCTATCCCTCTACCATTTAAAACTACATCCCTGTAACTACTGTTTTTCACTTTCTTCTTATATTCGCCTGATTACCCCTTCACTTGGAAAAATCTCAGGGGAAAATCCCAGAGTGTTGTTTATGCCATCCCTGCATTCTCACCAACCCACTTCCCAAAGATAACCCTGCTAGTGATCCATGGTGATCGAGTGAATAAGAACTGTTCCAGAAGTGGAGACAAAAGAGATGACAAGTGTATGAAGACAGTCTGAGGTCCACGGAGGCATAACTCAGAAGGAGTAGCTGCCCATGACCCCTTGCTTTTGCTTTATTGGTCATTTTCCTTTCTTCTTTTTCCTGCATCAAAATCAAGCTCATTGCTGTCAAGCAGGTTCCAACTCATAGTGGTCTTATAGTACAGAGCACAAGTACCCCATAGGGTTTCCAAGCCTTTAACCTTTATAGAAGCAGACTGCCACATCTTTCTACTGTGGAGTACTGGTGGGTTTGAACGGCTGTTCTTTCAGTTAGCAGCCAAATGCTGAACCACTGCACCACCACGGCTCCTCCTGCCTCACAAGCTCAGATACCCATTTCTTGGCTTGCAGGAAAATTACTAGTTTGAATTATTCTGATGATAAAACCTTCTACCTGAGGTTGGAGCCCACTTCCTCCACCCTTCTTTGATTCCTGCAGACTTTTTCTTTCTTGGAAAAGCCATACCAGCAAGCACACCAAACTCCTCCCACATACTTGAGATTTTACAGTGGCTTTTTCGGACCTCCGACGTTTTTTACATGTCAGTCGATCTCTGCTGGATAGAACCCAGCAGGGACCTGTTGACACCTCACGGCAGAATTTCACAAAATGTTCTAGGGAGAGATAATTTTCTAATTATACCACCAAATTCTGCTTATGAAGGCATTTTCCAACCACTGGTTCCCATGGTGGGAATAGTCTGAGAGTGAAATTAGACCAGGGTGCATACTTTCCTTCTCTTTGTCCCTGTCTGACATTTTTTCCCTTTCTGGGACCAGGAAGCAAAGACGGGGAAAGGAACCCTGGTATCCAAATGTTGCCCTAACAGTGCAACGTCAAGAGGTGGTGTTGCCCCAGCCAGCATGCGGGAGCGTGGTGCTGCAGCTGCTAGCCCCACACCAGGTTTAGGGCCTGAGGGAATCTGGCCAGTCCTTCAGTGTGTCCTTTGGCTCCTCTCTAACACAGTCCTTCTGCTTCTGCCTGAACAGCTCTTCATGCAACCACTGCTTAGATGGGCAGCTTTTCATCCTGTAGACCCTGGTTATGCCTCACTTCTCAAGGTAGCCCTCACTAACTCGCTGTACTAGGGTTCCCAGAGGGTGGCCTGTGGACCACTTGCACCAGAGTGACCCAGGGTCCATAAATCTGAATGGTAACAAACCCTTAAGAGATTCTTGTATACATGAGAGTGTGAGAACCTCTGTCCTGTACAGGATCAAATCCCGTACTCTACCTACCGTCCACCACCTGCCGTCAGCCTGCCCTACTGCGGTACCCTGTGGGTTGCTACGATGCTAGGAGTTATGTCACTAGTAGTCCCAATACCAGCAGGGTCACCTATGAGACACAGGTTTCAGTGGAGGCTCCAGATTAAGACTGACAGCAATCTACTTCCAACTAGCCAGTGAAAACCCTGTGGCTCACAACAGAAATGCTGGCTGATAAAGCGCTGGAAGATGAGCCTCTAGATTGGAAGACACTCAAAATACACAGCAGGCACAACAATAAATGCAGGCAGCTAACGACAGTAACAACACCCACCTCCCATAGGCCCTGTGCTGATAACGAGCCTGTTCAACGTCTGTCTTCTGTACCAACCCTAAGCTCCATCAGTACAGGTACCATCTTTTACTGACATAGCTAAACTTCCAGTTCAGTAAATATTTACTAAGGTTAGTATTTTTATAACTTTAAAAGCAGAAAGCTCAATTTAAAGGATTGCTGAAATTCCACTTTTACAAGAAAGGAATAAAGCAGTTGAAGCAAGTGCATGCCAAGAATTCAGTCAAAAAAGAGCACTCACAGAATGCTCTGTGCATTTCTGTATTTAATTCCACCTCTTCCACATTTCCTCTGACGTGTATAGTCACCATCAGTTTTCCAAACAGCAGCAGAGACGCTGATGGTGAAAACTGAATTTTGTCCAAGCAGTGAGCCTTTTGCTGTAATGTTTTTTTCAAGGATTTTAAATCACAAAACATGAAACTTAAAGAATTTTCACATCAAAATTCAGTGAAAGAGAGACTATAATGCATCAGGAAATTATTTTTAATCGCACACCCAACTCCTTTTGCGTATATGAGGAAAACCGGCTGGCGATTGGGCTTTCTTTTGGGGGCCTGTAGAGGGGTCCAGATAGGAAACACAGAACACCTGCTATTTAAATATCAAATACTGACTTTTTTAAAATTGCTCATTTATTAAACTGCCATTTAACTGTGTTTTGCCAAGAGTGTGCATATATACGTGTGTGCGCACTTAACTCACTAAAAAGACGATGCTGCAGAAACAAAACTGGGTTGTATGTTAGGCTAGGAAAAAACTGACCTAGGAAGCCCAGAGGAAAACAGCACCATTGTCATCCGTGGAACTGGAGCATTTCCTAGACTTCAGGCTGCTCCCCAACTATTTCTTCTCCTCCCCACTCCTCTGTGAAAGAGCAGTGTCCATGGGGAGAAGCAGGCTGTGACACAGCCTGGGAAGTAAGCTGGCACTGTTATTTCCATACATTCCTCTCCAAGTACCAATTTGAGGGTTAAAACAACAACCATTGCCACTGAGTCAATTCTGACTCATAGCAACCTGATACAGCAGAGTAGAGCTGCCTGGCCAAGCTTCCAGGGAGCAGCTGGTGGATTCAAACTACCAGAGCATCGGCATCCAAAATCAGGCCTTGTGAGTCCAAGGCCCGTGTCATCTCTACACTGTTAAGAACTGGAAACTTCTGCTGAGTTGGACAAATGTCCAGTTAAAACAAACAAACTAAAAAAAAAAAAAAAAAAAAAACAAAAAACAAAAAAAAAGGTCTATTTTCTTGGTATAATTGCTGGTCCCGTTCCAGGGCCTTATCTAAGGTAGACGAAATTCACCATTTGGGAACCCTTCCTGGTTACCGAAAGGCAGATTTGTCTTCCAGTCATAAATGGCAGAGGGAGAGGTCCCAAGAAAGTTTAACTGCCCTGGCCAATTCATTGCGACAGTTGCAAAGGCTGCGCCTCCAGCACCCCAGCCCCTCCACCACCCCACCCCGGACAATTGCAAATCTCTGTGGTGATCAGGCTCTGTCATGTCACCTTTTCGTCTCACATACAACATGACTTCCTTTTCCGGATTAGGAATAAGGAGCTGATTTGAAAAGCCTTCATTCTTGGAGAAACAACAACAAAAAACAGAAAGCAAAGGACAAAAAACAATGTGGTACTTATTCAGTAGTTACATAAAAATTAAACTGTAAACTCAAAATGCAGGGAAAGTGAGTCACTTAACTAGCAGCAAGTGCAATAGTTGCAGTATGATTAATTGTTTTGTTTTCAGCCTTTATATTTTATTCTCAAAACCAGCCCCCCTTACTTCTTTTCAAAGCTCTTGGGATTCCTTTGCACATCTGCAAAACCAGCATCAGTTCCAGGTTTCTATCCTGCTGTTGAACCAATCTGGCTTCCAGCCTCGGAGAAGGAAGCCAGTTCTCACCAGACAAGCAAATAGAGGTGACCTAATACCTGGGGGAAGCGGGCGGGGTCCCTGCCCGACTAATGGCAAAGGGTTCCATGCTTGTCTGGTCCTCCGACCGCTGACACACTGAACGACATCATAGTTTAGAGACAACTTGATGGGTTCATGGAAAACAGGTGAATTTTGTTTTCTGAGCAAAGGGAGAAAATATGAGAGAAGATTATAGGATTAAGCTAAGCAGTGATGGTGCTTTTTCTAGTGACAGGTCTTTTAAACACAGTGTTTCTTAGGGGAAAAGATGAGTAAAGGGGGCATAATATTTTCTGCCAACCCAATAATAATGATGATCTCCTGAGACTTTTTTATTTTTTTTAAAGCATTTTGATGCTAGCAGTAAATGAACGGTATGCTCTCAGTTTGTGACTTTTCTTTCCACTAACAAAAATGTTTGAGCCTTTCAGGTTTTTGTTAACCTCCGTTAAATTCAGGTAAACCTGGAAGAGAACAAAACAGAAACCCTTTACTCTTTAGAAAGGGATCAAGTCATACTCTGGAATGAGAAGTTTTAAAAGGTTATAGGAGAGGATGCACCTAGGACCGTTTGGGGCAGAAACTTACTATGCCCTCCAAGAACTATGAAGAAAAACTGAGTTATTTGCTACCATTCACGTAGTACTTTCTTTGAGGAGCAAGATCCCAAGGAATTCCTGGAAACCCTCCCTCTCTAAGAAGATGGCATTTTTGTGAATTGAGGGCAAACATATCAGCAACATATGGAGTACATTTTCGTTTATAACACTGAGCTGTTCAAAATTGAGGGGAAAACCGTTTGGCAAGGTGTACTGGCCAAACCAATGGCAAAAGTCATTTCAGTTGAGCCTGATTCTTTTCCATGTCCACCTCCCAGCCTGCTGGACATCTGTGCCCATGACTGATTTCAAGCCCTGAATTGAAAACTGAGAAAGCAGCCTAGGATGCCTGAAGAAAGCCACTTTCTCTTGGCAGATGAAAAATATCACCGCCTTTTGCCCCATGTCTGCAGAGATGACGTAGCAGGAAAGATCTAAAGATTTCCCAGAAACAGTGTGCATTTTGAAAAGCCTCAGAAGTGACAGTTTTTTGAAGGATTGCCTAATCTAAGGAAGACCTCACAGAACTGGAAATCAGGCATGGGCCTCTATTCTAAAGGCAGATGGACTGGATCACCCAGGTTTTAGCACTCGGGTCCCTAAGGAGCTAGGTTCCTTTAGATGCCTTTGTGGCTCAAATACTAAGAAAGAAAAGTAATGTTGACAGCACCTTGTCCAACCCAAGCAAAGATGAAAAGTAATGAAATCTCTGATAATAGTAGCTAACGTTTACGGAGCACTTGTTGTGTGCCAGGATTTTGCTAGGTGTTATATAAACATTGGTTTGGTTAATTCTGACTATAGCACTGAGAGCTATTTATTATTGTCCCCATTTTACAGATAAGGGGAGTGAGGAACTGAGAAATTCAATTGCCTCTCCCAATTTCACCCAGATAATAAGGTTAGAGCCCCTAGGGTCACCATGAGTCGGATCCGACTCGACGCACTTGGCTTGGCAATAAAGTTAGAGCTGAAATGAATATTCATGAAGCGCACTGGACTCAACCTTCCGATACCACACGTGCAGCCTCCGTAAGTATTAGGATGGACTGAGAACAGGACACAGTTCTCCTGTTCTGCTATCCCAGGAACTTGCTAGATGCCAGATGTGCCCTCAGGAACTAAGGAAGACAGAAACCAGTAAATCTAAGGCTTGTTAAATGCTAATTGGTTTAGCACCTCCTAAAAGGGAATCCACTGCTTCCATGGAATAAAGCTGTAAGCGCTTACAGCAAGGCTGCTTGAAACCGGCATCAGTTAAGACCTTTCAGAAAGTTTCTGTCTGAAGCATTCTTTCAATCGCTGATCCCTAGTACTGCTCAGCCTCTTGTGAGTTAAGCACCCCACCAGATGGCTGCCAGAGCACAGTTTAAGCCTTCTCCCAAGGAACAGGCACAGTGTTTGAATAAAATTGCTGCAGTAATTACTTGTCCGACCTCTTAAGAGTATTACAGGCTGTGGGAATGGATTTGAGAAAACGCAATTCCAAGCAATCATCCCATTGAAATACAGAGCCTGTGATGATCACACAGGGGTGACCTAGCCCCTAGCTTAGCCGTTGGAAGAGTTATCTTCTGAAGAGAAGTGGTTTCACTTAATTTGGTTTCCTGTATGAAAACAGGATGCCAGGAGCCTGTGGCTGTGGTCAGAGAGGAGGAGAAAGGGAAGTCCAGATGCAGCTCCAGATTAACACTGAGAACCAGGCAAATGGAAAACACACCCAACTGGATATTTAACCGTAGATACACTTGGATGACAAACTCAGATTTTCAGTTTTTAAAGGCAAGCCCTGACGGGTCTACCCTCAGACGTGTCTAAAAGCACATGTACTTATGATTAATGGACCTAGAGACCACCACCACACCATTGTGGCTGTAATGTAAGTAGCTCCGTTGTTTTTTGTATCCAGACCATCTGTTTTTGAATTAGTGCTCTACTGGACTTCTTAAAACCTGACCCACCTCAGAGTTAGGACCAGCGTATTATGTTTTATTTCCCCCAAGGGCAACTTCCACTCTGAAAGGAAAGTGTAAGCATTAGGACCAGGTGTCTAGAAGGAAGCAGTTTCTAAAGCCTGTCCCATAAAGTTTCCAGAGTCTCAAGGTAACGAAATGGCTCATGAAGTGCTTGATTTAGCTATTTCTACTACTTCCCCAAATTTCAGCCAAAGTATTGACAAGCTGGAATCTATCTGAGAACTGATCTCTATTCTGGAGCTACCGTGATTTAAATGTTCTTCTGTATCCTACCGGCCACCAGTGAGCACCTCTCCTTGTATTCCTTGGCAGTAGTCCCAGGAGTCCATTTCCGTTCAGTCATCCACCATTCACCCACTGATGCATTCATTCAACAACTATTTGAGTCGTGATTTTGGGCTTTCTACCTTCAGCAAAGAACAAGGCAGACAAAGTCTATACTCTCCTGGATCTAACACTCTAGCAGGAAGGCAGACTATAGACAAGAAAGCAAATGCAGAAACTGAAGCTATTCAGATGGCAACAAGTGACATCAAAATCAATAGGAAATGTCATGGCAAGCAATACGGGGAAGAAGCCACTATACATTGGGAAGGCCCTTCTCAGAAAATGACATTGGAGCCGAAACTGTGTGATGCAAAAAATGGCAAGAAGTTCATTCCATGACAAGTGAAAAACAGATTTCTAGGGGCTGCAGTATGCTTGGTGTGTCACAGGAACAGCAAGGAATACGAGGACAGTCTAAGCGGGTAGACAAGGAACTGAAGGGTCATGCAGGATTTTCTGTGCTAAGAGACGTTTGTATTTTAGTGAAAGCACATAGGAAAGCCATTAGAGGAGCAGGGGGTGGGAATAATAGCGTCATCTGATTTATCCACTTGAATGATTCCATCTAGCTGTTGAGCAGAGAATGAAATGTCAGATGGGGTACAAGAGCTCTCACACAGAAGGGCAGTTAGGAGACTGTCGGAATAAACAAATGAAAATGCTGTTGTTGGTGGTGCTGTCGGGTCGGTTCTGACTAGCGACCCTGTGAACAACAGAATGAAACACTGCCCAGTCTTGCACCAGGTCCACACTCGTTTTTATGCTTAAGCCCATTGTTTCGGCCACTTGTCAATCCATCTCGTCGAGGGTCTTCCTCTTTTTCACCGACCCTGCACTCTACCACACATGGTGTCCTTCTCGAGGAACTGATTCTTCCTGACCACATGTCCAAAGTATGTAAGATGCAGTGTTGTCATCTTGGCTTCCAAGGAGCACTCTGGGTGTACTTCCTCCAGAATAAATCTGTTTGTTCTTTTGATGGTCCATGGTACATGCAACGTTCTTCTCCAACACCACAATTCAAAGGCATCAGTTCTTCTTCTGTCTTCTTTGTTCACTGTCCAGCTTTCTCACCCATATGATACGATTGAAAATACCATGGCTTGGGTCAGACGCATTTTAATCCTCAAGATGACATCTTTACTTTTCAATACTTTAAAGGGATACTTTGCAGCAGATTTCCCCAGTGCTATGCATCTTTTGATTTCTTGACTGCTGCTTCCATGGGCATTGATTGTGGGCCCAAGTAAAATGAAGTACTTGATAATCTCAGTAGTGGCTTGAAGCTAGCAAAGGGCATAGTGAGAAGAACCTATATCAGGGCTGTATTTTGAAGGGAGAACTGACAAATCTGACAGATAGGTTAGATGTGAGAAGTGAAGGAAGGGAAGGATCAAGAATAACTCTGAGATACTGGGCTTTGAATGACTGGGTGGGTGTGTCATGGGTTGAATTGGACTCCCCAAAAAATGGGTGTAGCGATTTGGTTGGGCCATGATTTCCCGTACTGTATGGTTGTCTTCCATTTTGTGATTTTCCTATCTTATGAATCCTAATCTCTGCCTGTGATTAATAGGGCAAGATTGGTTTACATTAAAGAGTAAGGTCACCTCTCTGATCCAGTGTAGAGGGAGTTTCCCTGGTATGTGACTTCCATCACCTTTTACCTTTTTATCCTACAAGAGATAAAAGGAAGGAATCAAGAAGAGAATTGAGGACCTCATACTACCAAGAACGCAGTGCCAAGAGCTGAGTGTGCCCTTCACACCTGAAGTTCCTGCACCAATATGCTCTGAGACATAAAAAAGACTAACAGAACACAAGGACTTTCCTCCATTTCCGACAGAGTGTGTTTCCCTGGAGCCAGCACCCTGAGCTCAGACTTCCAGCCTACTGAGCTATGAAACAAACCCTGGTAGCACAGAGTCGCCTCTGCTTACCAAAAGGTTGGCAGTTCAAATCAGCCAGGTGATCCTTGGAAACTATATGAGGCAGTTTTCTCTGTCCTCTAGGGTTGCTATGAGTCAGAATCGACAGCTGTGGCTTTTGGCTTTTCGACTGTAAGAGAATAAGCTTTTCTTTGTTAAAACTATTTCTGTTACAGCAGCAGTAGACAACTAAGACAGAGCATTTGTGCCATTTCCTGAGACATCAGTTGTTGCAGCCGGCTTCAACTCATGGCTAGATTCAGTGTAACAGAACAAGACATTACACAGGTCCTGTCCCGTCCTCAAGATCTTGGGTATTTTTTAGTCTATTGTCATAACTTTTATGCCAATCCATTTCATTGAGGGTCTCCCTTAGTTTTGTTGGCCCTGTAGCAAACATGATGTCATTTTCTAGCCATTGGTCTTTCCTGACAACATGGTCCCAAGTAAGCAAACTTAAGACCCACCATTCTTGCTTTAAAGAATGTACTTCTTCTAAGATTGATTTGTTTGTTTTTCTGGAAATCCAGTGTAAACTTGATATTTTTGGCCAACATCATAATTTGAATACATCAATTCTTCTCTGTTCTTTTTTGTTTTCCAGCTTTTGTATGCATATGAGGAGAATTAAAACACTGTGACTTAGGTCAAGAGCACCTTAGTCATCAAAATGACATCTTTATTTTTTGAAACTTTAAAGATCTCATGTGTAGCAGATTTGCCCAGTTCAACACGTTGTTTGATTTCTTGACTCCTACTTCCATGAACTTTAATTATTAATCCAAGTAGAACTGCTAAGTACCCTAAATCCAGATAGGTAGATATCCCTAGATAACCCTAATCTAGATAGGTAGAACAAGTTCTGTTAATTGGTCTCTATTTTATCCCATCTTTTCTTGAAATGTAAGAGGTTAATAATGCTTCCAGCTCTATGTCTGTAATGACAGTCCCTAGCCACTTACTGTAACCATTTTCTGCATATATCTCAGAACAAGCAGAAAATTTTTAGAGCCAGAGCTACAAAAATTGTCACCTAAAAGAGAATAATTCTCCCTAGTGTCTGATAAAATGAGAGAATAAACAAAGGCATGCATTTTCATTCCACCATCCTCCTCTTGAAAGAATGGAAACCCTGGTGGGCATAATGGTTAAGTGCCACAGCTGCTGACAGAAAGGTTAGCAGTTCAACTCCACCAGGAACTCCTTTGAAACTCTATGGGGCAGTTCTACTCAGTCCTGTAGGGTCATTATGAGTCAGAACCAGCTTGATGGCAGTGGCTTTGGCTTTTTGGCAACTTGAAAGGAGCATCATGATTAGGTCATTAGTTAATAGCAATGCTAAAGAAGGGAACAGGGTGAGAACCTGAACTCTTTATTCTCTAGACCAACCTTCAAAGACTAGTGGACTCCTGGAGATTGCTTCTCTGAATAGTCTATTATATTTCCATATTTCATAGAGTCTGTGAGAGAGAATTAAAAGGTCTTATACATTGACTCTCGGGCATGTCTCAGATTGCCTTTATTAAAATAGTTACACTTTAACCAAAGATAAAGAAAGAAACCAAATCCACTGCCATGGAGTGGACTCCCACTCACTGCAACCCTAGAGGACAGAGTACAGCTACCACATATAGTTTCCAAGGAGAGCCTGGCAGATGCAAACTGCCAACCTTTTGGTTAGTAGCCATAGCAATTACGCACTTACCACCAGAGTTTACACTTGTACAACTCCTTGCATCCAAAGGTGAAACACTTCACAGTCAGCCAACTACTTGGTACATGGGTACCCATATAAGTTCAAATTAAACTCTGTTGGGCCACATCTCAGCTTGCCATACTCTGGCCTAATACAGGTTGGTAATTACAGGACCGGAAGTAACCTAGTATCGAGAAGGCTAGCTGTTCTCTTAGCGGATTTGTGAACTACAGTTGATTGGTGCATGAACATAGGTGAGTAATGAGTACTGTAATTTTCATGCTGATTGGGAAGAACCTCATTTACATGAATATCTGCAGTGTGTAACTATCCACAGTGTATCTACATCCATCAGACCAGCTCTTGAACAAGCATCCAGGGAGTTGCACTGGAAAAAATCACTTCTAAGAGTAACATTCCATCAGAATGATTAGAACCAAAATGCAAACTCATTGACATCCTGAAGAGAATACATGGATCCAGTTAATAACACTGACAATAGAATTTGTATATGCTTGCTTTAAAAATGCGCTCCAAAGGAAGTTTGTTTAATAAGAATTTCAGTCAACACACCTTGTCAACAGTGCTGAACAGAATAGAAGCCCAGATAGAAGGCACAGTAGGTGGCCTTCCTGTCCTATCAGATGGTATCACACACACACACACCCGCTGCCAAGAAGACTTACCAGTGGTCTGAGCCACTGTTGCAGTCAATCATCAACATTTCTTTGCCTGACCTTTACATTTCGGAAAAAAGGATTTTGTTAACTCCTTGATGCTGAATGTTTGACCTTAAAGCTTGCTATTTGCTCTTTTTTTTTTTTTTGGCTCAATCCTCATGACTACAAATGCCACTATATTAGTCATAAGATTATTCAGCCTCTTAAATTCCAGACGCTGGTTTAAACATAATAAGGAATTCAAAATCCTAATTACTTTCAGTGGGCCTCATTCTTCAGCCTTTACTGTACACTGAGAATTTTGTCAGCTCTGTGTGGAATACAAGTCTCTGTAAGTTTTTACAATTCTGTGCCCCTGACTCCTTCATTGAGCAAGGAGAGACCATGCCTAGTGGAAAGCACACAGGCTTGTGTTTAGAAAGACTTGCAACTGAATCTCAGCCCTGGCACTGGTGAGTTAGATGAACTTAGGAAAGCCCTCAACCCTCTGTTTTGTGGGCTATAAATAGAATACAATATTTGCATGCAAACTTATTGTATGAATAACACATGCTCCATGTGAAATTCCTGACACAGAGTCAGCATTTCAGTAAATTGTGACATCATTCATTATCATCATCAACAACAACACCACTGCACTTATATAAAGATAGCAACTAACTGAGTTCTATTTTTCACTTTTGCCTGTGTCTGGCAAGGCTTATTTTAACTTTAAAATCTTTGATGTTACGATTTGACTGTTAATGGCACTACAAAGGAATGATACATCTAACACACCACTTAGAACAGTCAATTTAAGAGAAACCCAGACTGCTAATTGAGTTTAGTCTGAAAATCCATCCTAATTCATTTACCATAAAAGATCATAAAGGTACAGAAAATTTCTAGAGGAACCATAAAGCTGTAAATCTTAGAGTTCAATGTTCCTTAGAAACCAAATGTTTCAGCCCGTTATTTACAGATATGAAAACGAAGGCCCAACTAAGTCAAGTAACTTTCACAAGGTCATAAATTTAGTGACAAGTTAATATCAGAAAGAGGCCTAAATCTCAATTAGGTTTAGAATTTAAAGCCTCTTCTATTGGCTGGCTCTATTCCTAGGGAAGGGAGATATGGCAGGAAAATTGCTAACTTTGGTGAAAGCTAAGGTAGTCTACAGCACTGAAGAAGTCAGAACAGCTTGACCAAGGCAGATCACGGAGGCTTCACAAACATACGTGAACTCCCTCAGGGACCAAATTAGTGGGCTGAGGGCTGGGGACCATGTTCTCAGGGAACATCTAACTCAATTGGCATAACAGTTTATGAAGAAAATTTTGTACATTTTATTTTGTTGAGTAGTGCCCAGGGTCTTAAAAGGTTGTAAGCAACCAGCCATCTAAGATTCTTTGTTGGTCCCGACCTGTCTAGAGCAAGGGAGAATGGAGAAAACCAAAGACACAAGGGAAGGATTAATCCAAGGGACCAATGGGCCACAACTACCACAGGACTGAGTCAGCATGACTAGTGTGTGCCTGGATACACCACCAGTTACTTGGACAGGGATCACAGTATCGAGTCCTGGACAGAGCTAGATAACAAGGTAGAACAAAATTCTCACTCACCAAGAAAACAGCAGACTTACTAGTCTGAGACTTTTATAACTCAGTACTGAAGTCACTCTTGAGGTTCAAGCTTCAGCCACAAATTAGACAGACCCATAAAACAAAATGAGACTAAATGGGCACACCAGCCTTGGGCAAGGCTGAGAAGGCAGGAAGGCCAGAAATAGGGAACCAAAAGTGGAGAGCGAGGGGGTGTTGACGTATCATGGGGTTGGCAACAAGTGTCACAAAACACTATGTGTTAATTGTTTAAGGAGAAACTAATTTGCTCTGTAGAAGTTCATCTGAAGTACAAAAAAAAAAAAAAAACCAACAAAACCTCTCCTACTCCAATGATGGTTCTTACACTGTTGAGTGGTAATCCTTCAGAAAGTTCAGTGTGCCCAGAATCAGAGACCTGTGACAGTGTTGGCGGTAGCTCATCTCTTCTTGATGGGATTTCCCAGTTCAGATACTCCTGAAGGGCTCATCCAGCCCTAAAGATTATATTATTGTTCAGCTTGATATTCAAAGACATCCTTAACCACATGGACATGTTTTTCTCTAATTACTGCACTTTAAATGAAGATTTACAGAGAAAACTTGCTTCTTATTAAACAATTACATAGATTGTTTTCTGACACGGTTACCAATCTCACCATATGTCAGCACTCTGCCTTTCTTAACCTTGGCTTGTCTGTTAACATCTTTCCTGCTGGACACATATATTTTTCAGTAGTCTTCAAAATATTGTTGCGTTCTAGCCAAACCATGTCCTTACCATAATTTTTCCCAGTATGTCCGATGACTCCCATTTCTTGTCTGTTTATCCAACCCGTACTCGCTCTACAAGACCCAATTTGCCTCCTCTTTCTTCCGTGATATCTTCCCTTGGTAATCTTCCCCTGCTATCTCTCCTTCGTCTTGTTGTTGGTTGGTATTGTTTGGTGCCGCTGAGTTGGTTCTAACTCACAGTAACCCTGTGTATAATAGATCAAAACATTGCCTGCTCTTGTGTTATCTTCCCAATCATTGTTATCCTTAAGCTCGTTCTTATAACCATTGTGTCAGTCTATCTCATTGAGAGTCTTTGTCTTTTCCACTGACCCTCTGTCTTAGTTATCTGGTGTTACTGTAACAGAAAATACTGTGAATGGATGGCTTTAGCCAAGACAAATTTATTACTACACAGTCTAGTAGCCTGGAAGTCCAAATTCAGGGGGCTGGCTCCAGGGGAATGTACTCTGTCTCTGTCAGCTCTGCGGGGTGGTCCTCACGCTGCATCGGTCTTTGTTTGGTCTGAGAGCATCTTGGCACAGGAACCTCAGGACTGAAGGATGCACTGTGCTCTTGGTGCTGCTCTCTTGATAGTATGAGGTTCCCAAATCTCTGCTTGCTTCCCTTTTATCTCTTGCAGGATAAAAGGTGGTGCAAGCCACACTCCAGGGAAACTCCCCTAGTAGTAAGGGTGTTTTAGTCCCATCCTAATGTTCTTTTAACATAATCTTATGTATTAACCACAGACAGAGAATAGGATTTATAGCATAGGAAAATCACAAAGTGGAGGGCAATGACACAATACTGGGAATCACAGCCCAGCCAAATTGCTACACATGTTTTTGGGGGGAAACAATTCAATCCATGATACCCTCTATTTTACCAACCATGACGTTCTTCTCTAGGAACTGATCCTTCCTGGAAAAAAGTATGTGAGACATAGCCTCACTATCTTTTCCTTCTAAGGAACATTCTCATTGTCCTTCTTTCAAGACAGAGTTGTTCATTTTTTCTTCTCTTTTCTTTTTTTTTTTTTTTTTTTGGCAGTCCATGGTATGTTCATACTTTTCACCACCATAACAATTCAAAGGCATCAATTCTTCTTTGGTCTTCCTTATGCACCATCCATCTTTCACATGTAGAAGAGGCCGCTGAAAATACCAAGGATTGAGTCAAGTGCACCTCAGTCTTTAAGCTGACATCTTTGCATTGCAACACTTTGAAGAGGTCTTTTGCAGGAGAATTGGCCAGTGCAATGCGTCTTTTGATTTCTTGTCTGCTACTTCCATTGCTGTTGATTGTGGATCCAAGTAAAAGGAAATCTTTGACAACTTCCGTCTTTTCTCCATTTATCATAATGTTGTTTATTGGTTCAGGTGTGAGAATTTTTGTTTATGTTGAGGTATAATTCATACTGAAGTCTGTGATCTTTGATCTTTATGAGTAACTGGTTCAAGCTCTTCATTTCCAGTGAGCAAGACTGTGCCGTCTGCATATGGCAGATCTTTAGTCTTATTCCAGTTCTGATGCTCTATTCTTCGTAGTTTCTCAGATTGTTTGCCAAGCATACAGAGTAGGTATATGTGGTAAATGGATACAACTCTGACACACCCCTTTCCTGACTTTAAACCACGCAGTGTCCCCTTGTTCTGTTCAAATGACTGCCTTTTGATCTGTTTACAGGTTCCTCGTGAGCACAATTAAGTGTTACAGCATTTCCATTCTTCCCAATGTTATCCATAGTTTTTATGGCTGCACAGGTGAATGCCTTTGCATAGTTGATAAACACAGCTAAATATCTTTCTGGTCACTGTGAATATCTCTTTTCTTCTGAATTCCTACAATCACTGAGGCTCGTTCACACGGCTGAGGAATCAGTTACGTACTGTGATGGTTAAGATTGCGTGTCAGCTTGACTGGGCCGTGATTCTCAGTGGTTTGGCAGTTGTACAGTGCTATGGCCACTGCCATGATGGAATGTGCTGTGCTACCAGCAGGGGCAGGGCCTGCGGTGGCCCACGGCTCTCCCAGCTTTCATCTCCCAGCCTTCCACCACCTGCTGCTTACCTTGCCAAGGTTGCGGCTTGTGGCTCCAGCAGCTGCCATGTTCTTTGTCTACTGATGTCTAGTTTGGGGACTTGAGCTAGCAGCTCTTGGCGGTCATCGACGCTCACAGCCTGCGAGTAAGAGTCCTGTTCCTGATCCTGGGCTCACAAGCCCTACGGCTCCCTGGATCTGCAGAAACCTTGCAGTCTCTCCCACTATCTCAGGATTCACTGACCTTCACAGCCTGTGTCCTGAAGCTCTGGTCTCTGACCTGCTGATCTTGGGTTCTGCAGCTTCCATGGCTGCCTGAGGCTTATATTCTGACCCAGAACTTGGGATGTTTCAGCCTCTACAATTGCATGAGCTGTTTTCTTTACATAAATCTCTTTCTATATATGTTTATGGAAACCCTGGTGGCATAGTGGGTTAAGTGCTATGTCGGCTAACTAGAAGTTCGGCAGTTCAAATGCACCAGGCGATCCTTGGAAACTCTATGGGGCAGCTCTACACTGACCTCTAGGGTCGCCATGAGTCATACCAGACTCGAAGGCAACGGGTTTGTTATATATATTTATGCACTTTACTAGTTTGCTTCTCTAGAGAACTCAGTCTAAGACACCTGCTGTGTATGTTATTTCCCTGTGGTTCCTTGTGCACAGCTTGCCTTCTCAGTAGACTGATGGCCCCAAGAGGCCAGGTGCCAAGCCTTAGGCATATCCGATGCTGTGGAGCAGAACCATGATGCGGGAACTCCTAGTATTTAGCTTAGTGCGTTGGTGGGGGAAGGAAGGTAAAATGATGAACAAATACTTTTTGTTTTTTTTTCATTGTGCTTTAAATGAAAGTTTACAGTTCAGATCAGTGTCTTTCACAAAAATTTATATAACACATTGTTAAGTGACCCTAATTTCTCTCCCTACAATGTGACAGCTCACTACTCTGCTCCACCCTGCATTTGCCACGACCATTCATCCTGCTTGGATCCCCTTCTGCCTTCTCATCTCATCTCTGGACAGGAGCTGCTTGTTGAATTTCATGTATCTCCTTCAGCCAAGAAGCACACTGTTCACCAGTATCATTTTATGTCTTATCACCCAGTCTAATCTTTGTCAGAAGAGTTAGCTTTGAGGAATGTTTTGGTTCTGGGCTAACAGGCAGCCCAGGGTCCATGTCTTTTGAGGTCCCTCCAGCCTCAGTCAGACCATCAAGTCTGGTATTTTTACTAGAATCTGAGCTCTGCATCCGTTTTCTCCTGCTCCATCAGACTTTCTGGTTTGTTCCCTGTCAGCGCAGCCATTGGTGGTAGCCAGGTGCCACCTAGTTGTTCCAGTGCCATGCTGATGGGGTCTCTAGTTTATGTGGCCCCTTCTGTTTCTTGGGCTCACATTTTCACTATGTCTTTGGTGTTTTTCATTTTCCTTTGTTCCAGGTAGGTCAGAACGAACAGATGCGTCTTAGGTGGCTGCCTGCTAGATGTTAAGACTCCAGATGCCACTCACCAAAGTGGGATGCAGAACATTTTGTTAATATACTGTTAGACCAGATGACCTGAAATCATGGTCCCTAGACCCCTGCCACTACTACTCTATCCTTTGAAGTGTTTGGGTGTATTCAGGAAATTTCTTAAGCTTTTGGTTTAGTCCAGTTGTACCGATTTCCTCTGTATGTGTGTTGTCCTCCCTCCACCTAAGATCATTATTATCTACTGTCTAATTAGTGAATACCACTCACCCTTCCTCTTGATCCTCATAACTATCAAAGAATGTTTTCCTCTGTGTTTAAACCTTTTCTTGAGTTCTTATAATAGTGATCTCATAAGCTGTCACATAATGTGTAGCTTTGTGACCAATTTCACTCAGCATAGTATCTTCTAGATTTATCCATGTTGTGAGCTGTTTCACAGATTTTTCATTGTTGTTTGTCATTGCATAGTATTCCACTGTGTGGATATATGATAATTTGTTTATCCATTCATCCACTGATGGGCACCTAGGTTATTTCCATATTTTTGCTATTGTGAACAGTGCTGCAGTGAACATGGGTGTGCAAATAGCTATTTGAGTGACAACTCTATTTCTCTAGGTATATTGCAAGTAGTAGGATTTCTGGACTGTATAGTACTTCTATTTCTAGCTTATGCAAAATCAATTTCTAAAGTGGTTGCAGCATTTTACATTTCTACCAGCAGTGTATAAGTGTTCCAGTCTCTCTACAACCTCTCCAACATTTATTATGATTATTTTTTTGGCCCGGGGGGGTGGTGGGTAGTATTTGTTTATTAATGCTAGCCTTGTTGGGCTGAAATGGTATCTCCTTGTAGTTTTGATCTGTATTTCTCTATAAACAGAATCAACTCAACAGCAGTGGGTTTTAATAGCCAGTGATCATGAGCATTTCCTCATGTATTTGTTAGCCACCTGAATGTCTTCTTTGGTGAAATGCCTGCTCATATCTTTCACCCATTTCTTAATTGGGTTATTTGTCTTTTTGTTGTTGAGGTTTTGTAGTGTCTTGTAGATTTTAGAGATTAGACACTGATCAGTTTTCTTGTAGCCAAAAATTTGTTTCCAGTCTGTAGGTAAAGCCTTTGGATGACCATAAGTGTTTGATTCTTAGGAGCTTCCTGTTGTCTAGTTTCTCTTCTAGTTTATGTAAATTGTTAGTAAAAATTAAATACTTTTTATTGTTTCTCTAACAATTCTTTGTTAAGCCTTAAGAGTCCATAAAAACTGAAAACAGGCAAGTTTGACTGTGGTTTTCAACTAATAAGAAGTTACTAGGAAGGGCAGGAAAGGAAAACAGGTTGGCTTCTTCTAATCCTGTCTTAAATCCTGTCTAAATTTTCTTTGAAATGTAGAGAAAATCCACTTGAGACTGCCCAGTGACAGATAGCATGTTTCACAGTGAGGTTTCTGTTTTGGCAACATCAATTCTGATGTCCAGTTCCTTAGTAGTGAATCTTTTCCCGGGTAAGAAAAACTTTATGAAGTCCATGTGAGGGAAGATGAATGCTGTGTTTCACTCAGATAGCACTGTCCTAGTCATCTGGTATTGCTCTAACAGGAATACCTTAAGTGGGTGGCTTTAGAAAAGAAAAGTTTTTCTTACACAGTCCAGTAGGCTACAAGTCGAATTCAGAGTGTCCGCTCCAGGGGAAGGGCTTTCCCTCTGTCATTTCTGGAGGAAAGCCCTTGGGTGGCATCAGGCTTTGGTCAGGGAGCATCTTAGTGCAGGAACCTTATGTCTGAAGGATGCTGTCTACTCCCGGTGCTGTTTTCTTGATGATGCAAGTTTCCCTATTTTCTGTTTGCTTCCTTTTCTTTTTATCTCTTGTAAGATAGAAGGATAAAGGGTGGTACAAGCCACACTCCAGGGAAACTGTCTTTAGATTGGAGCAAGGAGGCGATCTTAGGAAGGGATTTACAGTCCCACCCTAATCCTCTTTATCATACAGCATAGAGACATCACAAAACAGAGGGCAATTGTAAAATATTAGGAATCATGGCCTAGCCAAATGGCTACATGCATTTTTGGGGGGACACAGATAAATCCATGACAAGCACACACCTTCTATGTTTGCTTGCCAACCACATCCCAACACTCTCCCTGTCAACCAGGTAGCTTTGTAAACAAACAATGCTACTTTTTTTTCAGCAACATGTTTAAAGAAAAAAAAAAAAGGAACAACTGGTAGAGAGGCACTATGAAAATACCTCCCAGGGAGAGGAAGCCATTGGCAAACAAAGAAGGTGTGCATTACTTGATTAAAAATCCAGTAATCTGAAACTGCATGAGCAAAAATTAGTAAAACTTCAATTGCATACTTATGTGTACCAAAATGGCACACCCTCATTATATAAACATGAAAGTGACATTAGGCACATCTTACAATGAAAGTTTTTTATTTTAGCCTCTTATAGTGTACAGTTATTCAATCCCTTGTGACAATAATAATGATGATAATACAAAAAAAAGTTGCCAACTCAAGCAACTCTTGGTAACCCCACATGTATCAGAGTAGAAATGTGTTCCATAGCATTTTCAATGGCTAATCTTTTGGGAGTAGACTGCCAGGCCTCACTTCTAAAGTGTCTCTGGGTGAACTCAAACCTCTGACCTTGTGGTTTGCAGTGAAAACATTAGCCATTTGCACCACACAGAGGCTTCATAATAACTAAATTTTAAAGAGATACAGGAGAAAGTTTAAGGGCCTAGGGTTAAGAGTCTCACAGTCTGGGCTTCAGTTCTGGGTCCATAACTGAGTAATTGTGCGAGTCAGCTACGTAACATTTTGTGCCTCAGTTTCTTCACTTGTTAAGTAAGGATAGTAAAGTGCTAACTCAGGGATTATTTCTAAAGATTAAATGAGATAATACATGAAGAGCATGTAAATGCCTGGCACATAGTGAGCGAGCTCTCAGATACTGGCTTTATTACTGACTAACAATCGAAGGATCCCTATCGGCACAGCAGGAAAAGTGATGGACTGCGAACAACTCTTTTTTTAATAATAACACTATTAAACAGTGATTAATAATTTATTATTGTTATTAAGAATATACCACATGTCAGATAGCTTGCTGAGTAATTAATATCCATTTAGCAGATATAAATTTTAGTATTATATTTTTGGTTCACTTGGTGTTTCAGATACCAAGACCAGTGCCTGACTCATACAGTAGGCAATAAATAGCTGTCGAATGAATGAATGCTTTTATTCGCTCCTCGCAGTAGCCTCATAATGAGGTGACCACTGTGCCCGATTCTCAGTATTCAACAAGGAACAAGAGGAAGCCCTGACCTGCCAGTCCAACGTGGAGGAATGAGGCTATGCAGTGAGGCAAGGCAAGGTGACAAGCAGTTCTGCATGGGCGATTGTCATGCAGGAGGACAGGGCATTTGTGAATAGATGTGAACAGTAGCTCATCTACACTTGAGGAAACAGAAGCTTTCTGGAGGAAATGACGTCCGGTCGGAGACCTGCAAGACGCATAGGAGTTAGCCTGGAGAAGCCTGAGGCGGATTCACTAGTTCTATGCAGATTAAATGTGGATGGAGAAAAAGAGCCCAAGAGGACTAGGCAGCCCGCTGGCCAAACGGCAGGCAGTGCTAAAGCAGCACGGCTGCCCTGACAGCGCAAGAGGTGACGTGAAAAGCTCTGCAGTTAGACTGCTCAGATGCAAACTCCAGGTCTCCCAAGTACTCGCTGTGTGACGCTGGATGAGGCCTTGCATCTTCTGTGGGCCTCATTCGTGTCTCCATGAAATGGGAGGCAATAATAGTACAATTATTGTAAGGATTGAATGGGTTAATACATGCGAAACGTTTACAACAGTGTCTGGCAGAAACTAAGCACATAATAAATATTAGTTTTTTTTTTTTTTTTTAAAGAGCCTAGCAAATTAGACGTAACAGCATATGGCAAATCTGGGAAGTGAGAGAGCAGGTGAGACGCTCCAGCTGCGTGTAGTTCTAGACAGCTAAGTATGGGGGGTGAGAGGAAGCTGAAGTAATGAATGAAGTTACTAATGCAGAATCCGGGGTCTGGACTTGGTCCTAATTGCCGTGGGGCTATTTGAATCACTTAAACAGGTGACAAGGACTTCATCCATCCCACTGTGATCTCAGCGTTCTGATACTTGCTTAAGCTAGATATCTGTGACAGCAATTGTGTCTTTGTACCATGAGTGCATCCTCCATTGCTAGAATTATAACTGTTTATGGTTTTCAAACCTAGGCCTATCTTAATCATCTCTGGGACAGTAAGTCTTTAATACCGAAGCTATCCTGAATTTTATGGACCCAGAGCTTGTGGGCAGGGAAGTTCTTATACGAAGTAGATCTACTTAGACCTGTTACTTGTGCCATAGAATGCCTCGCTTGGTCCCGTCCCTGACACCATGCATACTGTGAGTCAACCAGCAGATCTGCCTCTTGCTAAGGTTGTTAACAAAGGAGGCAAGTTAACTTTTTGTACATGGTTGGGTCAACTTCAGCATAGGTATTCTTTATATTATTTTCTAATATAAAATGACAGGAAGAAAATTTTAAGAGAAGATAGAACAAGAAAGCATGAAGTTCCTATACATCTTCTTTTACCATGTTCTTGATACCAATTTTTACAGTATATAGGTATTATAGGTATTATATATATATTATTATATATATAGTATTATATATATTATATACAGTATATAGGTATTACCGTGGGTGAGTTTGCCCATTCAGCTAACCTGCGGTTTGTCTGTCAGAATTTAACACGATAACCATTAGATAAGGATAATAGTGATCTTCAGCAGGGGATTCCAGGGAAATTAAACTCACCCTGGTGCCGTAGTGGTTAAGTGCTGCATCTGCCAGTCAAAAGGTTGGCAGTTCAAATCAGCCAGGCGCTCCTTGGCGACTCTCAAGGTCGCTGTCAGTCAGAATTGAACCAACAGCAGTGGGTTTGGTTTGATTTGGGGTTGTATTCACCCAAAGCAGCCCTTTCAGATAACTATATAGCTGTGAGTACCTGAGAAAAGTGATGTTTTCCCTCACTCTGAACCATGTGTGAATTTGTTTATCTTGTTAGTCGGATCCAACTCGAACTTGATGGCACTTGCCTGGCTTTGGCTGTTAGAATGAGCTACTTAGTGTTCAGTTGTTGGGAAAAGGAAAAAACAGGCCAGGTGTTCAGAACACAGTAGAATGAGCTGAGAATCTGTGATTGGACTAAGAGCTAAGAAAGCCATGTTTGCCTGGGGAATAAAAACTGAGGAAAACATCATTTAAGTGAAGAGTTCAGACGAATGGGGGAAGTCTCTGAGAGCCAAAGCAAGTGGAGGGAAAGACTCTCCTAAGGATTCTCCGACCCTGACTTGCCCCTCTGCTCCATTTGCACTTCCTGTGTAGTCAGGGGCAGGAGAGGCAGGAGAGAAGTGGGGAGCTGGGAGGAAGAAGGAGGACATAGGCGAGGGGCCGAGGGCACTTTCTAAGCCACTCAGAATGGAAGGCATAGCTGTCCTCCGTGCTCACCAGCAACTCCTGTGCCAGGTGGGGAGACAGCCACTGCTACGGGAGTCAAGAGGCAAGTGTGTGGCCTAAGAAGGGACCAGAGCGTGCAAAGGAGCACATGCAGTGCCAGCTGGGTGACACCCGACCAGCCAGCCAGCCAGCGAGCCCGGAACGCTGGCACTGTGCTCCATCTGGGCGGACAGGGCTGAAGGAGACAGGGAGCGGGCATGCGATGCCCACAGGGCCAGGGGAAACGACCAAACGGGGCAGCTGCAACAGGAGGTGGACAGCACACAGACAGGGTGGATGTGTTGTTTGAGACGGACAATAGATTGCTGGACACCTACTAACAAAGTAGGAGTGGCTCCAGTTTATGCAAACATTCATTCCATTTTGATATCTGGAGTCTGACTAAATTCAGACTTCCCTTGTTTCATCGGAAACCCTGGTGGTGTAATGGTTAGTGCTCTGTCTGCTAATCAAAAGGTCCGCAGTTCAGATCCTCCAGGTGCTCCTTAGACACTCTGCTGGGCAGTTCTGCTCTGACCTGTAAGGCCATTACGAGTCAGCATCAACTCCACGGGCAGTGGGTTTCTTGGCTTTTGTTTAATTAGCTGTTGAGCTTGATGAAGGACATTTTTCAAGTCAACCAGAAAATGACTTTAAAGGTATGTTTGCAAGACAAGGCCAGGCTGGTGCACGGAAAGGCAAAGAGCAGGAGAAAATAGTCACGGTTATTACGAAACCTCTGTGAGTATTGCAACAAACCCTGGATTTTCAGGGAGGGGGAGGTGATGGGGCTAACCCTGACGTGCCCATTAAAGACGCTTAATCCCAAGTTCAGCAAAAGTTTAAAGGGAATGAAGTGAAAACTGATCACACAATAGATAATCTCAGGAGTAAAATGTCCCCCTCAAAAAATATTTCTGCCATGGGCTTTTATCAGCGCCTTCTTTTTTTTTTTTTTTTAAACTTCTTACAACTCAGTATTACTTCAGTTTTTTAAGTGAAGGACTTCTCTTTTCAAGGAAACGATGTGCTGTCATATTTTGTTAGTTTGTGTTGAAAAGGCTTCCAGGGCGTGAAAGATGGGAACCATAGCCACATAGATCAAGACAGGTGAGAACCGCCAAATTTCTGCCAGCAGATTAAACAGTACTTAATAAAACCCCTCATATATGGTATCAGGGGCGTTGCAAAACATACAGGCAATAATAAACTAAAAAATGAGTCAGTGTGTGCAAAAACTCTAAGTTTAAGTCCTGTGACTTTAATGTATCATATTCGCAAAAGCAGGTAGTTGAATTTTTCACATTTGTAAGCTATACCTCAGTAAAGTTTAAAGATCCTAGCAAGCTATCTTATCTTGAGGAAAAACAAGAGACTAAAAAAATTATTACATGGATGACATCCTAAACAGAAGTTGTGTGATTCCAGGAAAGACGTTGGAGGTGTGTGGTTAAAGCTGTCTTTAGAGGAATGGCTACCACCAGGAGTCATACCACCTTCTTTCGTAAGGAGAGAAGAAGAAGAAATGAATTTAAACTACAACCAAAGAAATTTCCGTCAGATGCAAAGATCTTACTGGCAGTGACAGTTTATAAACCCTGGAAAAGATTCCTGGGGAGGTTTTCAAATTCTTTATCTGGATGTATGTAAAAAAAAGAGAGGTAACTATCAGTCCAGGGTGAATGAGGTAGAGACCTGCCTGGAATTCCCTCTCAGCTGAATTCTGAGCAGATTAATTTCTGATAGTGTTCAGGACATCAGAGGCAGTAAGTGCTAGACAACGGCAACCGATGTTGCCCCATTAAATCAGAGGAAAAAAAGAAAAGACTCACCCAAAGTCATCATTTTCTTGGAAAATCATTTGGTACAGGCCAGTTGGTTATAAGTAGAACATACAATTTTATAATATATTCTGGGTTTTGTTTTCTTTTTAGCCTGGTTTCCAGCGGAAAGAAAGCTTATGAAATCTCTGGCAGGCTATGTCCTGCTTAATAATTTTTTGTTTTCTTTCTCTAGGCTGGTTACAACAGAGAGTCTTATAAACAACCTGGAGCTAAGTTAACAATACATGTGCCCTCAAAGTAGTACGTTCTAGTGAAGAAAAAAAGGCCTGTCCTCGCACTTCAAAGGAAAGCTTCTTTCCCTCCAACTGACAAAAGCAAAATGATTCTGCAACATCCATCAGCCTTTCCTTGCCCCTCGCACAGACTCAAGTTCTCTGCAACATACAAAATTCCCCCTTTATTTCTAGCACAAAAACAGCACACATACTAATGTACCCCAGTTCTCTAATGGGTCGTACACTTCTCTGTTTATACAGCTGCGGGCCTGTTTGCCCCATTGTGCTTGCCACATCTATTCTCTGGTTTTATTGAGAGCTCCTGGAGGGAGGAACACAGTCCGTTTCACTTGCTCTGCACAGTGTTGTGTGTGCACACCCAGGTGGGCACTGTGTGATTGTGTTTGATAGTGATGGTCCCTGAAGGACTGGATGCTAAAAAAAAAAAAAAAAAGAAAAAAGAAATCATGACTCAATCGAAGCTGGAGAGAGATGACTTAGTCCACAGAGTCGCCGTCATCACATGACCCATGCCCAGCACACCAAAGCCATCGTGGGCAGGGGTGGGCCAGCAAAATAAGCAGGGTTCAGTCATCAACTGAAAGATCAAATACACCAGGGCCACAAGCGCACAGAAAACAAGGCTGTCTGGGAGCTTGTCCCCTCCCATGACCTGCCTTCCTCACAGCATCTCTGGACCCATTCTGTTTGAAGTTGTTATAGTTCAGACAACCCCAGGGCAAACTGCCAAACTCACAGTATCTTGACTTTCTTATTTCTTTATTTTTGTAACCAAAAGACAACAAAAGTCATTTTCACTAGAAGTAGTAATTCTTCCCTCCCACCAATCCCTACATGATGCCTCCCGACCTTCCTCCTTTACTGTAGTCTTCCTCACTGACCCAAGACACATAAATAAACCAATCCACATTTCTTAGTGGGTTAAAAATTTGTAATACTCGGTGATCCATTCAAAAAACTAAATCTGTTGGATAAGGCTTTTGTCTTCATTAAACTTCAGTTTACTTATCTATAAAATAGAAATTCTAGTCTTGGCCTATCCCATAGTGCTGTTTGTGCCCTACAAGCCAAACCAAACCCACTGCCACTGTGTTGACTCCAACTTATAGCAACCCTATAAGGTTGAACCGCTGAAGAGAGTGTCCAAGGCTGCAATCTCTAAGAGACAGCCTACTGCGTCACTCTTCTGCGGATCAGCTAGCTGATGGGTTTGAACTGGGGTTGGAACCACTTCATTCTAGTTTGAACCTCTGCTTAGAATTTGTATGTCCAACCTCAGATATACTCAGTCAGAATCTACATTTTAACAAGATTCACAGGTGATTATTATGTATATTTCACCCTGAGAACCACTGTTCTACTAGGCGGTTCTCAGAACTGGTCTGTAACCAGCAGCATTAGCATCACCTGGGAACTTGTTAAAAATGCAAACTCCCAGTAGGTGATGGGACCACTGACCTTTCGGTACCTGGGTGGTTAACCTCTGTACCACCGTAGGTGTCTTCAAAGTTAGGTTTTCAGAGGACAGATGAAATCTTTTTCCTGAGAAAGCACAGGAAATGACATTTCATTTAATTCAACAAATACTTTCTAGACACCAATTGTGAGCCACTCACTGCGTAGTGGGAAGAGAGACGGGAGTCAAATATCAACTCGGTCTTTAGTGTGTGTGGGCGCGCACGCACGCGTCCGAATATGTGCGAGTGTGTGTGCACACATCTATCTGTAGAGTTAAGGTTTTCTTAAATGTAAGGGGAATTCCTGAGTGATAGAAATGGTTAACATACTCAGCTACTGATCAGAAAGTTTGAGGTTTGAGTCCACTTAGAAAGTCCTGACAATCTACTTCTGAAAAATCAGCCATTGAAAACTCCTTGGAGCACAGTTCTACTCTGACACACACGGGGTTGCCATGAATCCGAATCAACTTGATTGCAACTGGTTTAAATGTAAGAAGAATGCTTTGTTTAAGGGTTGTGGTCAGGAATATGGAAATCCTAGTGGCACAGGACGAAGTGCCTCAGCTGCTAACCAGGTCAGCTGTTCAAATATGCCAGGTACTCCTTAGAAACTCTATGGGGCAGTTCTGCTTTGTCCTATAGGGTAGCTATGAGTTGGAGTCAACTCAACAGCAGTGGGTATGGTTTTCTGGTTGGTCAGCAATATATGAGAGATAATATATATATGTGTGTGTTTGTATGTGTGTGTGTATATATACATATATATATGTACATATATATATATATAAATCATAATTAACACAGAGTCTGCTCCAAAAGATTATGGCCTAGAAAATAATATGGAGAAATTTTGCACACATAGGATCACCATGAGTTGGAAACAACTCAGTGGCAACAGGTTTCGTTTTTGTCTGTTTAATCATAATACAGTCAAAGACAGTCAATGATACAGCAATCCAAATCCTTACTGTTGGCTTGGGACAATCTCAGAAATTTTTTCTTCTCTTCTAATTTATCACAATTGAGTTGCTAATTTAGAATTGATCCTGTTTCAGTAGAAATGAGTTACAGAGTCCTAGAGTTTTACCTGATAAGGGACAATTGTGAGTTTCATGAAAATCAGCAGGAAGATTAAAGAATTCCTTATGATAAACAGAGAAAGGGAAATAGCTCTTCACCTTCTCCCCCAGCTCTCAAGCATTATCGAGAGGCAATGAAACCAAATCAGATGTACTGCTCTATGGAAATTAAGGAGAGCTTCCAGGAACCTCACAGTCCCTTACCTGTTTGCCTTTGTCTAAGTCCCAGCTGTTTTAAAACCTCAACTGTATGGGTCCTGTGCCGGCCTTGGGCCTAATTTACTAGTGTGTTGATCGATGAACATCTGTCATTCTCCAGGCGACTACCATGAATCTGCATGTAAAACATGAAGTCCCCTGAAAAACTTTAAAATAACTCTGGAATAATACCAGTAAGATAATAGTTCCATCATTTTGCCAATTCCTGATTCACCAATCTTCTCTTGCAACAATATGTGCCAGAATAAAATTTGTCTTCTCATTGCCTTTATTTATTTATCATTCAATTGTAAAGATAAAATCAGAGTGTGCAGATAACACACTTAACAAGGAAACTGGCCCAAAGCACATGTTTAATAAATACGCATTTCCCTTTCCTTCAACAATCATGAAAATATGTCCACCCTGCTTGGCGGGATAGGCTATATTAAAAACAAAACTTATGCCTGAGTATGTGAGTGAATGTGAGTTAGGTACTTTCTGAAATGTTATGGAGTATCTATAACAATTCAGATTTTCCGAAAGGCTTGATAAAAACAGATCTCATTATGTAACTCTTGTGATCATGCCCCATTACTGAGGACAACCACTAAAGTTCTAGCATCCCACAGGGGGGATGATAGCAAGAGGAGGGAACAGCTTTAACTCCCATCCAGTCAACAAGAGCTAGTCAAGAGATGTCCTCATTCTAGAGGTGAAGCCAGCCTACAGTCCTTTCAATGTTTTCAACACTTTCAGTGCTGAAAGGGGAAGCCTTTTACTAAGACTCATTCCTTAGCCAATAAATAAATCACATCCTCAGCAGCAATAAAAATGTTGGTGGGAGGTGAACATTATTCATTTCAAAGCAAGGAGCCTGTTGAGTGGTGGTCTAGTTTTAAAAGTATCTGGTTTGACAGGGGAACTCTCATCACACTCCTGAAACAATTGTACACTGTTGTGATTTTGCCATTTTTTTTAAATTGAAGCAACATAATAACTGTAATCAGAACCACCTAAGCCTTTAAAGATGCCCATAGAATTTACAAATTCTGTATTTGAAATGATGTCAAATGCTGTTTCTTCTACAATGCTGAGTTTCGTGTTTCAGAAATACAAAAAGTATTTGCAAGGCATCCAGCAAATACTTATTATGTACCATGTGCCAGGCCTGGCTCTGGTTGCAAGATATTACAGTAAACAAAACAAACTAGTTTCCTGCTGTCAAGGTGGGGTTAGAAAGTAAAGAAGGTTTGTTTTTGAGACAGACTATAAATGAATAACATACATAATTAAGCAAGGAAAGTAGAACTGCTACTCCAAAGTTAAAGGGAGTTAGATTGGACAAACAAGAATATGAGTGGCTGACTTTAGATCAGATGGTCAAAAAAGATTTCCCTGCGAAAGTGAGATTCCAGTTGGATTTCAGTGGTGAAAGACCCAGCCAAACAATACTCTGGAGGGAGAGCATTCTAGGCGGAAGAACAGCAGCAAAGGCCCAGAGTGAGGAGCAGCACATGTTCCATGGGAGATTAAGAAGTGTGGCTGGAGAGGGGAGTGGGGTGGGGTAAGGCCTGAAATAGACACATTAGGAAGCCAGAAAAGGCTTTTAGATCTGTTCTAAGTGCTTTAGGGAGCAGTGGGGTGTGGGGAGAATTAAGCAGGATGTGGCACAATCTGACATCTCTGAAATACACTCCATCTGCTGTGTGAAGAGTCAGACGTGAGTAGATGCAAGAGAATGGGTTAATTTATTATTTTTATCATGGTCAAATACACATAATAGACAATTTACCATTTTAACCATCTGAAAGTATGTAATTCTGTTGTATATTCACAGTGCTGTGCCACCATCCTCACTGTCTAGTTCCAGAACATTTGTCATCATCCCAAAAGGAAATCCTGGGTCCATTAAGGAGTCGCTCCCTATCCACCCCTTCTTTCAGCCCTTGGTACCCACCGATCTGCATTCTGTTTCCAGGGATGTGCCTATTCTGGAGATTTCATGTCAATGCGATCATACACTTTGTGGCCCTTTGAGACTGCTTCTTTCCCAGAGCATAATGTTTGCAAGCTTCATCCATGTTGAGACGTGTTAATTCTTTTTATAGCTGAATAATACTCCACTGTATGGCTATACTATATTTTGTTTCTCCATTCATCATCAGGCATAATTTATTTTGGTTGCTATTTTGAAGATCACTCTGACTCTGGCATAGGGAATGGACTACAGAGAGAAAAGTGCATAGAAAGGGCAAGAGTAGAAGAAATCTGAATCAATTTGCACAATGATGTGGAATTGAATATGGAACTCAGAGGGTAACTGTGATCATGAGAAAGGAAACATTTACTGAGGAGCTATATTTTGCCAGATACTTATTATCTCATACATAATTTTATCTAATGATCACTGCATCCGCTGATACAGGCACTTGGCCCAATTTTGCTTATGTGGAAACTGAGTTAAATTAAATTTCCAAAGACCCAACAAAAATAAACAGCAAAGCAGGATTCAAGCCAGGTGTGTTTGCCCGTCGATTCTGTCTCTTTCTGCTCTGCTGTAGTGTCTGCAAAGCCTTGGTAATGAAACAGTTCAGAGCTTGCTGCTAACCAGAAGGTGAGCCATTTGAATCCACCAGCCAGCCACTCCTTGGAAACTATGAGGAAGTTCTCCTCTGTCTTGTAGGGTCGCTGTGAGTCAGAATCAACTCAGCAGTAACAGGCTCAGGTTATGGTGTCTGCAGTTCAGAAATAACAAATAAGGCATCTCAAAGCTTTCATTTAAAATAATAATGTTTTGTAATACAAAATGCATAATTTAACTGTATTGGTTGACATTTAAATTGTTTCTGTATTTTGTTCCTGTAAACAGAATTGTGATAAACACTATTACTTTACCTCCCTTCTAATGATTTTCTTAAGCAAATTTCTAGATTCCTAGAATGTCAAAAGATCTGGGTATTTTAAAATCTCTTAATATATAATATGACCTTGTTTTACAGAAAGTTTGTGCATTTTATACTGCCATTTAAGCTAAAATAAATTACTTTTAAATCTTGCCAATTTGAGGACCAGATTTGCAATCTATTGTTTAATTCACATTCCTTAAATTACTAATGAGATTCAGCATTTTTACACATTTTTTAGCTTTTTATATTATATTTTGTAAATTATCTGTTCATTCACTTGTCTGTCTTCCTATTATACTGTATTTTTCCCCCTTGATGATTTCTAAGAGCTTTTGATACAAGAAGAATACTAAGGCTATAAACTTTTGCAAATAACTTTATCCGTGTGTCTTCTACATTCAGTTTTTTTTTTAATTGTGTTATCAACAATACACATACAAGACTGTGCCTTCCATTTGCCTATTCTGTGTAACAAACCACATCAAAACCTAGTGGTTTAAAACAACAAACATTTTATTTTATCTCACAGTTGTATGAATCAAGAGTAAGTCTCATGTGGGAGCTTTTCCTGTCCCTCATGGTGTACTCACCTGGCAGATGGGCTGGTCACGCACATGTCTAGTGCCTTGGTGAGGACAGAAGGCAAGCTAGAGCATCTACAGGTGGCCCCTCCAGCATGGTGGTCTCAGGTGGTGCCTTAGTCATCCGGTACTCCTGTAACAGAAATACCACGTGTGGATGGCTTTAACAAAGGAATGTTTGTTCTCACACAGTCCAGTACACTAGAAGTCTGAATTCAGGGTGCTGGCTCCAGGAGAATGCACTCTTTCTCTCTCTGTCAGCTCTGGAGGAAGCTCTTTGAGTTGCATTAGTCTTTCTACAGTCTGAGAGCATCTTGGCACAGGAATGTCAGGTCCGAAGGACATACTCTGCTCCCAGAGCTGCCTTCTTGATTCTGTGAGGTCCCTAAATCTGCCTGCTAGCTTCTTTGCTTTATATCTCAAGAGACTGCCTCAGAGCACAAAGCAGTCTTACACACTGAGTCTTGCCCCACCAACACAACTGCCACACACCTGCCCTTATTGACATCAGAGGGGCAGGGGGTACCACATACACAATACCAGGAATCGTGGCCTAGCTAAATTTCTGCACACGTATTTTTGAGAACACAATTCAATCTAAGACAAGTGGTCAGATTCCTTACGTGATGGTTGAGGGCTCCACTGTTCCGGCTCCAGCCACCAGGCAGCAACTGTGTGGCCTTTATGACCCACCCACAGCAGTCATATACTACCGCTTCCGCTATGCTCTGTTGATCAAAGCAGTCATGAGCTTGTGACGCCAGATCCAAGGAGTGGGAACACAGAGAACTGTCAAAGACATTTCATCCACCTTTGACAACTTCCATGTCTGGTGGTTATTTTTAGATGGAATCAAGCGATCTTCATAACAACCCACTTGACCAAGTATATCTGCCCTCTAGGGTTTTCTTAGCTGTAACCCTAACAGATATGGATCTTCAGGACTTTCTCCTGAGGGGCTCCTGGGGAGTTTCAAACCGTAGCAGCCCAGAGCTTAACCGTTGTACCACCCGGGCTCCATGAAACTTCCCCTTCACTTTTTCATTTTGTTCATTATAGGGCTTTTATATACAAATAGTTTTTAAGTATTCATGTAAATAAATTTATTGTTTTCTTTATAGCATCCTTTATTTGCTCTATAATATATATTTTTTAATTATTCTCAAAGTGCCTGTCTTCTAAATCAAGGACAGTGTCAATTTATATATTCAGAGAAATGACCTTTTGGTCTTTGGCTACTTAAAGTACTATTCGTTGTGAATGAATGAATTGAATTACCTTCATCTTTAAATTTCCATAGTGAAACATTTCAAAATTCATCTAACCAATTCCAGTGTCACTGTATATTTAATTATGCAGTGTTTCTGTGCAGAGAATAAAAAGAATCTGAGTAAATAGTTGCAGTTTAATACTTTGCCGTGTCTTTGGTTCATTCTTTCAAAATGATCTGAATTATGACAGGCTACATACTGCTAAGCAGATAATAGTTTCCCTCCAGGTCTCCCTATGGTGCTTAAATGTTGAATAATTTGATTGCTTCCTAAATGTTAATTGTAGCACTCTTTCTTATAGCATTATGGATGGCAGGCTTTTAAGACAAAAAGTGTCACACAAGAGTAACAGAAAAAAATCTAATTAATAATTACTTTAAAGAACATTCTTCTGGCTTCTAGAAGAAAATAAATACTAAATAAATGTAGAATGACAATACCCATCTCATATTCTAAGAATGACAGTGTTCTCTGTCTCCAACATTGCATTTCAAAAAAAGACTCGCTCATCTACCTGGAAGTGAATCTGTGAATGACGAAAGGCAAGAAGGAAATTGAATGAGATGTGTATGGAGCAGAAATGTGATCGTCAGCATTTCTGTTTTCTCTGTATGCCTTTCTACTGTCTTATTTCACCACATCCAGAAAGAAGAAAAATGAATTTTAGAAGACAACATTGAAAATAATCTTATTGTCTAATACCATAAACCATCTTTACAGTACAGGGGTTCTATTCAGTTTTTTTTTCAACATTATGTCTCCAGCACTAAATGTTGTACCTTGCACACAGTACGTGCTTGGTAAATACTGTGGGAGAAGGATACGGAGAGGCGCCAAAGTATTTCTCAGCCTGTTCAGATCCTGACTGAAAGGTCAGTGGTTCAAACCCACCAGCTGCTCCATGGGAGAACAATGTGGCAGTCTGCTGCATAAAGCTTACAGCCTCAGAAACATCATTAGGCAGTTAGTTCTACTCTGTTCTATGGGGTTGCTATCAGCTGAAATCAAGTTGATGACGACGGATTTGGTTTGGGCTTGTTCGTGCTATCTGCTCTGAATCTGAGTGTCATTTTCATGAAAGCAGCTGGGCCTGTGGAGTGCCTCCTTCCTATTGGTCTCTGCTGCTTGTCACTCTACTTCAGAATGTCATACCACACCAGCTGGAGATCCCAGGCTCTTGAGTCCATTTACCTTCACTGAACTTGATTGCTAAAGATAACTTGAGATCCCACAGCTTTCCAGAACAAAAGGTTTTTGTATCACCTGGTGGTAACTCAAACTTCATGTCTGAATAGCTACCAGTGGAGCTCAAGTTCAAGCACTGCAGATGGAAGGCTCCCTGCCTGAGCCTTGTGCTTTAGAACCGTTCCTGTGTTGTTCAGCAGCTGAAGGACATTTGAGTATTTGGCTTCATTTTATCGTTCATACTAAACACAGCTGAACGCAGAACTACTCTCTCCCATAGGTAGCCATTAGCCACAAGTGCCTATTTAAATTCAAGTTAATTAGATACTCAGTTCCTCAGTCATGTTAGCCGCTAAATGCTCAATAGCAATGTGGTTAGTGGCACTGTATTGAGCAGTGCAAAAATAGAATATTTTTATTATCACAGACAGTTTAGCAGCCAGTGCTGTTCTAGAATATACCACTGGTATCATGTTTCATGATACAAATGAATACTCAGTTCTGTACTTATTTTCTAACCAACGCTCCTGGCTTTCACATCTTCTTCTTTACTGGAATATCTGAAGTTGCTCCTGTCTGGATCTTTATTGAACAGCAAATGTAGATGGTATTTCCTGAACAACTCCCTGTGGAGCACAAACAACATCACAAAATAGAGAGTATTTACTTTCCAAAACAGAGTTAAATTTCTGAAATTCAGTTTAGAGTTACAAGAAGTTCCATGTGACTTTAATTCCCTCATAAAAATGCTTATAATTTAGACATTAATGGAAATTGAATTGATGAGATCTTAGCATATAATGGAAACCCTGGTTGCATAGTGGTTAAGTGCTATGTCTCCTAAGCAAAAGGTCGCCAGTTCAAATCCACCAAGCACTTCTTGGCAACTTGATGGAGCAGTTCGGCTCTGTCCTATAGTGTTACTGTGAGTCAGAACCGACTCTGTGGCAGTGCGTTAGCATGTAACAGGATCAGTGCAATAAAGATAGACATGTTGCCATCAAATTGATTTATTGTGACCATATAGAACAGAGCAGAACTGCTCCTTAGGATGTCTGAGGAGAGGCTAGTGAATGTGAAATGCAAGCCTTTCTTTAGCAACTGAGCTCTTAACCACTGCCCCACTAGGGTTCCAATAAAGACATACAATGAATTATTTATTTACATTAAAAATTATATGTGGTATATGCATAAAAATAGACACATAGCTACAAATATACCAAACCAAAAGCAAAACTACTGCCATCAAATCGATTCCAACCCATAGCGACCCTGTAGGACAGAGTAGAACTGACCCATAAGATTTCCAGGGAGTGCCTAATGGATTCGAACTTTCAACCTTTTAGTTAGTAGCCATAGTACTTAGCTACTACACCACTGGAGTTTCCACTCACAAATATATAAACATACACAAAAATATGCCCCTAATCAGCCTACCAAGCCAAACCCATTGCCATCAAGCAGATTCCAACTCATAGCAATCCTATAGGACAGAGTAGAACTGCCACATAGAGTTTCCAAAGAGTGTGTGATGGATTTGAAATGCTAACCTTTCGACTAGCAGCCATAGCATTTAACCACTATGCTACCAAGGTTTCCCATCAGCCTACAATATCTCTTAAAGTACACTTAAATTCTGGTACATAGTGGTATTTCTTATAAAAGTGTTTTTGTATATGTTTAGGGTGTAAGTTCTCTTGCAATCCAGAAATGATACACTTTGACAAAAAGTTAGCTTCTCACGTCTTTCCACTTGACTGAGTGTCCCTTTGTTCTATTTCAGGAACAGTTCTGGAGGTGGAGCACCATCTTGGGAGAAGACAGAGCCCAGCCCCAGTTGTGCCCCTGAAAGGCACGAGCAGGGACCGTGGTCCTCGATTTCACAAGCCAGCCAAGTCTAAATGTGAGTCTGAGAAGCCAGCAGCAGGCAGGGCAGCGGCAGCAGCTACTGGGTGGTCCCCAGGTGGAAGGTTCAGTTGCCGAGACACCGGCCTGCACAGCTCTCCTTGGCAAGTTGGGGAGCAGGCCGGCAGGAGCTCAGGGATTGGGTCTGCCTGTGCATCTGACCACCCATCCCCGTCTCCACCTCAGCAAAAAGCCTTGAGATCAACTTGGCTGAGTCTAAGTTTCAAAATCTCTGATAGTGAAATACATGTGCACAGTGTGATCCTAGCTAATTTTTAAGCCCAGGCATGCTGAATAGAATTTTAAAGTAATCATTTCCATAGGACCTGACTGGGCGTCCAAGTGTTCACCAGATGGGAGCAGCTAGCTTTCACAGAGGAAATTTGCTAACTTAAGCTTCTTTTCATGATTCAGCAGTGGGTTTTAAGTAATACAAGATCTGGAGATTTGTAAAATAAATAATTCAAGTGCAAATGGGAATATCAAAATAATCTTATCATCTCCTAGTCATGTCTAAATGTGCTTTTCTACCCTTCTCATGTTTCTCTTAATTGGGCCAATTTTTTTCCTCTGGCTGATATTTTATAGTTTTAAGTTATGAGCTGTAATGAAGAAATGATTCCTTTCAGATGACAGAAGTGACATGTATGAAATTTTCCTAAAGACAATCTGGGATGCAAGAAACAGAAGACAATGTAACCAATATGGTTTTATTCACATGTGATATCAAATATATCCACAGTAGAATGTAATAATAATAACTGCATGCCAGAAATCTTTTTATTGCTTGATTGATCTTTCACTAGAAGCAATAAAAGCATAGAGTACATCATTAACTTTTGAACTTTGATGGAAAAAAAAACATACTATCCATTTCTGACAAGTAGACATTATCTCATAGTATCCACAGCCCTCCTATACTTATTACTGTTGCCTGGTCTTAAGTGTGACTTTTGGACAGGCAACTCATATTTCCTAATATGTGATAATACAATGGCTTTTATAATCTATTTAGCTTTATTTAATACTTGAAAGAATGAATTATTAAAATTCCTAAAATTTCTGAGTTTTGTCAAGGGTGCATCAGTGTACCAAAGGAAAGGCACATATCTAGCCATACAGTGAATGCCACGTGATCAGATCATTCCATTCAGAATGAATCCACTTGGAGTTGCTGACGAAATGCAAATACATTGGTGGTTTTACTACAGTAGCGCATTTTTACTATACGAAAACCAAACCCACTGCATTCAAGTTGATTCTCACTCACGGCAAGCCTACAGGACAGAGTAGAACTGCCCCATGGAGTTTCCAAGGAGCATCTGGTGGATATGAATTGCCAGCCTTTTGGTTAACAGATATAGCACTTAACCACTTCACCACCAGGATTTCCATTTTTGTTCTAGGTAACACTAATTATTTTGGCATGATTCCCACCAAGCTTGATGTTATACAAATGAAATGTTTGTATTGCAAAACCACTGGATGAAAACTATATGCTCAGCTCTGCAGCAGGTCACAGGACTCAAGCTGGTAGCCCGTTTTGGAGAAGCTGATGAGGGAAGCATGCCATGGGTTACATTCACAATGTCAGGGGACGGCTCTGAACTCAATCCCGAGAAACTTTACAAGTGTCACAGCCGACGTCAGGCTTAGCTCCTGGATTTCTTGTAACAAAACTTGTTGCCAAAGGCCTTCATGGGCTCACCCAGTAAAAAATTACAATAATAATGTTAAACTAAATCATAAAATGCAGGAGGCGTTTACTAGAGGGCAGAGGAGAGGAATTGCTTGTAAAGTTATGTTAGAAATATTGAAAATGCACTTTACTAGACTCTGAAAAAATTAAGCTCTTTTTTTTTAAAGTAGGGTGCAAAAGCAATAGAATGTAAAGGTTACTCCATAAACAGTTTCATCCAGCGGTCAACAGCAGTAATCCAGCAACTGAAAGCAAAAATCACTTTCATTCAACATGGTTGTCAATTCAGGCAAGACTGAAACACATGATAGTTTTCTAATAAAAATAGCCAACTGAAAGCCATTTTTAAAACAGAATTTTTGTCAAAAAAGAAAACAGTTTTTTTGAACATATATTTCTCAGTGAAAAAGAACTTGGTTTGTGCTTAATTTCATACAGAATAAAACTCAATATTTTACATGATTTTAAAATTCTGAGTTCATTTTAAATAAATGTACAGAATAGTAAAAACTACTTACATCTGAAAACCATGATTTGCATACAGTTAAAACTTGTTGCTGTTAAATGAATTTCAATTCATAGTGACCTTGTAGGTCAGAGTAGAACTGCCCCATCGGATCTCCAAGGAGCAACTGGTGGATTTGAACTGCTGACCTTCCGGTTAGCAGACAGAGCTCTCAAACACTGTACCATCAGGGCTCCACACATACAATTAGGGAAATGGCAATCGACTGTGATAACTTATTCTATGTACCACGCAAAAGTAGACATCTAAGTTTAAAATAATAATAATAATCTAAATTTTTTTCTGATCATTTGTCTACCTTCTAAAAACAGATTGCTCATTCAGATATCAGACATACTGTCAGACAGATTCCACATTTTTCTCAAGTAACATACATCCTAAGTGGCTGCTGTCACAGAAACAAATTCCCTTTGTTCATTAAAGTCTTGAATATGCCTTACACACAGTAGGCACTAACTGCCACAGAATGAACTGGATGATTCCCACTTTCTGTTCAAAGACTAATGTGTCCCTTGGATTCACACTAGAGAGGTGGTATTTCTCGATGGGCATTAATGAGCTACGTCTGTAACCAGAAATACCCCTAAAAAACCTGCTGAATTGATTCATATCTCTTTTATTAATCAGGCACACTACAGAAGAACTTTCTGTGGTTGTACTATATTTTGGAGATAAATAGACTGTGCGAACCACAGTTCAATTCAGAAGTTCTCTGAAACTTTGAAGAACGTGCAGTTTTATATTACATGACAGCAGTGAGTTCCAATCCTTGGGGACTGTAATTCTGAGTACATAAATATTCTCTATGTATGTTTTTACTGCAGAACATTATGACAGTGACCAAGAAGACCTTAATATTTGATCTAGACTTTACTACTCTCTGTGTTCTAAAATTTTGCTTTTTTAAAAAAAAATCAAAAGGCTTTTTTTTTTAAAAAAAAAAAAGCTAGCTTGGTATGAATAGCCTTTAGTTAAAGCAGATGACTGGAAATCAGAAGCCCCAACTTCTACCCTTGATTCTCCTACCAGCTTGGAATGTGGCCTTGGGCAAGTCATGAGAGTCAATCTCCTTTAGAAAGAGTCAGAATGCCATACGCATTATGATCTAACAGAGCACTTTCACCTACATATACAGTATCCTAATCTTCTGGAGAAGAATGATGGCATTTATTAACAACACATATGATAAAGAGTAGAAATTTGAGACCCAGAGACACTAAATCACTCACTCACAATCACGTTAGTATCGACTGTCAGGGCCGGGAACCTGATCCTGGGCTGATCTTGTCTTCCTGCCTCTGCACTGACGTGCCTCCTCTTTTACCTGCAAGAAGCAAATAAGGAATGACCATGCTGCCCCGTATGGTAGCCACTAACCACGTGTGATTATTGAGCACAGTCTTAGCTATCTAGCGTTGCTATAACAGAAATACCACAAGTGGTTGGTTTTAACAAAAAGACATCTATTTTCCCACAGTCTAGGGGGCAAGAAGTTCAAATTCAGGGTGCCAACTCCAGAGGAAGACTTTCTTTCTTTTTTAGCTCTGGAGGAAGGTCCTTGTCACTAATCTTCCCCTGGCCTAAGAGTTTCTTAGTGAAGAGATCCTGGGTCCAGAAAAGGGACATGCTCTCCTCCGGGCTCTACTTTCTTGGTGGCATGAGGTCCTTCTCCTCAAAAGAGATTAACTCAAGAGACAGTCTAGTCCTGTAGAGTCCTGCCTCGTGAACGTAACTGCTTCGAATCCTGCCTCATTGACGTCTGGTGGTTAGGGTTTACAGCACAGGATAATCGTATCAGATCACAAAAGGTGGACCACACACTACTGGGAATCATTTTTAGAGGACACAGTTCAGCCTCTGACAAGCACTTGAAAGTTCACCAGTCCTGACTGAAGTGTACCATGAGCATACAAGACAAGCTGGATTTCTAAGATTTCATATGAAAGAAAGAATGTAAGATAACCTCATTAATGCTTTTTATATGGGTTGCATAGTAAAATGATAACGTGTTAAACATATTGAGTTAAATAATAATTATTAAAAATTTGAACTATTTTGTTTTACTTTTTTGATTGTGACTTCTAGAAAATGTAAGAATCCCTGGTAAAATGACTAAGTGTTCAGCTACTAACAGAACAGTGATCGGTTCAAACCCACCAGCAGCTCAGAAGGAATGAAAAGAGCTGATGATCTGCCGCAGCAAAGATTACAACCTAGGAAACAACGTGGAACAGTTCTGTAGGGCTACCGTGGGTCAGAAGCAACTCAGTGACACACACCCAACAACCAGAAAATGCAGGGTCACACATGATGACTCGTGCTATATTTCCTGGACAGTGATGGATGAGCAGATCCCCTTGTTCGGTGCCCACAGTACTGATTCCAAAGCCAGTGGTGGGCTGTCCCTGTTGTTTGTGCGCTGGGCTGTGTGGCTGAGATCAGTGTCCAAAGATGCTGTCAACCCCAGAGCAGTGTGGATTAGCAGCACTCTTTCAGTTGTTCCCACACATCCGTCACATGCTGAGGAAAAAAATCAGACTTAATTGGTTGATTCTTCAAATTGCTCATTCATTAAATGGGCTCCTTTTATACTTGCTGAAGGCTTGAGCAGCTTAGAGGAAAAGTGCCATAGAACTATACTATATCATGTGTGTAGCTTGGCAACAAAAATGTCAAACCCACCACCATCAAGTGGATTCTGACTCATAGCGACACTATAGGAACAGAGTAGAACTGCTCCATAGAGGGTTTTTTTGGTTTGGTTTTGTTTTTTAACAAAGGAAGATTTATTCTTACACAGTCTGGTAGGCTACAAGTCCATGTTCAGGGTGTCCGCTCCAGGGGAAGACTTTCCCCCTTGTCAGCTCTGGAGGCAAGTCCAGTATTGCATCAGTCTTTGTCCAGGAAGCATCTTGGCACGGGAACCTCAGGTGTGAAGGACCCACTCTTCTCCCAGTGCTGCTTTCTTGATGGTACGAGGTTCCCAATTCTCAGCCTGCTTTCCTTTCCTTTTATCTCTTGAGGGATGAAAGGATTAAGAGTGGGGCAAGCCATACTCCAGGGAAACTCCCTTTACAGTGGAGCAGGGAGGTGATCCTATGAAGGGATTTACAGTCTCACCCTAATCCTTTAACATACAGCATAGGAAAACCACAAAATGGAGGACAGCCACTAGATACTGGGAACCATGACCCAGCCACATGGCTATACCTATTTTGGGGGGTACACAAGTCAATCCATGACATCCCACCCTTTGGCACCCCAAAAATCACATCACAGAAACATGTAACACATTCATCTCATCATAGCAAAATCATGTCCGTCCCATACAACAGAAGTCTTAAATCAGTTCCAAGTCCAAAATACAAAAACTCTTCTACATCTGTGAAACCTAGAAGGTAAGCTATCTGCCTCTAAAGGCACAATGGCAGAACAGGCACAAGTTAGACATTCCATTACAATGGGAGAAATTTCAGGGAAAGAGACAGTAACAGGCAACGGGCGAGTCAACAGAACACATGACATTAGGCCTCAAAGCTTTGGAAACACTCTTACATTTTCTGAGACATTCTACACAATGACTCTGCCCTCCAGCAGACTCAGGTATTGGCCACACTCTGGATTCTGAGTGGAGACCCCAGCCCTGTGCTACAACTCTGCCCTCAAGGCCCACTTGGACAGAAACTCTGCACCATCGGCTTTAGGAGCACCCTAAGCCCAACTGAGTGGCAATTCCACCCTTATGAACACAGGACACCAAGAGTCCACACTTAGAAACTCCTGAGGTCATGGCCATACCTTTTGAGACTGAGGCAGCTCAGCTTCTCACGCTGTCTGTCTCTTCAGGTTCAGCTTCCTGTGGCCGCATGGCCCGGGCCTCAGGCCCACATCTGCCCTGCCGGGCAAGTGTTCCAAAGCTTTGCAGCTCCACTGATTCAAGTGCCCACAGGCACCCCACTCTTGCTGGAAAGCGTCCTGCCCAAAGGTACTCAGCTCTCTCACTCTGTGGGTCAGTCAGCAAGGCCAGCTCCACCTATTTAAGTGCCCAGAGGCATCCCTTCGGCGAGGAAAACTGCGCAGGCACTCAGCTCTCCCGCTTCACGGGTCGGCTCCAGCGCTGCCCCTGGTTCTGCCGCTGCTGCTGCGGCCACCGGTCCTCTGTTTCTCACCATCTGCGCCTTCTTCGTTCATTCCTACTGAATCTTCTGTCCATTCACAGTTTCAAAATGGCTCCCACGTTTTAGGTATTTGCTAGAGAAGCACCCCACTCTCACGGTACCAAATTCAGTTTTAGTCAGCTAGGGCTGCTCTAACACAAATACCACAGAGTGGATGGCTTTAACAAAAGAAGGTTTATTCTTACATAGTCCGGTAGGCTGCAAGTCCATATTCAGGGTGTCTGCTCCAGGGGAAGGCCTTCCCACTTGTCGGCTCTGTAGGGAAGTCTGGTGTTGTATCGGTCTTTGTCCAGGGAGCATTTTGGCGCAGAAACTTCAGATCTGAAGGACACGCTCTTCTCCCTGTGCTGCTTTCTTGATGGTACCAGTTTCCCCTCCACAGAGTTTTGAAAAAGCACCTGGCAGATTTGAAATGCCAATGTTTTGGTTTGCAGACATAGCACTTAACCACTATATCACCAGGGTAGTGTGCCCTATTTTAAAACATGCTCCCATTAAACATCATAAGCAAATGTGATATTTGACTGTTAATCGATATAAAATAATTATTATGTATAAATTTTCTGTAATGTTTAGTTCTTGCCCCTACCAAGTCTTTGAGATATTTTATAGGTAACCTCCAAAAAGCTCATTGCTCTTTTGAAAAAATTCTAACTGAAACACCTGGGGAAAAATGGGCTCTTATTTAGAAACTATGAATGCATTCATAAGATGTAATTGGACAAATCTGTTGCAGAGACCTCTTTGAAATGCTAAAAGCAAAGATGTCACTTTAAAGACTAAGTTCTGCCTAACCTAAACAGTGGTGTTTTCAATTACCTCATATGCAATGGAAAGCTGGACCATGAAGAAGAAAGACCAAAGAAGAATTGATGCATTTGAATTACGGTGCTGGTGGATAATATTCAGTATGCAGCGGACCACCAAAAGAACAGACAAATCTGAGCTGGCGAAGCAGAGCCGAAGTGCTTTCTAGAAGCGGAGTACGTGAGGTTTGTCTCACGTACATTGAACGTGTTAACAGGAGGAACCAGTTCCTCTAAAAGGATATCATGCTTGGTGGAGGGTCAACAAAAAAGAGGAAGGCCCTCAGCAAGACGGAGTGACCCAGTAGCTGCAGCAGTGAGCTCAGGCACAGCAACAATTGAAAGGATGGCCCGAGACCAGGCAGTATTACATTCTGTTGTGCAGAGGTGGAACTAACAAGAGAGAATCTTCTAACAACCAAAACAGAACCTACTCAGTAAACACTAATACCATTTAGAGTTTAGTCTGTGAGTTGAGCACTCTTTTAAGAGGTGGACCAAAATATCTCAGTAGTCAAAACAGACAAACATTTCCGTGGAGTCGATTCGGATTCATAGCAGCCCCAAAGACAGGGTAAAACTGCTGGATAGAGTTTCCAAGGAGCACCTGGTAGATCTGAACTGCTAACCTTTTGGTCAGCTGCTGTAACACTTAACCACTACACCACCAGAGTTTCAAAAGACTTTAAAAAGTTACCAACCACGTGTAGGGGTAAAGCCCTCCATCAGCACTACCTCTTATGCCAATGCTATTTAAACCATAATGCAACCTACTGTGGAAAACAAGGGCATTTGGTATTGACTCTCTTTCATTCATTTCCCCTGAACAAATACTTATTTAGCAAATAGAGTGGGCCAGGAACAGTTCTAGATACTGAGGAATACTGAGCCATAAAACAGGGGCTCTGCTCTCAGAGTGTGCAAACAAATGATCTGTACAGCTGATTGCTTTCTGCCCTGAAGCCACAGGATGGGCTCAAACTGCCAGCTTTTATGTTAGCAGCTGAGCCCTTACCCCATGGGACCGCAAATGTCCCTTATCTTTGAAAGTAGAAATTAAAAATCCTCTAGATGAGTTAATTACGTATTTAAGAGCACATTTCGAAACAAAATGTACAGCATGTTGCCAAATTCATAATGTTCCTGCTTAAATAGATGTGTCAACTATCATGACTGATATCGCATATTTGAGCTGGTTAGAGTCTTACCCACTGAAAACCAAACCCACTGCCATCAAGTCGTTTCTGACTCATAGCGACCCTAAAGGACGGAGTAGAATTGCTCCATAGAGTTTCCAAGGAGAGCCTGGTGGACTTGAACTGCCGACCTTTCAGTTAAATGCACGTTACCACTTGACCACTAGGATTCCCTTCATATAAAACTATTTCTCTAGTACCACTTTAAAAATCATGCAGGAACACTTGGTCTGATAACTTCTTTTATGAAACCAACACAAAAATGTTGCTACACACTGGAAAACTCAGAAACAAGTTTTTTGGTGCCACTTAATCATTGTCATAAATTTACAGATTGTTGGAGCTGAAATGGGCTTTCTAGATTATCTCATCTAATATCAATACTTTTCAGGTGTAAAAAACAAAGAATAGAAAAATTATCTGCTCAAAAGAAAGGGAATCATCCAAAACTATCCCAAAGAATCAAATAACTTCCAAATGATTACCCAGGAAGGATTCAGTGTTACAAATCTAGCGGACTTTTAATTATAACATACTTTTTAGTTTGGTTGAAGATGCTGCTATACTAAGAAAGAAAGATGCTAATACTGACTGGGAAAAGTACACTTAAATTCACATGAAGGCTTATAAGTAAAAAGTATATATATATATATACCAAAGGCAAGTGATCAGACCAGATCACTTACCCATCACTCAAGTTTCCTTCTTCAGTGAGTCAGACAATTGAAATGGGCTTTGCTTGCCATTTTTCAGACACAAATCATCTGATATCATGAGAAACTATCTCTAAAGTTGGTTATAGATCAAAGAATAATGACTATTCCTTAAAAAAGAAAAGATGAAAACCCCTCCTGAATTTATGCATTAAAAAAATGCTTACAGTAAAACTGTGTATATTCAAGATATATTCCTCATCCCCCACAAATACATACTTACTTCATATTATGGAGATAGTCATAGCACAATTAAATATTAAAGCTCTTTTTTCTAAATTCAGTGGTTGTCTAATAAATGGAATTAGTGGCACCGGATCTTAAGGAAAATAGAATGATGTCTGTGTGTCTATTTTCGTACAAGTTGTTGTGTGCCAATCCTGTAGGACAGAGTAGGGCCCAAGACTGTAATCTTATGGAAGCAGATTGTGCTTTCTCCTGCCGAGTGGCTGGTGGGTTCCAGCTATTGACCTTGCAATCAGCAGCCGAATGCTTCACCACTGCACTGCCGTGATTCCTTGGGCTAAGAGCAAAGTTACTGAAGGATTAAATAAACTAGTGGCCATTGAGTCAGTTCCAACTGTTGGCCACCAGACACATGTCAGCGTAGAACTGTGCTCCACAGAGTTCTCAGTGGCTATAGTCTTGCTGGAGCAGAGCGCTGGGACTTTTACCCCTGCACTGCCCCCGAGTAGATTCAAACCACCAACCTCACAAGCAGTAACTGAAGACTTAACATCTTGCACCACCCAGGAGCTCCTAAATCGGTTACTAATGTCACATGCTTAGTAAAGTGTGTAGCACATAGTAAACATTCCACAGATAGATGTCAGCTAATGGCAGTTAGTGGTAACACTACTGTTATTTATAATACAGCGATTCCTCCGATGCACCCTTCTCAATCAAACCAAAGTCTCGCAGTTTCCCAGTGTTTCACAGCTCCAGGCCCTTGCCCACACTCATGCCTTTTTCCAAATGTTCTTTCTCTATTCTCCTGCAGCCCTCCTACCCATCCTATGAAGTTTATCTCCGAAGACCCTTCCTCTTGGTCATCTTTCATAATCTCCATGTCTGACTTAGATGACTTACCAGTTTCGCAGGGCAGGCCTGGAACGTGCCCAAGAATTTGTGTTTCTGACAACTTCCCAGTTGACACTGAGGCTGCTGGTGGAGGGCAGGGGGTGGAGGGTGGGGAGCACTTTGATTAATCTCATTAATTCATGATTACGATACTGTCTGGTTGTCACCTGGCTGAGAGCAGGTGTAAAAATTCTTGACAGGTTGAAGGCCAATCAAGAAGAGGAGATAGGATGACTGGCCACCTGTGGGAGCCCCAGGAGCAGCCACAAAAGACAAATTTTATTGATGCAGTGCTTTTGTTAAAGGCCCTCCTTGCGCTGTGGCTGCTAACCAAAAAAGGTGGGTGGTTCAAATTTGCCAGGTGCTCCTTGGAAAGTCTGGTGCAGAGCTACTGCCTTTAAGGTCGCTCGGAGTCGGAACTGACTTGAAAGCCGTGAGTTTTGCTTCGGTTGTGGGGAAGCCTGTGTTCAGGAAGCCACAGGGCACAGAAGACACGGATGCCTGGGGTTCAGTCGTCCTTGAAACTGGCATCAGCCGCAGTCACATGGGTCACAATCGCCATCTAGTGATGGATTCAGATTACTGCATGCAGAGCCTACGGGAAGAAACGTCGGCTTTCATCTGTTCATCGGTGCAAGAAGGGAAATCCTAATAAACGCTAATGTCTTCTGGTCTCATCTTCGCTGGTGTCTCCACATTGTGGAGATTAACACTGATGTAGCACTTAATGCTGAGCACTGTTCCATAGCACTGTATATGTTGATTTATTCACAGCAACCCAGTGAGGTATGCAATTAATGTCCTCATTTTAAACAAACAAAAAAATTCATTGCCATCGAGTCAGTTCTGACTCATGGATATCTCATCTGGTACAGAGTAGAACTGAGCTCTGTAGCGTTTTATTGGCTGTAACCCTTGTGGACACAGATCACCAGGTCTTTCTTTTGCATCGTTGGATGGGCTTCAACTGCCAACTTCTCATTAGCAAAACCAAACCTGTTGCCCTCAGGCTGATTCCAACTCACAGTGACCCTACAGGGCAAAGTAGAATTGCCCCACAGGGTTTCCAAGGAACAGCTGGTAGATCCCACTGCTGAGCCTTTGCTTAGCTGCTAGGCTCTTAAGGGAAGCACTGCCGGGCGCCTGTCCACTAGTAGCTGGGAGGAAACCATTTTCGCCATCCAAAGGCCTTCATCCCATTTTACAAACAACAAATAAAACCTCAGATGGACAAAAAGCAACTACCTGGAATAACAAAGAAACTCACCTGAAGTTGTATGGCTGGTAAAGTGTTAGAGCTGGGATTTGAACCTAGACAGCTCCTGAAGGGATATTACACTAGCCAGCCTCTCTTATATCAGCAACTTGAAATATATTGTTGCTGAAACAATTTCTACCTGTAGATGGTTATCAGTTCTCACAGTTGAGTCTGTAAAATTTTATAAAATACACACTGAAGCAATCCATATTTTTCTGATTCTTCCAAATGAAATAAGCTCAGTTACAATCATAGAAGGAGTGTTTTTACCTTCATGAAGCCACTTGTAATACAAAGTCTGCCAATGAAGTTCACGAAAATATCCCAGAAAAAGCGCTGTATACCTCATTGCTGAATGTGGCTATGGTCGCCCTCAAAGTCCTCCCCTCGGAAAGCTGTGCCCCAGCACCTAGGCCACCCTTCAAAGCAACTTTGGAACTCTTTTTGGAATGGCCATCCAGGATGTCATTGTAATACCTGTGATGTCCTGAAATTTATCAAAATGTCTTCCTTTCAATATTTCATTTATCTTCAGGTAAAGAAAAATGTTGTGCTGGGGACAAATCGGGTGAGTAGGGAGGGTGTTCCAATACAGTTATTTGTTTACTGGCTACAAATTCCCTCACAGACAACTATACAGTTAAATTTGCAAACTTGCCACAATGGCCATTCCAAAAAAAGTTCCAGAATTGCTCTGAAGGGTAAACTAGTCGCTGGCATTGGTGCATAGCTTCCCAAGGGGAGGACTTCAAAGGTGACTGTAGGGATATTCAGCAGTGAGGTATGGAGCACTTACAACAATTAAGTTCACAGACTTAACTGTTGGACCTCATACAGTGAAGAGGGCACCAGACTTGTACTCAGACTTGGAAACAAATTCCAACTCGTCATGTAGCCTTGAACCAGTCTTAACCTCTCTAAGCTCGTCTCTCTTCATCTGTAAAAGAGAGGAGGAAAAAAAAAAGCAGCAACCATAATTTACATAATTGAGGAGTTCTTTAAAACCACATTAAATTTTAGAATAGCTGGTTGAGTTTGCCACTGGATGTGATCCTGAAAGCAAACAGGGAGAGCGTGCACAATTACCATTACGAGTTTTCCCAAATTGTCCTGCTGGTGCAAAAGAGGGGTTACAAAGTCAGAGTGCAGCTCTGAGCCTAAGTCTGTTGTCCAGAGTGCTGTCCATAAATAGTAATAGTCATGCATTTGCATGCGGAGTCAAAAGGTCAACCTGGGAGATCCATGTTTTGGTTTCCTTCCTGGCTGTTGACCTTGACTTACGCTCTTCAGCTCTGCATCCTTGCCTGTTCTCTGCCTCCCAAGAGTCCTCACCAAAGGACCTCTGCAGGAAAGTCATATCTTGGTCAGGTGGGTCAGGTTCTACCTTCTTCCTTCCAGCCTTTTGTATCAGAGTTCTCTGGAGATTTAAAAAGTAGTTTCCTGATAATTCTTTTAGCTCTTTATCTGCAACTTCTCAGTTACCAAGACCCTTCTTACCTCAATAAGCATGTTAAGAACCAATCAAACACTACAAGATGGTTATCAGACCAAAGTAGTAGTGGTTTCTTTCCATGTATGCATGTATAATGTTGTTCTAAGACCAGTGGTTTAAAAATTCATGGCAGTGACGGAGAATAAGCACAAAGAGCTAGAAGAGTGAGGCGCAGTAATTGCAATAGGGTAGAGCAGAATATCGGTATCTCATTTTAATAGATTTCTTTATGTTATGCCAAGTATTTACCTATATTTAATCATCACAAAACATCCCAAAGTAGGCTACAAAGTTTTCATAATCAACTCTTTTAAGAGATGAAGACAACTGACACACAGACACTTTAATTTAGCTACTTAGAACAAATAAGTGAATGACTGGAGCTCCATGTATCCTAATCATTGGGCCTATACTTACCCCACAGTTCTAATTTAACAGTAATCCCCTGATATAACATGATTGCCTTCAATATCTGAGTTACAATACAAATAATAAGTTACCATACAAATATGGTAGAAGTAAAAGATGAGTTAGACTTTGAAGACAGTCAGAATTCTGTGTGAATTCACTCAGCAAATACTGAAAATCAGGCTGCATGCCTGGCACTGTTTTAGGTTCTGAGAATTTTGCCAAAAATGGCATTGTACTCCCAGCACTCACATTCCATCTAGTTGGAGAGAAGCAAAAAAAAGCAAGTCAATATGGAACAAATGGTCTGATTATGAAGACAAACAAAATGAGAAGAATTACAGCAGGATGGGAGCTGCTCTAGGCTAGATGGGTAAGTCAGAGCTCTCTGAGGAGGTGCTACACGGCCAGAGGCTAGAGGAGACGATGCCACACAAAGATCGGGAAGACAGGTCAGGCAGAGGGAACAGCCAGCGTGAAGCTCCAGGGCTGCAAGTCAGGCTGGCCTGTTACAGGGATAAGAAGACCTCTGACCGGAGCACAGTGACTAAGGAGCTGGTATCAGAGAGAAGGGCAGAGGCCTGCTCACAGCGGCCGGGCAGGCTATGGGAAGGAGTCCAGAGTTCACACCAACTGAGGCAGCATGTCACAGAGGGTCTAGGGCAGAGGAGTGATGTGGCCTGATCTACACATTCTGAAACCGTCACCCCGACTCCTCTGGGACAACAGACTAGGGCTAAGAGTAGAGGCAGGGACTCCATCCAGTTAAGGGACTGCTGTTAGGGTGTAGGAAAAGTTGTGCCATAGTGATAGTGATTCAGGACACATACGTATGGGAGAAACCACAAAACCGGATGTGCTAAATAGGGGAGCAAATGGGATACATACTAAGACCATTGTCAGAACAGGAGAGCCCAGGGTACAGTTAGTTTTTTGAAACTTGTAACCCGGATAAGAGTAAGGAAACACACTGGGGCATAAAGACTTATCCCAAATCAGTAGCAATTTAGATACAGAGCCAGAACTATGTAAAGGGCGAGATTGAGTGCAAAAATTGTCGGACTCATGTGCAGAGAATGTTGACCACAGAGAAAATTCCAAGTAAATGCAGTTCCTGTGTCAGAGAATGATTCTCTTTCAACATTTTAGTTTGATCTGATGGATACTAATTAGCTATGATCATTTCTCAGGAAGCAGAAGAAATAAAATTCTAGTGGAATGTAAACTCTACAAGGACAAGCATCTTTCTGTCTTCTTTTTTGGTGTGTCATCAGCAAATTAAAACTGTACCAGGCACGTATTTAGCACTCAGTAAACCTTTGTTGAATAAGTTGATAAGGGAAAGTGTGACTAAATTGCTAAATCTAAGGGGAAAATATAATAAGGAAAGGATCTTTTCTTTTTGTTTTTTTGTTTGTTTTTTACAAAAAGTCATGTTGTCAGGTGAAACCTACTCAGAAATTCACAAATTTTTTCCTTTTTCCTCAAGGAAGCAGCTTGCATTTAGTACATTCTCCTTCCGCGGGGTTTCAGTTGAGGTCTTGTTGCTTTACATGTGTTGTTCACTGACAGCACTGGCAGGTCTTCGCTGGAGTCTCCACCAGTTTTTATGTAGTCTACACTTCTCATCCATTCTTCATGCTCTTTATTCGGTGACACTGCCAACCTGAAGAGTTAAGCAAATAAAGGAAGAGGTGGTAGGCTGGAAGCCTCTACGTTTGGCTTCTTTTAACCTCTCTAAAATTCTAAGATCAATGTCTAAGAATCTAACTTGTTTTAAAACTGTATCATCAGTTCATTCGTCTGTTCCGACCTCAGACTAATACCATCAGTCTGTCTGCCCGTAAGTGTTGGGTAGCTATGGATGGGTAACAGTAAGAGAAAGAATGTGAAATTAGAAAGAAATGGGATGGGATACGTTCTCTTCCCAGACCATAGTCCCTTTAGAAAGTCATTTGGTGGCAAAATAAGCGTTACAGTCATGCTGCTTAGGCTGGTCTAGAATCTAGTCTAGATTTTAGAGAATGTTACCCGTCATCCTCAAGTAGTTCAGCATAAATCTGTCCCTGTTTCCAATATTCTTTGAAATCTTTGGATTTAAGACTGTTCAGAATTCCAACTAAATACAACTTTTTCAAGGTTAAAAAAAAAGGGACTCTTGAGAAACGTGTATAAGTCATATTCTAAAGTGAGCAAATCAATAGGTTACACTCACATTAAAAGCCAAAAAAAGATAATAAATCTTTCTTATCTCCCTCTTTGGTGACAGTAGACTTTAAAAATAGATATTCAGAGGACCCTGAGGGAGAAATTTCAGTTCAGTTAATCTACTTAAAAAAACCAGTGCCATCAAGTCAGGTCTGACGCATGGGTACCCTAGAGGCCAGAGCAGAACTGCGCCATCGAGTATCCAAGGAGCGCCTGCTGGACTTGAACTGCCGACCGTTTAGTTAGCAGTGGTAGCACTTAACCCACCACACCACCAGGGTTTCCTGTAGCTAATCTGCTTACAAATAGAATTTCTTCCAGAATGCAAAATCCTTTGGCAAAATACTGATTGGCACATTCTTCCTGAAAGGTAAAAGCTTCCCTGCCCTTTAGCAGGTTTTAAATGGCACTTCAGTGTATCAGCAAAACTTCAAGCCAGTGCTAATAGCTAGTTAATCCAAAACACGCAGCAACTCCAGCCAGCACAGGACCAGTGAAAAGTTAGGCTTTGGGATTGCAGAATGTTAATTGTAAGCCATAATTCTGTGGTATTTGTGACTTCATGAACCAGACAGAAGCTACTCCTGAGTATTATGAAGAGTTCTTTGCAGGGGGGCAATTGTGTACATTTGATGTGACAATATATACTGTAATGAACAGAAACACAGTTTTAGTCACAATGCATTTATTAAGACAGTGACTTGCAAACTTTAGTGGGGATAAAAATCAAGCAGGGCAAGTTTGTAGAAAACGCAAATTTCTGGTCTCCACCTAAAGCCTATCCTAAACTCCCTGGGGAGGAAGTTAACCCAGTTTAACTTGGAAGAGCAGTGAGTCAGTTGCAGGCAGTCGGTGAGCCACACGTTGAAAACACTTCACTGGAGTTGGCAGTGAGCCCCTGAAGCCCGGACCCTACTCAGCTCTGAAGTCCCAGAGCCTGGCACTGAGGCTGGAGCCTGGTAGATATCCGCTCAGTGAATATTTGAGCACAGTTACCATTTACGAATACTGGATGCTGTCCTAAAGCCTCAATCTGTATTAACTTATGTGATTCTCACAATAAAATATTAAAAAAAAAAAAAAACATTTCTATCGAGTCAATTCAAAGTCAGGGTGATCCCATGTGTTACAGTATCAAAAACTGCTATGATCTTGGCTGTCGTCTTTAGAGATACAGGTCAGGCCTTTCACAGTACTGCTGGGTGGGTCTGAACTGCCAACCTTAGGGTTAGTGATCAGGACTGTTCCTAGGGTTAGCATGTGTGGGGCGCTGCGCCTGTAGGCTGTCCAGAAGTTTCCCGTGGCTGGCTCCTTTGTTCCATTCAGCTGTCACCTCTTCAGGAGACCTTCCCGGACCACCTAGCTGAAGTAGCATCAGTCCCTGCCCTTTCATGTGACATCACTCCCATTCTTTATACCACTTTCCTCTCTAAAATTATCGTGTTCCGTTTATCGTCTAACTTCCACCACTAAAATGTAAGCTCTATGAGAGTAGGAATCTTGTAGGTCGTATTTGACACTGTGCCTCCAGCACCTGACTCTAGCAGACACTAAGGAAATGTTTGTTAAGTGAATGCAGTAACAAATGGAGACGAAACGCAAACCAAAAGAGTTGTACTTGCTATGAACCACAAACCAAACCCACTGCCATCAAGTTGAGTCTGACTTGTGGTGAATCTATAGGACAGAATAGCCCTGTCCCCATAGAGTTTCTAAGGAGCACCTGCAAACTTGAACAGCCAACATTTTAGTTAGCAACTGTAACACTTAACCATTATGCCACCAGGGTTTCTTCCACTTGGTTGGTATAGAATTTCTTATCCTCTCAGAGATTGATTCCACAACGTGTTTTTTTTTTTCAAAAAAGAAGATTTTCAACTCAAAAAAGTCCTCAAAAATTATGTCCTTACCTGCTCTGTCCCAAGTCACAACTTAAACATGTCGAAAGGGAGAACCGAACAAAGGTTAAAATGGAAATTCTGTGTTAAGTTTTAAGTTTGAAATGAACACTCGGGACATCAGACACTCTCATGTTCAAACATTATCAAAAAATAGTTTCCAAAACCAAAGGTACATAACTTTTAGATTAGCCAACGTTATGGTTCTGCTTTACTAATTGAAAAGGCTGTGTCTACATAACACTGAAAGAGCTAAATCAATGAAAGGCACAAAGAATGACAGAATTTGAAATTCACTCCCAATGATGAATGTATCAGAACCATTCATTGTGTTGCCCCTGTCAACAAAATCATAGTCAGCAGCTGGCTGGCCAAAAGCTTAGGAAAGAGATAGAAAGTAATTATAAGTGGATTTCTCATGTGAGCCTTCCCTAGAACCATAGTGTCCTGAAAAATGGGCTGCTTGATAGTTGAGGTCATAGCTACGCACACCAAACCGCCGGAGTATTTCTACCATGAGTAATCAGGTCACATTCCTTCTCTCAATGACTGTGGGTTTCAGGCAAAGAAGAGCAAAGGCCTGGGAATCACAGCTGAACGAAGCTTTCTTTTCCAAACAAGTTATACCACTTCCACTAAAATGTCAGACAGTAAGTGTTGAGGTGATGTTGTTGGATGGAAAATACTCAAAATCAAAATCAACTAGAAACTTTAAAAGATATATATATATTTAAGCCGTTTTCCTTGTTTTATTTCTAGAAGGTCTTTTTTCTGTGATTATGCAAGGAAGGAGATGGCCAGACCTTGGTTAGCGTCAGTAGTCATCTCTGAGCGTGTGTGTGTATGTGTGTGTGTGTGTGTGTGTGCGCGCGTGTGTGTGTGCGCGCATGTGTGTGTTTGTAGGTCATGGAAAATTTCCACTTTCTGAGGACGTCCTGAGTGCCGTTCACGTTCACTGTAGTCAGTCGTGGAGGGGCCATGGGAAACTTGCAGTGCCTGAGTAGATGGGGAGGGGATTCTGGTAGAAGGGGTGTAAGTAAGCAGTTGTGAGGTCACTCTGACTACTGGAAGGCAAAGTTCCTTGACGAGGTCTTCACCTAGGAAGAACTTTTTGTCCCCCTCCCCTTGAGAAAAATTTAGTCAGAATTTTAAAAAGATGGGAAGGAATTTGTTTTCATTCTAAAAAGTTCCAAGTGCAATAACATCAAGAACAAAGACAATTTCTACCCTCATTACCCATGCCTTCAAAATCATCTGGATTAGCTCAAAGCCAGGTTTTAGCACTTTCTGTTTTCCCGTTTATGAGCAAAACATGATTTGGATTACCAGTTTCTCTATGAGGTTCATGTGTGCACTGAGAAACTTGGTTGTTTCTTTATCACAAGCAATAGGAGAAATTCCAAATACAAAAACTCACAGAGATTTATTGCCTCAATTCCCAGTCTGACACTTGGCCCGGCGCAGAGAGTCAGCAGCCAGAAAGAAGTCCTCCGAAAAGGTATGTAGGGAACTGGCCGCTTGTGAAGTCCAGACTTGAGGGTGACACAAACGGGGGTTTGGGCTTTTACATGGACAGCAAAACCCATTTTGTTTGAAGTTGGATCAGTTGATTTCTTTAACGTTTCAAATAAGCAAAATTCTGCAGGAAATGGGAGCCAGATGCATTTCTAACTCAGGAGTTCCCTGGCGAAAGAGGCAGAAAACAGTCAGACAACAACCTCTGGTTTTGTTCTGGCCATCCACACAGCTTTCCTCTCCAAACTATGCCCCCAACATGTCTGTCAAGACAATGCTGGAATAAATTTGGGTAGGGGTACAGGTAGAATTTTTTATTCAGATAGAAAAAAAATCAAGCAGTATGTCAGACTTAAATGTACACCAATTTCTTAAAAACTTCTGCACTGATTTTAGAGAAGTTGTACACCATTCAGCAAGTACCTACCGTAAACCAAGGCCTGTGCTGGCAGTTTTTACAATAAGTCTGAGGCTGTTGTTCTTGTATCTTGTCGGCCCCTGACTCGTGGCAACCTCATGACCTCTGGGAGAGGAACTGCTGTCCGATCCTACACCATGCCCACAGTCAGTTGGAGTTCAGGCTGTTATGGCTCACAGCATTTTCCTGGCTGATCTTCAGAAGTAGATTACCAGGCCTTTCTTTCTAAGCTCTACTGAAGCTCTGCCGAGACATGTTCAGTGGTATAACAGCACACAAGCTCATATTTACAGAAGGCTGGTGGCTGAGCGTGAGATGTACCAGCTAGTAATCAAGCCAGGTCTTCACCTGGAAAGCAAAAGCCGTACCACTGGACCACCGATGGCCTCATTCAGTGAGGTGGTGGTTGTTGGCTGCTGTCAAGTTCACCCTTGATTTGTGACGACCCTGCGTACAACGACCTCAGATCACTGTGGTCCGTAGGCTTTCCAGTGGCTATTCTGAGGTAGAGAGTTGTTATTCTCCTTGCACATCTAGAGAAACTGAGGCTCACTGAGATTCAGTCATTTGTCAGAGGACAAAAGGATTGTAAACAGAGTGGGTGGGATTAGTTTATCCCAAATGGATCCATGCAGGTTGAAATCCAAATGAAAAGAATCTGATTTCTGATACTAACTTTCTTCTACCCTAGCTCCAGTTCTCACCTTCTCGTGCATGTACAGGAATCGATGGGCAGCCTGGGTTTAAGCTGCAGCTACCGGTATGGTCAGCTTGGTGCATGCAAGGGATGCCATCAGGCCAAGTAGACGATGCAGCACAGAAGCAGTCTTCCCCTTGACTCAGGGGAGGAGAGTGAGATTTCTCTCCTCGCTCCAATAAGCTTTAGTTTCAGCAATTTGAAGTGCAAGGAATCTGAAAAGAAGAAAACAGGCCTGCCCTGTCACACCTAGCCACAACCTTGTTAACATCTTGTCCTTGTTCTTGTGAGTCTCGTGGAGGATGATATATTTCTTTCGTCTTAATTTCACATATGATGCCCAGAAGCCCCTAGGCTTCCTGAAATTTTTATTAAGCATTCCAGATATTCCAGCAATAATTCTCAGACACCACAGTCTTGGCTGACAGAGAGCAGATACATACCATGTTTGGTAGAGTCAATCTCTGGAGATTTTCCCCTACTTTTCTCTGCTCTTTTGTCCAGTGAAACTGTCCCATTATTGGTTTTGATTTATTAATTATGATCAGATTTCCTTTCCCAAAAATCTCATTTGTAAGATAAGGAAAGAATAAAAGTGGTAGTAGATAGTCATTCCTGGTATTTGGTTAGCTGTCTTCTGCTCGTACTTTTGAATTCTTATCTATTTGTTGGGCACTTATGTGTCAGCAAAGAAAATCATGGACATTTTAGCATGAGGGGTGTGTGTGTGTGTGTGTGTGTGTGTGTGTGTGTGTGTGTGTGTGTGTGTGTGTAATCAGATCTGCTCCTGACGTTCGTGATGCTTTGGGCAAAAGTACAAATGAAGGCTCACATGCATCTAAATATTTAAAATCTATAAATCTGGAAAATAAACTGTTAAATAAAATATGCTTTGTTTTTCTGCCTTGCTGAAGATAACTTTACAGTGACCTGGAAAGCCAGGTATGGATTTAGAATTCTCAGAGTCTTTGGAGTTCTGCACCAGTGTACAGAGGCACAGAGGATCAGCCTGCCCCCTCATTTTTCTGTTCCCACCCCCAGCTCTGCAATGTGTCATAACCAGCTGTTCAGCCACATGTGTGAACACCTGGTCCACACAGCCAAGCTCCATCCACAACGTCTACCAGACACTGGCTCTCTGGCCCATGTTGAGCCCAGGGGTATGTGCCCCTCTGACACACAGTCCATCTCAAAATGTCAGACTCTGAGAAAAAGCCTTTGCAGGCTCTGAAAAAAAAGTTTCAAGATGATTTGGGTAGAGAATTTCAGGGCCCATCAGAAACCCTGGTGGCTGCTAACCAAAAGCTTGGCAGTTTTCATCTGCCAGGTGCTCCTTGGAAACTCTATGGAGCATTTTCACTCTGTTCTGCAGGGTCTCTATGAATCAGAATCAACTCTACAGCAGTTGGTTTGGCTTTTGGTTTTTGGTGTATCCAGAGGAAACTTGATGGTGCAGTGGTTAAAAGCTCAGCTGCTATCCAAAATGTTGGCTGTTTAAATCCACCAGGCACTCTGTAGAAATCCTATAGGGTAGCTCTACTCTGTTCTATAGGGTTATTGTGAGTCAGTCTGGACTCAACAGCTTTATGTATCCAGAGCATGGTCTCTAAGGACAGGCTCTGAATGGCTGTGAATGAAATTTTGTCACCCCATAGTGGTTGGAGGAGACAGGCTGTCCAGACCAAAGGTCCTTCTTGACCTGATCTGGGTGGTACTTGGAATTAATGTCCCTTTTGTTAAGATGGTTAAGTAAGAATTGATCTTATTCACTGTGTACCTTTCTTCCATAGCTACCAGGGAACAGTGAAAGGTATCTCAGAAGAAAATTTACAACTAGAGGCTGAAGATACATAGTTTCACATAGAGCAGGACTTGATGTCACTGAGAATTATGCAATTTGTTCTTTGAATTGCATGTCCAGTCATCTGATTTCCTCTCCCAGTTTCCGATGATCCAAAGCCAATGAAGAAGCAGAGCCTGTGAAATGTTCTGTTGGAGTCATTGTTGACAATGAATTATTGTCTAACATGGAAATGATTTTAATTAAGAAGAGGGAGTACAGGCACATATTTCACTGTCATAATTTTCTTTAGAAGATGAAACAGGCAAGAGGCAGACAAATGATTCTAAAAGATGCAAGGGAGGGAAGAGTGTCTTGGGCTTGCGTCTGTTCCAAGTGAGGGAGGCTGTGAGCCCCTGCCTGTGCAGGCCCTGGAGATCCCATGCTGCCTCTATCAGTAATAAGAAGAGCAATAACAGTGGCTAACACTTAAAAGGCATTTGCTGTGTGTGAGACACTATTCTAAGCATTTGGCATATATTGTTAATCTGCACCAAAGTGCTATGAAATAAGTAGTATTATTATTCTCATTTTATAGAGGAGAAAAATGAGGCACAAAAAGATTTTTTAAAAAAAAAGCTTGCCTAAGTTCACATAAGAAGTCCCTGGCGAGCATAATCAATGAAATCCTGACTACTAACTGAGGTTGGCGGTTCAGAACCAACCGGAAGCAGACCAGGGGAAAGGCCCGGAGATCTGCTTCCAAAGTGTCAGAGCCTTGAAAACTCCATGGAGTGTGTCTCTGCTTTACACACATGGGGTTGCCATAAATCATAATCAACCTGACAACAACTGTTTTCTCATTGTAATTGTTAAGGTCTGATAGACTATTAATAAAGTCCAATGCTGGGATTTGAACCCAGGCAACTTGGTTCTGCGCACCCAGCAGCAGGCTCTTCTGCTGCATCAGACAGGCTGTCCCCCAGAGACCAGCCAGCTCAGCTTCTAACAGCTGCAGGTTTGACCTGAAGAATAGGTGTCTCTTTTGTGACCTGGAACTGTCTTCTCACGGTGAGGTGAGTACAGCCTCCTCCTTCTCAGGCCCAATAATCATGACCCACCAGAGGCCAAGGAAACCCTAGCGTCACAGAGTTCTTTCCACTCGTAACTGGACTTCAGAGGCGCTTTGTGCCGGAGGATTTATATAGTCTTATGTCTCAAAAGGTCAGGGGTTGCGTCTTCATCTTCTGTATTCCAGCATCTAGTAGAGTTCTTTGCAGATAAGAGCTATCTCAAAATGATTAAATAAGTGAATTTTTACTGTGTTCTCAAATAAGCCTGAGTTTTAATCTGGCAGTTGGATGACTATAAAAAACACAATAGCACTTTTATAAGAATTACAAATTTAGTCCTTGTGGATGGCTATGAGTATGTAAAGTGTGTTATGAGGGTGTATATTTAAAATCCCTATGCAAAGAGGTGATATTGTGTACTACTGTATACTAAATGCTTAGACCCTGGAGACAAATTCCCGGCTACTTACTGGCTATGATGGTTAAAGCTGTGCATCAGTTTGGCTGAGCCATGATTCTTAGTGGTTCGCAGTTAAGTGATGATGTAGTTTGGCAGTTAGGTAATGATGTAGTCATCTCCAGGAATGTGATCCAGTGTGATCAGCTAATCATCTGTAAAAGGTGTTTCCTCATGGATGTGGCCTGGATCCTATATATTTATGGATGTTCCGGCAAAGTTACTTGCTTGAATCCTGTTTCTGGCTCATCATCCCCTGAACTCTGGTTCTTGGGACTTGAGCCGGCAGCTTGTTACCTGATCTACCAACTTTGGGGTTCACCAGCTTCCACAAAGCTGTGAGCCTGCCGCCTGCCATCTAGCTTGCTGATTCTGAGTTCTTCGGCCCCTGAAACCACGTGAGTCAGGAGAAGTCTCCTGCCAGTGCCTGACCCATGGACTCTGGGACTTGAGGGCCTCCACAACAGCACGAGCCCTCTCCTTGAAATGCCTTTAACTTTATAGTTAGAGAGATATAGAGATGCAAATACAGATGACTCTGTCGAGAGCCCCGCCTGATACCCTAGCTGTGAGACTTCGGCAGGTTACTTAAATACTTTTGGCCTTTGTTTCTTTGTTGAAGTGATGACAATACTAGCTCTCATCCCGGGAGGTACATTTCTGAGAATTAACTGAATGAATCAATGTAAAGTGCTTTGAACAGTGCCTGGGAGATAGTAAGGCCTCTGTAAATATTAGCTGTCATGACAAACCGTTCCACAATTTAAGCACAAATAGGACATCTTTCAACATATACAATAGTTGCATTTTTTAAGGGATTGGTAAAATAGTTAATCATGTTTCTCTTGATGATTATTAGGAGACTAAGTATTAATAATAGCAGTTAAGAGGATTCCCCAGAAATAACACACTGCAGTACATGCTGCATTAGCTATCAAATGTTGCCAGGTAACAGCTACACAGATCAAATACAGCTCACAGACGTGGCGTCTTGGCCGGGACAGCAGCGCCAGCTCGCCCGCTGCCCTCCTCTCTCCCGTGAGTAGGCTGCACCCTTCTGAGAAGAACAGGAGCGAGGACCTCACACTTTGCCCTGCTCTGCTACGGTTGCTCGAGACGGGCTCCCACAAACACCAGGAGTACGAACTCTACCGTTCCCAGACCTGTGTTTTATCAGTTCGTCCACAGGGAATTAGTAGAATGGATAAAACAGTGGGAATCCACAAACGCATTTTCTTGTTTATATTTTCCACAATGAAGCCAGATGAAATTACAGCAAAACTGTAATGTCCAAGATGTCCTGAAAAATACATGGTGGTTCAAAACCTTTTTGGACTTCAAATTCCTACTCTGACGATTTTCATTTTTTCCGCACAAACTCTTCTCAGGTCGCTCTTCAAGGTGAAGCTTGGAGAACTTTTACTATGTCTCACCAGTTGCCATTTCGTGAATTCGGATTCATGGTGACGTTACATCTGTCACAGTGGAACTGTACTTCTGGCAGTGTTCAACGGCTGTTTTTTTTTGGAAGTAGATCCCCAGGTCTCTCTTCTGAGGTGCCTCTGAGTGGACTCAAACTTTTGACATTTTGATTAGTAGCGAAGCATGTTAACAATTTGTACCTCTTAGTTACTGCTGGGACACTGGTGACACAGTGGTTAAGCACGTGGCTGCCTGCCTAAAAGCTGGCAGTTCAAATTCACTAGCCACTCTCTGTAAAGATTACACAGCCTCGGCGAGATTCTGCGGTGCAGTTTGACTCTGTCCTATGGGTCACTGTGAGTTGCAGTTGACTCAATAGCATGCAACAAGAAGTTACTTATTTCATTGACTAGTGGATTTCTCTTTATGATACTGACCCTGCTGGCACAGCAATCAGTGTAATGCTGGATTCATCCTTTAACTCTTTTTAGGTCAAATCCATGTTCTTAACCTCCGGTCTAAATGTGAACATTTTATCATTCCTCCTACTTCTTTTGTTTATTTCTCTGTAAGGACTCATTGGCCTAGTAGTGTTTCTGCTTCGTTTATTAACATTTGGTCTTATTTCTGCTAGATACACTTAAGGCCATACTTTTACCCTATACAACAGATTGTTTCTCTGATACCTTCTCAAAAGCATCAAAATCACATTTTTATTTCAATAAGGGTATTCCTGACATTCAGTGCAGGGCAAAGTGAATTTTATCACAGATATTTTTTATACATCAGATGCTAGCTCAACAAATTCAGAACAGAGGATTGCTTTTAAGAATGATTTTGCTTACAGATGTGCCCAAGAGACCAGAATTGGTTGATAAAGGGTATAGTACTCTATTTCCACACAAATAATCTCCATCTTTTAGTATCGTCTACTGACTTTGCCTTCCCACCCTGAGGTGTCTTCATAAGTGTTGCTATGCCAATTTTTTTCTTTCTGTTGTTGCTAAAACAAAATGTATCATATCATGCTTACAGAAATACCTTAGGGAGGAGGGTAAGGTTGGTGAACAAATGGAGAAGGTGCACATTATTTATGTAACAGCCCAGCGGATCCTGGAGGAATTCCCGGGTGGTGCCAACGATTAAGCACCAAGCTGCTAATTGAAAGGTTGGAGGTTTGACTTTACCCAGAGGTGACTGGGTGAAAAGATCTGGTGACCAGCTTCTGAAAAGTCAGTCCTTGAAAACCCTGTGGACTGTGGTTTTCCTCTAACACACATGGGGTCGCCTTGAGTGGTAGTCAGTATGACAGCTGGTTGGTTGGTTGTTTGGATCCTGGAGCCATAGTAATAGCAAGGATGCAGAACTATATGTAATGTATATAAAATTCAAAAAGAAAGAAACTTATGGCCACTGAGTCATTTTGGACTCATAGCAGCTCTATATAGCTACCCTTTATGGAGTTTCTGCTCAGTGCTGACGCGCAGGCATATTTGCTATCATATTTGATCTCTGTAAAGATTATTGTTCCCGTTCTCCAGGCTAAGAACTGGAGGTTGCCGTGGTAACAGAGCTAGTAAGTGGCAGCATCAGGATCCCAAATCAGGTGGCTCAGACTCCAAAGCCCACAGGATTTTTCCACTCTGCAGGAAGTCTCGCAGGATATCATTCCCTCATCTCTGCAGCACACTTGGGAAAGGAGAACGGAAATTCAACCAGCTCTTCTAATCCTTGCTATCAAGACTGGGAAGCAAGTTATCACTACAGTTTACTGTGAAAGGGAAACTAAACTTTCAGATTCCTGGTTCATTGACTACTCCTTCAACAGTACTTCATTTATCCTGGTGTTTCCTGCCAGAAAGAAAATAATAGACTTCAAGGGAAAAATGTGATGGTGTTGAAATTTATATACACTTAAATAATTGGACTTGACTTTCAGAAGTCAGTGATGCTGATAAATAAAGATGATGTCCTCAAGGGGAGGGAGACTCTCTTAGGATAAATAGGAGGCTCCAAGATTTGTATGAGGCATTAACTCCTTCTGGCTCATTCAAACCTTTTTCTGTGTGTACTAAAACCAGTTGCCATTGAGCTGATTTGGACACGTGGATACCCACGTGTGTCCATAGTAGGCTTGTGCTCCACAGAGTTTTCAGTGGCTGATTTTTTAGAACAAATGAGTAAGCCTTTTTTTACACAATTTCTCTTTGTGAACCTGAACCTCCAACTTTCCTGTTTATAGCTGAGTGTGTTAACTATTTGCATTGTAATACAGTCATATGTTCTGAGATACAATGTTTCTGTCAAACTCCCAAAAAACTATGATCCACCTTTCCTCTGTGAGTTTCATCCCTCAGCTCAGATAGCAACACCTTTTGCAATAAAAGGAATCCTCTTTTAGCTATTTTTTTCTCTGATGATTTGAGATCTTACCTATTCCAGCACTTTTTATTAATCCTGAACCCTCAGACACAAGGTTTTCATTTACTATTTAACTCTGGCACAGAGACACTTAAGTTTCTCCAGGCCAAAGCTTAGAAAAGAGCTAAGGAAAAGTAGCCAAGATAACTCTACTGCAGTATTTTTTTTAAATCTTTGTATGGCCAGAATCTAAAATCTATACATTTATCTTTTCTTGAAGAACAACAATAACTCTAAACTGACAATATTTTTGTTAATACTCGTGATAACAGCTAGTGGGTGCAACATTAAAAAAAGAAGAAGAAGAAGAAAGAAAGAAAAAAACGTCACATACTTCCCATTTACCCGTGATGACCTGACTCAGTCCATGAGAGGATTAGGAGAGTTTCTTTCATAAAGTCACATTTCGTTAGGATGAAAGTTTGGTTCCAACACAAGTACACTGCAACCCAACAACACTGTTTCCATTAATTATAAAAAAGCAGATCAACATATGCTGCATCTGAATCACATGTATTGGCAAAGCATGGAGGTTTATGATGTTAAAAAGATAAGCAGATACCCAACAATAGAGAAGTGAGAAGGATGATAATAATAACAAGAATCAATCCTAGTTATGAGAACGCATTAACATGAGAAACCAACACCAGAGGAATTATTTCAAATTCTGATACCTGTGAAAGGACTATCTCCCCATCCTCCTTTTGATTGTGATATAGAGATTGTCATAAGGTAGTTTGCCTGTGTATAATGAAAATTGTACTCAGATTGGAATATTATTAGTCCAACTTCAGAGTCAAATTAAAAACATAATTAGTGACATTAATACATAGTTTTAAGAGCAAACTAAATATCCTTTTGAGCCAAAAAGACACTATACTTCTGGATACAGCAGCCTCACAAACCTCAACTCTAGAATGCTAAAGAAAACAGCACAATAGGCTATTTGTTTTCTGTGTTTTGTTTGCATGGTTCTCCCTAGACTCAAGAGCCAGGCCAGCTGGGTTCATTGTACACACGCAAAAATGACCACAGGAGATGCATCTCCCGAGAACTAACAGTAACCTGCAGGTCTCACGTACAGTTGCACACCAAGAGCTGATGTTTATGAATCACTGGCTGCCAGGCTAACGGACCCAGCTTCCAGACTGGACTGACACAGCGGCTGCAGTGATGGGCTGGAGTATAACGACAGTTGCAAGGGTGACATGGAAACAGAAAACGTTTCTTCTGTTATGTAAGATCACTATGAGGTAGAGCCAGCCCGAAGGTCGCTAACAGCAAGAAGTTACCAAACATTGTATATGGAAAGGCTCACTCCTGACAACACTCAGATGTAAGACTTAGAACTCTGTATCACCGTTTTGTACAACAGTGTGAAGTAGAGGAAGTCAGGAGCTTGGCCAGGGTCACGTCGGCTGTGAATGGCAGAGACAGCATTTCAACCTCAGAGGCTGCAGCAGATACCGCCCCTGTAACCACTCTGCCATACTGTCCTCACCAGCATAGCACAGACCCAGACTTCTCCAGTGACCCTACGTCTTCTTGTCTGGGAGGTGTCGCACCCTCAGAAAGGCTCCCCCCAGCCAGTCCTTGATTCCAACTTGTCCCACGTTCCTCCTCAATGGAATAGCTAGAGAATGCCGCTCCTCACAGTCGCTGTCAAGTGGATCCAACTTATGGCGGCCTCACATACGTCAAAGGAGCATTGTGCTCCCGATTTTTTTGGAAGTAGGTCTCCAGGTCTTTCTCTTGAGGTGCCTCTGCCGGAGACCCCAGCTGTCAACCGTTCAGTGGTCAGCCATTCTCACTCACTGTTTGCACTACCCAGGAAACCACAATTAGAGAATAAAAACAAACAAAAAACACAAACCTGTTGCATTGATTCTGACCCAGTGATCTTGAGGGACAGAGTAGAACTGTCTCTGTAGAGTTTCCAAGGAGCACCTGCTGGATTCGAACTGCTGAACTGTTGATTTAGCAGCCGTAGCTGCTAACTGTGATGCCGCCAATACCCTGTTACAGAGTAGGGAGAAGTTAACCTGATTGGAATTGTCTAGAACATGTGACTGATGTTGTAGATTAATCCCATCAAAAAGTATTTGCATTTCCAAAGAGGGTTTGGTTAACTCAAATTAATAGTGCATGAGAGGACTTTGTTGTATCTTGGTAGTTTTTATGACATCTCTAGTATTAAAAGCATAGCATTTGACATAGAAAAGAAGTTGAAATCTTAGCTCTGCCAACATCAGCACACGAAGTGAGGCAAATAACACAATATTCTGAGTCTTTATTTCCTCATCTGTTTAAAATAAAATATAAGAATTCACAGTATTGTTACCACAGTTGAATAAGATGACACATACCGTGCACCTCAAGCGTGGCGTGGCGTGTGGCAGGCCTTCAGTTCCTGTCAGTCCTCCCGCTGTTCTCCCAGCATGTTCCAGAACACTAGCGCTTTGAGGCTCACTTGTCATAGGCTTTCATCGTTTTGCCAGGGAAACTGGAGAGCCAGTGTTTTTCCTTATTAACACAAACAGCACAGCCATTCTGCGATCTGCCTCCTTGACAACCCGCGTTCTGTTCATGTGCTTGCTGGCAGAAGAGAACTAGTCAGCACAGACTTTGGAGGGTCACTACAGCTTCACTCAGAAGACCTGTATTCACATTTTTGGTGTGTTGCTGGATCATATGCTAAAATTGAATAGCCCGCTTTTCAAAGAGATATGTCAGCATTGCGTAAAATCTTGTCTGTATTAACTACCATGCAGCAGATGTTTTCCCAAGCTCTGGAGAGTGCAGGAAAAAATGCCAATGAACTGCCGTATATGCTGCCTGGTGACGACCAGAGAGAAGACAGCTGCTTCCCCCAGAGCAGTGCACGGCATCGTGTTTAGAGAATAGTGATTGCCACCGCAGGTGCCACCCACTCAGTCACTCATTTGACACCTTTTTTGTGTGCTTACCATGTGCCAGCCAGTGAGGGAAGAGTTCAGTCAGTGAGACAGGCCAGGTCCCTCTTCTCAAAGGTCTTAGAGACAGCAGGGGAGGTGTTATTGTTGGGTGCTGGGCCCCCATGCAGTTTCTCAGGCTTAGTGTTTTAAAAAGCCGATCGTCAGGTGTTTTTCCTGCAGAGGAGATAGGCAAGGAATAAATTAAATATGCAGGATGGTTTCAACGACTGAGAAATGCTGTTTAAGTGAAGCGGTGGGATGCAGAGTAGATGAGGTTGAGGACTGCTTTAGCATAGGACCCGGGGAAGGCTTCTCTGAGGGGAGGACGCTTACCTAAGACCTGTATAGACAGGAAAAGGAGCCAGCCAGGTCCAGAGCTGGGAAAGGATCATGTGACTAGAAAGAAAAGCTTGTGCAAAGGCCCTGTCAGGCTCTGATGGAGAAATTCAAAGGCCAGAGAAAAGATCGGTGCATCTGGACCTTAGTCAGTTGGTGGAGATCGAATAAGAGACCGGCAGAGTCCAGGTAACGCAGAGACCTGCAAGCTGTGGAAGGGAGTTTGAATTTTGCCCAAAGAGTAGCAGGAAGATATTGAAGGCTTTTAAGCAAAATTGTGCTATGATCTTATTTATAGTTTTTAAATAATAAAGGATATTGTTTAATTATATGCTAGCAAAGTTATGTGGGTTCACATTAAACGTAGACTGGCTATCAGTTTTCCAATATTTATAATATTATAAAACGTGCTACCTCTAAGTTAAAGTACAGTTTTAGCATCACCAGTTTGAATAGAAGATTCAGAAGTCGTTTCCAGGGCTATTTCAGTGTCTCATGGATTCATAATGACCATCATTACTCAGATGAAGCAAAAAAAAAGTCTCCTTAAAAAAAGTAACAAAGAAGATGCCAGTTAGAGTAAACTTGATTTGAAGTAATATTCCCCAAGCCTTGTGTTCTTTCTACAAAACAGGCACATTTGGACTGGAGCCTTTCTAGCTCATCAGGCTGGGTCTGTATTTGTAGTAATTCTGCACAGGTAACAGGAAGACAAACCCAGAGCCTCTTCTGGAGTTTCCATTTGTGAAAATCCCAGAGTGCTAACTTTGAAGATGCTAACATAGCACTGAGCAAATGTGCCAGGAACCTCAGCTTGTCTTCTCTCGGGGAATGTAGTACTCATACGGTGCGAGCCACAGGGCACCAAGAGGCCACCTTCCCCAAAGATCTTCTGAATGATCCTCACACGCTTGGGTCTTCTCATCACTATTTCCTCCTCATGTTGACAAGAAATCTGTTCAAAGGCAAATGTATAACCTTGGAGGCATAATTCATTAATACCATAAATACCTGCTAATAATCAGGTTGTTAAGTTACTTGGTTGTTACCTAGTAGATTCCATGGACATTATTTTTCAGTCAGGGGAGAAGAGCAAGACGTCCAAAATAATGGCTTTAAAATGGCCATGCCTGTGTGAAGGGTCTTGGTGAGAAATCCTAGGGGGTGAGCTGTGCATGCCAAACAGAATTCAGGGGTCACTGGCGAGGAGGAGAGACTCCTTAGTAGATTTTCCATGATTTCCTCTGGACATTTGCTTTGTGTGGACGGGGCTTGAGAACACGGAAACAGGTGTTGACAACTTTCTTGGCAGTGTTTGTATAATAAGGACAAGCAATCCAAGTATAATAATGGTCTTAGTGATAATCTTTAACTTAGTTGAATTACTCCTGGAGATATTGATGCCATAAACTCTTCTGGTGGCTTTATTTAATTCGGAACAGTCAGAAAATGAGGCCTCTGGAAATAAACTGTCTCAGATTCCAGTTCTGCTGTGCTGTGTCCTAGTTATGTGACAGCCTTGAGCAAGTTATGGACACTCATCACCTCACCTGCAAAATGAATGTAATCCTAGTACCGGTTGTGGTTAAGTGTCATGTCTGCTAACCGAAAGGTTGGCAGTTCAGATCCTCCGGATGCTCCTTAGAAAGTCTTTGGGGCAGTTCTACTCTGTCCCGTAAGTTTGCTGTGAGTCAGAGTCGACTCGGTGGCAGTCAGTTTTTTTGAGGGGGAGTCCAAGTGTTGTCCGGCTTGTTTTAAATGAACTAATTTATGTAAAATACCTAGCTCACTGTCTGATACTTGGTAAACCGTTCATTCCTAGTTGGTTGCTTTTAATATTGTTACTGCCAACAAAACCTGTTGTTGTTGTTGAACAGGTCTCAGTGGAGCGTCCAGACTAAATGAATTAGGAAGAGGGGCCGAGCTCCCTACTACCAGCCTCCTGTCGCCTTCCACCTCCTAATGCATGCTTTTGCACTCGTATGCCCCTGCAGGCTCGTTTTATTTTATGTGCCTGTCCAATCTGTGGCTGAAGGGTGAACCTCGGAAGTGTCTTCATTTCTGAGCTGACAGTGTGTTGAGTGGTGATACTGCTAGGGTTTCTTTGGTCTGTCACGACAACAAGTCTGCTCTTTTTTGTGAATGAGAATTTTGTTCTACATTTTAATTCAGCTCTCTCCAGGCCCCTGCATTGTGGTCTCCGTCAGAGCAGTCAGCGGTGTTAGCCGGGCACTGTCTATTTGCACTGGAATCAGTCGGTCTGGTGGAGGCCGTGGAAGATGTGGTCCACTAGGCCTTTGGACTAATGTTTCCCAAGCAGACTGACACATCTTTCTCCTGTAAAGCAGCTGGTGGGTTTGAACCACTGACCTTTCCTTTAGCAGCCAAGCACTTACACACTGGGTCACTAGGGGCTCCTTGCAACCACAGGTATTGGGGTTAGGATTCATGAAACATATTTCGGGGAGGACACACTTCAGTCTATAACAGCCTTCACTAAATATTTGTTTAGTGAATTATTAAGAATAACAGGACCTCAGTTAAGCCCTGGTACCACCAGAATGGGAGACCCTGGTGGCATAGTTGTTGAATGCTGCATCTGGTAACCAAGATGCTAGCAGTTCCAGTCCACCAGGCCCTCCTTGGAAACTCTGCGGAGCAGTTCTGCTCTGTCTTGTAGGCTCTGAATGAGTCAGAATTGACTCGGGGTCCGTGGGTTTTAGGTTTAGTGCCAGAATGAAAACCCTGGTGGTGTAGTGATTAGGAGCTACAACTGCTAACCAAAACGTCAGCAGTTCACCCAGGTGCTCCTTGGACTCTGTGGGGCAGTTGTACTCTTTCCTGAAGCATCACTGTGAGTCCGAAGTGACTGGACAGCGCTGGGTTTAGTTCTGGTTTTAGTGCCACTATGGAGACCCAGTGGCAGAATGGTTAAGAAGTTGGCTGCTAACCAAAAAGGTCAACAATTTGAATCCACCAGCCCCTCCTTGAAAACCTTACAAGGCAGTCCTGCTCTGTCCTATAGGGTATCTGTGAGTCAGAACTGACGGTAACAAATGTGTTCGTGTTTTCCGTTTAGTGCTAGTGTCAAGGAGCTCTGGTGGACCACGGTTAAGAGCTGAGCTGCTAACTGAAAGGTTCGCAGTTTCAGTCCATCAGCTGCTCTTTGGCAACCCAACTAGGCAGTTCTCCTCAGGCCTATAGTGCTGCTATGAGGGAGAATCAGCTCAGTGACCACGGGGTAGTGTCGGTGTCAGAGAGCCATTGTTAAGATTCAGCTGCTAACTGGTGCACGCCTGCTTAGCAGTTCCAGGGGAGAAACACCTGACAGTCGGCTCCCATAAAGCTTACAGCCGGGACACCCTCGTGGGACAGTTCTGTTCTGCCTCATGGAATTGCTAGGGGTCAGAAATCTGCACTATGGTGTCTGCCAACAGAAACAGTGCCAGTATCATGGGCTACAGATAAGACTTAGCTTCCACGTCACAATGAGCAGGAGATTCTAGAACTTAAGGGAAATGACAGCCAGAAGAGACCCAAGCCATCCTACAGCACAATTCCACTATACATTAGTATGCCTTTCCTGCTCTGATTGTTACTTACACCTATGTACTCCACGAATCTGAAAAGACACAAAATAATTTAAAATCCAAGCTATTGTCATTTCTAGTTACATAGGAGCATTATTTAAAAAGTAACTTTGGAGCAATTTGAGCTCTTTGAAGGAAAAGCATCCTGTAAATTGTAAAGTGTAATTACAATTTTATGTATTTGATCCAAAAAATCTTTCGGCAGATGCTTAAATTCCCTTTGGCCCAAGCAATCACTATTCTCTGTGTCTCTGTGGAGTCCCCAGGCGGTAAGAACAGTTAACACAATCAGCTGCTAACCAAAAGTTTTGTGATTCCAGCCCCCGAGAAGCATCTCCAAAGAATGGCCCACCAGTCTGCTTCTGAAAAGTCGGACTCTGAGAACCCTGTAGGGCACAGTTCCTCTGTGACACACGTGGGGTTATCACGGGTCAGAAACAACTTCACAGAAACTGGTGTGTGTGTGTTTCTGTGTCTCTGTCTGTGTCTGTCTGTCTGTCTGTCTGTACTACGTTTCCCGCATTAATAACTCTAGGTAAATCCGGAGAGAAATAATGACTGTAAGATGAGTCAATAGGTGGGTACGTAGATAGGTAAGTTAGGTGGATGATAAAACCAAAAAACAGAACTGTCAGCCATCAAGTCAACGCTGACTCATAACAACCCAATAGACAGAGTAGAAGTGCTCCACAGAGTTTCCAAGGAGTACCTGGCGATTTGAACTGCTGACCTTCTGGTTAGCAGCCTTAGCACTTTAACCACTGCAACCACCAGGGTTTCCAGGTAGATGACAGGCATGTATAAAAAGGAATTTTATTTGTCCTTATAGTGTCATTTGATTCTCACAAAAACTGGAGCAAGTAGAGTTGCGCTATAAGAACTCAGTAGGATTCCTCTGAAAGTTTCAGTATTATTACATGCCAAAAAGCATGCTGAGTTACTAAGTTTTTGCTAGCTTCAGAGGTTATAGCTATACATTCTTTTTTGAAAATGTGCTTCTATATAAGGCCAGATACTCAGAGATAATTTGAAGGTTATTTATATTTGCTATGCAGTGTCTTCTATTTGCATTCCTTGCAAGAATTGTTCAGACTGATACTAAAATAAGCTTGTTGTTTATGGATGCACATCCAGGACTGGAGTACAGAAGAAGCCTAATGGCACCCGCTGGGAGGTTGAGGGAAGCCAGCCTGAGGTTGTAAAATGCTGGCAGTAATCATCCAAGTGAGCTGGTCAGCCCAAACACATGAAGAGGTGACTGTTCCCCTGTTACTAATTTCACAGAGATGGAAAGTGATGCAGGCAGCAAGGCTGAGCAGTGAACTTCTTGGCCAGACAGCCCCCTAGACTGAGTCATTCAAGGACAAGGACCTCATTCTCTCCTCATTGATACTGCTGTGTCTCTAACATCTGACACAATGCTTGGCATTTGCTAGGTACTGAAAAATGCTGAATGGGTGGATCACTCAGTTAGTTAATTAACAGGTGAGAACATCTCTCTAAAGTCTTCACGTCTTAGAGTTCTCATCCCTAGAACCTGGAGTTTGCTGAGCAAATGGCCAAGCAGCCCTTATGGGAAAAATTTACAGAGAGAGGAGCAGCAGCAGGTACGAGGGTCCACTGTTGTCCTTGGCATGCTTCAGGCAAGGGTGGTACACAAAAACAACTCCAAGAGAAGGACCCTGCCCCTTGGCTGGGAAAGGCTGTTAAACTACCTAACTAGGAAAGCACAAGCTCTCTCCCTGGTGTGATCAGAGGCTGAGATAAAATAGCAGTTTGACTTGGCAGAACCTTGGCTCCAGCCCTCTTCCTGCCATTCGTCAATCATTAGAGTTCAAGCTTATCTCTCCAGCTGTATAATGCGGAAAGCTGATGGCAGGATTTGCCCCTTGGTGTGGGCAGTTGGGAAGCTCCAGTGTCTCCGTTGGCATAATGGGGGGAGAGAGGCCTGGGTTCCAGCTGTGACGATGACCAGGGTTGTTCATCTTAAACACGTCTTAGCCAGTCCCATTGAGCTTTGGGGGAGGTCAACTTTCCTGAGAGGCTAGCCTGCAGAGAATCCCTCTTGGACACGTGGACTCCTGCCTCACTGTGGAAATGTGGTAGATGCAAGTTAATCAGTGTCTCTTGACCAGCGCTGCTCCTCAGGAGCTGCTAGAGAGGTTTCCTGCCAAAGCTGAGCTTCAGGCCTTTATCTCATGCTTCTGCACTTCCTAAGATGCTCATTACTTTGCACCATACCCTACTTATTTCCAACTACAGTAACCTATACTGGTTGGGAATAAGTAGAAGACAATGTACAAAGTAATAGGCATTTTAGGAAATGCAAAGGTATGAGATGGAGGCCTCAAGACCCGTTAACATAACAAAGACAGCTCATACCCAAGTCGGGTTATCACCACAGGCATGGAGGTTAGTGTTTTTTGAGGGACATTATTCAGTCCATAATATTCCACACTTTGGCCCCCCAAAATCGTGTTCTTGCCACATACAATAGATATTCACCCTGTCATATTATCCCAAGAGTAGTGAGTAAACTCCAAGTCTAAAATCTCATCTCCTGAATCATTTAAACCAAATGCGGTGAGACTTTAGGCATATTCCATCCTGGGACAACATTTCATCTGTGAATTAGTGAAATCTAGACTGTAACTTATCTGTTTCCCAAGTACTACAGTGGAACAGGTACAAGGCAGACATTTCTATTAAAAACGGAGAAATTGAAGGAAAAGAAGGGATAACAAGAAGCAGGTCCAAAACCCAGAAGAGCAAACTGCGTTTGCTCTCAAGGCTTGAAAATGATCCTCCATTCTCGGAGACCATCTGGGCAGTGGCCTGCCCTCCAGGTTTTAGGTATTGGTCGTACTCTCTGGATTCTGAGTAGAGGTTCCTAGGCCCTCTCTTCCAGGAACGTTAGAATGAAAACTCAGCTTCCTCTCTCAGCTTTAAGCAGGTCTTTCTCCTACTCCGTCTGCGTGGTGACCCCATCCCCTCAGCCCTGGCAGGTCCCATTCTTCTGTGTGTTAGGCCTGACAGCCCCACTCCCTCGACTCTGGGTTGCAGCCCCATCCCCCAGCACCCTTAATGGCAACCCCACGCTCCAGAACTCAACTCTGTGAGATCCAGGGTAACATGGCCCCACCCTTTAAAATCCAGAAGACTTCGTTTCCAGTGTTCCTTCTAACAGTAATGCTGATGTTCAAGCTGCTACTGGGATGATTCTTTACTTTTTCTAGAGGACCACAGATGTATTTTCTTTGGTCAATTTCCAGCCTATAGCATTTCAAGAGGCAAGACTGTATACTTTCCTTTGTTTCTTGTTCCAGCCCCTTCCATCTAAATTGGTGGATTTTCTTCTATGGTAGCTGATCAGATTCATCAGTCATATGCCTAACCTCTTAAACAAAAGATTGTATAGTGATGTCCTTGTACATTTCAGGACATGTGCCCTGAGTTTGTACAACAGAATTTTCCAGTCTCTAAGTTCTGTCTTCATTTTGCACAGTAAATTTTTAATTCTGTCTCTTTCTTCCACATTTTACTAAAAATGGCAAAGATAAACCACATGGCCCTTAAAGAACTTGCTTAGAAATTCTTTCAGCCAGATATTTAAGTCATTGCATGTAAGTCCTGTCTTCCACCAGACATTGAACATAATTCAGAGAAGTTCCTTGCCACTGTGTAAAAAGCATCACCCTTCCTTCAGACCAATCACATGTTCGTTATTTTCTTTTAAAGCCTCATCTGAAACACATTTAACTTCCACATTCCAGTAGAAACATTCTGTTTTTAGTGGCATATGTGTTAAGGTCATGTAACTGATTAGACCCCGAGTGACCTGATTTGGGTTCCAGAGATCGAACTAGGAAGTTCCGTCTCCTGACGGATGGCAAACTGGGCTACCTCTTCCCCAAAGCACACGAGGATGCAGATGACGGCAAAGTTTATTAAGGGAAAGTACGTTCCGAAGAGGGAACGGTCAGTCTCCATGAGTGGAAAAAGACCCAGCATAGATTTCGGGGATGCTTTTTATTGGCAAAAGCAGGGGATGATGTCACAGATGGGAGGTAGAGGTTGATTTGTGATTGGGTTTGAAGCTACTGTAGCCACTTTACAACTGCCAGGAGGAATTGTATTTGCATCACAACTGCCAGGAAGAACCTACATTTGCATCACAAACTGCTGATATGCAGCAGATCACGCTCCTGTGGTAACATTCTCAGTACCCTGTGTGTTCTATACTGTAAACCATGACCTTTGTTACTCTGGAAAATGTTAGATTCTGGAGTAAAATATGTTAGTGTGTGGCGGCAGAAATCAGGTTCACTAGCAAACCTTGACAATGTGTATTCTCTAAGATGACAGAGACCTTCTCTGTAGCTTTCTTTACTTCCTTTTAAACCTTCATCAGAATGACACGTGATGTCCATAATTTTACCAACAGTCTCTCCAAGGTAATCTAGGATTTTATTGTTAGGCACCTTTATATTCTAGCCTCTACCCATTTACCCAATTCTAAAACCACTTCCACATTTTAGGTATCTGTTGGGCAGCATCCTACTCTGCCAGTACCAAATTCTGTCTCAGTTATCCAGGGCAGCTATAACAGAAATAGCACAAGTGAGTAGTTTTAGCCAACAGAAATTTATTTCTTCACAGTTTAGGAGGCCAGAAGTGCAAATTCAGGGTGCTGGCTCAAGGGGAAGGCTTTCTCTGTTTGTCGACTCTGGAGGAAAATCATTGTATCTTGGACAATCCTCATATGGTGTGGCATCTCTCGTTCTCTATTCCTCTAGGTTGAGTTGTTAGTTTGCCTTAATCTCTTTTATATCTCAAAAGATGACTGCCTCATGATACATCTGACACTAATCTTGCTTCATTAATATGACAAAGAATCCATTCTCAAATGAGATTATAACTACCAGCATAGACCTTAAGATTTAAACATGTATCTTTGGGAAACATGATTCAAAACGTTATATGCATATATGATTCAAACTGCTATATGCATATAGTTAATCTATATGCATACAAGGAGACCATTTTGTTTCAAAAACAAAACATGGCTCAGAGCAGGCTAGCTACAATGAAAATTTTAAGGACAAGAGGAGGAAATAAAATTGAAAATTAACCATTGCTGATTTTATTAAGATTGGTTGAAGCATGTCTTGCCACTCCCCCATCCCACCCCCCACCCACTTCCCTCACCCCACCCACCCACTCCCCACCCGACCCCACCAGCCCACCCCCATTACTGAAATGAGCTGGTATCAAGTTACTAAGTGGTCCCTGGCCTGGATGGCTCCCTCACTCATTTGCACAAGTCTTCAGGTATAGTTGGAGGTTTTAAAATATTAAAGATAGCTTCATTACTCAGGGAACTTCAAGGATTATCTCAGGAAGTAAGGAAACTAAGGTTAAATTATTTGCATAAGGTAATGTTTGAGCTAATTTATGATTAACAGATGTCTTTGTCACAAAGGGAAATCTCAACTTCATGACACTGCATCTCCACATTATTGCTTTTATCTGTTTGGGGATATATTTTATAATGGCAAGTGACTTTTGTGAGTTTTCTGTGCACTCAGAGAAATCTGTCAACTTGGACCTCTGTTTCTCTTTTACACAGCATGATTTTGAAGAATATTAGTCTGTATCCTGGCTCAGGTTTAAAATGGGCTGGTTTGTACTAGGTAGAAAATCAGAGACCCGGGAAAACAGCAAAGGCGTTAGAGATGGGGATGGAAAAGGACAATGAAAGAAAAGACGCAAATACAGGAGGAAAAGGAAAACTGAAAGCCCGATGAGACAAGGAAGCAGGATCAGTATCTTTGTATTTTTTTCATCTGTGTTTATCTTTGCTTAGGTGTCTGGGTGGTGCAGATGGTTTAGCCATCAACTAGGAGCTGAAGTGTTGATGGTTCAATCCCGGTCAGTGGTGTCTTGGAAGACAGGCCTGGTGATTTGCTCCTGAAAAATCATAGCCTTGAAAACCTTATGGAGTAGTTTAGTCCTGCACACTTGGGGCAGCTGAGTCAGAATCAACTCAACAACAACTAAAATAATGACCTTTGCATTGGATTTCCACCAAAGCAGAAGTGGCATCCTCGTCATATAAATTCTCCGTAGTTCCTGGCAAAGTAGTTCAGAATCTGTTTGGTGAATGAGATAAACAGAAAGGCTAAAATAGGATGCATTAATGAGCTCAGTGGAACCGGTCATGATGACACTATCAGCTTGACTACGTATCAGCTGGTTAGTTTCATTTTTAAGCAAACAAAATAAATAATAAAATAACTCACTCTAGCAGTTCTTTCCATGAAAGCAGTGCCTTTCTTTGGGAAAAACTTTCCTCAACATCCGCATTCTATTGCTGTGTTATTGCAGAGAAGCTGGGAGCCTAGAGATACTGATTGACTTACCTGAGGCCAGTGTCAGGCTAAGGATTAAGAAAAAAAAAAATAGAAGTTGCCCTGAAGTCAATTTCAGTGATTACCAACCCTATAGGGCAGGGTAGAACCACCCCTAAAGGGTTTTCAAGGGGTGGCTGGTGGATTTGAACTATCTACCTTTTGGTTAGCATCTAATACTTAATAACCGTGCTCTGTGAGAAGGGGATCTGTGAGAAGAGGAAACTAAACCTCATAGGATATTCTGTCCCAAAGGTCACATAGATTAAATATGAGATTCAGATGAATAAATAAAATATAAAGTGTGGGGAAACTAAAAATAAATTGCAGAGTAAACTAAGTAGAAATGAGATCATGACAATGGATCCCTAATCTGTTTGCTCTTTGAGTGAGACCAAGATCATGCTCTGCTCTTTTTGGCTTTGATTTCTTCTTGTGATTTTCCTTTCAGAGTTGGTATCTGACTCTTCCCTGTGTTCTAGTCTTGAAATGAATTATCTGATGTTATTGATTTTCTAACTAAAGGACTCCCTTTCATATTTCTTGTAATTTTGGTTTGGGTTTTGTAAACTCCCTGAATTTCTGTTTATCTGGAAATTTCCTTATTTTACCACCATATTTGAGAGACAGTTTTTCTGGATGTATAATTCTTGACTGTCCATTTGTTCTCTTCGAGATTTTATAAACATCATGTCATTGACTTATTGCCTAAATGGTTTCTGCTGACTAGTCCAACCTTAGTCTGATTGACCCTTCTCTTAAGTTCTTTCTTCGTCTTTGGTTTTGGTAAGTTTGATTATAATATGTCTTGGTGACTTTCTTTTGGGATCTACCTTGTGTGGATTTCAATGAATGTCTTGTATATCTTTTCATACTTTACAATGTCAGGGAATTTTTCCGACAACAGATCTTCAACAGTTCTCTCTGTTTTCTGTTATCTCCCTGTTCTGTTACTTCAACCACTCATAGATAGAGTCCCGCATAATTCTTAGGATTTCTTTTTTTTATTGTTATTATTTAGTCTGATTTTCCGTCAAATATCCTAGTGTCAAGTACTTTATCTTCAGTCTCACTAATTCTGACATCATTGCCTCAATTGTGCCCCTTTGACTTTCTGCTGAGTTGTCTAATTCTCAAGTTTCTGGATTTCTGCTTGCTGTCTCTCTATGGATTCTTGCAGCTTTTTAAATCTGTCATTATACTCTCCTCTAATCTTTTTAAGTTTCTCTATTGCTTTTTGTGCACTTTTTGCCTTGTTCTGCATTTTTTCTGACCTCTTGAAAAGTTCTATATGTTAATCTTTGTTATTCTGCTTCCAGTAATTCCAAAACATTCTCTTCATCTGGAGGATTTCTTGATCCTTTGCTTTCAGAGCTTCCTGAAGCCATCATGGCCTGCAAGTTTATGTGATTTGATATTGACTGTTGTCTTTGAGCCATCAGTAAGTTAATGTTAATGTAGTTATTTGTTGTATGTTTTCTTATTGTGTCCTAGCTTCTTACTCTGTTTCGATACACCCAAATAAGCTGCTCATGTGAGCTACTTCGATTAATGGGGACTTTGAAGTTCTAATGTCTTGTCACTAGGTGGTTATAGATGTTACTAGGTCTGTAAGCCTAGGAGTCCACTATAGGTTCAGCTCAGGTATCCAGGTAGCTGGTCATTAAGTGTGTGGTGCAGGCTTTCACCTCCAGTCCTAGACAAGCAGAAGTGATTGGTATAGGCTCAGGCATCTGGCTGTAGTAGGAGGTAACATGCTAAGCAAAGCAGGGGGCTGACAGTTGCCCCTGAATGTCCATGAGAAAAGCATGTTCTGTTCCACAGAACATGTAGGTAGAAGAGTTTTGCAGCTGGACTATGAGTATCCAGTACTGTTGGCTGTGACGACTGGAAGGCACAGTTTATTCTTGGCTCCTGTTGCAGGTGGCTAGGTGATATGGGTAGAGCCACCAGTCCTCAGGCCCCAGCTGCAGGTAGGTGAGGCCCTTGCTTCATAGGCAGAGTGGTGTCAGCTGTCATGAACCTGCATTTCCACCACAAAGTTGGTACAGGAAAATCAGGGTTCAGTTACACACACCCTGTGGTGCTGTGCTCAGGAGGGCCTACACATTTGTAATGGGCCCACACAGGTCTATGAAGGGTTAAAGTCCTTCCAAGTCCATGGACTTCTTATGCCTAGGCCTAGGCAAAACAACTGTTTCTGCCCAGAGCTCCTGGTTTAGGGGAGCTACCCGATTATTTTTTTCTATTTATTAATTTGTCTCTTCTCCAAGACTGAGAGAATAGTTGAGGGGCATAAAGGGTCCTATTTCTAGTCTAGCTTATGAAGCTGCCTCAGACCCCAGTGGAAATAAGGAGGGCGGCAAGCAGACAGAAGAGGTTTATCCCCAAGGAGTGTTTTTGTCTCTGCGTACAACAGGTTAGACGCAAGTTACTTACCTCTTGCCATTCCAGTGCCACTTTTCACTGATTCTGGAGGCATGACTGGACTCTCTGCCACATAGACTGCCCGCTACATAGTCTCTCCCTAGGTAGAAAACTCATCCTGACTGCCATGACTCTTCTCACCACATTCACACAAGCGAGTCCAGCAACTCCTCATGCCTTCTGGATCATTTCTCCCTCCCTCTGCTGTCCAGCCTGATTCCTCAACTTCATCTTTGATATTCAGGGCTCCTAGAATGTTATGTATAATTGATTCACTTGTTTTTTTCTGGATCTTTGTTGTTAGAGGGACCACAAGAAGTGTCTGACTGCTCCACCATCTCAGCCGTACCTCATGTTCTCCTCTTTTGAAATTCAGATGCACTTTCTAATATTTAAAGGAATACGAGAAAAATTCACACAGGTGGGGCTGGGCCTTTCCATTGGGGAAAATGTTACTGAAAAATGGTGAGTTGGTTTCTGAGGGACCACACTGTTGAACAGAGGGCTGTGGGGAACATGGTCTTGGGGAACATCTAGCTCAATTGGCATAATGTAGTTTATAAAGAAAATGTTCTACATTCTACTTTGATGAGTATCATCTGAGGCCTTACAAGTTTGTGAGTGGTCAGGTAAGATATTTCACTGCTCTCACTCCTTTGAAAGCAAGGGAGAACGCAGAAAACTAAAGATATAAGGAAATATTTAGTCCAGAAGACTAATGGACCGCAGCTACCAAAGCCTCCACCAGACTGAGTCCAGTGCAGATAGGTGGTGCCTGGCTACCCCCACTGACTGCTGTAACAGGGACCATAATAGAGGGTCAAAACTGAGAAAAACTTAGAACAAAACTCTAACTCACAAAGACAGACCAGACTTACCAGCCTAGGAAAGACTGGAGAAACCCTGAGAGTGTGGCACCCCGAGGTACCATTTTGGCTCAGGAATGTAGTCACTCCCAAAGTTTTCCCTTCATCCAAAGATTAGACAAGTTCCTAAAACAAAATGAGAGAAACTAGGAACACTAGCCCAGGGGCAAGGATGAAAAGGCAGAATGGAACAGGAAAGCTAATAACAGGCAAGCGAAGAGAGAGTATTGACGTATTGCGGGGTTGTTAACTAATGTCATAAAACAACATGTGTACTAACTAATGTGAAGCTAGCTTGTTCTGTAAACTATCATCTAAAATACGATTTTAAAAAAGAGACAAAAAATTCTATGTCTTCTGACAGTATTTCCCAGACATTTTTTTTTTTCTTTTTTTATTGTTAATGAAGCTATCTTGGATAGAGAGCTTGGGATAGAGATGTGTTGTGAATCCTAGCCTCTATGCCTGAGGTTATAATCCCATTTAGGAATGGATTGTCTTAGTTGCACTAATAAAGCAGGAGTAGTGTAGGGTATATTTTGAGTCAATCTGTTTTGAATTCTGAAAGAGCAGAGTAAGCAGAGATAGGGCAAGAAAGATGCCAAGCCACACGAAGAGTGACCAAGAACAGAAGCTCAGATGAGACGAATATCTTTCTTCAGAGCTGACAGAGAAATAAACTCTTTCCCCTAGGGCCAGCACTCTCAATTTGGACTTCTAGCCTTCTAATCTGTGAGAAAATATCTTTCTGTTTGTCAAAGCCACCCACTTGTGGTATTTCTGTTATAGCAGCACTAGAGAACTAAGACAGAGTGCAACTGAGAGTTTCTGAGAAGTGAGAACTTTAAAGCAAAGGGAAGGAAAATTTCAATAAGAATCAAGCTGCCCCAGCTCCCCGTTTTATTTTTAAACAGAACCATCAAAGGGCAGCTAAGGGAAATACACTTAAGTGGCATTAATTCATTCCTAAGAGGATGCTCCAAGAGTTTTATTGCTACATAAGGGAAAGCCATAAACCAGCAGGAGGAGAAAGCAAAGAAAATAAGTCTAGGGAGTCAACTTGTATAAGAAAGGGAGCAGGTGGTCAATGATGTATTTTGGCTGGTTTCCACAGCAGGAAGACAGAAATTCATGGCAAGGCAATCACAGAGAAAAGAACCATGGAGCTCTACAAAGTGCTGCTAAAGACTTCACATGAATATAAAATAATAAAAGGCTCATGTGTCCCCCTCCTTCTCCCCACCATCCACTCTCCTGTTAATATTTTGACTTCACAGCCTAATGCCTGACTCTTTCCAGTCCTGGCTCTGTTAGGACAGAACAACAAAGGACTAGGTAAGATCAGGTCAAGGACAGTGAAGACTTTAGACTTGAAAGTAACCAGAGATCACTTAGTCTAGCACTTCCTTTTTTTTACAAACGAGGAAACAGAGACTCAGATTACTATTGTAGAGGGGAGAACTTCAAAGGTTTTCACTGGAGGCCTTGAGAGCTAGCTAAATTGAAGGTTGAGACTGAAGACTTTAGAAAAGATGCTTTCATGATCCTGTCACTCAGCTCCAGCCAAATCTAGTGACCTTTAGAAGGGCCATAAAGCAGATCTTACAATCCTCCTGCAAATTAATAGAAATTATCATGAATCTCATGATGATTTCACAGACAAGTCTTTCCTGTTTTTTATAAGCTTTTGTAATCATATAGCACTCTTTATTAATTTCTAAGGTAATTTTAATTAACTTCTTTATTACTTTTTAAGGAAATCCATGATTTTCCATCTTTGTGAGCTAGCAGCAGGTACTAAGATGTAAAATCACGACTGTGAGAATGAAGACAAGAGGCAGAGAGACAGGAACATCAATTCAGTGTTCACGAGCACCGGGGTGCTGTCTCAGCCGCCACACCTTCCAAGATCTTAATTTAACATTCGTAAAAGGGGAGGAGACAGGATAAAAAATATGGTGGCATTCATTTGGCAGGCATTTATAAGACCTGTTTCATATAGCTGTGAACTAGATGCAAGAGAACTCCCAAAGATAAACTCTTATATGGCATGGCCTTCCCCAGGACTGTCTCCTAAAATTTATGACCAAGAATTCACTTTTCAAAATACAGTATGTTACAGAATTGCTTCATTATCTGGAAATTAACATTTCATATTTAAATGAAAGCTTATGACTAAAAACAATCTGGGATTCATTTGATATTTTGGATTTGAGTTTACTATCTTGTATCAGGAAATCCCAGCAGTGCAGTGGTTAAGCACTACAGCTGCTCACCAAAAGGTCAGCAGTTTGAATCCACCAGGTGCTCCTTGGAAACACTATGGGGAAGTAGTACTCTGCCCTATAGGTTTGCTGTAAGCCAGAATTAGCTTGATGGCAATGGATTTCCCTTGCCTTAAGGATCCGTGGTGGCACAGTGGTTAAGAGCTCAGCTGCTAACTGGAATATTGGTTGTTCTCAGTGGGAGAAAGATGTGGTAATTGACTTCTGTAACGATGTACACCTTTGAAAACGCTAGGGGACAATTCTACTCTGTCCTGTAGGGTTGCTGTGAGTTGGAATCGACTCAGTGGCAATGGGTTTTTACCCTACACTAACTACAGAATGTATAATTGAATTATTTTGGTGTGCATTTTTCATATGCAAAACTTAATGTCGTTTTGAATTCTACAGAAGCCTGTGGAGGGAGGGGCCCGATGAATCTTTCAGATATGCTCTTACAGCCTTGCAACATACTCAACACTAAACCAAAAAAAAAAAAAAAAAAAAAAACCCAACCCCATCACGTCAAGTCGATTCAGATTCATTGCACGCTTACAGGACAGAGTAGAATCTCCTATAGGGATCCCCAGGAGCTGCAAACCTAGTTATCTCTCAGGCTTTGAACCACTGCACCACCACAGTTCCTACTAAGCACTGCATAAGCGTAAACTGCCAAGTGCTGTCAAGTTGGATCCAACTCATGCAATCTTGTTATTATTCAAGTCCTCAAGTTCCAATATCTGAAAAGTGACTGTTGATTATTGTCTTGACCTAGCAAGTTTATTGCAATTATTACTTGTCAATTTTACTTCTGCCAGGAGTAAAACATAGCCTAAGTTGCACAATCACTTCCACAAGCGCAACCTGTTACTACCATCTCACAGAAATGTCATCAGTCCTCTGCATTGCAAGGCCGAAGTTCTTTGCAGTCAAAACAAAGAACGCTGTGGAGTGACCCATCCTCACTGAGGGAAGTGAATCGGGAGGGATTCAACATTTCATTTAGTGTTTGCGTACCATGGAAGACAGGTGGGGGGCTGGGATGGTACCACACAGGTAGGTGGGAAAGCGGGCACATAATAGAGGGTTCTCACAGTCTGATCGCTGAAAGTCCATACCAGGGTCTCAAGCACGTCAATTCCTTCTTTATAGGTTGTACCAGGCATTCCTTGGTTCCTTGGCTTGTCGACAGTCCTTACATGGTATCTCTCCTTCCCCTCTCTGCCCCAGGTGTGAGTATCTCAGTGTCTGTCTGCTCTTTCTAAACTCAGAAGTGATTCACTTTAGAATCCACCATGCTTGGGCATGAGTTAATTGGCATAACAAAAAAAACAGTTTCCAAACAGGATTGCATCTGCAGGTTAGCATTCCAGTACATATTTGGGGGGACACAATTTAATCCATAATAGTAACTCTCTCTGCCTTTCCCGTTTGGGGAATCTCAGCCAAGTGGACCATCCTAGTTTTCATAACAGGTCTGGATCAGAGTGAGAGCAGAGCAAAAGTCATTACCTTTCAAATTCCTCCAAAACAAGACTGTAGTAAAGCCAAGTCTTCTGGAATGTGTACTAGCAGTCCCTTCATCTTTTGATTTAAATTACAGAGTACTTAGGAGCTCTGATGGTGTAGTGGTTACCTTAGCTGCTAACCAAATGATTGGCAGTTTGAGTCCACCATCCGCTTACTAGAAACCTTATGGGGCAGTTCTACTCTGTCCTCCAGCGTTACTATAAGTCAGAATCGACAATGACAATGAGCATTTTTAATAGAGTGCTTACTATACCTAGGCACTGTTCTAAGTGTTAATTACCTTAATCCCTTTAACAATCTAGTAAGCTGGGGAATCTTTTCATTATCTCCAATGTATGGAGAGAAAACAAAAGAAGTTAAGTAACCTTCCTGCAATCACAGAGCTAGTAGGTAATGCAATCAGGATTTAATTCAGGCAGAAATCTCAGGATTACTGCTTTTAACCATTACCCCTTTAGGCACTCTAAATACTTTCATGTGATTTTGATGAAGGACAAGAAATACATTCCACCTCCCTTTGCCAGACAACACCCGTTTATCCTTCAAGCCTTAGTTCTAGAACTATTCCTCAATACCGTGTCCCTGATCAACCACTGTCTCCAACCGTACCCAGGTTAAACTCTATCAGATCAAGTCTATCTTGTCTTAATCAACTCTTACATGCAGTAGTTGAGTGGAAGCTTCTTAAGAGTAGGTCTTTTTTTCACTTCACTTATTTTACATGTTCCAGCCACTGAGATAATACCTAAAAATTCAATATTAAATTGTTGAATTACTCAAGTAAACTAGCCAACTGACATAGTAAAAAGAAACACCAGGATTTAGAAATTTAAGAAAACAATGTTTTCTCTGTTGTTCTTATTATTCTGTTTTGGAACATTCTTCTTTATGAGTTGATTTTTCACCTTTTTCAGTGTTGGTTTTGTGGTTATTCAGACTCCTGTATCACATTTCTTGATTTGATGTGCTACATCTTTATTGCGTTTTGCGGCTGCCCCTGTGATTCCCCTTAAAAGTCTGTGCTTAAACCCAATTTTAACTACTACAAGTCTTATTAACTTCCTCTCCATCTGGAAGGACTGTAACAACTGTAGTGCGTCCCTCTTTTTAATATGATGACATCATAGTTTTCATAATATGATCACTGGATCACCTCTTTTAATATTACAGCTTTGATTGAGTTTGGAGCCTTCCATAACTGAGTAGGATTCTAGATGATGTGTCCTGTATTTCCTCCTAAAATATAAAATTAATGGTTTTGTTCTTCTAAGCCAAGAGCTTCTTTTAGTTATTTCTTGTAGCTTTGGTTTGTTTTCTACAAAGTCTCTGAGTTTCTGTTTATCTGCAAATGTCTTAATTTCATTTTCATATTTGAAAGATAGTTTCACAGGATATATAATTCTTGGTTGGAAGTTCTTCTCCTTCAGGGCTGTCAACATGTTATCCCACAGTCTCCATGCCAGCATCGTTTCTGCTGAGAAATCACATGAAAGCCTACAAGGTTTCCCTCTGAATGTTAGCTTTGCTTTGAATCTTGCTGCCTTTAAGAGTTTCTGCTTGTGTTTCATTTTGTTAAGCTTGATTATAACATGTCTTGGAGTCTTTCTTTTGGGAGTGGCGTTCAGAATGCGTCTTGGATATCTATATTCTCTTCTTTCATAATTTCTGGGAAATTTTCTGTTAGCAGCTCCGCCACAATATTCTCTGTGTGCTATTCAGGAACTCCAATTAATCCTAGATGGTTCCACTTAATAGAGTCCCACATGCTTCTTAGTGTTTCTTCATTTTTCTTGTTTCTTTTTTTCTGAATTCACCTTACATGTGCTGGAGTCAGTAGCTCCATCTTCCAGTTCAAAAAGTCTGTTTTCCATTTGTTCAATTCTGTTTTCTTGGCTTTGAACTGAATTTTCTATCTCTTTGATTTTGTTATTGATCTGTTGGATTTCAGAGTACTGGTGTTCTATCAGATCAAACACCTTGCTTAATTTTTCATTTTGCTCTGCTGCATTTTTATAAGGTCTAGGAGGGCTCTATAAATAATCCTTTTGTACTCACCCTCTGATAGTTTCAAAAAGACTTCTTCATCTGGGAAGTTCTTTGGATTTTTCTTTTGTGGGTCTTCTGAAGACATAGGTGAATTCTTCCTAATGTTCCAGTCCAAAGTTTGTTGGTTTTTTGGCATCTTAAGGTTGTTTTGTTTCTCTGGTGTTACTTTAATGGAGTCAAGCTCAATCTGAAAAGGAAGTTGATCATCAGACACCTCTGTGTACACACTGCAGCGACTGGGCTCAGTGAAATCTCTGGGGTCACTGTCTCCACCTCCTGATTGGCAAAGACACAGCCCCACTTAGAGAATTACTGGGGAGCAGTTAGCTGATCCTGTAATGTGAGACAGTCAAGGCTGGAAGAGAAGCTGTCCAGATGTACTGCAGTTATTTCTCTTATATCGATGGCACTTGGCTTGGCAAGGTAAAAGGTATCTGATAGCTTCCAAATTAGTTAGGCTTTCAGGTGTGCAAGTCCATCTTCCCAGCTAGCAAAGTATACACCTCTATATCAAAGACTGCTTTAGTGCTGGAAAAGTACTGTCCAGGTAAGGACTGACTCCCATCCTGGGAATTAGGTCCGGCTGAGGCTTCATATGGGAATTCCACCTCCAAGTGAATCAAGATGGTGTCCCACACAAGCTCCCCTGCCTGACTCAGAAAAGGCTATTCACTAGTGGAGATCTGGAGATTCCAAGAGATAGAGAAAGTGGTTAGAGGTGCCAAGTTGCACAGATTCCAAGTCCAGGTTCTCAAAATGTGGCAACTCCACTCACCAGTCTCATCAGCAGTGGTCTGAGCCTTACTGCCAATCACCTCAGCCCCTTCCACTGGCCAAGACAGAGAAAAAAGAAGTCAAAATGGTGATTTACCTTCCACCCACAAGAGCCGGGACTCAACAAGGGCAGGGGTTGGTGAAAGAGAAGAAGTTTTCTGCTCAGTGGTGTGTAGACCAAATGGACAACTGTATGTCGTGTCCTAGGGTTCACTAGATGTCCAGACGACTCTGTTTAGTTATCAGTTCAGGCCTTGGTTTCTAGGGGGATCTAGGGAGACATGTGTTTAGTCTGGTGTCCTGAAATTTAAGAAAATGAAAAAAACAAAAAAGCTCATTGCTACTGAGTCAGTTACAACTCATAGCATTTGTCTCAGGCTGAGTTTGTAGAGAAGCAAAACCAGTAACACGGATATGTACAAGGAAAGATTTATATACAGAGTACAAGAAAAGATTTACATAAAAAGGAAACAGCTCATGCAGTTGCAGAAGTTGAATGTCCCAAGTCCTGACACAAGCCTCACATGGCCACAGGAGCTGGTGAACCCAAGGTCAGAAGGTCAGAGACCAGAGATCTAGATCACCGGTTGTGTAGGTCAGTGGATTCCAAGCTGTTGGCGAGACGGAGCTGCAGAGGCCAGCTAACCCAGAATCAGCAGGGCAGGGAACAGGACTCTCAAGTGGTGGTTGTAAAGGTTGATGAATCCAACAGCTACTAGTTCAGGTCCAGGAACCAGACACCAGAGGGGAGCAGGAGCTGCTGGCTACCTGAGCAGACTGGCAGTAGGTGGTGGAAGGCAGACAGAAGAGAGCTGAGGGGTGGGAATCCACCACAGGCCCTGCCCTGTCACTTGATACAGTGGCCAAAAATGGAGTAGCCAAGTTGACATGATCCTGACCACCACAGCGACTCTATAGGACAGAGTAGAACTGTCCCATAGAGTTTCCAAGGAGCACCTGATGGATTTGAACACTCGACCTTTTGGTTAGCAGCCATAACACTTAACCACTACGCCACCAGGATTTCCAAGAAAATGAAAGACCTGGAAAACCTTCTGTATGTTTTAGAAGGAGGCAAATGTTAGAAACCATCTAATACAAAGTTCTGGATCCTGCCCACACACGGATTTTTTTTTTTTTTTAATCAGTGTAAAAAAAAAAAAAAAAAAATTGAGCCAAAATTTAAAAATGAAGAGATTTCCCAAAGTGTCCAGAATTCCGGCTTCTCTTGAGGAATTGGAAGCTCTGCTCAAATTTGGTGCATGTGACCACAATCAAGAGGCAGTGAGCAGTGTGGCAGGTATCCCGGCTCGGGGGGAGAGGTGCTCACAGATTCACCATTAAATTCTCTAGTGCTTCTGTAACAGAAATACCACACGCAGGTGGCGTTGAAGAACAGACATTTATTTTCTCGATGTTCAGGAGGCTAGAAGTTCCAGTTCAGTATGTGGCCCTAGGAGAAGGTCCTTTCTTTATTTCAGCTTCAAGTAGCCAACATGCTTAGGCTTATAGATCCATCTGCCTCTGCCATCATAAGATATAAGTTGTGTCTTCCCCTGTATATGCTTGTGTGTCTCCGCCTATAAAACCAAAAACCAAACCCATTGCTGTCGAGTTGATTCAATTCATCAAGACCCCATAGGACAGAATAGATTTGCCCTGTAGAGTTTCCAAAGCTGTAACCTTCACAGATGTAAAGTTTCTCCCATGGAGCTGCCAGTGAGCTCTCTTTATAACTCAGAGGTGATTAGATTTAAGATGTGCCCTACAACAGATAGGGCCTCATTAACACAACAAAGAAAGCCCTGTTTCCAAATGAGATTGTGTCAAAAGGTGTAGGGGTTAGGATTTCAAATCAAGTTTGAGGGGGTCATCATTCAGTCCTTAACAACCACAAACCTTGGTCCCCCAACCCTGCTCCCTCATGAACCTCCTGCTTTCTCCAGGCTTTTGGACTTCCCGTGCCAATCTAACTCATTCCTCTCATTTTATAGTGGAGGGAAAGGAGGCCTGAAATGTCCATAAGGATATAATCACTGAAAAGTGACTGAAATCCAAGTCTGTCATCTCCAGCTCACTGTTTCACTCACATTCTGAGTCCTAAGAAATGACATTTGTGAAGCATGTTTATCAGTGGAATGCCATATGTTTTTATGAAGTCTTGTGCCTTGTAGCAACTTTTGCTCCTAAGAAGAAAAATCTGTTAGGCATTCCAAGCCTCCCTAACTGATGTATCCACAAGAACTGGCATCTATTACATAATTCTTTGTGCTTTCCTTTCTCTGCCTCCTTCTCTGAAAAATGTTCAGTGGATTAACTGTGAAAACCTTATGATTTTTCCTCCCAGACAGCCCATCCATCTCTTTACGCCCTCAAAATAAATTCCTCCCGTTAAATAAATGAAACTTCCAATACCAAGATAGCTGTGGTTTGGTTGCTTTCTGTGCTTTGCCTGTGTTCAAAGGGCGGGATGTTACCACGAAGGCTAATTATCTAGATGGAGCTGTGGTTGAAAGGAGGTGGATTTCAGGAGACTGCCCTCTCTGTGACTGACAATTTATCAAAATGTGGTGTTTTAGGCTCAGCCCCAGCTTTAGAACTAAATTTTTTAAAAATTTAAATTCATTTTTGGGAACAGTCCTGTGGAATGGTCTCTGCTACTCTTGAAGTATGCAACGGAGAGAAAACAAATTGCCGTTTTCACTCACCAAGAAATTTGCAGAATTTTTTTGTACTTCTATTATTCAGAAATTTCCAAGACTATGTATTGCAACTTTAGTAAGAATGCTGTTCTGACTGAAGGTTAGCTCTGTGAGAGGGTAAGTAGAACCAACTTTGGAAAAAATTATTTTCCAGTTGCTGTTGATTTCATTTTCCATGTTTTGCTTATGTGTGATAAAATTCTAGGGCTTGGTATTTAATATTAGGTAATTCAAGGTTATATGGCTTAAGATAATCTTTAGGTAAAATAAAACTGTAACAATTAGATCCTAAAACATTCAGCTCAAAAGTGAACAAAATGTTCACCTCTTGGCTGTTTCATGCCCCCTACCTCCCACTTCCATAAAAAAGACCCATATGCACTCACACAGTAATTTAATTCATTTTATCTTCAGTGAACTGAAAGACTTGTATAAGTATTTTAGTATTTTGGAGAGGTGGTTTAGGCTAGGATTTATTTCTTGACTCATTACAATTTCCTATAAAAGTAGAAAAATGAACAGTCTGCTGCCTTAATAGCCCGTTGATAGAGCATGCTAGCACAGGAAATTGACTTGCTTACTTAACCTTTTGAACATGCTTACAGCTGCCAAACAGAACTGGTCAGAGATAAGAGTGTTTCCGGTGTTCTTCACTTCTTTCTTGCCACCATTCTAGGAAAGAAGTGGGAGAAATATCCATAGCGGCAAAGGGCTCCCTGCTTCTGGAAAGTGCCATGACAGCTAAAAACACAGCTGACTGTACTTTATATTTCATCTTACTCAATTTTCAACACTTTTGCCAAAACTTGCAACCGGAAAAACGCCACTAACTAATTTGAGTTTCACCTAAATTCTCAACCTTCTCGAATAAGATGTTGATAAACAGTAAAATATGTGAAAGGCACACGGAATTCCAGAAAAGGACAAAAGCAAGAGCTTCTCTTATGATGGCCTCGCTCAGGAAAAGGCTGAGTCCGTGAGTTTCCTGAGACTTTCTCCTCTCCCTGTGTCTTTCTCCCACGTGTCTATGCAACACAAGGACCATAGATTCCCTAAGGATTAGGGTTTAGACGGAGGTCATTCAGAAAACAAGTTGTCTGATGGTTCTGTACATCTATAGGATATCATCCTGCTGACCTCTGGCTGGAGGAAGGAGAGCGGGTGGAGAGGAGCGGAAAGGAAGCTGTTGGGAGGATGAGACATGGATGGAGCAGAGAGGAATAGTGTGCTGTCACCGGGCAGGGAGAGCAGTGGAAGCTGCATATAGTTGGGCATGAAAATTTATACGGGAATGTACATTTTCACTCAGTCATATTAAATAAAAAATAAAAAGAAAACAAGTTGTCTGTATATATCTTCTCAAGTAATTTGATTTAAACCTTTTGTCTCTCTGACTTTAGATATTTTGAAAATGTACATGCCATGGATTGAATCGTGTCCCCCTAAAAATGTGTGTCAGCTTGGCTAACTCGTGATTCCCAGTGCTGTGTGATTGTCTACCATTGTGTCATCTAATGTAATTTCCCTGGGTAAATGCTATTTGTCATGGATTGAATTACATTCCCCCAAAAATGTGTATAACCGTGTGTCGGGCCATGATTTCCAGTATTTTGTGATTGTCCTTGATTCTGTGATTTTCCTGTGCTGTAAATCCTTATCTCTGCCTGTGGTTAATAGATTGGATTATGTTAAAGAGGATTAGCATAGGACTAAAACACTCTTCCTAAGGTCACCTCTGTGCTCCAGTGTAGAGGGAGTTTCCCTAGAGTGTGGCTTGTACCACCTTTCATACTACAAGAGATAAATAGAAAGGGACACACAGAGAGAGTTGGGGATGTCATACCATCAAGAAAGCAGCACAGAGAGCAGAGCATATCCTTGCAACCTGAGGTTCCTGTGCTGAGATGCTGTCAGACAAAACAAAGACTGACGCAACCCAAGAGTCTTCCTCCGGAGCTGACAGAGACAGAGCATTCCACTGGACCCAGCACCCTGAATTTTAACTTCCAGACTATTGAACAGTGTGAGAATAAGTTTTCCTTTGTTAAAGCCATCCACTAGTGGTATTTCTGTTACAGCAGTACCAGATGACTAAGACACTATCACTGTGATGTAATGAGATGGATTAGTGTCAGTTATATTGATGAGATCTATGAGATTAGATCGCATCTTTAGCTAATCTCTTTTGAGATGTGAAAGACAGAAGTAAGCAGAGAAAGATGAGCACCTCCTACAACCAAGAAAGCAGTACCAGCAGCAGAACTTATCCTTGGGACCTGATGTTCCTGTGCTGAGATGCTCGCAGACCAAGGAAACACTGCTGGCCTGGACCTTCCTCCAGAGCTAACAGATAAAGGCTTCTCCTAGAACTAGCACCCTGAATTCAAACTTGTAGCCTACTAACTCACTGCCATTGAGTCAGGTTCAACTCATAGCAACCCTAGAGGTCAGAGTAGAACTGCCCCATAGAGTTTCCAAGGAGCGCCTGTCTATAGCCTAACAGAGAGAACCAGTTTGTGTTTGTTAAAGTCACCCACTTGTGATATTTCTAGTATTGCAGCACAGGATGACTAAGACAGTGCATAACTTTTATCATTCAATTAATTCTTGTGATTTAAAAAGGACCATTTCCAGAACTGAGTATTAAGTATGCATATAACAAGGATACTGCTGTGCTCTCTTTAGCTGAGCTTGTTTGTAATCTCCTTGGTCTGCACAAGGGTTCGGGATGAAATAAAAGTGTTTGCAGTAATGTTCTATGAAATGGTTATTTTTACAATGTTCAGATCAAAGAACTACATTAGATGAATTTCACCACACACACCTTTCTGTTTTTATTAGTTGCCATTTAGTGGGCTCTCACTTACCATGACTCGTGTCCAACAGAACCAAGCGTTGCCTGGCCCTGCACTGTCTTCGTGACTGTTGGTGTGCCTGAGTCCGTCGTTGTGGGCGCTGTGTGTTTTGAGTGGTTTTCAGTCTAGGGCACTCATCACTATAACCAAGCCAAGTGCTGTCAAATCATCATCACTATAATGGAAAATATTTTGTTGTGACTCAGAGTTTTTATTGGATAACTTTCGGAGGTAGATTGCCAGGCCTTCCTACTGGTTTAGTCTGAAAGTTCTACTGAAATCTGTGTACCATGGGTGGCCCTGTTGGTGTTTAAGATACAAAGTACTGGCAACAGAGCTGGCAGGATTATAGCAACATACAATTTACCGCAGTACAGCAAAGTGACAGATGAGTGACCTTATCTCTCCTTTGCAAGGCCCTGAAACATTTTTATTTTGTTTTTTGTTGTTTACACAAATAGCAGTAATGGAGAGAAGGCAGAAAGACGCTCACCTGAGCAGTAAATGCTTGACCCTGACCTTTGGGTCACCCGGCAGAGTGTACCTTTGCTGCACTCTACCAGATCCATGGGGCTGTGGAATGGGGAGGCCCTCGTTCTTGGGAAGGCCTCCCTGTCACCTGCTTTGCTTTTCTCTAGCACTGCCTCTGAATTTTGGATCTCCAGTTTTTTACTCAAAATTAAAATTGCTGTAGCCCTTCAAACATTAGTATGCCATGTGTATTCAGCATCCCCTTTCCAAGGCTCATATTTTATGTTTTCCTATTGTCCTTATGATGGAAAGCACTGGCCTGAGGCACTTTATGAACCCACACATTGAAGGATGCTTTTTATCATTTGTAGACACTTCTTAAAGGTTGTACAGTAGGCTTCACATTTTTATTAAACCTTTAAATATGTTTTTTTTTTTTTTTTTTGCTCCTAAATGTTTCTTATTAGATCATTCCTGTGACTTCTGGTACAGCTAAGTATTTCACCAGAGGAGTATTTAGAAGAGGTTGTTCAGGCTCTTCTTTCACTATCTCTAACTGTGAGAAAGTCAAAGCCAAAAAGCCAAACCCCCTGCCATCGAGTCAATTTTGACTCACAGAAACCCTACAAGGCAGAGTGGAACTGTCCCATAGAGTGTCCCAGGACTGGCTGGTAGATTCAAACTGCCGACCTTTGGGTTAACTGCTGAAGCTCTTAACCAGTGTGCCTTCAGAGCTCCATCTGTGAGAAGGAAAATGAAAAGTGACTGGAGTGTGAGATTGGTCTAACTTGCTGACATCCAAAGACTTGAATGTTTTCTCTCAGGAGCTCATTTATCTATAAAGTGTGGTCATGCTCTTCATGTTCACAGTTATCAGAAATGTTAAACATGTTGGGGGCCATGAAGTCATCTGGTCAGTGGGAACCCTGCCAGTGTAGTGGCTAAGTGCTTCACCTGCTAACCAACAGGTTGGTAGTTCAAATCTGCCAGGTGCTCCTTGGGAACTCTGTGGGGCGCTACTCTGTCTACAGGATTGCTATGAGTTGGAATCCACTTGACGGCAGTGGGTTTGGTTGGTTTTATGAAGTCATGTAGCCAGCGTCCCCATTCTGCAGGTGTGGGAACTGATAAAGAGTCAAACAGTTGGCTTGCTTCAGTCAAGCCTAGAACTCAGGTACCCTATGCTCTGAAAATGATGATATTGTTGTATTATGGGAAATAAAAGACTATTTTAAAAGTTTATCTTTTAGGGGTTCTCTCAAGTGTTTTATAAACTATTTTTGTAGCTGACAGTAGTCCAGTTAGGGAAACAAAAGGAATTAATTTCAGACTTCAAATATGTGAGCTATTATTTTAAGGAAAATGTTCTCCAGATGTTTCCCACCTCCTCTGAGAATGGAAAAAAGAGGAAATGAACTTAAAGTTCAACAGGAGAGATTCAGCTTAGATACTGGGAAATTTATGTCGATGAAATCCTGTAGCCAGTTACTGTAGAATGTGAAATCTCCTTCTCTAAAGAACTTTTGGAATGTGGTGGTAGGCTATTAGCAGGAGGTTGGAGGGGGGAGGTGGAAGCAATTTCTGTGTGTGGCCCCTCTCTAAAGCTGGGGCACAACCTAACTGACATCTCAAGTTACTTTCATTCCCATACAGTCACGCTGGCCCTGTAACTACAGCTGGTAGATAGGACAGTTGGCTGCCTTTAATTACAGCAGAATTTAGGATTCCTCAGGGAAGCATATAATTCTGATCCAGTTTTACATTTACATCCGTTGTGATAGGTGTAAATGGAAAAATCAGCTAAAACTAAGGAATGTTTATTGAATGGTCCTGCCCATTGTCTCAACTGGATTGGCTGACCAATGGCTGGTAGGCTTATTTCTTTGGGCTCCGTTTCAGCGTATTCACCTGCCAATGGCTTTCTACTTCCATGAATGCTTTCTAAGTTTGTGTGCCTCCCTAGTCCAAAAAGAGTAGGGGAGGGGTCTAGTTCAGGGTCTCATTCTGTGTATCGGAGAAATACTTCATTTTAAACAAAAGGACAGCCGTCATAATCGGTGAATAAGAGGGAGAAAAGCAGCAGTACAAATAGATCTACCTTGTAAAACAAAGTAGAAAGTTTTGTTAATGTACTGGATGAACAAATAATAATTTTAAATTTCTAACTGGAAATAAAGGTAATTGACATAAGCATATGGTCTTGAATTTTGGTTAAAATAATCAACTACCTAAGTCTTTTAAAAAAAAAAAAAAAACTCTTTGCTGTCAAGTGGATTCTGACTCATAGCGACCCTATAGATGGAGCAGAGCTGCCCTATGGGGGTTCCAAGGCCATAAGTCTTTTCAGCAGGATCCCACACTTTTCTCCCATGGAGAGGCCACTGGGTTCAAACTGCCGACCTTTCAGTTAGCAGCCGAGCACTTAGCTATGCATCACCATGGCTTGGGATTGACGATGTATTTGACGTATGTAAACGGTGCTAGGACAACGTGGTTGCTCAGAACCAAAATTAACGTTACGACACTTAGCTGTTCACTGTCTCCCATCTGCTCCTCTCCTGCAGGCTGCCTCTGGTCCCCGTTTCCTCAGATAGTCCTCATGCTGCCCAGCACCCGTCAACACTGAACCGTGCTTCTAGCTACCCCAAAATAATTCATTCCCACAAAGGATTAGGTTTCCAAAGATTTTAAGTTAGGAGAGATGAAGACAGGCATTTGCAATACCATGTCCTCTAACAAACATAAAAGTCCCTGTTGAAATGAGGTCTTACTTCCTTGACTGTCCTTCACGGTGGGATCTCCTTTTGACCTGACTCTCACTCCACTCCCCTCATGTAGCAGTCAACTCTGCTCACACTTGAGCACCTCCAGATTCCCCTAGAAAGCCAATTTTCTGTGTTATTACTTAGAGTTGATGTGATCATCCTTCACAGCCCAGGGGCCAGTCTATCCAGGCTCAAAGACTCAGTTTCTACTCTAAGCTTCGAAGAGCATCATCTCAACAAATGATAACCATCTTTCTCCACCCTTCAATTTTGGCATACATTTTCTTAACTTCCCTTTACTAAAATCAGTTATTATGCACTGTCTATCTAAGTCATCAAAAGTGTGTCTCCCTACCGACTGTTCAGATACAAAAAATAGTAATACAAGTTGTACAATGAAGTAATGAGGTGCTTTTAGAAAGTTCACACCATTATCAGTATTCAAGCAAGAAGGAGGATGGGCTTTCTGTGGGATTTCGGAATGGGGAGTAAAGCTAAATTAGATATTGTCAAAAGCCTCTATCAACACTGTAAATTTTGCTTGGGAAGACCCCTTAGTAAACACTGGGAAACACAATACCCAACCCACTGCCGTCGAGTCATTCTGACTCATAGCAACCCTACAGATCAGTGTATAACTGCCCCATAGAGTTTCCAAGGAGCACCTGGAGGATTTGAACTGCCAACCTTCTGACGTAGCACTTAACCCATTACGCCACCAGGGTTTCCGAGCAACACAGTATGTGTATGAGTGTGTGCCTGTGCGTCTGTGTCTCAGATACTTCTCTAGTCCTTTGAAAGCTTATAAATCATGTAGAGGCCTAAAGATAAAAACAAACCAAAAAACACAAGCTTATTTAAAATGGCCTTCAGCTGAGTCATTTGTCTAAGAAGACTAGGTCAACGGTGATGTTAAGAAGGTGAGGAAGGTTTCATAGAAAAGGCAGGAATTGAGTCCACCTGAAGGAATGCTGGTGTAGTGGTTAAAAACTCAGCTGCTAACCAAAAAGGTTGGCAACTTGAATTCATCAGCCACTCCCTGGAAACCATAAGGGGCAGTTCTACCCTATCCTATCAGACTTCTATGAGTCAGAGTTGACTGAATGGAACAATAGCAAGTTTGGTTTTTTTGTGTTGGAGAAACTGTAGGATTTGAATTGGAAAGGGACTTTAAAAAATAATGATAGTTCCCCAAGAAACTGAAGAAATTATTTTTGAAACAGAATTTGGTACTAGTGAAAGATATTTACAACTATCGTTGTAATAAATAGGACTTAAAAAAAAAAAAAAAAAAAACCTCTGTCTTAAGAGAGAGAAAGTAACTTAAATGAGTGTTGCATTCAACTATGGTAAATGTTTGGTTTCGTTCCACATAGCTACCAATATTCTTGAGGGAGGTGTCTTAGTCAACTAGTGCTGTTTTAATAGAAATACCACGAGTGGATGTCTTTAAAAAGACACATTTTGTTTGTCACAGTCCACTCACCTAAAAGTCCAAACTCAGCATTTTAGCTCCAGAGGAAGATTTTGTCTACTGGATCCAGAGAAAGTTCCTTGTCGTCAGTCCTTCCCCTGGACTGGAAGCTTCTGAGGCTCTGGGATCCAGGTCCTTTCCAAAGGATGCGCTCAGCTCCTGGCACCACTTTCTTTCTTGACAATATGAAGTCTCCAACTCTCTGATTGCTTCCCTTTCCTTTTATCTCTCGTAGCATGAAAGGGGAACAAGCCACACTCCAGGGAAACTCCCTGAGATGTAGTATAGTAGTCCCACCCTATTCCTCCTTTAACATAACCCTACCTATGAACCACAGGCAGAGATTAGAATTTACAGCACGGGAAAATCACAAAATACCGGGAATCACCACCCAGTCAAATTGCTATGCACATTTTGGAGGGAAGCACACAATTCAGTCTACGACGGGGTCACTTCTCTTTGTGACAGCTCTCTCACTAGAGATAAGTTATGTATCAATGAGGAGATAACAGCCTGACAGTGTAGGACAGTTTTCCATAGCTAGACAAAGAGTTGTACAACCTCCCTGCTAGGTACACAGAAGAAAAAATTTCCTAACTGATTCTCTACGGCAACTAGGCTTATGCCATATAGATATGCATTTATAGCTTGTTCCCCCCGGACGCATTCACATGGCCCTACGTACGTGGAGGATTTCAACGCAACTTTTTATCTCTGTATAAAATTTACGTCCTCTCTTTTCTTCTGCCTCAAGTCATTTCTAGCCTTTTATCCATAGCTCTGAAATCTGAAATTGTAACATTTGTTTTTAACTTATTTATTATCTGTCTTCTCTTGCTAGAAGGAGTACAGTAAGGTCAGGGATCCCATCTTTCTTACTTACCACTGTAATTCCAGTAGCCCAAACAATTCCTAAAAGTTAGTAGGTGCTCAATAAAATATATATATCTAATGAGTCAGTTGCCCTGTGAAATGCAGTCAGGAGAGAATTTTCTGTGAGAGGCACAGAATAGTCAGGAAGGCAATTCTGGTGAACACTGTGGAGGACACTGCCTGAGGTTCCCTGATTTTGAGGGGCAGCATGTCTGAGGCTCTGGAGAAGTGATGACTCTTGTGCAGGGGGCAAATCAGGGACACAAACGGGAGCAGCCAGGGAGCAGATCAGAGAGACTTGTGCAAGCCACACTTCCTCCCCCCACATGCTGTTAACCTTACGTAATAGAGGGATTTGGATTAGGATGTATTTGAAAGGATTGGAGGCTTAAATACTTAAACATTCTTTCAGACAGTAAGACAAATTCTCATGAGGATAAATGTACAAATAGACTGCTAAGAAGCATCTAAAATAATACAGATCACACTACTGATACATGCATCACAGATCACATAAAGAAACTAAAACTGTCTGCAACGTTGCCGAAATCCAGGAAACCATTAGAGCTGCTCAAAATGGTCAGCACTGGCGACTCTGACCCCCAGGATGAACGACTACCTTCGTTCGGCTAGTCTCTGTGCCATTTTTTACAAGCACATTTTAATGGACATTATTGTTTTATTCATGTTAGGTTTATCATTACTGCAGTTAACCTCACATTTATTTTGGCTAGTATCCCTCTTTGAAAGTTGTGCACATTTCAGTTGGTTTTGATTTGTCTTTTTGGTCAGGCTCCACTAATAAGAACTTAAATTTTAAGAGTGCTTTTCATGTTATCATTTTTATGCCTCTGTGGCTACAAAAAGGAGCCCTAGTGATGCAGTGGTTAAAGCACTTGGCTGCTAACCAAAAGGCCAGCAGTTTGAACCCACCAGCCAGTCTGTGGGAGAAAGATGTGACAGTCTGCTTCTGTAAAGATTTACAGCCTTGAAAACTCTATGGGGGCAGTTCTACTCTGTCCTACAGGGTTGCTATGAGTTGGAATCAACTTGATAGCAATGAGTTCGGTTGGGTTGGTGGATACTAACAACTCTGTTTGATAGGTAACGATTAGAATGTTTATTTTATAAATGAGGAAACAGAGGCTTAATAAAGGAAAGGACTTCTCCAGGGTCATAGGCATAGACAATGCAAGAGCTCAAACTCAATCCCAGGTCTTTTGCTTGTTCTGTGATTCTTTTACCATATTATATGACATTCATCATATGACTAGGCTCGCCTGACTGCCGAAGATCTAGCATCCACACATTTGAGATACGTTTATGTTCATGTATACATTTATACACATGTATACGTGTTTGTGTGCGTGCACACACACAACAAGAGTTGCCAAGCAAATAGAAATCCAAGAAAGTATCAAATAGAATTCACAACATTATTGTGTTCTGTAGCCCCAGGAAAAGAAAAATACAGGCCAGAAAACCCATCACCACCATTTCTTCCCAGCAGGAATTCCAAAGCTCCCTCTTCCCTCAGCAGGTGTTTGTATAGTGTTACACAAATCTGATGTTCTTTTGAGTGATGTTGAAAGTGCCACCACACCACTTTGACCACCAAAAATACCCTCAGGTACAGGAGGGAAATTAGTAGGGATAAATCAAACAGTAAATTTTTTAACCAGGGCCCCTTCATGAACATTCAAGTTGAAACTCAGCAAAGTTTATTTAAACAAACAGCAGATGGCAGATCCATGGAGGTGGTTTGGGGGAAAGAAAAGCCAAGCCTACAAGAGGAAATAATTGTAGTAAGGCAAGATCTCACTGAGCTTTTGGTATTCAACTGGTCTTCTTCCAGGAGTTTTGCCTCCTTCCAGGTTTCCAGTGTTTCATTAGCTTGTCCTGCTTTAGAGATTATTAAATATAATCCAGTGCATTCAGTGACTTGATGGAGGGCTGAAGACCGACCATACTTGCTTATTATTAAAGACATCGGCACAAGTTAGGGCTCGATAATTAAATTCATTCACCTCCAAAAGCAGGATTAAGCCCCAGCTTTGATACATTGCCACGTATTACCATGTATTTCTGGCATGGATTAACACTTTCAGCTCTCTAGTGACTACCTGAGAAGCAGAGAATGTTAGAGCTACACGCTATATCAGAGGACAACTACATCTTTTGTGTGTGTATGACGTTGAAGGGATTTTTTTCAACACACATTCCTAAGATGAAAAACCAGGTGAGAAATTCTGGACTTCTGAGTGAAAAAAGCAAGAAGTTTGCGTACAGTAAAAAACCAACCAAACCTGGTGCCATTGAGTGAATGCCAGCTCATCGTGAGCCAGCAGGACAGAGTGCACAGTATACTGTAATTTGTTTTTCAAAAATAAAACCCAGTGCCTTCAAGTCTATGCCGACTCACAGCAACCGTATAGAACAGAGTAGAACTGCCCCACAGAGTTTCCGAGGAATGCCTGGTGGATTCGAACTGCCGCCCTTTTGGTTAGCAGCCATAACACTTACTCACAACGCTACCAGAGTTTCCTTGTTTTTCAGAGCAGTGTTTATTACAGTATGCTTGCCTATTACATAAGCTATCTGTGGAAAAATGTAAGAAAAACCCCAAATGATAATTGCTTCCAAAGGAAGAGATTTTAGACCTGGAGATCAAAAAGTAGGAGGGAAATACTCTTTTTTTCTGGATATTCTTTGCTACTCACTACTAGTTTACACATCTGTGGCTTCCACTAGAAGAGTGGAGGCTCCTTGAGGGGGCACCTGCTGACCACGTTTTACCCTTCTTCGTAATGCCTTGGGCCTAGCATTGTTTCTAGGAAGCACTTGTGAATTCTTGTAATAGACATTCCTTCTCCATCTAAAATTAACTTCAAATGGGTATAACTCGATATTAATTTTGTGGCTCTTTCCAAATGTTTTATAACAATCAATCGTTACTAGACCGACAGAAAATATCTTCTTTCATTTTACCAGAACATAGATTATTGAGTATCCTTAAACTATTCTGATTTATGTAACAGGAAAAGTTTTATCAAGCGTTTTGCTGACAAATGGTTCTTCATTTCTTTCCCAAAGTATATTTAGAAAATGTTGCAAATCTGTGAATTCTGTGGTAGGGATTTATACTAAATATTTTCTCAGGTGCTTTTTATTAACCAAACCTTTTGCAGCCTACTCACACTCTTGGCATTACTCTTGAATAGGGTGTCACACAGTCAACGCACACTTTTTACAAAGTGGAAAACTGTGGTCCAGAATTAAAGGGGGGTGGAGGGGAACTCCTGCGAGAAGGGAAATTATTTAGACACAGTGTTATCAAAAATTTCCAGAAGGCACACTAGATAGTGTGAGGAATTAGCTGTTTCTCTCTGCGTCACTCTGAGCAGTCAGCACTGCTGTGACAGCCCCCCTGGGGTTCCCATCCCCATCAAGTCCCTTAGGAAGGGAGGGGGGCCTGCCTCCTGCATCGCGCGGGAGCCGACTGCGTGCCGCGCCTGCCCTCTAGTGGGCGCCTGCTGGCACTGCGTTTCTCCGCGCTCCGCGGTCCTCAGCCCACCGCCTGGCCAGAAGCAGCCTTTCAATTGCTTTTAACAGAGGAAATATCAAAACCAAATCCACTGCCATAAAGTCCGTTTCGATCCAGTCGATAGAGCAGAGTAGAACTGCCTCAAAGAGTGTCCAAGGCTGTAAATTTTTGCAGACGCAGACTCCCGCATCTTTCTCCCGCAGAGCATCGGTCGGCGCTTAACCACTGCACCACCAGGATGCCTCACAAACATAGATGCCCCATTTACATTTAGTCTGCTAACGGCCCCTTTGCTAAGAGTGTATTAACGAGCTTAGAGAGATGTCATTAAACATCTGTCCCACCATATTTATGCAAATTATTTGTATAACTAATAGGACATGGTATTTCCATAACAGCACAGACTGTAATCTACAGCAAGCCCAGTTAGCCAAATTCTAAACTAATGACTTCATACTATTAAAACACGACGGAGGACTAGTGTCTGTATATGTGCATGACAGTGATTTTTAAAGGGGCGTTTCTTGAATTCAGAAGCTTTCTATAGTTTTTGTGGTTTGTTGTTCTTTAACTTTTACATTCATTTGTGGCAAGGAAGCAACTAAAGGCATCTGACAGATGAAAAGTCTCTGCCTCTGGGCTAAAGCCAATAAATTATTAATTGTCTTTATTTAGAGTAGAATTTCGGCATTTACTAACAGAGCCTGATTTGCCAACCAATTTGCCTTCTTTCAACAATTAAGTTCGGTGAAAATGGCAGAACATCCAAAATAATAGCCTTAAAGAGAAGAGAGTTTTATTTTTCTCCCATGTACACGGGAAACTCTGGTGCCGTTAGTGGTTAAGAACTGTGGCTGTTAACTAGAAGCTCAGCGGTTCACATCTACCATGTGCTGCTTGGAGGTCCTATGGGGCAGCTCTGCTCAGTCCCACGGGAATTGACTCCATGGCAACAGGTTTGTATTTTTTGGTTTTGAGCACACAACGTCCGAAGTTAAGGCTGGGCAGGCAGGGGTGGAAGGGCAGCATTAGTGCTGGTGGCGACTGATGCTGGAGGCCGTCTCTCCTGTAGTCTGTATTCCCGCCAATTGCCAGATCCTACTCTTTTTTCTTACCTGTGTGTATGTTTGAACGGGCTTTTTGTTGTTTATTTTGTTTCGTTCCCATTGAAAAATAGCATTGTTCTTTTCATTTGCTTCCATCCACGAAGTTGTTCTGATCGAGACTGTTTCTCTCTTGTCCCCTCTTTCTCTAAATAAACTCTGGTCACTTGGCCTCTAAGTTTTCACCGTGCGGTGCCCTCCTTCCCCCCACAGGTGATGGCTGGGCCGCCGGCTGCTCTGCAGCTGCTGGGAGTGCTGCTTACCATTGCCCTGGGCTACGTGAGGCTCATTCAGGCCGGTGCCTACTATGGAATCAAGCCACTGCCACCTCAAATTCCTCCTCAACTTCCACCGCAAATCCCGCAGTACCAGCCCCTGGGCCAGCAAGTACCTCACATGCCTGTGGGCAAAGATGGCCTTGCCATGGGCAAAGAGCTGCCCCACTTGCAGTACAGCAAAGAGTATCCACAACTACCCCAGTATATGAAGGAAATTCCACAGGGGCAAAGAATGGGCAAGGAGGCGGCACCCAAGAAAGGCAAAGGTAATGTTCGTGAACAGCGTGTTTCCATGTTGTTGAAAACAGCAGTTTTTCAAAACTGGAAATTATAGGGTGGAGGGGCTAAATTTTAGAAACTTTTACTTCAGTGTTTGTTACTGAAATTTACTAAATACCTTGTTATTTGTTACCTGCCTTGGAGTCAGCCCCTCGGGGGCCACTAGCACAGTGGGTTTAGACCATTGTAATGACACCTGTTACAGCAACACACAAGTCTCCAGGGGCAAACAAGTGGCTGTGCATGAGATGCCCAGGGCCAGGAATTGATCTCATGTCCCCTGCGTGAAACACGAGAATTCTACTACCGAAGTATAACTGCCCTGATCAAGCTCTAAAGAAAGAGAAATTATTTTGTTTTGCCTTATTGTTTCAACTAATATCAAAGAGAAGAAAATCTTTAATAACAAATGATTTATGTCCTTATTATTTGTTCACACATTCAGCACCTGTTTAATGAGCATCTGTGTTGTGGCCAGGCTCTGGACCAGACTCCAGGGGATAAAGGGATGAAAAAAAATAAAAAAAGTGACAAGTCAGTGTTCTGAATCAGAAGAAGAATGTAAGGGCCTGCTATGTTAAAAAAAAAAAAAAAAAAGAAAGAAAGAAAGAAAGCAAAAGTCATATAAAAAGCATTTTTTGAATTGAAAAACAAAACCCCAATCTGTTGTCATTGAGACAATTCCTACTCACAACGACCCTGTACGATGGAGTGGGAATGCCTCATAGGGTTTCTAAGGCTTAACCTTTATAGGAGCAGGTGACCACATCTTTCTCTCCTGTTGTGGCTGGTGGGTTTAAACCACCCACTGTATCATCAGAGCTCCCTTTTATGAATTAGATGCTAGATAAATGCAAGTATTTCAATATTTAATAGTAAAGCTACCACACATCAATCAACAAATCAATAGATGGAAACTAGAGGGTACAGACTGCATCTAGAGAAGAATCTAAAAGTATCTCCCATTCTAGGCACATTTATTAGTTATTAAGCACCTATAAAGTGCCTAGCACTATGGCAGACACTTTCCTATAAATTCACTTTGGTTTATCTGCAGTGCTGGGAAACCTAACATTTGTGGGCAAACAGCTACACCAGGGTAGCAATTCTCTCTGAAGAAACGGAGGCTATTCCCACTGGTGCCAGAACTGAGAGGATACTCCACCTCCAGGGAACCACTGAATTTAGCAGCAAAGGTCTTAGATGCCAGAAACGAGAGACCTAGTTATTTAACCTCTCTGAGATTATCTTTCTTCATCTATAAAATAAGGCTGCTGAGAAAATCAATGACATAAGTTGAGTTAATAGTGGTGAATAAATACCCAGATACCGCAGGTTGTTGAACAGCTGATCTTTCAACAAATCCTCAGTAAGAACAGAGAATTTTCCAGGCACTATGCTAGACACTGGAGATTCATGACTAATGAGACATAATACTGCCCCAGAGGCTGTTTTTATTGCTGCTAGGTGCTGTCAAGCTGGTTCTGACTCATAGACACTTTATATACAGTAGAACGAAGCACTCCCCAGTTTTGTGTCATTCTCACAATCACTGCTACATTTGAGCCCACTGTTGAATCCACTGCAACAATCTATCTTGTTAAGGGTCTCTGTCTTTTTCAGTGACCCTCTACCACGCATGATTTCCATCTCCAAGGGCTAATCCTTCCTGATAACATGCCCAAAGTATGTAAAACAAAGTCTCACCATCCTCTCTTCTGAGGAGCACCCTGGCATTACTTCTTCCCAAACACATTTGTTCTCCCAGTAGTTCAGGGTATATTCATAATTCTTCACTAATGCCACAGTTCAAAGGTGTCAGTTCTTCTTTGGCTTTCCATATTGTCCGTTCAGCTTTTGCGTGCATCTGAGACAAATACCACGGCTTGGGTCAGGCCACTGGTGGGTTTCCTACGTGCTCTCCTGATACAGTAATAATGTAATTTGCTGCTTAGAAATAACATGCCAGAATAGCACTATAATAATATCTATTAGTGTAAAATGAGCCTTCGTGGCAATGGTTAAGTGCTGGGCTACCAGCCAAAAGATCAGCAGTTTGAACCCATCCAGAAGGTCCACAGGAGACAAGACCTGCCATCTGCTTCCATAAAGATTACAGCCCAGGAAATGCTATGAAGTAGCCCTACTTTGTCATATAGGGTTACTATGAGTTGGAATTGATAGCACACAACAAGAGCTGCATAAAAGAAGCATTCCCAATTTTGTTCTCTTTAGGAGCTGGTTTTCCAGTTAGGGAGTTACCTGGGTCATTTTTCTTCCTCCTTTGAGTGAATGGCTTGCCAGCCTTCTGGGACTTCCTGTGCTTATAAAGATGGGTACCGTTGATGCAAATCAGAGAATTTGTAAAGAATGTGAGATCTAGGGCTGTTTTTTATGCCTGCCAGTAGTTTAATGAGAAATACAGTGATCAAAATTAAGAAACTACTGTTGATTAAAATAATACTTTGGGACTATAAATTTCATTTCTGTACACTATCCATTCATTCTAGTAGCACAGAACATTTTGAGTTGTGTCTCTCTGCAAAGCAGATCATAATCATTAATAACATGTGCTTTGTATTTCAGTAATAACTTGAGACAGCACAACCCTTTTCACATCTGATTTTACTATTGGATCTTGTAATGTGGGTGTTATTCCCACTGTGCAGATAAGAAAGCAGAGGTGCTGATGGCTTAAGGGACAGCATCAAGGTCTCATGTTGAGGACAGGAAACGCAGCAGAGCTCCCTGCTCCCAAACCAGCTGCCTTCTTCATCCCTACTGCTTGTCATCCTAAAATATCTTACACTTCCTGTTTAAAACCCCAATTTAGCAAGTGAGATATAATTTGTTAAAGAACACTTGAAGTTTGTGAAATCCCATAGCACGTTAAAGAATTTAAGTAAATTCATTTGGCTAAAGAGGATAGATATGGCAAAATATTATTAAACCATATACAAAATAAAATACTTCTATTCTTCCTCTAGCCCAGCTGATAATGACTTTCATCATCTACAGCATACTGTATTTCAGTACATGAGAAAATACTGTTTAGCCAAAAAGTACTATATAAAAAAATTAAGGACACAAAAAAGTACAATACACCACTAAGTAGGTAAAAATAAAATGGAGACTGACTCTAACTGTTTAAAACACACATGCACGTGCACGCACATACGCACGTGTGTGCGTGCACACACACACATAACACGCAGGACACACAAGATGAAAATACATATAACCACAAAGTTGTTACCTCTGAGTAGTGGAATTATAGCCAACTTTAATTTTTCCTTATACTTCTTTGCATTTTCCAAAATCCCTATAGCAAACCATAGATACCACAGTATCTCTAAACTGTATACTTGGAAAATGTTTCCTCAGTATTTTTTTAGCTTTTGACTTAACCAGCACTAGTAAAAGCAGCTGCGTCTAACAGTTCTGAAAACAATACCTCAAATAAGTCAAAGACACGATCAGCTGGAGTGTCCTTTAAGTGCTTACACTATACAGTCCTGGAAGCAGAACATGTTATTCCTCCTCTTTCTTCCTGCTAAATAGGCAGATGTGTCAGAACTAAACCATGAATGTCATTACTTCATTGCTGTGAGGACTCCTCAGTATTTATATTTCTTTGTCTCTTTTTTCTTTCCCAACAGAAATACCATTAGCCAGTTTACGAGGGGAACAAGGTCCCCGTGGAGAGCCTGGCCCCAGAGGACCCCCTGGGCCTCCTGGTTTACCAGGTCATGGGATACCTGGAATCAAAGGAAAGCCAGGGCCACAGGGATATCCAGGAATTGGAAAGCCAGGTATGCCTGGAATGCCGGGAAAACCAGGAGCCATGGGAATGCCTGGGGCAAAAGGCGAAATTGGACCCAAAGGAGAGATTGGGCCCATGGGGATCCCAGGACCACAAGGACCTCCAGGGCCTCATGGACTTCCGGGCATTGGGAAGCCAGGTGGGCCAGGGTTACCAGGGCAACCAGGAGCGAAAGGCGACCGAGGACCCAAAGGACCACCAGGACCTCCAGGCCTTCAGGGTCCTAAAGGAGAGAAGGGCTTTGGGATGCCAGGCCTGCCAGGGGTGAAAGGTCCTCCAGGGATGCATGGCCCTCCTGGCCCTGTTGGACTTCCAGGAGTGGGCAAGCCAGGAGTCACAGGCTTCCCGGGGCCCCAAGGCCCTCTGGGAAAACCAGGGCCTCCAGGAGAACCTGGACCACAGGGCCCCATTGGAGTACCAGGGATTCAAGGACTTCCCGGGATGCCTGGAGTTGGAAAACCAGGCCAGGATGGAATCCCTGGACAGCCAGGATTTCCAGGTGGCAAAGGGGAGCAAGGACTTCCAGGACTGCCGGGACCTCCAGGCCCTCCAGGGATTGGGAAACCAGGCTTCCCAGGAGTCAAAGGTGACCGTGGCATAGGGGGTATTCCTGGGGCTCTTGGGCCAAGAGGCGAGAAAGGACCAGCAGGTGCCCCTGGAATGGCAGGACCCCCCGGAGAACCAGGGCTACCTGGCATCCCAGGTCCTATGGGCCCTCCAGGTGCTATTGGTTTTCCTGGACCTAAAGGAGAGGGTGGCGCTGTGGGGCCACAGGGACCACCAGGTCCCAAGGGTGAGCCAGGACTTCAAGGCTTCCCCGGAAAGCCAGGCTTCCTTGGTGAAGTTGGGCCCCCTGGCTTGAGGGGGTTGCCAGGTCCTATAGGACCCAAGGGGGAGGCTGGACAGAAAGGTTTACCAGGGCTCCCTGGAGCTCCAGGGTTACTTGGACCTAAGGGAGAGCCCGGAATCCCCGGGGATCAGGGCTTACAAGGCCCCCCAGGTATCCCGGGGATTGCAGGCCCTAGTGGCCCCATTGGTCCACCTGGAATCCCAGGCCCCAAAGGGGAACCAGGCCTTCCAGGGCCCCGAGGATTCCCTGGCATAGGGAAGCCTGGAGTGGCAGGACTTCACGGCCCCCCGGGGAAGCCTGGCGCCCTTGGTCCTCAAGGCCAGCCTGGTCTTCCGGGGCCCCCGGGCCCCCCCGGGCCCCCAGGCCCCCCAGCTGCAGTGCCCCCTACACCACCGCCCCATGGAGAGTACCTGCCAGGCATGGGGCTAGGGATTGACGGTGCCAAAACCCCCCACGCCTACGGGGCTAAGAAAGGCCGGGAGGGCGCGCGGGCCCCCGAGATGCCCGCCTTCACCGCCGAGCTGACGGCGCCCTTCCCCCCGGTGGGGGCCCCGGTGAGGTTCGACCGGCTCCTGCACAACGGCCGGCAGAACTACGACCCGCGGACGGGCGTCTTCACCTGCGAGCTCCCGGGCGTCTACTACTTCGCCTACCACGTTCACTGCAAGGGCGGCAACGTCTGGGTGGCGCTGTTCAAGAACAGCGAGCCGGTGATGTACACGTACGAGGAGCCCCAGAAGGGCTTCCTGGACCAGGCGTCCGGGAGCGCGGTGCTGCTGCTGCGGCCGGGGGACCGGGTGTTCCTGCAGATGCCCTCGGAGCAGGCGGCGGGGCTCTACGCCGGCCAGTACGTCCACTCCTCGTTCTCAGGGTACCTACTGTACCCCATGTAGAGCAAAAGAGAAGGAAGAGACAGACCACGTGGAAGGAAAAAGGGGCACAGACGTAACAGAAAATTCAAATGGAAACACACACAACTGCTTCAAAGGGTCTATGCAGCTGCAAAGTGATATTTAAGTGAAAATTTGGACCGTCATGTACAAACAAAGATAAAAATGCAAGTTTAATGCTCTGCACAGCAACTTGTAATGGAAAGTGAGGTGATAAAATTTATGTATCGAATACTGACGTGTGTTGTACCCACTGGAATGGTAGTAGCTGATTTATGTTATACGCTTCCATGATAACCTGCTTATTCAGATCAGTCAAAATATTTCAGTATGAAAGATCATAGTTAATGAAAGTCACTCACTCATACTGTTTACTTTCAAATATCTCTAAGTGTGGCTTGAAGACATGTCCTTGAGAACAACAGCATAATTTCCTCTGTATTTGTGCAGATACTTTGACACGGGGGAGCTGGGGGCTGGGGGAGGCCAGCTGGGTGTTACTGCCCCAGCAGGAGCGTATGGGGAGGGAGGATCATGACGCTGCTTTGATCCGATTATTTCTCTTGTCAGATGCTAAGCTGTGTCAGTAAGCAACTGGAGCCCTGTTCAAAATTGTGTCTCTAGAGACCCTGGGTGGTACAAATGGGTAAGCACTCAACTCCTAGCTGAAACCCACCCAGAGGCAGCCAGAGCAGAGCTAGTGATCTGCTTCCAAAAGGCAGGAGCCTTGGAAACCCTGCGAAACCCATGGGGCCCTTACGAGCTGGAATCCCCTCACCAACAGCTGTGTCTCTGAAAGAAGAGGAGAGCGAGTCATCCACTGCGCATTTACCCCATGCCCCCGTGTGCCTAGCACTGCGTGGGGAACTTCTGTGGGTCATCACAGGGTACTCCCGCAAGGAGCTAATAAGCCAAGTGGGAGAGACGAGCAGTGATTAACTCATTTATTCCTCAAAGCTTTTTTTCCTCGCTTTTTAATTCTTTCCATGTAATTTCTACTTAATGATAAGCCCTCCCTCAGTAACTTTCCAATTTTGTGGAATGTTCACTATCAAAGCAGTTAATAATCACGTTTATGTGCATATAAAAAGCCTGCCCCAGCTTGACTACACACATAAATGAGCATGGCAAGGTTTCAGCCATGCCGCACACACCAATATTGATTTCACAGTAGATTTTAAGTTTCAGAGGCATTTCCCTTTAGTGTATATGCAAGTTGACTCATCATCTGAGGTTCCAAAGTAAATTTTCCAAATCCAAACCATTCCTTATTTGGGAGAAAAAGTTTCTGAACTATTAGAAAACTACATTTTTATTTGAAAAAAATAATATCAAAAGTCTAAAATTTGAGAATAGTTGTGCTGCTTTCTGGTGAAGGTACCAAAATTGTAAGAGAACTATTTTTTAGAAGCAGTCAACATGGGAGCTACCTAGAATGTCAAAAGGCAGTGACCACCCTGCCTCATATTCAGCCCAGCTGGGCCCAATACATGTTTGTAAAGAGAAATAAACATATTTTCCAGATTGTTCACTTAGGTACACACTAACTGCTTCAGGTATTCTAATCTGGCCTTGAAACACAGAGAAATTGTTTCAAACCTGCTGTTTGCTTCCTGCTGACACAGTTAGCCTCTAGAGAAATTATATTGGATTACAGGGGTAGAATCTTGCCTCTTTCTCAAAATTAGATGGATATAGATGGGAAAATACACAAATAAAAATGGTATAGATGCACATGGAAATTGTGCCTATGTCAAATCGGAATCATTTTTACCATGAAGAAAATTCTCTTCTTGGTCTACTAACTGTTGTTTTACTTGGTAATACAAGCACCGTTTCTTCTCAAATTTTTAAAAAGAGAAATGAATTTATTACCACAAGATCTCTTAATTCACTCTTAATTATATGCCAAACTTTTCCCATCAAAGAGATTGTTCAGCCTCCACTTTTGTAGCCAACAGCATTATGAGGGCAAATATCTTTTGAGCTGGTCGTGAAATGATTCAGGAGGGCGCTGGTTTGGGGCCGATGACCAGGGTGGCACCACGGCTTCGGTGGGCTCCTCCTGCTGCATTGAAACGGCTTGGAAGCAAACCAGATCAGCTGATTTGTGAAACTGCATTGATCTGTACATGTGTGGGTTTTCAATTTCCCCAAGCAAGGGAGAAGTGATTTCTTTAGTTAAAACCAAATTTCACTTTTCAGATATCTTCCAACTTATTTATTGGTTGTTGCTCAATTGCCTATATATATGTAAACATTGTCAGGCATTGTGCTTCTAGCTTGTACAGGGAAGAGGAGCCAAGTCTATGCCAGATACTGTGTATTCTATGATGGTGCTAACGTCAGAGCTAAATGAATTACTCCATTTAATTTAAAAAAAGAGTTTTACGTAATTATCTCTGTATCTATGTTTCCCTTTTCAGTGCTGCACATCCTGTTAATACATTAGTGTGAAAGAAAGTGAAACAATCATGCATTCTAAAGTCTGGGGATAGTACTGTAATCTCCATTTAATTCAAAATGAACTAGAACTTTTCCATGTGAAGTGGACTAAACTGGCCTTATGTTATTTAAATACAGAATACGGACGCAGCATGACATCCCACAGTGGAGAAGAATGTCTGTAGGGGGTGACTGTTCTCAAATATCTCACAGAACATTATGAATGGTGAACTGGTAACTTTTTTGAGTTTCCATGATAGAATTGAGACTTGTCAATAGCAAATCAATTTTGTATTTAAATTTTTGTACTGATTTGAAAAAAAAAGTCTTATTAAATATCTTTAAAACTATGTTTCTCATTTTGTTTATATCAATCAGCTGACATTGTTGGAACCTCATAACTTGTCTATGGCCTGTTAGCTAAGAAAATAAAACTCATTGCTGTAAAATCTATTCCAACTCATCGTGACCCTACAGGACAGAGTAGAACTGCCCTATAGAGCTTCCAGGGGCAGCTGGTGGAATCAAACTGCCAGCCTTTTGATTACCACCTGTAGCTCTTAGCCAGTGTGCCACCACAGCTTTTACAATAGAAACCTAAAATAATTACAGCTTAAACCGGACAGTTTGTTTCTCTTTGGCATAATATTTCAGAGCATAAGCAGTCCAGGATTCATATGCTTGTTCCAGGGAGGGGCCCAGGTTCCTTCTGTTTTGTTGCTCTTCTGCCTGTAAAGCATTGCCTTCATCCCCAAGGTCCATCACAGCCACATTCCAGCCAGCAGGACATGAAAAGAGCAAGAAAGGGAAGGTGGGCTCTTTTTCATCAAAGACTCAACTCAGAGTTGGCATAGATCACTCTTACCACATTCCATTGCTCTGAATGTTATCACATTGCTACAAGTTGCAAGATAGTCTGGAAAACTCATTATTTTTTCTGCATAGCCACTTGCACAGCTAAAAATCAGGGTTTTGTTGCTGTTTGATTGTTTTTGTTTTTAATATGGAAAGGGAGGAATAGATACTAAGGGACGATTACTCGCCTCTGTCATGTCTATCATAAAAGAAAAAGCTACTGACCTCTCTTCCCCCACAAAAACCAATCTCCAACTATTCCATTCTGTGTCACTCTAAAGTCAAATATTTTGAGAGGAGACAAGGCATGAAAGAGCAGAAGGTGACATGTTTCGAGAACCTAAAGGTCTAATAAGTATCACTGATAAGGACACAATTCCTTTGTGTTGAACTATCAAGTACAGAATGATCATAACCATGTCAAGATTATAAATAGGACTGTTCAAATTATTCAATAAGCAAGTATATAGCATCAGGCTGGAGGTCATGACCACAGTTTCCATTTCCATATAGTCTATTTAGTTCTGTTTCATTCCTTGACCAGAGACTCTTGCATAACACAGAGCAGTCAGCCTTGTTGGTATACACTACTGGTCACAAAAGTGGACGGGAGGATGGATACAGGAGGGGGAAGGAGGGAGGAAAAATGATTGGAACCGAGAAAGCTGGACAAGCAAGGCAAATACAGCATCACTGTGACTGAATAAAGTAACTCAAAATGCATAGCTTACTTACCGTGGTTGGTAGCTGGTCAATCAGCACCAACTCATGGTGACCCCCTATACAAACACTGCACAATATTCTTCTGTGAGCTGCAGGCTTTCAGTGGCTAATTTTCAAAAGTAGATCTCTCATTGTTTCTTCCCAGTCTGTCTTCGTCAGGAAGCTCCACTGATAACCTGTCTACCGTGATCATCCTGCTGGTAGTTAAAATAATGGTGGCATGGCTTCCAGCATCACAGGAACATACAAGCCATCAGAGGAGGACAAAGTGACAGGTGGTGGACAATGGGTCTATAGCATTCCTATAAACAAAGTAGCCCTCTCAGCCTCCTCTACATTCTGCTTGACCCTACTTGACAATTCAAGGGATACAAAAGCTGCAGAAAACCCAACTCTTCTGAAATAATTTTCCTTCACTGTGGAGAATATCAAGATGTTTGCTAAACAAGAAGTTGATTTCCAAGTGATACACAAAACCCACATGTGGTGGTGTGATGCTAGGTGGATTCATACATACTAGAGAAATTTAGAAGCAGCCTTCTGTGCTGCTTCCTTCCTGAAAATTCCTTCTCTGACTTATCTGCTAGGTAAACTCCTTCTCACCCCACAGCACCCACCTCAAGCATCACCTCTATTGCTCACATTTCATCACTATCTGTCCTATGTTACCACCCTGACTTGTACATTCTTCTGTCCCTTTACCTTTTTTTTTTTTTCCTAACCTGACAGTTTGTCTGTCTCCCCTATTGAAATGTAAAGCTCTTGAGAGCAGGCTTCTCATTCTTTTCATTGTTACATCCACAACCCATCACAGAGGACTGGTCCAATACCAGGTTTGATGGGGAATGAATCTCTCAAGGGTGCTGTGAGAAATATTACTAAACCAGATGTGAAATTCAAATGAATGACCATAAACTCCCTTCCTGCTCTGCAGTTCCAAAATTACACAGATGCTGACTGTGGGATGTAACTAACTGAAATGTAATTTCAGTTAGTTTTTTTGGAGAAGATGATTTTAAAAGAGTGTAAAATCTGAATGAATGCAGCATGAAGGAATATGGGAGGAGCATACCAAGGGATACAGCCTTTGCTCTTCCAATGGACAGAGAAAACTGGTATGTGTGCGTGTTGTGTGTGTGTTCCATGTAAGGGTTAGGAAGCAAGAAGGCTGGGATAAGGGAAATTGTTTGATTAGACTGGAGGATCTACATAAGGGCCTAGTAAAGGAAATGAATTTAAGAGCTAAAGGAAGGTCCAGTGATACAAGGCTTTATATATAAGCGAGAGACATTTAGATTTTCGCTAATATGAAGATGTTATCTGTCCTTAAGCAAGTGATATTAAAAATAAGTATTTTAGAAAAGCTACTGTGATGACTATGGAATACTCACTGTGGTGGTTAAGGCACTCACTGTAACCAAAAGGTAGGCCATTTGAACCCCCTCAGTGGCTGCTCAGGAGAAAGATGTGGCAGTCTGCTTCCATGAAGACTGAACCCAAACCGAACTTGTTGCCATGGAGCCAACACTGATTCATAGCAATCCGAAGTCGGAGCAGAACTGTGCCATAGGGTGTCCGAGGAGCAGTTGGTGGTTTAAACTGGCAACATTTAGTTAGCAGCCAAGCTCTTTAACCAATGTGTCACCTGGAAAAACACTGAGACAGTTATACCCTACCCTGTAGTGTTGCTATGAGTTGGAATCAACTCTGCAACAATGGGCTTGTTTTTTTGTTTGTTTGTTTTGTTTTTAATTATGAAGACGATGCTAGAGAAGGGAAGATACAAACAGTAAACCAAGGGGATCAGAAAAGCTTTAATCCAGGAATAGAAAATGATGGGGTCAAGGGTCAAGGTTTAAGGATTTCATAAGAATAAAGCTATTTGAGGTACTAGAAGTTAAAATAAAGAAGAATGGAATAATCAAAGAGACAACTGAAAGACTGAATTGAATTGAGGACAATATCAGGAAGGGTTTAGGAGGATGAAGAAAGCTATGATCCAAAGTGGCTTCCTCCCATCAATAAGCTTGAAAGACAGGGATGGTGTCCCTGGCTACCAGGGATGGTGCTCCACTAGCAAAGTTTCTTCAAGGCAGGGAAAAGGGGAAGGTAACAGTTGATTTATTGACTTGTTGAATTAGACCTGATGGTGGGAGATGCCTGTGCTCCAGATGTGCATTTGACAGCGAAATGACAAGTGGGGCCACAAGACTGAAGAGAGGTCTTGGTGGCCCACTGCAATATGAAGGAGAGAAAGGCCTGGCTTGAAATTAGTGACACCACTGGCAGATAAAAATGATTAAATTGCTTTAAAATTTCCCCTTATTGCAGGAAGTTAGTTTCACTTAACAAATCCTTTCATTAAAGAGGAGTCCTGTGGTGCTGTAGTGAAGAGTTCATCTGCTAACCAAAAGGTTGGCAATTTAAATATACCATCCACTCCCCAGAAAAACCCTATGGGGCAGTTCTACTGTGCCCTAAGGAGTCATTAAGAGCAGGAATTCACTTAAGAGCAACAAATTTGGTTTTGGTTTTTATCAAAGATACTGCAAAGGTAAAATTTATCAATCATATTTTACTATATTTCAGAAAAATGTTTCCTCCTTAATGGTCCTTGTGACTCTTAAAAACACCAATGTTCATGTTCACTCCATATCATAAAGGAGAAAAGTATCTATGCAGTAGAGTTGCACAGACTTGGATGTTTCTTTCATTTTGAAAACAAGTATTTATGCCAGGATAAATTTTAGTCTTAAAGTTTTTGTTTGTGGTATTACAGTAGTTGCTATTTATTTATTTGTAAATTATTAGGGATAAATGTGGAAACTCTAGGAAGTGGTGGTTAAGAGCTCTAACTGCTCACCAAAAGATCAGCAGTTTGAATCCGCCAGGCACTCCTTGGAAACCTTATGGGGCAGTTCTATTCTGTACCATAGAGTAGCTCTAAGTTGCAATCAATGACAACAGGGTTGGTTTCAGAATAAATACAAAGAAATTTAGATAAAAAATTCAGGTACAACCTCATGCTTTAACAAGTTACTCAGACACTTGTCATGTGTGTTACTGAAACACCAGGACCATCTAGGGATCACAGTTTCCTTTGAGGCATCCAGAACATTTTCCAGATTTCTTTTTCCTCACAATCTTACTGCAGGTACAAATAGATTCTTATTAGAATCAAAAGCATTTCTAAATTAAAGTTATAAATCCTGTGGAGACCTACATTCCATGTGCTTTGTTAAAACTACCTTGACCTCAAAATTAATTTTGTGATGAGCATGGTCTGGTCAGTTCTCATCTGACACATGAATGGGCGGGCAGTGATTTTCACACCTGTTCCTCGTTCACATGATGAGAAACACAAACACAAAGGGGAAAGCTGGTGAGATCTCTGCCATTCTCCAATTGCCTACTAATAAAAATAGTTGTCTTTCTTCACTGAAGGCATTGTCATTTGTCCAGCCAAACACAAGTCACCAATATAGAAGAAATTAGAAAGTATAGGGATCTGTATTCAGACTGTTAGAGAACAGGTCTCTCTCTCTCTCTCTCTCTCTCTCTCTTTTGTAGTTTTATACCTTTATTTGATAATCAGCTGTTAGTTTTCATCCACATTGACTGTAGATTTCTGAAAGTGGTGACAGGGACATAGGTAACCAATGTATAGAGCTTGTTTGGTCAATCCTCATCCTCATTAGGCTTTCTGGACAACCCTACAGAGATCTGGTATGGAACATTCCTTATACCTTTGGCCCACACAGCTTTGTTGAACCTGGTGTCAATGTGCACATCCAGGGTTCCCATCTCCTTCATGGCAATTTTCTGGATCTCCTTGAGTGTGGTAAGCGGGACATGCTGGCGCCCAGCACCAGAACAGCACACCTTCCTTTTCCTGATTACTACCATGCATCAGGATTCAGAACAGCTGTCATTTCCCAACCACACCCTTGTTTACCAGACCTAGGGCTTTCATGGCGCATGCCTGTGGGCAGTGGCTTCCCGCTAGCCTATTGTGGGCCTCCTTCTTGGGAGAGTGTGGCACATGAGGATTGGAGGAATCTAGGTTATATATTGAGCAAGCACCAGGACGCGGGGGACGCAGACGGAGACGGACGGACGAGGACTGACGGACGGACGAGAACGAACGAGGAGAGAGAAGAATAAAGTAAGCAACCGGCAAGGCGGCTCGAATCCGTGTGTCCTGTCTTCTTTCTGCCAGCGGACAGTTAGGCAGCGACAACTGGTGGCCCATACGGGGAGACACTTTTTCAATCAAGGAGCCCAAGAGGAGGAACGCTAGCGTAAGCAAATCCCCAGGTAAGAGGGGCAATCTCAAGTCCCCGGGTAAGAGGGGCAATCTCAAGTCCCCGGGTAAGAGGGGCAACCTCAAGTCCCCGGGTTAGAGGGGCAATCTCAAGTCCTCGGGTTAGAGGGGCGATCTCAAGTCCTCGGGTTAGAGGGGCAATCTCAGGTCCCCGGAGCGAAGGGGCGATCTTAAAACCCCAATTGGAGGGGTAAACTCAGAACTGTAGAGCTTCCCTTTGAAGCACCTGCGCTACAAGATGGGGAACCAACCTTCCACCAGACACCTTCAGGATGCCTGTAAGAGCTTATTTAAACAGCGTGGCATAGGCATTGAACAGGGCACGCTGGAACGCTTCCTGCTGGCGGTCGAGGAGGTAGCCCCTTGGTTTTTGGTGTCAGGACATCTCACTGTTGCAGCATGGAATAATTTGGGAACGGACCTTATAATGGCTGACGTTAAGGAGCGGCTACCCCCGGGAGTGATGGGTATCTGGATACTCGTTCTGACTTGCTTGGAGCACGAGTCCGGTGTATTCCAGAGGTGCTTAGAGAAGGGGCAATCAGCCTTAGAGCAGGTTAAAGAGGAACACTCCCAGCAGGGCAGTGTCTGTGGGGAACTGAATGTGGATAGAAAACAGATTAGAACAGGGACCAAAGGATCAGGCAGAAGTTTCTGCCCCAAGGTATGGAGAGAAGTGCCGTACACCATGGGTGCTTTTCCAGTGTTTCAGGACCAGCAGGGCAATAGGTACCACGAGCCCCTAGACTGGAAGGTGGTTAAGAACATAGCAGAGGGGGTAAGAACATATGGTGTGGCTGCCTCCTTTGTGATAGCATCCTTAGAAAATCTCCATAGATACTGTATGACACCTTCAGACTGGCAGAACCTGGCCCGTGCTTGCCTAACGTCAGGCCAGTATTTAGACTGGAAGTCCTTAACTATTGAATTTGCCATTGAGCAGGCTGCCCGTAACGCCCGCAACAATTAGCAGGCGTGGGATGTGGACATGTTGATGGGTCAGGGGCGCTTTGCTAATCAGCAGACCGGTTATCCTCAGCAAGTTTATGATCAGGTCAATCAAATCTGTACTAGGGCATGGAAGTCCCTCCCAAACTGAGGGGAACTGGCCGGGAATTTAACAAAAGTTATTCAGGGACCCACAGAAACCTTCTCTGACTTTGTTGCCCGCATGGTTGATTGTGCCACTAAGATATTTGGGGATCCAGATGCCGCCATGCCGTTAGTCAAGCAGCTCGTGTTCGAACAATGCACCAAAGAATGCCGAGCGGCTATTACCCCCTATAAGCAGAAAGGGTTGGAAGTTTGGATGAAAGTCTGTTGGGAAATCGGTGGAGGCCTGACTAATGCCGGCCTAGCAGCCGCAGTTATGACCACGGTGGACAGGACCCAATGCCCTCAGGGGCCAAAAAGGGGCGAAGGAAGGACCCCAGGTAAAAAAGGGGCCAGGTACTAACCAGCAGACTGGCTATTCTCAACAGGTGTACGAGTAAGTTATTAACATCAAGCAGGCCATCAGCACAGCTGCCCTTAGGCGGCATGATCCCCACGCTGAAATTCAGCTGTGCATTCTCCCCTCACCTAATCGACCTAATTTCTCTTGAGCTGCTAATCTCTCCAGACATCTCTCCCTACAGCTGCAATCTGGAAAGCACTCTGGAACAGCTCAGGCTGTCCATCATCACTGTCAACTCCACGCGCATGGACATGCATACCGCACAAGGCTTCCTGAACTTTATGAAATCTGCTTTTTCCACCATCAAGGAATGGGCGGGACTTGGGGTACTCAGTGTAGCAAGGAGTGCCGAGCAGCTTCTTTCCTCTGTGCCGTTTTTGCCATACGCCTTATTAGCCGGCGCGCCTCCCGACAGCGAAGACGGGAACAGGCCCTGATTATACAGGCCATTGCAGCCGTGCAAGATGAACAGCCCTCGGCAAGCGTCTGACTCAGCATGATAGAAGGGTAGTCAAAGACGGGCAACCTCTTCTAGGGGTGCTACCAACCTAAGACAGGGGCCTCACCAAGCTGTGAGGTATCCCCATGATGGGTAAGGAGCATCCTAGCCAAAGAGGACCTAAGTCAGGCACCTTCTCGGTTTTCTTCTGTGTAAACAAAAGGGGGAGATGTGGTAAGCGGGACATGCTGGCGCCCAGCGCCAGAACAGCACACCTTCCTTTTCCTGATTACTACCATGCATCAGGATTCAGAACAGCTGTCATTTCCCAACCACACCCTTGTTTACCAGACCTAGGGCTTTCATGGCGCATGCCTGTGGGCAGTGGCTTCCCGCTAGCCTATTGTGGGCCTCCTTCTTGGGAGAGCGTGGCACATGAGGATTGGAGGAATCTAGGTTATATATTGAGCAAGCACCAGGACGCGGGGGACGCGGACGAGGACGGACGGACGAGGACAGACGGACGAGGACGGACGGACGAGGACGGACGGACGAGGACGGACGGACGAGGACGGACGGACGAGGACGGACGGACGAGGACGGACGGACGAGACGGACGGACGAGACGGACGGACGAGGACGGACGGACGAGAACGAACGAGGAGAGAGAAGAATAAAGTAAGCAATCGGCAAGGCAGCTCGAATCCGTGTGTCCTGTCTTCTTTCCGCCAGCAGACAGTTAGGCAGCGACACTTGAGGGCCCAAGGGGCATGCTTCTTGAAGCCCACGCTATGGATGCACTTGTGAATGCTGATGCTGTGCTCTCTGGTCACCACTTCGTTGATGGCAGAGCAGTCCTTCTTCTCACCACTCTTCTTTGAGGCAGCCATACTGTTGGGACCAGGTTGAAAAAGCAGAACAAGTCTCTCTTTACCAGCTATGCTATCTTGAGTCTGCTACTTAATCTCTCTATACACGAGCTTTTACACCTGTAAAACAGTAAATAATAACTATCTTCTATAGTTGTCTGGATGGGTGAAGTTGTGAAGTGTGGTGCCAAAGAGTAACAGTCGCTGCCATTTACTGAGTACTAACTATGTACCCAAAACTGCCTTGTATTTATATGTCTTATTTATTGCTCCTAATCTCTTGCCATTGAATCAATTCTAACTCACAGTAACCTATCAACTCCATTATTAGCTCCATTTTACAGATGATGAAACTGAGGCATAGCAACTTGTCCAAGAGTTTATAAACAACAAAGCCAGAATTTTAACCAAAATCCTTCACACAATGGTTAAGTGCCCAGCTGCTAGCTGAAAGGGTGACAGTTCAAAACCACCTAGTGTCGCCACAGAAGAAATGATTGATCTGCTTCCTCAGAGATTACAGCCTGGAAAATCCGGGGCAGTTCTACTTTCTCATGAGTCAGGCAGCAGCTAACAACAGCAAAAGCATTTGGATTCATAACCTACCCTCTTAGCCATCATTACACCCTCTTGCTTCAGTAATGGAGGAAAAAATATCTCCTTTTCTGTCCCAGAAGCAAATAAACACTAGTGAGGGTGCAGGGTATTAACTTGCTGAGAAGGAAAGAGAGGGAAATAGGGCAGAGCTCTTGGTTACTGACCCTATCAGAGACAACCAAAACATCCAGCTACTGGAAGTCTGTGTTGACAGGTGTCATGGTAATATTCCCACCCTTAGAAGATAAGAAGTGGGAATTTAAAAACAAAGGAAAAATACCCACCAATAGGAATAACCATGGTGATGTAGGTAATTAGAAAAGACCTCCACAGCAGCCCCCTCTTACCTCCCATTGACACTCTCCCCAAAAAGCCAAAGCAACTACTGTTGAGTTGATTCCAACTCACAGTGACCCTATAGATCAGAATAGAACTGTCCCATAGTTTCCAAGGAGAGCCTGGCAGACTGGAACTGCCAACTTTCTTTTAGCAGATGCCACCAGGTTGACCACAGTGTGCACCACATAGGTGAATGCTCTACGCAGCACCACACAGCAGTCAGGAAACCACAGTTCTCAGCCTGTCACGAAAGCCCCCGCAGACCGCTTTGGGCATTGCTTCACTGGACACCACTTCTAGAGACCTAATGGGGCCTTTCTAAGCTCATTCAGACATTCCGCCTCATCCAGTGACCACAAAGCTCAGACTGGAGTGACTTAGCTTCCCATCTTTTTCAAGCCCAAGTGTGTAAACTCCCTGCCAATTTTCTGGTTTCAAATACAAAGTTAAAGAGAGTGTTTTCCTTCCTCTAAATGAGCAGGTCTTGAGAGAGCGAATAAGTACTCAAGAATTAAGATAAACAAAGGTAAGTTCGGCTTCAGTCTCCCGATCACACCAGACTGTGGGGGGGGAAAAAGAACGTTCTTTGCCAGTCTAGGCAACGTACTCAGCGGATGTTCAGAGAAGGGGAATGAATGAGCATTGTTTCACAGTTTGCAGGTCCTGCAAAGAAAAAGGTCTCCCTCTTGTGGTCAGAGGAGAAACATATTGCACAAGCTGGTTTTGGACTACGTAAATTCTGCAGATCAGGAACTTAAGAGATGGCTTGTCAATGTTTCATGATGTCTGGGGCCTCATCTGGTGGTGAATCAATAGCTGGGACCTAGAATCACCTGGTCAAAGAAACTAAAAAACCACTACTGTCAATTCGAGTCTGACTTACAGTGACCCAGAGTAGAACTGCCTCCATACAGTTTCCGAGGAGCACCTGGCAGATTTGAACTGCCAGCCTTTTGGTTAGCAGACATAGCACTTAAGCGCTACACCACCAGGGCTTCTGGAATCACCTGCAGGTGTCTTTATTTACATATCTGGATACTGATGCTGGTTGTCAGCTGCAGCCTCAGTTTAGCCGCTGGCAGAAATAGATAATCTACTGTGTTTTCCCACATGGCTTCTCTGTATGGGCTCATTCGTACTTTCTCACACAGCACGATACGCGGGTTCCAAGTAGCATCCCAAGGAAGCAAAATGGGGTGTATAGAATTTTCAAGACCTAGCCTCTGAAGTCACAGAGCATATTCCATTGATTAAGGCAATAAAAGTCAGCCCAGGTCTAGGAGAGGAAATGTGGATCCCACCACTCAAGGGAAGAAGTGTCATGATCACACTGTTAAAAAAAAAGGAGGATATGGGATGAGAGGTGATGGTGGCCATCTTTGAAAAATATAGCCTACCACCTTGTCCCCAGGTTGCTCTGTATCTCCTCTGTGAAGGATACTCTCGGCACGATATGGACTGATATCTACCCTGATACAATCAAATTCCTCATTCATCACTTCTGAGGCCTCTGTTTATCCTTATGTGACAAGGATAAGGTCTCCATTCAAAGGAGATGCTCTACCAGCAAGGAAGATTCTCCACATCACCGTCCTTTAGGTACCCTCCCTGACAGTGCATCTCTACCTGCTACCAGCGGACTAAATTTGAACAAGTCATGAGTGTTTTCCTTCAGTTTTATGAGCTGGTTGTTGGGAATATCCTATAGGTGTAAGCTGAGGGATACAACAGACACGGAGATCTGGGCCACCTGTTGGTGTAACTTTCTTGTGACTTCTGATCCTGCTTGGATTTGCTCCCTTATATACAATTTCTATTGTTCAGTGGATTGTTGCTGTGTTGACCTAACGTTAGCCAGCTTATTATATCTTGAGTTAGTTACTTAACAACGGCCATAGCAACTCTGGTCATATGGTCATTTGATGTTCTATAGTCAAATACTCAGTTTCCATGAGGACTCAGTATCATGCCACTAAGTGCTTTCCAAATGAGGAAAAAAACTCTCAGCTGCACAAGACGTTGTCTTGCTTTGCAACCCTAGAGGTGAGTTCTCTGACTCTCCTTTCACAGCCTCATTATCTATCAGCTGGCACGCTTACATCTGCTGAGTTACTGAGGCCTGAGTAACAGGGCAGCTTGTATCATAGCCTGAATCTACAGCAGAGCCCTCTCCTCTTTGGACCATACTCAAAACTGCAGTCTCTTGAGTCACCTGATAAATGGCTCTGAGCAGAATTTGTAAACACGACGTATGCAAAATCCAAAGAAGTACATAGCAAACACGGTTCCTCTTGCTTAGTAGTAGAAGGAAAATGCCTAGATCACCAGAACTCTAAAAATGTCATTAACCAGCTACAAGGGAGGTGAGGGAGGCGGGGGAAGGTTTAGTTTAGATAGTTGCTAGAAATCTGGTTGGGAGAAAGCGGTGACAGCACACATTAGAAACAAGAACAACATTAAGTGGACTTCAGCATAACTTGAGTACTCCTTCCATCTTAATCCAATATTGCAAGGATAGAGTAGCTGGGGCAGGGGGCAGGGGACCACGCTTTTAGGCGAAATCGAGGCCAATTGGCACAACTAGTGTTTTGCTAAGAGAGCTCTCTGCACCCCACATTGGTGAGTGGCGTCTGGGGTCTTAAAAGCTGCCAAGCTGCCATCCGAGGACACAGCAAATGGTCCCAACTCAGCAGGAACGGATGCTCACCGAGGACCAAAATGACATGCAGTAGAGACAACCTAGAAGACAGAGAGACCCACAAGAGTGGGTGCCTACATCGACTTGGAACCGGAAGAACCGGATGGTGCCCTGCCACCACCAGTGATAGCCACGATGGAGCTCACAGAGAGGAGTCTCACTGGCAACACAAGAATAAAAAGGGTGCATCCTGAGATCTCCACTAAAGGACCTCAATTGATGTTCCAGTGGTTTCGGGGTTCCCCTGAGAGCATGGCCCCCTGCCCTGATGCTGCCTTTACCCATAAATTATAACGAAGGTCCACTCTATGGACAGGAATGGATTGGACTTGGCGATGCAGAGTGACCATATATTGGAAGCACTTTATGGTTCTATATAGGATATCATCCTGCTGACCTCTGGCTGGAGGAAAGGGAGTGGATGGAGAGGAGGGGAAAGGAGACTGTTGGGAGGATGAGACATGTATGGAGCAGAGAGGAATAGTGTGCTGTCACTGGACAGGGTGAGCAGTGGAAGCTGCATATAGGTAGGCATGTAAATTTATACGGGAATGTACATTTTCACTCAGTCATGTTAAATAAAAAAATAAAAATTAAAAAAATGTCACTAACAATGCAGGCCCTTGAATATTTGTAATTTATTTCTTGACTTTTGGATGCAGATATTTCCCTAGGGTATCCAGGGTATTTGTTGTTGCCTTGTCTCCAGATCCAGCTAGCCCTGTGTCATCAATACAATGAATTAAATGGGATGTTTTGAGGAAGAGTCAGAGAATCAAAGTCCTTCTGGACTATATTGTGACAAAGAGCCTTAAGAGTGTTCACAGAAAAATATTCACAGCCTTCAGTGTATGTGCCTTCAGTCTTCCCAAGTGAATGCAAACTGCTCTTGATCCTTTTTTTCTCCCCTGCCAGATCAAAATTCACATGCCAAGAGCTACATGCTGTGGAGGTAGGTTCTACTACAGACAAACCTGATACCGCTTCCATCCACGGAGATACCATTTGTTTAGTTTACTACCCCAGGCTTTGAACTGATTCATTCTGGCTTGAATCCCTGCTGAGAATTTGCATTTCCACCCTATTCTGACATGATCTCTGGTGATACTTACACGTAATAAATTTTGAGAACCACTGTTCTACTAGAGGAGCCTGGTGGTGCAGTGCTTAAGAGCGAGCAGCTCAAATCTAACAGCCACTTCTTGCAAACGCTGTGGATAGTTCTACCCTGCCCTATAGGGTCACCATGAGTCAGAACCAACTCAGGAGCACCTAACAACAGTTCTAGTAGTAGTTCTCAGAACTGGTCCCTAGCCACTAGCATAGCATTGCCTGGGAACTTGTTAGAAATGCAAGTTCTCAGCAGGTATTCGAACCGGAATGAACAATTTGCCGAGGCCCACCTGCCTTTGAGGGATCAGACTGTTAAAGAGCACTGCCTGTATCCTTTAAGTCTTTTAGGCTTCCACTGATATGAGATATTGCTTCTTTGCCAATAGGTGAAGGCAGGGTCAGAGGCTTCCACTTGGCCTTTCCTACCATAGGCCAAAAGACAAATGTGATAGTTTTACCTGCTGCTGGGTAAAGTATACTCATCTAAATTACAGGGGCTGCAGAACTGATCATGAGATAAGTTGATGGGTCTTTCCAGACCACTGGGAAACAAGTTCAGGCCAAAACTCTATCACCCGGATCCTGTCTGCCTGCCTCTAACCAGGAGTTGTGGTGGCAGTTCAGGTTTGCTGTGCTCAGTGTCAGTCCAGTGTCCCAGAGTCCTTGAAAGAGGGGGTTATCTCCATCTCCCCAGTGCACAATTACTCTGCTAAATGGCCACAGGTTCTCATGAGAAATGTTTGGGGAAATGTTCATGGTATATACTTGTTATGTTGCAGGGAACTTCTTGTGAAGAAATCTAGCTTCCCTTTAATCAGTGGGATCTGGGTTTGAGACTAAGCTCATATCTGGACAGGCCGAGAGCTTGTCCATTTTGACAGCTGACACCTGCTTTCTGCTCATTAACTTTTGATATTTGTCTGTTATATAAGTCAAGGGATTCCCTCATTAGCTTCCTGTCTATGAAAAGTCTGATTAAAAGACTGTGATACTGCAATGGAGTCCCTGAGTGGTATCAACAATCAACATGTTTGCTGCTGACTGAAAGACTAGTTGTTCCAGTACACCCAGAGACACTCAAAAGAAAGCATTGGCAACAGACTTCCAAATAAGCAGCCACTGAAAACTCTGTGACTCACAGTTAGGCACTGACACATGAGGTCTGACTTGATGGCAACTGATTTGGGTCTTTGTATTGGAATAGACAGGAAATTACCAATATAACCAGAATAACCAGCCCCTCCCAACAAAACTCATTGCCATCGGGTCAATTCCAACTCATGGTGACCCTATAGGACAGGGTAGAACTGCTCCATCGAGTTTCCAAGGAGTGCCTGGTGGATCTGAACTGCCGACCTTGTGGTTACTAGATGTAGCACTTAACCACTACATCACCAGGGCTCCCATATAACAGAACGGAGTCCTAAAATTGTTTCATAGACACATGGAAAATTGGTTTATGGCAGAGTTATTACTGCAGACCACTAGGGAAAGGAAATACTGTTTAAATGGGGCTAGAACTACCGGTTATGCACACGGACAAAAGTAAAACTGGATGCAACCCTAACATCATACACAAAAGCAATTCCAGATGGACTCATACAATGAATTCTATCCTCCCCAAATGTGCGGTAAATCCCAAGCTCTACACCTATGGACATAATCACATTTGGACCAGGGTTTTCTTCATTACACTAACGAGAACGTATCACTGTGGGGTGTGACTTAAACCATTTATTCTTGAGGTATAAAAGAGCAGATGTGGCACAGAAAAGGAAGCAGAGATGGGGAGGACAGACACGTGAAGACAGTCAAGGACATGAGGAACAGCAGCAGAAGAGACAAGCATCTTTCCCTGGAGCTCAGACTTCTAGCCTCCCAAACTGCTCCTTTGAAGGGGCGGGGCCACTCGTTGCCGTGGAACTTGGTTGCAAGTGGGTTGACAGGAAATATTTCTGCAGAAGAAATTTATGTTTTTCACTTAATAAATTTGTTTTTTAAAGCCACCCACTTGCAGTATTTCTGTAATGAGCACCACTAAGAAACTAAGATTAGTTACAGTGTAAATTCTAAGCCATTCCTTGGTTCTAACCAGATGCGAAAGATGGTGTGTGTGTATGTTTCAGTAGTTCTTCAAGGTGGGTAGAATCACTATAAAAATTAATTTGATGAATCCAGGGGAAAAACACAATTAATTAAATATCGATTTCTTCTGTAGAAATATTTCCTGTCAACCCACCTGATTAATTTCAGTCATTTCTCTTCTCTGTTACATCATGTAATCCTAGAAATCTGTCATTTCCCAGACTGGCAATAGATCAGATCTAAGAATTCCTAAAGAAAACAGAAAGTAGGACCCAGGGAAGTTGGACCTTGGAGTTCATATTTTTATCAAATCTTTCCAGAAAAATCCACTACGTGGTCAGAATTAGAAGCTAAAGGATAGAAATGGCTTCACTTGCTACAACCAAATTCCACTGCCATGAGTGACCCTGCTACTGAGTGGAAGACCTCCACTCAACTCAGCTCTGAATTTCCATCTGTGTCCCGTCAAGACTTAACTCTTGTAATTATTCCATCTTTTCTTTGCCACTCAGCTGGGCTTCTTGTTTGGGGATCACCCTTCCATCTTTGTCCTGTGACTTCACATTTGCCTGGTTCTCCCTTTCTGGCCATTTCTTCCTCGTATCTTTGGCCTCTCCCCCAACACCTGCCTGCTAAATGGTGGAGCCCAGGAGCCTTGTCTTTTCTACACTGTCTAACTGATCTCATTCAGTCCCACTTCTCTTCACATCTATTTCTATCATCACATTCCAAGCCACTGCTGTCTCTCCTGGAGCACTGTAACAGCCTCCATCTGGTCTTCCTGTTTCTATTCTCACATTGCTCTTTCTACATGACAGCCATCCTTGAAAGCGTAAGCAGACTTGTGGCCTCAAAAGCTTCTCAAAAGCATCCCACAGCACACAAAAAACAGTTGAAATCTTTGCCATAGCCGAGAAGTCCTTCAGGATCTGGCTCCGGCCTCCTCCCTTTCCAACCTCATCTCTTGCCCTCCTCCATCAGTCCCCCCGACCCTACCCCACACTGTCACTATCTAAAGTGATCTGTTTGTGGTTGTTTTACTGTCTCCTTGCACTTGGTCTACAAGCAAACTGTCGTTTCTTGCCCCAAACTATTCTTCCCTTCTAGCTTTGTTACTTCCTAAAGACAGTTTTTAAGACTGAAAACCGGAAGTTTCTTTGACCTCTCTCTTCTCCACCATTCTATTCGCAGATGATTACTCCAAAGTCAGCAATGCTCCTCACGTTAGCTCCGCCTTTCTTCTATATCATCAGTACCCTCTTCCAGGGGTTATATACTGGGTATGTCATAGGCCCCTTTGGGAGTGTTAGGGAAATCATAAACCCCCTGGGGCAAATGGGAAGAAACCCCGTAACAGATAGGTGACTCAGGTAAGTTACTTAATTCTCTGTGCTTTAGCATCCCCATTTATAAAGTGGAAACAATAATAGTATAAACCTGTTGTGTGTTGTAGAGTCAATTCTGACTCAGAGGGACATGACACGACAGAGTAGAACTGCTCCACAGAGTTTTCCAGGCTTAAAGCTTTACAGGAGGAGATCCCCAAGTCTTTTCTCCGACAGAGCCTTACTGAGTTAGAACCACTGACCTTTGCATTTTGTGCCTCTCAGCATACTTTGAAATCAGCATAACCACTTGGCAAGCTGCTAGCATCCACCTCAAGCATACTGAGGAGTGTCACTCTGCTTTTCTGCTCAAGGCTTTCTGCAAAGGCTGACCAGCCTGGAAGCATGCAGAAGTCATATCTCAGAGACAACCTGCAGCCCATAGGGATGGAAGTCAGTGGTAAATGCCCTAGCTTCCTGCCCTTCATGGTGATAATTTGTAGGCGTATTCTGCATGTTTTTGAAGTAGGTGGCATAAAGAAGTGAATAGGACTTACTCCATTTCTTTCCACGTATACGTATTTTTCTTAAAGTCCTAGCTTCCTTGTACTACCTAGCCCCAGGGAGATCACAGAGTTACTTATAAGTCACTGAAACTATAAGGATGGGAGGTGACGCACCAGGCAGGGTTACAATAAAATCTTTGCAGCTGGCTTCTTTCAGGTTCTCTCCAGATCACGGAACAGACAGAAGTGACAGTCACTGACCCCCTGGCCAGATAACTACCACAAGTGGACAGCTGGAAGAACTCCAGATAGACACCCTCCAGGCTTGAGATGTCCGTCTCCAACCCTCCTCCATGAATTGCCTGAATTCTTCCACAATTACCATCCCCCATACATAAATGTTTACATGCAACAACCCATCCTTAGATACTCAATCCAAACCTTCCACCTAAATGAAGAACTCAGATAGGCTTTGGAGGACTTGATTCCCCAACCCCCCATGTCCTATACATTGATATATGTAAAAGAAATATATATAATAAACCTGTTCACCACCCACCTCACTCCATCTCAATATTGGATTTGCAGCAGGTGACACAAGTCCATGTTTTATGGCAACACTTTCTCAGAGGGTCTCAAACAAGATCAAGCCTGTTATAACCTATAGCAACAACCGGTTTAATATGTCTCCTCCTTTCTTGCCTCACACTCTCTACCTTTACTCTTGTTCCCTGAATCAGTTCTTAAATAAACTACCTGCACCCCTCTCCTTGTCCTAGTCTTTACTTTGAAGGGGATGCAAATGAAGGCTCTACTGGTGTCAGTTAGGGTTCCGGTAGGAAAGAAGTAACCACCCCTCAAGCTGGATAAGTGAAAATAATTTAGTAAAGGGAGTATTTATGAAGACGACATAAGGTTAGGGCCATAGCAAGGAACAGTATAGAACTCCAGAACTAGTAGCAGTGAGTAGACATTACCACACACAAAAAAGTAGTTATTAGACCCTGAAGAAAGAATGCTGTGGAGCGGGCTGCCAGCTGGAGCTGTGAGCTTAGTAACGGCAGCAAGGCCAGGCCTGGAGCAGGCGAGCGGGTTGCTCAGGCACAAAATGTGAGGAGGCCATCACTCGTAGGGTTCTGCAAGTAGCACAGTGAAGAGAATTTCCTTAAATGCTGTGATCTAGATGTCTACTTAAGGATAACATTGCGAAGAATGGGAATTTTGAAACACGTAATTGTGGTTGTGAGGAAACACAATTGGTCTGTACATAGACCAAGAGGTAGTCAGTCATTTCAACAGGACAAGGGGATACTGCATCTCTTAAAATAGAGATGTGCATCAGGGTTGTATCCTTTACCCATGTTATTCTATCTGTACACCGAGCAAATAAGCCAAGAAGCTGGACTGGAAGAAGAATGTGGCACCAGGATTGGAGAAAAATTAATTAAATCTTCAGTGTACAGATGACATAATCTTGCTTGCTGAAAGTGAAGAGGACATGAAGCACTTCCTGATGAAAATCAAAGACCACAGCCTTCAGTATAGATTACACCTCAAGACAAAGAAAATAAAATTCCTCACAACTGGATCTATAAGCAACATCATGATAAACAGAGAAAAAATTGACGTTTTCAAGGGTTTCATTTTACTTGGATCCACAGTCAATGCCCACAGAAGCTATGGTCCAGAAATGAACTGATATACAGCATTGGGCGAATCTGCTTCAAAAGACCTCTTTAAAGTGTTAAAAAGGAAAAATATTACTTTGAAGACTAAGGTAAGCCTGACCCAAGCCATGGTGTTTCCTATCACCTTATACACATGCAAAATCTGGACAACGAATAAAGAAGACTGAAGAAGAATTGATGCATTTAAACTACAGTATTGCAAAGAATATTGAACATGCCCTAGACCACCAAAGAACAAACAAATCTTAGAAGAAGCACAGCCAGAATGCTCCTCAGAAGTGAGGATGGTGAAACTTTCTCTCATGTACTCTGGACACGTTAATCAGGAGGGACTAGTGCCTGGAAAAAGACATCATGTTTGTAAAGTAGAGGGTGAGTGAAAAACAAGAAGACCCTCAATGACACAGACTAACACAGTAGCTGGGACATGGACTCAAACACAGCAATGACTGTGAAGATGTTGCAGGACCAGGCAGTATTTTGTTCTGTTGTACCGAGGGTTACTATGAACTGGCATTTAACAACAGTAACAACAGGTGCCTACTTAAAGAGCCTTGGTGATGCAATGGTTACGCACTGGGCTGTCACTGAAAGGTTGGCCATTAGAACCCACCAGCCACTCTGTGGGAGAAAAGACCTGGCAATCTGCTCCTGTGAAAATTAGAGCCTATGGGGCAGTTCTACTCTGTCATATAGGGTCACTATGATTTGTAGTTAACTCAATAATGCACAACAACAGGTACCTGCTTGCTTCACCCCGATCCTAGTTTTGGAAGGAAAACATGACATGGTCTCTTTTGTCTCTCATCCTTCGATTTCTTATCGATGCTTCCAATTTCCTAAACCCAAAGGTAAAACCAGAACTCAGCCTTCTAGCTTATGTTAGCCTTCTAGGACAAAGACGGTAGAGAGTGGCAAGTGGAAGATGTCCAAAATAGTATCTCATCAAGTTACTGTGATTAAACAGATTAAGACAAAAGAGGTACCTGGAACACAGGGATGTTGCAAATATTGTCGTTACAATGCAAACTATCCACACCATGAAGAAATCTGAATATATTCCAGGAAGTTCATGGACTCTGTAGCACATTTATGGTCTGACTTCATAAACGTCAAACTAAGAGCCTCTCTCCTAATTAAGCTCTTTTCGTTGCATGGTGGACCTTCATGTAACAGCCTTCAAATTTTTTCTTCCTTCCTTTAATCCAGTCCTTCCAAACACTTTCATATCATGGCCCCATAGAGAATGGTGACGTTTGTACAACTCGCTGGAATGAAGAGATGAGACCGCTCTTAACCTTAGGGCACCATCTAGGGGTGCTGCCTGCACCGGAAGTTGAGGAAATCAACATCTTGGCCTACCCATGCTACAACTATTATCTATCTTGCAGAATAACACCAATTTAGCTTTTCTAAAATGGTATTTTGATCATGTCCTTTGCCTCTAATAAACAATAATATCCACGATTCTTCATTTGCTATTCAAAACGGAGGCATAGATTTAGACGGGAACTCAAAATTCACCTTATCCATTCTCTTTATTTTACAGATGAGCAAAGTGATACTCAAACTTTCCCCTGTCCCCCACCCCGAAAAACAAAACAAATCCATTGCCATCAAGTCAGTTTGATTTAGAGTGACCTTGTGGTACAGAGTAGAACTGTCCCATAGGGATTGGAAGGCTATAAATCCTGTAAGGAAGCTGCCTGCCACATCTGTCTTCCACAGTGTAGCTGCTATGAACACTGACCTTTTGATTAGCAGCTGCACACTCATCCACTGTACCACCAGGGCTCCTTTAAGCAATGCCCAGCAAAGTTAAATGGCTTGTTCAAAACAATATGCCAATCTTTCTGCCAGGATGCTGTTATTTATCTTATTAATTTTTGCCTAATGACATTCATTTGACAAAGTCAAGTTCAAGTACCACCTTTTTTATGAAGCCTTCCCAGGTAACCACACTGGGGAGTAAACACTTTCTCCTCTGAACTTTGATAATACTCACCAGATACAAAGTAGAAGCAGATAAAGACCCACTAGCTATTTCAGCTGGAGGTTCCCTGCATTAGGTAATTAGATACTGGAGTACAGAATTTCACAGCAGACTGCTTATAAACCAGGATACCAATTTACTGATAAACAGAATGGCACAACGGATGCTATTACTTAGGTTCACTAGTGGATATAACCTAGGATGAATAAATTATTTTATGCGAATAACCAGATAGTAAAGATAAATATACGAGGCCACATATAGCCTCTGTCACGTACTCTTTTTATTATTCTTGGTGGTGGTATGGCACAGCTGCTATCTTTCCCTGTGACCTACAAGTGAACTTTGTACTTAGGACCATATGTATTGGCCTGGTATCTTGGATGAGATGTAAATGTAGGCTGACTCCCTTTCTGGTACATCTTCAGCCAAAAACACATCCCATAGCAGATGGTGGCCCAACAGCACATCCTTCCCTTCTTGCCCTCAGCATGTCAACATTTCCAGAAACAGCTAACTGTGTAAGTTACACCACATCTAGTCAACTCCACTGTTATAGCTGTGGGGTTCTTCTCCTCCAGAATAAGAGAGATGCATGTACAGACCTCCGTGTGTTGGCTGTAGAGGGAGATGAGAAACCAATAGCTACTACTTAAGCTAATCTTGCTGTCTCTTCTCTGTGGGAGTAAAGTGTTGGTCCATCTGACGCCTGTGTATGAGTCACATCCTTCCTGGTGGCACTGGCACCAACAAACTGGAGTGGCTACTATTGTCCATGTGCTGGAACTCCTCCTCTGGAGATGGTAACAGGTGGTAACACTGGAAGGTTGTTTTGTTTTGCTTTCCACAACACTTAAAAATGGAAAAACATTTGAGTTCTTGGGTAAAAAATAGGCCATGGGTGCCTTTGGCCCATTGCATCAAGTTGTCAACTGCTGGTATGTGTTAAGGGAGCCCTTGTATCACAGAGGTTAAGTACTTGGCTGCTAACTGAAAGATCAGTGGTTCAAATTCATCCACCACTTCACAGAAGGCATGGCAGTAGGCTTCCAAAAGGATTTATAGCCTTGGAAACACTATGGAAAACTTCTATTCAATCCTACAGGTTGGTTGTTATGCATTGAACTGTTCCCCCCAAAATTATGTGTTGTAAATTCTAACCTCTGTGCCTGTGGTTATAATGCCATTTGCAAATGGGTTGTCTTTGTTATGTTAATGAATCCAGATTAGTGTTGTTGTTTTTATGTGTCATTGAGTCAGCTGCAACCCAGATCAGAACAGAACTGCCCCATAAAGTTCCCAAGAGCACCTGGTGGATCTGAACTGCTGAACTCTTGGTGAGCAGCCATAGCACTTCACCACTATGCCACCAGGGTTTCTATCAGATTAGTGTAGTATATCTTAAATCAACCTCTTTTGTGATATCAGATTAAATGCAAGATAGCAAACAGAGATGAGAAAAGACTGATGCATAGCCACATGGAGATCTCCAAAGGACCAGAAAACGGAAGCTAAAGAAACAAAGACCTTCTCCCAGGGCCAATAGAAAAACAAGCCTTCCTTTAGAGACAGTGCCTGAATTCAGACTTCTAGCTTCCTTGTAGCGATCACACCTCTGTCAGTTAGTCACAATGCAACGGTTTGCCTGTTGCTGTGATACTGGAAGCTATGGCACTAGCTTTAGAATACCTACAGGGTAACCCATGATGGACAGCTTTAAGCAGAGCTTCCAGAATAAAGCAAAGTCAAAGGACCTGGCAATCTACTTCTAAAATAATTGAATAATGAAATCCTTATGAACATCAGTGGAACATTGTCTGATACAGTGTTCAAAGGTAAGCCCCTCAGATTGAAAAGCACATAAAATATGACCAGAGAAAAGCTGTCTCTTCAAGACAGAGTCTGCTTAATAACATGGATGGAGTAAAGCTTTCAGAATTTTCATGTGATGATACGGCACAACTGAAAATAAAAAGAAACAGCTACAAATATCCACCAACAATTAGAACATGGAATGTATAAAGTACGAATCTAGGAAAATTGAAAGTTGTCAAACATGAAATGGAATACTTGAAGACAGATATCCTAGGCATTAGTGAGCTGCAATGGACTAATATTGGTCATTTTGAAGTAGACAATCATGTGGTCTACTGTGTTGGGAAACACAAATTGGAGGGAAACCATTGCATTCATTGTCAAGAAGAGTAATTTGAGGTCTATCCTGAGATAACACACTGTCAGTGATAGGATAGTATCCACGTGCCTAGAAAGAAGGCCAGTTAGTAAGACTATTATTCAAATTTTTGCACCAACCACTAATGCCAAAGATTAGGAAATTCAAGATTTTTACCAACTTCTGAAGTCTGAAATTGCTCAAACACGCAACCAAGATGTATTAATAATTCCTAGTGATTAGAGTGCAAATGCTGTAAACATAGAAAAAGGATTAGTAGTTGGAAAATCACAGCCTTGGTGATAAAAACTGTAACGGACATCTCATGACAGGATTTTGCAAGGCCAACAACCTATTCTTTGGAAAGACCTTTCTTCAACAACATAAACAGTGCCTACAGATGTGGATCATGCCAGATGGAATGCACAGGCTTCAGATTGACTACAGCTGTGGAAAGGGATGACAAAACGTTCATTAGTCAGAACTGCAGCCAGCTGCAGGACAGACTGTCAATTGCTGTTATGCAAATTCAAGATGAAGCTGAAGAAAATAAAAACAACATGTCCACAAGAACCAAAGCACAACCTTTAGTATAACTCATGTGAATTTAGAGACCATCTCAAGGGTAGATTTGACGCATTGAACACTAATGAACAAAGATTAGAGGCATGACTAGTTGACATCAAAGACATACATGGGGAAGACAAAAGGTCATTAAAAAGACAGGAGAGAAAAGACTGAAATAGATGTCAGAAGAGCTCTGAAACTTGCTCTTGAACTCAGTGAAGCTAAAGCAAATGTAAGAAATGATGAATTAAAAGAGCTGAACGGGAGATTTTGCTCAAGAAGACAAGTATTACAATGACATGTGCAAAGACCTAGAGTTAGCAAACCAAACAGGAGGAGTACACTTAGTACCTATCAAGCTGAAAGAACTGAAGGAAAAACTCAAGCCTCAGATTGCAATATTGAAGGATTCTATGGGCAGAATATTGAATGACACAGGAAGAAGACGGAAGAGGAGACTAAGCTGGCAGAGCAGTCAGACATTTCATCTGACACCTCTAACAACAAAGATCCAAAAGAACAAATGAATCCATTACATATGACATTACAGGAGCCCAGAACACCTAAGGGAAAGTTGAGAAATCAGACTGAACAACAGGGAAGGGAGAATAGGCTTCACCAGACCTGACCCGCCAGGAAATGGTTGTGGCCAGTGTGCTGAGCATGGTGGTTGGGGAGCTTCCTCACCAGCTGGAGAAACCGGCTGGAAAATCCACATGCACCTCCAGAAGCAGTGAGAAAGAGCACAAGATTGTCAAAAGTTAAGTGACTATGCCCCAGAACAAGAAAAGGCTCTGCAACAGGTACAGGCCACCGTGCAAGATGCTCTGCCACTTGGGCCATATTATCCAGCTTATCCAGTAGTGCTTGAAGTGCCAGTGGCAGATCAAGATGCTGTTTGGAGTCTTTGGCAGGCTCCTATTGGTGAATCACAGTGCAAACCTGTAGGATTTTGGAGCAAAGTGCTGCCATCCCCTGCAGATAACTACTTCCGTTTTGAGAAATGGCTTTTGGCTTGTCACTGAGCCCTAGTAGAGACTGAACACTTAACAAACTGGATGTGCACAGCAGCACTCCATCATTAGATGGAAGTGGTCTACACACGATCAGGACCTGAAGGCACAAGTAAGTTGAACGAGGAAGTGGCCCAAATGCCCGCAGTTTCCACTCCTGTCACATTACCTTCCATCACCCAGTTTGCATCTATGGCCTTAGGGGGAGTTCCTTATGACAAGTTGACTGAAGAAGAGAAAACTTGTACCTGGCTTACACATGGCTCTGCATGATATGCTGGCACCACTCTAAAGTGGAAAGTGGTGGCACTGCAGCCCTTTTCTGGGACTACCCTGAAGGACAGTGGTGAAGGTAAATCCTCCCAAAGGGCAGCACTTCAAGCAGTGCACCTTGTTGCTCACTGCGCTTGGAAGAAGAAATGGCCAGATGTGTGACTATATGCTGATTCATGGGCTATGGCCAACTATTTGACAGGATGATTAGGGACTTGGAAAGAACATGATTAGAAAATTAGAGACAAGGATTTATGAGGAAGAGATATGTAGAAAGACTTCTCTGAATGTGCCAAAGAAATGAAGATATTTGCATCTCATGCAAATGCTCGCCATAAGGTGACCCCAGAGGAAGATGTGTTTAACAGTCAAATGGACAGGATGACATGTTCTGTGGGAAACAGTCATCCTCCTTCCTCAGCTACTCCTGTCATGGCTGAGTGGCTTCATGAGCAAAGTGGCCATGGTGGCAGGGATGGGGGTTATGTATTAGCCCAGCTACATGGACTTCCACTCACCAAGGGTGACTTGGCTACAGCCGTTGCTGAGTGCCCAATCTTCCAGCCGCAGAGACCAACACTGAGTCACTGATATGGCACTACTCTTCGTGGTGATCAGCCAGCAACCTGGTGGCAAGTTGATTACACTAGACTACCTCCATTATGGAAAGTGCAGCTTTTTGTCCATATTGGAATAGACACTTACTCTGGATATGGATTTGCCTTTCCCGTGCACCATGTTTCTGCCCAAGCTACCATTCATGGTCTTACAGAATGCCATATCCACGGTCATGGTATCCTACACAGCACTGCCCCTGATCAAGGGACTCACTTCACGGTAAAGGAAGTGCAGCAGTGGGCCCATGCTTATGGAATTCACTGGTCTTGCGATGTTCTCCATCATCCTGAAGCAGCTTTTGACAGAATGAAGGAATGGCCTCCAAAAGACACCACTGCTGTGTCCAATGGGTGGAAAATATCTTGCAGGGTTGAGGCAATGTTCTCCAGAAGACTATATGCTCTAAACCAGCATCTAATATATGCTGCTGTTTCTCCCATATCCAGGATTCATGAGTCCAGGAATCAAGGGGTGGAAATGGGAGTTATACTATTCACTATTACCTCTAGTGATCTACATGTAAGATTTTGCTTCCTGACACCACTACTTTATGTTCTACAGGTCTAAAGGTCTTAATTTCTAAGAGAGAAATGCTCCCACCTGGAGACACATCACTGATTTCATTGAACTGGAAGTACCATCAGGCCACTTGGGGTTCCTCATGCCTCTGGATCAACAGGCCAAGAATGGAGTTACCATGATGGCTGGTGTGACTGATCCTCACTACCCAGAGAAAATCAAACTGATATTACAATATGAAGGTAGAGAAAAGTGTATCTGTAATGCAGGAGATCCCTTAAGGCACCTCTTAGTACTACCATGTCCTGTCATTAAAGTCAATGGAAAACTACAATGGAACTGAATTCCAATACAACTGCTAATAGCCCTGACCCTTCAGGAATGAAGGTTTGGGTCACCCCATCAGGCAAGGAACCACAGCCAGATGAGGTGTTTGCTGAGGGCAAAGGAAATATGAAATGAGTTGTAGAAGGTAGTTCTAAATACCAGTTACCCCACATGACCAGTTGCAGAAATGCACTATAACTGTTATGAGTATTTCTGCTTTGTATGCATGCATCAAATATTTTTGTTGGCTTTACTTACAAAATATAAGATGTAAGTAGGGCTAGTACACATTCAGTTGTATATGTGTTAGTTATATCACATATAAGCACAACTTTGTCCTTATTCAGAGATTATGTGTGGTATGAGGAGATACATACAGATGCCAAATTGACAAGAGGTAGTGTGACGGCCCGCCATCCGGAAAGGCCCTTGTAGACAAAGTCACAAACTTCCGTAAATGACAGACGGAAGCATCTCACTCGCGACATGTTTTTTAGCCTATTACCCCGACAATATTTTGCTTCCTAATTAAATTCTCCTAAAAAGATACCCCCTCCCCTCCTGATATCAGGATTAAGGAAGATGCCTTCTAAGAGGGGCTTCACAACTCCTCGGTTTATGAGATTATATTGGGACAATCTGACTGGGAACTTCTGCGGAAAAGAGATCAGAGGAATGGATTTCAATACAGCATGCCTAATAGCACTGAGGCCTGCCCAGCCTCACTAACTTCACCCTAATTGCATTCCCCCCTCCCTTTTCTCCACATACACAGGTTTACAAAGTAACCCTTGAAAGGCTTTCAAGGACAGTTCTCCACATGGCCATTAATACTACACAAGCATCTCACTCCTTACAGCAGGAAAAACAAATAAACTTCTAGGTTCTTTGTAGTTGGTATGACAAACTGATAAACACTGAAGAAACATCTTTCTTAAAGCAGCTGGCTTGACTAGGGGATAGCAGACACTTACTGTCTACACAGGAAGATGTAAATAAAAACCTAGAGAAACAAATGGAGTCACCCAAATGGTGAAGCCTGGAGAAGTTCACCCTTCCGTACCTTCCACTTTGAGGTACAACTAAAACCATTAATTATGTTCCCTGACATTTATCACCACACCTGCCTCAGACCATTATCCAAAAAGCCTTGGCAATTAATTAGAAGTAGAAGACCACGAGGGGTCACTCTCTTATTAGCCAATGATGATGGGTCAGTTTCTTGTTAACCAATAGTTTATATGATGAAGAAAATAGGGTGAACACTACGTCACCTCACCTATAAAAAATAAAGTGGGACAGCTCCTCTCTCTCTTCGCTGGGTCAGGCTGCCTTAAACCAGAAAACTCTTTCCTGTCTCTCTTTATTCCTTTCTGGCTGACGCATTCCCTCCCTCCGTGCAGGACCCTGAAAAGTGTTGGGACTGGCTCCTGGCAAGGTAGACTATGATAGTCAAGACTATCTTGGGCCATGATTCTCAGGGTTTGGGCAGCTATATTATGTGGTCACTGCTGTGACAGAATGTGCTGTGGTACTGACAGGGGCTCTCTGCCTTCTGCCACTTACTTCCTATTCACTCACCTTGTTGAAGTTTAGGCTTGTCATGGATCAGCAGCTGCTGCTCTCTTGTCTCCTTACATCTGGTTCTTGGGACTTGAACTAGCAACTATGGAGATGTAAAGTTTTCACAGCCTGTGAGTAAGAGTCCTGTTCGCTGAGCTGCTGATCCCGGGTTCAGCAGCCCTGGCAGCTATCTGAATCACAAGAAACCTGGCAGTCTTACCTGCCATGTTGGAATACGCCAACCTTCACAATCTGTGAGCGGGAATCTTGATCTCTAACTGACAAAGTTGGGTCTGCCAGTTTCCATAGCTGCTGGGGGCTTGTATTCCGATCCAGGACGTAGGAAGTTTCAGCCTCTACAACTGTGTGAGTTGATTCCTTTATATAAATCTTCTCATCTGTATATTTATACATGTTACTGGTTTTGTTTCCCTAGAGAACCCAGCCTTTGTGTGTAAACTCTCATAGCTAGGTCTAAATCTTTCCCTCAGGATACACCTCTCTCCCTTCTTCCAGCACTTCCTCCTCACTTCACTGCACTGCACTCAGCTCTAGAGTCTGACACCATTAACTGATCCAGAAGTAGGGTTTCTTAAACCTGCACTGAGTCATTCTCCAAGACTCAGGGAGAGAACAATTTAACAAACAGTGGGAATGGGGAAAGGGAAAGAAAAAGTCTGCTGATTCCCCTGAGCTAGGGATTCAGGGTAGAAACTGTTCCTTCACCTAGATTCAGTCATAAGGGGACACACCATCCCAAGGTATGGCTGTTACACCCTTGCCTTTTTCAGAGGCTGTAGCCAGATGCCTGTGCCTACAGCAATCACCCCTGCCCCTCTAGTACAGTAGGCAAGAACCTGAAGGGCATACTTTGTGACTGACTACCTGGAAACCTGAGCTGAATCCACATAAGAAAAGTAAATGCACATGTGTGTTCCCATGTCTAGTAACAGCTCTCACCACCTGGTGACAGGACATTAGAGCTTCAGAGTCACCATTAACCAAATTAGCACATATAACCAGCCTACTTGGACATTTCAAAACAAAACAAGAAGTTAGAACACAATTAGCAAGCATAAAATAAACAAATTCGACAACTTACTGATGACTGGGAGACAACAGTCCATATCAAATTACTTAAAGAGGCAAACCACATTATCTTCAGAATGCTCCCAAAAACAGAGATTCAAATTTTCCACAGGAAGAGAATTTCCTGGAATTACCAGAGTTAGAATCCAAAAGATTAGTATTTAGAACTCTTCAAGAGAACAGAAAGATGATGAAGCAAAATGCAGCACAGCATGATTACAAATTGAACAGGCCACAAGAAAGCATAAAGCAGTGTGGTGGACTGAATTGTGTTCCACAGAAAAATCTGTCTACCAATTTGACTAAGCCAGGACTTCTGGTATAGTGTGATGTTCCTCAGTGTTGAAATTCCTGTCTCCATGATGTTAATAAGGGTGGATGAGTGGCAGTTGTGTTGGTGGGGCTAAATTTAATGTATGGGATTATATTGTGACTTGGGGATGGGCTCTTGGGAAATAAAAGGGATGCAAGCTGAAATCTGGGAACCTAATACCACTAAGAAAGCAGCACCAAGAGCAGAGTGCATCCTTTGGGCCTGAGGTTTCTGCACCAGGATGCTGTCATATTGAATACGGACTTCTAGCCTATCAGACTGTGATAATGTCTCATGTTGAATTTGGATTTGTAGTTTACTGGACTTTGACAAATAAAATTTCTTTTTTCAAAGCCATCCACTTGTGATATTTCTGTTAAATCAGTACTAGATAACTAAAATGAGCAGCAAGAATTAGCAATTCAGAAAACTAATATTAAAATTACAAAATTGGACAACTCAACAGAAATCCAATGGAGCAGAAGTGGGGTAGCGGAAGGCTGAATTAGTGAGGTTGAAGATACAGCACATGACATAAACATATCTGAGGAAAAAAAATCAGACAAAAGAATAAAAACGAATGAAGGAACACTAAAAAACATGTGGGACTCAATCAAGAGGAATAATTTATGAGTGAGTGGAGTACTACAAGATGGGGGATAACAGAAAATAGAGACAGAATTGTTAAAGATTTTTTGACAGAAAATTTCCCTGATAACATGAAACATGAGAAGATATCTACCTAAGACAGTCATCAAACTCCACATGAGGTTGACCCCAAAAGAAAGACATTAAGATATATTGTAATCAAATTTGCCAAAACTAAAGAAAAGGAGACAATTTTAAAAGTGGCTAAGGAGTAAACAAAAAAATAACCTACAAAGGAAAATCAATAAGCCCAGACTACTCAGCAGAAACCATGCAGGGAAGAAGGAAATATAGGAGGACATATACAAAACCTTGAATGAAACAGATGTCAGCCAATAGTTATATATCCAGCAAAGTTGTCCCTCAAACATGATGGCACAATTAGGACACATACAGATAAACAGAAGCTTGGTGAATTTGCAAAATCCAAATCAATATTATAAGAAATACTAAAGGAAGTCCTTCAGGTAGAAAATCAATAACATTAGGTAACAACCCAAGACTAGAATACAGAACAGTATAATTAGATCTCAACCTAAACAGAAGAATGATAAAAATAAATCAAATGGTGAAACAGAAACATCTTTATGTAAATACTATTTTTTTTAAAATAGGGACTTAAAAGGAAATGTAGTCATACATCTTGCATATGGAGATGAAGTAAAAGTGATAGAAAGAAGTTAAAGACAGGTTTAAATTTAGAAAAAAAAATAGTGGTAAATATTAATGTAACCACAAAAGAAAATAGCAACCCTATGGATCAAAATTAAAAAAAAAAAAAAATTAAGTCTCAGCAAACAAAGCAACCGACATTGAAAAACATAAAAACACATAGAGGAAAAACACTCAGCACAGAAAATGAAATGGGACAAAGGAATCATCTACAATGCACAAAAAGACATCAAAATGACAGCACTACACTCATACCTATCAATTATCACGCTGAATGTAAAAAGATTAAACGCACCAATAAACAGACAAAAGTAGCAGACAGGAAACAAGCAAACAAACAAACAAAACCCCATCTATGTCCTCCCTACAGGAGACACACCTTAGACTCAAAGACACAAAGTAAAACTCAAAGGATGGAAAAATATATATCAAGCTAAGAACATTCAAAAAAGAGCAGAAGTGACATTAATCTCTGATAAAATAAAATTTAAAGTAACCCACCAAATTGGATAAGGAAGGACACTATATAATGATTAAAGGATCAATACTCTACGAAGACATAACCATATTAAATACCTATGCATCTAATGGCAGTTTCCAATATACATACAACAAACACTAACAGCACTGAAAATAGAACTAGACAGTTCCACAACAACAGTATGAGACTCCAATGAAACCACTTCAGTGAAGGACAGAACATCTAGAAAAAAGGTCAATAAAGATGTGGAAGATCCAAATGCCACAATCAACCAAAATGACCTCATAGACATATTCAGAACCCTCCATCCAACAACAGCAAAATATACCGTCTTTTCCAACACACATGGAACATTCTCGAGAACTGACCAACCATTAGTCCACAAGGCAGTCCTTAACAAAATTGCAAGTATTAAAAAATTACAAAATATCTTTTCACACTATAAAGCCATAAAAGTACAAATCACTAACAGGAAAAGGAAGGAGGGAAAAAATCAAACACATGGAAACTGAACAACACCTTGATCCAAAACAACTGGGCTGGAGAAGAAATCAGTGACAGAGTAAAGAAATTCATAGAATCAAATGAGAATGAAAATATATGATACCAGAACCTAAATGACACAGCAAAAGCAGTGCTCAGAGGTCAGTTTATCTCAATAAATACATACATGCATCCAAAAAGAAGCAAGGGCCCAAATCAAAGAATTAACCTTGTAACTTGAATAAGTAGAAAGACAGCAGCCAAAGAAATCCTCAGTCAAAAGAAGAAAGCAGATAATAAAAATTAGAGCAGAATTAAATGAAATGGAGAATAGAAAAATGACTGAAAGAGTTAACAAGACCAAAAGCTGGTTTTTTGAAAAGATCAAAAAAAAAAAAAAAAAAAAAGAAAAATGATAAGTCACTTGTGAAATGAACAAAAGAAAAACAGAGACTCAGATAAGCAGGAGGTGGGCAGCACCACCGCAGACCCGCGGACTGAACCCTGAGAGGACCATGGAAGCTGGGCTCTGACAAATTTGACAATGTAGAGGAGAGAGCAAATGTCCAGGGACACACTGCCAACCACACTGACACAAAGAGGTTTAGAAAAACCAAACAAACCTATCACAAAAGAAGAGACTAAACAGGTAATCAAAAAACGTCAAAGAAAACCTGGCTCTGACCACTTCACTGGAGAAGTCTACTAAACTTTCAGAGAAGAGTTAACACTACTGTTACTAAAGGTATTTAGAAGCACAGAAAAGAATGGGCTACTTCTAAATTCACTCTATGAAGTTAGCACAACCCTGGCCCTAAAACCAGCTACAGACAGCACAAAAGAAGAACAATTACGGACTAGTCAGATCTGACTCGATGGCCCTTGGCTTGGCTGGCCATCTCTCACAAGCATAGATGCAAAACTTATCAACAAAATTCTACCCAACATAATTCAACAGCATATCAAAAAAGTAACTCAGCATGACCAAGCAGGGATGCAGAGATGGTTCAACATTAGAAAAACAATTAACATAATCAACCACATAAATAAGAGACAAAAATCACTTTGATTTTACCAATTGATGCAGAAAAAACATTTGACAAAGCCCAACACCCATTCGTGCTAAAAATGCTTAGAAAAGGAGGAATAGAAAAGAAAGTTCTCAACATAATTTGGGGTACCTATGAAAAGCCAACAGCTGACTTCATCCTAAATGGGATAGCCTGAAATCATTCCCCTTGAGAATGGGAAACAGACAAGAATGCCCACTGTCACCACTTTTATTCAACATTGTGATGAAGGTTTCAGCCACAGCAATTAGGCAAGACAAAGAAATAAAGGGCATCCAAACTGGTAAAAGAAGTAAAAGCATCTCTACTTGTAGACGGTATGATATTATGCACAGAAAACCCTCAAAAATCCACAGGAAAAGCTGCTGGACCTAATAGAAGAGTTCAGCAAAGTATCAGGTCACAAGATAAACATATAAAAATCAGTTGGATTCCTCTACATCAACCAAGAGACCATCAAAGACAAAATCACTAAGTCTATGCCATTTACAAATGAAACAAGACCCATATGTCACACCATGCCCCAAAACTAACTAAAAATGGATCAAAGATATAAATATAAAATCTAAAACAATGAAGATTATGGAATAGGGACAATGCTGAGAGCTCTAATACATGGCATAAACAGATGACAAAATATTACTACCAATACACAAACACCAGAAGAGAAAATAGATAACTGGGAATTCCTAAAATTCAAACACTTGTGCTTATCCAAAGACTTTATCAAAAGAGTAAAAAGACTACCAACAGACTGGGAAAGAAATTTTGGCTGCCATGAATCTGATCTGCATGTAATCTCCATAATCTACAAAATATGCAAAACCTTAACAACAAAAAGACAAATAATTAAAAAATGAGTAAAAAACACAAACAGGCACTTCATCAGACAAAACATCCAGAAGGCTAACAGACATATGAGGAAATCCTCATGTTCATTAGCCGTTAGAGAAATCCAAATCAAAACTACAGTGAGATACCATCTCACTCCAACAGCTTGGCCTTAATCCAAAAAATAATGCAAAAGAATAATGCTGGACAGGTGTGATGAGACTGGAACTCTTCTGTATTGCTGGTGGGAATGTAAAATGATACAACCACTTTGGAAATCAATTTTGTGCTTTCTGTTTTCTTAAAAAATCTAGAAATAGGAATATCATATGATCCAGCAATCCCACTTCTTGGAATATATCCTAGAGAAATAAGGGCTATCACATGAATGGGTAGATGAATATCAATGTTTACTGCAGCTTTGTTCATAATAGCAAAAACACAGAATCAACCTAGGCACCCATCAGCAGATGAATATATAAGCAAACTATCATATATTCATACAATGGAATACCATGCAATGATAAAGAACAATGATCTTCAGAAACATCACATAACATGGAATCATCTGGAAACCATTATGCTCAGTGAAATTAGCCAGTTGCAAAAGGACAAATATTTTATGAGACCACTATTATAAACATATAAACATAGAAAAAAAATCTCTGATTTTTCACCAGGGCAGAGAGGAGGGAGAGGTTCATTGATAATACACAGTAATTGAGTTAGGTGAAGGAAGAGAGAGCCCACAGTAGAAAGGAGGTTAGCAAAGCTGGACTGTACCAAAAGACAAGAGGTTTTCTGAAGGACAGAGTACCAGGGGCAGAGATCAGGGGACATCTAGGTCAACTGGCATAACTAAATTTTTGTAAAGGGAAATCTTCTGCATCTGCAGCATCTGGGGTCTTAAGAGCTAGCAAGTGGCCGTTTAAGTAGCAGCAACTGGTCCCAATCTACCTGGAGCAGAGGAGAATAAAGGAAATCAAAGACATGAGGAAAATATGAGCCCAAGAAACAGAAAGAGCCATACAATCCAGAGCTACACCAGCATGAGACAAGAACTAGATGGTGCCCAGCCACCACCAATGATTGCCCTAATAGGCAACATAATGTCAAGTCCCAGAAGTAACAGAAGAAAAATGAGGTTGCAGAACAAGAACTTTATTGAAAGACCAGACTTGATGGTTCAACAGACTGGAGGTCTCCTGAGGACACGGCCACTGGGCTGTAAGCCCAGAGCTGAAACCGGTACCAAAGCCAACTTGTCAGACAAAGATTGAACTGACTATAAGACATAGAATGTTGCTGGCAAAGAGTGTGCTTCTTGGCTTAAATACATAAGAGGCTTTCTGAGCAGCTCCTGTCCAGAGGCAAGATCAGAAGGTGGAGGGGGACAGTAGTCCGGTTGAATGGATACAGGAAGTACAGGGTGAGAAAGGAGGAGTGTGCTGTCACAGGGTGGGCAGAGCATCTAGAGTTGCACAGCGGTGTGGTGAGGGATTTTACGTGGCAAATTGACTTGAATGGTAAACTTTCACTTAAAGCAGAATAAAATATTAAGGAAAAAGAAAAGACAGGATTACACAGAGTCAAGATACCAAAAAGAATTGGCACACATTTTACCATTTTAGGAGGTAGTAGATGATCAGGAACTGATGGTATTTCAGGAAGAAATTCAAGCTACACTGAGGGCATTGGCAAAAAAAACAAGGCTCCAGGAACTGATAGAATACCAACTGAGATGTTTCATCAAATTGATCGAGTGCTGGAAGTGCTCACTTGTCTAAGCCAAGAAATTTGGAAGATAGCTACCCGGCTAATCAAACAGAAAAGATCCATATTCTTGCCCGTTGCAAAGAAGGTCACCCAACGAAATGCAGAAATTATCAAACAACATCACTAATATCACACACAAGTAGAATTTTGCTGAAAATAATTAAAAAATGGTTGCAACAGTGCATTGACAGGAAACTAGAAATTCAAGTCAAATTCAAAAGAGGACATGGAATGAGGAATATCACTGCTTATGTGAGAGGAGCCTTGGCTGAAAGCAGCAAATACCAGAAGGATGTTGACCTGTGTTTTATTGACTATGTAAAGGCATTCAACTCTGTGTCTATAACAAATTACAGATAATAAAATTTATTTTTATTTTATTTTTTATTATGATTGAATGAAAATGTACATTCCCATATAAATTTGCTTGCCCACCTGTATGCAGCTTCCACTGCTCTCCCTGTCCGGTGACAGCACACTATTCCTCTCTGCTCCACGCATGTCCCATCCTCCCAACAGTCTCCTTTCTGTTCCTCTCCACTCACTCCCCTTCCTCCAGCCAGAGGTCAGCAAGATGCATAGACCCATAAAGAACACCCAAGATACGGTCACGCTGTGTTGCCAAGTCCAATCCATTCCTGTCAGAAGAGAGATAATGACATTTCTGTACACTTAATTGTGCTCACAGGGAGCCTATACACAGAACAAGAGGGATTCGGTTAAACAGAACAAGGAGATACCACAGGGTTTAAAATCAAAGTCTGTGTCAGGGTTGTATCCCTTCCCCAAACTTATGCAGCCTGCATGCTGAGCAAGTAATTCAAAAAGCTAGAGTATCTAAAGAACCATGGGGCGTCAGGATTAAAAGGAGACTTACTAACAACCTGTGATGTGCCGATGACACCATCCTGCTCGCTGAAAGTGAAGCAGACTTGGAACACTGGCAAAGATGAGTATGAATTACACCTCAACATAAAGAAACCAAAGCCAAACTCCTCACAGCTGGACCAATGAGCGACATTATGATGAACAGAAAACAGTGAAGTTGTCAACAATTCATTTTACTTGGATCCACAATCAGTGTCTATGGAAGCTTGTTTTAGTCATTTAGTGCTGCTGTAACAGAAATATCGCGAGTAGATGGCTTTAAAAGAGAAATTTTATTATCACAGTCTGGGAAGCTACAAGCCCAATTTCAATGTGAAAGCATCTTGGGGCAGAAACCTAAGGTCCAAAGGACATACTCCACTCTTGAGGCCACTTGCTTAGTGGTATAAGGTTCCCAAGTCTCTCTTCTCACTTCTCCCTTTCATATCCGAAGAACTCATAGATTGAGTCTTGCCAAACCATCACAATCGCTGCCCATTCTCCCTCATCAACATTGCAGAGGCAGGATGGCCAGCATATGAGAAAAATCAGTCGTCACAGGGAATCACGGCCCAGCAGAGTCAACACACACATTTTGGGCGGGACACAATGCAATCCACGACAAAGCTCCAGTTAGAAATCAAACGATGTACTGCATTTGCAAATCTGCTGTAAAAGACTTTTCAAGTGAAAGATGTTACTCTGAGGACAAAGGTGAGCCTGCCTCAAGTCACGGATGCAAGATCTGGACAACGAACAAGGCAGACCAAATTAAAAATGATGCTTTTAAAATAGGGTGTTGGTGAAGAATAGAGGATATACCTCGGACTGTCAGAAGAATGAGCAAATCTGTCTTGGAAGAAGTGCAGCCAGATCTAGAAGGAAGGATGGCAAGACTTTGTCTCAAGTACTTTGCACTTGTAATCAGGAAGAACCAGTCTCTGGAGAAAGGCACGCTTGTTAAAATAGAAGGTCAGAGAAGAGGAAGACCTTCAACAAGATGAACTGACACAGCGGCTGCAACAATGGGCTCAAACACAGCAAAGATTTTAAGAATGGCACACGATCTAGCAGTGCTTTGTTCTGTTTTTAAAGGGTCACTATAAGTCAGAACCAACTGGCTGGTACCTGACAAGAAAAACAAGCCTCCTAAATCATGAGAAAACAATTTTTTTGCATTAAAGCCATCCAGTTGTGTTATTTCTGTTATAGCAACACTAGATAAATTAAGACACTTACTACGAATCTGAATTGACTTGAGGCAATGAGTGTGCTTTGGTTTGGGAAACAATTTAATTACCAGAAAATTACTTGGTAAAGAAAAAGAACTAAAGTTAAAAACAAACAAAAACACCCAATGCCATGTAGTCAGTCATGACTCATAGTGACCCTGTGAGTAAAGGGAGTCTTACTCATTTGCAGTCAACAAACACACTGAGTATCCACTATGTACCAGGTATTCTTCCAGGTGTCCTGGGGCCGCAGCGGTAAATAAGAGCAATGCAATCCTAGCTCACACGATACAGTGAAGTGGTAGCACAATAAGACTATTAATTTATTATGGGAGAGTGACACGATAATTGTGACTGTTGAACAGAAACAAGAGTGAGGTTAGAGGAAGGAAGCAGGAAGATCAATTAGAAGGCATCTTAGTTATCAAGAGCTGCTATAACAGAAATACAAGTGGATGGCTTTACCAAACAGAAATTTATTTTCTGACAGTCAAATAGGCTAGAAGTCCAAAGTCAGGGATTCTTTCTGTCAGTGTGCCCCTGGACTAGGAGCTGCCACTTACCGAAATGGAGTAGACTACGGAGCTAGTAGGCTTTTGATCTGTTGGGGTTGGGAAGTGGGGGAGACAGCAGAAACAATATGTTTGTTTCAAATGTGTTAAATTTGAGATCTTTATTAAACATCTGGGAACCCTGGTGGTATAGTGGCTATGTGCTACAGTTAGTAACCAAAAGGTCAGCAGGTTCAAATCCACCAAGCACTCCTTGGAAACTCTATAGAACAGTTCTACTCTGTCCTATAGGGTCACTATGAGTTGGAATCAACTCTTTCAAGAACTTTTTCTGCAAACAGCATAAAAATGGGGCAGTATCTGAAGTACTGGAGATAAGAATTTTTAGATAGGTAAAATTAAAGCATGTTTGGATACTGATGAGAATGATGGAGGGAAGGAGAAAGAGAAAGAGTATATAATTTGGAAAATGAGCATGTAGGGGATTTCAAGAACAAAATTTGTGGCAAGGTACAGGAGTTGGGATCCAGGGCATAGATGGAAAATGATCCTTTGATAAGATTAGGGAAAGCGGAAAAGTGAACTCACATGGGAAAGTTAGGAGACCTATGGAGTGCCTTTTGAAAGGTGGGGTCATGAATTGGTGTTCTTAGTGAATTCTTAACAAACAGCACCTCACTTAACTCTCTTTACTAAAACTTTTTTTGTGTGTGTAAGTGGATCTTTTATTTTTTTAAACATATATTATTTGATACCATAAAAACACATGTAATATCCTGTAAGTTATAGAGCATAATGTATCCCTGGGAATGCTCCACTCAACCAGTTGCCTTTGTCCTTCTTCCTAGCCCATCTCCTTGAAGGGAGTAGGCACCATCTCCCACTACTCTTCATACTGAATTTGGCGCCTTTTCATTCTCTTTGGAAATTCTGGTGGCATAGTGTTTAAGTGCTACACTGGCTAATCAAAATGTCAGCGGTTCAAAGCCACCAGGCACTCCTTGGAAACTCTACGGGGCAGTTCTACTCTGACCTGTAGAGCCACTGTGAGTTGGAATTGACTCAGTGGCAGTGGATGTGGTTCCCTCAAAATCACAAGACGTATTTTTTTTGTCTAAATTGCTTTGTTTTGTTTTCCTTATATTTGAGCTTTATAAAAATGACATTTGGGACCTGGTTTTTTTAAACTCAGCCTTATGCTTCCAAGGTACATCCTTGTTCTCATTCATTTATTCTGCCTGTGTGACTATGCTGTAATTTAGTTATGCATTTCCTTACGGAAGGTGTTTTAGTCAGCCAGTGCTGCTCTAACAGAAATACCACAGAGCGGAAGGCTTTAACAAAGGAAGGTTTATTCTTACACAGTCTGGCAGGCTACAAGTCCAAATTCAGGATGTCCACCCCAGGGGAGGGCTCTCCCCCTTATCAGCTCAGGAAGAAAGGCTGGTATTGCATCAGCCTTTGTTCAGGGAGCATCCTGGCACAGGAACCTCAGGTCTGAAGGACATGGTCTTCTTCTGATGCCGCTTTCTTGATGGTGGCAGGTTCCCAATTCTCTAGCTGCTTCCCTTTCCTTTTATCTCTTGTAGGATGAAAGGATTAAGGGCAGGGCAAGCCATACTCCAGGGAAACTCCCTTTACAGAGGAGCAGAGAGGTGACCTTATAAAGGGGATTTACAAACCCACCCTAATCCTTTAACACACAGCATAGGAAAATCACAAACTAGAAGATAGTCATAGGCTGTAGGGAATCATGCCTAGCCACATAGCTACACATAATTTGGGGGGGGGGGGGACACAATTCAATCCATGACAGAAGGACATTTCATTTGTTTCTAGTTTTTTGCTGTTATTAACTGTCTGATGCTGTAAATATTCTTTTGTAGTTTCCTGGTACACATATGTAAGAGTTTCCTAAGTATATATACTCAGGAGTGCCATGCTAGATCCCAAGGAGTGTGAATGTTCACTTTTTCAAGATTGCACCAAATTGCTTTTCTACGTGTTTATGCTAATTTACACTTCCACTAGTATATGCAAGAATTCCCACAGAAGCACACAATCTTCAGAATCTCTTATTGCCAGACTTCTTATTTTGTCAACTTACTGCATGAAAAACAGTAGCATATTGTGATCCTTTTTGTATTTCCCAAAATAGAAGGAGCACATTTTCACATCCATTAGCCATAGCACTTCCTCTTCCTCATGAGAATTTCTTATTTAACTTCTGTTTCCAATACTCTGACAAGCAACAGAATCTTCTGTCACCTACAATTCCTAAGGAAAGACACATTATTTATGGTAATTACAGGTTGTTTTACATTTGCTACATTTAAACTTAACATCCATTTTGCCTCTTAGAATGTTGCTGATAATGTCTAATTTAAAAACCACCTGATGGCTGTACGGGTTGTGGAAAATTTCTTATATGTGGCTAAGCTCTATCATCCTCTGATTCAGATTTCTTGTCATTGACGGTTTCAGTGATTAATGCTATTGTAAGTACAGGTAGTCCCTAATCTATAAACTAGCTGCACTTATTGTCTCTGTGTCTTTTATTATTATTATTATTATTTGTACATCTTAGTAATATGTACTACGCAGCACTGCAGTGCATAATTTGCTGATATTATCATTCTCACGCCAATTTCCAAAGACAAATAGGATCACATTTATTAAAAATACTGTAGTAAAAGGCAATACTAAGAAATCTTAAAAAAGAAAAAAAAGGTTTTGGACTTACTTCAGAACCTGGTAACAGCAGAGTCCTCTGAACCTTAATTAAGTCTGTATAGACAGACTAGATGATAGTATCTGGAAGGGAAGATCATATCCTACTAATCTTTAAACCACTACTGTAAGCACAGTACCGGGCACTCTGTATGCATTTAACACATTTTATATGACTTTCACCGTAAGTATGAAGAACGTCCTGAAAAATACCGTGCACAGTTATTTGATAGGCTGGCTGACACTCGGTCCTTGGGTTTTTCTTGCCTAGCCTTGCCACTACATTTTGGCGATGAAATAAGAAGCTTTGTAGGCTGCGCCCTGGTTGCACAGTGATTAAGTGCTCTGCCACTAACCAAAAAAGATCGGGCGGCAGTTTCGTGGAAACTCTATGGGGCAGTTCTACTTCGCTCAAAGGGTTGCTACAGCAACAAGGCTTTTCTTTTTTTACCTTTTTGGGAGGTGGGTGGGATGGGGTAGGCTTTTTTAAGAGTGCTCAGCTAGAAGGTATACATAATATAGGGCACTTATGCATCTGTAAAGATTACATTCTAGGGAAAGCTCCCAGGAACTTCTACTCTGTCCCACGGGGTCGCTAGGAGTCGGAATGAACTGAAAGTCTACTGGTTTGGACTGTGGTTTAGTAGGGTTCTTTTAATACTGCAGTTGTGTCTTCTTCCTCCCTCCTTCCACAACGCGGGTGACTCTAGACACTGGAGACCACTTAAATGTCTCTTGTGGATTATACTTTTGTGGATAAATTTTCTTTGCTTATGTCGTATGACGAGAGAGGAAACCCTGGTGGTGTAGTAATTTAAGTGCTATGGCTGCTAAACAAAAAGTCAGCAGTTCAAATCCACGAGGCGCTCCTTGAAAACGATATGGGATAGTTCTACGCTGTCTATAGATACGGTCGGACAGAAGCTGGTATTGACGGTGCCGTAGCCGTGTGCACGTTTTTAAAGAGCAAGCTTTACAAATACACCCACCTCCCAACGCTGACACAGGTGTTCAGGTCTCCGCCCGGGCACAGGTTTTCGAAACGAAAGAGAGAGAAAGTGTCTTGGCATTCCGTGCCGCACGTTCTACAATATATTTTCAGTAAAATCACCCGCCGACATTTGAAAGAATTTACTTTAAAAATGATGACCCACGTCTTTGTTTGTGGGTCTTTTTATGCTCTTACTTTCGGGGGGATTAATTTGGGTGTGCAGCCTCGCCCTGCCCGTCGGCGTCAGCGTGGAATCTGCGGCCAGGGAAACGGCGGCGAGCTGGACGGCGGACGCGGCGGGCGGCGCAGGGCGGTGACGTCACAGCCGCGGCGCGGAGGAGACGCGGTCGGCGAGGAGACCCCGGGGTGCCGGTTCGGCGGCGGCTCCCGCAGCCCGCGCTGTCCCTCGGTGGCCCTCGCTGTCCCTCGGTGGCCCTCGCCGTCCCTCGGTGGCCCTCGCCGTCCCTCGGTGGCCCTCGGTGTCGCTCGGCCGCCGCCCTCCCCGGGGAGCGAAGATGGCAGACGCTCTGGGAGACGAGTGGTGGGAGAAGCAGCCGGCAGGAGCGGCCGGGAGCCCAGGTACGCGCTCGGCCCGCTGCCGCGCGGGTCGCTCCCCGCCGCGCCGTGCTGCGTGCGCCCCGGCCCGGCCCGCGCCGCCGGTTCCCTGCCCGCGGCCCCGCGGCGGCGCGCTCGGCGAGGGGCGAGGGCGGCGGGAGCGGCCTTTCAGCACGTGGAACTGACGAGTGTGCTGGTGGCTCCTACCAGCCTGCCGGTCAGGAGGGACACTTCTCCAAAGTGTTCTTTTTTTCTTTCTCGCTTTCTTGAGAGTAAGAGAGTTTGTGAAAGGAGGAAAAAGGCAGCCGCTGGACTAGACTGATGAGTCAGAATCGACTCGACGGCAGGGAGGGTGGGTTTAGGTGGACCAGATTCAGGCTGCCAGCGTTCAGAGTGGCACTCAAGCACTCTGAAACCGTTTCGCCCTTATCTGGGGAGTTCTTTCCGACATCTGCCTTAGTTGTTGTGAATACAAAACGAAAAGAATGTATGCGACACTTCAGCACAGTATTGGAGACTTACGTGTGCGGTATATGTTAGCTGTTGTTTTTCTCGCTGTCCCTCTCCTCCTGTAATTGGGGATATTGACTCCAGAAAGGGGTTTAGCGATCATCCCTGTCATCGCACCCGTTTTACAAATGGGGAACCTAAGACCTAAAGCTGTCAAGCAACTGCATGCGTTCGGCTAGCTTATTACTGTCAGAAACAAGACTAAAAGCCAGAAAGCAACACAGTTCTGCCATTCCCTATTTTGTGTATCCTCTCAATGTACTAGATGTGTTACCAGGGAACTTACTGCCACAGACTGACAATGAAGGCTTCTGTTCAAGTCCCATGAGGCTGAATAGGCAGTCAAGTGTATATTGCTCTTTGTCTGCCTTTCTTCGCTACCACATTCTAAGGTATTTTAAAATAGAGCCAAAGTCTAGTTCATGATTGGATTGTCTGCAGTGCATGGCATGGTGGTTAAGTGTTGCAGCTGCTAACCAAAACGTTGGCAGTTCAAATGCTTGGAAACCTCTTGGGGCAGTTCTACTCTGTCCTATAGAGCAGCTATGCATTGGAGTCGACTTAATAGCAGTGGGCTGTGGGGTACAGTGCCTTGCTCGTAATAGACAGTTGATGCTTATTTGCTGCAGACATTAATCTTGAAATACGAATTGTGAGCCGGCCAAGGTATTCATTAAAAACAAGTCTACTTCAGTTGTTGCATTGTTTCCAGAAGGGCACGCTTTAGTTATAACCTGATCAGATATTTTTTTAAATGTTGTTAATATAATACATCCTTGATGAAACTTACAGACTCTTTGGCAGCTTTGCTCCTAGCAAATTATCTCTGTGTCTGAAGGTACGGCCTTTTGTTTTTTTTAATGACACCATAGTGATCCACAGTTCCTTTAATACCTGCCAACTCAGGTGTTAGAAGCCTTTTTTTTAGTATACTTTACAGAGAGAGGTCAATTTAAAAAAATAATTGAATCTGTCATAAGCAGTAGGAGATACAGCATTGAAGACGGAATTTGGGCTCCCAGTTCTTGAGTTCTAGCCTTGCCTGTACCACCTGTGTGACTGTCACTTCTTGAAAGGAGAAACATCAGTATGTATTGAGCACTTATGTGCCTGATGTTTTCACAACTACTGAATCATTGAATCCCTAAAAGGTAAACATTGCCTTCATTTTTACAGACAAAAAGCTGAGAAACACAACAAGGAGGTCGTCTTGAAACACAAGGAGGTTGTCTTGTTAAATGTGACTGCCTTTATCCACCATTATCATCTGACTTCTCTGAACCTCAGTATCATGATCTGTAAAATGAAGAGTACTTAGAGATAGAGAGTTTTGCCAACCATCAGTTCAAAGATTTCATGTAGTAGAACTGTAAGTCCCACAGCTTCCTTTGTCTAAGGTGCCAGAATTCCTATCAAGATGGTGTGACAGAGAACCCACTGCTTTTTATGGGAGCTGGATTCTTTCTGGCATTGAGACTAACCTTAGAAAATTGCTGACATTCAGTTTTATCAGAGACTTTTCTATTTAAAATTACATTTAAGGAAAATGGACATATAAATTTTGTTATGACCTTCTTGATTTGTTACTTATTGAGGATTTGTTTAATCTGTATAGCATTTCTAATTTGGAAGAAATCACAGCTGAACCAGTTTAGGTTTTCTCATTCTTCCTGTGTTAATGGGGAAAGATTAGCCTAAAATATAGTTACGTTTTGTCTTGAAAGTCATGGAAGAAACAGTATATTAAGTCAGAGAGCAGAAAGATAGTTGTAAGGCTGCTCTTATCTGTGTTATGGACCGTGCTGGTTCCCTATAAAAATAACAATTTTTTTCCCTGTCACTTGTGCCTAGTTCACAGTTAAGATATCAAAGCAATGAAATATTTTTAGCCATTTGTTAAATACTTGTTGCTCATACACTGTGTATAACAGCTGTCTAGTGTATCTTGTTGTCTATCTTAAGAAAATGTACTGTGTTTTGGCTGTTCTCATCTCTTCATAGATGTGGCACATAACTCAGAGGCTCTTAGTGATGCTTTTGATGTACCCCTTCCCCTTTAGCGCACGTAATACAGCTCTTTAAAGCCTGCTGTTTTTACATAAGAATCTTGCTTTGCACTGGAACCCAGTATGAGTGTTAGGACTTTGTTGATATTTGGTAGATGTCAGCTGAATCAATGAGTGAATGCATCGACGGTAACCGTAAACCAGTGACCATGAACTCAGACGTAATTTCATCTAATCTAGATACTTTTGAAAGAGGAAGACCATGTTATTAGAATTTACTAGGACTTTGAGAGGCCACCTAGGAAGGGACGTCATTGTTGGCGATTGTAGTCCATGACCCTGAATAAGGCAGCCAAGAGCGTCTGCGTTGTTGGGGGGTGTGCAGCCCATGCTGCCTCAGACGCGGGAGCACAGGAGTCGTGTAATAGCATCTGACATTTCATTTCATTTATTTGCTTATTCCCTTTTTACAGTAGGGAAACCCTGGTGGCATAGTGGGTTAAGTGCTACATCTGCTAACCGCAAAGTCGGCAGTTCAAATCTACTCCATGCTCTTTGGAAACTCTGGGACAGTTCTACTCTGATCTCCAGGGTCGCTATGAGTTGGACCTGACTTGACAGCAATGGGTTTGGTATTTTGGTTTTCTTTCAGTAAGAAACTTGTAAGTGACTCATAATAAATGATATGTGCGATAGAGTCATGGTTTTAAAATAATGCAGCTAAAGTGAGCAGACCCAATTCCTGAGATTGTATATAGTTGATCATACTGGGCTCTTTCACAGTGTGAAGCCAAAACCTGGCAGAATGTCAGTCAAACAGACTTTGATGTTTCTATCAGAGCCAGGACATTCTAAAGTTGGAGTTGGTTCCCTGATCTTTCATTCACTGAAATAGACCCCACTGTGCTTTCTCTTTTTAACCCATTATCAAGTAGAGTGCCCAGTAGGCAGTGAGTATGTACATCTGGAGCCCCAGGGTCAGACCCAGGTTAGAAATACAGACTTTGGAACGGCGTATGTATGGATGGTTTACTTCTAAAGAGAACATTCTTAGCAGTTTGCAGAACTCATAGACGTCAGTTCTTTTTTTTTTTTATTTAACATGACTGAGTGAAAATGTACATTCACATATAAATTTACATGCCCACCTATATGCAGCTTCCACTGCTCTCCCTGCCCGGTGACAGCACACTGTTCCTCTCTGCTCCATACATGTCTCATCCTCCCAACAGCTTCCTTTCCGCTCCTCTCCACCCACTCTCCTTCTTCCAGCCAGAGGTCAGCAGGATGATATCCTATAGACGTATAGAACCGTAAAGTGCTTACAATATATGGTCACTCTGCATTGCCAAGTCCAATCCATTCCTGTCCAAAGAGTGGACCCTTGTTATAATTTATGGGTAAGGGCAGCGTCAGGGCTGGGGGCCTTGCTCTCAGGGGAACCCCGAAACCACTGGAACATCAATTGAGGTCTTTTAGTGGAGATCTCATGATGCATCCCTTTTTATTCTTGTGTTGTCAGTGAGACTCCTCTCTGTGAGCTCCATCGTGGCTATCACTGGTGGTGGCCGGGCACCATCCGGTTCTTCCGGTTCCAAGTCGATGAAGGCACCCACTCTTGCGGGTCTCTCTGTCTTCTAGGTTGTCTCTACCGCATGTCATTTTGGTCCTCGGCGAGCATCCGTTCCTGCTGAGTTGGGACCATTTGCTGTGTCCTCGGATGGCAGCTTGGCAGCTTTTAAGACCCCAGACGCCACTCACCAATGTGGGGTGCAGAGAGCTCTCTTAGCAAAACGCTAGTTGTGCCAATTGGCCTTGATTTCACCTAAGAGAATGGTTCCCTGCCCCCTGCCCCAGCTACTCTATCCTTGCAGTATTGGATTAAGATGGAAGGAGTACTGAAGTTGTGCTGAAGTCCACTTAATGTTGTTCTTGTTTCTAATGTGTACTATCACTGCTTTCTCGCAACCAGATTTCTAGCAACTATCTAAACTAAACCCTCTCCACCTCACCTTCCCTCCCTCCTCTCCCTTGCAGCTGTCAAAGAGTCTTTTTTTCTATACACAAGTCTGTTTTTGAGATCTTATTGTAGAGGTCTCATACAGTATTTGTCCCTTTGTCGCTGACTACTTTCACTCAACATGTCTTCCAGTTGAAAGCAGGTTAGGAGATGTTTCCTGGAATCATCGTTATTCTTTATCATTGCGTAGTGTTCCACTGGATGTCGGTTCTTTGATGTCACTTCTTATCAAATGTAGAACTAGAGAACCAAAATGTATAGATACTTGTGTGTACACTGACAAGAGACTAGAGACAGTAATGCTAATTGGCATGTGTGAAGTGCTTACTAAGTGCCAGACAGTGTTTGGATTGCTTTATGTCAGCTAGCTCATGTGGTGTGCTCAAGAGTACCACGAGACAGTTACTGTTATCTGCATCTTATACATGGGGAAGTTGGAACACTGAAAGCTTAAGTGATGTGTCCAGTGTTGTTCACTTGATTACTGGGGAAGCTGGGATTCATTCACAGTCAATCTGAAAGCAGTCTACACACTTATATTTCTAATAAATAACTGCTCTTATTATCAGTGGTAAAAATGCAGTCTCTAAAATAACAATCTTTTATCCACCTAAAGACAATCTCAGTTTATAAGCCTCTTTACAAGCTTGGCTGCTGACCAGATGTTGGTGGTTTGAATCTCCTTGGTAACCTTGTGAGGCATTTCTCTGTCCTGTAGGGTTGCTTTGAGTCTGAATCAGCTGGACAGCAAGAGCTTATATACATATGCACAGATACACATCATTGTTATTAAATTGTGTCTGTTAAATCTCTCAGTCTTCAAAAGTTTTTTCTTCCAAAAGAATGTCAGTTAGTTGGAGCTTCAAATGAGCAGCTTGTACCATTGATCTTTAACTCACATCTGACCTGGGAGTGTAAGACTCACCTACTGGCTGCCTTTTTAATGTCTTTACAAAGTTATTGAATAGGAAAGTCAAATGTATCATGACCAAGACCTAACTATTGAATTAATTCCCCAACCTTTCTTTTCTGCAGACTTCCTCATCTCAGTAAATTAAACCACTGACTACTCAGTTTCACAAACAAGGGTCTAGAAGTATCCTGATATAGTCATCCATTTATTTCCTTCATCCCTCACATTTGATTTGTCAAGTCTTGTTGTCTCGGTAACATATCAGGACTCTTTCTTCCATTTTTCTTCTTTCTGATTGAAGCAGAGCAGGGGCCTTCAGGCCCCTCATTTCAGAAGGGACATTAAAATAGACAGCCAAGACTATTTCTTTGCCTATTTTATAGAACTGACTTTTATTTGTTTTTTCTTTTCTTAAAATTCCTGGCTTCCTTTATCTGGCTCAAGCAGGAAGTCAGACATTAGTTAACAGGAGCTGCTGAGATGATAGGTCTGCACTTTGTTTTTATAGCTTTTCTAGAAGTATCTAGTGAGTGGAGGTGTTGGTCAAGGCCCTGTTGAGGACCCCTGCCTTAGCTGACAGCTGAGATTTTCTGACTTCTGATCCGATGCAGCCTCCTCCGAGTCAGGTGACCCTCCCAAACTGGGACAGGCTTGAAGAAGGAAAATGTTGTCTTTTCCCCGTATACACGGAAAATAAACCTTTGATCACATGCCCAAACTTCCTGTCTTAAAAGTTGATTTAGCAGCAGATGGTCGAATCTTGGGTCTTTGTCCAGTGACGTTATCTGCTTTGATACATACTCGAGTACCCTTTTTTTGCCTTAACCATGGTAGTAAGCTCTTAACTGGACTCCCACTTTCCATCTTGGCCCTCTGTGGACCATTCTTCATTCAACAGCCAGAGTGATCCTTTTAAAGGAGAAATAAGATCTCATTCTTGCTTAATCCATCCAGTGACTTCCCCCTTTTACTCACAGTAAGATTTAAATTACTCTATAGCCTGTTCCTCAAGAGGCTCCTGTTAACTAAGGTCTGACTTCCTGCTTGAGCCAGGTAAAGGAAGGATCTTCTACTAACTGACCTGTAATGTTCTCATCCTTGCTACAGTAGCTTTTATTCTGTTCATCAACAGGCCAAGCTCATTGCCCCCTGCAATAACTGTTTCTGTTCCTGTCTGTGCTGAACTTGGGAATTTTTGAGTCGGATCCGACTCGACGGCACTTGGCTTTGGCTGGCTCTTTCTTAATACAAGGAATTCATTTCATATGTTACCTGGTCAGAGAGGTACTTCCTAGTTAAGTCAGTTTAGAATGGCCATCCAGTTCCTCCATTATATTATCACTTTATTTTACTTATGTATAGAGCTTTTATTTTGCTTGTTAAATTATTATGGTCTCCCCAATTAGAATGTGAACTACATGCTTTGTCTTCTTCTTTACTGTATCCTCAGAGCCTACAGTAGTACTTGGGTACATAGAAAGCACTCATTAAGAATTTATTAATCAAACAGCTGTTAATATTTCATAGCCATATCTTGGAAACCACAGCCTAGACATTCCATGCTCAAAGAATCTTGATCTGTTGAAAGAGCTCTGGAAATCCTGTCCAGGCGTTACATGTGATTTGACAGGTGTTGCTTTAGTCTTTCTAGAAATGCAGTAGAAGTCCTTGTTGTATAACAGTGTCTGCCAGCATTTTACTCTGACTGTATTTGGATTTAGTTTTATAAATTATGAGGGGCAGTAGAGGGGCAGTAGACATACTTTGTAAATGAGAAAATAAATACTGTGGTGAGGGTTTTTGTCACCTGGAATAAATGTGATCTTTTTGTTTGAAACTGCTGAAATGAGCATTGTAAATATTTATTGTTGTGATACGATTTTATGTTACCTCCTTCAGGTTGCATTGATGCACCATCCTGTGTTCCTGGAAATTACTAAAAGGTGGAATACCTTGCATCTGTCTTTTAAACCTGAATAATTTAGTTTGTTTTTTTTCCTTTTCTCACACCAAAGTTAGGCTTTTACCATTCTACTTTTTATTATGTAGAGACAGCCATGCAGAGTAGTAAAGAGTTGCCTCTGCGTATAAACTGTAGACTAAGTACTTACAGAAGACGTTGGTGACGCACGCAAAGGACACCTTCAGGGCTTGTAGTTTTCAAAGTGTTTATTTGAGTTTTACACACTGTAAAGGAGTGAGAGGGGAAAAGCAATCTGCTTACATTATAAAATTTTTGTGTATCAGTGGAGTCATACCCAAAGATAACCAAGCTGCAAATAATATTCTTAAAACGTGTTCAAGAGCAGCAGTTAGGAACAAGATGAATTTGAAGGGGAGAAGGAAAAAGAAGAGAGAGGTAGCTCTCTTATTAGTCATTCTTCTGTTTCAAAATGGTGTGACAAATGGCCCGAAGATAAGCTTCATGGGCTAGTTTATTCTATACAATTTCTATGGTTCTTGCAAATGGTAAATAGGTGTTTCTTGACAGGAATTATGGAACTCTAGAGGTATCAGTTTACATCTTTCTCCAAAGATCCTTTATCCAGAGTAGCTCCTGATGTAATGTTTTGCTAAATGTCTGCCAAGCCCAGTGCCTTTGAGTATAGGGTCGCCATGGTGAGCTAAATGTCTATGAATGTTAAAAAAAATTTCACTCAGGTGTTTGCCAGGTCTGGAAATACTTCCGTTTCCCCCTTCAGATTCAAGTTAACACATTACATGATTTTGTAGCATAAATACTTTGAACTGTGCTTATCTAATGTTCTTTAATTGAACACAAATACATTCATAAAATTATGCATTTTGCAAAATACATCACAGACATGTTGAAATGGAATTGATTTTCATCAGCTTTCATAGATTTTTTAATGTAATTCTTAAACTGCTACTATTAGTTTTAAAAATCAGTTGATTGAGCCTTTTTGAAGGTTGACGGCACTAAGTTTGTGTTTTGTTTTGTTTTATTCCTGAGTTCTTTGTTAGTCTAGCTCAAACTCAGCCAGCCGAGTTGGGAGCCAGCCAACCTTCTTTATAAAGGCCAAAAGGTAGATAGGGTTTGCAGGCCAGGCCATTTCTTTAACAACCACTCAAGTCTACCATTGTAGCAGTAAAGTAGCTGTAGATTATATGTAAATGAAAGAGTTATGTCTATGTAGTAATAAAACTTTATTTATGAACAATGAAATGGAATTTCATATAATTTTCATGTATCACAAAATATTCTTCTATTTTAAAAAATGTCCCCCAGCTGTTTAAAAATGTGAAAACCATTCTTAACTTGCAGGCTACAAAAGGAGACAGTGTGATGAACTTGACTTGTACGCTATACTTTGCCAACCCCTGCCCTTCAGACTCAGCGTGTTAGACCCTGAGTTGACTCTCGCCTATCTCTGGAAGTAGGAGGAATTTGAAATATGTCTGAAAGAGAATTGTGTTTTACATCAGTTACTCCTCTACTCAATTTGTAACTACCATTCATATGTTGGAGCATTTGCTTTCCTGTTTAAGTCAGGTACTTGATTTCAAAAGGTTACAAGAAATTATTTCGGCAACTGTTGAAGCTGAATAAATGTAGGGTGAGGGAAAAGTCTATCATAAAAGTGTCAGTTTTTTTTTTTAAATCTGTTATGAATTGGATTTATTTGAATTCACTAGGATTTTTATCTGTTACTTTGAAAATATTAACTGACTGAATACAGTTTTTATAAAGTTATTAGGGTACCATCTTTTATTTCCGTTGTTCTTCAGATGGGCCACGTTTCTGTAGAAACAGGATTATGCTCAAGAGGCAGGAGTTTTGTATTTTTGTGTTATAAGGCAAGCCCCATTTTGTTCAACTTCAAGTAATACTCCTGGTTTTCAGTTATGGGATTTTTGTTGTATTATAATATTGCTTTTAGTAAGCCTTTTTTTTTTTTTTGGCTTACAGTCATTTTGTCAAAATAGAACTTTGTTATTTTAAATAATGGTATTAGAACTATATTACCATTTAAAGGTAGGTTCTGCCAGTTGTCTTAGAAGTGTTGTTGTTTTTCTACTTTTTTTTTTTTTTTTTTTACAATTCTGATCTTTCTCTCCTCTGTCCTCTTAGGAAACCCTGGTGGCGTAATGGTTAAGTGTGATGGCTGCTAACCAAACGGTCAGCAGTTCAGATACGCGAGGCACTCTTTGGAAACTGCGGGGCAGTCCTACTCTGTTCTCTAGGATTGCTATGAGTCAGAATTGCCTCAACAGCAGTGAATTGGGGCTGGGCCCTCTTTTAAGGTTTCCTGGGTGGTACAAAAGGTTAAGCACTCAGTTGTTAGCTGAAAGATTGGCAGTTCAAACCCAAGAGGCTCCTTGAAAGACAGGCCTGGTAGTCTGCTTCTACAAAGCACCCACAGACTTGAAAACCCTATGGAGCAATTCACAGAGTCACTGTAAGTCACAATCAACTCTTTTTAGTGCATTTTACAATATTTTGTCTCTTTTTTCCCTTGCCGTTGAACAGCCACCAACCTAAAAATGTACTCCAGGGAGTCTTCTCTAGATTTCAACACTTTTGAAATCTCAAACATGTTTCATGTTTTGTGTTCCTCTTCAAAGAAAAATTTTTTCAGGGGTGTTTTATGTCTCTGAGAGCACTGTTGTGACCAAATGGCCCTTCTCTTCCTCATTCCTGTATCCTCTGTTGACTAAGGATTCCCTGAGCACCTGCTTTATGTCAGTCACAATGCTAAGCACTCCATACATGATGTTTTCCCATCTGTTACTGTCCTGCACTGGCTTCTGAAGTGTCTCTTTCTCTTGGGTTATTTTGTGCCGGAGCTTTATCGCTTTCTGTTACTGTCTATTCCATTCCACTGCTCTCACTCCCTTTTAAGTTAAGCTTTTCTTCTTCTGGCTTATAATTTATTCCATCCCCCTACCTCATCTCTCTGCCGTTTGCCTGCTCAGGCTGCTGTGTACCCTCACCACCCTTTGGCTTGCATGGCTCTACCCAGACCTCCAGCTCCTTCTTCTCCTTTCGATTGGCTTGGGGCTGGGGTGTCCCTACAGTGGCATCACTACATTGAACTGGGCTGTGCTGGATGAGTGCTGGGAATGGCATTTCCTTTGCTCCTGTATGCTGCCCCTTGCCAGAACAGCCAGCTGCAGCACTCCCCTTAGCTTCAAGGATTCTTCCATTGCCGTGTCTCCGTTTCTTGCAGATCACAGAGAACGCTGAGTCATGCTCTTCATGGAATCATGTATATTTTATCTCTGATGGAGGCATTGTGAAATGTAACTGTCTCCTATGTCAGAGATGTCTTTGTGTCAGAAAACATTGTGTGACTCTGTCTGTACTGAATTACACCTTTTTCTTAATTCAGTGAGAAATAGGTTTTAGGGTGACAAAAAGAACTCCTGTATTTTAGTGATTTGCTGTTAACACATTGTTATCATTATTGTAATTTCCCAGGACAGTGATTCCTGTCTCCCTGAACAATCTAAGTATTGGCAACCTTTGACTCAGGTGCCCTGGTTATTATAGAAAGCAGCAATACAGGTTTAAAATGGTTTGCTTTCAAGTCTAGTAGTGTGTTTCCATGGCCTGGTAAACACAGGAGGGGTAACCTACTAGAAAAAGGAATGGAAATCTGTGCCAGCCGTCAGATGCACACACTACACCAGCAGTGATCAAGTAGGCCACATGAAGGTATTTGCAGCCGTCACTCATTTTGTTTCTTTCCTCCTTGTAGCTAAGAATTACCACTCCTGCACTTCCTGGTCATTGACGAATCATAGTTTTGGACCTTAAAGAATGATTCTAATGGTGCTGTTGCTTTGAAGGAAAAAAATCTGCTTTTCTTAAAACATTAAGAATTCTCACAAGCACATTTTATTATTCAGTAAAATCCTGTGGGATGAAAAATTACGTCTGTGTTCACTAGAAAACTTGTGAACTGGTTTAATGAATTAAATCGTATCTAAGGCTGATGGTAGGTAGTTCAGTGTTAGGCTATATTGCAGCATTACAACAGGTCAGATGAGGCACTGGGTAGATGGGGCTGGCAGGGAGTGATATAAGTGTGTATGTGTGTTCACACAGGTATGATAATTATAGATGTGCTGTTCTTTCGAGATGTTCTTTATGGAGTTCACCACCCTGTGTATAAACTGTCGGTCAGTTTGCCGCATCACTGTTTCCGGGAGCCGTAGTCCATCTTCTTGGTCTTTGATAATGACAGTTTTAGCTTTCCAGGTGCACCTGTAGATGAGTGTATCCAGGTGATGGGATTGGCGCGCCTTACCTTTTCCCTCCGATGTGGAGGAAAGTGTTGGAGGTGACAGTCCTCATGACATGTAGCTTCCCACAGCCAGCCTGGTGGATAGGCTTATCCATAGGCCTTGGGAGAGCCTGAGCATAAAGTTTATTGATGCATGTAGATTTTGTTTTAGGGACCCGTGTTGGAATTCTCTGCTTGCATACCTCTTTGATCTTGAATTAAACAGAAGGACAAAAGTTAGTTAATGGTGTAGCTCTTAGAGAAGTAGACATTTTCAGGACATGAAGTCAACTTACAGAGTTCAGCTTCTTGGAAAGCACTAGGTCTTAAGACACATAAAGTTAAAGATTCTAATTAAAAGAAAATTCAGTAAAGTAGTTCCGTAAGCATATTGAGTGTGTGTTGTGTACAAGGCCCTTGAGAGTAGATAATGGGAAATACAGAGATGAATAAGATATGTTTCTTACTTTTGGGGCATCACAGTGTAACTGGAGACAAACAGAAGTACTGTCCCCAGTCTCAACAAAAAAAGAATGTGGTTGCCAAAAGGAGGTTAACTCCAACTGAGAAATCTAAGAAACCTTCATGAAGAAAGGAATGTTTGAGTTAGGTCTCCAAAAACTTTTAGGAATTTAAACAGCAAAAATGAGAGGACACATTCTAGGGTGAGGGAATACTTTTGGTAACAGCGTAAGAGAATATTTTGGGCAATAGTCTTGACTTATAGGAAAGTATCAGCTACCATTGAGATACTGAGTTTCATAAAAATACATTTAAGAGGTGAGATTTGAGCATGTACTGGGGCTAGATAATGTGCATTTATTTGTAGGGGGAGAAATGAGAGACTGGGTTGTGGGGAGACAGATTGTGGGGGTGGAATTGTAGTAGTATTATGTGTTTTGTAATTAACCTGTGAGGGATAAGAGAGGAATCATAGATAGCTTGAATGGTCTGAACTGGGAGATTGGGTTGGTGGAGTCTGAAAGAGCAGAGTTAATTGAGTTCATATTTACTTAGAAATACGCTCTTATTTTCATTTTTTAAAAATAATTTTGTTGAGAATATGCACAGCAAAAACCTACACCAATTCAAGTTTCTGCACACACAGTACGGTGATACTGATGACGCTACTTGAGTTGTGCCATCATTCTTACCCTCCTCTTCTGAGTCGTGCCTCCACTATCAATGGGCTGTCATTGCCCCCTGAGGTTCCTGTTTGATATTTTGTGTTATCCTTTTAAAATAACCTAGTGCGTGAAGACAGTTCAAGATGGTGGCCTAGTCAGAAGCACCACACTGCCCTTCCGTAACAAAGACCCAAGAAACAAAGTAAAAGACATTCAGGTAACAGCCTTGGAACCCTGGCCATCAAAGGAAATGATACAGAATTAGATCAAAAACTAACTGGAGGAAGAAACTGAACAGCAGCAGCAGACAGGGAGAAGGTGTGGGGTGGAGGTGGCCTGGGAGACACTGTAGCATAGAGGGGCCATTCTGTGACAAAGCCAGCAGTGACCTTGGGTGAGGAACACAGGAAGACAGCATCTCAGAACTCCCAGCAGGAGACGGAGAAGCTGGGTTGACATACCTGAAGTGAAGCAAGGTGAGCAGGGCGTAAATTGGAACTAAAGAGGGAAGGTACAGGAAGGAAAAAGTGAGTTTCAGGTATCCTGGCAAACACATAGCAGGAAAGGCGCCAGGATTCAGAGACAGGGGGACTCTCCAGGGGTGGTACCTAGCCTGTAGGATTGTAGGGAGTGTGGAGCAGTAGACAGACACCCTCTCCTTTGTATTTTTCCAGCTCCTTCTCCACTGGAAAGAGTACCTGCAGGAACCAGGCCATTGACACCACCCTTCCCTCACTAGAGAGTATATTTGAACTACTTCTGACCTACCTACCTCCAGTTGCATGGCCTGCCCATTTCCTGATGGAGAGAGTGCCTGTGTGTCCACCAGCAAAGCACAGTGTGCCACCCAATAACGGAAGCACTCAGACACCCTTTCCTCAGTAACCACCTAGTTCTTTGCTGCCCACCAACATGGTGAGCAACGGTGAGCATTCCCATACTGCTGGATAGGGCCCACCCAGTACCTCCTCAGCAGTCTCACACAGTGAAAGCGTATCCTGCTTCTTCCCCTCTCCATCTGGGGGATGAAGTGAATACCCCTGTGTCATCAGACAAGCAGTCACCCAAGCACAACCAACCCACCTGAGCTGGTAAAACAAAATCATAAGTAAATAAACCAACGCTTAAATGTCTTGGAGACAGCAGACAATATCAAATTGTATAAAGAAACAAGACAGGATAGCTTAATCAAATCACCAAAATAAAAGGGGCAGAAAACCTTTCTGAGAAAAGCCATGGTAATGAAACTTCCTAATAAAGAATTCAAAAGGCTTATGTGGAGGGTCTTCAAACAGATCAAGGAAAACACAGACAAAACCCTAGGAAAACAATACAAGAACAAAATGACAACTAGGCAGTTAGAAATAATACAAAACCAGCAACTAGAAATGAAGATTAACAATAAAATATCACAATAAAACAACTCAATGATAAAAACAGAACAGGAATTAAAACAATGAAAGAGAGAATTACTGAAGTACAGAACAAATGCCTTGATGACAGTTTGAGAATCAGAAAAAAGACTGAAACATAAAATGAAGAAAGGGAATGATGTTGGAATACTATGAAAAGGGAGTATTTACATGTGATGGGAGTCCCAGAACAGGAGAAAACCAGAAGGGGGAGAAAAAAGCAAAGAGGTAATGTTTGAGGATTTCCTGGAAGAAAAGTTCTTCAGTATCATGAAAGATGAGATTTTCATCAAAGAAGCTTAATAAATCCCCTACAGGATGGACCCCAAGAGAAAGTCACAAAGATATAATCAAACCTTCCAAGTGTAAAAGTAAGGAGTATTCTGAGAACAGTTCAGGAAAGATGAAATATCACCTACAAAGATCAGTTACAAAGGGACTCCACTGAGATTCTTAGCAGAGAACATACAGGTGAGATGGCAGTGAAAGAAAAGATTTGTCAACCAAGAAAATCATAATATCCAAGCAAACTTGTCTCCCACGTGTGATGGTGAAATTCGGACATTCCCAGATGAACTAAAATTAAGAGAATTTGTAAAAACAGGCTATCCTTACAAGAAATAGTAAAAGAAGTCCCTTCAGATAGAGGATGAAGGACGGTAGACGACAACCTGTGAGCAAATCAAACAATGGCATCATCAAGATGCAAACCCAGATAGAAAAATTTCACAAGTAAAATAAAGCTATAGACCCAAAAACAGAGAGCCAGAAGTGTCAATAAATTGATTAAACAGCTTCATGACAAAATGGTGGAACAAACGGTATAGTTACAGTACTTCCTCACAGAGAGTTAATCATGACTGTATTTAAAAATAACAGACTGTTGTAAACATAGGATAATAAAAGATAATCCTCAGAGTGACCACAAAGAAAATGAACAAACCTCCCTACCCACACAAAATGAAAAAGACTCAGTAAAAGCAAAATCGACAACAACAAAGAAAATCAAAAGATACTTCATGAACAAAAATAATTTAGTACAGAAAATTAAGCAGGATAGAGAAACTGTTAACACCACAAAAAATGTAACAAAATGACAGCAGTAAATTTATACCCATTGACAATCACACTGAATGTAAATTGGTTAAATTTAAGAGAGAGCATGTCAGACTGGATTTAAAAAAAGACCCATTAATATATTGTGTGCAAGAGACACACCTTAAACATAAAGACATAATAAAGACGTTAAAAAAAAATCAAAGGATGGAAAAATATATTAGGTAAACAGTAACCAAAGAAAAGCAACAGCGGCAAAGACAAGACTCTTTGACAGCTACAGGGTGGGGGGAGGGGCGAGAGGATTATTCATGGATTAGATAGTTGGTAGGAATTTGGTTAGGTGAAGGGAGTAACAGCATACGGTAGAAAGCAGGTCAGCACAACTGTAATACACCATAAGCTAAAAGACTTTGTAAATAAAAGCCAATATTTTAAAGGACAGAGTAGCATGGATGTGGGTCTGCGGACCATGGTTTCAAGGGACATTGAGGTCAACTGGCATATTGAGGTTTTTTTTGCTACAAAGGTGTACAGCACCCCATATTGATGAGTGGTACCTGGGGTCTCAAAAGCCAGCAAGCTGCCATTTAAGGAACATCAGTTGGTTGCAACCCACCTGGAGCAGATGAAAACCAAGAAAAAACATTGAAGACATAAGGAAAATAGGAGCCCAGAAGACAGAAGAGTCCATACGTTTGGGAGACTACTTCAGCATGAGACTAGAAGGACTAGGTGGTGCCTGGCCACCACCAGTGACAGCTCTGTCAGGGCACACAATGTATACTTCCTGACGTGGCGTGAGGAAAAGGGTTGTGCAGACTAAGAATTGTATTAAAAGACCAGACGTTATGGTCTGACAGCATGTTCTCAGTCAGTCCCCTGAGAACATGGCCCCTGGACTTGTTACTGGCCCGTAGCTGAGACTAGGACTGAAGCCAGCACTTCAAACAATGATTGGACGGGATAAGGGGCACAGCGTGATACAGGTGGTGTGTGTACTTTATCTGTGTGAAGCCGTCTAATTGGTCTCTTTTTGGAGAGGAGAGGTTGGAGAGGACAGGTGTCAGTTAAGTGAATACTGAAAGTAAAGAGTGGAGTGGATAAGTGTGCTGTCACAGTGTGAGGAGAGCAGATAGAGCTGCATAGAGGTGGGTGCTTTGGGCTTTGTATGGCAAATTGACTTGGATTGCAAACTTCCATTTAATCACAAAAAGAAAATTTTAAATCACCAAAATAAGTAAATAAGACAAAATTAGCAGTATTAATCTCTGATAAAATAGACTTTAAATCAAACTGTATCATAAGTGACAAGGAAAGATATTATATAACAATTAAAGTGTTCAGTTCAGTAAGAGGCCATAACCGTAATATCTGTGTACCCACTCACAGAGCTCTAAAACATATGAAACAGACTCTAACAGGAATGAATAGAGAAACAGTTCTATATTAATAGAAGAGTTTAACACACAGTTTTCAACAGTGAATGGAACAGCTAGAAAGAATCTCAGCAAAGATGCAGAAGTTCTAAATAACACTGTCAACCACCTTGACCTCAAAGACTCCACCTACCAGTGCAGTATACATTATGCTCTAGAACATATGGATCATTCTCTAGAATAGTCCATATCCTAGGCCACAAAGCAAGCCTCAGTACGTTAAAAAATACTGAAATAATATAAAGCATATGCTCAGATCACAGCTCTGTGAAATTAGAATCAATAACAGAAAGAACAAGGGGAAAAAATCAAATACTTGTGAATGATGCCATGCTTCGTAACCACTGCATGATACAAAAAATTAAAAGTCAACAAAAAAATTTTCATAGAATCAAATAAGAGTGAAAGTATAACATGCCAAAATCTTTGGGACACAGCAAAAGTGCTGCCCAGAGGCCAGTTTATTGCAATAAATGCACACATCAAAAAAGAATAAAGGGTTGAAATCACCACCTTTGCCATTCAACTGGAACTTGTAGAAAAAGAGCAGCAAAAGAAGCCCACAGTCACCAGAAGAAATGAAATAAAGATCATAGCAGAAATAAATGAAGCAGAAAAGCTATCGAAACCATCCATAAGACTAGAAACTGATTCTTTGGAAGTACAGATAAAATTGGTAAACCACTGACAAAACAGTAAAAAAAGATGCAAATAACATAAATAAGAAATTAGATAGGCAACATCATAAGAGAAGCAACTGAAGTAAAAAGGGCCAGAACAGAATACTATGAAAAATTTTACTCCAAAATTTGAAAACTTAGAGGAGATGGACAAATTCTAGGAAGACACTACCTGTCTGGACCAACACAAGCTGAGAGAGAAAATATGACCAGACATGTAACAAAAGAAGGAAGTAAAGAAGTCGTTAAAAAAAAAAACAAACCTACTAACAAAATCCATTGCCTGGACAGCTTCCATGGAGAATTCTGCGAAACATTTAGAGGAGACGCCAGTACGACTAAAACCTTTCCGGAGTGTAGAAAAGGAAAGAATACTCCCAAATTCATTCTGTGAAGCCAACATAATCCTGATACTAAAACCAGATAGACATACTACTAAAAAAGAAAAATTAATAGACCAATATCCTTTATGAACATTGTTGTAAAAATTCTCAACAATATTCTATCCAATAGACCATAACAGGATATCAAAAAATAATATATCATGAGCAAGTGGGATTTATAGCAGCATGTGCACGGATGGGTCAACATTAGAAAATCAAGGTAATACACCATATGAATAAAACAAAGGAAAAGAATCATATGATAATCTCAATCAATGAGGAAAAACATTTGATAAAGTCCAACATCCATTCCTGTTAAAAACTGTCACCAGAAAAGGAATAGAAGGGAAATTCCTCCTCGAAATTAAGGGCATATACACAGACTCGACAGCCAGCCTTATTATCTGTGTAAAGAGACTGAAAACAGTGTCCCTGAGATGGGCAGCCAGATGAGGATGTCTTGTGACCACTCTTACTCAGCACTGTACTGTGAATTCTAGCTGGAGTGGTAAGACAAGAAGATGGGGGAAGACCTCCAAATTTGTAAGGAAAAACTGCCCATATTTGCAGATAATATGATCCTATACATAGAAAATTCCAGGGAATCCACAAGGAACCTATAGGAACTAGTAGGAGAACTCAGTGAAGTGGCATCATAAGATCAGCATACAAAAATCAGTTGGATTCCTTTATGCTAACAGGAAACTATGGAAAGGAAATCAGGAAAACAAGAACCTTCCAAAAAATGATTAGAAATGAACCTAACTAGGGATGTAAAAGACTTACACAAAGAAAACTACAAAACAGTACTGCCAGAAACCAAGAGACCTTCATAAATGGAAAAGCACTGTGTTCATGGACAGGAAGGCCCGAGGCGATGTATAGATAAAATGCAATCCTGATGTAAATTCCAGCAACATTTCTTGAATGAGATGCAAAAACTAATCACCAACTTTGTATATAAAGGCAAGAGCCTCTGGGTAACTAAAACATTACTGAAAAAGAACAAAGTGGGAGACCTCATACTACGTAATCTCAGAACCTACCATACAGCCATTATTGTCACAAAAGCCTGGTGTTGGTACAATGACAAGTGGAACAGAATTGAGAAGCCAGAAATAAAATCCATCCACCTATGGACCCCTGGTCTTCAACAGAAGATTGAAGTCTACTAAATGGAGAAGAGAGTCTCCAACAAATGGTGCTGGCAAAACTAAATATCTATTTGCGTAAAAATAAAATAAGATCCATACCTTACTCCATTCAAAAACATTAATTAAAAATGGATTAAAGACCTAAGTGTAAAATCGAAAACGTGAGGTTTGTGATAGAAAACAGGAACAATGCTGGCGGCCCTAATCTATGGCATAAATAGAACATCACATGTAACTAAAAATGCAGGATCCAATAGATAACAGACAACTGAGACCTCCTAAAAATTAAATACTTAACGCTTTTCCAAAAGCGTGAAAAGAGAACCTGTGTACTTGGGTGAGAAGGAGGTGGCAATGATGTCTCTGATAAGGATTTAATCTCTAAAAAATGTACAAATTTTCAGAAATTCAGCAATAAAAAGGCAAACAAACTCAATCACAGGATAGACAAAAGACAGGAATAGACACTTCGTCAAAGGTCGATAAGTATATGAAAAGATCCTTGCTGTCATTAGCCATTGTTAAGTGTTGTCGAAAAGGTTCCAACTCAAAGCGACCCTGTATGACAGGTTAGAACTGCCCCACTGGGTTTCCAAGGAGTGACTCATGAATTTAAACTGCTGACCTTTAGGTTAGCATCTGAGCTTGGACCGCCTTCACCACAGGGCTCCAGTAAAAAAACAAAACAAAAAAAGCACATTACTGTCCAGTTGATTCCAACTCATAGGGAAGGATGCAGATCAGAACCATGATGAGATACCATCTCACCCCTGCGAGAATGAGTTTGATCAAAAATTTGGAAAACAGTAAATGCTAATGAGGTGGTGGGAAGATTGGAGCTCTCGTACACTGCTGATGGGAAGGGTAAATGGTACAACCACTAAGGGAAACTGATATGATGCTTCCTTTAAAAGCTAGAAATAGAAATACCGTATGATCCAGCAGTGCCATTCCTAAGAATACATCCTAGAGAAATGAGAGTCCTCACGTAAATAGGCATGTATGCACCCGTGTTCATTGCGGTGTTATTCGCAGTAACAAAAATGTTTAAAAAACCTAAGTGTCCATCAGCAGATGAATGGATAAAGCAGTTGTAGTTTAGGTGAATTGTAGGGTAAGCACATAGTGAACTACTGTGCGGCAGTAAAGAGCAATGATGAGCCTGTGAAAGATCTCACAGCGCAGATGAATCTGGAAGGCATTGTGCTGAGTGAAATTAATCACAAAAGGACAAACACTGTATGACACCACTGTTACAGAAACTGAAGAAAAGGTTTACACACATAAGAAACTCTGATGGTCTCTAGGGGAAGGAGGGCTGGTGAGGGGAAATCACTAGATAGAAGACAAATGTTAACTTTGGTAAAGGTAAAGATACGTATGCCGGATAGGGGAAAGACGGTGTATAGGAATATACCCATTAAAAAGAAAATCCTGCTGCTATGGAATCCAATTCAGTTCAGAGTGACCCTGTAGGACAGAATAGAGTTGTCTTGCAAGGTTTCCAAGGCTATAAATCTTTTTGGAAACAGACTGCCACGTTTTTGTCCCTTGGAGTAGCCAATGGGTTCAACTTGCAAACCAAGTGCTTAACCTGTGTGCCGCCAGGGCACCTATAGGAGTATACCCACATGTATGGTTACATTAGTCTGTGGCTGTTTTAACATATATATTTGTATGTACAGCATATATGTTAATATACGTAATAGAGCACAAAAGTGACTCAGTCATACAGGTTTTGTAGACACATCCAGACACCTTAAGGAATGCTGGGGCTGAGTTCTGGGGGCCATGGTTTCAGGGGTCATCTAGGTAATTGGGGATAATGTAGCTCACAGAGCAAACGTTTCATATCCTACTTTGGTGAGTAGTATCTAGGGTCTTAAAAGCTTGTGAACAGCTCTTTAAGAAAAATGTATTGCTTGTATCACATCTGGAGCAAAGGAGAAGGAAGAAAACCAAAGACAAGGAAAATATTAGTCTGAAGGACTAATGGCCCACAGCCTCCACCAGCTTGAGCCCAGGACTAGATGGTGCCCAACTACCGTCACTAGCCACCGTGACAGGGATCCCACAAGAAGGGCCTGGTCAGAGAAAAAATGGAGAACAAATTCAAATTTAAAAAAGGACCATTTTTACTGGTCTGACAGACAGGAAGAATGCTTGATGCTGTGGCTCCTGGTCACCCTTCTAATGCAGAACTAAAGCCACTCTGAAGTTTTCCTTTCAGACAAGGATTCAAAAGACCTATAAAACAATAATGCATGAGGAATGTGCTTCTTAGATCAGTTAGATATATGAGACCAAGTGGGCACACCTGCCTAAAAGCAAAGATGAGAAGGCAGGAAGGGACAGGAAAACTGGGTGATTGGAAGTGTGGAGCCAGGGATGGAAACAGGGAGAGTGCTAACACACTAGGGGGATTCGACCAAATGTCGTAAGACAATTGGTGTATAAATATTTTAGAAACGAATTTACTTTGTGAAGTTTCACCTAAAGCACAATAACATAAAATGAAAACCAAACAACAGCAACACAAAACAACTCTGGACTTTTGACATGACAGTCTGACCCACAGCTGATGATGTGACAGTGGAGGACCCGGCAGCGTTTCCTGCCTGGGCATGTGCTCACCCTGTGTTGGGGATCAGCTAGATGTCAGCTAACAACCAGGTGGTCAGTGTAAACAATGAGATATATTATACAATAGAAACAAATGTAAAAATTGTTACTGTACATTGCAGATTACTTGGTGGAGTTTCTGGGTTTTATAAAGTAACCTCAATGTTTTAAAAAGTATAATGCTCAAGGCAGACATTTTTTAGGACTTTAGGAGATATTTTAGGTTTAAAGTTTAAAGATTATCTCAGGGCAGTAGTTGTGGAGGTTCATCGAAGTGTCAGAAAATCCAAAGTCTGTAGGAGTTTGAAATACTATTCTCCATTGCTCCTGTTTTGATCAGGATTTTTCTGTAGAATCTCTGATCAGTGTTCAGTAATGGTGGCCAGGCAGCATCCATTCTTCTCACATTGCAAAAGAGACAGTTGTTCAAGAAGGCAATTAAGTGACACGTTCCCTGTTTTTCTGTTCTGACTCTCCTCCTTCCTTTGCTGCTCCAGGCAAACAGACACCAATTGTTGTGCCTCCGATGGCCCCTGGCCAGCTTTTAAGACAGCAGGTGCTGTATAATGAAATAGGAGGCAAACAGAAACACATGTAATGTTACCAGGCCAATAAACTAGATGTCCCAGGAAATCATGACCGAAAACCTCTTAACGGAGACCTGTTGCCGTCGAGTGAATTCCGACTCATAGCCACCCTATAGGGCAGAGTAAAACTCCCCCAGGGTTTCTGAGGAGCAGCTGGTGGAATCAAACTGCTGACCTTTTGGTTAGCAGCTGAGCTTTTAACCACTGTGCCACCAGGTCCCACTAAACCAAGAGCTCCCTGTTTGTTAAAGGGGGGGAAAGAAAACCACTTATGGATAATAATACTTGTTGGTACGGAGATGGAATGAGGCTTCTCAGATGGCTATAGCTCTCTCATCATAATAGAGTTGTTTATTATTGTCACCCTCTTTGGTTGTATCATTACCTTGCTGCGAGCTCGTAAATATAATCTTTAAATAGTGGATAGTTGTTTTCATAAGTTTGTAAATGGTTTTTATGGGAGCCTATCTTGTATTGTTTTTCATTTTGATTCCATATGTTTATTGTAGTGATAAAGTACAGTAAAGTCTCTTTGTGTCTTTATGTACAAAGTCACTTATTTAAACTTTTCCGAGGTTTATATAGCAATCTCAGTATGGTTTTGAAAGAGCCTCTAAACACTCTTGGCTAAAAATGCAGGTCCTTCAATTAAAGATAAACTGTATGGGAACATGCCTTCTTTTGGCTCACTTACTCAGTCTTCACTGTGCCGAGGTGTGTCAGCATGTACTGACACCTCTTGTGCTTTCTCTTGGACATAGTCAGTGAGATACCGCTATTCTGAGATCAGTGTTCCCTTTTAAGTCATGTTTACAAATGGTGTTCCAACCCCTCAACTTGACTTAGGTGCTTGTCTTCCGTGCTGAGTGCTGTCAGCCTCTTTACCTGTCAGACAGGCAAAGTGTTGTTGTTGTTGTTGCTAGTCAGGATTTGGTGATGGGCAGCCTCAGGGATGATTATGGGATCAGTTTGGTAGTATGCATCAGGAACACTGAAATTCACAGCCTGTGACCGATTCATTTTATTACTAGGAATCTAGGAATGCCCACAAAGATATTTGTTTTAAAATTATTTGTAACAGTGAAAAATGAACATAGTTCAAATGTCAAAAATCAGGGATGGGTAAAATGAAATTATGGTATAGCTATGTGACAGTTTTATACTGTTTTTAAACACTGATGCTTTTGGAGACACAGGAAAATGTTTAAGATATGTTAAAAGCAGTAATGTAAACTATACATTTTTCACATACATATATGTGGAAAAAATACTAGACAAAACCTGTTGTGAACACCAGCTCTGCTGTCTATGCAGTAAGCAGTAGCAGGTGCAGCCAAACTCAGTGATGGACTCTCTTAACTCTGTTGATAACAGTAGTCTTTCCAAGATAGTTTTTTGTGGTGTCATTTTACTTTGTGAAGATTTAGATTGGTTCTCTGATTTAGGGTACAAGAAACAACTATATTGGGACCCTATTTAGTCTTCTCGAATTTGCTTATTTCTGCTCTAATCTTTATGATCTGTTTTGTGCTGCCTAAAGGGTTCCTCTGTTGTTCTCTCTCTACTTGTTCAAACTGTAGGGTTAGTTCTTTGATTTGGTTTCTTTCTTCTTTCCAGATGTGTGAATTTATGGAGATAAACTGACCTCTGAGCACTGCTTTGGCTGTATCCTATAGGTTCTGATAGGAAGTGTTTTCATTCTCATTGGAATTCATAAATTTCTTTATTTCATCCTTGATTTCTTCTATAACTCGTGGCTTTTTGAGCAAGGTGTTCAGTTTTCATGAGTTCCACTTTCTATCTGTTTTTTTCTGCTATTGATTTTGACTTTTATGGCTTTATGATCTGAGAAGATGCTTTGCATTAATTCAGTGCTGTGAATTTTGTTGAGAATTGCTTTATGTCCTAACACATGGTCTACTCTGGAAAATGTTCCATGTGCCCTGGAGAAGAAGTTTAGTTGTTTGGTGATGTATAGAAAGTTCTGTATATGTCAGTGAGGTCTGGTTGGTTAATTGTGGCAATAAGGTCTTCTGTGTCGCCATGAGTCGGATCTGACTTGACGGCACTTGGCTGGCTTGGTGTCTTTATTGAGCTTTTTTCTAGACAATCTGTCCAATGTTAAGAGTGGAGTGTTGAAGTCTCCTACTATTATTGTGGAGTGATCTATCTCATTTTTGAGTGTAGTTAGTGTTTCTTCAACGTATTTAGGTGCTTTAATATTAGGTGCATAAACATTTAATATTGTTAAGTCCTGCTTGTGTGTTGAACCTTTCAGCAATAAATAGTGACCATCCTTGTCCATGATGGTGGATTTTACATTAAAACCTATTTTATGTGAGATAAGAATTGCCATACCTGCTCTTCTTTGTGTATTGTTAGCTTGATGTATGTTCCTCCATCCTTTAATTTTCAGTTTGTTCCTATCTTTAAGTCTAAGGTGAGTTTCTTTTAGGCAACTTATGGATGGGTTGTGTCTTTTGGTCCAAGATGTCACTCGATGTCTCTTTATTGGAGCGTTCAGTCCATTCACATTCAGTGTGATTATTGATAAGTGTGTGTTTAGTGCTGTCATTGTGATATGTTTTTATTTCTGTGTTGATGTTTTTGCTGTTGTTCTTATTAATCTGTTTTGGGACATTCTTCTTTGTGAGTAATCTTTCACCTTTTTCAGGGTTGGTTTTGTCGTTGTTGAGACTCCTGTGTTACATTTCTTGATTTGATATGTTGCATCTTTATTGTACTTTACAGCTGCCCCTGTGGTCCCCCTTACAAAACTTGTGTATAAATCCAATTTTGATTACTGCCAGTCTTATTAACTTCCTCTCCATCTGGAAGGACTATAATGACTGAAGTACATCCCTCTTTTTAATATGATGACATCATAGTTTTTATGATATGCTCACTGGATCATTTCTTTCACTATTATAACTTTGATTGAGTTTGGAGCCTTCCCTAACTGATTAGGTTTCTGGGCAGTGTGTCCTGTGTTTGCCTCTAAAGTATACAGTTAGTGGTTTTGTTCTTCTAAGTCAAGAGATCCTTTCCGTATTTCTTACAGCTTTGGTTTGGTTTTTACAAAGGATCTGAGTTTCTGTTTATCTGCGAATGTCGTAATTTCATTTCATGTTTGAAAGATAGTTTTGCAGGATGTATAATTCTTGGTTCGAAGTTCTCCTTCAAGGCTTTGAATGTGTCATGCCACTGTCTCCATGCCAGCATTGTTTCTGCTGAGAAATCTGACAAAAGCCTACAGGATTTCCCTCTGAATGTTAACTTTGCTTTGAGTCTTGCTGCCTTAAGAGTTTCTGCTTATATTTCATTTTGTCTTCCTTGATTATAATGTCTTGGAGTCTTTCTTTTGAGATCTGTATTGAATAGCATTCAGTATGCATCTTGGATATCTATATTCTGTTCTTTAATAATTTGTGGGAAGTTTTCTGTCAGCAGCTCAGCAGCAATACTCTCTGTGTTCTCAAGTGTCTCACCCTGTTCAGGAACTCCAATTAATCGTAGATTGTCCCTCTTAATAGAGTCCCACATGCTTCTTAATGCCTCTTCATTTTTCTTGTTTCTTTTTTTCTGATTTCTCCTCATAGATGCTGGAGTCAGCAGCTCTGTCTTCCAAGCCAGAAAGTCTCTTTTCCATTTGTTCAGTTCTGTTTTCTTGGCTTTGAATTGAAGTTTCTGTGCCATTGATTTTGTTCTTGATCTGTTGGATTTCAGAATACTGGTGTTCCATCAGATCGAACAGCGTGCTTAATTTTTCATTTTGCTCTGCTGCATTTTGTAGAAGGTCTAGGAGGGCTCTACATATAATCCTTTTGTATTCACCTTCTGATAGTTTCAGAAAGTTTTCTTCTTCTGGGAAGTTCTTTGATGCTTTCTTTTGGGGGCCTTCTGAAGTCATGGGTGATTTCTTCATTATGCTTTTCTCCAGAATGGTCATCACGTAAGTCAGTAGAGGGTAGTAGAGATGCTATGAGGATGCACTGCAGTTGTTTCTCTAGGCTGTCTTAAAATGAAAGGTAAAAGGTATCTGACAGCTTCCAAAGTCAGTCAGTTTTTCAGGTATACAGGTTCCTCTTCCCAGCTGGCAAAGTAAGCCCCTTTGTATCCAACCCCATATGTTATAAAGTGGTTCAAAATATAGAAAGGCTACATCCCTGCTGGCCTCTGCTGTTGAGTCCCAGCCGTAGGTGACACTGTGTAGAATACTGCTTTTCTGCGGGGGGGGGGGGACACTCTCCTCCACGCAGGCACTGCCTCCCAGCCTAGGAATTAGGTCCACCTGAGAACTCCGTATGGGTAGATCCACCTCCCAGTGGAACAAGAAGGCATCCCACGCAAGCTCCACACCTGCTTTGGCACAGGCTGCTCCACGGCAGAGGAGGAAAGAGAGGCCAAAGGTGCTGAGATGCACAGAGTCCAAAGCCAGGCTCTCAAAATATGGCAATTTTGCCTAGTGATCCAACCAGCAGTGCGTCTGAGACTAACTGCCAATCAAGTCCCAGCTCCGCCCTCTGGCTAAGACAGAGAAAAGAAAACTCAAACGGCGAGTTACCGTCAGTCCATGAAAGCCAGCACTCACCGAGAGTGGGGTCAGCGAAAGAGAGGAAGTTTTCCGTTCAGTGGCATGAAATCCAAGTTAACAACCCTATGCCATGTCTTAGGGCTCACTAGATGTCTAGAAGGCTCTGTTTAATTATCGGTTCAGGTCCTAGTTTCCAGAGGGATTTAGGGAGATGTGTGTTCAGTCTGCCATCTTGACTCTGCCCCTGGGACTCTATTTAAATTGCAGGTTTCAGATTCTCATCCCTAGAAACTGATTATTTTGATTGTGGAGGTGTCTGGAAACCCCGTTTTTGACAAACTCTCAGGGTGATTGGTAGTGCTGTAGGTGGTTAGCCCACCACACTTTGAGGAATTCTGCCATAGGAGTCCCTCCTTGAGATGGAAACTGGAGCTTGCTTTTCCTCTAGAACCGTGACCTGTCTGTTGCATAGGTGGTTTAGCACTGTAGAAGGCCCAGGACTCCATGGCCCTGAAGACCAGCATTTACTGGAAAGAATGCTGTGCCTGAAACGGTATTTGAAAACGCTACAGATGTCCAGGTCCCGTCTCAGTACCTGCTGATTCCAGTTCCATAGGAGTGAAGTATGTGCAGGAGAACTTTCAGGAGCTACCAAAGTGGTTCATAACTCCTGAAATCTGTTGACATACAAGACAATATCAGTAGGGCTTGTTTCTTTTAAGCAGCACTGATATGTGTTGATAAAGACAGTGTGGCTTAGGATGGTGGTCATTGATAAGGTCAGCTGCCCCAAAACGATTGGTCTCTGGTTTTTCAATACACTCTTACTGCTGTAGGAAGGTTTTTTGTTTTCTTGGTAATTCTAGCTTTCACGACATGTTTTTACCTCTAGATGGCAGCAAAGGCTGGTCATTTTACTAGGACAGCCCTAAAGGTCATTTCCAAATCTTTAAAAATTATGTGGTTTTTTTTCTTGTATGAATTTTATACTTGGACATGTTTCAGTAATGAGGTATAGAGCTTTAAAATATGTCATCCCTTGGATCATTTTTATAGACCATTATGTCAAATAGCTCCAAGAAAGTTTTCCAAATTTGGAGTGCATGTTACCAGAGGAATCTATGCATATGGCTCTTTTAAGACCACACAGTGAATGCTCTACTCAGAGTTGGAGACTCCTGGGTTTTATCAGAGAGCAGATGTCTTGGAGGAGATTAAGCAAGTTGGAAAGCTCATTCATAGAAAAAAGAGATTTTGAGAAAAAGGTTAACCCAGTTCAGCATGGAAATTGGGATTTGGAATGGAGTACAAGTGTGTAAAGGACAGCACCTCACACAGCACAGTACAACACACGCAGTGCAGTGCAGCGCAAAAGATGCCGGGTTCACAGAGGCAGAGGCATTAGGGTTATCTGGGGAGCTTTGCAGAAAAAAAGGAGTACATTTGGAAAACATGTTCAATTCTAAATCTGTTGGCTTATTTGGCATATTAAAAAAAGTTGCCATGGAGTCGATTCCGAGTCACAGTGATGCTGTAGGGCAGAGTAGAAATACTACGTTGGGTTTCCAAAAAGTGCTGGTGGATTCAAACTGGCAGCATTTTGGTTAGCAGCCTAGCTCTTAACCACTGTGCTGCCAGGGCTCCATTTGGTCCATAAACCAAAATCAAAACCAAACTCGTTGCCTTTGAGGCAACTGAAACTCACAGCGAGCCTGTAGGGTAGAGTAAAATTGCTCCTTTGGGTTTCCAAGGAACAGCCCATGGATTTGACTTGCTGTCTTTTTTGGTTAATAGTCAAATTCTTAACCACAGTACCATTAGGATGCCATTAAATCCATAGAGTCTTAAAAAAACAAGAAGAAGAGAGACAATCCTAGCAATCTACAAGACTCTAGTTGCAGTGACTCATAACATGGCAGAGAGCTATAGTGACCAGAAATGTCTTCGGTTTTATTAGAAGTCTTAGTTCTGCAGCTGACTTTCTACTTGAGCCTCTACCTCTTTTATTTTATCGTGAAGGGCAGACATCTGAAGATATACCAGACCAAAATTAGCACTTATGTGGAAGCTATCAGATCCTAGTGAGAGAGGCAGCTGGAGTCAGGATGTTTCCTTTTCTGCAAATGAAATGAATTTTGTAAGTGCTTTGAACTTTCTGGAACTCTTCTAGCAGTGTTCCCTCAGGAGTGCCTCTGACCCCAGAGTCTGCAGGGCTCCACCTCACACCTTTCATTCTAGAGGTTGAGGAGACCAGGACTCCCACATAGCTTAGATCATTTTGATTTATGGTAATTTGGTGAACTTGAAGGACAATTCAGGACTGCCTGATTCCCTGCAGAACCCAGCTGTGAGTGCTCGGTTAAGGCCCATGTGTTATCAGAATGACCTTGTTTCTGTATTTTTGTTTTTTGTCTCAGTGTTTAGTGGGAAAGTACATAAATAATGATGATGGATTTGGTGATTAAAAGGAGGAAGTGCTAGAGAAAAAAACATTTGAAATATTACTGCCTTTTGTCTTTTATATTGTTTGGCAAATCCCTGCTAATTTGGTGGGGGCATGGTGGGAGTGGAAATACAGATCATGAATGTGGCGGATGGCCCGAAGTTTCATATGCTGCTTTGGCTTTTTCTCTTGATTTTCTCAGTACTTCCGCATTATACAATAAAACTTGATCACTGAAAGTCCCACAGTTTTATATGGCAAGGGAGTCTTCAGAAGGAAGCTCTGTAGTTTGAGTAGCTCATTCCTGTTAACTTTCTGTGAGAGAACATTTGCCTTAAATAGAATTCTAGTTCTGTGATTTATATTTGAGAGTTATCTGATTTCTGAGGTAAAGGTTACAATAAACTGATCGCTTTATTTTACAGGGTAACATGGCTTGTGATCATACCCAGCTGCCTTCCAGTCCCTCCGTGGTGATTATACCATTGGCGGTGAGGGCAGTCCAAGGATAAACTTTGAAATACAGTTTTCAAAATCCTTCTTGACCTGGTTGCTTCCATTTGGTGCCCAGACGTGCACGGTCACATGCAGAAGTGCATTAAGGTGGACTAACGTGGAGTGTTGGGGTCTTCACTCATTTCCTTTATATTCATCTGTCAGTTTCTGCTTCATCTCAGCTTTCTTCACCCTCACTCCTTCCTTCCTTGAGCAAGCCATTTAACTTATACAAACCTCAGTTTCCCCTGTGTAAAATGGGGACTAAAATACCGACTTGGGGAGACAGGGCTAAGGTGGTAGAATAGCCATCTGTATCCTCTGATCCCTCTAACAACAACAATAACAAAAAACAACGACAGTAAAACACTAACCAATTCATACAGGACATTCTAGGACCCCTACATATCAGGCAGAAAGCTAAGAGATCAGACTGGGTAGCAGGGAGGGGAGAGGAGAGACAGAAGCAACTGCTTTGGCCATAATTAAATCTATACCCTGCAAAGGGACCTGCTTCAGCCAGCCTAGTGGAGTGGCGGCACTGCAGTGGCCAGTGACCAGACAGACCAGCAGCGCCATGAATGGAGCACATGTTTCTCTGTAGGGAAGCTCAGCTTCAGGCAGTCACATCTGCAGAACCACAGAGGAATTTCACACGAGCATCTGAAGCTAAGTGCTAGTGAATGCTTGCAGATTTAAACCTTTCCTACACACTGATTTCTCTCCCTTGCCCCCAGCACTTCCCCCTCCTTTCCCTGCTTTTCCATCAGAGCTAAACTGATGTACTACCTGTTCAGGGAGTGAGACACTTAAGTGTGTGCCCTGAGCTGTTCTCCCAGACTTTGAGATGGAAAGGGAGAGGCAAAAGAAAAGTTCTGCTGCCTCCCCTGAGCTAGCAGGCCCACCACCCTTCTCAGCACACTCACAGCTCTAACCATCTGGTGATGGGGCGGTGTAATTTTTAAGGCTTCAATAATCAGACTAGTTCAAATGAGTAGACTGTTTGGACACTCAAAAACTAAGTTTACATACATGCATACACACATATGTATGCCTCTCTATATATGTGTACGTGTATGTATGTGTGTGTGTGTGCATGTATATAACCAGAAAAACCAAACTCACTGCCATCAAGTCAATCTGACTCATAGGGACCCTATAGACAGAGTAGAGCTGTTCCATAAAGTTTCCAAGGAGCATCTGATGGATTTGAACTGTTGACTTTCTGGTTGGCAGCTGTAGCACTTAACCATTACACTGCAAAGAATCAAAAAATTCTCCAGGTGATAAAGACTTCCTGCAATTATTAGTCGTAAACTACAAAAGAGTAATGTTTAGAGCTCTTCAAGATACCAGGGAGGGATTAGGCAGAGTGCAGCAGAGTGTAATGAAAAATTGAACAGGCTGCGAGAAATACTTGAGCAACAATAATCTCAAATTCAGCACCTTAACAAAATTAGAGAATTAGACAATTCAGTAGAAAGTCAAAGGAGCAGGATTGAGGCAATGGAATGTAGAAATGGTTACACTGAACATAATGCAACTGACAGCAGCATATATGAGGGAAAAAAATCGCTAAGAATTAAAAAAAAATGAAGACTGACTAAATTATATGAGACTCTATGAAGAGGAATTATTACAAGTGATTGGAGTACCAGAATGGGGGAGGGACAGCAGAGAATACAGAGAGCATTGTTGAAGATACGTTGATAGAAAACTTCTCTGATGTCATGAAAGACAAGAAAATACTCATCCAAGACGCTTATCACATTCTATACAAGGTAGACCCCAAAGAAAGACATCGAGAAACATTGTCATCACCAAAACCAAAAATTAGGAGATGTTTTGAAAGCTAGGTAGGCTTAAACAAAAAGTAACACACAAAGGACACTGAGCTTAGATTACTCAGCCTAAACCATACTAGCAAGAAGCCAATGGGATGACATATACAAAGCCTTGAAGGGAAAAAGGTGCCATCCAAAAATTACATATCCTTCAAAATTGTCTCTCAAATATGACAGTGAAATTAGGACATTCCCAGATAAACACAAGTTTAGAGAATTGAGAAAAGCGAAGTAAGATTACAAGGAACATTGAAGGAAGTCCTTCAATTAAAAAATCAATAACATCTGATATATATTCTCAAGGATACAGTGTAGGACAGGGCATCCAGGATTCAGTGTGGATAGGGAATCCAAAAAAATAAAGCTAAAATGCTAAAAAAAAAAATAAGGGAAACGGAGATCTCAGTATGTAAATAATGAAAACATTATATGAAAATAAGGAACAAATTAATGTATTTATAGATCTTTCAGATGGAGCAGAAGTCAAGGCGACACAAAGAAATAAAGACTGGTTTAAACTTAGAACTTGGGGTAAATATTGAGATAACTGCAAAGGACTTGAACAGACCTACACATCAAAACAAGAAGTGAAATCAAGAAGCATCAGCAGACGCAGAACCAACAACAGTGAAAAGGATAAAAAGGAAAACAGCACAGAAAATTAAGTGAGACAACCTGTCAACAGCACACACCAAAACGGCAGCAAAATGACAACACTGAATTCACACCTATCAGTAATCACACTGAATGTAAATAGGTGAAATGCACCAATAAAGAGACAAAGATAGCAGAATGAATTTTAAAAAAAAAAAAACAAAACACAATTCATCTGTATGCTGCTTACAAGAGACACATGTTAGACTTAAAGATACAAACTGAAACTCAGAGGATGGAAAAATATATACCAAGCTAGTAACATTCAAAAAAAGAGCAAAGGTGGCAATTGTAATTTCAGATATAATAGACTTTAAAGTAAAATCCACCACAGTGGTAACTGTACATTGCTTAAAGGGTCAGTACATAAGGAGGACATAATCGTATCAGATGTTTACACGCTCAATGACAGAGCTTCTAAATGCATCTAATGAATTCTAGCACTGTTGAAAAGGGAGATAGATAGCTTCACAATAATAGTAGTAGACTTGAATGCACAAATTTTGGTGATGGAGAGTGTATCCAAAAAGAAGCTCAGTAAAAGCATGCAAGATCTAAATGCCACAGTCAATCAACTTGACCTTATAGACATTTACAGAACACTCCACCCAACAACAGACAAGTATACCTTCTTTTCTAATGCACATGGAACATTGTCCAGAACAGACCATGTATTGGGCCATAAAGCAAGTCTTAACAAAATCCTAAGGGTTAAAATATTGCAGAGCATCTTTTCAGAGCATAAAGTGATAAAAGTCAAGATCAATAGCAGAAAAAGTAAAGGTAAAGAAGCAAACACATGGAAACTGAATAACACCTTGATCAAAAACTTCTGGATTATAGAGGAAATCGAGGATGGAATAAAGAAATCCAGAATCAAATGAGAATGAAAACACATCTTACCAGAAACTATGGGACACAGCAAAAGCAGTCCATAAATGCACACATGCTAAAAGAAGAAGGAACCCAAATCAGAGAACTAACCCTACAATTCAAACAGGTAGAAAGCAGCAAAAGAACCCCTCAAGCTCCAGAAGAAAACATAATAAAAATTAGAGCAGAACTAGATGAATTAGAGACTAGAAAGACAATTGAAAAAGTTAACAAGACCAAAAGCTGTTTTTTTAAAAAGAGCAACAAAATCGATAAACCATTAGCCAAACTGATGAAAGGAAAGCAGCAGAGGGAACAAATAATTTCACTAAGGAATGGGATGGGGGTATCACAACAGACCAGATTGAAATTAAAAGAAGTATAACAGAATATTATGAAAAATTGTACTGTAATAAATTGGAAAACCTAGAGGAAATGGATAAATTTCTAGAAACACACTATGTGCTAAAGCGAACACAAACAGTAGACCAACTTAAGAAGAGATAGAAAACATAATTTAAAAAATGCCCAACCAAAAAAAGTCCTGGCCCTGACGGCTTCATTGGATAATCTTACCAAAGTTTTAGAGAAGAGATAACACAGCTATTACTAATGGTATTTCAGAACATAAAAAAGGGTAGAATATTCCTAAACGCATTCTGTGAAGTCAGCAAAACCCTGATTTCACTACCTGATAAAGAGTGCAAAAAAACGGAAAATTACAGACCAGTGTCTCTCATGAACTTAGATGTAAAAATCCTCAACAAAATTTTAGCTGATGGAATTCAACAACATATCAAAAAAGATAATTCACCATGACTAAGTAGGATTCCTACCTGGGTTGTGGAGATGGTTCAATGTTAGAAAAACAATGTAGTCCACTATATAAATAAAGATAAGAATCACTTGATTGTATCAACTGATGCAGAAAAGGCATTTGACAAACTCCAACATCGATTCATGTCAAAAACTCACAGCAGAGCAGGAGTAGCAGGGAAATCTCAACATCAGGGATATCTGTACAAAGCTGACATTATCCTAAATGGAGTAAGACTGAAAACGTTCCCCTTGAGAATGGGAACCAGACAGGTGTGCCTGTTGTCACTACTTTCGTTCAGCATTTCCTGGGAGTTCTAGCCACAGCAGCGAGACAAGATAGAGAAATAAAGGTCATCCAAATTGGTAAGGAAGGACTAAAAATATCTTTATTTGCAGATGATATGATCTTATATATAGAAAACCCTGAATAATCCACAAAGAAACTACTGGACTTAACAGAAGAGTTCAGCAAAGTATCAGGATATAAGATAAACATACATAAATTAGTTGGATTTCTTTATAGCAACAAAACAACCATCAAAGAGGAAATCAATGGTTCTATACGTCTATAGGAATGGTTCTATACGTCTGTAGGATATCATCTTGCTGACCTCTGGCTGGAGGAAGGGGAGTGGATGGACAGGAGCAGAAAGGTGGCTGTTGGGAGGATGAGACATGTATGGAGCAGAGAGGAATAGTGTGCTGTCACCGGACAGGGAGAGCAGTGGAAGCTGCATATAGGGGGGCATGTAAATTTATACGGGAATGTACATTTTCACTCAGTTACGTTAAATAAAAATGAAAATTTTTTTTAAAAAAAGAGGAAATCACCAAATCAATACCATTTACAGTAGCGCCCTAAAGGATAAAATACTTAAGAATAAATCTATCTAGAGAGGTAAAAAACCTATGCAAAGAAAATGGTGAGACTCTAAGAAATCAAAAGAGACCTACATAAATGGAGAAACTTACCTTACTCATGGTTAGGAAGACTTAATATCATGAAACTGTCTTTTCTTCCCAAAGTGATTTATAAATACAGTGCAATCCCAATACAAATTCCAATGTTATTTTTTAATGAGAAGGAGAAACACATCACCAGGTTCATATGGGAATGGAAGAAGCCCCAGAGAAGTAAAGCGTTTAAGAAGAAGAACAAAGTGGGAAGCTTTACATTGTCTGAGTTTAGAACCTATTACACTGCCACAGTAGTCTAAACAGCCTGATAGTAGTACAAAACAGATGGCATAGACCAGTGGAACAAAATAGAAAATCCAGATATAACACCAGCTGCCCATGAGCAGCTGATATTTGACAAAGACCCAAAGTCCATGAACTGGGGGAAAAATAGTCTCTTCACCAAAAGATGTTGACTGAACAGGATATCCATCTTCAAAAAAAAAAATGAAACAAGACCCATGTCTCACACTATGCACAAAAGCTAGCTCAAAGGCATGAAAAACCTAAATTCAAAATCTAAAATGATAAGCTCATGGAAGAAAAAATGCAGACAATGCTGGGAGCGTTAATACATGGTATAAACAGACTACAGAATATTACTAATACTACACAAACACCAGAAGAGAAAAATAGATAAATGGGAACGTCTAAAAATCACTTATGTTCTTCCAGAGGCTTTACCAAGAGTGAAAAGACTAACCACAGACTGGGAAGAAAAAATTGGCAACCACGAATCTGATTGGCACCTAATCGCCACAGTCTACAAGGAACTGTAAAATCTCAACAAGAAAAGGACAAATAACCGAATTTAAAAAATGGGCAAAAGATAATGAACAGGTACTTCACTGAAGAAGATATCCAAGCAGCTAACAGATACGTTAGGAGATACAGTCATTATCTATTAGAGATAACGGAATCAAAACTGCAATGAGGTACCATCTCACTCCAAGAAGGTTGGCATAATCCTAAAAACACAAAGCCATAGAGTTTGGAGAGGTTGTAGAGAGACTGCAACTCTTCTACACTGCTAATTGGAATGTCAAATGATACAGCCACTTTGGAAATTGATTTGGCACTTTCTTAAAAAGTTAGAAATAGCATATTATCTAGCAGCTACAGTTCTTGAAATATGTCCTAGAGAAATAAGAGCTCTCACACAACTAGACACATGCATACCAGTGTTTACTACAGCACTGTTGACAAAGCAAAAAGATGGTATCAGCATAGGAGCCTGTCAACAGGTGAATGGATAAACAAACTGTGGTGTATTAACTTAGTGGAATACTGTGCATAGATAAAGAACAACGATCTTTGGAAACATCTGATAACTGTCATCTTGAAGACACTATACTGAATGGGATTAGTTGCAAAAAGACAAATACTGTATGAGACCAATATTATAAGGACTCAAGAAGGTTTAAGCACAGATTGCTGATTACAAGGGAGGGGATAGAGGCAGACAGGTATTCACCGATTAGATAGTAGATAGTGAAGAAGTGGCAGCAGGCAGTAGAAGGGAGATTAACACTACTGGACTACCCCAAAAGCTGAGAGACTTCATAAATACAACCCAGCATTTCAAAGGTCAGTGACATGGGCAGAGGTCTGAGGACCATGATTTCAGGGGACATTTAGGTCAACTGGCGTAGGTATTTTTTTAAAGAAAGTATTCTGCACCCTATTTTGGTGAGTGGCGTCTGGATTCTTAAAAGCTAGTAAGCTGCCACCTAAGGAGCATCAATTGGTTCCAGTCTACTTGGAGCAGAGGAGAATGAAGGACATTAAAGACATGAGAAAAACATGAGCCCATGAGATACAGGGGGACCATGTCACTGGGAGACTACATCAACCTGAGACCAGAATAATTAGATGGTACCCAGTCACCACCAATTACTGCCCTGACAGGGAACATACACAAGGTGAAATCTGTCATGTAGTGGGACAAAAATGGGGGTGCAGATCTAGAACTTAACAAAAAGACCAGACATGATGGTCTGACACCCTGGAAGCTTCCCTGAAGACATGACCCCTGCACTCACTGCTAGCCCTGTGCTGAAACCAGTACAAAAGCCAACTGCAGAGAAAGATTAGACTGGACTATAAGATATAGAATTACGCTGTTTAAGTGCTTGCTTCCTGGCTTAAATATATACATGAAGCTGTTGGAACTACTCCTGTCTAGAGTGGAAATGGGAGGGTGGAGAGAAAGGGACAGGAGTTTGTTGAATAAATAAGGGAAATACAGGGTAGAAAGGAGGAGTGTCCTGTCCCAGGGTTGGGAGAGAAGCTGCAGTTGCGAAGCAGTGTCTGTAGGGTTTTGTACAGCAAATGGACTTGGATTATAAACTTCCACTTAAAGCCTGACAAAATATTTAAAGAAAACCTACCTGCAGAGTTTCCTTGAGGAATACAGATACTGTGGAGAGTCCCTGACATATCCTATGTGCCAGATGAATGTTACATGTGACTCTTGTAATCATCATTATCTTTGTGTATTTTACTTCTGTTTTAAGATACTTATTTCATAATCCTAACTTCTCTAATGTGGTTCCTTTGCCTTTCTTATTTTACGGATTTATTCCGTGTCCCGCTCTTTGCCTAGTTAAGTGTAGAGCTGTCTCACCCAGCACAGGAGCTGGAGCCGCTGAAGCAGCACTGTTTGACTGCTGGGCTCTGTTTGTTGCCGTCTCTTCTGACAAAGAACCTGTGAGACACAGTTTTCATTCCTTGTCCTACTTGGTTTGCAGGTAGTACGTCTGTTTACCTTAAAACGTGAATGGAACAGTTCTAGTAGGTCACTTTTAGAGTCCCTTGAGCATGACATTTTGTGGTTTCGAGACAAAAAACACATGCCAGCTCTGGCTGCCAAAAGAACTCTTAGTCATGTGAGACTTGGCCAGACAAAGAAACAAGACAAACCCACTGCCACTGTGCCATCCGACTCATAGTGACCCTGCCATATGGTGTGGGCCCTATGTGATGTTGGACCGTGGTTCTTTTACATGCCTGTGATTGACAAGGGTGGTTGTCAAATGTGGATTCGCTGCGTTGGCCTTCATAGGTCTGGAAATCTGCAGAAGTCCCAGGTAAATCTGATGACGCTGGTCACTGACTCCATTTTGAGAAACACTGCTGTAAGAGTTTCAGAAATAATGGTAGTTGACTCTTGCTATCAAGAGATTTTAGTATTGGGGTGGAAGGAGTTTCAAAAGAATTATAACACAGGCAGAGTGAAATGTTATACTAGAGGTACAGATGTTTAAGTGTTTTGGAAACCCGGAGGAAGATTGAAATTAATAGAGAAGGCTTTCCGGAAAAGTGGCACTTCAGGGGATGAGCGGAATTTCAGTGCATAGAAATAGAGACTGTTGCAATCCTACAAACAGCCTGAGCAACAGCATGTGGGAAGATTGTACTGGCGAGGGTGCTGGGTATATCCTAAGTTTCAAAGGTGGATAAGGTAAGAGTCTCCCTCCAGTCCTATTTCAGCTTCTTCACAGAGCCCAGCTTCTTGGATTATTTGCTTGGTATACAGATTGAAGGACAGATACAGTAAAGTGATGTGGAGACCCTTCCTGGCTTTAAACCGTGCAGTGCTCCCTTGTTCTGTTCGAATGGCTGCCTCGTGATCATGTGCAGACCCGGTGCCACAGCGATGCGGATACCAGCAGAAGGGTTGTAGCTGAGCTTCCAGACTGGGAGACTAGGAAGAAGCCCTGGCAGTCTGCTTCTGAAAAGAATTAGCCAGTGAAAATCGTATGGATAGCAGTGGAACTGCTTGGTAGGCACTGGAAATCTGTGGCTATTGCATCGAGATTCATTGTAGAGAAGTTATGGATTACCATTCAGATGACTGAGAGAGCCTCACATCGTAGATACTTCTATACCCTTTTGCCAAAGCCTGTGAGGTAAAGCTGTACCATGTGCCCACATTTCCTGCACAAGGCTACCAACCCTTACTAACCAATAAGAGTGTAACTAGTCCTGAGAAGAGTCCTCTTAGAAGGCATTTTCTTCCCTTTACTTGAACAGCCCAAGTGATTAAGCCATTACCCAGGCCTGGCAAGTGAGAGGAAATCCTGCTGCTCTCCTTCAGTGAGCTAGCTGGCCCCTGTGCCATTGTGTCTGGGCTTAGCAGACGATTACATAAACTTGCACTCTGGGGAGGGAAGGGTCCGCCAAGCATTGGCACAGAGGTATGTGTTAAGGACAGGATGGTACCCCCCCCACAGTCACACATTTCCTTCCTCATTGGCAGTCTGAGAAAGCCTGCAGTAGGGCTGTAGTTGATAGGTTCAGCCTAAAAAAATAGTCTTAATTGTCCATTGTTCTCTTCCAGTCTGCTCACTCGTGGAAACTAAAATCAGCAGCCCCATCAGCCTTTCCTGTTTTAACTCCTATGAAGCAGGCATAGGAGAGGTATTTACATTGACTAAGATGATTCAAGGAATAATGGGTGGCTTTTATTTAGTTGCTTAACTTTTTTATATTTTGCAGAATTTCTATAGTAAATATGTATCGTCTGGTAGCACAGTGGGTAACGCACTGAGCAGCTAATCCAAAAAAATTTAGGCGGTTTGAACCCACCTGCCACTCTGCAAGAAAAAGACGTGGCAGTCAGTGTCCCTAAAGATTATAGCCACGGAAACTCTATGAGGCAGTTTTACTGTGTCCTAGAGGGTCCCTGTGAGTCAGAACCAATGTCAGCAGGTTTGGAGTTTTAAATAGATACTACTTTTATAATCAGGAAAAACATTTTCTATGGAAAACTTTGGCTGGTTATGTGTATCACTGTGTCATCCTTCTCAGCTTGATCTCTTCACTGTCACCAAGGGACTGTCAGGTGTTTAAATGTCTCATGAATCATTTGAGAATCGGTTGTACTTTTTAGTTAATTTCTCTTTTCTGTAAAACTGCAAACTGCAGTTTTCTGTGACTTTAAAGCCAATTGATAGCAGTGAATCTGGGCACAGCCCCATGAAAAGTCATGAGAGGAGTAACACAGTTGTTTTGTTTTAAGAGAAAAACAAAACAAGACCAACCAACCTACCAATAGTGGCAAATAGTAATGTGTTATTGCGGGATTGCTGAGTTGTTTCCAGAGTGGGTACACTGAAGTGGGCTTTTAAATACCTTTTCAGTTGTTACTAGAGGGAGGACAGAGGAGGTGAACTTGAAGACTTCACTTTGAAACTGCAGTTTTTCTTTGGGATGGTTTCTTGGCTTATAGTTGTTAATTCTGAATTGGAAGCAGAATCTAGAGAGGGACGAAGTTGAACTTTAACACTTCTCTCCCTGAACTGGGAAAATGCACATTGTTTATTAAGAAGAGAGATTTAGGGAGTATCAGTCTTTCCTTATTAAGTTATGGTGTTGCTTGAGAAGTGGAACTCCTCAATTAGGGCGTATTTTATAGGGAGATTTTCTAGGATTCTGCAAAGGCAGAGGTTGTACCACCTCTAGGCTAGGTTGGTTACACTTTTTTTTCTAGGTGGCATTTCTCAAGGTGAAGCACTGAAGAAAATATTCAGGGCTCTAGTGGCAATAATGAATGATTCTGTGGGCACAGTGCTGAACAGCACACAAAGTTGCTGTACCAAAAAGAATTGGTTAACATTCAGCCATTTGGGAAGGTTATGAAGAGGTCCAAGTCCCACTGAATACACTGGCAAAAAACAAGGTTCCAGAAATCGATGGGATTCTAGTTGAAATGTTTCAACAAATGGATGCTACGCTGGGGGGGCTCACTTGTCTGTGCCAAGAAATTTGGGAGACAGTGTTCTTACCAGCTAACTGGAAGAGATCCATATTTGTGCTCCTTCCAAAGATAGGCAGTCTGACAGAATGAAATTATCAGGCAATATCAGTAATATAACACACAAGTAAAGTTTTGCAGAAGACGGTTCAAAAACGGTTCTAGCAGTGCATCCTCAGGGAACTGCCAGAAATTCAAGCCGGGTTCAGAAGAAGTTCAAGCCGGGTTCGGAAGAGGACGCAGAATGAGGGCTATCATTGCTGATGTCTGATAGATCTTGGCTGAAGGAGAGTATAGCAGAAAGATGTTTACCTGTATTTTATTGGCTATGCAGAGGCATTTGACTGTGTAGACCGTAACAAATTGTGAATTACATTGTGAGGAATGGTGATTCCAGAACACTTAATTGTGCTCCTATGGAACCTGTACACAGATCAAGAGGCAGTCGTTTGAACAGAACAAGGGGACACTGTATGGTTTAAAATCAAGAAAGGTGTACATCAGAATGCTGTCATTTTACCATACTTAATTTACAGTGGACAGTCTACTGCAAAAGACCTCTACAAAATGTTAAAAAGCAAAGGTGTCACTTCAAGGATTTAAGGTGTGCCTCAGCCAAGCCATGATATTTTCATTCGCCTCATATGTATGCAAAAGTTGGATAATAAATAAGGAAGACTGAAGAAAAACTGGTATCTTTGAGTTATAGTGTTGGTGAAGAACACTGAACATACCGTGGACTGCCAGAAAGTGAACAAATCTGTCGTGAAAGAAGTACAGCCAAAATGCTTAGAAGCAAAGATTCCGAAACTTCATCTTACATAATTTGGACAAGTCATCAGAAGATACCAGTCCCTGGAAAGAGAATATCATGCATGGTAAAGTGGAGAGTCAGCAAAATAAAGGAAGTCCCCTCAACAAGATGGATTAATGCAGTGGCTGCAACAGAGGGCACAAATGCAGCAATGATTGTGAGTATGCTGTGTTTTGTTGTACGTAGGGTTGCTGTGAGTCAGAACTGACTCGGCAGCACCTGACAGCAACAGACCTTGATTCCTTGGTTGCCTTTTCTGGAGGTCTTGAGTCTGGAGTCCCTGGGTGCTATAAATGGTTAACAATCTCAGTTGCTAACCAAAAGGGCAGAGGTTCGTAAGGCCCGACAATCTGCTTCTGAAAAATCAACCATTAAAGACTCTGTAGAGCACTGTTGTGCTTTGCACACATGGGGTTGCCATGAGTCAGAGTTGATTGATTGGCGACTATATTTGGTTTGGGTTACTTTAGAGCCCTCCAGACAGCCACCTACCATGAACTTTGATGTACATGGTTTGATGTTCTTTCTACGGATTGTTTTCACCTCAGCTTTCCACAGTCACCTCCTACTCCATACATATTGAAGTCTGTGTCACCTTGACCCATGCTTGCCCATTCGTATGGGGCTTAGTTTTCTCATGTTCATTATCTCTTGATACCTCAGCGTTGGCCTTGGTAAATGGGAGGATTTGGAAGGAGGGTCAGTTGAATGAGCTGTGGTGGTGATGGAAGTTTTCAAAAGAGGTGAGACTTCAACCACATCTTTCAATGTGTGTTGAATTTCACTTGATGAGAAGTGAACATTATATGTATACAGAGGAGTGAGGAGGAAAAAGGGAACCTGAAGATGTTTAGGAGCCCTTCTGAGTGTTCTGGCTGTAGTGGCAGATTTGTGAGGCAGGTGGATAAATTTGAGGCAACCTCTCTGTCCCAATGAGTAGTGGAGAGGATTGAGTGCAATTTGTTATGCTTCCCTCTTACGGAGGTGGCTTCTCAGTACCTTGTCATGGAAAGAGAATGAGACAGTGGAGAATGACCTGTCTTCACATCATAGTTTTGTCACATACTGTTGGAATGACTTAGGGCAACTTTCCCTCTCAGAGTTGCTTTCATTCATCTCTGAAACTGTGATGACATCTACTTTATAGTGTTGTAAAGATTAAGTGAAATAGTACTGTATAGATGGTTAGCTTCTCCCCACTGTGATATTCCTTGACTGCCCAAAAGCTTCCTGTGAGGACGCAGAGCTCTCTCAGTATTTATGGTTCTTCACAGTCCAACTGGGCTGCGCTCTTTTTGCCGTACCCCTCTGTGGCTCACTCATCTTAAGCCATACTGTGCTTGCTGGTTGTTTCTCAAGTGTTGGTTCTCTGTTTTCCTTCCGATCCTGTACCTTTGCTTGGCAGGCATTCTCGTCTCTCTCGGTTCATCCTCATCCCCCCAGCCCCGGGTCAGATCTCGTCTATTTCTGAAATCTCATCCCTTCTCTCTGTACCAGAGTAATCTGTTTCACCTCCAAGCTTCTGTTTTACTTGCTGCCTAGACAGGCCCTTCTCTATATTGTGTTCCTGACTACCTTTTACAGTAGCCCTCAACTAGTGCCTTAGATTCTAAATCTTCAGTCTGCACAGTTGTTTAGGCAACAATTAGCAATGTCAGATGCTGGCACATATCTGTCAGTTCATTCTTGTAAGCAGTGTGTTCAGGAATGAAGTGTTTATTCACACAGAAAATTCATGCCTCTGGTGGCTGTTAAGTAGTACAGTAGGAACTGAAATTCCTGAGAGAGCCCTCTTTAGAAAGGACTGATCAGTAGAGGGACTTTTAAAGTTCTTTTGAATCCTGCTGAAACCAATTTTTCCCCTATTAAGGCAAAAGTGGTTGGTTGTCTAGACTTCTCTTTATTTCTCTCAAAGGCATGTGAGACAGGAAAGCTCACCTGAAAAGTCTGGTTTATAATATCTGTCTCCAACAAGGTACCATCTTACAAACAGGGTATTAACACAACTACAAATGTTCAAATATACACATTCTTAGAGTCAGCCTGTTAGGTGGGTGGAAAACTCTTCTGGGCAGACTTTTTAAAATGCTTTAAGGCCTGGTTTTAGTCAGATTCAAGATTCTTCTCTGTACTGCAGACATGAGAGTTTTTGAGTAAGCTGTCTACTTTTCCCCAAAGAAGTTATGTGAAAGAGAAACTGGCTTATAAGAGTCAGTTGGTCCATATCTCTGATGCAGTGGTTGTCATCCAATGGCCGTTTTGCCCCCAGGGACTATTTGGGGTCACCATGAGTCTGATCTGACTCCACGACACTTGGCTGGCTTGGCTGGATACATATTTTTCACAGTTGGGAGTAGGCTATTTGGAGTGTAGTTATTAGAGGCCAGGGATGCTCTTAAACATCTCAACAATGCTGAGGACAGTCTACCACAAAAAAATTGTCAGTAATGCTGGTCTAATGGAAAAAGACCTGATATGGTGAGAATCAAAAGGAGTTAATTCGTAGAGTTTTAGAAAAGGAGAGAAATCTTGTGAGACTATCTGGTGGTTATGACAAGTGGAAATGGGAGGAATGGCAAATTTAATGTCCTTTAAGATTCTGATGGGAGAGAAACTCGTGAAGTAATTTCTTTGCCTGTTTATATCCCAGCTTTATTTCTCCAGAGTTCAAAACCAAATCCACTGTTTTCAAGTCGATTTCAACTCATAGCAGCCCCATAAGACAGCGTAGAAGCACCCTGTAGGATTTCCAAGACTGTAAATCTTTGTAGAAGCAGACTACTGCATCTCTCTCCCATGGAGCAGCTGGCAGGTTTGAACCGCTGACCTTTGGTTAGCAGGGAAGAGCTTTAACTACTGCCCCACCAGGACCTCCAGAGGGATTTTAAATGATTAAAGAAGGGTGGTAAGACTTAGAAATAAAAAAATCATTGAAAGTAGAACTAGATGTGAGATCTTAGAGATCACCAAGTCTAATCCTTTTGTTTCACAGATTAATGACTTGTGCAAGGCCTCACAGCTGACAAGAAGAGGTGTGGCCTAGAATCTAGCATTCTTGACCTGTCTGCTTCAAGAGCTCCTTCTCCCAGATCGCTCCTCTTTTCTAAATCTTTCTTCTGGCCTGTTTGAAGCCTCACTTGCTATGTGAAACCTCACTAGTCCTCTGTAACCTCCAGCTTATTGGTAGACATTTAAAGTTCATCACTTGATGAATGTTGTCTGGTTCATTTGTTTCTGGTCTCATTTCTTTGCCCAGTTAATAAGCTCTTCAAAGGCAGCGAATATTTTTTTGTTTCCATAGTACCTGCCTCATTGTTGGATAGGAGATAAGTGAATTCACAGTGTCATAATAAGTGGATTGATCATTTAGGTCCGTGTGTTGCTATGAAGAGACTGCCCTGTCACTGAGACACAAGGAGGACATGCTGAGCAGTAAACCCGCCGTCACCCGTCTGAGGGCCTCGGGAGTGGCAGAGAGTAAGACAGGCGTTGTCAGTCTGTGGAGTCTGCGTTTCCCTATCATTAGTTCTCCAGACATGACTAGCCTTTGAAAAACAATACAGAACTTGGAAGCAGAAATAAGAAGGTGGGAGGTCACATGTAGTAGTCCCATAGTTACTGTATACAAATGGTTATTAATTTATTCAGCTGCTAACTGAAAAGTTAGAAGTTTATGACCACCCAAAAGTGTCTCAGAAGAAAGGACTTGTAATGTACTCTTCAAAAATCAGCCATTGAAAACCATATGGATTTTTGTAAGCTGTACACTTGAAAAAGGTGAATTGGTAAAAGCTGTGTGATATATTTACAACAGTGCCCCCGCCCCCCCAAAAAAAGAAAAGAAAGAGCTGCTTATATTCAGCCAAATACCTCATGGAATTCGTTCTTTGGTTCGTAAGTTTAGGTTCATGGTTTCATGGGACATTCAAGTTAATTGATCTAATAAGGCATTTAGTGCCTTATTCTACTTCCTGGTTTGTCACATAGCACCTGAATCTTAAAAGCTTGCAAGTGACCATCCAAGATTCAACAACCAATCGGTATTCACCTTGAGCAACAGAGGAAGACGAGTGAAGAATAAGAGGAGGAAATGGAAGGGGTGCCTACCTGCTCCATGAAAAACTGCCTCCTTTGCCATGAGACCAGAAGAATTGGATGGTGTCCAGCTACCATTAGTGAACATCAAGATCAAAGATTGTATGGGAGAATCCTGATCAAAAAGGGGAAGTGTACAGCAGAGTTTAAAATTCTAATGGAATTGTCTTTCTGCAGCTGTGAAAGCTAGATCCTGAAACTGTTGCCTTGAGATAATCTTTAAACTATAAAACTAACCAAAAAATCACCTGAAATCTTCTTAAAACCAGCTTAACTAGTAAAGGATGCCTTCAGCATTGTGCTGTTTTGAGATCTACTTAATGTGGCTTCAAACTGATAACAGCAACTTGAAAGATTAGATAGGAAACTTAGAGGACAGTGAATATATGTTAATGGAGGAAGAACAACTTGGAAAAGGAAGGTGGGAATGATTGCACAACGCAAGGAATGCAGCCAGTGTCACTGAATTGTAGAAACGGTTGAATCCTCCCGGTGTGTGTTCTGGTGTGTATATTCTCAACAACAACAAAAATAAGAATAAGAAAGGAAACACTGTGGAGCAGAGTTCTGCTCTGGCACACGCGGAGTGACCAGGACTCAGAATCAGCTCACAGGTGGTTGATCTTAGGTAATCTTATAAAAATTGCGTCATACAGGGCCAGCATTTCAACTCACTAAAATAATGGAACTACTTTACATCTTTAAAACATTTTCCTCAATTGAATGTATGTTATTTATCTTGACCAAAATAACTTCGACAGTTGCAATGTTTAAATGAGACCACAAGAAAGAGATTATTCCTAGGGTGACTGAATGCAAGACCAAGGGTTAGACTGCAGTCCATTTTTATGGCAGTGTTTTGGCTATAAAACCCGGCATCCTGATGGAATGCTGACGGATTTGTAAGGACCACTGTGTGAGGGGTGTTAATTTGTTATCAGGTTGTAAAGTACTTATGGTGTTGAGCAGTTACCTTGGCTGAACTCCCTCAGGGTTCTTTATCTTACAGTGTTGCCTTCGGGAGAATGCCTGCCTGCACTGATGTATTTGCACAAAAGGTTTACCCTTCTTGATCTAGCTTGAAGAGTAGAAAGGGTCCATCAATTGGAAAGAACTTGCAGTTTAATGCAATTGAAAATGAATTCCAAAAGGTTTGAAGTTGGAGGACTTTTGTAAACCACTTGTCTTCCTTACTCTCTTCCTTTGGCTTCACTGTGGCCTTCGGTGAATACAGCCCTTTGTTTTGGGTCATCCAACTGCTCCCTTTAATGTGTTCTGGACCATTCCCAAGAAATGCTGTAGGGTTAAGTTGAGGGCCTGGGAATCCGGGAGAGAAAAAGCTTGTAGGTTCAGACAGCCTGCTACAGCTCAGCTAAGATGCCAGTGTCTATGCTTTGCTACTTAGTAGAACTGAGAACCTTCTCAAAGAATAAAACAGTAGGTTTCTCTTGATCTTTCCCTTTTGATTAGGAAGAAAAGTTGGGGACTGAGCCTTCTGCTTGTCATGTCAGCCGCTAGAGGGCAGAATAGTCACAGTTCCTGGGACAGGTATAGTTCATTCTGATGGTGGAAGACTGTTTATCAATATAAAGAAACCAAAACCAAACCCAGTGCCATCAAGTTGATTCTGACTCATAACGACCATATAGGACAGAGAAGAACTGCCACATAGAGTTTCCAAGGGGGCACCTGGCAGACTTGAACTGCCGACCTTTTGGTTAGTACCCTGTAGTGCGTAACCACGAAGCCACCAGGGTTTCTAAAACAGTGGAGTTCCAACAGTTTGGTGCATACTAGTTAGCAGAAAAGCTTGTTTAAGTGCAGATTCTGGGGTTCCTGTCTCACTGAGCTTCTGATTTGATAGGTCTGGAAAGGGATTCATGTTAATAATGTCAAGGGATTTTCACACACTTGTATTGGACTTCACATTGAGAAACAGTTTGGGGCATGTATTTTTGCCTGATTATTTTTTTCTCGTGAAATTGCAAAGCAAAATAATTATTTTGAAAGGAAAAAAACTAAGGTACATGGAAACTATAGTGTTGGTTAATTCAAAGGTCTTGGTACACAGTGGCTGCTAACTGAAAGGTTGGTAATTCGAGTCTACCAGCAGCTCCTTGTAAACCCTATGGGCAGTCTGACTCACCAACAACAGGTTTTGGTTTTTTTATTTGTTTTCCCTGCATTTGTCTAGCAGGTTTCAAAGGAAACTCAGTCTATAAAGAGTCAGAATAAGGAAGCTACTAACAACATGGAGTTATATTTCAATCAGTGAAGATCGTAGAATCCTTAGGCTGCAAGAGTCTAAACAGTTTAATCTGTCCATGTGGTGACCATCATAAACTGCCCCTAATTTGATCCTTCTGGTGCCCTGAAGACCTCACAAAGGGTATAATGTCTTACCATTGTGACATATGGTTGCAGAGACATTCTGATCGAGCTATGTCATCCTCTCATCATCCTGAAAAGGACAGAGACTTTCCTTTATATACAGAGATCCAGTTGTAGTGATGAATGTTATTCTTCCAGTAAAGATGATGATTTCATTTTTGCCAGTGCCCTTGGAGAGCGGTGGGTGACAGTTAGGGAAAGTTTGGCCAGTGCTTCTAGGTGGAAGGAAGAAAGTGGGAGAATCACTCACATCTATGATAGGGTACTGTAACTGCAGAAGTTAGAGTGAGTGGGGCTACGAGCAAAATGAAACTTGGTTTTGAAGGTGGACCTTTGACCGGTTAGAGGAAGACACCATTGATGATTATCAAAACTGTCTACCATAGGCCTCTCACGGGCCGTATTTCCTCTAGTCCAAAGGATTCAAGTCTCTGCCCGCATAGGCTGCTGCCTCTGTCTCATATGGAGATATCCCAGTGGCGCATCCTCTCTCCTTCCAGGATTTTCAAGGCTCTTCTGTGATTATATGTGAATGTAGAGGAAGTTCTGTAACCTCTCAAGCATGCAGACATATACACATGGCAAAAAAAAGTATCTAAGAAGTTATTTTTATGATTACAGGGCAAAAATCTAGCTTGTATCATGTAATGTGTCATTTTATTGCAAAGCAAAGATGCTCTTTAGAAATGCTGTCAATATTCTGAACTTCAATTGGTGATACTTGTAATAACCAACATATAAGTTATTAATCTTGCTCCTAAGGTTTATTTTGATGCAGATACGAATTACTGTACTGAAGGAATTCTCCCAGTGGAAGAATCTTCAAAAGAGGGATAATCCTTGAGGGTTCAGGAAATTTCTAGTAAAGTTAGGTGGACCACTTGGGAAGGTATTTATAGTTAAGATCCCAGGCAGATGATGAAATGAAACTCTGTGTATTATAATCATGGAGCACAGGACTTGTGGTGCTGACTTTATTGTAGAGAAATGTTCTGGCTCACAGAAGAGTGGGAAATTGAATCCTTACAAAATGAGTGGGTTGATGAATAGCCCAGAGCTTTCCAGCCTCTGTTAGTTACAGGTGGGCCAAGAAAGGAGCCTGTGTCCCCCCCCCCCCCCCCCGTTCCAGCCCTTGCGGCAGACAGGAGAGGTCTGGGGTGATGGGAGTCTGTCAGCCAGTCATCTCTGCCACTTTATCCCTTTTCCTCAGTGCTGTGCAAATGTTTTCTGTTTGTGCTATTATGTGTCATAGGTTGGGAAGCACCAGGAAGATTTCTTTCTTGAATACTTTTTAGATTCTGTTGCCCATAATTGTATGATTGTTTGTCATTACCCTCCAGAACTTCCCATGTCATGCAACAGCATTATTAAGGACTAGTTTGAAAGATGTAAGATGAAGCACATAGTTCTTTCTAAAATTCCAGGCCAAGGTGACTTAAAAATAATTTTGAAAATCACTTAGACCATCATATATTTTGTCATACGGTTGGATCACTGCCGATTCCCAAGATAAATGTATTTGAACAGAAGCTTTCTCATTCACCACCAACCTCAGCTTTCATCCAAATTTATTTAATGATGATGCAAGCCCACAACTTTGGTGTTGCAGTTCATCACCATGGAAGTGTTTCTGTCAACAAATCTTAACTCTGCTATCATGAAATTAATTTTACAGGGGAAAACAGCATAATTGTGACAGACTTCTGTTACTTTTAAAGGCCTCCACAAGTTTGAGTATCTAAACAGATCATGTTTAAAGTCAGTAACTGGCAATATAATTGACCACACTAATTTAACACTTAAGGGGGTAGAAAAGGGAAAATGATAATGAGCCAGCTTTGTCCGAAATCCTCGTTCTGGAACGTGATTTAGGGACCAGATTTGTAATTTAAAATGTTACCCTGAGAGCTGGGTTCTCTTACTGAAGTGTGTGTTATGCCCAGGGAGTCCCATGAGCCAGGTAAAATAATTTCTGTAATGCTGTACTGTAGCTGCTATGTGCTATACACTGCAAATTTATAATACTTATATACCTATACATTAATTGAAGGAATTCACAGTACACTATTTTCTTCAACTAACAAACATATAATTTTTTACAGACAAGTTTGTATGTTACTTGTGTTCATAACTATCTGTGGATTGTGCTTTGTTGGAAGCTAAAAACAAAATAGAGATTTAGGAAGAGAAACTGAAAATCTCAATTTTTTTACATTGAAATTTTCTGAATGCAGGCCACTTACTAACAAGGTAAATGTACTTACATTAAGTAATCCTGACTACTCTGGGAGCCAAATAGAAAGAAAGAAGAGAGACAGTGTTTTTGCTGTGGAAGAGCTCTGAGCATTCAGAAGCTTGTTATGTCCTAGTGGCTGTTACCAGCTTTGAGTGTGGACATCAGTGTTTTGTGAAGGGGCTTCGTCTGTGCTAGAAATGCAGCCAACTCCAGATTGTCAGTTGTAGGCACACCAGCTTTCTCAGGCTGCCTATCACATTTTCAGACGTTTTGCTTTCATCATCAGCTGATACGTTCTTAGAAGAAGCAAGAATTTTAATATTATTTTATTCAGTGATTATCAGTAGATACTTACTAACACCTGTCATGTGCCAGGCCCTGAGCTGGGCACCGTGGACACTGAGGTGCACTGTAAACATCAGGTGGCTTGGTTTTCAGCTATGCGTCACACTGAAGTCAGTAAAGTAAATTTTTATTTGTTTGAACTACTTCCTCCTCCTCTGGCATGCAATCAAAAGTTGACTGTTTATGGGAAGTAGGGCCTGGGTTTTTTGTTGTTGTTTGCTTGTTTTTAAGGAAGGATTAATAGACATTATGAACAGGCAATAAAATTCTGTTGTACATGCAAAAATACAAAACTAAATGACCAAAAGAAAACCCAGCAAGCAATGTTAAAAATAACAAACTATTTACTGTTTTATAATGTTAAAGTATTTCACCAGGACAAGCTGCAATGAAATTAATGTGAGTTATGGAAAGTGAAATACGTAAAGGTGTGTTTATACAAGTGCTGACTAAATATTTTCCATACAGGTATGTAAATGAAAAGGTAAAACAGTAAGTGCACACTTGATACGACTATGCAGGCAACAGTTAGTTTCAGATACTCTTGTATAGTTCATGCACAAACCTTCCCAAAGTACAAGTTCAGTCAGTCTTTAGGGGGATTTGGAGGGTTGATAATAAAAGAATTGAGTTCCTTGCAAGAATATCAGTATGGACTGGATGAGGGTGAGGGTGGTCAGTTATATAAATTACTTACTGTAATTTGTGATTGTCGAGGAAGAGGTGTGGCTGTTGGTGTAATAGTAATACTGCTGGTGATTTTATTGGTGGGTTTGTTTAGTGCCCCATTAGTTAAGCTCTGAGTTCGGTTATCCTGTGGAGATGCTGAAGGGCTGGCAGGTCTCACGGGGCTGGCCACAGCTTGCATGTAAGGATTTCCTAAGTGAATGTGGATTTTATTATCCTCAGTAGTTATCACACTTGAACTGTTACTGTTTGAACGTTGAAACTGCCATGATGACTGCCGGTCTGGAGAGACTCTGAAAATCGCATGCTTGGCACTGATTTCTATGGGCTCTGGGGAGCGTCCCTGCTCAGGAGAGCTCGCTGAACCAGTCATAGCCAAAACCTGAATAGGTGACATTGTCCTTTCTGGAGTCAGAGAACCACAAGACTCTGTAGTCTGAGTTCTGGCAAAGGTTGCCATGGTAACTGGGGCCATGCCTTGTTCTAAATGCATTAGACCTTCAGTAGTGGTTTTGGATTTCACTGGTGTTATGGAAGCATTTTGGAGGATAGTTATCCTTTGTTTTGGGGTGCCACAGTTTGGTATCACTGCCGTACTTGTGTAGGAGTGAGGACTCTCAGTGGTTGGACTTGTGATTTCAAGAGTGGCTGTGTTTTGGACATGGTCTGGAGTAACCTTTATGTGAAGTGGCTGCCCAGGCGTGTGGCTTAGGACCAGATCTCCAGGTTGCACAAAGTTGCCATTGGGTTTAGTTTGTATCTTTCCATTCTGAGGATGGCCCTCCTTGGATTTCATCCAGGGAATCCATAGCTTCCTGTTGACTGGACAAGGAGTTGATGAGTTACATTTGAAGGACAGCACTGATTCCTCTTCGTTAAGATCTTCGTCCTGGTCCTCACCCTCCTCATACAACTGACCGTTGATGACTGCTCGTTCCAGAGGGATGAGACTCTTGTAATCAGGTGGTTCATTGTCTACTGCTTCCGTTTGGACTTCTTTAGAAAACACTTGCTGTTCAGAGATTTTTCTTCCATTGATACTGGGCCGCAGGCCCTTACTAAAATGCCGGTACCTCTCTAACTCTTTAGTGAGGTTTTCAATTTCTCTTCCTAAATCTCTGTTCCTGTTTTCTTGTTGATTGAGTTTCTTTTGCAGAATTGAGTGATCTCCCTGGAGGTGACGTATTAGGTCCTCAGTCGCCATGTATTCATGAATTTTCTCCTTCAGTGCATCCACTTCTCTTGAGAGATGTCCTGACTTAGCTTCTTCTTCTTGAAGCCTTTGAAAAAGCCACTGTTCATGGCTGGACTCTGTCTTTTCTGCTAACTTATACCTGGCAAGTTCCATTTTAACATGTTCCAGCTCTTCTGATAAAAACTGAGCCTTGTCTCGTTCACTAGCGTACTTCCGTTCTAGAGTCTCATATTCATCTTCTGTTGTCATGAGGTCATCCTCAATGGCTTTCATGTCCTTCAGCTTCAGTTTCAGTCTTTCTACTTCCTGAGAGAGCTCTTTAATCTTACTGTTTTCTTGGTGTAATACTGTTGTGGACTTAGCAGAATCTTGTTTCAGTTTGGTTTTTAGGGAATCTTTCTCAGTTGCTTCCAGTGATTGAAGCCTGTTTTTCAACATACTGACTTTTGACAGGAGATCATTTCCTTTCTCTTCTTCTGCTTGTAGCTTGTTTTTTAGATCGTCCCTCTCCTTGGTCATACTGTACATCTTTTCTTCCACATCAGTTTTGGACTTGAGTGCCCTTTTAGTTTCCTCAATCAACTTCTCTGTAACCGTTGTCACTTTATTTTGCTCTGCCTGAAGCTGAGAAGAAGCAGCTTGTAACTTATCCTCAGTTTGTTTCAGTTTCTCACTCATTGTTTTCCGTTCATCCACAAGCATCACAGTTAATGTTTTCAATTTAGTTAAATCCTCTTTTAGGGTGAATTCTGTCTTTTCCAGCCGACTTTCAATGACTTCTAGCTCTTTGATCCTCACTTTTAAACTCTCCAGTTCCTGAGACAACTGCTTTGTGGTCATCCTTTCTTTTTCTAAATTGTATTGCAGAGAGTAACATTCTTCTTTGCTTTTGTTGAACGCATCTTCTAATTTCTCCAGAGCCATAATCCTCTTACTGAGTTTCTCAACTTCGAGTTTGAAGCCCTTGCTCTGGGACGTTTCCTTGTCGAGCCTCTCGCTGAGATCCCGGCACTGCTCTTCCACCTTGATGAGCTCCCCGTCCTTCCCTTCCATGGCCAGCACACGTTTCCTGAGCTCCTCCACCTCAGCCATGATACCACAATTTCCGTATTCTCCCATCCTGATTTTTTCTTTAATATCTTGCAGCTCTTCTTCTGCCTTTCGTAAAGACCTGTTTGTCTCTTCTAACTCATCAACTTGCCGGCTGAGTGCTGCCAGCTTCTGTCTGAGCTGACGATTCTGGCTGTCCTCGTTGGTGAGTTTTGCCATAATTGCTTCTTGGTTCTGGTGAAACTCTGTGGTCTGCGTTTGCAGTTCTTCCTCCAGTCTGGTTGCCTTCTGCTCTTCTTCCTGAGCTTTGGCTTCAGCAAGGGCTAGTTGAGCATGTGTTTGCTTCTCACTTGTGGTCAGGTCTTGGATTTTCTGTCTTTGAAGGGCAAGCTGTGCCGTCAGCCTTTGTTGTTCGTCCACCACCATCAAAGCAAAAGACTTCAGTTTGGTCAGCTCCTCCTTCAGGGAAGTCACCCTCTTCTCCTTTTCCTGCTCCTTCTTTTCCTGGGACCTGGTTTCTTGGTCAATCAGCTTCTTTAATCTGTAAAATACAAGACTGCATTCAGTTTTGATTGGTACTTTATTAATTTATCGACTGTGATTAAACATTTTTGTAATTTAGAAAGATTATAGCAGCTCACACAGAATATGGGAGGTCCTTTCTGAACCTGAGGGAGGAAAATCTTGATAAACAGACACCTTACAGTTTTGCTTTTACAGTTGCAGTTCACTAGTAGATTTAGTATAAGATTAACCACAAGAAAATTTTGATTTAATAGCTTGTATAACATGTAATCAGTAGGCAGCCTGGCCTGAAGGCCGTGAAAACAGGCACAGGCGTAAAGTTCAGCTGAGCCTGATCCTGTGCTTACCGGCTATCTAATATAGAAAGTTACTAAACTCGTCTGAGCCTAGTTGCCTCATAGGAAAAAGGGGACCTTGGCAACTTTATATGAAAATTAAACAAGAACTGGCTTAAGATCCTTCTCACAGTCCTGGCACAAAGTAAGCATGTGGCAAATGCTAGTTGTTCTTTTTGTGACTGTGGTTTTATCATGTTGCATCAAGTGGCGTGCCTGGATGGTTATGACGTTTGGTGTGTTAATGTTTGATATCCAGCTTCCTAATTCTTAGTTTAGATAAAAGTTCTATTTGTGCTTCTTAGAAGTTACCGGTGTACCCCTCACTGATAGGCCTCTCTGCCAAGTGAGTCTTGCTACTAGCATGATTTTGTCCTCAGAACATAGCTAATAGCAGTTAAATGTGGGGAGCTGGGAGGAATCTGATGGATTTGGAGTTTTTATAACATGGGGAGAGCACGGGGTTTGGTAGGAAAGGGTCAGAGGGTCTGTTATTAGGAACATCATAATTCCTTCTTAAATATGACTATAAATAACATGCTGTCTTTTTCTTTAACATTTTCAATTTGTTGGCATAATAGAAGAGCATTTTACATGCAGTATAACCTCCCTTCCACATAGTTTTTCCCTCAGTAGTGAGGGCACAATTTTAAATTTGTAGCCCTTTTAATTACCATGGCAATGGACTGATTATAGAGGATGGAATTACAGCATTGCAGTATTGTTACACTGAAGCTAAAATAGAATGGACTGCCTGAAGAACTGAACTAAAAGGCTTGTCATGGATGAAGTTATAAATATTTCCTTTCTGGTAAAGCATGAAGAGTTCATAATATTTTACCTTTTTCAAAAAATCAGAATGAGGTAATTATCCAGTGCATCCCTTTAATCCTTACCATAGAATTTTCTTTTGGAAAGCTCTTCATTTAAGGTTTTGAGAGAACATTTTGAGAAGAAACTAATTTGGGGCTGTCTTCTTAGAAGTAGAGTCCTTATTTCTGAAATGGTTTTCTCTTCTGTGATCTTACGACTCAAGAGGTACATGTTTAAAGTCATGATATAATGCAGAAACTCCCAGACTTTCTCTGGGGAGGACTCTCTTTCACTTTTCCATGTTTAGAGAACACGATGGGAGACCGGCCTAAGGGCTGCAGCCTGAGAAACTCGGAAGCACCAGAACAGAATGCTAGGGGTGGCGTAAAGATGATCTCACCCGTAATCTCGGCCAGAGGCTTCCCAGGGCTCTGGTTGCCAGCCACGCCCTGCTTGAGACACCTGGGAGCCTGAGAAGAGAAACAGGGCCGCTCCATCCTGAATGGCTCGGGATTTCACAACCGACAGAGTCCATGGAGAAATAGCTTTGCTGGTGAAGTGGTTCCAGAAACTTGGGCAGAGTGCTTCTTCCTCCACCTTAGAGTCAGATTGAGTAGTTCTGACAGTGCACCGAGCATTTTGTGGCTGTGGTTGTTACGTGCCGTTGAGCTGATTCCGACTGACAGTGACCCTGTATACAACAGAATGAAACACTGCCCAGACCTGCATCATGCCCACAATCGTTATGCTTGAGTCCATTGCGGCAGCCACTGTGTCATTCCACCTCATTGAGGGACTGCTTCTTTTCACTGACCTTCTGTTGAACCAAGCGTGATGTCCTTGTCCAGGGATTGACTCCTAACAACATGTCCAAAGTGTGTAAGACATAGTCTCACCATCCTTGCTTCTAAGGAGCACTCTGGTTGAAATTCTTCCAAGACAGATCTGTTCATTCTTTTGGCAGAGTGTAGCGTATCAAAATTCTTCTCCAGCACTGCAGTTCAAATGTATTAATTCTTCTTCTGTCTTCCTTGTTCATTGTCCAGCTTTTGCATGCATATGATAGGACTGAAAACACTGTAGCTTGGATCAGGCACACTTTAGTCTTCAAGGTGACATTTTTGCTTTCCAACACTTTGAAGAGGTCTTTTGCGGCAGATTTTCCCAGTGCAACGTGTTTTGATTTCTTCTGGTTTGATGGGTGTTGACTCTGGCTGCAAGTAGAATGAAATTTTTGACAACCTCAGTCTTTTCTCCATTTATCATATGGTAAAGATTTTTGTTTCATTGATGTTGATATTTAATCCGTGTTGTAGGCTATGGTCTTTGATCTTCATTAGTAACTATTTCAGGTCTTCTTCACTTTCAGCAATCAAGGTTGTGTCATCTGTATAATGCAGGTTGTTCATGAGTCTTTCTCCAGTCCTCATGCCCCCTTCTTCCTCATACAGTCCAGCTTCTCAGATTTGCTTGGCATACAGATTGAATGACAGATATGGTACAAGGCTGCAACCTTGAAGCATACCTTTCCCTTTCCTGACTTTAAACCATGCATTCCCTCTTGTTCTCTTTGAACAACTGCCTCTTAATCCATGTACAGATTCCTCATGAGCACAACTAAGTGTTCTGGAATTTTCATTCTCTACAGTGTTATCCATAATTTAAGATCCACACAGTTGAATGCCTTTGCATAGTTGTGCATTGAGCATAACTGCAGGGAAATGTGTTTCTTTATCTTTACGAGTCTTAGAATTTTATTTGAGAACAGTTTTTCAAAAACTTTCCAAGATTTCATTGCCACTTACTAAATATTGTGTTATTTCATTTTCATGCAGAGTGTGTGCTTTCTCAGGATATATGGAAGGGAAGATAGTTTTGCAGTATAATGAAAAGAGCATTAAAATGGAATGGTGACTGGTGAATCTTGGCTGTGCAGTACTGGCAAAAAGGTTTTGAAAAGTTTGTTATTTACGTAATGCTTGATGCTTTTGGCAGTCTCAGTGCAAGTAAGATACAACTTTTAGCTGACATCTGCATCTGCTCTTCAGCCCTACCTTACAAGGTCGTCAGCCAAAGCTGATGATTTGAGTACGTTTGCTCTCAGCATTTCTTAACTGCGTGTTCCCCAGTAACCTGTCATCTCGCCGGGCCACTCCTGTAAGCACATCACAGCAGTCAGGAGCCTAGTCAGGTAAATCCTTTCAGGGAGGAAATGGGAGTTTATATGCAGAAAGATGTATACTGATTAGGTGCAGTTCTTCTTTCACAGGCAAGACACTCCTTTTTATGAAAATGTCATAGCTTTATCTACCTCGCTGTCAATAGGAATGCTTTCAGAAAGTATTTGCTGAGTATTAGTAGTATTTTAATCATTTGAGGTCCCCAGTCTCTGTTTTTAAAACTCTCAAAACCAAATGTTTTCAGAATTCCAAGGTTTGTGAAATTTCAGAAGGGCAGTAAGTAGTTTTCATAGTGAGAACTGGGATGTCACCTCTAAGCAAACCCCTAAACACTTCTGCAGTGCACCATGTAAGTAGTTAGACTAAGTGGGATAATTAAGATTAAAAAGAACCTCATGTCTGTTTAAGTTTTGCTGCCAAATGAGTTCATGTAGTGAGAGGTTGGATTGACACACTGTGTTTCCAGAGTTTTGGGATTTGGGGAATTGCATACAAGGGATTTTGGATGTGTACAATAAACATGTAGGCTATTAATGTCTATATTTGGGTGAGGCAGGTACAGAGTTGAGACTGCTAAGCCTGCTTATCTTTCATAAGAATTGGACTTTACCTTAAGTTTCTGTCACTATTAGTTTTCTTTGGGTATTAACAGATTTTAGTGTTGGTGATGACCAACTTTCTGTGCCAATAAAAGACCATCATTGACTGTGGGTTTGCTAGCAAACCCCGTGGCTTTGCTAGCAGAAGCAAAGAAGTGATTTTCAGGCCTTTTAACTAGGGCACATACACTCTTGAAAACAACATAGATATTTAAGATGTGAGATCTCTCTGGATCTGAAACTCATCCCCTCAGAGCTGTGGAATAAAATTACTGCTTTTTTTTCCATGAGTAGTTTCAGTTAATAAGACCTTTGTGTGGGAATGTTGTATTATCTATGCCAGGATTTTTTAGCCCCAGCACTGTTGACATTTGGGGCCAGATAATTCTTCGTTGTGGGAGAGTGGTATCTGTGTATTGTAAGATGTTCATCATCCTACCATTAGATGCCAGTAGTAACTGCCTTGCTTCAATTGTGACAATCAAAACTGTCTCTAGACACTAACAAATGTCTTCTGGGACAAAATCATCCCCTTTGAGAACCACTGAACTGTATATGTGTAGGTATGTGTGTGCTGGTATGAACTTGTGTATCGTTCTTTCTGGTTACGTATCTTTGCCAGTGTTTCTGATATTTTAGTGTGCATTTGAACACCCAAGGATCTTGTTAAATTATAGATTCCAGTTCAGTGGATCCAATGTGGGGCTTAAATTTTCCATTATAACTGGCTCCCAGGTGATGCTTGGTTTGCTGGTTCGCGGTCTGACTAGCAAGGTTCTGTGATTCCCATGTCAGATGATTTCTAGAAGTGGGATTTTGGCAGAATATTAACTCAACCAGATGTTATTTATTATTGATTATACCCAGATCTGTACACATAAACTGCATTTGTGACCTACCTGGCTGTCTTTTTTTTAAAATAGAAGGCAGGATTTGCCTTCTGTTAGCTGAAATCTGTCTGTATTACCAGAAAAATAACTCAAAATACAAATCTGAATGATCAGCAGCTAAATTTTTAGTTAAAAAGAGCAGTAAATAATTTTAGATCTAGTTTGTGATTTTCCTAAAACAGCCCAAAGAGTATAAAATATGAATCAAACAAATAAAACATTGGAAAGCCGTTGCAGTCTAGTTGACTCTGACCTATCATGACACTATAGGGCCAAACAGAACTGCTCCATAGGGTTTCTGAAGAGTGACAAGTGGACTTAAATTGCCAGCCTTTTGGTTAGCAGCTGACTGTATGACCAGTGCACCACAGGGCTCCGTAGTAGAATAGAGGAAATAAACATACTAGCTGCCTTTCTCTGTTTAGTCCAGTGATGTGTTGCCAAGCAGAGAAGTCTGTGCATCCAGTATTTCTGACTCTCCTGGTAAGCACACGGGGTTAGGATTACTGTCTGAATTCTACACCCCTGAGAATGGTGGCACAGAAGTGTCAGGAGGGGTGAAAACTGGCACTGTTTCCCTACACCACACTGCCTCTCCAGCAAAGAGCATAGCATTAACCAAGACTGTCCACATACAGGGTGCCTTTCTCTAGGTATTCTTATGGAGAACTGATCAGCTTAAAAATTCTCATATGTCATCATGCTTACATTCAAACAGGTAGTTGATATGTCTTGACTAGTGGACTTCGTATTTCCTTTGTCTCCTAAAATAATTTTTTAAAAAAAAATATTCCTTCTTAACATTTTTAAATTGTCAACTAGTTTTTTTTTTAAATAAAAATCCCACTACCATCAAGTCAATTCTGAATCATAGTGACCCCATAGGACAGAGTAGAACTGCCCCATAGAGTTTCCAAGGAGCTGGTGTGGTACACGGTTTAAATATTTGTAAAAGATGTTTTACCATCTGCCTTATAACCTCACAGTCTCATTGATAAGCCAGTCAGCCAACCAGATATTCTCTCAGAAAAGCCTGTCTTCATGTTTTAATTTAGGGAAATGTGTAAGTACCCATTCCTCTGGGAGCCGTCTCACTTCTGTGTGCAGTGAAGTTCAGGGGCTTGCCCGAGTTCTCCGTGGAGGAAGAGACCCAGTGCTGTGCCGTCCCGTGGCTCACTCTGCAGCTGCTGCTCTGCTCTCAGGGGCTCGCGGGGGCAGTGCGTGCTGTTGCTCCTTGTTGTTAGGTGCTGTCGAGTTGGTTCTGACTCATAGCAACCCTACAGATTGTCCCTTCACCTGGTGCTCCAAAGAGGCACCCCACTGTGACCCCAGAAGCTGCATCTTGGTAAGATTCCGTCAAGTAAGAAAAAGGTGGTTGTGAAAGGTTGTTGAGAAAGGAGAATTCACAGAACACATTTTCTGACAGGTCAGTTTGGAAAAAATATATATATAGGAATTGAGGATGGCGACATTGATTGTCTCGGAGGTCTCCATGCCTGTATAACCGCACAGAAAACATTTGTGTACCCTCAGGGTACATGGACCCCATTTTGAAGACTACTGTCTTGCAGGACTCATATTCATGTTCCAGTACTGACACTCCAGGATTATAAGAAACATTCATTGAATCCTACCCAATAAAAACAGGCTGTGGAGGCTGGTTTTATGGACACAGATGTGAAGTAGTTAAATCCAAACTGGCTTAAAGTAGTATCTTATTACAGCTTTTCTTTAAAGTTTCAATTGTGGTTCAGAACTGCTGTACCTCACTATAGTTTATCACTATTATTATATGTAATGCCAGTTCTGTATTTTTTCCAAGAATATCACATTTGTCATCTTGAGTGTTCTTTGGTACTAACCATAATGCTGATTCCTCACTACAAATTATATAGAGGGTCTTCTCAGTTTTTACTTGCACACAAATTTGTTAGTACAAATGCACTGACATTTTATCTCATTCTTTGTGAAGCACTCATGAGTGTTAGTAATATGTATCACATACACATAGGAAACAGATGGTGTCTAAATGCTGTAATGCCAGGTACACCCATAATAATTTACATGCAGCTCTCACTGCTCTTGATTTTTCTCTTATTTACAGTGCTGTCAAGCCTACTACAGTACAAGGACCCATGTTTTTCTGTCTGATTTGATTTCTGTCTTCTATGGTGCCTACCATAAAGCTCTTACAAGAGGAGGGCATCAAGTGAATATTTACTGAACGAATGAAAGAATGAATAGGCCGTCATATGAAGATACCGTCTTTGTAGTATTGCCCTAAATAGTCCGGGTGATTTTTTAGGAGGATGTTGTAGCGTTTCCTATATGAGATTCAACAATTAAGTCCACAAACCTAATTGTTCTCAGTGCTGTATACCTCACTGATGAGTATCACTGTGATCAACTACAAAATACTCCACTTGGGAAGCTATGCACCAACACCAGCCCTAGTCCACTCTTCAGAGCAATTTTCGAACTCTTTGTGGAGTGGCCACTGTGCACAGTGGCACGGTGGCAAGTTGTTGAACTTAACTGTATGCTTGTCTGTAAGGGAGTTTTTAGCCAGTATACAAATCAGTGTACGGGAGCACCCTCCCTGCTCACCTGACCTGGCCCTGTGACTGTTTTCTTTACCTGAAGACAGAGGAAACACGGAAAGGAAGACATTCGATGACCTTGAGGACATCAAGGGGAATACGATGACACCTCTGGTGGCCATTCCAGAAAAAGAGTTCCAAAATTGCTTTGAAGGGTGGACTAGGCACCAGTGTCAGTCCATGGCTTCCCAAGGGGAGCACTTCAGAGGTGCCCGTAGTGATGCTCTGCAATGAGGTATGTAAGCACTTTCTCCAGGATGAGCTCACAAACATAACTGTCAGACCTCATATGCATGGTTTTAGGCCTTTAGGAAAACGAACTGTAGGTGGCCTGCCAATCACTGTTCCCCAGGTGTCTCACCGTGTCTGTTTCATAGCTGCAGAGCCTCTGCAAATCGTCACGACGGCTACAGCAGCTCCTTCTCCTCCTCCTTCAGGTCCCTGCATCAGAAATGTACAGACTTGCTTGCTTGAGAACAGGGATGGGTGGGAAATGTCCATGTCCTGATTCTCTTTTGGTTATTTCGTCTCTGCAGATAGAAGAGTGACTTTTGTATTCTTCTCAGAGTTCAAATTGGATAAGTTGCTGTTTCATGACACAAGAAACCTCATGCCAACAGCAAATGGAAGTGAAGAAAGAAATACTCATCTGTAATTGTACCACTGGAACTGATCCATGATGTTTCTAGTTTTCCAGATTCTTAGACAGTTGTCCTATATAATTATAGCGATTATCAAACAGTAAGGCCAATTCTACAGGTCATTAATGGCATTGTTTTGGTTCTCTTAGCTGCAGAAATCGCCCCTATAAGGAGGTAATAACATTATAGTCAGCTTAACTTTTCATCAGTCATTTTAAAAAGACAGATATTCCCCTGAATTTGTGACGTGGATTTTAAATTTAAAGCTTTTGATACTGTGAATGTGTCAAGAGTCCCCCTTTGTTCATTTAATTAACAAATATTGAGCACCTTCTTTGCACAAAGGACTGACTGTAGTTAGTACTAAGGCTGTATCGAGGTGAAGAGAAGAAGAGTTCAATGTTCTGAGAGTTTGCAGTCAGCTGAGAAAGAATGAGCAGATCCAGTGCAATTCAGTCAAGGCTCCAGGGCAGCAGTTCTCACATTTGGTCTCATGACCCTCTTATATTCTTAAACATTATTGAGGACCCTAAAGAGCTTGTGATTGTGGGAATTAAATCTATCAATATTTACTATATTAGAAATTAAAACTAAGATACTTTATGAATATTCATTTTTGAAAAATAATAAGCCTATTATATATTAACACAAATAACATTTTTATGAAAAACAACTTTTTAAAAAAGATTTAGTGAAAAGACTTGCATTGCTTTGCACGTCTGTAAACTCTTTAATGTCTGGCTTAATTAGGACACCTGGATCCACAGGTGTGCTTCGTACATGGTGTCAGAGCAGTGACGTCACCCACGTGATGGGGTCTTTCAAAAGTTCTCGAATGCTTGTGGGAGAATAAGAGTGAAAAAGGCAAATAACCCCTTAACCCAAACTCCACTTCCGTCAAGCCTGTTCTGACATACAGTGACCCTGTGTAGAATAGAGTAGAACTGCCTCACAGTTTCCAGGGACTGCCTGATGGATTTGAACTACTGACATTCTGGTTTGCAGCTGTAGCACTTAACAACTATACTACCATAGTCTCCAGTAACATCTTAGTGTATTATATAGTTTTAACCTCACAAACCCCTTGGAAAAGGGGTCCATGCTTGTTTAAGAGGATAGACAGTTGAAGTATCAAACAGCAAATAGGTCTTTCTCTGCAAAAGCCTCAGGTGTGAGCTGTCACCCTTCATGCTATTACGGAGTCATCATGCTGCTTCATTCTGAGGAAGTCCTCAGAGTCACTGGTTTGACGTTTCTGTCATTGATATAAAGCCAGTTGTTTACCGGTCCCCATGAGCTGGAATCTTCTTGATGGCCACTGATTTGTTTACTGTATATCATAGACAGATGGACTGTTCTCCACTTTCTCATTTCCTCTCTGACAGTCCTTAGCAGAATCTTGAGTGACAAAACTGTGTCTTTCTAAGACAGTGTGTTGTACTTCACACCACAAGTTCAAGTAAGGGCCAAGAGACCACGGAGTTGCTTGGCTTTTAAAGTGGGTCCATCCACAGTGCTGTGTCATTCAGCTGACACTCAGTTTATTAAACACATCTTGATGAAGCACTTAGAGTCAGCTCTTGCTGGGTGCCAAGCACTGTGCTTATCCTTTGTCAGCTTCCATCTCAAAACCTCGTGTGTGTGTTGTGCAGATCCATCTAGTCCTAAATGAAAATAGCCCGCAGTCAGCAACCAAAGAGGATAATGATGCCCCGTCCTAGTTTGTCTTAAGATACTGAAAACAGTGTAACTCTTATCCTAGTCTCAAATTTGTAAATTTCAGTTGGATGGGCCTCAATTTCTATATATGCTTTCATTCTTTTACTTTTTTTTTTTCTCTCTTGATTTGACATTTTGTTCACTAAGCAGAAAGCTGGCATTTATTGCATTGTTTTATTTATTTACATCCTCTTTCATGGGTAGACTTTAATACTCTGGTTGTGATTAAGTCTCACTGTATCTTTTAGGAAGTCTTGTTAGGTAGTTTGAATTGTTGGATTGCACTGATAGCAGCTGTGTTCACAACTAAATAAACAGCGAGTTACAGCGCTTTGCAGAGTAATTACAAGGAATTTATTGAAAAGCTTCCTTAAGTTGAGATAGGTAAATCAGGCCTATAATTTGTTCCCTTCTTCTGTTCCCTCCTTTTTAAACGGGACTTTTCACTGGTTGGTGTAATTTGTAGGAGCACTCATAAAAATTGCTATGACCAGTCCTTTTTGTTCTCTTTCTGTGTGGGCAGCTTCCTTTTATTTCTCTCACAAGGCAAAGGTTTTAGAAGTTTGTTTTTAATTACAACTGCAGCATACCATAGCGATCATGTAATGTTCAGTTCATGCAACTTAGTCAGCAACATCTACAAGGACAGTAAAACTTTTTTTTTTTTGGCATCTGCTGCTCAAATATGAGTACATGTCTGTGTCTGCTTTATGTTCTTGTTACTGAAGATCCTGTCTTTGTCATTGACATCATTTAGAGACGCCATAAATGAGTCCAAATCCAGCAAGCTGGGTTACTGTTTTCTTTCATTAAGATACAAAAATTAGGGCATGAAACGATAGAGGAAGCTTTAGTGTAGTGTCGGAGGAGTGTGTGGTAAAAACGGGGCACCGTAAGTCAGAGCTGTTCATCATCTGAACAATGTGTTTGGCTCTCCTGGGGTCAGAGAGTGAATTATTAAGATGCAAATAGTCAAATGACCTATTAATTATAAGAAGCTTGGGAGCGTTTAGCTGAGAAGCAGGATTCTGAGAAAAGCTCATGAAATCCTCAGTTGAATAGAGGGACTGGGATTAGGGCAAATCAAATCTCACTTTTTCTGAGAGTAGAGAAAAGAGCAAAGAAACTGACTGAGACAAATTGGTCTCCTCAGAAAGAAAATTAGCAGAAAAGGCAGGGTTCCAGAACCGGAAAAAGGCCAGTCTGAGACCCGTGGGCACAGGGCTTGGGGAATCAAGCAGCTACAAGGATAATACTTTTATCTTGAGGCCAAAAGGGGTGCCCGTAAAGTCTGGGCTGAGAAAGACACCCTCTCAGATGATCCAAGAGCCAAATGGACAGAGGATGGGCACTGACTGGGGAGCGACAGGAGGACAGGGCCCACTTAGGTGCCAAGATAATTCCTTGGGGCCTGAAGAGCATGCTGTTGACTTCTTCAGTGCTCTGCTGTCAGTTAGGGAACTTCCTCATAAGAATTGTTGGATGGTGTTCATTTAATATTACTAATGTCATGCCTTCCCCACCCCTCATCTAATTTCTCATATAAAGAGTTATCCACTGGGATTTTTTTTTGCCATTTACTTGGATGGATTTATTTTTTCCTAGTTTGGAATATATCGTAGGAGTCAAGAGTAGGCCTTTTTCACAACCAGCTACCGTGTACATATAACTGTGCTAAATGGAGAGCCTATTCTTTTTGTGTTCTTCTTCTTCCCCCCCATGTCTTCATAGGATTTTTAATTATTTCAAAAAGATTCATCAGCTCAACGTTTTTTCTTTTCCAGACCTTGGGTGGCACAAACTGTGACACATTCAACTACTAGCTGCAACGTTGGCAGTTCCAACTCACCCAGAGGCGCTCTGGAAGATAGGCCTGGCCATCTGTATCTGAAAGGTCACAACCTTGAAGAGCCTGTGAATTTCTAATCTGTACACATGGGGTTGGTATGAGTCAAAACTGACTCGAAGGCAACTACCAATAGCTCATCAAGAATACTAGCCCATCTTTCGGCAGATTGAGGCTTTCACATCCTTGACAGACTAAAAGTTTCAGGTAGATGTCGCCCTGATCCTAGGGGCTCACAGCTGTGATACTGCGCTACCCCGCCCTCCCTTTCTGGAGAGAAACATTTAGCGAGGCATCCAGTGTGTGATGCCTTGAATTGTCACAGGAGTGTGTGCACTCTGTATTCTTGATAGTGCCTGGCCTGGGATGTGGCACGTGGAGCCTCTTTGCAGTGTGAGGTGCTGATGCTGATGACGGGTTTGATCCCAGGTCCCGAACACTTACACTGCTTATTATCCTCTCCATTCCTCCCTCCCGCTTTCTGAACACATTCATTGTGTTCATCATACATGTTCAGTAACATGTTCATCAAGGCTGGTTTTGTACCGTATGATTTGTGTTCTTCTGTATCTTATCTCTTTCCCCCAAGGAAGTCTTCTTTAAGCTAGGGCTGATGTCCTCCCTTTTGCCTTGCACATTCTACAACAGTAAATGGCAGTTGACAGGCAAGTCAGGCAGGATGGCTGGCAGGGATCACACACACCTGCACCAAAGCATCAGTGGGAAAGGCAGCAGAATACTGTGGGAGGCAAGGGAATGCAGAGTGAGACGCTGACTCTGGAGTTTGGCTTTTCCATTTCTACCCAGTGTGACTTAACCTCTACAAATCTTATTTTCTTCGTCTATGGAAGAGGGATGATGTTGAAGCTTCCCTCATAACAGGATCATTCTGAGGTTAAACATATAATATCAGTCTCTAAGTGGAACACCTGGTGGTGTAGTGGTTAAGTGCTATAGCTGCTCACTAGAAGGTCACCAGTTCACATCTGCCCGGTGCTCCTTGGAAACTCTGAGACAGTTGTACTCTGTTCCCTAGGGCTGCTATGAGTCAGAACCAACTCAACAGCAGTGGGTTTGAGCAGGTTTAAGTGGTACAAATTGTTAACATATTTGGTTGCTAAGCAAAAGGTAGATGTTTGAGTCTACCTAGAGAGAGCTACCTTGGAAGAAAGGCTTGGTGATCTGCTTCCAAAAATTCAGCCATTAAAAAACCGTATGGAGCACAGTTCTGCTCTGCCAGAGTCTTCATGAGTTGGAGTGGGCTCAGTGGCAGTTGGTGGGTTAGACCATCAGAAGCAGGAAACAGTACCAGTGGCATGGTGAAACAGAAGAGCGCCTTGGTACTTCAGGGCCGATCTACAGTGGGGATCACCTGGGGGGGGTCGTCAGAACTCACGCTAGAGTGAAAGACACAGCTGCACAGCCCGTTGATTGTGATGCGCCGCTAGGCAGTTCAGGAACCTTCTCAGCAGTGTGCATCGTGGGTATTGTTTCCGGGCAGGCTTTTTCAGCATTAGCATGATTGACATTTTGCACTAAATAATTCTTTGTCCTGTACTTTGGAAGATGATTAGCGGCATCCCTAGCCTCTACTTACTGGATACCAGTAGTACCCTAGTATCCCCCGTTCACTTACGACTACCAAAAAATGTGTCAAGACATTGCCCAATGTCCCCTGGGGTAGGGAATGGGGGTGGGGGGGCAAAGTTGCCCTGGTCCAGAATCACTGTTTTAAGGCATAGTTATTTTTTTTCTTGGAATTTATTATTAGATTCTGTGTTAGTTGTCTCTTCATAAGTCTTCACTGTCTGCCACTTAGATGTACTTGGGACCAGCCACACTACTTCCTATTTCTTTTTTTGTTTACAGATCTGCCCTTCTGCTCTTCTCCCTTCCTGGAAGAGATGCTCCGAGTGTGCAGTCTCCAGTGAGGCACCAGGGTATCAAACTGGATCCCAGTAGCCGACCTGCCTACATCCTCTCTGACATTCTGCTCGTCTTATCCTTGTCCTCCATTCCTTGAGTGTGAACGGGCCACTTTCCTCTGCTGGGGCCATACACTCATAGACTCGTATGCTTGAGGACTTCGAGGCAGTGGGCTGACTGGTCTGGCACAGACTCAGAGAGAACAGCCTGTTCCTCTGAGTGCTTCATTCAAAATGTGGAGAAGATAATGGAGAACATTTACTAGTGATTGTGAACACCTCAAAAGAAAATGCTAAGGAAATACAAAGGATACTGAAACTGGCTCACATCATTTGGGATAATTATACAAAGCTCATTTTGCTGACTGTCAACTTTTTAAGCAAATCTGAATTTTAGTCTTGGATTCTAGATCAGTATTCCACAGGAATGTTTTTTGTATTTCCAATATTTATTGCAAAATATTCTAATATTTCACTTTTGGATTTTGGATCAACATGTTTTAGGGCATCTCTAACATGCTGATTCAAAATCTGAAAGTGAAATAATGAATTTTTTTTTAAATTGTATTTTAGGTGAAGATTTATAGAACAAACTAGTTTCTCATTAAACATTACGCATATTGTTTTATGACAGTGATTAACAACCCCATAACATGTCAGCACTGTCTCTTCTCAACCTTGGGTTCCGTATTACCAACTTTCCTGCCCTCTCCTGCCTTCTAGTCCTTGCCCCTGGGCTGGTAGACCCCTTTAGTCTCATTTTGCTTTATGGGCCTGTCCCATCTTTGGCTGAAGGGTGAACCTCAAAAGCAACTTCATTACTGAGTTGAAAGGACATTGTGGGTAGGGGGTGGGGAGTCATCTTCTCAAGGTTTCTCCAGTCTCCTGTCAGGCCAGCAAGTCTAGGCTTTTTTTTCGCGTTATAGTTTTGTTCTACGTTTTTCAACAGCTTCATCCAGAACCCTCTGTTGTGATCCCTGTTAGAATCCTCAGTGGGGTGGCAGCTGGGCACCATCTATCTAGTTGTCCTGGACTCTGTCTGGTGGGTACCACGATAGATAGTGTTTGTCAGCCCGTCGTATGTACCAATCCTCTCCCGTATCTTTAGCTTTCTTCTTTCTTTCTTGCTTCCAAAGTGGTGAGACGAGTGGAGTATCTTAGATGGCCGGCTGTTCACAGAATTTTAAGACCCAGATGCTACTCACCAAAGTAGAATGTAGCACATTTTCTTTATACACTATGTTATGTCAGTTGAGCTGGATGTTCTACGAGATTATGGTCCCCACAGCCCTCAACCCAGCACTGTGGCCCCTCAGGGTGTCTGAACATGTCCATGGAGCTTCCGTGACCTTGCTTGTACATACTGCACTAGCTTAAATAATGAAACATTTTGAAATAAATATATTAAACGTGTTTTAAAATATGTATGTTAAAAAGATGTGCTTCAAGATGGCTTCTTCTCACCCCATGCTTCATCTGTCCATCTTCCCTCCCTAACAGGAAACTACTGAAACTAGTTTTTTTATATGTACTTTTAGGACTTCTTTGTGAATAAACAGGCAAGTACAAGTAAAGATTCTTATTCTCCGAACCCCCCCCTTTTTTTTTAACACAAAAAGTAATTTACTATAAACACTGCTGAACACCTTACTTTTTGCAGTTAGTTGTTGGGGTCTTTCCATTAGATCAGTGTTCTTAAGCAGGAGCAGGAAAAGGAAATAAAAATCAACATGACTGCTAAATAAATCTTTACAACTTTATGCTAAAAAATTACAATTTACAGGGTGTTTTTAATGGAAGAGTATGGAGAGTTTGGAAGTCATATGCCATATTTTTACACAAATAACACGTGTCTCCAATGCTTGTTTGTCAACCACACCATCCCCTGCAAAATATTTTTGTAAGGGCTCCATACTAACATTTTTTACAACAACTTGTAAAACAAAGTCATCATATTGGTGCTTATGAAAATAACTTGTGGAAGGAGGGCAAAGTTGGCAAACAGATGTAGAAGGCAAGCATTATTTGTGTAAAAATATGGTAGTTTCACTGTTGGCAAACTTTAAATATAATACATTTTAATAGTAAAATTACTTGATTTATATAGCACCTTGGTGGTTGTTATCTCTGTCTTTATAATGTCTGTGTGTAGCAGCCGCATTCATTTTCCTACTTGAGAAACTACAGCATGGGTAGATAAAGGATTATGTGAGACTGCTCTTACTGCAGCCCTGGAACTAGAATGAAGACTCCAATTCTCAGCTGCTGTCCAGTGCCAGGCTTGGCGTATAGAGTATAGTGAGAGGCCATCTAACTCTGTGCCACTTTTCTCCCTTTAATCCTTATACCAACTTTAAGAACTAAGTATTGTTGTTCCCATTTTACAGATGGGGAAAGACAAGAAGAACTAAGATTTGCACAGGTTAAGTAACTTACCAAACAGTAGAAACAACCAGACCAGGATAAAAATTCAGAGCCTATCTGATTGAGCCCCTGTTTGCCCAGTGGTTTAGCACTGGGCTGCTAATCAAAAGGTTGGCAGTCTGAACTCACCAGCAACTCCGTAAGTGAAAAGACCTGGAGATCTCCTGTGAAGAGCCCAGAAAACTCAGTGGGGCAGTTCTGCTCCCTCACACAGGGTCCCAACAACAACATCTGACTGTAAAGCCTGCTTGCTTCATGCTTCATCAAGCTACGCTAGAAAGCGCAGAGAGAGAGTGTTGACCTCAGAAGACCTTCTCCTTTTTCCTCTTCCTGTGTGTCTGTTTATTCCTGAACTCTGCCTTCACTCCTGGAGACACAGGGCTCTTTTCCTCACTTCATCTAATAGCATTTGGAATACTGTGGTTTACTGATTTATTTACTGGCTGCCTCTTCACTAGAATGTAAACAAATGGAGGTCAGTGTGTGTGTGTGGGTGTGTGTGGGTGTGTACCTGTGTCTGTGTCTGTGTCTCTGTGACCGGTTTCACTCAGTGCTATACTTGCAACTCAAGAACAGTACCTAATTGATATTCAGTAAATATCTGAACAAGTACATATTCCATTTGTGAACTAGGTGCCAGCTTAGGCATTCAGTGTGCAGCTGTGAGCAGCAGACACATAGTAGGCCCTCCTCTCTAGGTTATGATTAATAAAGTTACCATTTGTTGAGCAATTATTGCATGCCAAGACGTCATGCTTGGTAAAGTAGAGGGTCAGCAAAAAAGAGGAAGCCCCGTGACTAGATGGCTTGCCGTGGTGGCCACGGCAGTGGGCTCAGACATCACAACTGTGAGGGTGCTGCAGGACAGGGCAGGGTTTTCCCCTGTGGTACGTGGGGTCGCTACGAGTGGAAGCCAACTCAGCGGCACCTAACGACAATGGGTGTCATGCTAGTTATTTAATCCCAAGAACAGTCCCATGAAGCGTTACTGTGCTCATTTAACAAGTAAGCAGCTGAGGCTCAGAGAAGTTAAATAAATTTGCGAAGGTCCCACTAGTAACTGACAGCATCAGAATGTCAGTATAGTTCTTGCTACACGCTCTCTTTCTCATCCCCATGGCATTTAGACGCACCTTGTGTCTCCGCTACTTTGTGTGCCATCCTCTCCTGTGAATTTGTGGGCTGTAATATTCTGCTTGTCAAAGGCACAGAAAGTCACCATCGCCAGCATACCCTATGTCACCACAGTACTTTCTATAGATTTCATAGCTACTTGAGCCTTGAGCCTTGATCATCAGACATTAGCAAATACTCTCTTAATGTAATAATGTAGCAAGCTTAGACATCTGGCATAAATTCATAATTATTTTTGGATGGTTTAAAAATTGTGGGTTTGCCAGTAATAACATCTCATGTTCCCCTGAGGAGGTGAATTTGTCATAAATGCCATTTCCGCAGAACGTTTCAAGGAACTTCAAGTTCTCGGAAAATATTTTTAACAGGCAGCCTTTTCCTCAGGCAGAATTCAAGGGCATAATATACTCTATACTCTTAGAAGCATGTATGTATGTGTTTTATCTTACTAAGTATATTTTCATGTATTTCTTTTGTTGCTCAAAGTTTATTTCTGTTTAGGTGTTCTTTTCATAGCTTGAGTGAAACAGAAATGGATTCTTTAGAAAACTGTTCCCATTGAGCTACAGAATTTTTATTTTTAATTCCCATTAGTCCTTTTTTTCCCCCCCTAGGTTATAAGTTATTTTCATCTATATATGCCAAATAGGTGTTTTGGAGGATTAGATAATTCTTTAACACTCATTGTTTGGTGAGTTTCTTTCTTTTATTCTCCCCTTGAAGAAATATAAAGACCATATCCTTTTTCAGATCTTTCTTAGCCAAAAAGAAAAAGAAAAAGAAAGTTAAAAGCCTCTGTTCAGTAAAAGGTTTTCATATGTTAGTTCACTGGTGATCATTTTTGTCAGATTTAACAAAAAAGACCAAGGTAGAGTCCAGTCTTGTCCTGGAGTGTACGAGTTAACTGGTTTCTACCTCCTTGCAGTCTGGCTGCCTACACAGAGAGGCAGTGGCTAACCTGGTATGCTTGGGAAACCAAACATTTCCTAACTCGTTAGTGGGAAATTCAAACCTCAGAAATGTAGAAACCACAACAACAGAAGCTTGTGTTTTACTGTGACTGCTGAAGTCATTTGGTTTGCCATGAGACACAGGGTGGATATGAGCCCAAAAGATGTAAACTGAAACAGTTTGATCCATAGAGAACTTTTTTCATAACTCTATGTTAGCTTAGTAAAGCAGGAGATAGGGAGAGGAGACAGAAAAATTTGGATGCCCATGTCTAACAGCAGTTAGAGGTTAGGAAGATGAAGGTTATTGCTTGGCTCGGCATTTTGTCCGACAGATCAGTCAGTACCCTCTTTATGCTTCCCTCCTTTTATTTAGTTATTTAGTTATTGGTTTTGGAGAGTTATGAATTTGGGCCATATATAAAGTTTAATTACAGACAGGGACAAGTTTTGCTTATAATCTATTGGAACATAATGATTTTTTTCGGCAGGGCGGGGGGCTGTGTGGCCTGTTTCACACGTCCTCTTCTGTGCAGTGTAAGCATTAAAACTGCTCTGGGCAACTGAACCTTGTTTAGTCTTCCCTTGACTGACAGTCCAGAGAGCATTTAGGTTACATTTTCCTTTTCTGCCACTTTGGAGCATCAGGAAGACAGAATGCATGAATATAAGAGTTTGACTCTATTTTCTCTTCTCTGTGTTGGGTTATGTGAATATGAGCTTGTTTTACAGAATAGGAAGCTTTTCTAGTGAAGAACATTTCCAACAAATATTCTGCTTGCACACTGGTCAGCATCAGGTCTGCTGGAGGTGAGAGCAATCACTGAAACTCCGCTTGGCCCTGGGTCTCTTGCTGGTTTTGTCCCTCTTTCACCCGTTTAATTATTTTTATCTCTGTAAAAAATGTTCTGTTTATGCAGAGTTAAAGAAACAGCTATAGTGTACGTCATGCATGTGCTATTTAAATGGTCATCCATTTTTGTCCTGACCACATCTTACTTTGTGATTTGAATTTTGAGATGGCAATGCCTTCCAATTCTCAGTGTCTTTTTGAAAAAGGAACTTTTAAAGCATGTTTGAAATGTACTCATTTACAATGAAAAATAAAAAGCAAAACTCTGCTCCACAAACAAATGAAAATTCACAGACAGAATGTTGGACCAAAACCTGCTACTAACTTTGTGACCTTGCTTCCATCTGCCTGTCACCGTGGTTGTAACAGAGCAGACAATACAGTTTCATTTCTAAAGTTTACAAAGGGCTTTAAGATTCTCAAATGTTGTTTCCACAAAATAATACTCCCCACTAAACTTTAAAGGAGATTCCCTTCCTCCCCCATTCTTCTGTAACATTGTGCACAAATTCACATGTCAGAAACTATGTTTCATTCCAACCTTGTCAAATCTCAGGTTCATAATTCCATGGCAACCTTAACTGGAATTGCATGAGGTTCAGACTTATTTTTGGTTCTTTATATGTCAACCATTTATTGTAGTTCAAGTCTATAAATGCACTGTAAAAGTAAAGAAGTAAATCTTTTTAGTATTCTGACACAATGTTGTGCTAAATTCAAAGTACAATTAAACTGAAAAATTAACATCTGGGGAGAAGTATTTTCACCCAAGGAACTAAGGTCTGAAGAGACTTGTTTTCCAAAGGGAATCTGTTGTCTGTAGCCGGGATCTATCTGATCTATGCCATTTCATCCCAAGTTGTAAGATTTGTTTTACAGGTTTCTTTTTCACTTTCACATATGTGCCTCTGAGGTGTGGTAGGGCTTGCAAGGCAAAACTGGTAGGTCCCAGGCTGAAGTCTTTTTACGGTCATCTGCTTTTTCCTTGGTTCTTTAACTGCTCAGTAAGTTGTTTCGTACTTCAGGTGACTCAGAAATATTTCAGAAAGCTCATGTGGGTTTGTGCAGGAGGGAGTCCCTTCAGCAGAGGAATCAGGATGAAGGATAGCCTATCTTTTCAGTGTGTTTCAGGCTGGGCACTAGAGATGTGTGATTTTCTCCAAGTTGAATGCTTTCCTTCACTTTATGGCAGGGCTGCAGTGAACTAGCGCTCTTTAGGGGATGAACAGAACACCTCCTCCCTATCCCTGAGGCAACTCCCTGTGCCTCAGAGCACCAGATGACAGGGAGTGCCATCTTTGTGGGTTGACTGGCATGACTGGAAGAGTAATGGGACCAGTTACTCAGTGCTATGCTGTAATTGCTGCATAGAGCAAGTTGTATAAAAGCTTTAAGGATAATGTGCAACCCCAAACACAGTGGTATTTTCTTCTAATAATATGAACATGCAACCAAAACCAAACCAAACCAAACCCCTTGCAACTGAGTTGATTCTGACTCATAGCAACCGTACAGGACGGAGTACAAGTGCCCCATAGGGCTTCCCAGGTTGTAATCTTTACAGAAGCAGACTATCACTTCATTCTGAAAAACAGCTGGTAGGTTCGAACTGCTGACCTTCAGGTATGCAGTTGAGCACTTTAACCACTGTACCACCAGGGCTGTTCTATGAGTGTATAGCTATCCTGATTATAAGTAATTTGATGTAACTTTTAAAGATAATCTTCCCTTTAGTAGCAATGGATTCATTTTCACAAGCTCCACAGAGTGATTAGGTGCCTTCTGCCATTAACAGACAGACAAGCTAAGGCTCAGGGACCTGCACAGTCTCTCACTGGTGGCTCTCCATCGTCGGTGGCAAGCCCGAGACTGCCGCATGCTCTCCTTCGACTCTTAGGCCCAGCAGTGGCTTCCTTGTCTTCCAGTACAGCAGCAGCCAACACTTCAGTCCTGTTAGCCCAAACATGATGTTTTACATTCCTCTTGCGATCCCTCTTCAGAGGTTTTTATTGTGATTAATTCGTAAAAGAATTTGAAAAAGAAAGAGAAAAACTTAGTTCACCTTTAAACTTCTGTTCCAGGACTGGCAGGCCATAAGACCTGATAGATCTGGCAGATGTGCTCTGTCAGAGTGGCCCATCTTAGAGGGCTGACCTCTGCTTCGAGGTTGCTCTTGGTATAATGGTTTGGAGCTCTCAACAGGCTTGAGTGCTGCAGTTCATTAATCTTTAATCTGTGCGTAAGTCTGGACTGCTTTTCTCACATTTCCCCATTTTCTTTAGCTGGTGTTTCTCTGTAATGATAGGATTGGTAGCTTGCATCCTGATGTAGTCTCCATCCTCCTTGATCAGGTTCTTCAGGGGCTACTGCCCACCAGGTAATCCCTACCCACAGCTGGCACTTAGATGTTGGTAACATTGTTCTCCTTTGTTAGGTTTCTGGCAGCCAGGGCTACAGAAGGCTCACCCAGTGAAGGGGAGGCAGAGCCCAAAAGAGCAGAACTCAGACTTAGTGACCATTATTCCTGTTCTTTAGTCTTAACCACAGAAACTGTGCTGGTGGAGTGATTAACAGCTACAGCTGCTAACCAAGAGGTTGGCAGTTCAAAGCCACAGGCACTTCTTGGAAACTCTGGGACAGTTCTGCTCTGTCTTGTTGGGTTGCTGTCGGTCAGAATTGACTCAATGGCAACAAGACTGGACTGAGTGTCACCACTGACTAACACTGTTTCTCCATGTGAAATCAGGATTATCATTCAGCAGGCTTAGGAATTGGCTGTATTCTGTTGTGGTTTTTTAAAATGCTCCCACATTGTTTACTCAGTTTGTATGTTTACGTGGCCTCTCTGATCTACAATGCTTTATCAGCCCATAAAGAAAGAATGGGACCATGAGAGCAGCCAGGTAAGTGCAAGAGACATTAGTAATGTTAGTCGTTGTTACTAACATGATGCCAGTCCATGTTAGTAGGTCCCTGACACAGTGTGATGTGTGAAGAACTTAAGCACTGGGCATGTCATTCCTTCTTCATGCTTAGCAGTGCCTGGTAAACATGCTATTGGCTGCTGATTAGGAGAGGTGCTAGCACTGGGCTGGCTTCACAGGTTGGCATCAGAGGTACCAAACTTGGTTACAATAGAAAAATCACTCCTTTTTCTGCAAAACTTGACATGCGCTGGCCATAGAAACTCTAGACTCAAAGTGTGGGCTTGGGAAAAGGCAGCTGTCTGGTGTCCAGTTCCTGCAAGGACAAGCTGGGCTGCATCTTCCAGGCCCTCAGCTGAGGCATAGAGATTAGGGAGATCCAGAAGAACCACCCTTCATTAAGGACAAAAACCGCTGCACTCTGTTCTTCATATTTTGGTTTGTGACCATTCCATGCCCCAGGGCAATTCACCTGGTACTGTTTCACCACCTTCACTCTCATTATTTTGAGGAGAGAGTCAAAGTGAGGTAGGCAGAGGTGGGCGGGGAACAAAGAGCCAATTACATCTGCTTTGCATTCATCACTGTAAGTTGGAACCAACTCAGTGGCAATGGGTTTACTTCATCTGGGCCTCAGCTGCTTTCTGTTTTTTTGTGTTTGTAAGTCAGTTATATGTGGTTATTCCAATAATGCCAGATACATACTTGGCCTCTTGAAAAAGGTCTACAAGGGACCATTTCCAACTCACTGTTGGGAGAAGTACTAATTTCTTACCAAGTAAGAAGGTTGTAAGTTGAATTTCATCTGTCGACTTATTTATTCAATGGCCTTGTCCTGATAACTATAGTCAGATACTCTCAGCAGTGGAGATAAAGGCTGATTGCAGAACTGATGAAGTACTAGCCTTTTAAGAACTTTATAGTTCAGTCAAAAGCAAAAATAAAACCCACTGCCATCAACTCATTTTGAACTCATAATGATCCTACATACAGAACAGTAGAACAAACTGCTCTGCAGATAGCCACATCTCTCTCCCACGGAGTGGCTAGTTAGAGCTGCCGACTGGTCAGCAGCGGAACACTTAAACTGTGCACCACCTGGACTCCTGTATAGCTCAGTAGGCACAGAATATGCAGATCAGCAGTTCATGTGTAATTTAATGTCAGTGAGCAATGCATGGGCTGAAGAAAAATAAAGCACAGTATCACTAACAGCTTCCAGCTTCCATAAATGACCGCCTCTGTGATTTTGGGGAAGGTGGTTTTATAGGCATTAACTCACTGAATTTGGGAAGGGAGCTTGCTAGCAGAGGAGAGCTGTGGACTATAAAATGTTTAGTTGGAAGCTGCTAACAAGAGGTGACTAGTCGGGGAAGCACTTCATACCTAAATGTCTTTGATCACAGCACAGAGGTGCTTGCGTGCACACATGCACATACACTTACACGCACTTTCCAGGGCACCTGTCAGCTTTCACTCAGGCAGTAAGTTTTGCCACTCAGACAACCTTAAGTGCATTTACCATTTGTTGTCTTTATCTCCCTCCTACCATTGTTACGATGTCCCTGGGTTGCATAAGGGTTAGAGCTCAGCTTCTGACCAAAAGTTGGCAGTATAGACTTACCCACTGGCACCAAGGAAGAAAGACCACATAATCTGTGTCCCTAAAGATTAGAGGCCAAACAACCCTATGGAGCAGTTCTACTGTGTAGCACACATGGGGATCACCGTAAGTTGGAACTGACTCAGTGGCAACAGGTTTGGTTTGGCATTGTTATAGCCAAGTTAAACTGTATTGATTTTCGCCTTCCTCCTTCCTCTTTGCCTTAACTGCTTGTATTCATTAACAAAGGTTTGAGGCTTTTAAGTTGCTTTTTTTTTTTTTTCAAAAAAATGGGTTTTATATCCAGGTGCCCATATACAGGACTGAGACAGCTTCTGAGGATTCTGTTTTCTCTTCCTGCTCCTAGTTTAAGGAGAAACAAAAGGTAGGCTGAGGCCAAGAATGCAGCAGCCCAGGCTCTGCCTCTTAGTAGGTCTGTGTCTCTGGGTCACATCATACTGTTGATAATCAGTTTCTTCAGCTGTAAAGTGAGATGTGGATCAGATGACCTCCAAGGCCTGTTCAAGCTATCAAGTTCTGTGGACAGTCCTTTCGAGGAGTGTGCATACTCTCTGGGGTCTGGAGCATTCTATTGTCCATACTGGAGAACTTAGCAAGGCACTTCTGAAACTTTATTCTGTGGAGGTGAGTGTTTGCCATTCTGATTTAAAATAGGCTCTCTCTTGCCAATAATCAGTAAGCTCTAGGCTAGAATAAGTAGGTGTCTTAAACAGAAACAAGGAATTGGTTGTCTGTTTGTCTGTACCTCTACCTATCCACACATTTACCTACTTATACCCTCTTATACCTACATCCACCCCTTCTGCCCAAACAGCAATTTATTTTTTTAAAATGTATCTTGAACAGCTAATCTTATTTTGGTACCAGTAGGACACAGGAATCTTAGAATAGTCAGATTAATGAAAGAACACTTGCGAGAGTGTCATTTTCTGTTCTTGAACTTAGATTTAGAACTGCTGCTGTCCCATCTTAACCTGCTAAAGCATCTGAGAGACCAGATGCTGAGGATGAAGAGGGAGTGCGTCTCCCGTATCTGAAAAAGAACCAAGGGCTTCGCTTGTCACACCTTCCCACCTTTGTTTGCCCAGCTTTCCCAATGAGAGGCAGTGTTGGTACAGATGAAGAGGGGGAAGCAGGAGAGCATCTCACCCTCTGTTTTTAAGAGAGGGGTATGAGAAGATGTCAAACGGTGCCTAACACAGAGATTCAAGACGTGAATGGCCTGCCTTACTTCAGAAGTAGAAACTGACCAACCAGAGCAGTGTAAAAGCTTTTGTAGCACACATTAAGTTCCAGAAGAAGAAACTTAGAAGTAGTTGGGTTGGTAGCTGAGACATCCTCCTCTGGTGATCGCAGAAGCAGCCATAGAAATACTTCCCTAAAGGTTTAGGATGCTTGCTGTATATGCAGAGTCTCTTCATCTTTAAATCCCTATTTAAACATAACTTGCAGAAGCTTAAACTAAAGTTAAATGGATGGTCAAGTCCAATTTAAATAAACACTTAAAATCACTTAAAATTAATAATACGCCTAAGAGGTTAAGGTATGATATGTTAGATTTTTCAAACATTCTGATTTTGTAAGGAACAGATGGGGCATTTCAGTTCCTGAGACAGATTGATACTAATATTGCTTGACATCTTCTGCTTACTGCTCAACAAAACTAGACTTTCCAAGCAGTTCTCTTCCATCCCCTCCTTCCTCTTTCCTTTAAATAGGAGAGGGTCTATTTTTTTTTTCTCTCTCTGTTCACCTTGTAAAGTTTTTGCTTTGCCCTGAAGCACCAGGTATAGACAGAACAGAATTAACTTTATTATATCAAAATCCATTTACTACATCAAAATCCATTTACTACCAAAGGCACTTTTTGGAGGGGAATAGGCAGCAGAGAATCATGAAATAGCCTTTTGAGGAGGCAAATTAATGGAACTCAACAAGTGGACGTGAAAGTTAGGAAAGCCAAAGCTTGATTCATATTTTTCATATCAGCTGTTACCAAAGACTTCATTCCAGCATTAAGACAACATCAGAAAAACCAGTGCTTATCAGTCAAGGTTAGTCACCATAATAAAGTGGCAAAAACACTTGCCATGAATTTCTTAAGCACAAATTAATGTGCTTTATTTGTAAGTGTAGAATTCACATTTATTCGGTCCAAAAGCATTTTTTCATCATGTAGAGTGTCCTAACGACCACGTAACGCTCAGCCAGAAAGACTGCTGTGTGATAGGGACACACGATAGATCTTGTCTAACTTTCAGTTTTAAAAAAGGGGTCTTAATGTGTGATTGTTCTTTGAACCATGCTTTCCAGTTAATAAATGGGAAAAGGCATGGATATTGAAGTTTGTCATTAAAAAAAAAATTTTTTTTTAATTGATGCTTGCCTGCTTTAAAAAAAATAAATTGCAGACTCTGGGAAACACAGCTGTCAGAGCTTTGTTTGATAGAGGTTATGATTTTCAACAGTTGAGCTATAGTTTATAGTACAGATGGTATTTTGGGTATAACTGAAACAGTAATTAATGGTTTCTGTTTCCCTCCTCCTCTATTAGATTCAAAAGAGCAGAATAACCTTTTTCTCAAGGCAGGGTTTTTCAGTTTCCAATTACAGCCTATATCACATAAACAACTTTTCTGTTGCATATTCCGTACTTCTCCTCAGTCACCTGGGTGTTGGCCCCTTTCTCTTCTCATTATAGTAGGCTTCTCTATGTTTCAAATAATAGTTCTGGGGAAATCCTACTTCTCAGCACTAACCTGCAGTTTATATAGCCTAACTGCAGGCCAAAGAACATGTAATTTTTCTTTTAGAATACTAAAACCAAGTCTTGTATTACATCAAACAAAATTAGCAAAAAATAAAAAAATAAAAACTTTTGAAGGAAAATGGCAGGCAGTGATGTCATGTATTTTTAAAAATCTCAGCCACAGGAATTACTAGAAACATACAGGTAGATCTCAAATTTGGAGTGTAAAAGAAATGGTATGTTTGAAATGACAAATGAATCTCTTAGGATATGACTTTTCTCTTGACAGTGAAATATAAACAAAATTTGAATCTATAACACTCACATACATCTCTGATAATTATGGTACTCTGCTCTTCTGTTAAGGAGCCCTGGTGGTGCAGTTGGTGGTGCAGTGGTTAAGCACTTGGCTTCTAACTGAAAGGTTGGCTATTGGAACCCATTAGCTGCATGTGGAAGACAGATGTGGCAGTCACCTACATAAAGGCTACAGCCTAGGAAGCTCTGTGGGGCAGTTCTGCTCTGTCATATAGGGTCATTGTGAGTAGCGGTGTACTCAACTGCAACAGGTTTTTGGCTCTTTTGTTAAACTTTTACTGTACGTCCAACCAGATTCTGTGAGATAATTCAAATGCCAACGATATTAAAGCATTTTTCAGTCTTAGAGTGACTCAACACAAATGGCAGCGTACGAATTCTGACTTTGCACTGTGACTACTTACTGAATAGAATGTAAAGAAGTTATTTTTAAAGGTAATTCTGTCACAGTAAGTGTTATTTTACATATGTTCAGGCCAGGTAAACTTTGGATGATAAATCATTTTTCATCTAATGTTTTAAAACTTGACATAACATTTTTCATTTTTAATTCCTCTGCTGAGGTTTATTTTGAAAAGTAAGAAATTATGTAGATTTTTCAGCATTTGCTGAGTAATTATACAGTGAAGGTGAATTTATAGCGATAGCCCGTTGAAGGCATAAATGTAACTATGTAATTGTTCAAAATTTTGTAAGTTTTTCCTTTTAAATTAGTACTTTTACATCATAAACGACCATCCAAAGTACTCCTCTAAGGAGGGTAACTGAAATTTTTAGTGTGGTCAGTCATTTATGGAGTAACTGGAGCTGAAGTGAAAAGAACTTAAAATTGTGATAGTTACTTCCTCCTACAAGTTGCTATCTGCTTTCAAGACAGAAGAGTATAAATTTTTTTGAAGCTTGAAGTGTTTTTCATTCTGCTACCGAATGAATTCCTAACAGTGGTTTTCTATCTTCTACCTCTCTGTGTCAAGACTTAGAAGAAAACGCAGCCCTGACGAATGCGCTCCCGTGCAGCATGCCCCGCGCCCCGTTAGGGAAGCCGAGTCCGCGGAGGAGGAGCCCCCAGAGCTGCGCTGCGGTGCACCCCGCGCCCCTGTCCCCGGAGGGCGCTTCCCACGGGCGGGACTCAGTGTGTCGCTCACGTGGAAAGCGTGTGCAATACACGGGCTTCCTCAACCTCTCAGCATAGAAAGCTAGATCCCCGGTCTCTCCGCTCCGCCGCAGGGAGCCCCGCAGGCTGGGTGTGCAGGGCGAACCTCGAGCTCCCCGAGCGCTCTTCGCCAGCCCGTCTGCGGCTGGCGGGGCGGAGACACCGGGAGACGCCGCCCGCGGGCGTCCCGGCCCGGCGCTCCGGCAGCGGCGCCCCTGCCTGGAGCGGGCCGGCCCCCGGCTTACCTGAGCCGCCGGCGCGGGCCGGGCCGCCGTCGCCGCCGCGCTGGAGCCGCCGTGCGCGGGAGCCGCCGGACGGAGCTGCGGGCCGCCGGGCGCGGGGCCTCGGGGCTGACGTCAGCGCCCTGCCTTATGAGGGGCCCGGCGCGCGGGGGCGGGGCCGGGGGCGGGCCTGGGCGGGGCTGGGGGCGGGCCGGGGCCGCAGGGGGCGGGGCGTGTGCGCCGACCGCGTGCCCCGACCGTGCGCCCCCCGCCCCGCGCTCCCCGGGAGAGACGCGCTCGGCGGCGGACTCGGGGCGGCGGGCCCCCCTGCTGGGCTCCCCGTCGAGCCACCTCAGACTTGGCTCCCTCTGACTCTTGAAAGCTTCTTATCAGTTTGGTTTTTTAAAGCGCACAGCCAGTTATTCTTAAGTTGTGTAAGTTTTTGTTACATTCGTTTGGTGATTGCTGATGGGAGGCGCGAGAGGGAAGGGAGAAGTCGGTTTTTGGAGACATTTCCGACGTTGGTTTAGACTTCGAACCTTCTCTTTCCTCTCTGTAAAGAGTAGGGGTCCTCAGAGGATAGTATTTTATATCCTGATGATGTAACTACGAAACAATTCTTAAAGTGATGATGGGAAGGCCAGATGAAATCCCGTTTTCTTCAGTGTTTTTCCTGAAAGAACCTCCCCGTTCCTCATTTCTGCGTGCTTGTGTTTTAACCAAAGCAGTTAAAACTAATCAGTTTACTTCGTAAGGAAAATATTTTTAAAGCAAGTTAATGTTTTGTGCTGTACTTTTAAGACCAAGTAAAAATAGAAGTTAGAATGATTTTAATCCGTTTGTTTTCTTCTACCAACGAACAACAAATAAAAAAAATAAAGACACATGGGGAAAAAAATAAAGACACAAGACGAGAAAAAGAAAATAATCTGGCCAAGTAAGACTGAATTAAGCCAGTTACCTTCCAAAATAAAACCTCGTACCCTGGAGTCAGTTTGAAGTCATAGCAACCTTACAGGTGCCTTGGTGGTATAGTGAGTGGTCTTAACCACTGTTACCCAAAAGTTCCACAGTTCAAATCTACCAGCTGCTCCTTGGAATCTCTATGGGGCTGTTCTGCTGTGTTCTATAGGGTGGCTGTAAGTCAGAATTGACGCAGTGCCAGTGCGTTTGGATTTTAATTATCTTGCACACCATTAAGAGAAGTGAGCTCTGAAGTCCTAACTCAGTTACATCAATCTGGTAAATAAATTAGGGACATGAGTGACTGACATATTTCTAAGCTGTAGATGAATTGAGTAGTTTTAATTGCTTGACTCTATTTAAAACCTCTTTTTAAATTACATTAAAATAAGATTGCTTCCTATTATGATATACATATGTCTATAGAATTATTGTTTCCATATGTTTTGTCAAACAAGAATAATGAAAATAATGTGCTTGCCTGTTTTCTTTAGTGTGGGGTGGAGAAAGCCTGGTTGCAAAGAGAGTGTATACTTAGTGAAAATGGTGTGGAATAAAGACACAGGACATGACAATAAACGTGTGATTGCTGAACTGTGAGCTTACTTGGACATTTTTTCTAGATCACTGTAAGGACCTCCTGAGAAGCCTAAGTTAAACTAACTCCCTTTTTCATGTATACCGGTGGCATAGTGATTAAAAGCTGTGGCTGCTAACCAAAAGGTTGGCAGTTCAAGTCCACCAAGACCCTTGTTGGAAACTCCATGGGGCAGTTCTGCTGTGTCTTTTAGAGCTGCAGTGTGTTGGAGTTGACTCAGAGGCAGTGGGTTCAGATTTATGTGTGTTTTTTTCTTGGGCGGGGGCCGGGCCGGGGGGCATTTTGTAGAAGTGAAGGACCATACCCTGCAGCTGAGCTTAAAATACAGTGTTTATTTACAGTTTTCTATTAATACGTTATATGTTGATTTGTTAGTTTTATTACATTGTCTACTTGTGAAGTGCTTTGTAATCTTTTTGGCCTAGGTACTTGCTTTGTAGTTTTGAAAATATTCTTTCTGAGACTTTTTTATTACACATGAGATAAAATTAAGAAAGTTAGGTGAGCTATAAGTACCAAAGTTGGCCCTAAAGTGATCACATAAAATACCTTTAACCCAACACTGATATTTTTGTAGCTTGCCTTTGCCTCCTTTTCCTCTGATGCCCAAAGAGGTTTCCTTACACTGACACTGCCTTTTATTTCTCACCTTTTTATACTCACTCTGCTGGATCTTCATTCTGTTGACTTCCCAGTTCCCTTATGAAATATATTAGTATTATTTCTTCCTTATCTGTAGTTGGTATAACTGAAGAATGGAGAAATTAAATGACCAGAACACTTGTCGCATGTTCTTGTTGAAGAAAGAAAAAAGATTAGCACTCAGTCTCACTGTCTAGCCTGGGACTTACCATGCTGCTCCCTGAGTCAGTCTGACCTTAGCTTCAAACTCAGATTGTGGAATGTGATTACTCTGTTCCAAAAAACCAAACCAAACCTGCTGCCATCGAAGCAGTTTTGACTTACAGTAAGTAACTCATAGGATAGAATGGAACTGCCCCATCGAACTTCTGAAGGACGTCTGGTGGATTTGAATTGCCAACGTTTTGGTTAACAGCGGTAGCACTTAATCACTATGCCACCAGGGTTTCTTCTTTTTGGGAACCAATAAGAACCAAAACTTGTTGACATCAAATAGATCCTGCCTCGTAGTAGAACCACTCCGTAAAGTTTCCAAAGTTGTAATCTTTTATAGAAGCAGACTGCCATATCTTTCTCTCTCAGAGCAGCTGGTAGGTTCAAATCACTGATCTTTCAGTTAGCAACTGAGTGCTTAACCGCTGCACCACTGGAGCTCCTTCAGGAACCAGTACAGACTGTCATCTGTTGATCTCTTCAATCGTGTCAAGGAGCCCTGGTAGTACAGTGGTTAAGCACTCAGACTCAGCTGCTAACTGAAATGATGGCAGTTCAAGAGAAAGATGTGGCAGTCTGCTTCCATACAGCCTTGGAAAACCTACAGGGCAGTTCTCTTTCTTATAGGGCATTGTAAGTTAGAACTGGCTCAACAGCAATAGGTTTAGTTTTGGAGGATTTAGACTGTGTCAGTCACTGAGCAAGTAAGTGCTCTGTATGCATTCTTTCGTTTAATCTTCACAGCATGATTCCAAAGTGGTGTTATCTATATTTTTCAGGTGAAACACACACGCACACACATGTATTTGGAAGAATAAAGTGGCTTGACTGAGGTCACACAGTAAAATAACAGTATAGGCATTTGCACCTATGAGATGAATTGACTCAATGGCAGTGGGTTTGGTTTTTGTTTGTTTTTTGGTTAGACATACTGCCATTATCCAATCGTCTCTTCATGGTTTGCTGTCAATAAAGGAGTGTTCTGATTTCACTGAGCAGTTTGTATGTTTATATTCCAGACTGAATGTTGGGTTATGTCATGGATTGAACTGTGTTCCCTCCAAAATTAGCAATTGGCTAGGCCTTGATTCCTGGTATTGTGTGATGTTCCTGCATGTTGTAAATCCTGCTTCTGTGATATGAACGAGAGAGAATGGGCTGTGATTATAAGATTACACGGTGCCTTGAGGCAATCTCTTGGGATATAAGGAAAAGGGACGCAAGCTAAGATATGGGGGATCTCACACCGCCAAGAAAGCAGTGCCAGGAGCAGAGCCCATCCTTTGGACCCAGGATCCCTGTGCCTTGTAAGTCCAGGGGGAGTTTGAAGACAAGGACCTTCCACCGGAGCCAACAAAAAAGTCTTCCTCTGGAGCTAATGCCCTGAATTTGGACTATTAGCCTACTTTACTATTACGACATATATTTCTCTTTGTTACAGCTGCTCCCTTGTGCTATTTCTGTTGTAGCTGCGCTAGACTACTAAAACAGATTAGAAAAGTGAAAACTTACCCTTTTCACAAAGCATGCGTCAGTCAGAGCCGCCACCCTGAGTGTTCTCCTTGTGCATGAATGACCCTAGCGGATCCCCCGTATCTTAGCTTGCGTCCCTTTTCCTTATATCCCAAGAGATTGCCTCAAGGCACCGTGTAATCTTATAATCACAGCCCATTCTCTCTCGTTCGTATCATAGAAGCAGGATTTACAACATGCAGGAACATCACACGATACCAGGAACCAAGGCCACCCAAATTGCTACATTTTGGGGGGAACACAATTCAATCCATGACATAGCCCAACATTCAGTCTGGAATATAAACGTACAAACTGCTCAGTGAAATCAGAACACTCGTCTACTGAGTTTTCTGGAGGATAGCTGCAAAGTGTCTTGAACTGATTAAGCTGGAGAATACAACAGTTTTTCCTACTGGTGAAAGTCAAGGGTCTTGAGGAAGGGAGACGTTTATCTAACTGACACAAGAGGACCCTCAGTTTTATATTGCAAACTCCAGCCTTCATTAGCCATGCAAGTAGACAGATAGGCTTCTGTTTTCTTCCTACTTCCTGCCAACATTGTCTTTGAGAAGTAATTTTTGTTCCCTTGGCATCTGACATATATTTATTATGAAAAGAACAGAATTATAACCACGGTGCCTCAGTCTTGACTGAAAACATGTTGCATGTTGGTCTAGTTCTGTCCTGGTTGCTGTTTGACTGTCTTTTCATTTTATCATCAAAAAGTTCCAGTACACCTACAACTTGAGGTTCTTTATACAGTTAGTAATCAGAATTTTTAACAGGTTTAAGTTGTTGTTTAGAAATGGTACAGAGAAATTTTTCCACCATTGCCTTCTAGTTTGAGAGAAGGGATTTATATGGTGACAAGTCTGGAGACTAGGAGATACTGACTAGACTGAACTGCATACAGTGGCATATTTTAATATAAGTAAAAAACAGCAGTTTCCCATGGTTCGAACTAATACCGGGAGATTATTACAATTACCACAGCAACTGATGTTATTAGTAATAGCAGCCACTACTGACAACAGTGACGATGTCATCATTATTTAACTGTTCTACAGTACTGTTAACATGGTACTAAGTATGTCAGGAAACCCTGGTGGCACAGTGACTAAGTGCGACAGCTGCTAATGAGGGGGTTGGCAGTTCGAATCTGCCGGAACGAAGGGGCAATTCTACTCTGTTGTATGGGGTTGCTATGAATCAGAATCGATTCAACGGCAATAAGTTTGGTTTTTTTGGAAGCATGTCAAGTCATTTCTTCTTTGTAAGTTGATTGCTCTGATTTTCCCTCATGTGCTCTTCCCTGTCTTTGTTTCTTCTTGTGATTAGTAAAGTCTTTCAGTCATCCAGTTAAGTGCCAGAGAAGCAATATTCATAATCAAACCTTTCTACCAGCTGCTCCTTGCAAACTCTGGGGGACAGTTCTACCCTGTCCTGTAAGGTCTCAGTGAGTCAGAATGAACTCAACAGCAGTGGGTTTTTTTTTTTTTGCTGCTGTCCACTAGGAGTGGTGGGTTCTGTTCCCTAGTAGTGCTGCTAATACACTTGCTTCTTTTTCTCTACGAAATACTGTGTGTGGAAACATTATAAGATGCAAAGGAAAAACAAACAGTTCTCATTATGGGCAAGGTTCTGCAGGAGATGCTGAGTAGACTGGGGAGAGATGCAGGATGGCATAAGGAGAGGCAGAGTTCTGTTACCCTGCTACCATTGTAATGGGCAGAGTGTGAGCCCGTGGTGCACATGCATTCTGCCCAGGGCACTTTGCAACACCCCCTGGCAGCCTTCTTGCAAAGCAGCTGTGTGCCTAAGCACTGGGCAAGCCTTTTAGGGGTCATGTTCCCCCTTTGCTGCTGCATGACTTAGGGGTTGGAGGGGAAGTCTGAAGATGAAAGCTCCTTCTTTCTATGCCACAGAACAATAATTTTCCTAGCCAGTCTCTTCCTTTGAATTAGCTGTCTATTCCTCAGTTGCCACCTGCATGGTTCTGCACACACAGATACCCACACAAAATATACCCCATTCTTGGATAACACAGCAACTATACTGTACTCCAAGAGTCTTTAACCAACAATTAATGGGCTGCAGTGATCTTGGATTTACATGTAGACTTTCTTACCCCTATTTGCAGCCCAGAAACCCTAGTGGTGTGGTAGTTACATGCTGCATCTGCTAATCAAAAGGTCGGCAGTTCATATCTGCCATGTGTTCCTCGGAAACTGGGTGGAGCAGTTCTGCTCTGTTCCCTAGGGCCTCTGTGACTCGGAATTGACCTGACGGCAGTGGGTTTTGGTTATCTGGAGCCCATCCCTGTGCCATCCTTGTCATGGTTGGAATTGTGTCCCCCCAAAAATGTGGGCAGCCACATGGCTGGGATATGGTTCCCAGTGTCTTGGGACTGTCCTCCATTGTGTGGTTTTGCTAACCTGTATGTTAAAGGATTAGGGTGGGGCTGTGAATTCCTGCTATGGGGGAAGTTTCCCTGGAGTATGGCTTGCCCCCCCACCCTTAATGCTTTTAGCTTGCAAGGAATAAAAGGAAAAAGAAACAAAGGACAGTTTGAGAACCTCGCTACCATCAAGCAAGCAGCACTGGGAGCAGAGCTCGTCCTTCAGACCAGAGGTTCTTGCGTGAGGACGCTCCCTGGACAAAGACTGATACAATACCGGACTTTCCTCCAGAGCCGACAAGGGGAAAGTCTTTCCCTGGAGCGGACACCCTGAATATGGACTTGCAACCTACCGGACTGTGTAAGAATAAATCTTTCTTTGTTAAAGCCATCCACTCACTCTGTGGTATTTCTGTTAGAGCAGCCTAGCTGACTAAAACAGTCCTCCACAGTTATTGAATCTTCCAGAGACCCATCAACTATTCCTACTCATGTTTCAACTGAGATTGGTTTTAGAACAAGAGCTAGTACCCTTGTAAACGTGAATGAGTGTAGTAACTAAGTCAGTGGTGATTATAGGCAATGGGGAGCCTTTTACTGATGCTAAAGTGACTATTTTCTGGCTTTAACAATTAATTTTAAAATAGTTATTTTTTTCTTTTTCAAAGTGATAGGTATCTATCATAATTTTTTGAAAAATGCAGAAAATTAGAAAGCTTACACGTAGTCGTGTACTGAGTGAATACTGCCGCTCGTCACAATTCAGTATACTGTATTTCCTTTCAGTCTTTTTTCTAAGTGTTTATAAAAGATGGTTGTTTTTGTAGTGTGGGTTGTGTGTGTGCTGCACACTTTTTACCTTTACTGTATTTATTTTCATCATATTCGTGGCTTTCCTGTAGATATTGATGATTTTTTGGGGGGGGCATATTTGTTCTAGAAATGGTAGTCATAGGCCACCCACTGCTGCGTACCCACCTAGCTTTGCTTTGGTTTTTTGTTCTTCACCAAGTGAGCAAGGAATCCTGTATTTAATATGGAATCTGCTGTAAGCAAAGACTTCCTGGTCTTGGTTTACACAGGATGCTGTGAATTGGCTGTGGGATTCTAGTGGGCATGCCAGTAGGTGAACAGAGTGACTTAGAATGAAGAATTGATAATGTGATGCCACCGTAAGAACGTTAAATGAGAAGCAGGGAAAGCCTGCTCCTTAGGTCCAGTCCATTTGCTTGTTTATTCCTACAAACATTTTGTGTTTCCTTGGTAACTAATAATAGTTTTGAGAAATTGTTGAACTCACAAGTATTACTGTAGGGGTAAAAAACCCTCGAATCACAGGAATTAGAGGTGGAAAAGACCTATTAGGTCATCTTTTCTGTCTGCTGCCAGTACAGATGGTTCTAAAGACTCTGTCCAGTCTGTTTTTTAAAGGGACCCTGTCCAGTAGTTTGTGCACATGTATTTTTCAAGTGATGTATTTTTAAAGAAACTGCTCTGACAGAAATTTTTCCATATATATGTGGAGCTTGATTTAAGGATAATATTTGTGGAGAAAGATCAAAGTACAGTTGAACAAGTTTTATTTGTTAAAGTGAGTGGAAACACTTTAGAATGCCATTGTATTACTTGACCACTGAGGGTAAAATTATAGCTGCTAACCAAAAAGTTGGTGGTTTGAATCTACCAAGTGCTGCTTAGAACCTCTGTGGAGCAGCTCTCCTGTGTACTGTAGGATTGCTACGAGTTTGAAGTGACTTGATGGCAGTGGGATAACAGGAAGGGTAAAGTGGGCAGGCACACTGAATTTATAGTTACTTTCATCTTCGTAAACTGAAATATAGCAATGCATGGGAATAAACTTTTAATCCTGTGTAAACCCACTGAAATGGGTCTAGAGGGCCTGAGGAAATAAGGCATTTAGGAAGTAAAACAACAAAACAAAAACAGTAAAACGGTTTTTTAAAGACTATTTTTATTTTAAAAAAATATTTTATAACCCCCAGTCCTGTCCTGTATTCTGCTTTTTCCATTATTTACACAGTTGATTGCTTCATGTGAAAACCCCAAACTAAACCCATTGCTCTACAATTGATTCTGACTTACAGAGACCCTATAGGATAGAGTAGTACTGCCCTGTAGGGTTTCCATGGAATGGTAGTTGGGTTCGAACTGACAAACTTTTGTTTGGCAGCTGAGTTCTTAACCACTAGGACTCTGCCTGGTATGAAGGTAGAATCCTTTCCTTTTTTCTGGCAACTTCTTCCAGATCTCCGGAAGGTAGAATACAACTCTCTCCTAGAAGCAGTGTCATAGATTGAATTGTGTCCTCCCCAAAATGTGTGTAGCCATTTGCCTGGACCACGATTCCTATATTGTTTGATATTCCTCCGTTTGTAAATGCTGCTTCTGCGATGTTAAGGGAGGAGGCTGGGCAGCAGTACTGTTGGTAGGGCAGAACTGAGTGTGTGAGATGATACTGTACCCGGAGGTAATTTCTTGGGTTATATAAAGGAAGGAGGTTTAGGAACCTCATACCACCAAGAAGCAATGCCAGAAGCAGACCAGGTCCTTTGGAAAGGACAGGGTTCCCTGTGCCTCAGAAACTCCCGGTCCAGGGGACAATTGATGGCAAGGACTTTCCTCCAGAACCAACAGGAAAAGCCTTCCCCTGGAGCTGATGCTGTGAATTTGGACTTGCAGCCTGCATACTGGACTGTAACAGAATAAAATTTATCTTTTTAAAGCTATCCATTTGTATTTCTGTTATGGCAGGACTAGATGACTAAGACAGGCAGTCACCACTGTATTGAAAGGGTCTTCATATTTCTGTTGGGAAACATGAAGCATCAAAAACGGATTAATTAAGCAATGTGATTAAAACTGTAAAATGTTAGAGTAATGTACCAGAGTATACTAACTACAGAGTTAATTCGGTAACAATAGTGAGCTGTCTAACTCATGGATCAGTCAAACTTTTTGTTGAATTTCTTTTAAATTGGAGGTCTGTGTATTGCTGGTTATTAACCCAAGGCACTGAATTGGCCATGCATTGGCACCTCTGGCTAAAGATTTAATGGTGACGTCTGAGCTTGTAATATTCATTTCATTCTTATTTAATACAGTTATCTTGCATGCTTGACAACTAGTTATTTTGTACAGGAGAACTCTTGGAACATAGGTCAGTAGGCGTCCAAACTGCATGATAAAATACACATTTGAAAAGGGTATCAAAAGTCTGTGGTCCAACAGTCCATCCTTAGGTTTAATCCTCTCATAGGTGAGAGGGTCAGCTGTTGCTCCGAGAGGAGATGTGTGTACATTTTAGTGGTCATTTCACCAGCACTAAACAGCTGTAGTGGCTTATTACTCTAAGGAGCTCATTCCATTCCAGACTAAAAGTTGGCTCCCTCTCACTTCTTTCTACCCGCTGTTTCTGGTCTTCCCATGGAGCCATGATGAACAAAGGCAGTGCCTTGACGTGACAGCTTTTAAACACTTGATAGTATTTTATCCTGAATCTTCACATGTTGCTGTTTGATATAATTTAAGTCCTCTCACATCCTGTGTCTTAGTTATCTAGTGCTGCTAGAACAAATACCATGCCAGCCAAGCCAAGTGCCGTCGAGTCGGATCCGACAGTAGTGGCTTTAACAAACATAGTTTTATTCTCTCATAGTTTAGAAAGTGAAGTCCAAGAGCACCAGTTCCAGGGGAAGCCTTTCTTTCTGAGTTGGCCCTGGGCAGTGGTCCTTTGTCCTCAGCCTTTCCTGGTCAAGGACTTTCTCAGCTCAAGGACCCCAGGTCCAAAGGACATACACGCTGCTCTCCTGGCTGTTGTTTCTTGTTGGTATGAGGTCACCACAGCTTTCTGCTTGCTGAAGATAGACTGAAAACACAACCTAATCTTGTAGATTGAATCTTGCCTTATAAACTTTAACTGCCTCTAGTCCTGCCTCATTAGCAGCATAGAGTTAGAATTTACAACACATAGGAAAATACATCAGATGACAAAATGGTAGACATTTGCACAGTGTTGAGAATCATGACCTAACCAAGTGGACAAAAATTTAGGGGGACACAATGCAATCCATAACATTCTGTGTCTAAAAGTTTGAATAAACTAATATATCTATATTATCATCCCCTTTTATTGACTGTATATGCCTGTAAACATAGGTTTTCTTAGCATTTTAGACAGCTTCATCACACTGTTGAGTTAGTCATTGAGCTTCCTGATGATAACCAGCCTCCTAACGAACAACCACTCACCTAAGTATTTTCGTCAGATACTGCTTCTAGGATATTCTCATCTGTACTGATTATATAGAAGATCTTTGTTATAATAACAACAATAAAAATGATAGCACATTTAAGGCTAGTGGATGCCAGGTGCTAAATGCTTTACATGTAGTATCAATTTTGATCCACTTAATGACCACTGGGGTATATATCTGAGGAGCAGAGAGATTAAGTGACTTGCCCACAGATGTACTAAATAGTGGGATGAGGGTTAGAATTTTAGCCTGACTTAGCAACCTCTGGTGGAAATCATACTCACTTGTCTTAAGAGGAATCCTGGTGGTGCAGTGGTTAGGAGATGAGGCTGCTAACCAGAAATGTGGAGGTTCAGCTAGCAGTTGCTATTTCAAAACCCTATAAGACAGTTCTGTTCTGTCACTATGAATTGGAATCAACTTGACAACAGGTCGTTGAATTTGAACTTGGAGGATAAAACATTACTAACCCTGAGTCAAGAACTTTGTACCTCTCTTATCTGCAGCCTCGTTCATTAGGCTTACACTTTGGAATGTTAGTGTGAAGGTGGACCTGGAAGATCACCTAGTTAGCTCCCTTCATCTTCTAGGTGACCGAACTGAGACCCAGATGATGCAGCAGCTTGCTCGGCTCACAGGTGTGCCAGACCGCTGGCCTTTTCTATTGCAGAATGCCAGACTGCTGTTGTGTTGTATGATTTTCTCCACCCCTCTCCTTTCCTCTCTCCCTGTAATTTCTGTAATTATTTATAGTGCTGTCAGCATTAAAACAATAATGGAAATTACTTTGCAAGGATCACTTAAAACCTGTTACTGTGTTTTAAACTGTTTTTATTTATTCCTAACTTGTGAATCTCTAAGTTCTTTAACATTATCTTTTTAGAGTAGAACATGCACTGAAGAATCTCCTGAAATACATTCTTAAAATCCCACTTATCTGTGTTTCACGGCTCAGATATGCCACTTCCATAATGCATATTCAGGGAGCGGGAAGGAACCGCTCCCCAGCACTGTGTGCTGGTTGCTGTGCCCAGCCCTCTCTGTCTCGTGGCCTGAACCGCATTACTGTGTGGTATTGTGTAGGAGAAGGCCTGGCCTAACAACCTGCATGGAACACGCATTCAGCAAACCAAAAGAAGTGTTTTGAATCTAGCAAGAGAAAGAGATGCTGTTCATATACAGAGTACTCCCCTTGGGAAGCTATGTACCTACACCGGCACTAGTCCACCCTTTGAAGCAATTTTGGAACTCTTTCTGGAATGGCCACTGTGTACCGTGGCAAGGTAGCTAGTTCACGAACTTAATTGTATGGTTGTCTGTGAGGGTGTTTGTTTTAGTCAGCTAGGGCTGCTCTAACAGAAATACCACAGAGTGGATGGCCTTAACAAAGAAAGATTTATTCTTACACAGTCCGGTAGGTTGCGAGTCCATATTCAGGGTGTCCGCTCCAGGGAAAGACTTTCCCCTTGACGGCTCTGGAGGAAAGTCCAGTATTGCATCAGTCATTGTCCAGGGAGCGTCCTAACGCAAGAACCTCTGGTCTGAACGACGCGTTCTGCTCCCGGTGCTGCTTGCTTGATGGTAGCGAGGTTCTCCAATGTCATGGTTTGAATTGTGTCCCCCCAAAAATGTGTGCAGCCACGTGGCTGGGATATGGTTCCCAGTATCTTGGGACTGTCCTCCATTGTGTGGTTTTGCTAACCTGTAGGTTAAAGGATTAGGGTGGGGCTGTGAATTCCTGCTATGGGGGAAGTTTCCCTGGAGTATGGCTTGCCCCACCCTTAATGCTTTTAGCTTGCAAGGAATAAAAGGAAAAAGAACCAAGGACAATTTGAGAACCTCGCTACCATCAAGCAAGCAGCACCGGGAGCAGAACGCGTCGTTCAGACCAGAGGTTCTTGCGTTAGGACGCTCCCTGGACAATGACTGATGCAATACTGGACTTTCCTCCAGAGCCGTCAAGGGGAAAGTCTTTCCCTGGAGCGGACACCCTGAATATGGACTTGCAACCTACCGGACTGTGTAAGAATAAATCTTTCTTTGTTAAAGCCATCCACTCTGTGGTATTTCTGTTAGAGCAGCCCTAGCTGACTAAAACAGAATTGGTACCGTGGGAGTGGGGTGCTGCTCTAGCAAATACCTAAAACGTGGAAGCCACTTTGAAACTGCGAATGGATAGAAGATTCAGAAGGAACGAAGAAGGCGCAGATGGTGAGAAACAACGGAGGACTGGCAGCAGCAGCAGCGGCAGCAGCAGGACCAGAGGCAGCACTGGAGCCGACCCGTGGAGCGAGAGAGGTCAGTGCCTGCGTAGAGTTTTCCTCGCGGAACGGGGTGCCTCTGGGCACTTGAATCGGTGAGCTGGCCTTGCTGACCCACGGAGTGAGAGAGTTGAGTGCCTTTGGGCAGGACGCTTTCCAGCAAGAGTGGGGTGCCTCCGGGCACTTAAACCAGTGGAGCTACAGAGCTTTGGAACACTTGCCCGGCAGGGCAGATGTGGGCCTGAGGCCAGGCCATGCGGCCATAGGAAGCTGAAGCTGAAGAGGCAGATAGCGTGAGAAGCTGAGCTGCCTCAGTCTCAAGAGGTATGGCCATGACCTCAGGGGTTTGAAAGGGTGGAACCACGGCGTGCTGTGTTCGTAAGGGTGGAATTGCCACTCAGTTGGGCTTAGGGTGCTCCTAAAGCCAATGGGACAGAGTTTCTGTCCAAGTGGGCCTTGAAGGCAGAGTTGTAGCACGGGGCTGGAGGTCTCCACTCAGAAACCTGAGAGTGTGGCCGATACCTAGAGTCTGGAGAGCATTGCTGTTGTGTAGAATGTCTCAGAAAATGTAAGAGTATTTCCAAAGCTTTGAGAGCTAATGTCATGTGTTCTGTTGACTTGCCTGTTGCCTGTTAATGCCTTCTAAGTTTCACAGATGTAGAAGAGTTTTTGTATTTTGGACTTGGAACTGATTTAAGACTTCTGTTATATGGATGGACATAATTTTGCTATGGTGAGATGAACGTGTTAAATGTTTTGTGATGTGATTTTTGGGTTGTCAAAGGGTGGGATGTCATGGTTTGAATTGTGTCCCCCCAAAAATGTGTGCAGCCACGTGGCTGGGATATGGTTCCCAGTATCTTGGGACTGTCCTCCATTGTGTGGTTTTGCTAACCTGTAGGTTAAAGGATTAGGGTGGGGCTGTGAATTCCTGCTATGGGGGAAGTTTCCCTGGAGTATGGCTTGCCCCACCCTTAATGCTTTTAGCTTGCAAGGAATAAAAGGAAAAAGAACCAAGGACAATTTGAGAACCTCGCTACCATCAAGCAAGCAGCACCGGGAGCAGAACGCGTCGTTCAGACCAGAGGTTCTTGCGTTAGGACGCTCCCTGGACAATGACTGATGCAATACTGGACTTTCCTCCAGAGCCGTCAAGGGGAAAGTCTTTCCCTGGAGCGGACACCCTGAATATGGACTTGCAACCTACCGGACTGTGTAAGAATAAATCTTTCTTTGTTAAAGCCATCCACTCTGTGGTATTTCTGTTAGAGCAGCCCTAGCTGACTAAAACAGTGTTTTTATCCAGGAAACAAATAATTGTATTAGAACACTGTCCCCACTCACCTGATCTGCCCCCAGTGACTTTTTTCTTTATGTGAAGATAAAGGAAATATTGAGAGGAAGACCTTTTGATGACATTGAGGACATCAAGGGTACAGTGATGACAGCTGTGATGGCCACTGCAGAAAAAGAGTCCTGAAATTGCTTTGGAGGGTGGACTAGCTGCGGGCATTGGTTCCTAGCTTCCCAAGGGGAGTTCTTTGAAGGGGACCCTAGTGATATTCAGCAGTGAGGTATGCAGCACTTTTTCTGCAGTGTATTTAAGCAGGAAAGCAGAGGAAGCTTCCTGAGGGCATAAGGAGCGAAACCTGCAGGAAGCAGAACTACCCTCGGCAGTCAACAATTTTATGTGGTGCTGACTTCTTTTTAAGCATAATCCATTTGGAAGAAAACTGCTGCAGCTTTCAGCTACCATGAGTGGCTAACTGAAGTCTCTTAGAGATTGCTGTTGTTTCTTTGGTCACCCTTACTATCTGGTCCTGCTGTTTTTTAAGTCCTCGGTTTTGAGCGGGATGGGAATCGGGTGCTTCCTTTAGACTCCCCAGTTTAGAAAGAGCCTGGGTTTTGTCCCTTGTCCTCTGTCCAATGATGCCGTGACTAAAATTGGTCTTTGGCCTCTAAATATCGTTAGCTAGCTTCTGTCTCATGGATATATTTTCAAAAATGTTTTGCATATTCTGTTTATCATCATAAGGTTGTTTTGTTTAAAAATGGTAGTTTAGTTAAGCTGTTTTACTTTTCAGAAATGAACATTAGAGCATTATAATCTTATAATAAAAACCAACCATAAAACTACACAAGAAATATTTTTAAGAAAATATTTGAAATTACTGTGTTGCTGTTAGGTACAGTCCAGTCAATTCCAACTCATAGACACACTGCGTACAACAGAACTCACTACACAGCCCTGTTCCATCCTCACAATCACTGTTGTGTTTGAACCTGTCACTGCAGCCGCTGTGTTCATGCATCTCATGGAGGGTCTTCCTCTTTTTCACTGACCTGGAACTTTACCAAGTATGATGTCCTTCTTTAGGGACTGATCCCTCTTGATAACATGTCTGTGGTATGTGAGATACAGTCTCACCATCCTTGCGTCTAAGGAGCACTTGGCTATATTCCGTCTTAAGACAGATTGTTCATTCTTCTGGCATTCCATTCACTATTCTGCTGCAGCACCGTAATTCAAAAGTATCAATTCATCTTCAGTCTACCTCACTGGTTGTCCAGCTTTCACATGCATATGAGGCAGTTGAAAGCATCATGGCTTGGATCAGGAGCATCTTAGTTTTTAAGGTGACATCTTTGCTTTAGGGCATTTTAAAGAGATCTTTTGTAGCACATTCGCCCAATGCAATGCATCATTTGATTTCTTAATTGCTACTCTCATAATGTGAATTGCAGATTCAAGTAAAATGAAATCCTTTACTTACTTCAGTAATTTTCACATTTATCATGATGTTCGGTTGTGGGGTTATCAAGTATACCAGCATTCAGAGAGAAATCATGGAGTCCAAATTTGAGGCCACTGAGAATCAATACCAGGGACAGGCCAAGTGGTCCTCCTGGGTCCTAGCGTGGGTGAGTGGGCTGGGTCGTTGCCCTCCGGTTTCCCTAGATGAGGGTCATACTTTGGCTCCCATGGACTAGTTCAGCTTCATCTGGCATGTGAGTATTTGATGGTCTGTTTCATAATTGGCCCCTACCTTTGTTCTGACTGATGACATTGAGCTTTTCAGTTGTCTCTTTCCACAAATGTAGTCAATTTGACATGTGTGTATTCTATCTGGGGAGACCTACATGTGTAACTGATGTTTATGTTGTTCAAAAAACTTAATTGCAACGAAGAATTCATTGGTCTTGCAAAATTCTGTCATATAATGTCTGGCATCATTTGTAACATCAAGGTCATAGTTTGCAACTATGAATCCTTCAGCTTGGTTTCCAACTTACGCGTTCCGATTACCAGTAATTATCAGTGCATCTTGATTGCATGTTTGATCAATTTCAGACTGCAAAAAGTGGTAAAAATCTTCAATTTCTGCATCTTTGGCATTAGTGGTTGGTGTATAGTGAATAATAACAGTAGTTTGGAAGTTTTTAGTTGTCTTTTTCTCATTTTGAGTTGTGCCACATTAGTAAGAGCTTGATTCCATCCATGGCACTAAGCCAAGCCAGCCAGGTGCTGTCGAGACGGATCTGACTCATGGTGACCCTAAAGTGGACTCTAATTTGTGGAGGCAGCTCTACCCTAGCGGTATTTTGAGTGCCTTCCAACCTGAGGGGCTCATCTTCCAGTACTGTATCAGCCTTCCACTGCTATTCATAGGGTCTTCACTGGTTATTTTTTTCAAAAGTAGACGGGCAAGTCTTTCTCCCTAGTTGTGCTAGTTTGGAAGATTTGCTGAAGCGTGTCCGCTGTGAGTGATCCTGCTGGCTTTTGAAATACCAGTAGCATAGCTTCCAGCCTTCACAGCAGCACACAAGCCACCCCAGTATGACAAACTGACACATGGGTAAATTAATATATTAGAGTCAATTATCTGTTCCTTTACATTGAGAAATGGAGTTTTAGCTTACAATTTTATGTGTCAGTGTTTTAGTCACTGCTCTGCAGACTACTTTGGCCACCATTGATTTTTCAGCTGCCGAACAACGTCAAGACTGTCTGAAATCTAAGCTCAATTATCAGCAGAACTTGATGTTTTTATTCTAATGTTTCTTGGATCCATTTTGTAATAGGAGTGTCAGTCTGCTCTCTAGGGTAAGACTCACTATCACTTATTAGTTAAATTCAAATCAAACTTAATTACATTGCTGATTTTTCAGTTGTTATTCCTTCGTTTAGGCAAAGATACATTAGCAGAGCTACTGTAAAGGGAGGTGACAGAGAGAGGGTAGGAAGCTTCATAGTTCCCTGAACTGTTACCAGAAGGTGGATGCCTTTGAGGCCTCAGTGTAAGTGCTTCAAGGGGAAATTTTTCTCATGAGAATAATGTCACTTTGAAGACGGTAGCTCGGTCTTGAATTAGAAAAGCTCGATATGCCATAATGCTTAGAACAGGAGTGTTTTCTACAGAGCACTAGGCAAGTCTCATTTTCTGTAGAATACTGGAATGTCAGATGTCTTCATGTCTTAAAAATCAGGATGTAACAACTTTAACCTGTTCGCCTTCACTGAGAACTGTCTGTAAAATAGTGTTCCATTTCCTTCGAATGGTCCAGAATGTAAGAAATGGCATATTATCCAGGATACTTCTGGTGACAGACAACAGAAAACTTGAGATTTCATTGACTTGAATAGAGTAAAATGAATCATGGAGTGTTACTGAACTTACATAGATCTTAGAACCATTTCCTTTCTTACAACAAAGATGAAAGTGAACAACTAATTGAATATTCAAAATGTGGGAAGTTTCTCATGTTGCAAAAAGGTTATGTCAGAGTTTCATTTGTAAAACAGTGTCATTCAGCAGAGAGCTGATTCCCAGACTAGCACAGGAAGGTTTACTAAACCCGTATTACAGCCGAAAACCTGCATTTAGGTTGCTGTTACCATATGGTGACGTTGTAGCACAGTAATATCATGGCTCGTAAGATTTAATCCACAGCGTGGTTATTACAGCTTCAAGTGCTGACAGATATTCTCGGAAATGTGTAGAATGTAAACTCTGTTTTGGGTCAGCTCACTTTTTTGTGGGCCAGCTGAGAACATTAGTGTCACATGAAGCATTGTGTTTATTAGCAGCTGTGCTCTAGGTTTCCACTTTGGATTCCAGGGGAAGGCCTTCCTGCCGTACCTGTAGGGCAGCCCCTGGCCGAGCAGCCTGAAGGTTAGCTCACTCGGGACCTGCTCCGTGTCCTCCATGTGTCAGCTTCTCAAGCAGAGTGCAGGCTAGCTTTTTATAGAGAGGGACCGTTCACGTGTCAGCTGTTCATAACCCAGAGAATGCCAGCCTGCACATATTTTATGTGGCCAGGATAGTTAAACTTTCTGTATTTTATTCTGAGCTCTCCCGGGTTCAAGCACGTTCTTTCAGTCAACTTACAGTCACCCATGTTCGCTTCTGAGAAAGCTGAAATCATCCTCTTTAAAGGATGAATCATACTTCAGCTGGACTTGCAGTTGGCTTCGTGGATTTTGTGGCTGTCACCCAGCAGATCTGCTTCTTTTTTTTTTTTTTTAACTTTATTCTATAACATGTATGATATGAATGGTAATCTTTGTGGGTTACTCAAGGTACTATATGTATTTTCTTTCTGCATATGGAGAGGGGTTTAATTTTTTGGCTATTCTTCAGAAGAAGCCAAGTTTGTGGTAGTGGCTGCTGATGTAGTTTAAGGAATTTGGCTTAATAATGGCATAACTATTAATCCACAGCAGTGTCTCATGAGCTATAGATTGGTTTCAGTAAACCCAAAGAGGATAATTGATATGGACTGAAACAAGCATTCATTTCCTTTTACTGTACATATAAAACTAGGCTTCCACATGTTAGCTCCTTAAATCTTTGGTGGAAAGCCCTTTCCCCGAAACTAGTCTTCATTCTGTTTTCTCCTCTCAATGCAGGGCAGTCTCTCCAGCAGCCTAGGAGCCCATGGAACAGGTGCCTCCTCAAAAGCGTACAGTTGAATGCTGGATACACTGTAGCAGTGACTGCAAGGAAAGAATGCTGATGTTTGGTGAGGGTTTGACAAGGGAGCCCCCACCTATGTTTGATTAAGTTTGGAGCTGAAAAAAAGATGGTTTTTGGTGAAAGAAGGAAAAACTTCCTTCTGCAGGGAATTGGTGCACTTCTGTATTTTAAAGCATGAGTCACGGATGTTTTGTTGATTACACATCCGTCCTGCACTTGAGGAATCAGCTGTAGAGAAGAGGAAGTTAAGAGAAAGCAGAAGTGTGAATAACTGCTAGTGGTCCTCTCTCTGGCTCCATTCCGTCTGCCATTTCATGTCTATAAAGGGGTAGTTCAGAGATGCCTTTCCTGGCAAATAAATGGCAACATATGTTTGAAAGAGTGAATGGAAACTGTAGCGGGAAATGACAGGCTTACGGCGAGGGGAAGGCAAGGGGAAATTTGTCACCCTGATGTTAGGCACATAATTGGTACACTAAACCAGAGAGGGGTTGTTTTACTTTAAAAAGTGTGCGTGTCCTGTTAGTGTCGCATTTTTGTGTGAGCCATTGTGTGAGGGATGTATTTATTTCCTAGGTTTCTTTCCTTGTATTTGTGCCCCTCTGTGAATGGCCGTCACCCTAAGCCACTGAGGCCCCTTATGGAATCTTGAGAGAAAAGTTCACAAAGGGAACATAGAGCCGGTGAGGAAATAGAACTCTTTGTAAAAGTAGTAAAAAACAAAAAGTGGGGAAGCACTTGGGAACAGTACTTTGATTGGTTGAGAATGGAAGAATAAACCCCAAATTACTGTCTTCAGAGTGCTCTTCCTTTATGTGAATGTTTGTAATTCTCCAGTGACACTGTTTATGATTCATTTGTTGCCATAGTAACTAAACCTTTGCTCAATAGTTCAAGATTCTGCAATGTACCTTAAAGGGCAAGAGCTTGTTGTTTTTGTTCCCCAAAGAACTCTTTAATCATTATTTACATTCTAACAGATTGAAAGCACAGTGATTAATGTTTAAAAAGTTTTCTCAGTAGGAAAAACATGATACTCAAAAGGTGCTGAAACCCTTTTCCAATTGTTGTGTACGTGGCTAGCAAGTAGGAAATGGGTATTAAGTCTCCAGGATTTAATTGGAGACCGTTGTCATGTCAGAGAAGAAAGTTCTGGAGGAAATCATCCTTCTTTAGCTCTCCTCAGAAACAACTCCAGTAAGGACTATGACAGGCCTTGTGTTTCTAAGATGGAATCAGCTGCTTCAAAAAACCCACTGCTGAGGAGTCAGGTCCTACTCACAGCGACCCTAGAGGTGCGAGGAGAACTGCCGTAGAGAATTTCCAAGGAGCACACGTCAGTTTTGAACTGCTGTCCTTTCAGTTAGTAGATGTAGTACTGAACCCACTACGCCATCAGAGTTTCCAATTAACTGTTTAGTAAGACTAAATTCTAATTCTTCAGGTTGTGAAAAAATTCCGGTGAAGGTGTTATTGATTAGGGCTTCATCAGTGAAAAATGGTGATAAAAGCAGCTAACACATACATGCTGCTCACAGAGCCCTGGTCGCACAGTAATTAGATCTGGGCTGCTAACCAAAGAGTTAGCAGTTCAAATCCACCAGCCACTCTTTGAAAACCGTATATAGGGTAGTTCTGCTCTGTCCTATAGCGATGCAATAAGTTGGAAGAGACTCAAAGGCAACAGGTTTTTTACCCAGTGCTCACTGTGTGAAAATCACTATTTTAAAAATATGTCTATATACATTTACTTCTTGTCAGCGGGTTCTGTTGCTATCCTCACTGAACCAATGAAGAAACAGAGGCTCGGAGAGGCTATAAATAAAAGGAATTTTGGCTCCAGAATGCATGCTCTTAATTCTATGCTATATCTGTAACTAAAAACCAATCCCTTTACTGTAGAGTCAGTTCCAACTCAACAACCCTATAGGACAGAGACAAGGCTGCAATCTTTACAGAAGCTCTTTCTCCCAAGAGCAGATGGTGGGTTCAAACCTGCCTCTTTCTACTCTCCCACACAAATCTACAGCATCATTCTCAAACTTGGTTGCACACTGGAATCCCCCTAGAAGCCTTGAACATTATTCATGCCCGGGTATCATAGATTCTGACTGAATTGGGGCAGCCTGGATAACCAGGAGCTGTAAAAGCTCTTGTGTTAATTCTACTGTGTGGCCAAGTTTGAGAACCACTGGTTTAAAAGACAGTTAAATTGACCTGGGCCTGGAACATCCAGGAACTGTGTGTGTAGCTCAAGTTGCTTTGCATTGCTTCTTGTTAGGAATTGGGAGAGAAGAGTAGAAATGAGATGGAATTACTGGGCGAAAATGAGTTTGGAATTTACCAAGATATTAGACTGTGCATGCTATTTTTTGACCTTGTTATGAAAAAGGTGATCAAATAAAGATCAGTATTGTTTTAGAGATAAGTCTTAGATAGCCACAGAAATGTTCACGAGTGTTGTATGGAAAAACACATGGCTACATAGTTCTGAAACAGGGTAGCCCCTTCTTTTATGGTGCCAGTGTAGTGCTCCAATGAGAGTAGCTTGACTTTACTAAACTCTTCAGGAAAATTGATATTTATTTCAATTGTTTATGGTTTATTGTCTCAGAAGATTAATACCAAATCCTCAAAAATGTTGTGACGAGCGATGAGTCATTTTAGCTCATGTCAGAACAATGCACTTTTGTAATTTTCCTGTCCCTGGAGAAGCTATTAAACACTAAACAAAATGCCTCAGAATGAAACTGATTGAGTGTTTTAAATTATGTTCTTTTCCTTGGCTATTAGCCAGATGTTTGCTGGGAAAGTTCACTGCACATCCAGACCTGCAATTTGCACTAGTAATGATTCTACACAGTTTTCACCACTTAAATATCAGCGGTGTGTATGTATTTTAAAGTCAAACAAAGCACCTTCTCAGCACCACAGAGCTGCTGGTGGTTTCAAATGGCTAACCTTTTGGACGTCAGTCAGTCACTTTAACCACTGTATCACCCGGGCAGTGGATGGATGGATAGATAGGTTAGATAGATCGGTATAGTTTTTTTCTGGTTTCCTTTTTGTAAGTAGTAGCACCCTTGTCACTAACAGAGGTCAGCATACTGTTTGATGTGTACTTCTCCCACCACTACTGTCAAGTTGATTCCAGCTCATAGCAACCCTATAGGACAGAGTAGAACTGCTCCATAAAGTTTCCAGGGAGCACCTGGCAGATTCAGACTGCCAACCTGTTGGTTAGCAGATGTAGCACTTAACCACTATACCACCAGGGCTTCCTTACACGTAGTAGGTACATAAAACATAGGTACTGCTGATAATGATGCCAGTAAACAAAAAGAATTGCTTTTTCAGTAATTTCCTGTATTCTGTGTGAGTTTTATGTGAAACCTCATAAGAATTAGTGTTAAGCAAACTGCATTTTATATTTTAGGACCTAAATATATAAATGGTTAGTTTGCTTTTATCAGCTTCATAAGCAATGGGGATCTTTCTGATGTTAAAAGTAAGTATTTCTAAAAAGCATTTTATCTGTAATATTGAATCTTACTAGTAATAGCCAAGACATTCTTATCCTCATGTGGCATATTTAGAATAGGCATCTGGGGTCACACATGGCAGTTTGTATCATACCCAGTACCTAGAAAAAAGTAGGTGTTCAATAAATATTTCTCAAATTGAATTGAACAGATGTTCTGCTCATACTCATTTGCTCAATTCTTATAAAATAAGGATCTATTTTTTTTTTTTTTCCCAAGTGCAGTTCTCTAAGAGGGCATCAGAAATGTAGTGAGAGATGGAATACCTTCAGAGTGATTCTATGACATGGTTACAGGCCTGTTGTCACTAAGAAAGTTATCCTGAGCATGAAGTTATCTTGCTATTATTAACCCACTGTAAGATGAGAAATGATGTAAAGGTTAGTAATTGAAGCTGGATCTGAACACAGTACCTTGGATCCAGAAAGGAACGTTAGTTTACAGTCAGTTGTTTCAACAGATAATAGACTGATGTTTTACAGCCAAATGGTTATAAGGCAGCAAACTGTGTATTGGGAAGGTATCCACCCTAACTGTGGCATGACCTTATGTCTCATTAAAAATGTGACACATCTCTGTGTATGTTTTCTGCTGTTCTAGTTCTCTGTCCTGAAAAATATTCAAAAGGGTTGGAAAAGTTTTAGATAAGCAGAAACAGAGTGGTAATGAGGTGACTTCCATGTGAAAAGTTTAAAATTTGGGTTATCCTTTGGAAAGGCTAAAGTGAGTTAAAATCTATAAAATCATAGGCAGCGTAGGGCAAGCCAGACACACTCTTGTTCACTCAAACCTAGAACTGTTAGAATTGTAGGCTTAACGGAATCGACTTAATTCAAGCAGCAGTGCACTGAACGTGGCATGGCCTTACGGTTAAGGGTACAGGCAGTCAAACAGCTGCAGAACGGTGAAGCGCCCAGCTGCTGTCCGAAGGGTTAACGGCTGGAACCCACCAGCGGCTCCACGGGAGGAAAGTCCTGGCAGTCTGCTCCTGAAAAGATGGCCACCATGGTAACCGTGACGGGTGGTCCTACTCTGTGAGTTGGAATCAACTCGATGCCATACAACAACACCTCATTTAAGATAGCCAGGCCTCCGTTTATTGACCTGTCAAATGTTGCTAATAATAGTACCTTTTTAAGAAGGTTGTTTTGAGGATTGAGGTTAAGTAGAAAGCACTTAAAAAACTGGCTGGCATATAATAAGTTCCTTGTGTGTGCAAGTGTGTGTGTATATTTGCCATAGTGACAGGGTAGGCTAAAATAGAAGTAGGTTTAAAAGACTTTTTTTTTTTATGATTGAGTGAAAATGTACATTCCCATACAAACTTGCATGCCCACCTATATGCAGCTCCCACTGCTGTCCCTGCCCGGTGACAGCACACTGTTCCTCTCCGTTCCATACATGTCCTCTCCTCCCAACAGTCTCCTATCCTCTCCTCTTCACCCATTCCCCTGCCTCCGGTGAGAGGTCAGCAGGACAACATCCTGTAGATGCACAGAACCATAAAATGCAAACATGATATGATATGGTCACTGTGTGTGGCCAAGTCCAATCCATTCCTGTCCAAAGAGTTGACCTCCATTATGATTTATGAACAGGGGCAGCATCAGGGCGAGGGGCCATGCTCCCAGGGGAACCCCCAAGCCCCTGGGCCATCAACCGTGGTCTTTTAGTAGAGATCTCAGGATACATCTCTGTTTATTCTTCTGTTGCCAGTGAGACTCAGCTTTATGAGCCCCATCACGGCTATCACTGGTGGTGGTGAGGCACTGTCCGGTTCTTCCAGTCACAAGTTCAGGTAGTCAGCCACTTACATGGGTCTCTCTTTTTTCTGGGTTCTCTTTCCTTCATGTCTTTTTGGTCCTTGGCGAGCATCCGTCCCTGCGGAGTTGAGACCAATTGCTGTACTCTCAGATGGCAGCTTGGCAGCTTTTAAGACTCCAGACGTCACTCACCAATGTGGGGTGCAGAAGACTCTCTCAGCAAAATGCTCGTTGTGACAATTGGCCTTGATTTCCACTGAGAGCATGATCCCTGGCCCTCCGCCCCAGCTACTCTGTCCTTGCAATATCAGATTAAGATGGGAGGAGTAATCATGTTATGTTGAAGTTCAGTTAATGTTGATCTTCTTTCTAAATGTGTGCTGTCACAGATTTCACCCCACCATGTTTCTATCAACTGTCTAATCTAAACCCTTCCCCCTTCACCTTCCCGTCCTCCCCACCCTTGCAGCCATCAAAGAGTCTTTTCTTCTACTCATGAGTCTGTTTTTAAGTTCTTATTGTAGGGGTCTCATACAGTATTTATCCTTTTGTCACTGACTACTTTCACTCAGCATGATGTCCTCCAATTGAAACCAGGTTATGAGATGTTTCCTAAAATCATCATTACTCTTTATCATTGCATAGTGTGCCATTGAGTACATATACCATAGTTTACATATCCATTCCTCTGTTGTTGAGCATCTGGGTTGATTCCATCTTTTTGCTGTTGTGCTTTATGGCTGCCCCTATGATTCCCCTTAATAAACTATGTATAAACCCAATTTAAATTATTACCAGTCTTATTAACATCTGGGAGGACTACAACGACTGTAGTACATCCCTCTTTTTAATATGATGACATCACAGTTTTCATGATATACTAACTGGATCATTTCTTTCACTGTTATTGTTTTGATTGAGTTGGAAGCCTTCCCTAGCTGAGTAGGATTCTGGCTGATGTGTCTTGTATTTGCTTCTAAAATATAAATTTAGTGGTTTTGTTCTTCTCAGCCAAGAGATTCTGTCACTATTTCTTGTAGCTTTGGTTTGGTTTTTACAAAGTCCTGAGTTTCTCTTTATCTGCTAATGTCTTCATTTTATTTTGATATTTGAAAGATAGTTTTGCAGGGTAGGTAATTCTTGGTTGGAAGCTCTTTCTTCTCCTTCAAGGCTTTGAATATGTCTTGCCACTGTCTCCATGCCAGCATTGTTTCTGCACAGAAATCCAGTGAAATCCTACAGAGTTTCCCTTCGAATATTTGCTTTGGTTTGAGTCTTGCTGCCTTTAAGAGTTTCTGCTTATATTTCATTTTGTTAAGCTTGATTATAATATGTCATGGAGTCTTTCTTTTGAGACCTGTATTGAGTGGCATTCAATACACACCTTGGATATCTATATTCTGTTCTTTCATAATTTGTAGGAACTTTTCTGTCAGCAGTTCAGCAGAAATACTCTCTGTGTTCTGAGGTGTCTCGCCCTGTTCAGAAACTCCAATTAATCGTAGATTGTTACTCTTAATAGAGTCTCACATGCTTCTGAATGCTTCTTCATTTTTATTTTGTATTTTTTCTGATTTCTTTCTCATAGATGCTGCAATCATAGCTCTGTCTTCTAGGTCAGAAAGTCTCTTTTCCATTTGTTCCGTTCTGTTTTCTTGGTTTTGAATTGAAGTTTCTATTGGATTTCAGAGTACTAGTGTTCCATCAGATCAAACCGCTTGCTTAATTTTTCATTTTGCTCTGCTGCATTTTGTATAAGGTCTAGGAGGGTTCTACATATAATGCTTCCAATAGTTTCAGAAAGGTTTCTTCATTTGGGAAGTTCTTTCGTGCTTTCTTTTGGGGGCCTTCTGAAGGCATGGGTGATTTCTTGGTTATGCTTATATCCAGAGTTTGTTGCTTTTTGGGCATCGTGTGAATCACTAGAGGCTGGGATAGATGCTGTGAGGATAGATTGCAGTTGTTTCTGTAGGCCATCTTAAAATGAGGGGTAAAAGGTATGTGATACCTTCTAAAGTCAGTCAGGTTTTCAGGTGTACAGGTCCCTCTTCCCAGCTGGCAAAGTAAGCACCTCTATATCCAACCCCAGGTGTTATAAACTAGTTCAAGATACTGGCCTCTGCTGTTGGGCCCCAGCCATAAGTGACAGTGTGTAGAATACTGCTCTTCTGCTGGAAAAGTGCTCTCCCCCAGGTAGGCGCTGCCCCCATCCTAGGAATTAGGTCCATCTGAGACCTCCGTATGGGTAGTCCACCTCCCAGTGGAACAAGATGGTACCCACACAAGCTCCCCACCTGCCTTGGTACAGGCTACTCCATGACGGAGGCAGAAAGCGAGGCCAAAGTTGCCAAGATGCACAGATTCCAAAGCCGGGCTCTCAAAATGTGGCAATTTCGCCTGCTGATCCCATCAGTGGTGCATCTGAGATTAGCTGCTATTGAAGTCCCAGCTCCACCCAGTGGCTAAGACAGATAAAAAATAGTTAAAATCGTGAGTTACCGTGGTCCAGCATAGCCAGCACTCACCAAGACCAGGGTCAGCAAAAGAGAGGAAATTTTCTGTTTAGTGGTATGAAGTCCAAATTAACAGCCCTGTGCCATGTCCTAGGGCTCAGTAGGTCATTTCAGGTCTTTGTTTCCAGAGGGATTTAGGGAGATGTGTGTTGATTCTGTCCTTTTGACTCTGCCCCTCATTCAATTTAAAAGACTTTTTTATGGTACAGGTAAGTGCAGAATGGGCTGTCATCTTTTAAGCTTGCTGTTGTTCTAAGCTTGCATCTGTAGAGCCCTCTACCCAGCATCCTTTGCAGCTGCCACCAACAGAGGACAGGTGAGCTGGTTGTGTCAAGGTTAGCTAGGGAACTTGGTTGCTGCCACCACATGCTAACGTATTTTACTCTAGAATCTAACATTTTCTAGGGATAACAAAGGTTGTGGTTTGCATTATAGAAACATAGTATTGATAAAATTACCAAGGGAACCTGAGCTGGCTCAAACCCAGCAGTTCTCCCTGGCAGTTTGCGATGCAAGTATCACTGCTTCCTAGCAGTTGTGATGCAAATACGGCAGTTCCTTCTGGCTGGTTTGAAGTGGCTATGGTAGCGTCAAACCCAATCAGAAACCAAGTTACTACCTCCACCTCCCATTTATGACACCACCCCCTGCTTTTGCCAATAAAAAGCACCTCCAAGTCTGTGTGGGGTCTTCTTCCACTCATGGAGACTGACTCGTTGCCTCTCTCTAACGTACTTTCCCTTAATAAACTTTCATGTCATTTTCTATGCATTCTGATTTGCTTTGCTGGAGGGAGAGCCCCGTTGGCCACCCATCATGTGGCCAAACTTGCTAGCTCTGTTTCTGGAACCCAAATCAGATCACTCAGGGTCTAATCAGCTGCATGACCTTGACAGCTGGACTAATGACTTGGCCCCCAAAAGTGTTTGCTCTTACTAAGAAGCTGCCTATGGAGGAATACCCTAACCTGGTTCCCAGGCTAAAATTATGGTACAGCTAATGTTCCCTGCAGCATCATCTACTTGTACTTATTTGTCCTAAATGAAAAATTCTTCATTTGGTAATAGAAAAGTATGACTTCAAGTAATAGAAACAAGCCCAAGCTAATTGAGTTAAGCAAGATCTTTGGCCAAGAAAAGTAACGATTGAGATACATATCTTGTTTTTCTAAGCAAATGCTCCTGCGTAAGAATCTGAGTGGGCCTTAATCTATTTGCCTGGCTTGAACTGCCTAGTTTTCATGCAAGCACTTTACGTTTCTGGCAGCACTGAGTGTGATGAGTGGTTTTGTTATTGTTGCTCCTGATGAGAAGTGTGTGGTTTTTAGTCTCACCCTGAGAACCATAGGCCAGATTGTTGCGCCATTTAAAGTAAACCAAATGAAACCCACTACCATCCAGTTGATTCTGACTTGTAATTATCCTATAGGATAGAGTAGAACTGCTCCATAGAGTTTCTAAGGAGCACCTGGAGGATCTGAACTGCCGACCTTGGGTTAGCAGATGTAGCAGTTAACCACAGTGCCACCAGGGTTTCTCCACTAGATTGTGCTTATTTTGTTATTTCTCTCATTTGCTATTATTTTTGTTCCTAAACTTGGGATAGATCTTTCAGTAGGGGGAGAAAAACATTGCATTCCAATTAAGTATGTATAACCACTTTAAAGAAGATAGTAGAACCTGCCTGGTAAAAATTTATTCAGTTCCTGTCATGCAGGGTTTTTGGCACTGACATTAAAATGGAACATTTTTAAAATATAGTAAGTGTTCATTTAAAACAGGACATTAGTTAAAATGAGGTTAAAGAGCCTTGCAGGCAACCCACTGTTGTTAAGTTTGAACTAGTGAGCGTTGGATTTCCTTGCTTTTCTCATGTATTTCTTTCCTTCATGGCTGCTGCTGCTTCCCTTGCATAGTACCTTTTTCATAGGGATGTTCTGTCAATCAGATTCACGCTGCTTTTGCCTCTGTGTCACTGCAGTGGCAGCCTCCACATTGTCTCCCACACCCTTTGTCTTTCCTGGAGCTTGGCTTCTTTCACTTTCTCTTGTTCTGGCATCTTCTGTCTCATTTGGCTCTCATTTCCTCCAATTTCACTGTTTCTACAAGTTACGAGCCCCTTTCTTCCCTCCCAGTTCCTGACTGTGTACTTGAAGGAGTGTTACCACACCCTCACTGCCTTCTTTGGATCCTCAAAGTCTGGACCTGCCATTCTGATGAAATTCTGCTCTTAGAGGTCATGAGAACTTCATCCTCAGGTTCAGCAGGCTTCACCCTGCCTTCACTCTCTGCTGCTTCTTCATGCCAGTTAATACAGTCTTTCTGTATCAGACTGCTTCTTTTCTGCCTGCCTTGATTGCTTGAGTGTTTTTTCTCAGCCGTTTTTTTCTAAACTGTTTCTCCCGTGGCACTTTCATGTATTCCTCTTGTTTCAACTTCCTCCTCTATGCTCTAACTCCAAAATCTGTATCTTTAGCGTCTATTTGCCTGAGATCTGATCCGTATGTACAGTTATTCCTTCTTACTGGGTCCTCAGCACAACTTTCCACAAACTCATCTGCCTCTTCTTTCTTAGAAATGCCATTCTTGTCACTGAGACTCACAACTTCAGCTTCATTTGATTTTGTCCTTCCTCCAGTAAACAGTCCAGGCAGTTCTACCTCTTCATCTTCAGAATATGTAATATAACCATATCATAACTCTGTAACATAATCATTATTTTTTCCAGTTTTTGCCTTGTTCAGGTATAATTTATGTTTAGTAGTGCACACCAATATCTTTCTAGTATTCTCTGCTTTCAGCCAAGATTGATCTAACATTGGCAATAGCCCTGATTCCCTGTCCTCTTCTGAATGGAAATTCTAGAGCACTTAATTGTGCACTTCAGTCTGCACACGGATCAAGATCTTTCTCCTCAATTTGGACTTACAGCCCCGTAGACTGTAAGAGAATAAATTTCTCTGTTAAAACCATGCACTTGTGATATTTCTGTTGTATCATCCCATGATAACTTAAGACACATCCTCTTTCATGAAGTGTCTTTTCAAATATTTACCTGTATTTTAATTGGATTGTTAATCTTTTTTTTTTTCCTTGCTTTGTAGGATTTCATTATATATTTTAGATAGGAGTCTTTATTGGTTATGTGTGTAGATATTGACTTTTTCATATTTTACTTTGATTAACAGAATTTATTAATTTTAATAAAGTCCAATTTACCATTTTTTCTTTTGTGATTAATGCTTTTTATGCCCTTTTCAAGAAGTCTTTACCTTTAAGATTAAAATATGGCACAGACTGGTTAAGTGGCTTACATAAAGATGATAGCAGATCACTAGTTCTCCCCCAAATATCTATTATCTCCTTCTTCCTGGGCTTATGTCTGCCCGACCAGATATTTGTAGGCTTTCCCGCAACAAGAAGTTGCTGTGTACGTCTGGATCAGTGGAATGTGAATAGAAGAGTTAGTCATCCTCAGCTTGAAAGCAAGACACATTTCATGTATCTTGCCCTTCCCTCCCCTCTCCGTGTGCTGGAACAGACATGATAGAGCAACAGCTTTGATAGTGCAGGTGAAATATAACACCCTGAATGATTTTATGGAACAGAACTTGCTTAAGTTGATTTAAAGAATATTGCATTTTATTTAAATAGCACTTAAAGAGCTCTGTTATTTAAATAATTAAAATTTATTTAAATGCCACATTTGGAGACTTTTTTTGTCGTTACACTTTACCCCAACAGCTACACAGGCATAGTTAGTATGTAGTTGAAACAGCCCTTCGAATCAGATCTTCTGCCTTCCTATTCTCTTACCATCTCACACCATTACTGTGTGGCTGAAATGTTTTAAACTTCCCATTCCCCCTTAATTTGGTATTCACAGACCTTTTTTCTCTGATCTCTAACGTTGCAATCACACCTTCCACTATTTTTCCACTTGACGTATTCTTGAGTCAAAGCATGCACCTCACTCTTGAACTCAGGTCCATTTTATCCTAATCTCTTTCCCTCATGCAGTTATCTGCACCGGCAGTGTTTCTGTTTTCCTTTCCTTCTTTGTTTGCGTCTCTGAAGTGTGCCTGTCTCTCAAGCTGCAGCTCCAGTGCCACCTGCTCCACGAAGCCACTCCTGATCCCCTGTCAGCAGTCGCCTCTTGGTTGAACTACCTGAATGCTTCTTGCTCCTGAAAATTGGAGTCTTACACATAGTGAGCACTGAGGAAGTATTTGCAAATAAATAAATAAATGAGTTACACATTAAGTGAGTACACCAGGAGCAAAACTGGAGAATCACTCAATGAGTATAACTGGAGATTTAAGTTCTCTCCATGTTGCTTCTTTCCCTTTTCTAGGTGAGGGTCTGATTCACAGTTGGAAACCAGCAGATTTGCTGTGCTGTGTTACTTTCATCTTTTATAATACAGCACACAAAGCTGGGTGTCTTGGTACTACAAGCTAGCTTAGTGTGACTGTGACCTCATTGGACCTGTCAGCAAACAAGGCCTTTCTCGGTGCTGTACAGTAAGGGCAGGAGCCCCGGTGGCACAGTACTGAAGGCCCTTGTCTCCTAACCAGAAGGTCAGTGGTCCAAATCCAGCAGCTGGTCCACAGGAGAAGGACGTGACAGTCTGCTCCTGTAAAGATTGACAGCCTTGGAAACCCTATGGCGCTGTTCTGTTTTGTCCTGTAAGGCAGTGGGCTTGGTTTTTAGTGGGTTTTACAGCGAGGAGAGGTTCACTGTTTTAGGCAGATGATTTGACTCAGATAGCTGGCTTCACTTGGGTTCTCGTGGCATCTGAAAGGAACATTTGACCTGTGTTTGCGATGTCATTGTGTCCCCACCTCCAAATGTGGCAGCTGGAGGTTCAGATTTGGTACATTTGGTGCTGGGCCCAGAAAGCTGCACTTCTCCATAGCTCCCCTGGCAACTCTAATAACCACTTGTTTAATGTTTGGGGACCACTTGCAGGCAGAGAAGGGTCAGTGGCCATGAATCGTAAGTCCCATGGACCTGAGTCCTAATTCTCCTCTGCAGTTAGTAGCAGCGTGACCTTGGGAACGTTGCTTAGTGTCTCTGAGCTTCAGTGTGGTCATCTTTAGAATGTGGTCCATTACAGTACCTACTTCAAAAAGGATTAAATGGAATAATCCGTCTCAGATCTTATTAGCACAATGCCTAACATTCTGTGAAACACTGAGTAAAGTGTAATTTAACACTGATTATCGAGTTTATTATAAGAGATCTTTATTTGTGTTGTTTTTGTATAGAATGTACAGAATAGAATCTGTCATCTCCACAAATAAATTTCATATCTGTGTGTGTTTGTGTATTCATTCTCTTGACAGGATTCTTAGCTTTAGGAGTGTAATTAAAATTCTGACATTAATTCTGAACCCAGTTCCTCTCATGAGTAATTTACCAATTAGGTACTGTTACTTTAAAAACAAATTTAAAAAAAACTATTAAGGATTAGCACTGTGTGTGTGTGATAGACTATTACAGAGAAGTGCATAATGGAAAAGTTTAACAACTAAATGTTCTAACACAGTTTATCTGAAGCAAGTGGGTGGTTCAAGTGTCATGGTTAGAAGAAAGAGGACATGGATGTTCAGACCGCGGATGAAAAAAGTGCAGAGATCTATTTCATGTAAAATTCTGTTCCCTTCATAAAACTAGCTGTCTTCTTAATGTGAAAGGGGGAGCGGAACAGAGGTGCTCTGAGCTCGGGCCTGGCCGTGCTGCCTGTGGGGCTGACTTGGGGCTTTCTGGTATGTATGTGTGTGTTTTGTGGGTTCAGGAAGGAGTGATGTGTGGGACCCTTGGAGCAGACGGGAGAGACGGGGTGGGGATGGGAAGAGCCGCAGTAGCAAGAGGTTTTATAGCCTCTCCCTTAGAGCCTCGTTAATTGTTGTGAACTTACTCCCAACGGTAACAGTGAATAAGGGGATGTCAAATTTGGAAAGAAAACGTTCTCTCATGACAGGAGCAAGATTTCTTTTGGGTAAAGAGGAAACTCTCCAGGGCAAGAGAATGGGTAGATTCACCTAAAGGGTCTTCTCTAAATAAATAATAATGTGGCTAACAATAGAGTGTCAAGAGAGGAGTTTATAATATTTGGGTCTCCGCCTCATGGCATGGATTGACAATTCCATCCCACTGCAGGTGTAGGTGAACTCACAGTTACTGTTGCCATCAGTTCTAGTTAACTTGGATAATGTGAACTTACATTTTGTCAAGATTCTGATTCCATTTACACTCAGCTGGTTTTTGAATTCTCAGATTGCCTGGAGAGCAGGTGATGAGAGTCATGGTCTACCACCGCTTTCCTGTTCTTTCACTTTCGTGAACCTTTCACAGTCAGAGTTCATTAATCATTGTCAAGAACAACTGTCATCATCTGACCAGAATGATGAGAACTTGCAGGTTCTGGGACAAGAAGTGTATTTAAAGCTGAAACTTTGATTAGGTTCATTAGTTAACAGTTAAGGGCTTCAGTTTAGGATAAGTTACTCCACCCTCCACCCCCCCTCCCGTACTCTTTCGAGTGTTAGTCTTTTTACCTAGAACCCTTGGGATTTTTGATCGAGTTGGTTTATATATGGTTTTTACTCTTTGACTCTTGCGAACTTAAATCTTGTCTAAAAACCTGTATGGATTTCAGAGGCTTATGAAAGATTAAAAAGGCTATAAAAATTTAAATAACTTCATCCAGGGAGCATGTTTACCTAAAATGTGTCATTGAACTTCTTGGTTTTCTGTTAAGAAAACTGGTTTGGATCAGAGTGACTCACGCTGTCAACTGATAGAATGCAAACACATTCAGAATTCTTCTGGCGAGCCTAATACAACAAAAACAGAGTTCTGCGAACTTTTTTCTGTCATTTTTCAAATAAATCTCTCTATCACTAGATCCTTCAAAAAAAAAAAAAAACTCAAAACAGATGTCTTCACTATTGTTAGGTGTTAGATGGGGTGGCTTTCTCTACTGTATCAAGTACCTCTGCCACCTTTAAATAGAAATAATTTTTAAAGGTAATATGGAAAATACTAGTAGCTAGTCCTTGGACTGATAAAAATAATGTTCTGCCACTCTTAAATGTTTCCCTGAAATGTAAGTAAACATTTGCTGGGCTTATATTTCACTGTTGATTTGTAGATTTCAAATTCTTTGCCAAAATATTTACCTATGCGGGTTCATTTCAGTCCTAGTACAAGGAATTAGATAGTAAGCATATTTATGCCCATTTTACAGATGGAAACATCAGCTTAGAACTTCTGTTATATTTTTTCTTAAGGTTAGCTAACATGTGTCAGAAGGTTTTCAGTGATCCCTTAGCCAGGCATAGTCTCTAAGTAAGATTAGTGGGTGATTCTTTACGGATGAAGGGCTAGAGATTGGAATGTCTTTCTGGCAGAGCTGAATGTACATTAAAATCAGTAGGCACCCCTGGTCCTTCTGTTTTCTCAGTAGTTATGTCTTGTTGCCATTCATTAACGTGTTGCTGTAATTCATGAATTTTAGGCCAGGCCAAAGGGATTAAGGAGCATCGCACCCTCACACCTCCCTTTCTGAGATTTAGGGTACAGTGAGATTTATTTTTCCGTTTGTGTTAGCCAAAGGAAAACGTATTCCTCCAGTCGTCGTATTTTGCTTTAAGTAAGTCTTCATCAGGAAATTGTATAATAATGGGTAATACGGGAACCATTTTTTAAAAATTGACCCTGTTTCGTATTTTGCTGATAGTAATAGTTTTCTGGTGGTGGTTGTTAAGTTCTTTTTTCAATTTGACTGAACACACACCTAAAATAGGAGCTTACATCGACTGTGGAAGCTCTGATAAGTTAGGATTTTTTGGTGTGAAAAGTATCTCATGGGCTCGGGATAAAAGGAAATCCAGGTCAAGGAACACAAGGTCTGTATACCCTGGCCCTAATCTACTGGTGCTCAACCGACTCAGTTCCACAAACTGATCTTTTTCATTCCTGCTAGCTTTGGGTGCAGCTGTCTGTGGGAATACCCTTTGCCCTCTTCTCTGCTTGGTAAGAGTCTGCTCAGCCTTCTGCTAATTACCTGTTGCCTGCTGAGAAGCCTTCACAGCCCCTCTGTACAGAACTCGGCCATCCCTCTCGTCAGATCCCCGAACATTCTGTGCATACCTCTGTAAGGTCTCAGAATACGTTACTTCTTAATTGTGCTTATGTTTTCCACCGGAACTTGTGTTATTTATGATTTTTTTCCTAATTTCACACGTATTATTAGGTACAAAATTCAATGAATGGTTAATGCGTGGTGACCAGCTGTCGAGTCGAGTATCTCTGTCTTCCTTTTTTCCATATAGAACCAAAATGTTCTTTCTCCTTTTGACCCCAGCAAATAATCACTTGCCTTTGGTCCTTTCCCATTAAGACTTCTTCGTTTACCTTTCTCTTAGTCCCTAGTTTCTCTTGAGAAACTTCAAAGGCGACCGTAGTGGTACTCAGCAATGAGGTATGTAGCCCTTCATTGAGGAAGAGTTTGTGAACTTAATTGGTAGTCCTCATACCTCTAAAAGCTCTTTCAATTTTGTGCAGTATAGTTAAGCATTCCAGAGAATTTAGGAACATGATTTCATAGTTAATCCTCAAATCAGAAATTATTTTGAGATTAAAGATAGTAGTAATAGTAGTAGACTGGTGGCTGAGTGGCACAAATGGTTAATCACACAGCTACTGGCAAAAGGTTGACAATTTGGACCAACTCCAGGACACTCCAGGATCTGCTTCAGAAAGGTTATATCTTTGAAAACCCTGTGGTGCCGTTCTGTTCTGCACAACCAGAGTTGCTGTGAGTTGGAGTCTACTCAGTGGTAACTAATGATAACAGCAGCAGCAGTAGTGATTGTTGACATTGGCATTGTGGTAGGAACAATCTAATTCTAGTTCACACTTCTTGAGCTTTGACCATGTGTCAAACACTGTTCTGATTGCAACTAATTTTTATTCTTGCAGTAATTCAATGACATTGTTATTATTGTTACCCTAATTTACTGATAATAAAACTGAGCATAGCAAAGAAACAAGTTTTCTTTTTTTCCTGAGTGGGAGGTAACTCTTGGTTTTGAACTCAGCCACTATAGTTCCTGAGTACCCTGAATGGATAGACATACCTAACCTTTTGATGCTGAGTCATTCAATTTCTGAATCCAAAGGTTTAGTCTTTTATTTCACATGAGAGATAGACTAGGAAACAAAATTTTTTAAAGATATATATATATATGTATATATACATATTTTATGTCCAAGCGTAGAACAATGTTTGGTGTATTGTAGGCACTTAATAAATATTTATTGAACAAATGAATGTTAGTTTCCTGCTCGTTTTGTAAACGCTGACCTGGCGTTGGGCCGTTTGCTGGGTTCTGCACAAACTCCATCCCACACTGATTTTGTTGAAGGGGAAGAAGACAAGACTTTACAGAAAGTCTCAGAAGGATGCAGGAGACAGCTTTATACTACACACTGTGGTTTCAGTCCTTTAAAGTCACAAGCTGTTTTAAGGGAATCCTGATAGTAGTGGTTAAGAGCCTGGCTTCTAACAAAAGGTGAGCAGTTCAAATCTATGTGGAAACTGCATGGGGCCGTTCTGCCCTGTGTTGTAGTGTCATTCTGAGTTGGAATTAACTCCATGGCAACGGGTTTTTTTTTTTTAAGATAGGTCAAGCCCTTCCTTCTTTGTCTTGGGTCTTTTGCTGTCTTCAGTGCGCACCTTTCACTCCTTTCTTCTGCTGAATTTATATACACTTGCACATACTGATAGGCTTTTCTCTTTCTGAAGCACTTACATCCTGACAGTAGCCCTACACGGCGCCATCTGAACCTCATGTATTTTTTAAAACTTTTTCTTTTTTTTAATGTTGTATTGCACCTTCAGTGGAAGCTTACAGCTCAAGTTAATTTCTCATACAAAAATTTGTACACATTGTTATGCGACCCTACTTGCAACCTCTGTAACGTGACAGCATATTCTCCCTTTCCTCCCCTGGTCTCCTGTGTCATTTCAGCCACCCCCTGTCCTTTCTGTTCTTCTCATCTGTCTGCAGACAGGAACCACGTGCTCAGTCTCATGCATCTTCTTGGACAAAGAAGCTCACTCTTCAGGACTATCATTTTATGTCTTAAACAAAAAAATCCAAATCCACTGCCGCTGAGTCGATTCTGACTCACACTGACCCTGTGGGATAGAGTAGAACTGCTTAATAGAGTTTTTATGGCTTGTAGTCTGGTCTAATCTTTGTTTCAGGAATTGACTCTGGGAATGGTTTTAGTTCTAGATTGACAGAGAATCCAGGGGCCGTGTTTTCTGAAGTTCCTCTAGTCTCAGTCAGACTGAGACTAGTCTAAAAACTTTCTTAGCAAGGATATAGCCTCCCTGGTAAAGTAGTTTCATACCAAATGTTACAATCTGTTTTCCAAGTTGTTATATGTTTCTGCAGTGGTTGACTGTTTCATGATTTTTTTTTTACTTACTTTATCTAATTTTAGATCTCAAGATAGATGTACAATTTACTTAGGCTAGTGTCTTTCCAACAAGGGATAAAAATTACTGTGACTTCATAATTGCACTTTATTTTTATTATTATTGCTGTTAATGTTACTCTGATTTTTAGTTTCTGACAACATTATTGAGATAGGTGTCACATATGGAGCAGTTCACTCTGTGCGCTGAGTTGTGTGTCCGTCTCCACAGTCAACTTTAGAATATTTTCTTTGCCTCAATATGAGCAATTTGAATTTTGTTTTGAAACATTTCAAAATGTGGATTATTTGACTTACCTATGTTTGATAGATCTGTGGGGTTTTTTTTATTCCCCATCTTTGTATGGTATGTCTGAAGTGCAAAGAAACTAACCAGTGTTCTTTGGCTTCTGTGCATAATTTGGTAGGTTATGAGGGTTCAACATGGTACAAGAGAAGTTTGTTATAGGATCTCAGATCTTCTTGGATTGTTTAATTTTCTTTCTGAAGCTGAAAGTGGAAACTATGTGATTGCCCACACACTTCCCTGATAAACAAAATAAAAGTGGTCTCAAAATAGAAGCCAGTTCTCAAGAGACATGCAGGCATGTTTCAAGATTACACTCTTTCGATCTAGAAAGAGGTGTTTGGGGTGACATTTTATCTGATTTGTTCAGCTTTGTCATTAGTGAGGCATGCCTCCCTTAGTATTTCAAATAGATGAAATTAAGGAGTTATATTTCCCTTCCAAAATTTTTGTTATTCTGTGCCTCTTAACTTTGTTTATTGATAAACATTTTGGCCCTCAAAGAAATGGTGAGAATAAGCCACCGAATTTTTCTGCATGAAGGGCCACAGGGTCTCTATCTGTGTCTAAAGACATAAACACATGACAAGGCCGTTCAGCCGAACCTAAATGTCGCCATAATGGCTAAGTGTCGTCATGTTGGAAAGTACAGCTGTCAGGCAGCCAGAATACTTTTGAGTGAATTGTAAGCTGGAATTTTTATTAATCAACAAATATGTTAAGCGTAGAAAGTAACTTGCCACAAAATAAACGGCAGATGTACTCCACAGAGGAACTTTTTTCTTTTTTAATTATTGCTTGTATTTTGTCTCTACCATTGGCACTACTGGGACTCGACGGCACTTGGCTTGGTAGATATTTAATTTTATCATATCTTTGATATCTTTGAAGGAAATGTCTACTAAACAGCGTTAGGATAGGTGGTTCTCTTTTTTCTACACTGTTTATTACTCGTATGTATTCCAGTTTTGTTATGGTAATTGATAGCATGAATATTAGAATAAAACATGAAATATATAAAGTGGTACATTTGAGATGGCAACTGTTTATTTTTAAGAAAAGAAAGGGTACAGGAAGCACTTAATTCAGCCCCATAAATCCTGTTAATGTGTTTCTTCTGAGATATAGTGTCATAAATTGAATTGTGTCCCCCCCCAAACATATGTGTTGATTTGACTCCGCTAGGAGTCCCAATATGGTGCTGTTTCTCCATTGTGAATCCTGCCTCGGTGCTGTTGGTGATGGAGTGGGCTGCAGTTGTGTTAGTGGGGCAGGACTCAAGCTACCAGCTTGTGGGATATAAGGGAGGAAAGTAAGCAGAGAAATTTGGGAACCTCATACCACCAAGAAAGTATGACTGAGAGCAGAACACGTCCTTTGGACCTGGGCTTCCTGTGCCGAGATGCTTTCCTTGAATTTGGAGTCAGCCCACTGGACTGTGATAACTTCTCTTGTTAAATGGACTTGTAACTTGTTAAAGAATTTGTGGCTTACCGAAATGTGACAATAAAAGTTTCTCTTCGTGGAGACTTCTACTCGTGGTATTTTCTGCTGGAGCAGTACCAGATGACTAAGACATGTAGTCTTCTGGAGATATGAACTACCTCTGCATTGGGCGTCTCAGATATCTCAGGCAGTTATTGGGAAATTCATGAAAATGAATTAGAAAATGCCATGAAAACTGTATGTGTGTGATAAATAGGGAGGAAGTGAGAGTTAGTGAATAGATATTGAGTTACATAGGAGAAATTAGTATGGAATTCTCAAACACACCAAACCAACTGAATTATTGGAGGGAAAATTCAACGAAGTGAGCCTTACATTTCTCAGTGTTAAACAATTAAACTTGTCAGGACCATATAAGGGCACTCCAGTAAGTGCTGGGAGTTATTGCCGAATATGTCATGTGGTGGGAAAGATGAGCCAGGATCCTGCAATCTGCATACCAAAGCTTGGGTAAGGATTGTGTGACAGGAAGGGACTTCAGACCTTTCACAGAAGGAGGAGCAGCAGTGCTTTAGAAGACTGGTGAGGCTAGGCCATGTAAACTTGGATTTAATAAGGAAAAGGAAATTACTAAAATTACATTGACAAGTCTGTAGCACTCGTTCAAGGGGTTATGATCCTTTAAGTCTGGTAGTTTTTTTTCCTCCCCCTAAAAGTCTCTAAAATCAAAGCCCAGGTGAGTGGAGGGCTCTAACGCATGTTACCAGTGGTCAGTTCACTCACTGTTCAGCATCACATCATGTGTAAAGTGTCTCTGGGTGGTCCAGGTGACCAGCATGCTTGGTAACTAACCAGAAGGTTGGGGTTTCAAGCCCACCCAAGGATGCCTTGGAATAAAAGCCTAGTGGTCTACTTCTGAAAATTCAGCCATTGAAAACCCTGTGGGGCACTGTGTTTCCAAGGCACTTGATGGTGACTTTTTTTTTTTTTTAATCATATATAAGGAGATGCAAGATTACTCCTAGGCAAAGTTATAAAGTAAGAGACTGTTGTGTAGTAAATGTTTCAGATGTTGGTTTTTAGTTTTAAAATTTCCTTTTCAGATCATTCTCTTTTCTAGTGTCTTCAAAAAAGACACACCCTCTTCTATGTCAGCCTTCTCTGGGATGTGCCAAGGTGTCAGGCTGATTCCACTTCCCCTAATCCTCATGACTGGGTTAAGTAAAGGGAAGTACCAGTAATCTGAAGCTGATTTATAAGACGTTCATGGAAAAATAATATATTAAAATGGAACAACTTTTCTGTATTTATTTATTCAACAGGTATTGCTTGTATTTCTCTCAAGTGTTAGGCCCTACAGATGAAGCTGTGAGCAGAACAAATGGGGTCACTATGGGTTAGAATCGACTAGATGGCAACAAGTGTGGTTTCTTTGGTCTTATAGTGGGAATGCTTGCGTGTTAACGTGAGGCAGAAGATGTGACTGTTGGAGGATCCTGTGGCAGTAGCAGGCCACAGAAGCAGTGCAGTCTTTTGGTGTACAGGCATTCACTGCATTGGGTGACTCTTGATTTTGATAAGCTGTGTTCTTCCCAGTACCATCCCATTACCTTTCTGCTGGAAACCTTGGTGGTGTAGAGGATTGAATACTATGCCTGCTATCCAAAAAGTCAGCAGTTCAAATCCGCCGGGCACTTTTTGGACACTCAGCGGGGCGGTGTGATGGCGACAGCAGTGTTGGTGCCATAAATGGAACCTCTGAGTCTCCCTGAATTGTCTGCAAATTATTTCATTTGGGGGGGTCTTTTCATCTGTATTATAATTTTGTTTTATGAAGATAACTCATAACTCTGACCTATAGGGTTGCTATGAGTTGGACCGGATTCCATGGCAGTGGTTTTGGTTTGATTAACCTTTCTGCTTATCTAAGTAGAATCATTGCCAAAAAAAGGAAATAGGCCTCAACAATGAAGAAAGAAAGAAGGAGAGAGAGAGGAAAAAAAAAAAAGAGAGAGAGAAAGAGGGAGAAAGAAAGAGGAGGTAGGGAGAGAGAGGTGAGGGGAGAAAACTCACTGGGCACTATTGTGTATCCAGCTCAGCATCCCAAAGTCAGATCACGAGGACATTAAAGGATGCCCCCACTCTAAAGGAAGCAACATACAAATGTATCTAAAGCGCAGTCCTTCATTTGTGCCTTCTCTGCAGCCTGTCATCATGGCATCTATTATGTGGCACTTTGCTGACTTATTTTTGTGTTTTTCCCTCCAAACCGGAAAAACCCAAACCTATTGCTGTCAAGTCGAATCTGACTCACAGAGACCCTATAGTCACCCTATAGGACAGTAGAACTGCCCTATAGAGTTTCCAAGGAGCACATGGTGAATTTGAACCTCTGCCCTTTTGGTTAGCAGCTGTAGCACTTAACCAGTGTACCACCAGTGTTTCTGTGTTTCGCTCGAGCTTGTAAAGTATGCTGCTTGAAGGGAGTGGTAGGCTACTACTCACTGTCACATCCTTAGCCCCTAGTGGGACCTGGCTCCTAGGCTCATTTCTGAGCAATTCGAAGGTGCCTAGTGGTGTGGCCCAAAGTGTGTAGATAGGTCAGTTTGAAGAAGGCTGCTGGTGCTCACCTCTCACTGAGTGTTTTCTGTGTGTCGGACACTATACTTGGCTTTCTGTGCGTTGTATAATTTAGCAATCATGGGAACCTCTGAGAGCCATGAAGTTTCTTTTCCAACAGATGTTGAAAATGAGACCTAAGAGATTATATACTTCACTCCAGGTCAAACAGCTAAAAGAAGTGGAATCATGACTCACACCCATGTTGTAACGCTAGAGTTTGTGCTTTTAAAGTTGGGTTCCAGTGCACCATTAAGGAGTTTCTTTTTAAAATCCTCATTTACACATTACTTGGGCCAGTTATCTTCATCATGATGGCTGGCCAAAGCTATGTGGCTTCATCTTTTCATCTGAAGGATTAGTACACTTACTAGGCAAGTCTACCTACAAGTTAAAGTTTTAGATGGAATTGAATTATTATGTTTCTCCTTGATTTCCACTTCTGAGGTAAGAGTTTCCACTTTGATAAGGCTCAGTGACTCTTCTTCCTCTCTGTTTTACCATTCAGTGGCTTCCTGTTTCACTGAGCTGTTAAACCAGCAGCTGTGAGCCAGTTAGCAGATGTATCCACCCAGGCTGCGTGTCCTGTGTTCTAGAGCAGGGAGTGCTGTCGTGTGAGCACTTGTCTCCTTGTTGCCTTGCTTTCATGGGAAGGGTGGTGGCGACAGCAGTGTTGGTGCCATAAGTGGAACCTCTGCGTCTCCCTGAATTGTCCGCAAATTATTTCATTTTGGGGGGTGTCTTCTCTTTTCATCTGTATTATAATTATGTTTTGAATTTCTTCTGGACCTCCCAGAATACTACCCACAAGACTTGAGCACCTAGTAATGACCACTCTTCTGGGGAGAAGAGCATCAGTTCTGTTGTCAGGAGCGCTGGCTTCTGGTCTGGCTCTGCTACCATTTAGCAGTAAGATTTTAAAATTTCTTAGCTAAAGCTCAGTGGGCTGCACTTTTTTCAATTCCAGAATCAGAAGGTTGGCTTAGATTGCTGGGTCTTTTCTAACTTAAATTCTTAGATTCAGTGCTGTCTATAATTTTCTGTAGTTATCTAATAGATTGATTCATTGTAGTAATATTAACAGGAATGTGTAAGTGGACCGGATTTGCAAAGATGTTATTTGGTTCAGTTTTGAACGAGTAATAGCTCAAGAGCAGTGTTAAAAAAAAGCAATTGCCATTGAGTTGAGTCCCAACTTATAGAAACCCATAGGACGGAGCCTAACTGCTCTATAGAGTCTCCAGAGAGTGCTTAGTAGATTTGCACTGCTGACCCTTTGGTTTGTAGCCATAGCACTTAACAACTATGCCACCAGGGTTTCTGAAGAGCAGTAGGGTCTACTTGAATGTAGGTGTCCTTTAAGAATAGAAAAACAGACCTGGATTTGAAGTTGTGGTCGTAGCCCTGTCACTCTCATTCACCTCTCATTGTAACACGGGTTAGAATCACAGGCTTGAAATAAAGTTACTTAGTCATAATCATCACATAATGACAGAATTTTAGATCTGAAAGACACATACCAGTCATGTAGCCTGTCCCCTTTGTTTTATATGTGAAGAAACTAAAGATCGGAGAAATGGAATGCATTTGAAGTCACACTTCGCTGCAGACCTGAGACCAGGACCTACCTGGCTCCAAGTTCTTGATTTGTCAGTCATTGTGCTTGTGTTCTTTCAGACTGCCTTTTAGAATGTTTGTAATATTCTTTTGTGAGCAATAAATTCACTGATCATTATACATCCAAATACACACCCAAAATGATTTGTAAAGTTTAACTCCACTTTCCACACATTAGGAACAAAAACAACATTAAGTGGACTTCAGCAAAACTTGAGTACTCCTTCCATCTTAACTCAATACTGCAAGGATAGAGTAGCTGGGGTGGGGGGCGGGGGACCATGCTCTTAGGCGAATTCCAGGCCAATTGGCACAACTAGCGTTTTGCTAAGAGAGCTCTCTGCACCCCACATTGGTGAGTGGCGTCTGGGGTCTTAAAAGCTGCCAAGCTGCCATCCGAGGACACAGCAAATGGTCCCAACTCAGCAGGAACGGATGCTCACCGAGGGCCAAAATGACATGCGGTAAAGACAACCGAGAAGACAGAGAGACCCACAAGAGTGGGTGCCTACATCGACCTGGGACCGGAAGAACCGGATGGTGCCTGGCCACCACCAGTGATAGCCACGATGGAGCTCACAGAGAGGAGCCTCACTGGCAACACAAGAATAAACAGAGGTGCATCATGAGATCTCCACTAAAAGATCTCAATTGATGGTCCAGCGGTTTTGGGGTTCCTCTGAGAGCATGGCCCCCTGCCCTGATGCTGCCCATTCCCATAAATTATAACAAAGGTCCACTCTTTGGACAGGAATGGATTGGACTTGGCAATGCAGAGTGACCATATATTGGAAGCACTTTATGGTTCTATTCATCTATAGGACATCATCTTGCTGACCTCTGGCTGGAGGAAGGGGAGTGGACGGAGAGGAGGGGACAGGAGGCTGTTGGGAGGATGAGACATGTATGGAGCAGAGAGGAATAGTGTGCAGTCACCGGACAGGGAGAGCAGTGGAAGCTGCATATGGGGGGGCATGTAAATTTACATGTGAATGTACATTTTCAATGAGTTATGTTAAATAAAAAATAAAAATAAAAAAAAATTTAACTCCGCTTTCTAGGAAGGAAAAGCAATCAACTGGCATCATCACTGTGTCTGAATTTTGACCTCTATAATTAAATGGCACTATATGGAAACCACTGAATTGAGCAGTTATAAGGACATGGTTTTGTGACATCTGTTGGAAGTTAGGTCATGGTGTGCAACTCTAAATGTGTGTGTGTGTGTGTTTAATTGTATAAGGTAATGTCTTGGCATCCCTGCCCAGATTCTGTTAGGTTTAGGGTTTATGAACTTTGAGCTGACACACTGGCGTATAGAATTACAGTACTGAAACGTGTTTGTGGTGGGTCCGCATTTTGTTCCTACAAAGAACTGGACACCCATGACAAGGGTCAGATGGAGATCTGGCATCCATTGCGCTACTTGCAAGACATAGTCTTGAGGATATGTAATATGTGTAGCTCTTTGCCAGGAACCTGAAAGGAAATGATTGCATTTAAGTACAATGTATGCTACAACAATACTTTAGTGTGCATGAAATTTAAAACTGCTGGCTTCCAAATGGGATTTTTACATTGTAGACTTAGTTTATTTATTTTTTAAAGTATTATACCTACTGTGCTTGATTTGCGGGATGTTCTTTTTTTTTTTTTTTTTAGTTATGATACAGCGAAATGTACAATCCTGTATAAATTTGCATGCCCGCCTGTGTGCAGCTTCCACTGCTCTCCCTGCCCGGTGACAACACACTTCTCCTCTCTGTTCTGTACATGTCATATCCTCTTAATAATTTCCTGTCCCCTCCTCTCTGCCCTATCTCCCAACTCCAGTAAGAGGCCAGCAGGACGACACCCTACAGATGCATAGAACCATAAAGTGCACCCACAACATGATCACTCTGTGTCACCAAGTCCCATCCATTTGCGTCCAAAGAGTTGAGCTCCCTTATGATTTATGGACAGGGGCAGCATCAGGGCCAGGAACCATGCTCCAAGGGGAACCCCAAGGCCCCGGGACCATCAATTGCAGTCTTTTAGTGGAGATCTCAGGGTGCATCTCTTTTTATTCTCGTGTTGCCAGTGAGACTCGACTTTGTGAGCCCCATCACAGCTGTCGCTGGCCGTGGCTGGGCACCGTCCGGTTCCTCCGGTCACGTGTTGATGTAGCCACCCGCTCACGTGGGCCTCTCAGTTGTCTGGGCTCTCGTTCCCCCGGGTCGTTTCGGTCCTTGGTGAACATCCGTTCCTGCTGAGTCGGGACCATTTGGTGTACCTCAGATGTCAGCTTGGCAGTTTTTAAGACCCCAAACAGGGATATTCTTAAAAAGTGAGGGTTAAGACCAAAGACCTTGAAAATCCTTATGGCGATAGTTCTAAGACATTGAATTCTCTAGTAAAATACTCTCATGTGCTTGTTGATTTGATCTGAGTGCTCTGTCTTCACAAGCATTCCTGTTATTATGTTATTTTTACCATACTGGTGCCTCTTTCCTGACATACCAGTGATCTCACCGTGCCTTAAACCATCAGTATCAAGTCTTAACATCTGCAGGTGTGCCTCTGTTGTACACAGCGAACAAGCTAGTGGGCTTTCACGTAGTGGGGACCACGCCTGTCTTCACTCGGTAGCTAGCGTAGTCCCTGCTTGCAGCAGGCGTTTGTTAATTTAGCTGTGCTAAAATATGGTGTTAGTAAAATCATGCACTCATGTGTTTATATACTTCAAGGAAGTATCCACGTGTTCTAGAGAGTAGACTTGATGTTTTTGAAACAGGCTTTTAAAAGTAGCCCATAGACTCAGATAATATAGGGTCAAGTATGGTTCTGTGTAAAAGAAGAAAAGCAGTGTATCTAATTATGCTTTGGTCACCTTCCCTGATGGAGTCTGGAAAATAAGCCTGTCATAGTAGAGAACATTCTATGAGGGAAATCTTTGTTTGTAAAGTTATGACAGCCAAAGGGAGAGGCGGAGATGCTTTGTTCTTCACTAACATCTGAACAGCAAAGAACTTGCCTGGGGTGTGATCCAGGCGGCCGCTCTGGAAGCGGGTGCCTGGCGCTTTTCCCTCCTAGGCAGCTGTTCTGTGGGATCAGACGCGGTCAGGAGGGCCACGAGGAACTCATGCTACTCACCACTCCTTCCTCGCTCTGTGGATTTTGAGAAGCCACTGCTTGAACGCCTGCTTTGTAAAATTGAGTATCAAGCTAACCTACTTGGCCAAGATTCTGTGAAAAGTAATTTAAGCCTTTAAAAAAAAAATTCCTTGTGGAAGCCACATTGTTTAAAAGAGTTGCCGTAACAGCAACATTTGTTTACCACTCGACTGACTCTTAGAAGGCCAGAACTACAGTAATGTATATGGTTAGTATACATGGTTGTTTTATCATCCAAAAAAAGACAACTTTTCCTTTGGCTTTACCCCCACTGAAAAAAAGAAAATTATATAAGCTTATTTGACAGTGCAGACAAAATTGGCATTTCACTTATGGGAAAATTTTGCAAAAGTGTACTGACTGAAAGTGATTTTTGTTTTGGCTTTCCTGTGAAACCATCCAGGAAGGCCAGAAATTGCTGGCATTGCTTTTTTGTAAAACCTTTCACATAAACTCCACTCGTAATTCAGCCAGATTCATAATTCAGGTCATGGGTGACACATAGCCACACATTGGAGCTGGTCAGCGAACAAAAAGCTGTCATGAAATGTGGATGTAATACTGTCTTTTGGTTTGGACAGACCAAACCATAGCGATTGCAGCAAAGGAAGCTTTGCATTAATGTATTTGGGAGTGGGGTTTCCTGAACTGGTCCCTTCCTCTGCCCACCCTCCCTTAGTAGAAGAGGCAATGGCTTGCTGATTACAACAGCGACATCACTTGGCAAACATTTTGGCCTGGACTTAAAGTGTGACATCAGGCTGCTCTAGGGTTTTCCACATAAAACAAATTCTCCAAAGAAAACACAGAAATTGAGCCTTAATTTGAAATCCATTATTACATCCTGTAAAGTCTCATTAACTACCTTCATCATGTATTTCTTAATTTTTATTTTATTTCCAAGTAGATATTGTTCAGTGCTTGAAATACAACTGCTGAACCTTCACTGTTTTTCAGAGTTTCAATCAGATAGCCCTTTAGAGCTCTGTGCACCCAGCCCTCCTTTTGTGGGGATGATGTGTCTTTCTTTGCTTCTGTGGTACTAGGGTCACTGACTGGGGAGTGGTTTACATTGTTTTGTTTTAGGAAGGAAGTAAATGTTATTCTTTGACCCCTTGGGACAAGTTAGTCTTGCTTCTGTAGAGGGTGGCTGTTTGCTCGAGGAACTACCTTAAAATGTGAAGGGATCACTGAGCGTGTGTTTGCCATGGTCAGTTGAGAACAGAGACACGTGACGGACGTTTTACTTCCTGTGTGTGACCAACTCCCCCTTTGTGTGTGTTTGCCGGGAGTGGTTGTGGTGTTCTCCACTTCACATTGTGAGTGGTGCTCATGTGCCTACTCTGGTGCCTGCACCTCCAAGCAGGGCAGAGCAGTTGTGTCGCAGTGAGACCCACGCTCTCCTCAGGGAGCCAGAGGGGCAGGAGGAGCAGACGCTGCCAGCAGTGCCATTGTGGTGGTGGACCAGTGAAGCAGGGGGGAGCATGGGGGCATCATGTGAGCTGGGAACACATTTAACATTCTCACACCTGAGGAGTTCCGTCTGGAAGCTGTGCCTTGACAGATGAACCCACCTGCCATCGAGTCACTCCCAACGCATAATGACCTTGTAGGACAGAATCAAATTGCCCCAAAGAGTTTCCAAGGAGCATCTGGTTGATTTAAACTGCTGACTTTGTGGCAAATAGACAGAGGTAAATGTTATCCTATTTTCTGTGACAACTAAACAAAATGCAAAGCACCCTGCAGTCACTTTTTCCCATTTCTCGGTAGTGGTGTGTTTGGTGTAATTATTCTTCAAGACAAAGAAAGGTTGCTTCTTAATTTTTATATTTTGTAAGGCAAAGAATACAATTTTACTTCTTTCTCTTGAACCTCTTTGCTACATGTAGAAATGACATTCTTAAGATATCTGTTCTGTGTGTCTGCTTTACATTCATCCCATAGCTTTGCTTTCCTCGGCCCACAGTCTTTATTTCCACTGATCTTACTTCCATTTTTCATGTTGTTCCCTTTTCCTCTCTTGGTTTCAATAATCTATACCATCGGCCTCCCAGCATCACTACCATTTCCCTTACAAGCCCGTCCTCAAAATACTCCTTCTGGATAGCCCTGGTTGCTTTCTCCAGAAGATAACGGAGATAATAGTGACTGTAAAAACGATTCCTCAACAGCTAGCCATACGCCTACCCTAAATCTTTATTATTCTGCCTTTTCCATTTAAGATCCTGACAGGGACAGCAAGGACCTCTTTCTTGCCTGTGACAGGTGACACTCTGGCCGTGGTCAATGAACATTCATAGTCACGAGAGATGGAAGGAAGTGTCTTGTGTCCCACAAGTTAGTGCCAAATAAAAGTAAAGGCCAAACAAGGCCACAGTGCCAAACCAAGTGGGTTTAAAATCATATTTAGCATAACATTGTTTAACTGAATAACCAATCTTGTATTGTGATGTGTGCGTCAGCTCTTTCCTTGGTGTAACTGGTGCTGGACTTCCTGTGTTCCACGAGGCTGCCCACGGAGGTGTTTCAGAGTTCCTGGGGGGCAACACTCTCCTCCATTTACAACAGAACACAAACCTCCTAGTAAATATGGGAAAAACAGACTGAATGTGAAAGCTGTGGGTTCTCTGGAGCTCTGATTAGAGCTCTGAGAAGAGAAAAGGTTACCGTTAGTTCACATACTGGTGCAGCTTCAGTTTTCTAGCTCAAGTATGAGTGAGACATAGCCGAGTAAAGCAGCCGAGACTACTAGTATTTCTACAAAAGGAGACTCACAAGTAGTTATTTTTTCCTGTGATTATTAGAACCTGGCATCATCAGTTCATTAACTCATCAGAGAAGTACACATGGAAATAGCAGAAGTGAAACGGATGCCCAGTAACACTCTGACACAGTGAAGAGTGATTATTTTCTAATACCTCATCAGTTACTAATTTATTTTGACTGTAACGCAGACTTGAAAGATAAGCCTGCTTGATCCACTTCAGAAAATCGAGCCAGTGTCAACCCAATGGATTACAAACCCTGTGGTCTGCTCTGCTGTGCATGGGTTTGCCTTGAGTTAAGGGACTGACTCCATGGCAGTGAAACAGTACCAACAACAAATACAGTCACAAATATTTTTTGTTTACCCCCCTCCTTTCTGATTCTAAAGCCATAGAAACACATACCGTCATCTTTCTCCTCTGGGTATTTGCCTCCTACATGGCCCTCTTGGCCCCAGTCTAAAACTCCTCCAGCTTTCTTCCATGTTGTCAACATTTTTTTAAGAAAGCATACGTAATCATCTCCATCTTTCTGATAATTTTTCACCTGCTTCTTCTTGCCGTTCATCGTGAAAGTTCAGCTGCTCGTGGCTACACCTTGTGGTATAGCCATGTGGAAACTCTTGAGTTCTCTCAGGACGCCTGTTTTCTTACCTTCACGCTGTTAGACTTGTCTTTGCTCCTGTCCTGAGTCTTGCTTCCTTTTTGTGCTACCCCACCCCCCACACTGAGGGACTATGCGCTGTTGCCTCCTCTGTGGACCCTCGGCAAGGAAGCCCCTTGCAGACGTGTGTGTTTCAAAGGCTGTATCACAGCCAGACATCTCATTGCTGAGACTGTTGTTAAGCATATCGTTTTCCTCACCCTGGACTGTGAGAGCAGAGGCTGCTTTATAGTCATCCTTTTATCCCTGACGCCTGGTACAGTGCCCAGCACACAGTGAGGGGTGACTAAGGGTTTGCAGAATGGATCATTGTCTCATCTGAACGGCCTTACCTGTCACATTCCTGTTCCAGTAGGCTTATGAATTCATCACTCTTCTTTGTATAGTCTTGATGCTTTCTCTTTTCTTCCTCCAACTCCAGCATGGTTTGCCTGTGGGATTTTTCTACCATTAAAAGCTGTTCCAGGATCCGTCTATGAGATTCTTTATGTTTTTCCACAACTTTGTCCAGCTACAAAAGAAAATGCATTTATAGTCCGTTAACCACAGGTTGTTCGTAATGCTGCCATCTTTCACTCTTTCAGAAATGGCCAAGCTTGTACTAATTAATCAGAAATGGGCTCTGACCTCCCTGTGTAGTTTTTACCATTAATTTTGTTGATACTTTTTGTGCATGTCAACACACTCAATGCAAGTATTGTCACCAAGCATTTTCAGAGAGAATAGCTGGTAAATTACCTATGGATCAGAGTTGACAGCACTCAACAACAATTGTGGGTATTAGCATCATTTCCATATACCCCTTTCCTGACATTCTTACTTCGTTTTCCAGAGAAACCTTACTACAGGAATGATAGACAGCAAGGATGTCCTTGCTCAGCATTTGATTCTGCAGCTGCTCTGGCTGTGTGTCCATCCCCCACTTGCCACCCACCCCACCCCCAGTCCTCCCGTAGAGTACTCTGCTGGGGTTGTCTGCCTTTTGAACTGGTTGGTCTACTTTACTTTGTAAAATGCATCCAGGTGGTTGCATTAAAAAAGAAATCTTGTTTATCAGTTCTGTGTCAGCGTGTAGCATGTGGCCAGATATAAGCACCAAGTCCGTTGTAGTTTTCGCAGCATTATGCTTTTATAAAATGAGCACTGTGTACCTTATTTATATATTTGCCTCCTACTGGACTGTACACGCGGTGAGGGCAGGACCTACATCTTGTTTTTCTTAAATTTCTAGTATTTAACAGATTGACAACAAGCAACTAAGAAATCAAGAAAGGAAAGAGGGAGGCTAAGGAGTACCAATCTATGACCAGTGATAAATGAAGACACAAACAAAAATATGGTTTTAAAGGCATCTGAATTTCTATTGTGTCGTTAGTAGATGCCGTTGGGTTCTTTGTGACCCATAGCAACCCTGTGTCTGACAGAACAAAGTACTGTCCGGTCCTGCACCAACCTCACAATGTTTGCGGTGTTAGAGACCAGTGTGGCAAGCACTGTATCATTTCGTTGAAGGTCAGTATAAATTGAATTGTGTACCCCAGAAATGTGTGTCAACTAACTAGGCTGTGATTCCCACTATTTTGTGGTTGTTTACCATTTTGTGCTCTGATGTAATTAGCCCATGTGTTGTAAATCCTAACCTCTATAATGTTCATGAGACAGGATCAGAGGCATTTATATTAATGAGGCAGTTTCAATCTGCAGGACCGGGTGGTATCTTGAGTCAGTCTCTTTTGAGATTTAAAAGAGAGAATGGAGCAGAGAGGAGAGGGACCTCATAGCCCAAAGCAGAAGAGCAGGGAGCAGAATGTGTCCTTTGAACCCAGAGTTCTTTGAATTGTGAAGCTCCTAGACCAGGGGAAGATTAATGACAAGGACTTTCCCCTGGAGCCAACAGAGAGAGAAAGGCTTATCCTGGATGTGGCACCCTAAATTAGAACTTCTTGTCTCCTAAATGTGGGAGAGTAAATTTCTGTTTGTTAAAACTGTCTACTTGTAGGATTTCTGTTGTAGTAGCAGTAGATAACTAAAGCAGGGGTCTTCATCTTTTATACTGACCCTCCACCAAACATGATGTCCTCCAGGGACTAGTCCCTCCTGATAGATAACATTTTTGAAGTATGTGAGATGAAGTTGTACCATCCTTCTAAGAAACATTCTGGCTATACTTTTTCCAACTAGATTAGTTAAACGCTGTACTCTGTAGCTGACAGCACTGACTTTGCCTTTTGCCTTGGTTTTGAAAGATGGGAAATCTTCCTGACTTAGAAGAAAACATTCATTTTAATTTGTCACAAGATCCACCCTAGAATTAATAAATGAATAATATATTAGGTACTCAGTAAAATATTATTGAATGACCAGAAGAGCCCTTTTAAAATACAAGAAAAAAGTATTTCCTTAGATTCTTGTAAATGTCACGATACAAATATTAAGTTCTATTCACATCAAAGTAATAAAATAGAAGACTTATTTAATCTGATCATTCTTTGCATTGTGTTGTTTCCTCCTTATATATTGGTTATGTTTATCTGTTTGTATTCTGTTTGTTTTATGGGACTAAGAAGGAAGAGAGACTTGGAAGAATCAGTGCCATCCATTTATTACATGACCTTCTATTATGAATAGAGTTTTGTCTCCCCAAATGTGTGTCGGCTTGGCTAAGGCTGTATGATCCCCACTGTTGTGTGATTGTCTACCAGTGATTCTCTTGTATATTATAAATCCTATCTCTATGATGTTAAATGAGACAGGATTGGAGGCAGCTTTGTTAAGGAGGCAAGATTCAATCAGTTTAGGTTGTTATCTTCAGTCAATCTGCTTTGAGATATGAAAGAGAGATGCAAGCAGAGAGGCAGTGGGACCACATGCCACCAAGGAAGTCGTACCAGGAGCACAGCGTGTCCTTTGTACCAGGGAAAGACTGATGACAAGCACCTTCCCTCAGAACTGACAGAGAGAAAGCCTTCCCCTGAAGCTGGCACCCTCAATTCTTTGGACCTCTAGCCTCCTAAACTGTGAGATAATGGATTTCTGTTTGTTGAAGTTATCCACTTCTGGTGTTGTGTTATAGCCCCACTAGATAACCAAGACACCTTCTAAGTGTCCTCTTCTAAGTGGCCTCTCTTGCTGCAGGCCTACCTCCTAACATTTTGTCATCACTACCGACGACATGATCTTCCACTGGTGGGATTGGTCCACTCACTTTTTCAGGGCCAAATGGCCCTTCACAGTCTAGGTCTCTTGACGTTTCAGCCCCGCTCTCCCTTCACACCTTCCCACCTTTTCGTACCTTCCCTTTAGCCGCCCTGGACTAACTGCCTAAGTGCTAAGGTCTGGGAACACTTTTCCCCTGCCTTCTCCGTGGCTCTCCCTGAATTCCTCCCAGGTAGAATTTTTTGCTCCTTCCTATAGGGAAGCCCTGGTGGTGTAGTGGGTTAAGTGCTACCACTGCTAACCACAAGGTCGGCAGTTCAAATCTACCGGGCTCTCCTTGAGTACTCTGGGAGTCAGCCCTACCCTGGCCGCCGTGAGTCACATCCGACTCGACGGCACTTGGCTGGCTTTGGCGTCAGTGAACTGCCTGATTCTCTGGATTTTCTTTCTGTCATATCCCATGATGATTAAAAGGTGGCTTCAAATTCCCATATGCTGTTCATTGCAGCTACCAAGGAGCTCATGTTTGTCACAGCAATAACTGGAAACCTTTGGAATAGTGGCCTTGCAGAGGGAAAAACTCCTGTAGAAAGAATTCCTGAGTCTAGAGATGTTTTAGCTCGTCCTTCAGGTTTTACTTTGTGCCTCTGTTTCTCCATGCCCAGAATGCCTCTTAGAAAGTGTGTCAAGAAGTAGAGAGAGAGCCTGTGAGGGTTAGCGGTCTCACTTCAGCTCTGCCTTGTTCCTGACAGATCAAGCCGTGGACCTGATTCCCTGACTCCGTCACGCTCTCACCGCCTGCCCCTGTGAGCATGGACAGCCCTCCTAAACACTGTCTGCTTCAGCTTCTTCAGTTATCAACAGAGTGCTTGGACTGGATGATTTCTAAGATCACTTCTGGGTCCACAACTTTTACAAGTCAACAAGTAGTTCTTAAGTACCTGTTATGCCATGTACCTAGTAATGTGATAGTTGCCATGGGGAATACAAGAAAGTTTAAAGTCTAAACGTTATACTTTTACTAGGAAGATAAGATAAGCACACTTGAAACAGTTTGGAGGAGCTTAATACAGAGTGTCATTAAGTGCAAGGGCATATCAGAAAATAACTGCCCCTTTTTAATCTCTCCTCACTTGCAGATTGAACAGGAAGGTACATCCGTCACTTCAGGGGGTGTCACAGAATAGGAAGACTGAGAGGATCCCTAATGTTTGCTAGGGAATGACAAGTATCCTGCTTATCAGTTAAGCTTCCCTGATATCATGCCTTACCCCAACCCACTAATATAATCCAGTTCCTTGATTAAGATGAAGGAGGCCCAGTGTGTTTTATTAGGCTGGATTTCTGGTGTTTCTTTCATGGCAACAGGGGATAAGAAACAGGTTTCCCATTGTTTTCTTCTGGTCACTTGCTATGTTTGTTCAGAGAATAATAGTAAATTTTTGTTTCGTTACCCACTGAGTCACAGGCCATCCTGATTTTGGTTTGATCTCTTTATACATGGCTTCTGTTCTCTTTGTAGCATTGCCCTTCTTTAATTACTTTGAACAGACTGGTCAGGATAAAGATAATCTTGAGAACAGAGAAATCATCTGACCTTTTCAGTGGCTCAAAGGTAACAGATTAAGCTATTCACAGAATGCCCCTTTTTCTTCCTCTTTAGAGAAACCCTGCTTTCCTTGATAACACTGAAGTCCTGAAATAGTGGCTGCTTGTTCTTCCTTGAATCACTAGCCCGGATTTCTAGAGATGGGCGCACGATTCTTGTGACTCAGCGCGGCCACTGCCAGACCATTCTGAAAGCAGTTCTTCATTTGCTGTTCTTTCTGAATGCAGCTTCTGCTGTCCCATCCTCATCTAGTCATCTTTGAAGCTTCATGTCACTCTTCTACAATCTTCCTTTCCACCCTAGGTCTTCGTGTCATTTTGGATCATTGGCAGATCTAACTAACCCTTTCCCATTTAGTGAAGCCTTTACTATTCCCAGAAGCCTGGTGGCCTAGTAGTTGAGTGCCATGGCTGATAACCAGAATATGGTCTGAAATGACCAGCTGTGACCTGGAATCCCTTCGGGTTGCTATGAGTCGTAATAGACTCAGTGGTAACAAGTTTGGGTTTTGGGTTTTCAGTTTTCTTATGCCTGGTCAGTGTCCCTTCACTTTCTTCAAAGCAACTATTTGAAACATACTGTCCTTTGTAAGTCTGAGACCTAACCTACCCTCACCTTCCTACTCCTCTCTACTACTTGACTGAGAAGAGAACCCATTCACATGAATACTCTAATATTTTCCCTGCCACTTCTTTACCTCTGAACTTACCTGTAACCCTACATTCTTAGCTTCTTTACTTGCATGTGCTTTTTTGATCTTCCTTTTTGTCACCTTTCAGACATTGTTGCCCCAGTGATTTTCTGCTTCTTGTATCTTCAGTGTCACTTTGGGCTCTTCAAACTGCCTACAGACATGATCATTTGGAAAACGTGTACTGTTGCACATAAAAAGAAAGACAAAGGAAGAGGATCTACCCTGATGTTCATAAAGTTCACATTTCAGGGCTCATCTCTTGAACAGACACGTTTGGTGCCCTGTGAGGGCCCCGCCACGTGTTGACCTAGTCCCCTGTGTCTTGTAAGGAAACACTCAACGGTGGCATAGTGATTAAAAATAAGACATTTTAATTGTAACAGTTAAGATCTCTGTCTTTTCCATTTAGAATTATCCTCCCTCATACTTCCTTTCATGGTAGGTAGTTTGGGAGTGACCGTGAACATTTCTGTGGTCTTACGAGTCCTGGTAACACAGTAGATGAAAGCTCGACAACTAGTGACGAGGTTGGTAGTTTGAATCCACCAGCCACTTCCTTCTTTGAAAACCATATGGGGCAGCCCTGCTCTGTCCTGTGGAGTTGCTATGAATTGGAATCATTTCATCAGCAATGGGTTTGGTTTTTTTGCTTATTTACTTTGTAAGGAGAAGTTCAGTTAAAGCTTAAGAGTATTACAATGGTATATTTCCATGTAAATTTAGGTCAGTATTAGCCATCTGAATCGACTCAGTGGCAACAAGTTTGGTTTTGGGTTTGGTAAGGACCTCTGGTGGCGCAGTGCTTAAACACTTAGCTGCTAATGGAAAGATCAGCGAGCAGTTGAAAACTTCTACCCACTTCATGGGGGAAAGATGTGACAGTCTGTTTCCATAAGGATTATAACTGTGGAAACCATACAGGGTGGTTGTGTTCTGTCCTGCAGGGTTGCTATGATTTGGAATCATTTCAGCAGCAATGGATTTGTGTTTTTTATTGTTCATTTGGCTTTTGTTTATAAGGAGAAGTTCAGTTAAAGCTTAGAGTGTTATAGTGTTATGTTGTATTTCCATGTAAAATCAAATCAGTATTAGTCATCTTGGTGTAAGAATGACTTCCAGGAATACTGTTACCTGCTACTGTGCCAACTCACTCAGCTACTGTCAAATAAAGGTGAAAGGCCAGAGATTACATGGCAAGGTGAATATGTCATTCAGTTCCCAATACTGGAACTTTGTGAATTATGGAAAAAGAAAAAGGCTCAAAAAATATATATGAAACAAGAATCTAGTCTATGGAAATTTCCCTTTTACAGTAGTTTTTGGCTTCAGGATTTCTCTTGTTTCCATACAAGTCTCACTCATGCACTCAAAGGATTTTTTATATTTTATCTAATGGTTTTATATATATTGTTAGTGATCTGACTTTATGATATATAAACCACACCCAACCCACTGCTGTCAAGTCAATTCTGACTCATAGCAATCTTTTAGAACAGAATAGAATTGCCCTGTAGAATTTCCAAGGCGTCTACAGTATTATTGGAAATGGAAATAATTTGTTCTCTACCTGACTAATCCCTGCTCATACTCTAGATTTTTACTTTCCTGATCCTTCTTTCTATATATTCTAATTAATTCTATATATTCTAATATTATATTCTTTCATTTAAAAAAACAAAACAAAACTCACTGCCGTCAAGTCAATTCCAACTCATAACAACCCTATAGACAGAGTAGGACTGCCCCATAGAGTTTCCAAGGAGAACCTGCTAGATTTGAACTGTCAGCTTTTTCGTTAGCAGCCATAGAACTTAACCATTACTCCACCAAAAGCAAAAAAACAAACCCACTCTATCAAGTGGGGTCTGATTCACAGCGACCTTGAATGTCAAAGTAGAACTGCCCTGTAGAGTTTCCAAGGAGTGCCTGGCAGATTTGAACTGCAGACATTTTGCTTAGCAGAAGTAGCACTTAACCTACTGTGTCACTGGTGTTTCCATATTCTCTCATAGAACTTCATAATTTTTTGTCATGGACATTAATATGATATATAAGTATATGCTTATTCATGTGATTTGTTGCTGTCAGTCCCTTAGACGGTAAACACCTTTGTTTCAGTTTTATATAGAGCTGCTGTGGAAGAACTGCCACACAACCAGAAGTTTAGTCTCTTACAGTTTAGGAGGCTAGAAGTCTGAATTCAGAGTGCTGGCTCCAGGAGAAGGCTTTGTTTCTCTGGAGGAAGGTCCCTATTTCTTTAGCTTCTGCTTCCTCCTTCCTTAGAAATCTCCAGATATTTTGGTATCTGTCTTAAACCCTCACAGCAGTGGATTATGCCCTCTGTCCTCTGCTCACTTGTTTATATACTGTTACACATCTCAAAAGAGATTGACTGAAGATAAACCCTATGCTGATCCTGTTTCATTTCATAACAAAAACAACCCTTTCCCCAGTGGGATTATAACAACAGGCATAGAGGTTAGAATTTACAACACATATTTCGGGGGGACATAGTTGAATCCATTCTATTCTTTGGCCTCTCAAAATTCATGTCCTTGCTTCATGGAAAACACATTCCTCCCATCACATCATCTCAAAAAGTCTTAAATCAAGTCCAAATTCAAAATCTGATCTTATGACTCATCTAAGTCCAATATGAGTGAGACTTGAGGCATATTCCATCCTGGGGCAAGATTCTACCTCATCTTTTAACCTATGAAATCTAGACTACAAGTCATATGTTTCTAAAGTATAATAGTGGACCAGGCACAAGGTAGACATTTCCATTACAAATGAGAGAAATTGGAGGAAAAGAAGGGATAACAGGCACCAAACATTCAGAACCCAGCAGAACAAATTATATTAGCTCTCAAGGCTTGAAACTAATCAATCATCCGTTCTCTTGAGACCATCTCAGCAATGGCCCTGCCTTCCAGATTGGGTGGAGGCCCCTCCACCCTGGTCTTCAATTTTGCCTTCCAGGATTCTGGGATGGCCAACTTTGCACCCTCAGCTTCAGGCAGCTCCATTCTCCTGGTCTGTCCAAATGAGGAACTCATCCCCTCAGCCCTGAGAAGTCTCCTTCTTCTGCTCCTTCAGCATGGAATTCTCACCACCTTGGTTTATGCTGGCGACCCCATACCACTGGCACACTTTAACAGCAACCCCACACTTCAGAACCAAGTTGGCAAAGAGCTGACTTCTTAAAACCTAGGAGGCTGTGGCCCAACCCTTTGAGATCCAAGGAGACCATGACCCTATCCTTTAAAACCAAGAAGGACCTGCTTCCCATGCTCCTGCCAATAGTTCTGCTGATCTCCAGGTTGTTTTAGGAATGGTCCTATTCTTTTCTTAGAGGACAACAGATGTTGCTCTTTTGCCTGTTCCTGACTGTATGTAGCATTCTGAGAGACAGACACCATTCCTTCCTTTCCTTCTGTGTTCCCCTCAGTCTAAACTGATAGGTTTTCTGTGGGGCTTGGTTAGAAACATCAGCCATAGGCTTATTATCTTTAACAAAATATTATGTGACCACATCCTCGCTGAGCATTGAGATACTTGTCCTTGGTTTGTACAACAGAATTTTCAAAACCTTTATGTTCTGATTTTTATTTTGCACAATAATTTTTTAAGTCCATCTCTTTCTTTCACATTTTAATATGAGAAGGAAGGGGAAACCACAAAGCCTCTAATAAAGCTTGCTTAGAAATCTCATCAGCTGAGTATCTAAGTTTATGACTTACAAGTTCTGCCTTCCACCAAACATTTGAACATAATTTGGACAAGATCTTTGCCACTAAAGAAAAAACATCACTTCCTCTTCCACTTGTCAATCACATGTCTATCATTTTCTTTTAATACCTCACTAGAAACATATTTAACATGTACATTTGTAGCAACATCCTGTTGCTGGCACCATATATATTCTCTAAGATGTGGAGACTTTCTCTTGTGTTTGTCCTTCTGAGGGTTATTTTTGATGTTCATAACTCTACCAACAGTCTCAAGGCAATTTAGGCTTTTACTATTGTTATAGGTATCACTGGGTCAGTTTTGAGTCATAGGAGCAGCATATTGCTGTGTGCTCTGCTATTCTCAAACCACTGCTATATTTGAGCCTGTTATTACTTCCACTATTTTATTCCACGTCTTTGGGGGTCTTCGTCTTTTTCACTAACTCTCTACTTTAGCAAGCGTAATGACCTTCTCTGATGACCAATCCCTCCTGATAACATGTCCAGAGCACGTGAGACAAAATCTCACCATTCTTGCTTCTAAGGAGCATTCTGGCTTTGCTTCTTCGAAAACAGATTTGTTCTGCCTGCTGGCAACCCATGGCACATTCAGCAGTCTTCACCAACAACATAATTCAGAGGCATCAGTTCTTCTGTGATCTTCCGTATTCCTACTGTTCGCTTCTTCCTTTTACTATAGGCAACTGAAAAATCTTGAAGCCTTTATCCATTACCCATTTCTAAAACAGCTTGACAGTGTAGATATCCCTTAGAGCAGTACTCCCACTTGTCAGTACCAAATTCTGTCTTAGTTTGTCTAGTGCTGCTGTAATAGAAAGGTGATGGCTTTAACAAACAGAAGTTTATTCTCTCACAGTTTAGGAGGCTTCTAGAAGTCTGTATTCACAGTGCTGCCTCCAAGGGAAGGCTTTCTTTCTCCTATCTCCTCGGCTTCTGCGTCCTCCTTCCTTGGAGATCTCCAAGTTTTTGGCATGTGCCTTACCCCATTTGTCCTTGGCCCACTTGTGTAAACTCATTTATATCTCAAAAGAGATGGATTGAAGGTAAACCCCACACTAATCTCACCTTATTACATAACGAAGACAACCCATTCCCCAGTGGGATTACAGCTCCAGGCATAGTGGTGTTAGAATTTGCAGCCCGTATTGTTGGGGGACGTAAGTCAATCTGTAACAACTCTGAAGGCAGGAAACACAACTGTTCTTAAAAATCAGCTTTGATAAGTACTAATTAAATAAATGAATGAAATGAAAATTCAAAACTATACAATTTCTTAAAATAAGTACTTTTAAGAATTGCCCTGAGGTTGTCTGATGAAGCGCTTAGATTCATTTTATCGCAGCACCATGGTATGCACAAAACGCCGTTATATTTTCAGTGGTCTTTCTTTGCTGTCATTGTTGTTGTTTGGTTATTTTTGAGAACTAAGAATGTTTCAATCCATTAATTCTGGCAGTTTTTAAAATAACTTTAATATAGGTCCCTCAGGTGAACTGAATAGAAGATGAAATCTGCTGTGGGCTCCGGGCTCTTACAGCTTCCCTTCATCTTGGCGACGTCTCTGTCCCCATTGCCATCTGTCCTTTGTTGTAGTTCACAGGCCTTGAACGGGAGTTGTTCGTCTGGTGTTGCTGTTTCTGCCCTGTCACGTAATAGAGAGCACTTTGTTCTTCTGAGTTATTTGGCCTTAAAAACAGATAACTCCTCTTTAGTTTACCCTAGACATGATTGAGATTTTTTAGATTTTTCAAAAAGAACATTATTAGAAAAATAAAAGGGGGGAGATGTGAACATGCCAGGGTGGGTAGTGAGAGCAAAGGTGAGGTGATTGCTTAATGTGCAAATTCCGTGTTCTGATGGCATGAGGGTCGAGCCGCAGAAGGTCCTAGTGGGAGCCGTATCCTCCCTTTCTTTTCTTCACTCCTGTCTCAGGAGCCCTTCGCAGAGTTTCCCCTTGTTTACTGCCTTGTGGTTTCTCTCTCATTCAGTGCTTCCCGTAGAAGAGCAGGGTAGGCAACTGCTAGATTGCTACATGGGGGAGTTATGTGAGCTTCAAGGGATTGGAAAAACTGTTGAGTAAAGAGAGCGAATTCTAAAACCGGAAAATAGAAGAGAGGGAAAAGGAGTAGATCAGGGAGACTGGACTGTGAATCTGTGTGTGTTTTTGTCTGTGTGTTTATGTGGGGAAGTATAAGATGATCTGTTGGGACGGGAGTCAAAGAAGGTTGGATTTTTTAAAGGAGGGTTGGATTATGGATAACTTTCATTAGCACTTTACGGAGTTGGAATTCAGGAACTTGCAGAGAGCTGGGGTATTTCCAGTTTTGCATGTGTGCAATAGAATTATTGTGCAACTCCTACTTTTTCCTACTGTTATCAACGTAAGTTTGGAGTTCTACTGTTATATTTCACTCTGAAGTATTGAGGGCTTTTGCCATTTGTGGAGTTTTGTCATGAGTATGTTCAGTGATTGCATTTGAGCTCCAACAGGTTGGGGAATTTGTGCCTGAAACTGTTTCAGTGTCAGTATGTTTAGAGCCAGCGTACATTTTTAACACTGTTCACTGGAATACAGCTTCAGCTCCTTCTTGTTTAAAATTTGGATTAAAGCACAAGTTGACAGACTTTGGGTGGTCTCATCCTCACCCCTAGACACCCAAATCCACATGACCAAACTCCTTCACAGTTTGGCAAGATGAGAATCTCCCTTCAGGAGATGCCCAGGAGGAGAACAGCAAGGGCCTTGGAGGTCAGTTCTGAGGTGGGTTGCTGGAGCTTAGGTGGGGGAAATTTGTCCAAAATTGTTTTCACTCTCTCCAGCGTTAACTCATGCTCCTGGTTGTTTCCTTTTTATAATAAAGGAAAAATTATGAAATTTTCCATTGAAGTCTCTGAGGAAAATAGCAGAGTGAAATAAGGGTGCCAAGGAGTTCCGGAGGCGTCAGTGGGTGCAGAGCAGACGGTGCCCGGTCCGTGGCCCGGGTGGTGGCGTGTAGCCCGCTCGCCGTCGCTGCTGGACTTGCTGAGAACACTCAGTGGCACGAGCTCTTTGCCACCGTTAAAGTTTGAGGAGAAAGAAGATATGCACTCTTCTAAGGCATGTTTTTTAAAAGTCCATTACTTGGCCAGTTCTTCAGATCATTTCCATTCATACTCAAAAGTTCTATGACATACTTGGCAATACCTCAGCATTTAAAAAAAAATAACCTCATTAGTTGCACTTGATCTGTTTTTTTTTTTTTTATTACAGCCTAAATAACCTTCAAACCCTGCATAGAAGTGCAGAGCCTTCCCCGCACTTTTGTGTGTGTTTCCGTGTGTGTGAGGAGTCCTCGGGTGGCATAAACGGTGAAAGCACTCTGCCCCTAATTGAAAGATTGGAGGTTTGAGGTACCTTGGAGGAAAAGCCTGGTAATCTACTTCAGAAAAACCTGCTATTTAGAAACTCTGTGGAGCACAGTTCTGCTCTGACAGACACAGTCCCCGTGGGTCAGGATAGCCTTGCTGGTGATGGGCGTGTGTATTGCTTGAGGGGTGGCTTCCGCAGATGGCAAGCAGAGAGGGGAATTTTCTTGCATTTGGTAGATTTCCATCTAATACTAAGAACCAAACCTAGCAGAAGCATCCTAGCTGTGATTAACTCTCCTTTTCTTTCTCATAGAACACGTAATATTTAATCAAATTTAATAGTCTGACGTCATCTGGTTTCTACTTTGGGTAGTTGTTAAATGCTTTAGAAAATGAAAATGCAAAGAATCAAAAAGAAGTTACAGGTCGTGCTGACCTGCCAGGTCTAGTGCCTGGCTGACTGGTGATCATCTCTGTAAGTTACATACCCGTGCTGTGCTACGTACCTCGTTCATTGGTGTCTCATAGATGTCTTCCTGCCAGGGCGCAGCTTTTGCTTGAAAAGCATCTCGCTGGAGAGCCTCTAGCACCTTTTTTGGAGTGACAAACCCATACTGAGCTTCCAGCAAAGCCAAGTCCATTTTTTCAGCCTTTAAAATGTCTATGACTTCATCTCGAGCCTGTAGAAACAAAAGGTGTTTCAGAAAGCCTACTTTATCTACCAGCAGTCTCAGCAAGTGACTTCTTGTGATAGTTGACAATGCTTTTTGTTTTTCAAATATAAACAAATCATAATTGGTCATAGAGCCTTTTGGAACAGGTACCAAAATTGTGCCCCTTCAACATTCTTTATCATCTAATTATACTTTAACCATATTTTGAAAAGAGATGATTGTGTAACAGTGAGAACCTGTCCATTGTGTGGCGGGGCGGGGGCAAGCAGATAACATGATATCCCTCAATGAACTAGTGTTTGCATTTTCAGGGATAGGAAATAAGATTCTTCTTATAGCAGCTGTTTCTAGTTTTTTATGTAGATTAATAATACCAGGGCAAGTCTGGGAGCCAGTTCACATGGGGTACAAAAGCACCTATTGTGTTTAAACCAATCCAGAAGTCATCTGGAATTATGTGCCTGATACGTGCCTGTGCACTGAAGCTCATGAGCAGCATGGGCAGAGGATATGACCTTTCGCAGTGTGCATTCCAATCCCATGTCATAATGACAGCCGTTTTAGATGTGATTAATTGCCTTTCAAGTTGGCAGAAGAGCATTCTGTGTATGTGTACATATACTTTGCTTTCATGTACACACAAGTTTGAACCAGATATCTCTTTCTGTGGCAGCATGCACACCAAATTCACAGTCAACCTTCCCTGTGAACCCTGAAGAGAATGACTGCAACCCAGCTGACCTGAAGTTCTCCTTCCAAAATGCTGAGGAGGAATAGCAGGTCATCTCTTGAGAGGTCTTCTCTTTGGTGGCTGTCATCACTGTGTGACTTCTTTGACTTGGAACGTGGAAGGATTGCATCCAACTCACTGGCGACCCCTTTGCCTTGCTGTCTCTGCCTCATGTCCTCAGAGTCTTGGAAACTGTGGTCTTTACTGTGTCTTGCACGTTGCTTTTCGGGTGAACCCTCTGTGTCACTGCTTTTGGAATGCATCCTTTAATGACTGAAAGGAAGAAAAACGATTTGTAACTCTTACTGTTTAATAGGAGCACCAGTTAGTTTTTTTAGAAGTCCACAGTCTTGTATTTCACCTCAGCCAAAGGCGTGATCTTTCTGATGTCTACAACAGAGAAGGGCATTACTAGATTCGTAAATCACAGTCTTATTTACACTACAGTTTTTAAAATCAACATTTAAAAAGATGTTTCTGCTTCGATTAAGGCCACTCATATCCATGGGTAAACAGTCTGTGTTTGAACCGTATCCCTCAGGCATTCCAACTCAGGATCCCAGCTTATCCCTCCAGCCACAGCATAAGTGCTTACTTGAATTTGGGTTTGCTTAATGGGGCCACTCTGCCCTGCCCTCTAGGGTTGCTGTGAGTCGGAATCGACTCAGTGGCAGTGGGCTTGTTTTTTTGTAACGTAACTGTGGAATAGTGAATTTGTTCATTGTTCTGACTTTCTGCGGATTCACATTATAGCATTTCCTTTGGAAGTTTTTAGTTTGTTTTTTTAATCTTTTAGTTTTGGTGCTTTTTAGATAGAAACGTCAAAGTGACTGCTACAAAATACTTAGGGATTTTTGTTGTGAAAGCAAAGGCTAATATCAAAGGAACGAAGGCCTGCTTCCTGGCAGTACTCCTGAAACTCTGCTGAGATTCCAGATGTATCCTTGGGAGACAGTCAAAGGTCTTATCTTTAAGACCCTCATTTCCAAAACACAGACACTGCTACCTCCTATAGCAGTTAGCCGTAAGGAAGCAGCAGAACAGAAATTAATGTTTGAGGGCTACATTAGCTCCGCATCTGATGATGTAATTATCGAAATTAAGTAAAATAGCAAGAACTGTTCTGCCTCTGAGGTTTCTAACAGAGAAAATATCAGTTGAGCTTAGAGTCAACTTTTGAGATGTACAAGCTGATAATTTTAGTTATCCTTGCAAATCATGACCCTTTCACTTCCATTGGTGCCTTAATTTTAGTTTTTTATGTGTGAACTATATAGTAGTGCCTTGCGTGTTTTCATACCATGTGTAAGTGACACAGCCAACATACCTTTCTGTAATTTGCTTCTGCATTTTGTATCATAGTTTTGAGGTTTATCCTTGTTATTCCACTTTCCTTTAGTGTATATATTTCTATTACAGTTCTCTACTTCATTGTCTGAATGGTTCACCATGTACTAATCTATTTGATTGTTGATGTCTGTTTAAATAGTTTAAAATTTTTGAGTGTTACAAAAAATGCTTCAATAAATATTCTTCTGTGCTTTCCCTGTATGCATGTATTTTTCCGGAAAATATTCTCTAGGACTAGGAGTGGGGTATATGTATTCTCAACATTACTTTTCTAAATGGAGTACCAATTTACAGCAGAGCTTGAGAGTTCTTGTTGCTCAGCCTCTTCATCAGCAATTATTGTTAACTAGATTTTAGATTTCTCCAATTCAGTGAGTTTAAACCATCTTGCTTTTAAATTTACAGCCTATAATTATTAGTGAGATGGCGTATCTTTTCATGTTTATGGGTCATTTGAGTTTCTTTTTAAATTGCCTGTTCATAGTCTGCCTATTTTTCTTTTGTATACTTTGTCTTTCTTGTGGATTTTTAGAAATTAATTGCATGTTAATAATATGCAGTTTTACAGATTATATGTTTTGCTATTATGTCTGTATTTATTTTCACCTTATACTTTTTTTTATGGTATAGAAGTTTTAACTTTTAATGTAGTCAATTAAAATTTTTTTTTTTTTATTGTGATTAACTGCAAGTTTACCATCCAAGTCAGTTTTCATGTAGAACCCCCGGTGCCTGCGTCTCTGCGACTCTGTCTGCTCTCTTCATCATGTGACAGCACGCTCTTGCACCCTTTACTGTGCAGTCAGCCAACCCTTGTCCCCTCCTCTCCATGTCCTGCTCTCCCCTCTAAAAAGAAACCAGCAGGACAGCCTCATATACACATTAAACTATAAAATACACACAACGCATGCATCACTCTGTGTCCCCAAGGCCAGTCCCTTCTTTGCCTGAAGTACTGGCTTTACTGGTTTCAGCTCTGGGCTAGGAGCAAGTCTAGGGGCTGTGTTCCCAGGGGACCCTCTAGGTTGTCAGATCATCAAGTCGGGTGTTTGAATAGAGATCGAGATCTTCAGTCCCCTTTTCCTCACGCGACATCAAGGACTCCACGTTGGGTGCCCTGTCAGCGCAGTCTTTGATGGTGGCCGGTCACCTGCTGATGTGGGCTTCCAGTCATCTAGACTCTTCTGTTTCCTGGGCTCATTTTTCCTTGTGTCTTTGATGTTCTCAGTTGTCACCTGTTCTGAAATTGACGTACTTCGGGTGGCAGATACTGGCTTTTAAGACCCCAGGCACCACTCACTGATATGAAGTGTAAAACACTGTCTTAGAAAAAGATTAGTTATGCCAGTTGAGCTTGATATCCTCTGAAAACACAGTGCCCGGACCACTGTCCCTGCTTCTCTGTCCTTTGACATTAATGTAGTCAATTTTTAATCTTTTTTTCTTTATAGTTTGTGTGAGAAATCAAAACATGAGCAGAAGCAGTATAACAGAATGGTTCAGATCATGAATTACGGGATCATGTTGTTAGCTGTCACTTCATTCCTTGTGAATCATGGCAGCAGATGAAAATGTTACCCAGTCTTGTGCTGTCCTCACAGCACTAGGTGTGTGAAGGCACTGCTGCGGCCACTGTGGCAGTGCGTGTCCCTGAGGGTCTTCTTCTGTGCTGACTCTCCACCAAGTGTGATGTCCTGCCCCAGGGATTGTTCCTCTTTATAACATGTCCAAAGCAAGTGAGATGAAGTTTAACCACCCTCACTTTTAAAGAGCATTCTGTATACTTGTGCTAGACAGATTTTTCATTTTCTGGCAGTCCACAGTGTGTTCACTATTCTTCATCAACATCATAATTCAGATGTGTCACTTCTTCATAAGTCTCCTTTATTTGTTGTCTAGCTTTCTCTAGCATATGGGGCAGTTGAAGATCACATGACTTGGTTCAGATGGACCTTAGTTCTCAAAGTGACATCTTTGCTTTTTGACATTTTTTGCAGATTTCCCCAATTTGGCATGTAACTTGATTTCCGGACTGCTACTTTGATGTGTGATATGTGTCCATTGTGGATCCAAGTGAAGTGAAATCCTTGACAATTTTAATGTTTTCTCTCTTTGTCGTGAGGTTACTTACTGTTCTAGTTGTCAGGATTTTTGTTTCCTTTATGTTGAGGTATAATCCATACTTAAGGCTGTAGTCTTTAATCTTAGTCAGTGACTACTTCAAGTCCATTTCACTCTCAGCAGGCAACGTTGTGTCATCTGCAGATCCTAGGTGGTTACTGAGTCTTCATCCAATCCTGATGCCCTGTTTACCGTCATGTAATTCAGCTTCTTGGATGTTTTGCTCAACAATAAAAGAGCTGAACAGCAGATTTCAAAGGGTAGCTTGAAAAGACATAGTAGAGTATTACAATGAAATTTGCAAATGCCTGGCTTTAGAAAACCAAAAGGAAAGAACAGTGTCAGAACCACACTGCCTGTGTTCAGGTTCCTGCTCCATTGCTGATTGTCTGTATCACTTTGGGTGAGTGACTTCGTACTGGGCCTTTGTTTTCTCATCGGTAAAACGCTATAGTAGTAGTGGTATTCATGGTGACCCTAGGGGCCAGGGTCGCCCAGTCGGGTCCGACTCGACGGCGCTCGGCTCAGCTTGGCTAGTGGTAGTATGCCTATAACCTAAGGTTAAGGGGAAGGCTGAGTGAACCCGCACATGTCAAACGCATACAGTGTGCCGGATACTGAGCTAGCACCCAGGAAGTATTTACTTTAATGATTGATGGTTGTCATGGATTGAATTATGTCCCCCCCAAAATATGTGTAGCCATGTGGCTGGGCCATGATTCCTAGAAGCTTGTGATTGTCCTCCATTCTATGATTTTGCTGTGCTGTATGTTACAGGATTAGGGTGGGGCTGTAAATCCCTTCCTAGAATTACCTCTGTGCTCCACTGTAAAGGGAGTTTCCCTGGAGTTTGGCTTGCACCGCCCTTAATTCTTTCATCCTAGAAGGATAAAAGGAAGGGGAAGCAGGCAGAGAATTGGGAACCTCACACCATCAAGCAAGCAACACTGGGAGAAGAGCCCTCCTTCAGACCTGAGGTTCCTGTACCAAGATGCTCCCTGGACAAAGACTGATGCAATACCGGACTTTCCTCCAGAGCTGACTAGGGGGAAAGCCTTGCCCTGGAGTGGACATCCTGAATTTGGACTTGTAGCCTACTGGACTATGTAAGAATAAACCTTCCTTTGTTAAAGCCATCCACTCTGTGATATTTCTGTTAGAAAAGCACTAGCTGACTAAAACAATAGTATTATAATTAACATTATTTTTATCTCTAAATTTTTAATGTAAGCCTATATTGCTGTATAGTTAGAAAAAACTATTAAAAGAAGAAAAAAATTATTTGATCATCTGTTTCATCTGAAATATGAGCTAGGAATACAGACAAAAAAAGTTTCAAAGAAGAGCTTTCTAGTGCCTTGGCCTTGGTGCTCTGTTGAAAAAGTGACTCCCCAGCCTCAGCTTGTTGGCAGCAGCTCACAGAACCTGAGCACGGAGACAGTTTAGGAACCTGAGGACTTCACTGGCCACACCAGACAGGCTTCCGTTCATCTGTCCCTCTCTGCTTCCGTCCCTTCATCAGCGTTCACTGAAGGTTCACCGTGTGTCTTATTAATGGTGGGGCTTCCAACTCATCTAGTACATGTGGTAGATTTTGCCCAGATAGTCTGTGGGAATAGTTCTACACCTGAGATCATGAAAAACTCGTTGAACTAGGCACAAGTCAGGAAAAGGGAGTTCTGTCCCAGATCAGCCATGGGACTTAGTAACACCAACCCTCTCTGGGCCTGGTATGCTGATCTGTGAGGTGACGGGGTGGTTCAGTGATCTCCATGACTTCCTTTCCCCCACGATTTATAATAATTCTTGCCACCGTGACTTTTTTCTAGTGTAGGTTATCTGAAGTATATTGAAAAGAGATGATTTGTGAGTCTACAGCTTATTGAAAATCTGCAGACCTCTGCGTATGGTTATGCAGTGAAGCTTTACTTGATAATTTCCACCAGAGGAGAGATTAGAATTAGAAAAACTTTATGGAAGTAACACCAGTGTTAATTTTTAGGTGGCAGTCATTTTATAATCTCACCATAACAATGAGATTGTAAAACGAGAATTTGAAGGTAATTATTGTGTTACATGTTTATTATTTATATGCTGTATTAGTCAAGAACAGACTGTTAGAGAAGCACTAACCAACTGTCAACTGGTACTAGTGAGACTTTACCTTGCTTTGAACTTGTAGTCATCTTCTGGAAACATTTAAGACGTTCAGTTTTAAAATTGAACAAGTTATGTAATATTCTTTCTGCGTAACTTACGCTCTTCCCACCTCTGGTACAGATTTATTCTGTTGGCTGTTGGGGATAGGAAGACAAGGTTGCTGATGGTGGTGGTGATATTCGTGATGATGCTGTTGTTAGTTGTCACCGAGTCACTTCCGACTCTTGTGACCTCGTGTGCAGACTGTTCCCTGGTGTTTTGAAGGCTATGAACTTTTGGAAGGCAATTGCTAGGCTTGTCTTCTAAGATGTCCCTCGAGTGGAACCACCAACCTTTGGGTTAGGAGTTAAGCGTTTAACCATTTGCAACACCCAGGGACTTCAGTGTTAATAATGGCTGTTACTTATTGAGAATTTGCCACATGCCATGCATTTGTCTAAGCATTTTTTATGTGTTAGCTCATTCAGTTCTAACAACCACCTTATGAGGTAAGTAATAATATTATCTTCATTTTACAGTGAAATATTGGAAACAGAATTTAAGTAATTTGCTGAAGTTTACGTAGCTGGTAAGTCAGAACTGGGATTTCAGTCTGCGCAACTGTTGTGGATTTGTGTTGCCCCAAAATGTGTGTCTACTTAACTATGTTACAGTTCCCAGTGTTGTATGATTGTGTAATCTTTTTGTCATCTGAAGTGATTTCCCTATATATTGTAAATCCTATCACTGTGATGTAGCTAGATAGATTAGTAGTAGTTATACTGATGTAATCTACAAGATTAGATAGTGTCTTAAACCAGTCTCTTTTGAGATGTAAAAGAGAGACATGGAGCCCTCATGCCACCAAGAATGGAGAGCAGGGGTGAATGTCCTTTGGACCTAAAGTCCCTGTGCTGAGAAGCTCCTCGATTGCAAAAGATTGATGACAAGAATCTTCCTCCAGAGCTGAGAAGAGAAAGACTTCTGGAGCTAATGCCCTGAAATTGGACTTGTAGCCTAATAGATTGTGACAGAATGACTGTCTCTTCCTTGAAGGCGTACACCGGTGGAATTCCTGTTACTGCAGCACCTAGGTAACCCAGACAGCAACCTAGCTCCAGAGCCTTCAGTCTTAAAACATCGCACCATAATGCTACTGTCCTGCAGTGTCTAAGATAACTGCATATTGACGATGATGTAGACCTGTCTGAAAAATGTTGGCAGGCCTGCTGGAGAGACTGTAAATGACTACAGTACAGATGAATGATCTGTGGTCGTAGTTATTCTGGGTAGCCAGGGAAGGGTTCATCTAACTGAGAAAAGCAAAGACATAGAGAAAGTATATTGTTATGTGGGTGTAGAAGCCCTGTGGCACAGTGCTTAAAGGGATTGACTGCTAACTGAAAGGCTGATGCTCTGAAACCACCAGCAGCTCCAAGTGAGAAAGCACTCTGCTTCTGTAGAGATTTACGGTCTTCAATCCCTGGGGGGGATGGGGGGTGTCACTGTGATTGAGAATCAATTCCATGGCAGTGTTTCTTTTTTTTTTAATTGGAGGTTAGGGATGTGTGGGATATAACGGAATAAAAACCCAATAGCATGTGTATTTGTCTATAAGTTATATTCATCTAGTAGTATATTAACATACTAAATAATTTATGAAAACATGTTCCAAAAATAAAAAAGGGAAGAAAAGTAAGTATAGATAGAATTTCTAATTAACTTTTCTACCACACTCTGGGATTGTCTTGAATACACGAGGAAAACACTTGCTGTAGGCTGTAGTTATAATAGGAGATTATTAAGCAGATTAGTTATACACCAAATAGATCAATGTTACAGGCTGCTTTATTTATAGAAAAGTTGTACCTGAAAGTCAGGTCTGTCCTTGTCTTCCGTTACAATTCATCTCCATTCGTGTCCACCCTGGGTGCCTGGCCTAACATCCCATGCGTAATGGGAGTTCAGCAGGGTGACTGATTTGCTGCTTCTGCTTTGTAGCCTGCTTTCCGAGATGCGTAACAAACCATCCCAAAACTTAGGTAAGTAACTGTACCACAATAGCTCAAAATTCTGTGGGTCCCTCCGCAGCTTCAGTCCTCTGGAAGCCCTGCCGAAGCTCACTGGTCTGAGATGGGCTCTTCCAGTGTCCGTCTGTCAGCTGGTTGGGCTAGGTGACCTCAGCTGGGTTTTCCCATCTGTTCCATGTGGCTTCTCATCATACAGTAAGTAGGCCACACCAGTCTTCCGCACTTGATGGCCTTAGGACAAATTTCTAAGAATATGAGAGGGGAAATGCCAAGGCCTCAATTTATTGGTCAAAGAAACTCGTAAGGCCATCGAGATTCAGATGCAGGGAAATGGGTCATGCCTTTGAATGAAGGAAGCTGCAAGTTCCAATTGCAGAGGGATTGGAGGAGTTGCTACAGTATCTATTATCCTGTAAAAAGCTAATACAAGTCTAGTCTTCAAGAGAAGTAAGGCATTTTTGAGCCCTAGTGGCACAGTGGTTGAGAGCTCAGCTGCTAATCTAAAGGTCACTAGTTCTAATCTACCAGCTGCTCCTTAGATGCCCTATGGGGCAGTTCAGCTCTTCCCTATAGGGTTGCTATGAGTTGGAATAAGCTTGGATTTGGTTTGATTTTGGTGAGATATTTTTAGCACTTCACTTCTTTTAGCTTCCTGGAAGCATAGGTTATTTTTATTATTTCTGTGATTCATTCCCATGGCTTTCCTTTTTCTCATATTTTCCCATGTAGAACAATAGCCTTCTGGTAAGCATCAGCTTGTACTCCACTTCTAGTTGGTAGAATTCCTCTGCTATTATTACTTTTAACAAAACATGCCTTCTGGGATTCCAAGATTATATAAACTTCTGTTTAGCAGAGTATTTTGCTAAGCATTGTTCATAGGTAGCTGAAATTGACTCAGTAGCAGTAGGTTTGGTTTGGTTGGAGGTGCAGCAGAAGATGGAATGGAGCTCTGCACACCTCCTGGTTTCTCTCATCTCTGTCTTTAGGCAGGTTAAGTGAGATCCTCCCAGAGAGCAGAGGCTGTTTGCAATTGATAATATTTGTAAATGTAAGAAGGAATGACTTGAAGCATTTTTATACTGTGTTTCTTACTCCTTTTAAAGTATTTTGGATTTTTCTGAGACCACCAACCCTCTTTGTGGACTAAGGAGTAGTAGCATCAACGTTCTCGTAATTAATGAAGTGGTACTTCCATTGGATGTGTGATTTGTTAGCAGACCCATTGTATGTCGACCTCTGGTCTGTTGAGGAATAGGTATCTGGTATGTTGACCACGGTGGAGTTTCCTTGCCCCTCTGCCAACAACCACAAAACCATCCAGTAATGAGAAGTAATTAAGTATCAAGAGGAAGAAAACAAAGACATGAATATGATGATACTCTCATACTTTGTGTTATCAGTGACTTCATTGTTTCTTTTGGCAAATTCTTAGTGCCTCTGTGCTTGGCCCTGGGTCCCTACTGTGGAAAAGAAAAATTTTGTAATAGCAACAGTGGTTTGGGATTTTCAGGTTACTAAAAGAAAAAAAGGGGGAGGGAAGAAGGGTGAAAAGTTGCTTTTGTTTCTACCAAATAATGATGCAGGCCTTACTCCTTTCAAAAGTGTTGGCAGTGACATAATGCCTGATGCTTTCACAAGGAGAAAACTGTGGAGTTGTCAGTTTACACAGGCTGATGTGTTGTTGTCTGTGACCATGAGAGCCATACAGTGGTGGCCTTTGGGAGTGTAAAGAGCAGTGGATTGAATATCAGGAAACTAGGTTCTGATCCTAGTTCTGCCTTTAATTAACTAGATCCTGGCTTGTTGCTTATAAAATAAAGGTGGTGAACTAGGTTGACACCACAAGGTCATTCAGAATGGAACGTGGACCTAAAGTTCTTCCCCTTGACCTCTGCCCTGTTCCTCACCCCTTAATGGATTCTCTGAGAGCAGGGTAGGAGCCAAGACTGGATGATGTCCAAGGTCCTGGGGCTTCCCGCTTTGGAAATCTGTAATTCTCTGTTGACTTGTATCTGTGGATACAAATACAGTGCAGTTGGCAGTGGAAGTGAATTCTGCTTTGTTTTCCTATGTGGTGACTGGCTTGTTTTTTTTTGGGTTTGAGTTGGTTTAAATTATGGTGGCTCTTGGTAAGGATGTGCCCACACAGAAGGATGACAAGTGGAGAATTTGCAGTTCTTTATTTAATTTAGTTACAGGAAATGGTCATATATAAGTAGAAGGCTATTCTACCTACCACCTCCGCTTCATATACACACCTCTAGCCAACACCTTACTATGAAACTTAATATTTCTTATTTTTTATTCTGTATCTCAAAAATTGTCTGTTCTACATAATTGGTTATTGTTTAGAAAAAGTTTTAGTCTTTATGTGCCTGTTGATTTTCATGTTGGAGTGGCAAAAAGGGTATGAGGACAAGAGGAGATTTTGCTTGTATACATTAGCTGGGAAAATGCTCAGTGAAAGAAGCAGATTTTGGTCTTGATTACTTAGTGAGGTAGTCAGTCAAAATTACTCCAGTTTAGAGAAGAAAAAGAAAATTACTACCACTAATAATTGAAAACCAAACAAACCTGTTGCCGTTGAGTCACTTCTTACCCGTGACATACCCCCTGTTTTGCAGAGCATAACTGCTCCATAAGGTCTTTTTGGCTGTGATCTTTATGGAGGCAGATTTCCAGGCCTTTCTTCCATGGTACCACTGAGTGGGTTCAGACCACCAGCCTTTAGGTTAGTAGATGAGAACAAACCGTTTATGCCACCCAGAGACCTGTAGCAATGATAGCTAATATTTATTTGTTGTGCGTGCTATCGAGTTAATTCCAACTCATACTAACCTTACAGTACAGAGTAGAACTGCTCCATAGGGTTTCCTAGACTGTAATCTTTCCAGGAGCAGGTAGCCAGGTCTGTTCTCCCACAAAGTGGCTGATGGGTTCAAATCACCCAGCTCTTATGTTAGCAACTGAGCTAACTTTCTAAATACTGGCCTGTTCTAAATGCTCTCCTTGGATTAATTCATTTAGTTCTTTCAAAAACTGTCACTGTCCCCATTTTATAGAGGAGATAACTGAGGCTTGGTGGTGTTAAATGACTTCCTGAAGATCATAATGATAGAAAGTGGCAGAAGCACTTGGCAGTCTGACTGGGGCCGTCTGATTCTAGAACCTACCGAAACAATGTGGTTCATGTGCTTAGTCAGTGCTCCCTTCAGAAGGCCCACCGACTAAAGCCTCACTGTGGTTTCACAGTTGGCCGAAGCATGACAATGATTGCAGGGACGATGATTGCAGGGACGGTGCAGGACCAGGCAGTGTTTTGTTCTGTTGTACATAGGGTCACTGTGAGTTAGCACCCACTCGGTAACACCGAACGGCACAACAGTGGCGGAGCGTTAATGTATCCAGCAAACACTTAGAGAAGAGCTGCTGTGTTAGGTATCATAGGGGGCAGTTTTGTTTTAACTAGCCTGTTTTCATGTGCTGACTTAGGCCCTGTTTGCTTATATAGGTACAATGAATATTGGTTCATAAAGAACCACACAAAACTCTGAATAACATAAATTTACAAACCCCTGGCCTTTCAATAGTTATGGTCTATGCAGTTAAGATTTTTTAATTTTCATAGTTAATTTATGTACACAAATTATATTTGAATGCATTGTCACTCTTAAACTTTAATATGGTTTTTAAAACCACTTTGTTGCCTTTCGGGGGTGGCAGGAGGCATGGCATAATGCAGAGAGCATGGAAGTCTAAAATAGACAGAACTGGGCTTAAGTCACTGCTCCCCATGTTAACTGTGTGGCCTTGAAGAAATTACTAAATGCCTGTCAGCCTTCAGATGTAAGACGGTGATAATGGTGTGTACTCAAAGGTTTACTGTTCACACCTGGTGAACACAGGGTCCCTTGGTTCACATCTGTGTCTCTGGTGTCCAGCAGCAGTGAAGCCCAGCAGAGGTTTGTGAGTGACTGGATGGGGCCGTCCCCAGCAGTGCTCACTGGGGCTGAGTAGGAACTGCCTCACGGTGGAGATGATTCATCTGTGAGCACATTGGCTGGACATGTGGAAAAAAGATACTCAGAGTCTAACAGAAGTAGATGATATATGTGGATCTCTGACCATGTGCATATGCCTTTTTTGAGTGCTTTCTTTAATCTTAAAAGAAGGAGTTGTGGTAGTATGGTGGTTGAAGTGCTCGGCTGCTAACCAGTCAGCAGTTTAAGCTCACCGGCAAGAGAACACATGCCATGGGAGAAAGGCGTACTAGCCTGCTTCCGTAGAGGTTTGTAGCCTTGGAAATCCTATGGGATAGTTCTGTCCTGTCTTATACGCTCACTGTGAGTCAGAATAGATGTGACAGCAATGGGTTTTAATCTAAAAGAGTTTTAGCCTCAAGTAGAATAAAAGACCAGGAAAAGACTTGGTCAAGGTAGAGACTTTCATAGGAGATATCAGAGACAAAGAACTGTTTCAAGGTAGCACTGGTATATACACAAAGCTCTTAGAATCTCTGTTGTGTTAGTGTGTCTGGGAACGTGCACACCTGCACATGTGTTCCCCCACACACGTGCTAGGTGGGAAAGGAAGGCAAGGTCCCCACAACTAACTGGAAATCTCTAGTTTATTTCAGTAAATTTTGAAAACTTTTGGTCATGCATACTCTGACTTTCTGCTTTCCCTCCCACACATTTCACGGACACCCTCTCGTGCATGAAATGAGCTGAACATCCACTGAAAAAAACAACAAAAGAAAAAAACAAACGTTGCTCTCAAGCTGATTCCCGTTCATAGACCCCTTGAAGGACAGAGTAGACCTGCTCTGTAGGGTTTCCAGGGAGGTCAGAGCAACCTTGTAGAATGAAGTAGGGTGGCCCCATGTGGTCTCCAGGGAATGGCTGGTGGGTACAAACTGTCTTTTGGTTAGCACCACCAGGGATCCTTTCTTGCCCTTTGGTTTAACCATTATGGACTGCCAGATCTTTCTCCCATGGAGAAACCTGCTGTCCTGTAGAGTTTCCATAGGGATAAATTGTTTTGATGGCAAAACTAAGTCTGTGCTAATAATAGGTGACCCACAGCTGAGGGCAGGGAGGTAGAACCTTAAATTTGGACAGGTTGTGATGTCTTTGTGTTGCTGAGTTTAGGGAGCAGAGTGTCCTCTAGCTTTACTTCTATCTCTGCCTCTCTCTGCATGGAATCTTTAAGCTATAACTTCTTTCCCTCAAAGAGAAATGGAAAGGCATATAGTAAGATGGAATTCACAGAAGAACTGGTTGACCCTTAATAGGAACTGTGTCATGGTGAATGTGATTCATCTGTGACAATACTGGCTATAAATACACATTAATAGTGCTCAGTGGCAGAACAGCCAGGATGTTCTTGCATGGCCACATTAGGGGAAAAAAATCTTGTTGAGTATTTTATTTGGTCTCTCTTAATATTGCCATCGAGTTGATTTCGACTCTTAGCAACCCTGTAAATTGTTTCCTTTTATTGCCCCAGTCAACCACTTTTTAAGACTCTGAGCCCAGCCAGCTGCAGTAAAGCTCTCTAATGGCTAGAAAAACATACACTGCAAAGCAGATAACCTAATTTAGCAGTTGGTCTCTTTTATCTTGTTCTCCCATTTTCAGTAAAAGTCACTGAAACACTCACTTGGGAGTATTTTCCCTTGTAGGGTATGTGTGGACAGAGCTTCAGAGAGAGGAATGGAAAGTGGCGTTGTCTGATTCAAGTTCTTATTCCAAAGGATTTGAGATTGTAAGAAAAAGTCAGTCACAAAAAGAAGATTGAACACAAGATTTAGAAGGCAGCCCTGCAGCCATGCATCCGCACAGTACCCGGCTCTCGGGAGAGCTCTGTTCCACCTGCCCGCTTTTACACGTCCCTGCCTGCCAGAAAGTGCGTCCTTTCAGTTGGCTGAAATCCAGTGCCCAGGGTCTTGAGCTTGTTTATCCTGGATTTGCCTTCATAACTGCATGAAGCAATGTTGTTGCCACCTCGGAGTCCCGCAATAGGAGAGCTGTATTCTTTTTCCAAATGATGCGCTTCCTCAGTTTCCTCAGCCATTCCTCACATCACCTGGTTTCAGTCCCCCTGACCCAGCACACACGCTCTCACACACGTTGTCCTCCTTTAGGCACATACCTAGCTTTAAACTAGTTTTAAAGTCAATTAAAGCAGTAGATTGGTGAGCATAAATATTTAGGAAAGATCTCAGCGGTTCTGATTTTGAAATTTTGAGTAGACATCCAGGACTTTAATAGGAGGCATGTAATGAAAGCTTCCTCCAGTTTAGGTTGTCTGATGAGTGCTTACAGTAATACCTTTCATGTGTACATTGCTTGGTAGGTGAGAAAGGAAGGTGAGAGCCCCACAACGAACCGGAAATCTCTAGTTGATTTCAATAAATTCTGAAAACTTTTGGTTGTGTATACCCTGACTTTTTGCTGTCCCTTCCACGCCTTCCACAGATACCCTGTCGTGCATGAAATGAGCTGAACGGACTAAAACAACAAAAGAAAAAAACAAGCATTGCCCTCAAGCTGATTCCCGTTTGTAGATACCTTAAAGGGCAAAGTAGAACTACTCTGTAGGGTTTTCAAGGAGGTCAGAGCAACCTTATAGAATGAAGTAGAAGTCAGATGGCCCCATGGGGTTTCCAGGGAATGGCTGGTGGATACAAACTGTCTTTTGGTTAGCACCACCAGGGCTCATGGTTTGCTTTTTGGTTTAACCTTTATGGACTACCGTAGAACAGGCATTTGCCCTGTTTTGCAGGTGAGGAATTGAGGGTTCAGAAAGTGTAAATCACCTAAGCTAAGAAACAGTGGACCAGAAATGAAGATGCAGGTATTCTGACTCCTCTGTGTTCTGTCTGTCCCCTTGCTAGTGTCTTTGGTGTCCACACTTCCTTCAGTTTGAATGTCATTTTTAGTTGCTTCGCTATTCACTAAGTGTTACAGTCAGAGCTGCTGGGCTGTAGATACAAAATAAACAGCCTGTCAATGAGGTCTAATAGAGCAGACTTACATCATGGCTTTTCTTAGCTATGTGCTCTGAAGAAAGGACAAAAAGAAATATAAAAATCTTGGAGTATAAATAGTTGGTTTATCCGAGTTTTCCATTACAAATCAGTGGCTTTTTAAAGATTCTTTTTTCATTTAAGGTTGAAACAGGAATGGGAATGTTTTCCAGATCTTTGTGGAATACAGCAGAAAAAGAAAATTATTTTCATATAGTCCAAGTTAACTTGTAAATACATTTTTAAATGCTGCACTCCTTTGCTAGATCAGAGCTCTTGAAAATCATATGATTCTTTTAACAGTTTTCAAACTACATCATTTTCCATGTTTCTTCCAACTCTGTTCTCTGTTTTTTCTTAGAAATCCAACAATATTGAACTAGCCACTTAACCTTTCTGTTCCCTTTGAATTTTTGTCCTTATTCAAAGCTGAGGCTCAGTGATGTTAACTGATGTCCCTGGGGTTAAGCCCAAAGCCAACACCAGAAGCCAGATCTTTTGCCCACAGTTCTGCAGCTGTTTCCATTTCAGTATTCTGTGCTGGTAGGCCAACCCCTATTCTTCCAGTTCTAGAAGGATCTGAATCCTGAAATGCACCTTTCACAATATTCCAAGTTTCCCACAAGTCTTTGTTATCTTTCTCAACCCTTCCTTGTCGTTTAGGTAACAGAAGGTCACCCTGAGTGCCTTCTGGCCTCCCCTGAGCTAGACCACCCAGTGTGTTAAGGAGCCCAGAGGTGAAAAAGAGATCCAGTGGAGGGCAAGAGTTCCCATAGATTCTAATGTGATATCATCTCTTTGTTCTGCATTATTTCAGGAGCAGTGACTAGAATAGAGAGATTGTGTGATGCCAAGGGAACGTGGCAACCCCCAAAGTCCCTGGACCTTGCAGGCATTTTCCTTCCCCTTCTTTGCTAGCATCAGGACAGTCAGCCCTTCACATCCACAGATTCCACATCTGTGGATTCAGCCAACCAGGAGTCAAAACTTTTCAGGAGAAAAAAAAGAAAGTTACAAAAAGCAAAACTGAGATTTGCCATGCAGCAGGCACTAGGCTGAATCCAGACGAGTGCAGTGATGTGTAGACTTCCCCTGCTGCAGCATACACCGTCTCACAGATCCTTGGGCTCTCTCCAGCGTTCATTGTGTGAGCAGCCTTCACCTCACATCGTACTCATCTGCTACTAGTGTTACAGGAACACGTCTGTGTCTGTGAAAAAAAATGACTCCTTGAAAGCAATGAAGTGGTCAAAGCAATCCCTCAAAGGCCCAGTGTGAAGGCTGAGGTTGGGGGGGCTGGGGGTGGAGGGAGAGGAATACTTTTCAGGCTAGTAAAGAACTTCTGGCTAGCTCTGCAAAGTACTGCATACAGTCTCCAGAACTGCAAGACCAGGTTGTCGTGGATTGAGGTGTGTTCCCCAAAGAGTCTGTGTAGTGATTGAGCTAGGCCATGATTCCTGGTATTGTGTGATGCCTCCGTATTGTAAGTCCTGCCTCTGTGATGTTCATGAGGGTAGATGGGCAGCAGTTGTGTTGGCTGGGCAGGACTCAGTGTATAAGATTGTTGTGTGCCTTGGGGCAGTTGTTGCGAGCACCCAGGAAGTATTGGGGTTCCCAAGAGGAAAGTATGTAACTGTAAGGTCTAGAGTCAGTATTAAGTTTTATTTTATCAATTCATGCACTCACCATTAAGCACTGGGGAAAAGGTGCTAGCGCCAAGACCCAAAAGCACTCTTGCTTTCCTTACTGAAGAACGCTTATCTCCTTTTACGTTAGGTAAGAACTCTCATTTGCATTAGTTAAGACCCACAGAGATTCAGCCAGGTCTCACAGGGACTGCAGGGTTAATCCTAATATCATCACTTACACGTCCCTAAAAGCAGGTTTCACTCAAGAAATTTGGAGATTGGCTGTGCTCTCACCATTAAAATGTCAAAGCGTCTCAGAGGTAGAGCCCGCAGGGACAGCACAGAGAGCTAAAGCACCAACAGTCACAGTCAGTTGAACAACTCTGTTCAGATTTCAGGAAGGTGACAAGGTAGATCTGCTGGTAGGTTCAGCACAGGAGGCTCAGCACCAGTGGAAAGAGTCACAGCCAACTGAACCAGCCTTTGGAGGGCAAAGCAGATGAGGTCTCAGGATCAGGTCACATCACAGCCGCTGACCATGGTGGTGAGCAGAGGGAGACTGCACACTCCAAATCCTGGGCGCGAGATGTTGATTCAAGTTGTTCCCTGGGTTCGGGTGGTTACTGGCCTGCCCACAAGTCTTATCTCCTGGTACCTCAAGTTGTTAACCCTTTCTGACTGGTTATCTTCTTTTTCACCTTTCTGACCATCCACTGTCTTGTCCATCTGGCAGTTCGTATTTTCGCTTTCACTTCTGCATCGTAATTTTGCGTTTCCTCAGCGTCTTAGCTCAGGCACAGTCATTTTGTCTTTTAATAGTTTAGCCATTTTAACTCATGTTTACAAGACTCAACTTCACCATATATTCTGTTTTAACATATACATACACACACATACATATACGCACATGTCTTCATTTCAGCAGTCTCTTGAGATATAAAGGAAAGATGCGAGCAGAGACGTTTGGGGACCTCATGCCATCAAGAAAGCAACACCGGGAGTAGAACATGTCTTTCAGACCTGAGATTCCTGCACCAAGATGCTCCCTGACCACAGATTGATGTGACACAAGGACTTTCCCCCAGAGCCGACAGAAGGAAAGGCTTCCCCTGGAGCAGACACCCTGCATTTGGACTTCTAGCCTGCTGGACTGTGATGAAGTAAAATCTCTCTTTTTAAAGCTACCCACTTGCAGTATGTCTGTTAAAGCAGCACTGGTTGACTAAAACACCAGGGCCATCAGTCTTGTAGAGTAAGTCTTCAATTGTGATGAAACAACTTTTTACATAGTCTTTACATTGTATTAGGTATTGTAAGTAATCTAGAGATGATTTAAAGCGTACTGGAGGCTGTGCATAGGTTATATGCAAATACAAAGCCATTTTATATGAGACTTGAACGTCTTGGGAATTTTGTATTTGGGGAATGCCCTGGTACAGTACCCTGTGGATATTGAGGTACAACTGTACTGAGTATAACTTTCTGTAACTGAGAGAAAGTTTAAGTCTTTGCCTTACAGGCAAGTAAATCTCATCTGACACATTTATGCTGTTTCCTATTAGGAGAAGCAAAGGAAACTCACTTTTACAAGGCTCCTACTATGTGTCAGGTAATTATGATGGAGACTTTCTATTCCTTGTATCTTTTTAAAATTTAGACACATAGAATAGATATTCTCCTTATTTTACAGATGAAAAGACTGAATGTTGAGCAACTTCCAGCTTAATGTGCGAAAAATATAGGTATGCAACTCAATGCAATCTACAGATAAATACTGTAAATAATGTCCATAATACAGAGTGCTTTGGGAGCATGTGGGAGGGAGTGACTGATGCTGCCAGAGGGACCTAGTGAAGGCACCTCAGGTGGGCTGGGCCTGAGAGGGTGACAGCGTCCAACCTACACATGCAAGTAGAAGAAGGATGAACACAGTAGGGGGAATGTTAAATTGCCCCTATAAAGAAAACAAAGGAGCCAGTCACTGGTGAAGGTGAGGGTAGAAAGGTGAACTGTGGGTACCTCATCACAGAGCTGTTTGCTGCAATGAAAATGAAACAACCAAGTGCCCAACAAATAATAAAAAAGAAAAAGAAAATGAAACCCATTGCCACTGAGTCAGTTGCAACTCATAATGACCCTATAGGACAGAGTGCAACAGCCCTGTAGGGTTTCCACGGAGCAGCTGGTGGATTCATACTGTTGACCTTCCGGTTAGCAGCTGAGCTCTTGGCCACTGTGCCACCAGGCCTCCCGGCTAATAAGAGGGGCTGAGGACCCGCATCAGAGTGTCTGTGTGCTAGCTGATGAGGCAGCCAGCGGCTGCTCAAGTTTTCTAAGCGTGTTTAATGGTATCAGGAAAGATTTACAATATATAATGTTAGGTTAAAAGAAATTAAACTGATTCATCTGTTCAAGCATATTGCTTTCACATTTGTGAAGTCTTTTCCAAAACCTGGAAAGATGAGTGAAGTAAAAATCGAAAGTCATCAGAAGACAATGGAAAGTGACATTGCCCATGGCTTGTGAGAAAAGAAGGCTAAGAATTTCCTTTTTTCTTACAGAATTTTTTTTTGTTGTTGTACTTTAGCTGAAGGTGTACAGAACAAACTGTCTTCTCATGAAACAGTCCACATACAGCTTTTTGACATTGGTTAAAACCCCACAGCAGGTCAGTGCTCTCCCCTCTTGATCTTGGGTTCCCTGTTAGCAGCTTTTGTGTCCCTCCCTGCCTCTTAGCCCTTGCTCCCGAGCTGGTTTACCCACTCCGTCTTGTTTTATGGGCCTGTCTGATCCTTGGATGAAGGATAAACTTCAGGAGTGACTTTATAACTTAGCTGAAAGGCTGTCAAGGGGCCATACTCTCAGCTTTTCTCCAGTCTCTGTGAGGCCAGTAAGTCTGGTCTTTATTTTGTGAGTTAGGATTTGGTTTTACATTTTTCTGCAGCTCTCCAGGACCCTCTCTTGTGATCCCCGTCAGAGCCGTCAGTGGTGGTATCTGGGTACCATCTGTTCGTACCAGACTCAGTCTGGCAGAGGCTGGAGTAGTTGTCACCCATTAGTCCTTTGGACTGACCTTTCCCTTGTGTCATTAGTTTTCTTCATTCTCTCTTGCTTCCAAAGGGGTGAGACCAGTGGCGTATCTTAGGTGGCCATGCAGAAGCTTTTAAGGTGCCCGGATGCAGCTCATCCATTTAGGATGCAGAACATGTTCTTTGTCAGCAGTGTTATGCTAGTTGAACTAGACTTTCCCCAAGACCATGATTGTCACTGTCCTTAGCCCAGTAATGTGATCTCTCAGAGAGTTTGGATGTGTCTGTGGAGTTTCCATGACCTTGCCTTGTACAAGGTGTGCTGGCTTCCCCAGTACTGAGCATTGTCTTACCCTTCCCCAAAGTTGCCACTTATCAGAGACCAAAGAAATTTGAATATTGATTTATGTATAAGACGGTAAAAGAAATTATTGTAATTTGGTTAGCTAAATCAGTGAGACTATGTTTGTGTGAGAGAATGTCCTTTTTATTTTTCTAGATGAATTTATACATGAGATGGCATGTTGCCCTGGAATTTACTTTAAAATATTGCAGAGAAAATGAAGATAGGTGATAGAAATAGGTGTAGCTGAATGTTAAAGGTTGTTGAAAATGGGTGATGGGTATATGGGTATTGTTACATTTTCTTCCTACTTTTTGTGTTTTTAGGAACACTCATAATGAAAGGTTTAAAAACAAAGCACCAGGGACACAGTATTTTTGGAAGCTGTGTCCCAAGAGCCAGGAGAGAAAATGATTTCAAAGAGCGAAGAGTTGCCGTGACCTCATTTTAACAACATTGCCTCTGCTCAAAACAGTTTTGGAACTTCACTTTTGGAGTTGTCTGCTTTGGAACATCCTGTTAGCAATGGCAAGGCCTAGTCTTTTGGAGGTGGATTTTATTTCTGACAATAGGGAAAAGTTCCTTAGAACCAAATATTGTGAATCAAGTTATGGTTTAGTTTAGCTAGAACTGGTTTTGGTCAAAAAAAACTACTTGTGACCTTGAAATAATGAGATTGACTTCAGTATATGGCTTTTGAAGGAGTCTGAAGACATTTCAAAAAGCGAACTCCATGAAGTGTCAGCCATGACACTTTTTCAGAAAAAGCTGTATAAGGCAAAATATTTGACAAAAATCACATGTCTGGACTCAAGGCTTTTGTTTTATTTTTAATATTCCATCAGCATAGTTACATGTGAAACTTTTGGTGTCCTGGAGCTTCTGGTGGTTTTCTAGAATCCATACATAAACGTAGTAAGAAACAGCCTGCTGCACAGCAGGGGAAAGAGCACGGGCTCTGGAACCATCCGCGCTGCTTACAACACTGCCTCCTCACAACATGCTGCCCAACTCGGGGAAAGAGACTTCATTTCTTTGGGGTTCAATGTCTTACAGAGTTTTAGGGAGGCTTAATGAGTATGTGTATCAAGTGCTATGCCCAGGGCCTTCCTAGCATGTGACAGAAACTAAGTAACTCGTCCTGGTGGAGATGTTGTAATGATAGAACTTTATCTATTTTGATTCCTCAACATATATGCCTTTCTTCTTACAACATCGATAAGAATATAAAGAATGGATCTTTTTGTGTTTAGCATCTTGAGGAAAGTGTATTACTCAGCTCTGTCTTATTAAAAGAAGGCAGAGGTGATTCAGTGATAGAATTCTTACCTGCCATGGAGAACTAGATTTAATTCCCAGCCAGTGTACTGAAACGCAGGCACCACTGGTCTATCAGTGAAGTCTCAAGTGTTGCTATGATGCCTGACAGGTTTTAGCAGAGCTTCCAGACTATGACAGATTGGGAAGGGAGACCTGGTGACTTTCAAAAACCAGCCAGTGAAAACTCTATGGGTCATACAGGAGCAATTCCATTATGCATGGGGCCCCCGTGAGTCAGGGGTGAATCAAGGGCATCTGACAGCCGTAGCAACCTCACTGAAAGGGGACAGTGCTGGTTCAGCGGTAGAATTTTCACCGGGAGACCTAGGTTTATTTTCTAACCAGTGCATCTCATCACCACCACCACCAGTGGAGGCCTGTAATACTGAATAGCTTTTGGTGGAGCTAGCAGACTAAGACTACGAAGAAAGTCCTACATATCCACTTCTGGCAATCAGCCAATGAAAACCGTATGGATGTGAACAGTCTGGCCCCTCTCCTCCCGCCAGTAGGGTTATGGAGATGTTGCAGGACCAGACAGTACTCCGTTCTCTTGTACGCTGGGTCACCATGAATTGAATTGAGGGACTCAGTGGCAGCTAACAAGGCAGAGGCACCTCGCTAAGGTAATCTCATGCACAGTAGAGTTCTTTCACAGTCACTGCTAAACTTGTATTTTTAGAGACTGTGTTATTGTGTCCTTGGCTGAGATGGAGATTAGGTACCTGAAGAAACTGGGATTTAGCCAGGAACTGATGCCTGCTGTTTAGCAGAGAGGCGATACAGGATTATGGCTCTGCCAATTTGGAGGAACTTGACAAGAAATGACTGGCTTCATGGTCCAAACTGCTTAGAACTGTTTGAACAAAATGACAAAGGCTACTGGTTCAAAGGGAGCACACACCCAGGCTGTTGTTGGCACTCCTGCCACCAACCAACACTTTAAACCCTTCTCTGGAAACCCTGGTTGGCCTAGTGGTAAGTGCTACAAAAGTCAGCAGTTTGAGGCTGCCAGGTGCTCTTTGGGGCAGTTCTCTCGTGCCTGGTAGGGTCGTAAGAGTTGGAATCAACTCAGTGGCAATGGATTTAGGTTTGTTTGTCTATGACGCTAACATAAAACTTACTATTTGGCCAGCCGCTGTGCTAAGGTACTCTGCATTCACTAGTTCTTTGATACTTAAAACAACCCTTTGAGGCAGGTACTGCTCTTAACGTGCGTTTTATAGGAAACTGATGATTTAAAAGGTTAAGTCAATGTGCCCGAAGCCACAGAGCTGGTAAGTGGAAGAACAAGAATTCCAACTGGCTTAAGAACCCACCCAGTATTTACAAACCTGTGTGGCACTACCTGAATTCTTTCTCATCAGGAATAACGTATGTGAAGACAGGAGTCACATCCCGTCAGCAGTTATGGTATAGCTTTGACTACGTCTGCAAAATCTAAAAGACCTGTGCCCTTTTACCTGCATCATGAAACAGGACAAAGAGGACATAGAGAGCACTGAGAAGAAAGGAAAAAATGTCTAGGTTTAGTCAAACCTGAGATTAAGGCACAATATGAATTCAGATTACACTCTTTCCTAGCTCTGCCTTATTCAGCTCCTTCTTAAAAAAAAAAAAAAAAATTGCTCTTTAAGTGAAATTTTACAAGTCAGTTTGTCATACTAAAGCTTATGCACACTACTATGTAAGTCTAGCTGCTCTCTGCACCCTGTGACAGCATGTTCCACATTTCCACCTTGTATTTCCTGTGTCCAGCTACCTCCTGTCCCCTTCTACCTTCTCATCTCACCTCTGGACAGGAGCTGCCCAGTTAGCCTCAAGTATCTACTTAAGCCAAGAAGCATACTCTTCACCAGTATCATTTTATGTGTTATAGTCTAGTATGGTCTTTATCTGAAGAATTGGCTTCAGGAATGGTTTCTTTGCTGGGCTAACGGAGTCTAAGGACCATGCCTTCTGGGGACCGTCCAGTCTGCTGGGCCATCAAGTTTGGCCTTTTTAATAGAGTTCAAGGTCTGCACACCCATTTTTCTTCCAGGGACTCTATGTTATATTCCTCCTCAGGGTAGTCATTGGTGGCAGCCAGGCATCATCTAGTTCTTCTGATCTCATGCTCATCGAAACCCAGAAAACCAAACCCACTGCTATCAAGTCAATTCTGATTCATAGCAACCTTATAGGTCAGAGTAGAACTGCCCCATAGAGTTTCCAAGGAGTACCTTGTGGATTAGAACTACTGACCTTTTGGTTAGCAGACATAGCACTTAACAACTGCACCACTCGTGCTTGTAGCTTCTTCTAATCAGTAGGGAAGGAGTTGTTATAAATTAGCTTAAATCAAAAAATACTTCAGCGAAGGTGTTCTGGTAACCACATGCAGTAAACTAAACACCCTAGGTGTTGTGGCTCTGTCTAGACCCTATGAGTTTGAGTCAAGTCCTGGGATCTTAAATCCTCATGTCCTCCTCCAAAAAAGGTTGACCAAGTCATCTCTGGAGCCCCTAATACCATTTACTAAAGATCTACAAAGAAATGCTTTCCCTTTGCTCTTTAGTGAGGGGAGGTGGCTTACCTGGACCCCTTCCAAGTCAGTTGAATAGATCTAGACCTCAGACACTCCTAAGTCTACGGAACTGGGCATAGATTGAGCGTGGGAGTTCTACCCACTGTATATTGCTGCATGTAGCCCTTTGTTAGAATGCGGGGGCCAAGGACGCATGTTAACCAAGGATGGTGGCTGCTGCTAGGAGCCATTAAATCAATGGATGTCAGAAGCTTACAATTAAGGGAGGAGACAAAAATCATGACCCTCCCCTGTGTATGTGGGTCTGGGTGTTTTGATAATGATTGTGAAGTATTTACATACAGACAAAACTGAGATCTTTGTGTTCTTTGCAAGGTGGAGATCTTGCCAAGTCGGTTTCAGCTAGCAAAGCCCAGACTATTATCCTTTTGGCACATAGAGGCCGTCCCCGCTTATGCTGGGCATGGGGACAGCAGCCTGTTGACCTAGGAAGCTTTGAAATGAAAGAGAAGCCAACGTCATGCCCCACTTTAAAAAAGAAAAAGGGAACAGTCCTGACCTCCTGTGTCAAACCTCTGTCACAGATCCAGAAACAGAGGCCCTGGGGCACAGAAGCGCCACACATTTTGGTGCCCCCGGCATGTAACTCATTCACTGATGTTTTCCTTTCCTTTCCCTAGCAGCACACCATGAAATGATGTTACTTCTGTGTGTGCATAAGGATGGTTGATAGCTGTATTTCTCATGATAACCGTTGAAAAGAAAGTTCCCGAGATGCAGTGTTGGTGCCATTACACAATACATGCCTTGTGATTAGTGATTCTCAAGCTGTGAGCCCAAGATCCTGTGAACTTTCCAATTTGGGAGTGTGCAGTCTGAAATGAATTCCAGTGACAGTGGTTAAGAGCTCCACTGCTAACTCAGAGGTCAGCGGTTTCAATCTACCAGCCACTTCTTGGAAACCCTATGGGGAAGTTCTACTGTTTCCTAGAGGATTACTGTTGCTGTGAGCTGGAACTGATTCTTCAGCAGTAGACTTATTTTCTTTGTTTTTTTGGTTTACAGTCTGTACACCAAAAGCATTGTGAGAAGACTAAATGCATAATTGTGTCTCCAGCATGACTGTAGATACTACTGTAATTGACAGCATACAGCCATTTACAAGTCTTGTGAATTTGTTCTTATGATGTTTCTCAATCAATGAATAGGAAAATTACAACATTGGAGAATTATGAAATCTTTTGTTATGCAAAAGGAAAAGCTGTAGACAATGTCTGATGGCCTTTTTTTATAGCAGCAAACTTAGAATTTTCTAAGTTTCTTGTTGTTGAACCTTTCTGTGGTGTGTTTTCTGATACCCATGGTTTCATGTCTGAATCAGAAATGCTCTGTAGGGGTGCAACTGCAGCTGAAGAGTGGGCTGAAGGCATGTTAAAAAGTTCATCTTAAAAAGTAAAGGATCCGTTTTTCTACTAATGTCACTGGAGAGTACATGCATCTAGTCCACTGTTTCCAGGACAAGCTGTGTACATCATAATTACTTGTAAGTATGGGAAATGATGATACTTTCACTTGTTGGTGCCTGTGTGCCGAGGCCTGGATCCACAGTGTTATTTAACAGAGACTGTGCCAGCATGTTGGCTGTAGTGTTTAGAATAGAAGCTTACTTGGTTCAATAATAAAATCACCATATTGCCACGCTTGGGGTGCAGTCCATTCATTGCATAGTCCATGAATTGTAGTTACTCAGCTTTTCTTCCTTCTCCTCTGCCCATAAGAGTCCCTGGGTGGTGCAAAGGTTAACATGCTCAGCTGCTGACTGAAAGCGTAGTCACTCTAGTCCCCTAGAGGTACCCTGGAAGAAAGGCCTAGTGATCTATTTCTGAAAATCAGCCGCTGGAGATCCTATGGAGCTGTTTTACGTGATACAGATGGGGTTGCCGTGAGCGGGAATAGACTTGACTGCAGCTGATTTTTCCCTTTATAAAATAATACTTTTCCTGCTTAAGTAATACATACTCGGTGCCGAAAACGGGGACGCAAACACACATGATAATAAGGAAACAAAGTGACTCATGATCCAATCGTACTGAAATTTCTGCTTTTCACCTTTTTACATTGCTCCTCTGAGACTTCCTTCTGTCTGTGCCTGTCCACCATGCACAGTGTTTCAGATAGTCAGCTCTTTGGACTGTATCACTGTCTACTGTTTGTTAAATATTCTTCTGTATTAGGGTTTTTATTAGCTGCATAGTGCTTCACTATATGGCAGTGCTACTATTCATTTAACCAATCCACTATTACTGGATATTTGGGCCTTCCCTTTTTTAAAATTCCTCCCACTTTTACCTTAGAAATCTATGCCCTATGGGAAGTGTTAACAGCTAAAGAAGAATAATAACCACTTGTCTGGACTTTATGAAGCTGACTGGAATCCGCAGAGAACTGTCCTCGACTCAGAAAAATACGTGTGTTGTTTTCAAATTGTGAGTATGGGCTATGTAAGATTTAATCACAACTTGGCATCATTTTCCCCCTCACCACAAATTTTTTTCCTGCTGACCAAATTAAAAAAATAAAAATAAAAATCTTTGGGTGGTATTCAGATAGACCATTATTCCCCCTTTTCAGACTCTGAAAGGTCAGAATATGGAAATGAAGTATGAGTTGGATGGAGTATGTGTCCAAGTAGCACATCTTTAACAATCAAAGGACGTTTATTTTCACAGTCTTTTTCCCTTCATGGCAGGGGCTGCTGCTATGTTTACAGATGACTTCATTACGTAGACTTGAATTCCCAAGATGAGAATCAGATAGAGTACATTTCCAACAAAAGTAAAAGCAAACTATATAGGCGTTGGTGGTGTTAAGAAATATTTTTCCTTTTAAAGCGATGGCCTTCTGTTTCTGATCTCTAGAGTGAGTGTGTGATTTGTTAATATTCTTTTGTCACCAGAAACAATACCCTTATCTAAAAACCACAAGTACAATGCTGCCTGAAACATGCAGACAAAGACCAAAGTTGCTTTACAAAAGTCTCAGAATCATAAAACATCATCAGAGTTGGAAGAGCCTGGAGATTCTTTGTCCGGCTGCTCTCAGGCAAATGCTGGGAGGGCCACACTATGTGGAGAGGAGGATTTCCAAAATGTGAAAGCAGGGAAAGGTTCCCAGTAAAACTGATCAAGTGGCCGGAGTGTTTTATTCTTACAGATATAACTAAAGAAAAGTTTGCCATTTTAATTCCTGGTAAAAGAGCGAAAGTAGGGAGGCACTCGTAGACTTAGAACTGTTTCGACATATTGGTAAGATTCAAATTGTTTACTTTTAATAGGCTAGCTTTATATAAAGTCTTCTGTCATTGGCAACTAGGAAACACTGCTGGTGTAGTGATTAAGTGCTATGTCTGCTAACCAAATTGTCGGCACTTTGAATCTGCCAGGTGTTCCTTGGAAACTGTAGGGGGCAGTTCTGCTGTGACCTCTAGCATCGCTAGGAGTCAGAATCAACTTTTATTTTTTTTTTTAAATTTAGAATCAACTTGACAGCAGTGGGTGGGCTTTCGCACCTGTCTTCTTATTTGAATATTTAAATATGCTTTAGGTTTTTGCCCTTCAGCATTGCATGAATGTGCTTGTGTATATATCATGGTTCAATTCTTTGGGGAAGCCACGAATATACAGCTATAATGCCGTCTTGAATAAGATTCTGGTTCACATCTCTGCTGATAATTTGCATTTCTAGCAAGTTCCTTGCTAAGACTTTACATTTCCATCCCTTAGATATACTAGATCAGAATCCACAGTTTAACAAGTTCCCCCGGTGGTTCTTATGTATAACTTTCTGGGAGCTTGTTAGACATACAGATTCTCAGCAGGGATTGAAACCAGAACCAGCCAGGAAGCCCTTTCATCAGCTGAAGGGTAGAAAGCCAAACATCAAACTGCAACCTTTGTGTGCTTCTTAGAACACTAACAAGGCTGCATTTCACAGTACTTATATGTTTTCCTAAAATGTACCAAGACATGAATGGGCCTTATGTTAACATTTCCTAATCAAAAAGATATAACGCACTTAAAAGGTAATTAGAATTGCACAGCAAAACATTTGTTATGGTTCTTTTAGCCATTCTCTGCCAAAAGTATATATATATGTATGTGTACATATATATATTTATATATGTATATATCTCTCTCTCTTAAGTTGATAATCAGATCAAAACTGATTTTGTATCTAGAAAGGATGTTTTCTTTCAGTGTTACTAATCCTTCCTTTAAAAGCAATCAAAATGATTGCCAATGACATTCTTAGCCGCATTGTCTGTGTGTGTGTGTCTGTGTGTGTGTGTCTGTCTGTCTGTCTGTCTGGGAAAGATGTGTCAGATTGCATGTGTTGTTGCTGTTTTCTAATTTATAAATATTCTTAGATATTTGATTAAATATTATCCAGATAACTTTAATTCTACAATCAAAACTGCCTTCAGTTTTGTGTAGTTTTGCTACTTGCCTACGAGGATTAGAGGTAATGTCATTTGAAGGGCCAGTCACTCTGAACCATCAGATTAGAGAATGTAAGTTGATAGGAAGCACTGTTAACAAGGAACCACCTACTGTAACTCCAGATAAGACTTTGTTCCTACTTGACTGTTTTATCTGTGCTTTCTGTTGCTGTCTCCCTGGTTTACCTGTCTCATAATACGCATCAAAAATAGACCATACATTTTTTTTTTGCTTGTGCTTCAGGTGAAAGTTTAGAGCTCAATTTAGTTTCTCGTTCTAACATTTGTATACGTGTTGTTTTGTGACATTGGATACAGTCCTTACAGTGTAACAGCATACTTCCTCGTTCCACCCTGGATTCCCTGTGTCATTTGTCGAGCTCCTGTTCCTTCACGCCTTCTCATCCTGCTTGGACAGAAGCTGCCGATTTGGTCTCATGTATTTGATTGAACTAAGAAGCACAGTACTCACATGTACTATTTTATGTTTTATAGGCCTGACTAATCTTTGCAAGGTTCTCACTGGCTAATAGTTTTCAGAAGTAGACTGCTGGGTCTGTCTTTCTAGTCTGCCTTAAGTCTGGAAGCTCAGCTGAAACCTGCCTGGTACCTAAATGCCAGTGGCATAGCTTCTAGCCTCACAGCAGAAAGCAAGCCCCAAATGACAGACAAGTGAAGGCTGCTTATTCTACCTTGAATCAATCTTCCTAGTCAGCCTGCCCTCTCTGTACTCAATCTCCCAAGGTTACTTGCTCTCTCTTAACTCAGTCTTCCTAGCCTACTCCCTCTCCCTTCACTCAGTTTTCCTAGCCTGCTCTTTTCCTTACAAATAGCAGTGAAACATTGTCAGATATAGTGCAGAAAATGAGCCTTTCAGGTTGGAAGACACTTAGAGGATGACTGGGAAAGAGCTGCCTCCTCAAAGTAGAGCTGACCTTAGTGATTTGGATGGAGTAAAGCCTTCAAGACCTTCATTTGTTGATGTGGCATGACTCGAAATGAAAAGAAATAGCTGCAAGCATCCATCAGTAATCAGAAATGGAGTGAACAAAGTATGCATGTAGGAAAACTGAAAATCACCAAAAATGAAATGGAACACAAAACATCGATACCCTAGGCATTAGTGAGCCGAAATGGACTGGTGTGGACCATTTTGAATCTGACAATCACATGGTCTGCTATGATGGGAAGGAAAATTTGAAGAGGAACAATGCTGCGTTCATCATCAAAAACCATTTCAGTATCTGTCCTGAAGTGCAGTGCTATCCGTGATAGGATAATATCCATATGGCCTACAATGAAGGCCAGTTAATATGACTATTGTTCAAATTTATGCACTAACCACTAAGGCCAAAGATGAAGAAATTTGAAGATTTTTTACAAGCTTCTGCAATCTGCAATTGATCAAACATGCAATAACGATGTATTGATAAGTACTGGTGACTGGAATGTAAAAGTTGGAAACAAAGAAGAATGGAAGTTGGAAAATACAGCCGTGGTGATAGAAATGATGCCAAAGACTGGAGGAAGGGGAGTGGACGGAGAGGAGGGGAAAGGAGACTGTTGGGAGGATGAGACATGTATGGAGCAGAGAGGAATAGTGTGCAGTCACCGGACAGGGAGAGCAGTGGAAGCTGCATATAGGGGGGCATGTAAATTTACATGTGAATGTACATTTTCACTCAGTTATGTTGAATAAAAAAAAAAGAAAGAAAGAAATGATGCCAAAGAGCACATGATAGAATTTTGCAAAACTAATGACTTCTTCATTGCAAATACTCGTTTTTTGTGTGTGATTAAGTGAAAGTATACAATCCAAGTTAAATTTACATGCCCACCTATCTGCAGCTCCTTCTGCTCTCCCTGCCTGGTGACAGCGCACTTCTCTGCTCCGTTGTGTATATGTCATATCCTCTTAACAATCTCCTGTCCCCTCCTCTTCACCTTTTCTTCTCCCTTCTAGTAAGAGGCCGGTAGGACAGCATCCTATAGATGCATGAAAACGTAAGGTACACTGAAAGTCCATTCCTGTCTGAAGAATTGACCTCAGTAATCTTTTCTGGTCAGTGGCAGCAGCAGGTCTAGGGGCCTTCAGACCATCAATTGTGGTCTTTCAGTGGAGTTCTTGAGGTGCATCCCTCTTTTTCTCATGTTGCCACTGGGACTTGACATCACGTGCCCCATCACAGCTGTCTGTGGTGGTGGTCAGGCACCATCTGATTCTTCTGGTTCCATGTTGATACAGTCACCCATTCACATGGATTCTTCTGTCTCGTGGGCTCTTTTTCCCTCATACCTTTGTTGTTCATGGTGACTGTCTGTTCAGAATGAGTTTAAACCCATTTGTAACTTCTGTGTATCTTTTTAACTTTCTCTCCCTCTGAAAGGTTATAACTACTGTGGTATATCACTCTTTTTAGTGTGATGATGTCATAGTTTCCATGGTGTGGTCACTGGTTCCCTTCTTTTAATATTGTAGCTTTGATGGATTTTTATGACTTTCCTGAGTTGATTTCTGGATGCTGTGCCCTGCATTGCCTCCTTAAATATACACTTAATGGTTTAGTTGTTCTAAGCAAAGAACTTCTTTCAGTATTTCTTGCAGTTTGGTTTAGTTTTTACAGTCTCTGAGCTTCTGTTTATCTGTGAATGTCTTAATTTCATCTTCATATTTCAGAGACAGTTTTGAAGGATATATAATTCTTGGTTGGAAGTTTTTCTCCTTCAAGGCTTTGAATGTGTCATCCCACCACCTCTGTGCCAACATCATTTCTGCCAAGAAGTCAGACGAAAGTCTACAAGGTTTCCCTCTGAATGTGAGTTTTACTTTGAGCCTTGCTGCCTTGAAGAGCATCTGTTTGTGTTTCATTTTATTAAGCTTGAGTATAACATGTCTTGGTGTCTTTCTTTTGGCATCTAGTTCTTGTGGCATTTGATACACGTCTTGAATATCTGTGTTCTCTTCCGTAATTTCAGGGAAGTTTTCTTTCAGCAACTCAACAACAATACTCTGTGTTTTCAGCTATCCTTCCACGTTGAGGAACTCCAATTAAGTGTAGATTATTCCTCTTAGTAGAGTACCACATGCTTCTTCTTCTTCTTTTAATGTTTATTATTTATTAATTACTGTAAGTGAATAAAATTTCTAACATCTATCAATTATCTCATCTATGATAAACTTTCACTCCCTACCCACCCTTGGTAGCCAAGATAGTTATTTTCTTCTGTAGATAATTCCGTTTTTAAGCCCTTATAACAGGGATCTCATACAATATTTGTCCTATTGACACTGACTAATTTCACTCAGCATGATATTTTCCAGTATTTTTTATTTCTTTTCTCTGATTTCTCCTCATAAATGCTGGTGGCAGTTGCTCTGTCTTCGAGGTCACTAAGTCTGACTTCCATCTCATAAATTCTGCTCTTTTGGCTTTGAACTGTCTAATTATGCAATTTTGTTATTGATTTGCTGGATTTCAGATTGTTGATGTTCCATCAGTTCAGATAGCTTGCTTAATTTTTCATTATGCTGTGCTGAATTTTGTTTAATCTCTAGAGCCAAAGCCAAGCCAAGTGCCTTCGACTCAGATTCGAAGGGTTCTATATGTAATTCTTTTGTACTCAGCCTCCAATAGTTTCAGAAAGCATTCTTCATCTGGGAAGTTTTTTGGTTCTTTATTTTGGAAGTTTTCCAGAGCCATGGTGGGCTTTTTCTTGAAGTGGTTAGAGATAGACTGTTGCCTTTGGGCCATCTAGAGGCTGTTCAATTTCTGTGGTGTTACCTCTACAGAAGCTGAGGTATAGTTCTGAGAGGGGAGTTGGTCACCAGCCACCTCTGTGCACTCTAGTGGCTGGCGCCACTGGATGGACTCTCTAGGCTCTGCCTCCTGTTTGGCAAAGATGGCACCCCACTTATGTAGTCAGTGGGGGGCCATCAACTGAGCTTATGATGTGAATCAGTGGGCTTGAAGAGATGCCGCTAGGCCTCTCAGCAGTTATTTTTCCAGGCAGTCTTATTTTAAAAATTTAAAAGCTATGTGACAGCTGCCAACATCAGTCAGGCTGTCAGGTGTGGCAGGCCCTGCCTTCCAGCTGACAACAAATGTACTTCTTTAGTCATCCCCAGATGCTATGACGTAGTACAAAGTAGGGAGGGGTTATGGCCCTGCTGCCCTCCTCAGCTTGGCCCTACCTGTAAGGTAAATACAGCCTTTCTGCTGCTGAAATGCTTTCCAGACTGGCACTGCTTTTCCACTTGGCAGTTAGTCCCTACTGAAGCCTCTGGTTGGGTAACTCCATATCCCAGCCAACCAAGATGGTGTTCTGGCCGAGCTGCCCTTCCCACTGTGAAGCAGCGGAATTTATGGCAGAGCTCAGAAAAAAGAGGGTAGGGGGCCTCAGTCAGGAGCCGGGCTCTCAAAGTCTGAGTATCCCACATACTGTGTTTAGCACAGCAGTTCAGCCTATTTGCTGGCTCATGCTATCCCCCGCCTCCTGGATAAGAATTAAAAAAGGGAAAATGTGTTAGTACCTGCAGTCTGCCCAAGTCATGAGTCAGCAGGGGTGGGGCTCACTACACAAGTTAGTTTCCTGTTTAGTGGCATGTGGTCTAACTTGACAACCCTATGGCATATTCTAGGGCTCCGTAGGTGTCCAGAGTGTTCTGTTCAGTTATCAATCCAGGCCATAGTTTTCAGAGGGAATTGAGAAGATGTGTATCTAGTCAGCTCTATTGGCTCCATCCCCCGCAAATACCTTTTTTAACCAACACAAACGGCGACTTTACACATGGACCTCACGAGACGGAATACGCAGGAGTCAAATTGACTGCATCTGTGGGAAAAAGACAATGATGAATCTCCGTATCAGCAGTCAAAACAAGACCAGTTGCTGACTGTGGCACAGATCATCAGTTGTTCATATGTGAGTTCAAATTGAAACTGGAGAAAATTACAACAAATCCATAAGAGAGAAAGTATGACCTTGCGTATGTCCCACCTGAGTTTAGAGACCATCTCAAGAACAGATTTGATGTGTTGAACACTAATGACCGAAGACCAGACGACTGTGGAATGACATCAGAGACATCATCCATGAAGAAAGCAAGAGGTCATTAAAAAGACAGAAAAGGCTCACATGAAATGGGGACTATATCAACATATGACCAGAAGAACCAAATGGTGCCTGGCCACTACCAAAGACAGCTGTGATGGGACACACAGTGTGGAGTAGCTGTGGCAACATGAGAAAAAGAGGGGTGCAGAACTCTACTAAAAGACCACAGTTGATGATCTGATGGCCTGGAGATTCCCCTGAGGGCATGGCCCATAGATGTGCCACTGCCCCATCCAGAAAACTATTGAGGTCAATTCTTCGGACAAAAGTGGACTGTACTTGGGGACACACTGCGACCGTATGGTGTGTGTACTTGATGGTTCTCTGAATTTATAGGATGCTGTCTTACTGGTCTTTTTCTAGATGGGAGAGAAGAGGGTAGAGAGGAGGGGACAGGAGCTTTTTCAGTGGATATGAGAAGTATAGAATGAAAAGAAGTATGTTGTCATGGGGCAAGGAGAGCACAAGTAGCTGCAGATAGGTGGGCATGCAGAATTAATTTGGATTGTATAAGCCAAGCCAAGCCAAGTGCCGTCGAGTCAAATCCGACTCATGGCGACTCTATACTTTCACTTAATCACAATTAAAAAGTAATAAAATAAAATAGATAAATAATAAATTTACACAAATAAACCAAAATGACAGGAAAGAAATGACCAAAGTGAATGTCAGAGGAGATTCTGAAACTTGCTGTTGAACATCAAGCAGCTAAAGAAAAAGGAAGGAATGACGAAGCAAAAGAACTGAACAGATGATTTCAAAGGGCAGCTCGAGAAAACAAAGTATTATAATGACATGTGCAAAGATCCGGAAATAGAAAACCAAAAGGGAAGAACACATTCTGCATTTCTGAAGCTGAAAGAACTGAAGAAATGATTCAGTCCTCGAGTTGCAATGGTGAAAGATTCTAAAGGGAAAATAATGAACAACTCAGGGAGCATCAAAAGAAGATGGAAGGAATACACAGAGTCGTTATACCAGAAAGAAGTGGTTGATGTTCAGCCATTTGAAGAGGTAGCAATAGTCAGGAACTGATAGTACTAAAGGAAGAAGTTGAAGCTGCATTGAAGGCATTGGCAAAAAAAAAAAAAAAAAAGCAGCTCCAGGAACTCATGGAATATCAGTTGAGATGTTTCAGCAAACAGACGCAGTGCTGAAAGTGCTCACTTGTCTACACCAAGAAATTTGGCGAACAGCAACCTGGCCAACCTACTGGAAGAGATCCATGTTTATGCCTATTCCAAACAAAGATGGCCCAACCAAATGTGAAAATTACTGAACAATATCATTACTATGACACACAAGTAAAATTTTGCTCTAGATCATTCAAAAGCTACTGCAACAGTATGTTAACAAGGAACCAGCAGAAATTGGAGCTGGATTCAGAAGACGACATGGAATCATGGATGTCATTGCTGGTGTCAGATGGGTACTGGATGAAAGCAGAGGACACCACGGAGATGTGGGCCTGTGTTTCATTGACTGTGCAGAAGCATTCAACTGTGTGGATCATAACAAATTATGGCGAACGTTGTGGAGGATGGGAATTCCAGACACTTCATTGTGCTCTTAAAGAATCTCTACGTGGTTCAAAAGGCAGTGGTGCGAACAAGACAAGGGGACACTGCATAGTTTAATGTCAGGAAAGGTGTGCATCACGATTATATCCTTTCACCATACCTTTTCAAGCTGTATGCCAAGAAAATAGTCTGAGAAGCTTTATTGTACGAAGAAGAACAAGACATCAGGATTGGAATACAATTCATTAACAACCTGTGTTATGCAGACGACACAACCTTACTTGCTGGAAATGAAGAAGATTTGGAATGCTTACTAATAAAGATCAAGAACCACAGCCTTCACTATAGATTGCACCTCAACATCAGGAAAACAAAAATCCTCACAACTGGACCAGTAAGAAACATTGTCGTAAATGGAGAAAGGATTGAGGTTGCCCAGGATTTATTTTACTACATTCTGTAATCAACACCCATGAAAACAGCAGTCAGGAAATCAAAATATGCATTGCATTGGGAACATTTGCTGCAAAGGACCTCTTTGAAGTACTGAAAAGTAAAAATGTCACCTTGAAGACTAAGATGGCCCTGACCCAAGTCATGATATTTTCAGTCACATCATATGCATGTGAAAGCTGGACAGTGAATAAGGAAAACAGAAGAAGAATTGATGCCTTTGAATTGTGGTGCTGGAGAAGAATATTGAATGTATCATGGACTGCCAAAAGAACAAACAAACCTGTTCTAGAAGAAGTAGAACCAGAGTGCTTCTTGGAAGCAAAGATGGCACAACTGCATCTTGCATACTTTGGACGTCTTGTTAGGAGGGATCAGTCCCTGGAGAAGGACATCATGCTTGATAGTGTGGAGAGTCAGCGAACAAGGGGAAGACTGTCAACGAGATGGGTTGACACAGTGACTGCAATGATGGGCTTAAGTTTAAAATTGGTTGTGAACATGGTGCAAGATTGGGTAGCATTTTGTTCTGTTGTGCATGAGATTGCTGTGAGTCAGAACCAACTCAACGGCACCTAACAACAATGGTAATCTTTCCAAATGGAACAAAGTATCAGAAATCCTAATAACACATCTTACGAACTTCTCCGTTGTCTCATTTAATCCCCCCAACAACTTTGTTGTGGGTGTCTCAGTATACTCATTTTCACACATAGCCATACCAAAACCCCGAGAAGTTAAATAACTTGCCCAAAGTCCACAGCCAGTGGATTCATGTCTTCTTCTCAGGAGTTCCTCACTGCTTTGTATTACCTCTTGTTTTCACTAGCCTCTCCCAATGACTTTTCCTTGCTTTTCAGCTGTAAAAATAATAATATAATTGAAGCTGAAAACGTCAAATAGCATATAATTGAAGTTTAAAATTTTTCTCTTCTACAGTGCTTTGCTGTTGTGCCCTGTCACTGTTCCTGGTATTCACCTCCCCAGACAGAAAGAGGGGATGGAGGCAGCAGTGCATCCTCTCCATGCACTGCATTCTTTTAATATATTTACAAAAGCTGCTTGATAAATTCTTCATTATGCTTTGCTTTTTGCTCATTGAATATGATGATTAAGACTTAGGGAAATACTCAAAATAGAGCATTTTTCTCAGGAACTTAAGAAAAAAAACAAGGATCATGAAGACAGTAGTAGTCTGAGAGATGCCAGAAAGGGTGTCACTGGGGTTTACTGGGTTTAGTCGGCTTTGACTTCTTCCTTCTTTATTAATTTGGTTATCTCCTCCCACTTATCCTTAGCAATCCTGACACTTTGAAGAAGTTTTCTCCAACCTTTTTGACTAGGTCTTAACTCCCTGTTGTATACTCTCTTGAGGAAACCCTGTTAGCAGACTGGTTCAGTACTATGGCTGATAACCGAAAGGTTGGCAGTTGAAATCCACCAGGTGCTCCTCGGAAACTCTCTGGAGGCAGTTCTGCTCTCTCCTGTGGAGTTGCTATGAGTTGGAATTAACTTGAGGGCAGTGGGTTTGGTTTGGGTTTTTTATACTCTCATGGCACCACCAACTCCTTGTTAACTGAGTTATTACAATAGTAATTTTGCTAAGCTTTCTGTTACTAGCTAAATAATTTTTGTCTGCCCACTGGACTCTCAGCTGCAAGAGTGTGGGCTGGGGTCTGTTTGCTCACTGTTATATCCCTGATAACTAGTACATACATAGTACATACTCAGCATGTTGAGTGAGTGAATGAATTCATCTTGAATATTGTCATCAGATGACCAGATTTTGTTTTAGCCCAGTCTCTCTGGAGCCAGTGGTGCTCATGTATTTGTAAACCCACTGGATATGAGATGGAAAACAAATGGGAAATAGCAAATGCTTGTATGGAACCATGACTGTCTAACTGCGTCTGTCCATCCCTACCCCTACCACTGTGTTGAGCTTGACTACAAGGCACTTCTTCCCTAACAACATCCAGTTACTAATTGGTTCAAAAGGTGCTTAGATCAGGAGTCAGCAAACTTCCATGAAGGGCAAGGTAGTCAATATTTTAGGCTTTATGAGCCATAGGGTTTTTGCAGCAACTACTCTGTTCTGTGGCGGTTAGAAAGCAATCACAGAACAGTATGTAAATGAGTGGGCCTGTCTATATGCCAGTAAAACTTGACTCAGACAGCCGTGTTTTGCTGATCCCTGATTCACAATGTTATGAAGGGACCCTGTGGGGACCAGTGTAACCAGTATGCATAAAAACCAGTGCTCACTTTGAAGCTATTCAGTAGAATAAATACACGTGGCACGTGATGTTACATGGAGTCATCTTGTCATTTCTTCATTGATTTAATAATGATAATGAGAAGCAAGTCCCCTTGGACGTCTGCTGTAGTCTCTGACCACAGAGACTATTTGTGTTCTAAGTCAAACGTAGGGCACTGTCAGTGGAGTTATTTTTGTCTCTAGCTAGATGTCTAAAGTCTTTTCATAATGAGTAAATTAGAGTATTGCACTGTGGAATTTGAACATTTTTCTTAGCTGTTCTTCAACAAGTCATTGTGTCAGTTCAAATACAGAAAACAAAAGAATGTTTTGGCTGATTCTACCCCCCGTGCGGAAATTTCTGACTCTTGAGAACCAGCCTAAAGAATTCAGGATCTGTGTAGAGCTCATTCATGGTTGGTTTAGTCATTGTGGGATAGGAGCCCCATGGAAGGGATCATTTACATTCTCAGTTTATTAAACTTAGGGTGCTGGAGAACACTGCTAACAGTTCTTATAGAAACAGATTCACAGCTTTTGAATACCACAAGTAGAGAGAGAGGGGGCTAGAGAGTACTACTTTCCTATTCCCACCCCAGATTTCCTTTTGATATCTGTGATTGCTAGCTTTGGCCAAAGAAGGGATAAAACACAAATACTTAGTTTATTATTAGATTGCTCATTAATATTGATAAGAGAAAACACAACAAGCTTTTTCTTGTGGATTTTTTTTACTTGGGTGAGGATAATGTTAATTTGTATATTTCCAATTGTTCTTTTGCTGCATAGTGACAGAGTGAATACTATAGAAGTTTATCCCCAGAATGGGCAATAGACTTGTAGACAGTTGAACGAGCATCCACAGTAACATCTTATTGATTTGGTTTCAAAGCAGATGGCCCGTGAAGGTGAATTTTCCAGCTGCTGTTTTTCACTGTCAAGTTCCAGAACTTTTTTTAAATAATTATTTTGATGGAAATATTTTTACAGTAACCCATCCTTCCTTGCCGACTTAAATTTCAGTGTTATTTATATGATCAGCATTTGAGGTATTAAATAATTGTATCCCATCTGGGCTGTTGTTAGTGGTGGCCGGGCACCATGTAGTTCCTCTGGTCTGCTGCTGAAGTGGACTCTGGCTCATATGGCCCCTTCCATATCTAGTGGGCTCATATTTTTCTCCTGTTCTCAGTGTCCACTGTTTACTTCTGGTCCAGGTGGACTCGGACCGTTTGGTGATGTTTAGATGGCAGCTTGCTAACTTTTAAGACAGCATTCACCTAGATGGAATGCAGAGAGGAATAAAAAGCTTGGATGTGCCATTTAGTCTGGATGTCCCCTGAGAGTGTGGCCCCCTGATCCTAGATGCCATTCCTGTGTCCTTCCAAAGAGGTGAGCCACATTAAGAGGACAGTTTAGTTTTGGAATGCTTGTGGGTGCTCCACTTCTAGTTCAAAACACTTCATCATTTCTGCTAGAAGGTACTGTGCTTAAGTGAGAACCACAGTGATAGCCTTTCCTGTGAACTCAGTTTGTACTGATGGAAAACTGCCTCAGCCCATCCATGTGAGCAATTAGCTCGTTTGTTCAGATGTAGCCTTTTAAGAGGGACCCCTGCCTTTTCCTTCATCGCTAATTATCTCCCTGCACTGAGCCAGAAGGTAGCAAGGCACACCTCCGACACTGCCCTGCTCTGTGGTTAACTAATGCCTCCTTCACCACACAGGACATCTTGTAAACCTCCCACGGAGTCTTCTTAGAAGTCTCACTCCTTACGCTTTGTTGCAGCTGTGTCAAGGTTACCCAGTTACACATGTGCTCTTCAAAGAGGAAAAGGAAGGGGTATCTCAATTTCTAACAAGCCATAGGCTAAATGAACTTAATCCTTTAGTGACTCCATGAGGTACAGATACTGCTGCTCGTATTTTGTAGATGAAGAAGCTGAGGCTCTGAGAGGTGAATCCCATATTCAGGGTCACTAGATTGCAGTCTGGACTTTGAGCCAAGGTCATTTAATTCCACAGCCCAAGTTGGTTGTAGCATCTTTCTAGTATACTGTCCCCAAGAGAAAAGCAGATTCATGGCAGACACACTTTGGGCTGCTATGTCCAGTAGTTCTTCCCATCTACCCTGTGGGTGGGGCAGCTGTTGTAGTTGGTCCAGTTTACACAGAGATAGGGGAGATTAGGTAATGTGTTGCTCACGCATCAGTCAATGGCAAAATCAGAACCAAATCGTACTAGGCTGTCACTTCTCTAAGCCTCAGTTTCCTCACTGTGAAATAAAAATAGTAATAGACTTTAGGTCATTGTGAGGATAGGATGAGGTAATCCTTATAAGGTGCTTAGCATAGCACCTGGCACTCAATAAATGTTATCTGTATTTAATACAGGAATCCCTGGGTGGTGCAAACAATTAGTTACTTGGCTACTAACTGAAAGATTGACAGTTTGAGTCCACTCAGTTGTGCCTCAGAATAAAGATCTGGCAGTCTACTTCCAAAATATCAGCCGTTGAAAACACTGTGGAGGGGAAAGAGTCAGGATGGCAGACTAGACAGACGTCTCCCTAATTCCTTCTGAAAACCAAGGCCTGGATTGGTAATCGTACGGGGCCTTCTGGACACCCACTGAGCCCTAGGACACATAAATAACACGAAAGACAAGAATCACCTGATTTTCTCCATTGACACAGAAAAGGCATTTGATAAGGTTCAACACCCATTCATGCTAAAAGCTCTCAGCAAAATAGGAATAGATGATAAATTCCTCAATGCAATAAGGGCCATTTATACAAAGCCAACTGCCTACGTCATCCTGAATGGAGACAGACTGAAATAGTTCCCCTTGACAACAGGAACTAGACAAGGATGCCCACTCTCACCTCTCCTATTCAACATTGTACTAGAAGTTCTAGCCACAGCAATTAGACAAGACCAAGAAATAAAGGGCATCCACGTTGGCAAAGAAGAAGTAAAAATATCCCTATTTGCAGATGGTATGATTGTATACGCAGAGAACCTAAAGAATCTATAAGTAAGCTACTCAAACTGATAGAAAAGTTCAGCAAAGTATCAGGATACAGGATAAACATAAGTAAATCAGTAAGATTCCTTTATACAAACATTGAGGTTATTAAAGAAGAAATCACCAAATCCATACCATTTACGATAGCCCCCAAGAAGATAAGATGCCTAGGAATAAATCTAACTAGAGAAATAAGAGGCCTTTACAAAGAGAACTACAAGACCTTACTACAAGAAACTAAAAGAGACTTAACGTAAATGGAGAAACCTATCCTGCTCATTGGATAGGAAGACTTAACATTGTGAAAATGTCTGTTTTCTTCAAAGCAATCTACATATATAATGCAATCCCAATACAAATTCCAGTGACATTTTTTAATGAGATGGAGAATGGGAAGAAGTCCCTGATAAGTAAAGCACTACTGAAGAAGAAGAACATACTGGGAGGCCTCTCATTACCCAACTTTAGAACCTATTACACTGCCGTAGGAGTCGGACAGCGTGGTACTGGACGAAAAGAGACATACATACCAATGGAACAGAGTAGAGACCTCAGAGACGCCACCATCCTCCTATGAACAGTTTATATTTGACAAAGTCCCCAAGATTCTAAACTGGGGTAAAAACAGTCTCTTTAACAACTGGTGCTGGCAAAATTGGATATCCATCTGCAATAAATTGAAACAAGATCCGTATCTTACGCCTTATACAAAAACCAACTCAAACTAGATAAAAGACCTGAATATCAAATCTAAAACAGTGAAGTTCATCCAAGAAAAAATAGAATCAACAATGGAAGTTTTAATGTACAATGTAGACAGACTTCAAAAACTGACAAAGCACAATCTACAGAAGAGAAAATAGGTAAATGGAAACTACTAAGAATGAAACACTTTTGTTCATCCAAAGACTTTATCAAGAGAATTAAAAGACCATCTACAGAATGGCAAAAAAATATTTGGCACCTATATGTCAGACTGACATCTGATCTCCATAATCTACAAGGTACTACAAAATATCAACAAGAAAAAGATAAATAATCCAGTTAAGCAATGGGCAAAGGAGATGGCCAGACACTTCTCTAAAGAGGGTATCCAGACAGCCAAAAGACATATATAGAAATGCTTACAATCATTAGGTATTAAATAAATTTAAATCAAAACTACTATGAGATATCATCTCACTCCAGCAAGGTTGGCCATAATCCCAAAACCACAAAACAATAAATGCTGGAGAGGTTGTGGAGAGATGGGAACTCTCCTACACTGGTGATTGGATTGCAAAATGGTGCAACCTCTTTGGAAAGCAATCTGATGCTTCCTTCAAAAGCTGGAAATAGATATACCATTTGACCCAGTAATCCCATTGCTTGGAATATATCTGACGGATTCAAGGGCAGTCACATGAACAGATACAGACACAGAAATGTTTATTGCAGCACAGTCCACAATAGCAAAAAGATGGAATCAACCCAGATGCCGAACAATGGATGAGTGCATAAACAAACTGTGGTATGTATACTCAATGAAACACCACACGATGATAAAGAACAATGACAATTTTAGGAAGCATCTCGTAACTCATTTTCAATTGGAAGTCGTTATGTTGAATGATATTAGTCACTCAAATATTGTATGAGACCCCCTGCTATAAGGACTTGAAAACAGGCTCATGTACAGAAGAAAAGACTCTTTGACAGCTGCAAGGGAGGAGAGACAGAGAGGGAATGGGCTGGTTATGGATTAGATAATTGATAGAAATTTGGTTAGGTGAAATCAAGTGACAGCACACATTAGAAAGATCAGTTTAACTGGACTTCAGCCTAACCTGAAAACTGTTCCAATCTTAACCCAATATTGTAAGGACAGAGTAGCAGGGGTGGGGGTCTGTGTACCATGCTCTCAGGGGACATCAAGGCCAATTGGCATAACTAGTGTGTTGTTAAGAGAGTCTTCTCCACCCCGTATTGGTGAGTGGCATCTGGGGTCTTAAATGCTAGCAAGCTGCCATCTGCGGTACACCCAATGGTCCCAACTCAGCAGGAACAGGTGATCACCAAGGACAAAAACGACATGGAGGAAAGAGAACCTGAAAGATAGAAAGACCCACGTGAATGGGTGAGTACATCAACATGTGACCAGAAGAACCAGACGATGCCTGGCCACCACTAGTGACAGCCATGATGGGGCTCACAACGTTGTGTCCCAGTGGCAATATGAGAATAAAAAGAGGTAGATCCTGAGAATACCACTAAAAGATCGCAATTGATGTTTCAAAGCCCTTGGGTTTCCCCTGGGAGCATGGCCCCTAGACCTGATGCTGCCCCTGTTCATAAATGATTACTGAGATCAGCTCCTCGGACAGGAATGGGTTGGACTTGGCGACACAGAGTGACTATATCGTGTGTGCACTTTATAGTTCTTTGTATCTGTAGGATGTTGTCCTACTGGCCTCTTACTAGAGGGGAGTGGAGAGGGTATAGTAGAGGGGTCAGGAGATTATTAAGAGGATACGACACATATAGAACAAAAAGGAGGGGTGTGCTGTCACCGGGCAAGGAGAGCAGTGGGAGCTGCATGTAGATGGGCATGCGAATTTAAACTGGACTGTACACTTTTACTCAATCACAATAAATAAGTAAAACCATGGAGCAGAGTTCTACTGTGAACTAGGGGGCTACCAGGAGTTAGAATCAACTCAGTGGCAGCTGCTTTTGATTTTAAGCTTACTACAACACAACAAAGGTAAAAGAGCTTTGAAGAGAAAAACCCTACGATTCCACTATTAGGCATTTAACTGTTATGAAGATTTTATTTTATTATTAATGGAAACCCTGGTGGTGTAGTGGTTAAGTGTTACATCTGCTAACCAAAAGGTCAGCAGTTCAAATCCAGCTAAGGACTTCTTGGAAAGTCTGTGGGGCAGTTCTTTTCTGACTTGTAGGGTTGTTGTGAGTGAGAAGCAACTTGACGACAAGGTTGGCTTGGTTTTTATTATATGAGGACCCTCAGTTAAGTTTATGAACCCATCCTAGAAAAAGTGCTGCATACCTCATTGCTAAATATCATTGGAGTCACCTTCGAAGTACTCCCCTTGGGAAAGCTATGCAACATGCCTGTGCCTAGTCCACCCTTCAGAGGCATTTTGGAACTGTTTTTCTGGAATAACCATCAGAGCTCTCATCATATTACCCTTGATGTCCTGAATGTCATCAAATGTCTTCCTTTTAGTATTTAAACTGTCACTGGGGGGCCAATCAGGGGAGTAGGGAGGGTTTTCCAATACAGTTATTTGTTTATTTACTGGCTAAAAACTCTCTCACTGACAACTATACAATTTTGTGAACTTTCCACTTTGCCACCGTGTACAATGACTTTTCCAGAAAGAGTTCCAAAATTGCTTTGAAGGGTGAACTAGGCTCTGAAGGGGAGCATTTGAAGGTGACTTGAGTGATACTCCGAGATGAGTTTACAGGCTTAATTGTCAGACCTCATGTTAATGGTGAATGAAACTTTAAAAGTTGGATCACGTACTGAGCACCTTGTCCTTCATCATCTTAAGCATTTACATGCATGGTTTTAACCCCCTTCCAGCTCTGCAACTGCGTTGTTTCAGCAAGAGTGCTGTCTTTCCTGTTAAGGAATCGTTAGAATGCAAGTCCTCTCTGGACTCATGAAATCTTACATGCTCGCACTGATGATGGGAGCAGAGCGTTGGCAAAGCCAAGTGCAGACACTGATGTTCAGAATTGTTAAGGACAAGGAGTATGAACAGTGAGAGCTTTGCAGTGTTTGTTTTCCAAGGAAAGATAAGATGCCTAAAAAAGGTGGGAACAAAGAGCAGCTCAGTGATTTTTTTTTTTTTAACAAAGGCATTTAAGGAAATATTTGTTTTGTGCATGGAGCCAGGGGACAATACAATAAAAGTAATTATTAAACCGGAAGTTAGTGACTGGCCTGTGTTCCATCAGAAAGCCGGTTTATCAGCATAGTTCTCAGTATTACGTGGGTCTCTAACAACACATACAGCCTCAGTGAGACTTTTTTGCTTATGAAAATGTGTGAAAACTCTTGTTTCTATCATATTCCCATGGATATGTGTTAGTCTTGCCTTTCTAATTCATTGTGGACCATGAGAAGTCATACTCAAGGTCTTTAGTACCAACGCGTGGAATCACTCGATTTCAAGTAGGATATGATGTGAGAGGTCTGTCAGTTACTCTGTGAACTTATTTGTTCTAAGTGCTACATATGTCATTGCTGAACTTCACTATGGTCATCTTCGAAGTGCTCCCCTTGAGAAACTGCACTGACGCTGGAGCTTAGTCCATCCTTCAAGGCAATTTTGGAACTCTGTCTGGAATGACCATTGCCCTCAGGGGCAAGTTTGCAAACTGAATTGTCTAGTAATCTGTGAGGGAGCTTTTAGCCAGTAAATAAACAAATAGCTGTATTGGAACACCCTCCCTACTCCCCCGATCTGGCCCCCAGTGACTTTTCTTTACCTGAAGATAAAGGAAATATTAAGAGGAAGACATTTGGATGGCATTCAGGACATCAAGGGTAGTACAATGCAAGCTCTGATGGCCATTTTTCTAGGATGAGTTCTGAGAACTTAATTGGCAGTCCTCACGTAACAGCCTCCTTGGTGTGTCCTGGAAGGAATAAGACGGGCTTCCCAATGGCCCGTTCTCCATTTTGTATTATTGAGGAGATCTTGGTGGCATAGTGGTTAAGTGCTATGGCTGCTAACCGAGAGGTCAGCAGTTCGTATCCTCCCGGCACTCCTTGGAAACTATGGAGCAGTTCTACTCTGCCTACTGGTCACTCTGAGTCAGAATCGACTACAGCGGTGGCTTTGGATGTTTTTGACAGATAATGACTGTGCTAATAGCTTAAGCAACACCCCTCAAGAAACTACAGACAATCCCTGCCTCCCCCCACGCCAGGACTAAATGCACCATCTCTGCTGTCCTTATTAATCCAACATTAATCTCTAAGATGAGATGCTTGTCACATTGCATTAGGATTCGTGTACTTTCCTGACTCCCGACTGGACTCTGGAGTCCCCCTTATAAGATGCTACACAATCCCTAACACAGCTCTTTGTACTTCAGTTTCTCAGTAAATGTTTGTTGACTGACTGGCTGACTTAAAGATCATCAGTCTTTGAGCTTCCCAGCTTCCAAAGGATCCTTACCGTCAACAATGGCTATATTCATTCTGTCTTGCCTGTGACTCACTCCTAAGCCGTGATTCCAAACCTTTTCCACTCTTCTCACAGTCACCCACTAACCACTGTCACCCTTCATGAGTAAACATACCTCTTTGTTTCCCTGTCTCACCTCAAAGACTCTCTTTGCCCTTACAGGTTTTCTGTCTCAGAAAAGAAGGGAAAAAAAGGTATGTTCTTCTTGGTTTCCAAGTCTGCCCATCTGAGCTTTGCACAGACATCTCCTCTGGACTCCTTCTCCATCAAATACCTCCTTTCTCTTCTGTAGCTGTAGCTGCTTTCTCCACTGCTGGTTCTTTTTCCATAACTTCATGATGTGTCCAGTTGTCCCATTTTCTAATGTAAACTTCACTGCTAAATTCTCTCTCACTTTTGTGTTGCCTGAGCTCACTGTGGCCCTCTCCTGACTTCCCAGCTGCTATTTGGAGTCTAGCCTGTGCTCTCCCTGGTGACTTCCCAATTTCCAAAACCAATCACTTTTGCTTCGTCTTCAGGTTCTTCCCCAGGCCTCTAATTGGACTTACTAATGCTTCCTTTTCCCGGCTGCCGCAGCAAGAAAACTTAAAGCAATTGTCCACGTCCCCCTTCTCTTTAAATATGTGTCTCTGTAAGAATGAAAGTACTGTGTGTATATTTTGTATTTATTTTTTATGCAGGACACAACAGAAGTATATGAAGTATAAGAATGACTCAGAAACATGCAATAGGAGGTCTAATCTGGCAGTAAGATAGTGGTACAAGCAAAAGTCCAAACCAATGAAAAGAAATATGGAAAACAGTAAAAGTAGTGAATGAACCACATGCACTGTATGCATAGCAGCCTATTCTTAAAGTTCTGATTTCTCCTCATTCTAAGCGCTCACAAAAGTATCTAGTTGAAGACAGAGCAACTCAAGCAACACTTGGAGCCGGAATGTTCTAGTTTTTCACAAACAGTTTGATACTATTTTTGAAATGTAAATGCAAAATATGTTTATTCACACACATATGCAAGGCGCTCATTATGTTTCTGTGTTTTAATGCCACCATCGTCTTTTAAGGATCAAAAGCATTGCTTTTAATCATTTTTTCCATGCCATTTAGAATTAGAATTCTTTCTGTCCATAAACCTCAGAGTATAGGCTCATGCTCAGATTGGTAGTTAAGCTGTGAGGGAGCGCCTGGTGGGTTCTAACTGCTGACTTTTTAGGTAGCAGCTTCACTCGGTCGGCCTGTCACTCTCCATCATCCTTTTCCAAACTGGATCCTCTGCCCCTTGGTCACCATTCTGCCTGCACTCTACGCGTTTGGCCCTTGCTTTCAAGTGGAATGGACGTTTCAGCTGAATTTAAGGAGATGGTAACAGAAAGGTAGTCGTAACAGTGGTGACCAGTCTGTCAGCATGTGTGTCGCTGTAATGCTGGAAGCTCTGCCACTGGTGTTGTGACACTTGTAGGGTCACCAGTGGTGGACAGGCCTCGCTGGAGCTTCCAGACTAACATAGATGAGGAGGAAAAGCCTGGTGATCTACTCCTGAAAATCTGCCAATGAAAAACATATGGATCACAACAGAACAGTGTCCAGTGTAATGATGATGAGATGCTCCCTTTAGGTTGGAAACCACACATGAGGGTGATGCAGGCCTAGGCAATATTTTGTTCTCTTATATATAAGGTTGCCACGAGCTGAAGCTGGATTGGTGGCAACAGAAAAGGGAAATAACTGGCTACCAGTATCTGGTTCTACTCCTGTACGAAGGGCAGAGCAATGGAAACCACAGAGCTAGGACTTGTTGACATGCCGTCCATGACGGCTGCTGCAGAGTGTTGCTGGGTCTCAGCAGGAAAAGTGCTTATGTAGAATTGAATCCTACCTTCAGGGAATCCTGACAGAGAAAGGAGACATTTATGAGCCAACAAGAACCATACCCGGTTGTTTTTGCCGTGGACAGGTAGGAAGGGCCCTGAGGGGGAAGAGGATGGAGCCTACAGTTGTTAGAAGACCTAGATAGCATTTCAGAAAATACTTCATTAGTGAAGCTAGATTTTAACCTTGGCATTCATGCAGGAGAAGAAGAGAGCTAGGGACAGAATGGGCAGTGTGTGTGAGCCGCAGAGGGCACGAGGCAGGGCTCGGGCAGCCAGCTGTGGAGTGGACGGTGGGGCTAAAGCCTGAGAGGTGAGGAAGCTCGTGGTCTGCTGGTCAGATCAGGAGGAAGGACCACAAGGAGGCTTCAGAATGACCTGAAGAGAGTCTTTCTCAGCTTCCTCTGACATGCCAAGGAGCTTTGACTTTCTGTTAGGTTGTGGGAAGCCATCAGATGTTTCTGAGCAAGTGTTCTTATTCTTAAAATGGTGATAATAAGCTCTGTATTAGTAAGTGCTTGTGAGGAATAGCGTAGCAGATTGTCATGCCTTGATAAACACTTGTACCTCTTTTTCATCATTTACTTTATTGACATAGGTTATAAATCTAATAGAAAGCATGTTAGAAAGTGATCATAATTTTTTGAAAACATCATTATATAATCAGGTAATTCCCATTTGCCCTAAATTTTAATTCTGAGTTCTGTATAAATATTAAAAAGAAACTAGTGAACTGTACTTTTTGTCTGATTCTAATTTATGGCTCAGATTGTGTCAATTCTCAAGATTTCCCTGAGTTTCTGATGGGCAATATTTCGTCTGTAGTTTGATAAGTTTACTTATTTGTAAGCCAAAACACTGCAGCCTGTAGAAGCATTTTAGAGATGAGTGGAGCAAAATTAGTTGTAATAAAGATACTTCCTTTCTAGAAGGAATGTCAGGAATAAAAGGAGAATGTGGAATATGTGGCTAATTGCCACCATGAATAACTGCCTCTTTTGCCATGAGACCAGAAGAATTGGATGGTGTCTAGCTACTGATCAGGGGGAAATGTTCCTGGACTCTAGACTTTTTGGAGTCATGGAGGTAGATGAACCGTTGAAGCTATTGCCCTGAGATAACCTTTAAACTTTAAACCAAAAATATCCCCTGAAGTCATCATAGAACCAAATAATAGTTTAGCCTAACTAATAAAGAATGTCTGCCTTGAGGAGTGTGCTCTCTTAAGGTCTATCTACATGCCATCCAATTGACAACAGCAACTCAAAAGATTAGATAAGAACCTCAGAGCATAGTGAGTTCATCTTAGTGGGGGAAGGAATGACTCATAAAAGGTGAATGAGAATGGTTGCACAACACAAAGAATGTCATTAATGTCAATAAATTATACATGTAGAAACTGTTGAATTGGTGTGTGTTTTGCTGTGTATATTTTCAGTGGTAATAACAAAATAAATAAAAACTTGGCAAGGGGTGGTGAGGGGACACTTCCTTTCTAATGGACCCAAAGATGGAGCTTCTGGTGAGCTATCAAATTAGCTCTCAGAGGGTATGGGATAATTGTGTAGAGAACAATTTAAGGAAAGCATTGTAATAATACTTTTTTTTTCTTTTGGCTTAGAATTACCCAGCAATAAGATTATGAATCTAATTCGCTGGTTGAGACCGTAAGTTCATTTACTAAGAATAAGACTTAGACCAGCCCCAAAGACATGCAGGGGAAAAGCACTGGGGGAGCATGGTTTTTCCTCTTGTAGAAAGAAACTTGGAGGTTGTGCCATTTTACACAAGTCATTTTTGAGCCCCTTCATCGATCCCTTCATCTTACAGCTCTTCTGCCTGCTTCCTAATCATTAGATGCCCTCTCAGGCAGAGGAAGTTTGGGGTGCTGGGGTAGGGTAGGGGACAATCACTTTCTCTTTCAGGACTGCTGTTCTGTCTTCCTTTTAGATGATGTAGTATTTTCTGTTACTCATTTTGTGTTTACTTACTGTCTGAATCTGTGTCAATTTAGTGCCCTTAGCTCTGAACTGTTTCATTTATATGTTTTCATGTTGTTAATGTTTTTTAATAGGTATTTTAAAGTAGATGAACTCTGCACATTTGGAAGGTGAACAAACTGGAGTGTAAAAAGAGCCAATTTTTAAAAATAACCATATAAGCAAAAAGGTCTTTTTTTGTGTGGGTGCCTGTATGCAGACTGCAGGTTTTTATCAGGAATGATATTCATTAATATTTATTGTAGCAGTTTACAGTTTGGCCCCTTGGGCTCCTCTGGATCATACATAGCCTAAATGACTTAACCGTGGAAAATGCAGGAAATCTAATGTTGAGCCACTTCTAATGGGAGGTTTCTTGAAAGTTATGAAGTTAAATTTCCTGCTCCAAGGTAAGGAGCTGGTGTGAAGAATGCCCCAGGAGACATAGATTTGCCTCTTATGTGTCTTGGCCGCTAGCTGGACTGCTGGATTGTAGATTTGATTATTTGGGTTTATTTTGTTTAAAATCCTCTGTACAAATCTTTTTTTTTTATTGTGATTAAGTGAATGTATACAATACAAATCAATTTTGCATGCCCACCTCTCTGCAGCTCCATCTTCTCTCCTTACCCAGTGACAACGTAATCCTCCTGTATTTGTAATATCCTCTTAACAAGCACCTGTCCCCTCCTATCGAACCTCTTCTCTCACGTCTAGAAAGAAACAAGTAGGACAGTCTCCTATAAATTTATAGAACCATAGAGAACACACACCATAGGGTCACCCTGTGTCCCCAAGTCCAGTTCATTCTTGTCTGAAGAGTTGACCTCAGTACTGCTGTCTGGTCAGGGCCAGCAGCGGGTCTAGGGACCATGTCCCCAGGGGTCCCTCCAGGCTGTTAGACCATCAATTCTGGTTTTTTAGTAGAGTTCTTGAGTTGCACACATCTTTTCCTTGTGTTGCCTCAGGGCCTACACACTGTGCCCGCCATCACAGCTGCCTTTGGTGGTGGCTGGGCACCACCTGGTTCTGGTGGTTTCATGTTGATACGGTCCGCCGTTCATATGGGCCCTTCTGTCTTCTCAGCTCTTTGTTCCTCGTATCCTTGTTGTTCTCAGTCATCATCTGTTCCAGATAAGTTGTAATCATTGTGTGTACCTCAGATGGCAGCTTGCTAGCTTTTAAGAGTCCAGACTCCACTCACCAATACAGGGTGCAGAAGACACTCTTTTTTTTTTTAACATGACTGAGTGAAAATGTACATTCCCGTATAAATTTACATGCCCACCTATGTGCAGCTTCCACTGCTTTCCCTGTCCGGTGACTGCACACTATTCCTCTCTGCTCCATATATGTCTCATCCTCCCAACACTCTCCTTTCCCCTCCTCTCCACCCACTCTCCTTCCTCCAGCCTGAGGTCAGCAGGATGATATCCTATAGATGTATAGAACCATAAAGTGCATCCAATATATGGTCACTCTGCATCACCAAGTCCAATCCATTCGTGTCCGAAGAGTAGACCTTCGTTATGATTTATGGGCAAGGGCAGCATCAGGGCCAGGGGCCATGCTCAGAAGACACTCTTAGCAAAAGACTAGTTATGCCAATTGGCCTTGATGTTCCTTGAAAACATGGACCCTTGTCCCTGCAACTTTATCCTTTGAAATACTGGGTTGAGTCTAGAAAACTCTTCAGTTTATGAGTAGTCCAGTTAATGTTGATCTGTTCTCTGCTGCGTGCTGTCCTAGCTTGAACCTCACCAACTTCCTATCTACTATCTATCTACTCTATGACCAACCCTCTCCCTCCCTCATCACCCTTGTACCCATCAAAGAGTCTTCTCTTCTGTATGTAAGTCCACTTCTAAGTCCTTATAGCAGGGATCTCATACAACATTTGTCCTTTTGCCACTGACTGATTTCACTCAGTATTATCTTCTACTTGAAACCGGATTATGAGACGCTTCCTAAAATCATCATTGTTCTTTATCGTTGCCTAGTGGTCCACTGAGTAGTGTACCATAGTTTGTTTATCCATTCGTCTGTTGATGGGCACATAGGTTGATTCTATCTTTTTGCAGTTGTGGACAGTGCTGCAATAAATATTTGTGTGCATGCATCTGTTCATGTGACCGCCTTTATTTCTGTAGGATGTATTCTGAGCAGTAGACTGCTGGGTTGTATAGTGTTTCTATTTCTAGGTTTTTAAGGAAGTGCCGAATTGCTTAACCAAAGCGGTTGCACCATTTTACATTCCCACCAGCAGTGTAAGAGAGTTCCCATCTCTCCACAGCCTCTCTAGCATTTGTTGTTTTGTGTTTTTTGGATTGTTGCCAACCTTGTTGGAATGAGATGGTATCTCATTGTAGTTTTGATTTATATTTCTCTAATAGCTAGTGATTGTGAGCATTTCGTTGTGTGTCTTTTGGCTGCCTGGATGTCTTCTTTAGTGAAGTGTCTGTCCGTCTCCTTTGCCTGTTGCTCTATTGGGTTATTTACCTTTTTCTTGTTGTTAGCTTGCAGTGCCTTGTAAATTATGGAAATCAGACATCAGTCTGACATAGTGTTGCCAAATATTTTCTTCCATTCTGTAGGTAGCCTTTCAACTCTCTTGATAAACTCTTTGGATGAGCAAAAGTATTTGATTCTTAGTAGTTCCCATTTATTTATTTTCTCTTCTGTTGTTCATGCTGACTGTTGTTTGTGCTTTGTCAGATTCTGAAGTCTGTCTAAATCATGTGTTAGAACTTCCATTGTTGACCCTGTAAAATCCTCTGCATATTCTTTTGCTCCAGTATTCTGGGAGGAAACCCTAACGGCACAGTGATTTCCATTCCATGGAAACACTATGGGCACTTCTCTGTCCTGCAGGATCAGTATGGGTTGAGATGGACTGGGCAGCAACAGGTTTGGTTTTTGGTTAGTTTTCTGTGGTGGGGTGGATCTATGATGATTATAATATATAGCCTTCAGCACTCTTATGTATCTGGAGTGTAGCCCTTATCCTACTATGCACACTCTAATAGCCAGCCAAGTGCCGTTGTTATCATTTTTATGACTGTGGAAAAGTTTGGGTGCCTTTCCTCCTCTGGACAATAACAGTAATAATGGCGAACCCTTATATATGATGGGTCTTACTCTGTTAGGCTGGTCAATTTAGCAAATGAATCTACCTCACATCAAGCCTGCCAGGTAGGCATTCATGTTATAGATCAGGAAACTGAGGGAGTTTAAATAATTTGCTAAAAGTTAAAATGCAAAGCAGTCAAGCTAGGATTTGAACCCTGACCATAAGAATATATAAAGAGAAATGAAAGTTGTTGAGAAAGGAACTGTACTGGGTGTGGAAAATCAAGGCCTTCTCTGGACACAGCTCCTGCCCACTGCGAGCTTTGACTGTGCACTGCACTGCTGTTTGGTCACAGCCACTGCCCATCAAGCTCATGCTTGTACCCTTGTGTTTCATGGGTCACCCACAGGCATCACCGGTTGGAAGGGACCATGCTCCTGATGGCTTTCAGGAGGTTGGCTTGGGTTGCTAGCAGCTTTGGCTGCTTTCAGCTTCAGTTCCTCCCCTGCCTCCTGCCAGTATCAGAGAAGTTGAGCTTGCTTAGAGAGGGGAGGATAGTTAGGGTTCTGGTACATCAGAGAAGATTTGCAGTACCCCGACTTCTAGGGAAACAATTGCGTAGCAATGTTGCCAGGCCAGTCAAAACTAAACACCGTGCATGTGTAGTCCCAATCTTCACAGACATGTGATTTTTCTCTAGAAGCATTCACTGATCCTGAATTGGATGCATATAGACAAGTATTTCTTGGCAACAGAAGGGATGAAGATAAATAAGCAAGCTAATGAAGTGATAATCCATTGGGTCCATGCTGGGAATAAGGAAGTGAAAACAAGAATGGACTGAGACATGGTCTGGGAGAGGGGTCTGGGGATGAGGGTGTCTGTGGGTTCTAAAAGAACAAGGTAAGAACAACTACTTGAAAACATCAAGAGTATCACATAGGGTACTGAGCAAGAAGGATGTTTCAATTTTGTTTAAGAGAAGGACTGTTTCTACTCCTCCTTGCCTTGGTCACTGTTATATGAATGGGTCAATTAAAATGTGCCACCAAAATCAGAACCAAAATTTCACACGTGATTCACAGCTCTCAATCTGGGAACTTATCTCTCTGAATAAAGACCACAATTATGTGAGCTCCTTTAGCTCATAACACACTGAATAATATTGACCTTACTGGGTGAAGCTGTATGAAACATGCTTGTACTGATTGTTATTGAAACTACCTTGTTTTATATCCACATCTATTAAACGGCATCTTGTTAATTGAAACTTACATTCGTCCAGCCTAGAAACATCTTTGGGGGCCCTATCAGACAATGAGGCCCCTGATGGCATAGTGATTAAGTGCTATGACTGCTAACTGAAAATCTGCAGTTCAAATCCAGCAGCCACTCCTTGGAAACCCTGGTGAGCAATTCTACTTTGTTCTGTAGGGTTCCTGTGAGTCAGAATTGACTTGCAGATGATTGGTTTCATCCAGATAATAGACAAAAGCCATTCTTCCCATCTTCCACCCATATGCGTTTGATAAGCCTGTCTTTATGTAGGTCACAATGAAAATGTTAAATAGGTCATGCCAGAGCTCTTGAGTATAACCAGGGTAAAGCTGATCTGTTAATTTTCACTTGACTTTCTATTTTTCTAGCTTTTCTATGCACATTTGAACATGGTATTTTTTTCTTTGGATGATTACATGAAAGCAAAGGTCATAGACTAGTTGTGTGATACCAATTTATGCTATAGATTTATATACCCAATGAGACATGCCATTCAAGTATTTAAGCAATGATAATTCAGTCCTCTAAATACTGTACACTTGAATCGGATTTTATGTTTACTCATTAATAATCTTGTCTCTAGCTAGATTGCACATTCCTTGAAAACAGGGACTATCTTGTCTATTCCAGTGTCCCTTACATCACCTAACCCAGTGGAAAGAGGCAATGGTGGCCAGAGAAACAGAAGACTTGAGATGGATAGGTCCTTAAAGAGGGTCAAGGCCAATCCACTTATATTACAGATACGCAAAGTGAGGTCCTGGAAGGTAAAGTGGGGGTATCTACACTGTGGAAATCAGTGAAGTGCTACTGCCCGCGGCCCCTCACCCCAGTTAATTGTTAAACATTTATCAGCACACCAGCAGATGTCATGCTTGGTGCTGACCAGTGGGAAAGAGCGGTATAGTCTTTGTGCCGGTAAAACTCAGTCTGTGGTCTCTAGGTTACAAATCCTCATCCTAGACCATGCTGCCCATCTAGCCTCTGGTTAAGAAAGACACAGTGAAGGCCTGGTGACTTTTCAAGTTCCTTCATTTTCTTTGCATACATGCCTACTCTTAATTAAAATTGTCATCTCAGTGAACTGATTGTGTACAGTTCTTGTTTATCTGTGTACCCCCAGTGCCTTCTGTACAATCAGTCCTTAAACAGTTGTTGAGTAAATGATGTGTTAAATACTTTTATAGAGAACCTAAGCGCATTAGAGCTCAGCTATAGCACCTGAACAGTCGTTGCACCTCTCCTTGTTCTTGTCATTAGTTCCTGCAGAGTCTGCTCTGACCTGTTGCCACCAGGTCTTATAGAGCAGAACTGCTGTGTGAGGATTTCTTCACTGTGGGCTCAACAGAAGCAGAGTGTCAGGCCTTTTGTTTGGCAGTCTGGCTGGGTGGGTTTGAACGGCCAACCTTCAGGTTAGCAGCAGAGCACAAACTCAGTGCAGCACTTCTTTGCAAAGGTGGGAAATAGCTTATTGGTTTTTCAGATTTCTTCCACTTTTTCCTTATCTTCTTTTTCCTTTTTTTCAGTTGTTATTTTCCTTTTTTTACTCCTTTCTATTGTTCTCTTCAGCCTGATGTCTAAATCCTTTCAGGTAATCATGCTTTTCATTTTTTTCCCCCATATAAGGTTTAAGGCTTGCAACTAGATATAATTCACTGTAGCAAGTTGCTAGTTCTTCTTAAATGTTTTGCAGGGCCCCATCAAAGTAGTTTGGAGACTTAGTCAGAATTATTCTAATAAATGGTAGGTGTCAGATCTGAAAAATTTCTTGGAGAATGGGATCTCTATGAAGTTATAGGGGCCACCTGAATCAGATGTAACTGAAGAGAAAGAATTCAGTGGCATGTACCATACGTGGATGGCACAGAGATTTACTCAAAATGAATTCACTCAAACTAGCACAGATCTGAGCTGCCTGATGGAGCCCTGCCTGGCGGCTGGATGGGGTATGGCTGGCTGAGCCTTGCCGTGTGCCAGATGCCACACAGGCGAGCATCGCGTGGCTGCTGGGTGACCACTGCCTTTTCTCTGGGCTCCCTTGTGGGAATGAAAAAGTGATAAGAGAGAGAAATAGGGATGTGCAAGAACAATCCACAAAAGGGTAACATTCTTAGGCTTTCTTTACATGCTGAGAAAGACTTTTTGAAAAGCTTCATCACATCTGGCAGTGGATGCAGGCACAGGACTTACACAGTCCCTTCTTGGCTCTTACCATTGCCTCTGACTTTGAACAAATCAAAGTCTATAAAATAATATTCCCTCTGACAGTAATACTTACCTCATGATGTTATCTAGAGGGTAATGTTGGTAATAGTGTCACGTGTTTACCTCATTCCTTACAGAGAGCTCAAAGCACTCTATATACACTGAGAGTGAAGCATCTTCTCACGAGGAGTGCTCACTTTGAGGACATGAGCTGGTGCCGTAACAGCTTGCATGTAATGTATTGAAGGAAGAAATAGTATCCAACGAGTCCAATGAATTTTTATTCCACTAAGGGCCTCCCCCTTTCTTCTTATTTCATGAATTGAGCGAATATGGTGAGCCCATATCCTGGGATGGGAGATCCCGCATATGCTGTTAGAGCAGTGTCTCATGACAGATCCAGGGCTTGAAAAACAGTAAGGACATCTTTGATACCACTGTGGTTGTGGCTGAAAGGCATATGGGGTATCCTGGCTCTGAAATATAGAACCCACTAAAGGATCCCAGGGATAGAAGGTATAGATATGAGATGTTTTCATTTGATCTGGTATCTCTTGAATGCCTATCGTTTACATGATTCTGAGGGATGCAGAGAATGAAAAAGAAGCCTGGTAGCTCAGTGGTTAAGCACTTCGCTGCTAACTGAAAGCCTGATAGTTTGAACCTGCCCAGCTGGCTTATGGGAGAAAGACCTGGGAATCTGTTGCTGTCAAGATTACAGCCTAGAAAACCCTGTGGAGCAATTCTGCTCTGGTCACATGTGGTCACTTTGGGTCGCAATCGACTCAGTGGAAAGAACCTCATGACTAAAAACTACAGCATGCTCAAGAAAGATTAGTATTAGTCAAGGGTGGAGTGGGATGGGATTTACAAGAATTATGTGTAGAAGTACTAGGGAGAGTTAGAAAGGTATTACAGTAGTTCAGGTCTTTCAAAGAGAGATACATTCCATCTAGCTGGGCAGTCCCAAACATTTTTTACCTATGTGTCAAGTGTTATGCTGTTCGTTGGAGAGAGATATCCCTGTCCTGGAGATTCTGGGGGGAAGATATCTGCAAATAGTTTTAGCATTTCCTAATAAATGTGGTGATCAAGAGCACTTAGCCCTGCATGGGAACTTAGGGAAGACTTCTTGGAAGGTGAGATTTCTCTTCAAATACTGAAATTTGGAGAGAATATGTGAAAGAAATTCCAGACTGAGAGATTGGTATGTTTAAGGTCGCAGTGTTTAGTCTCCTTTGAACAGAAAATGGCAAATTATATAAAGTTTGGTATTATTATGGCCTAAAGTTTAATTGGAAACTCTGGAGGCATAGTGGTTAAGTGCTGCAGCTGCTAACCAAAGGGTCAGCAGTTTGAATCACCAGATGCTCCTGGCAAACACTGTGAGGCAGTTCTACCCTGTCCTGTAGGGTTTCCGTGAATAAGAATTGACTCAATACCAGTTTTCTTTTTTTTCCCCTAAAGTTTAATTGAGAAGAATGGTATCAGTCGGGACTTAAGGGAGAGGGCTTGTCTAGCTATCTTGTTTACTGCTGAATTTGAAGTGGATCATCAATCGTTTTTTTCTATATGACTGAATAAGTGATATTTGGGGCTTAAGTCCTTTTAGGCTATCCAAGTAAATAAGTTTCATAGGCAATGGGAAAGATTCTGGACTGGAAATACAGATTTGGGAGTTACCCTATATTTGTGGTATTTAAAAACAAGTTTAAATGTAATTACACAAGAAGAACATGCAAAATAAGCAGAGGAAAAGACCAAGGGCAAAGCCTTTCGATTGTATTGCAGGGCAATCAAAAGAAGAAGGAGACTGGAAAGAAAAAGACAGAAATAAAAAAAAAAAAGAAAAGGAAAAGAGAGATTCTGTAAGTGTCCGTCAGACAGGGCTATATGGAGTCCATTGGTGGTCTCATCAGACAAGTTTCATAGTAATGGGCAGGGCAAGAGTCAGACTGGTTTTTTATGGAGTAAGTGGGAAGAATGAGAGAGTTGAGGTAGTCAGTACTTCACTTAGAACAAAAATATGAGGATGATCCTAGGGGGAAGCCCTGTTTCAAGATGGAAAAAACTTACTGGAACATGGTGGAAGAAATTTAAGCAGGTTTTTCGCCTCAGTGGAAAGAACAAATAGGCAGTGAGAAGTTGAAGAAAAGGAGATAAAAGGAATAATTGATGGAACAAAGTCTTGGAAGAGAAGAAAGAAGACCAGGGCCATATGTGCAAGACAGGACCTTGAACCTGAGGAAAGGTAATCTCATCCTCTGAACTGGAAGAAAGAGCACAAAAATCAGTCCAGAGGTGTCAGAAAAGGAAAAGAGGAGGAAGTTGAGATGAGGTATATGTAACTGTCTCATTAAAATAAAAAATAATACCATTTTGTGAGAAGAATACGGATCTGGTTGGGATCTTGAGCGTGATGACAATTTGGAAATTTTGCAGAATGAAATAAACGCTAAGCAAAGACAAATGGGAGGTTAAGCAGAGGTGGTGGTCCACTTGAGATTGCGAGCTGTAAATGTGTAGTAGTACCAATGCAAAAGCTGATTTTCTTCAACTTTGCTCAACGGCTGGATCATAGAAATATTAAAAGTGTAGTTTTGAGTTGACTTCTTATTGAGGTTTTGTTCAACAAGTGAAACACAGCAGAAGACCAATGTATTTGAAAGTATTGGTGAGAGAGTGGCTTAGGAGAATAACAAGGCTGTCTCAGCTTGGTAAAGAAGTGAAGCCAGGAGAGGGGTCAAGGATTCCTTGAGGTTGAAGAATAGAGTTAAAGAGAGTGAGGGCACAAGAAGACTGAATGGGCCCAGATCAAATTCCTGTTCACATCCTGAATGAGAAGCAGCCCCAACTGGTGATCCATCTCATGTGTGATCTTGGATGTGGGTTAACTATGCAGGTAAGGAATTTATGAGCTATTGTATGGGCTGTCTGAATGGACAGTGGCATTTCCCAGACAGAAGGACAAAGAATATGTTAAAGAGTGTAGCCAAGTGCTAGCCAAGTGCCCTACTGTTGAATAAGTATTATAGAGAGACCAGAGATCAGGAAGGGGTTATCAGGAAGCAAGGATAGTTGGGTGATATGAACCTTCAGCAAGTGAGGTAATGTTTTGCCAAGAGGGATAGAGGGTAATGGTCTATGTGAAGCATTTATGTGAAGAAATAATAATAACACTTTGAGACTTGCTGTCAGCTGCTATTTTTAATATTTCAGTGAGCAATACGAAATTTATTTTTGACCATTTTGACTTGTAAAGATGGCAGTTTCGTATGGTTCAACCTAATGCTCTATATATTTTAACTCATTCATTCTCACTACCTTCTGAAGTAGGTTACTATTCTGTAGAAGAGGAGACAGAGAAACAGAAACAATAAACTTGCCCAGGATCATCTGGTAAGTGGTAAAGCTCAGTTTCAGAACTAGGCTACAGGCTCTGTCAGGGTAGGAAATGCCCACTCAGCTCCCAGCCCCGTTGAGGCTTTGTGATGTGTGAGGTGGGTGAGGCTGAACTCCTCTGGCATGTATGATAAACTGAGACAGAGGTTATAAAGGAAATGAACATGATGCCCCAGTCTTCCCCGAGGTATCATACCCGTATGCGCTGTGCTTCCCCACCGTTTTCTACTTGTCTTCTTTTTCACGCCCAAATTTGCTTATGTACTTTTCTAAATAGACAAGTAGGGAAGAGAATTCTAGACGTTGCACATACAAGATTGTAGGTGTTAGGAAAGGGCAAAAAGAACAGTTCATTCAGAAAGGAAGACATTCTGTGCATGGAATGCGAATCAGGGATGGTGGAAGAAGTAGAGTGTGTAAGAGACAGTGATAGAGGTAAAGCTAGAAACGAGAACTTTTTGAAGAACCTTTTTACCATTGTAAAGAACATCAATGTTATCTCCTATCCTGCAACCAGCCATTGAGTTATTTTAAGCAACAAAATGCCACGAGCACATTATAGATAAATGTCATTGAGAATGACATTAAATGGTGAAAAGACTAGAGGTAGGAAGATGACTTAGCAATCTGTTACAGACAGGCATGTGAAGGAATAAGCGTTGGCAGTGTTCCTAGCTGTGTGATTGAAGAGGAAGGGATGTATTCATGAGATATTGATAGGAAGAATTGGCAAGACTTACAGTATGAGACCAGATGAACTAGATGGTGCCCAGCCACCACCGAAGACAGCTCTAATAGGTGACACAGTGTAGAGTCCCTGGTGTAGCACTAGAAAAAGGGGTGTGCAGAGCAAGAACTCTATTAAAAGACAGAATTGATGGTCCGACAACCTGCAAAGTCCCCTGAAAACATGGCCCCTGGACTTGCTGCTAGCCCAGAGCTGAATCCAGTACTGAAGCCAGCACTTCAGAGAAGGAATGCACTGGACTTGGGAACACAGAGTGATGCATGTAGTGTGTGTACTTCATGGTTTAATATATATATGAGGTTGTCCTGCTTGTTTCCTTTTAGAAGGCAGGGGAGAGTGTGCAAAAAAGGGGACAAGTGTTGGTTGAGTGGATACTGGAAGTATAGTTCAAAGGAAGAATATGCTGTCACAGGGTGAGGAGAGCAGATAGAGTTGCAGAGAGGCAGGTATGCTGGGTTTTATGTGGAAAGTTGACTTGTAAACTTTCACTTAATCACAATAAAAACATAGAAATAAATAAAAAAGAATTAGCAAGATTTACTGTCTAAAGGAATGTGAGATGATGACACCAGTAACTGAGATAGCTACATAAGGAGGAAGCTGGTTTTGAAGGAAAGATGATGAGTCCTCTTTCTTACAGGTTAAGTGGTATCTGTAGAATCCAGGTAGGAATACAGGCCTGCGGGATCAATACAAGGTCCCCACAGTCATAGCACATGAAAATACTTTAGTAGCATTCAACCTCTCTGAGTGTGACGTCCAAAGCTGCCACTTACACTGGCCAATTTGTATCCTGTGGCCACTCCCTGATCTAAATTGCTATCAGAGCATGGAGATGGAGACTGTTGGGCCACGGCTTGGGGCCAGACTGCTTTCATCAGAGCATCACCTGTGTAATCATGGGAAAATCTAGGGCAGAACCAGCAGCACCCACCAACCCTCCCACTGCCAGGAACATCTATCTCCCTGAAACATCATTCTCAAAGAGAGGAGCAGAGTAGCTGCCTTACGTGAGTGAATGAATGACAACATTGGGGCCTGTGATTTGGTCATCTTCAAAAGCTACCTATATGTTATTTTGATAGGCTTAGTATGAGTAGAATTATATGGACCTAGTTCCAGACCTAGCCGCATGTAGTCTAGGTGGAAAATGTGAAGTAGCCGTATAATTAACACACAGATGTCAACGAATGGATATAACCCAACAAAAGCCAACCCATTGCCGTCGAATGAATTCCAACTCATAGCTACCTACATGGTTTCCAAGAAGTGCCTGATAGATTTGAACTACCACCCTTTTTGTTAGCAGCTGTAGCTCTTAACCACTGCACCACCAGGGTTTCTACAAATAGATATGATGGTTGAATATCAATAATAGAATGAGCCCTGGTGGCACAAACAGTTAAGTGTTCAGTGGCCACCTGAAAGGCTGGTGGTTTAAACCTACCCTGTGACTCCATGGGAGGAATACCTGCAACCTGCTTCTATAAGGATTACAGCGAAAAACAATACAAAACCCTATGGAGTAATTCCACTCTGTTGTGTGGGATTGCTCTGAATCAAAATCAACTTGACAATACCCAACAAGAACAACACTCTAATATAGTCTGTATATTAAGTATAAAGTGGAATATTAGAAGGACCAGATTCTGACAGGTGTCCCTGGGTGGTACCAATAGTTAATGCACTTGGCTACTACCGAAAAGTTGGAGGTTCCAGTCCACCCCGAAGCACCTCAGCAGAAAGGCCTCAAGATCTACTTCTCAAAAAGGAGCTGTTGAAAACTTTATGGAGAACAGGTCTCATACCATGGGGTTGTCGTGAATCAAAATAACGGCTCATCATCATTGATGATCATGGTACTAGTGGGTTCTGGCAGTGTCATGATTTGAATTATGTCTTCCCCTCCCCCCAAAATGTGTGTTTCAATTTGTCTGGGCCACGATTCCCAGTGTTGTATGATAGTCCAGCATTTTGTCATGTGATGAGATCTTCCTACGTGTTGTAAATTCTGTCACTACGATTTAATAAGATGGGTTAGCAGCAGTTATACTGTGAGGTCTACAAGATTGGATGGTATCTAAAGCCTGTCTCTTCTGAGATATAAAAGAGAAAAGTGAGCAGAGAGCCACAGCCGTCCCAGAAGCAGAGCATGTCCTTTGGACCTGAGGTTCCTCTGTTGAAATGCTCACAGACCAAGGGAAGGCTGATGGTGGGTCACAGGGACCTTCCTCCACAGCCGACAGGGATAGAAAGTGTTCTCCTGAGTGGACACCCTGAATTTGGACTTGTAGCCTACTGAACTGTAGGGGAATGATCTCTTTGCTGAAGCCATGCACTATGATATTTCTGTTATAGCAGGACTAGATTACTAGGACAAGGCAGAGCAGACATAGTAACATTGCAGAGATATAGACAAGAATAATATACAAGTGGGACATGTGTCACTGCAAACAGGTTTTTGTTTTTTGCTTTTGTGGGCTTAGCTGTCCTTTAGACTGAAATAGACTTGACCCTGTGGGTTACCCTCGTTCATTTACTGAATTGACTTAGTTTCCAGGGATTTGCATATGGAAAACTAGTGCCGTGGCAGGATTACCAGACTGTAAATTACTCAAGAAGTCTGTTGATATCATAAACCGCAAGAGGCTAATGTCCTACAGCAGCATCAGCAACCTCCCAGTTTGATTTAGCGCTGGTAATCCATTTTATTCCTTCCCATTAGTTACGACAATCGTAAGAGATGGGCGACATGGCGTGCTTTTCTGCCTTTAGTGCGGTCTACTGCAGGGCACAGCTGCTCCCAGTCATTCTTTCCTTCCAGAATAAATAACAGTTCATGTTTCTATGGCTGTCGCGAGATCTTTCTGTGCTGTGAAATGAGCCCATGTCAGCAGCTTATTGGGAAAGATTTAAGATATGGGTGAAGCCAAGAAACTGCATAAGAAAGCCAGAGCTGCACTCCCTCCCTGAGATAGGTTTTTCACTCTTCAGGACATTTAGACTGATCTGACTCGACGACACTCGGCTTGGGTGTTAATAAGACTTGAACTTCCGTGAGTGTGGGGCAAGAAAGTCGTATCACTTAGCATTTGTCTGGTGCAAGCTTTTACTTTGGGACCTTTGCTTTCATGTTAGATGTAAATAGTAAACTTTTTTGTTGTGAGAGGGTGTGTTGCAAGGTAGCGAATGCTCTAGTGAAGAGGGTCTTTTGATCTTCATGTCTTTGGCAATAAAAGCTGAGAGTTGAAACAAGCCAGAGAATTGGGGCAGAAACTGCAGAGACTTCTCTTTCATCCATTCACAGAATTAGATGCAGAAGTACAGGAGCAAAGGATGGAAAGGCAATTGTGAAGAAAGATGAGGGGTGAAATGAGGCCACCTGATTGACAGAAACTGAAGCTTGGATCTCAACATCTATTGATAAGCTTGTTGAATTCTGTCAAAAACTGGAAGGCTTATGTAGAAACTGTATAAATAAATTTTAAAAAAGTATTTAGTCACTCTTCCTGTGATCCTTGTAAGAAATTAGTGATATGTTAGGGTGTGTTAAAATTTTTGAAATGCTGGTTTAAGAACACGTTGTTTATAAGCAGCCAATAGGTGAACACTGATTTTCTATGGGTGTGCAACTGTCCTGTTTGACTACCTTAGTCTGTTAATCCCATCTCAATATGATTGCTAATCTGATCTCCTTCTATGTATTAAACCACACGCTCGTATAAAAGAGAAATATAAACTATCCAGGTGCAAGACTGTATGAAAATTCCATTTTTCGTGCTTAGTTTCACATTTTAAATTGTATTGTTGGATTTTATTGGTGGACATCTAATTTCTGCTTTAGTACATGAACATTCTGCCCCTCGGATATTAAGAGAATTCATACAAGCATTCTTGAGATAAGCAACAGACTTCAAAAGAACTCCACTGTACGAAGAATAATGAAGGCACCTCATCCTTGATGACGAGAAGTAGATTTACACTTAAATTCTTATGTCAGTGCGCCCTTCCTCAAGTTTGGGTAGCAGTGATGAAGGCAGAGATTTGAGATATGGGCATCTGTCAGCTGTTCCTTACTTCTTTTCCTAGGCCTAGTGTTCGTGGTCTGAATTTTTTTTTTTCCTTTTACTATGGCATTTAGGTGTCCTTGACTGATAATATATATAATTGATAGACTAAGTTTTCAAAGATCTTGCATGGTTTTTCAAGCTTGTGTTATCCCACTGTTTACAATCTGTAGTCTGTTGTTCCCAGTAACTGGCTGAAACTACTCTGTGTTAAAAAGAATATGAGACTCAGTCCTATATTCCGTTCAAGCTTTAGACCAAAGAGATTCTTGCTGAATGTTTTCTGGAGACGGATTGGAGGACTGTGCTCCATTTTAACGGCTTTTTAATTTGAAAGTTCAACTCAGTCCTTCTAATGTAAGTATTGGATGGTATGAGTATTTCCATTGGATAATATGGAGAGGACAATTTATCATTGAAGGACTTGACTTTTTTATCTCAGCTGAATCAGGTGCCAGTATATACAGTTTATTCTTTCAAGCTCAGGTTGATTTATTATGGCTTGGACCTGCAAGTTTTTAAAGTATTTCATAAGAGACGATATTTCTTTGTAACTTTAGTAGAGCTTATTTTTTATCTTATTAAGTCTATCCCTGTCCGGTCAAACACATTAGAAAACAAGAAGAAAAAAAGATTGCAGCCTACTGCTTTAGAGCTTGTAGTTAAAATTTATTAAATTGTATTCAACTAAAGGTTAAAACAGCCTTCCAGAAGCAAAATGAACTAACAATGAATGGGTGAAGCGACCTTTCAGGAGATAACCGATGAACATTTCAGTATTTTTTTTCCCAGTACCTGGGTTGGTTCAGCTACCCCACTTCCTCACTCTGGTAGACATGTTACTTACTCTGTGTGAATTTACCAAATAGGAAAACAATACCATCTTAACATTTATTAAAATGACTTAATAAGATATCAGTCAGTAATGTTGTAATGCTAATGCACCAGAGACTGTGCTGAGCATCTTTAATGATCTTGGTTAAAGCCAAAACTCAAAACACCAAACCCACAGCCGTTGAGTTGATTCCAGGGGTGGGAAAGAACTATAAGGTTTCCGAGACTGTAAATCTTTATGGGAGCGGACTGTCACACCTTTCTCCCGTGGAGTGGCTGATGGGTTCAAACCACCAACCTATCAATTTGCAATTCAGTGCTTTAACTGTTATGCCACTAGGGCTCCTTTGGTTAAATCCAAGTGGCATTCCAGTGGCAAGCATTCAGCTGCCACCTGCTTCTGCTGTCCCTCGCCCTGTTTCCGAGATTCCTCAGGTAAAAGACATTTCTCTGTAGAGGTGGTTGTTGTTAGATGCTGTCCAGCCAGCTCAACCCACAGTGACCTCATGCAGGACCGAGTGAAGCGCTGCCCGCTCTTCACCATGTCACAGTCGCTTTGATGCTTACGCCCATCACTGCAGCCACTGTGTCAGCCCATCTGGTCGAGGGTCTTCCTCTTTTTCACTGACGGACTTCTTCAGGGACTGATTCCTCCTGATGTGTCCAAAGTATGTAAGACTCAGTCTTGCCATCTTTGCTTCCAGGAAGCACTCTGTTTGTACTTCTTGCACAACAGATCTGTTTGTTCTTTTGGCAGTCCACGGTACATTCAATATTCTTCTCCAGCACCACAACTCAAGGGCATCAATTCTTCTTCCTTATTCATTGTTCAGCTTTTGCAAGCATATAATGTGATTGAAAAATACCATGACTTGGGTCAGGCACACCTTAGTCTTCAAGGTGACATCTTTACTTTTAAATACTTTTAAGAGATCCTTTGCAGCAGATTTTCCCAATGCAATGTGTCTTTTGATTTCTTGACTGCTGCTCCCATGGATGTTGATTGCGGAACTAAGTAAAATGAAATGCTCGACAACCTCAGTCCTTTCTCCATTTATCGCAATGTTGCTTACTGGTCCAGTTGTGAGGATTTTTGTTTTCTGGATGTTGAGGTGCATTTCATACTGAAGGCTGTGATGTTTGATTTTGATCAATAAATGTTTCCAATCCTCTTCAATTCCCAGCAAGCAAAGTTGTGTCATCTCTGTAACACAGGTTGTTCATACAGCATGCCACCTGTAGAGGTATTCTCTCACTGTTTGTGGTCAGTGCACCCATTCATTTGTGCGTCTATTTAACAAATACGTAATGAATGCCTTCTAGTTGCAGGGACTGTTCAAAGTGCTGAAGATGCCATAACGGCCAAGAAAGAAAAAATCTGTACTCTTCATATATTCTAGTACAGGAATTTGACAACAGACTTGCAAACAAATAAATCATGTGATACTTCATATAGTAATAGGGTGCTAAGAAGAATATAAATTAGAATAAGCAGGTAGAAAATGACCACAACACTGGGGGTCATGGAGGAAAAGAAGATTCTATTTCAGCTACGATAATCTCACAAAGGAACATTTCAGCAGAGTCCTGAGTATTATGATGGTCATTCAGTTACATTCTGACTCAAATTTATAAGTCACATATGCAGTGAGTTTAGAAAGGAAGTTTAGAAAAATCAGCAGTGTTCGTTGTGGCTTATTTTCTTTGAGATTGGACTGGCAGTCAAGCACTAGTACAGTGTCTCTTTTAGTTGGTATACAGCGCTTAGAAAATGGAACACAGTAAAGCTGTATGACTGTATGGTATCATTAGCCTATGTGAGAGTGAAAAGATACTGTAGCCCGTATATACTACTCATTCTTGCTTATGATTTAATAATCATACAAAAATCATACATAAAGAAAGAGTAGAATTGGGTGGTAATTGGGTGGTGTCTGTTTTTATTGGATGTTATGGTTATTAAATCATGTCCAAATCAAATAGACAGATGTCATGAATTTAGGGGGCATTTCTACTCAGTCCTGTAGGGTCTCTATGAGAAGGAATCAACTTGACAGCAATGGGTATGGTTTTTTGGGTTTAATCCAGGAAGGGAACTGTGAAAAGTGGCACTCTAGTCCACTGGGTTTCCTTTCATCACTTTGGAGATACTGCTTTGTTGTATTCTGGTATGCATAATTTCTGGTAAAACGTTTGCTGTGATTCTTGTCTTTGTTCGTCAGTGTATGTCTTTTTTTTCTTTGGGTGCCTTTTAGATTTTTTTCTTGGCCTTTACTTTCCAGTAATTTCCATATTGTACGGTGATCTTGTTATTGCTGATGTTTATGCTACTCAGAGCTCTCTGGGTTTCTCAGACCTATGGTTTGATCATCTTGGGTTATTTTTTGGAAAAGTTTCTACCATGTGTCCCTTCAAATGGTAAAATGTTTCTTCTTTCTTTTCTCTTTCTGGAATTACAGTTCTACATATGCTAGACTGATACTGTCCCACAGCACTTGGGGGATTTCACTCTGCACCCCCCACCGTGTTTGTTTTCCAGTTTGGATAATTCTCCTAATCTGTTTCCAAGTTCACTGATTCTTTCCTTCATTCTGTTGAGGCTATTGATGGTTCATCAAAGGCTGTTGAAGAGCCCATCACCTTACTGTGTTGTTGTTTTCTTAATTTGCAACCATTCCGTTTGACATTTTTTATATTTTTCACATCTCTTCTGAAATTTTGTCTGTTCATACATGTTGTCCACCTTTTCCTATAGATTCTTAAGCATACTAATCATAGTATTTTAAATTCCCTCTCTAATAATTTCAACATGTGGTTCATCTCTGAGCCTGGTTTAGTTGATTGCTTTGTTTCTTAACAGTGATTTTTTTGTTTTTTCTTCCCTTTTTCTTGTGTCTCATAACTAACTTGAATAGCATTTATGCCTGGAAACAGGCCCATTATTTCTCTAGTAGGTGGTTAGTTTGGAGTATGAGTTAATCTTGTCAGAAATTGGGCTGGGTTTGGGTTTGTAACGGCTACCTTCAGCATGCTACCAAACCAAGAACAAATCCTTTGCTGTTGAGCTGATTACAACTCCTACTTACCCTGTAGGACAGAGTAGTCCACGTTGTAGTGTTTCCAAGGCTGTAATCTTCGTTAGGAAACCCTGGTGACACAGTGATTAAGTGCTGCAGCTGCAGACCAAAAAGTTAGCAGTTTAAATACACCAGGCACTCCTTGGAAACTGTATGGAGCAGTTCTACTCTGTCCTGTACGGTTATATGAGTCATAATCAACTTGATGGCAGTGCTTTGATCTTTATGAAACTATACTACCACATCTTTCTCTTGTGGAGCAGATGGTACATTTAAACTGTTGATCTTCTGGTTAGCAACCAAATGCTTAACCATTGTGCCACCTGGGCTCACTGGGTATAAATTCTTCTCATGTTATCTTGTGGGAATTTTTTTGTTGGAGGGTCTTTCTCAGTGTACCCATTCTACCCTCAGCTTTCAGCCTTCCCGGTGCAGCACCTTAGAGGGGGGTCTCCCGCCATGCTTTTGCCTCTCCTCTGACGATAGAATGCTGTTACTGGTTAATCAGTGCTGGCTAAACTGGTGGTGCAGGACAAGGGATATTTTCTGTTGTTCTGATTCAGCTTAGTCTTAGTGGCTCTTGTGTTCTCTGATCATAGAGGTAGAGCTTTCTCAGTGATCTTGCTCTTCTTCCTCATGGCCTTGTATCTTTGGTCAGCCTTTTACAGAAGAAAATTTAGGTACTGTCAAGTAGATTCTAACTCGTGATGACCCCCGTGTGTTTCAGAGTAGAACTGTGCTTCATCGGGTTCCAGTGACTGATTTTCCAGAAGTAGATCACCAGGCCTGTCTTTCAAGGTACCTCTGGGTGGACTTAAACCTCTAATCTTGTGGTTAGCAGCCAAATGCATTAACCATTTGTACTACGCAGGGACTCCTCTAACAGAAGTGCTGTTAAGAAGTTAGTCGCCATCAAGTTGGCACCAACTCCTGATAACCTTATGTAGAATGAAGCATTGCATAGTCCTGTGCCATCCTCACAGTGTTGGAGCCCACTGTGTTGCAACCACTGTGTCAGTCCATCTCATGAAGAGTTTCCCTCATTTTTGCTGACTCTGCACTTCACCAAACAGGATGACCTTTTCCAGTGATTGATCTTTCCTAGTGATGTGTCCAGTATAAGCAAGACAAAGATGAGGTCTTGCCGTCCTCACTTGTAATCTAAGGAGCATTCGGGCTGCACGTCCTCCAGCGTGGGTGTGCTCTTCCTTCTGGCAGTCCGTGGTGTAATCAGTGTTGTTCATCAGCAGCAGTCCCCTTCTGATCTTCGTTTTTCATTATCCCGCTTTCACATGCATATCAGGCAATTGAAAATACCATGATTTGGGTCAGGCTAACCTTAGTCACCAAAGTGATATCTTTGCTTATTAAGATTGTTAAAGAGGTCTTATGCAGCATATTTGCCCATTGCAACACATTGTTTAATTTCTTGACCAGTGCTTCCATGGTTGTTGACTTTACCTACAATGCCCACTGCCACCAAGTCAATTCTGACTCATAGTGACCCCATAGGATAGAGTAGAACTGCACCTAGTGGATCTGAACCACCAACCTTTTGGTTAGCAGATGTAGCACTTAGCACCCCAGCAGGCACAGAACAGTTTAAATGGTCTGGGTCCAGGATGGTTTCTTGCCCTATTATGGAGATAGAAGGTTTTTCCTTTTTACCCTTCCCTCAGCTGCAGGTGGTCATTTCCTGGACACTGGGACCTAAAGTTTTGCTGCAGACCCCCAAGAGCTTAAAGCTTTTTTGTCGGGGGAGTAGGTGTTTCCTGCATTTCACAATGTAGTAATCCTTCACCAGAGAAGCCTTTCTCTTTCCCCACCCTGCCCTGCCCTGTCTTTCTCATGAGTACCTCGTATAAGTTCCGGGAGAAAAGTCTGTGAATGGATTTTTAACTCTGTTTGTGATTGCTCCTAGGAGTCCTGTACTGTCACAGTAACTTACAATTGTCTTTTATCAATTTTTTAAACATGTAGCGGAATTCTTCTTAAGTGCTTACAGTGCTTGGTGTCTCTTTTTCAGTGTTGTATCACAGGTGAATCCATCTGTGCCTTCCCTGTTCCCGTGGGGAGACCGTTTGTTCTTGGATTTCAGAGTACTTGTTTTTCTTGTGACCTCAAAACTCTAGGCCTAAGAACAATTTTGATTTTGTATTGTGTTTGGCTTTTTCTTTGCTTTATTCGTGTACTCTTTTAGGGTGGGAATGACACTGTTTCCAGCTTTTTATATATGCCGTGTGGAATCAAAATTCTAGTCTGATTGTTTTTAAATTGTTCTACAGACATGCTGCAAAGGTTCCACAAAAATGTAATTCAATATTTTATTTCATAAGTATCTTAACTGTTTCAAAATTGAAATAAAAATAAATTAGACTAAAATACTCAACTTCAGTAATTGTGCCATTCTGTTAACTTACTTTTTTTCAGACCTTTTGTAGTCTCCTGGTACTCTCACGTTATCTTTGTATTTCTGATATGCACGGCATTAATTAGCAAGGATATGGTTCTGGATGCCCATGTTCAGCCTAATGCGTGTCTACACATGTAACATGGTGAAGGCAGAGGTCATTATTGTAATCGCAGAGACATATCAGTCGATTACATGTCAGGCGGTATCAGTAGCGCCTGCCTTCACTGCACACTTAGTTGTACAACCAGTGTGAATGGGTAGCAGCTTGCATCTTGACGGTATGACGTTAGCACATTTTGTTCTTTCCCTGGCAAGTACTTAACCATAGGGAGTATAACCGGTCTTTATGTATTTCTAATAATTCTACTTTGAGGTTAAAAAATTCCTACTACTCCTGTTTCACGCCTTTAGATCAGTTTCATTAAAGTTTTATTTTTTAAAAAAGATTTTACAACCACGTATTTGTGAATAAAAATTTTCTTGATACTGTGGAACAAAAATAAAATGCAAGAATAGGTAAGATAGAGGTTGAAGACAACTGAAGTCTATAACTATCATTTCTCAAGTTACAAATGTTAATGCAAATGCCTCCTCATTATTAACACTAATTACATTAAACAAGTCAAAACTACTTTTATCTGTTTAATAATTGGAATTTTGTGTAATGTTTTGTTTTTCAAGAAGCAACTCCACTGCCAAAATAAGCCCCCTCCCAACTTGGGACCAAAAGGAAATTTAATTGTCAGCAGGCTGCTGGCAATAATCTTAGCAACACTTTATTTAAGAAGGATCATGTACTTCCCTAAGCATTTTACATGTATATTATTTAAGTCAATATTCATGTCAGCCTTGTAGGGTAGATAATATCATCTCCAATAATCAAATGAGAAAATGGACATGCAATATATGTGAAATCACATAGCTGGTAAATAGCAGAGCCAGGCTTCAAACCTAGGCAGCCTGACTCCAGAATATGAGTTCTACCAGGAACTGTACTGGCTGATAGAAAGTTGAAGTAGAAGTCTGAGTTCAAGGTAAAATTTGGTTTCTTTCTCCCTATTGTATATTTTGGAAACCCTGGTAGTATTAGTGGGTAAGTGCTATGGCTGCTAACCAAAAGGTCAGCAGTCAGAATCTGTTAGATACTCCTTGGAAACTCTATGGGGCATTTCTATTTTGTCATATAGGGTCACTGAGAGCCAAAGTCATTTCGATGGAATGGGTTTTTTGGTTGGCACGGTATAATTTCTTTTCTGGTTCTGTTCTCTCTTTCTCTCTGTGTCTGTCCTCTCTATTGCTTGTTTCCATTTTCCGCTTGTAGATTAGGTAAGAAGTGTGTTAATTCTCTTTTGGGATATGGTTGTCAAAGTAAAGGCCAACTACTATGAGATAATTGTCTTAAGCAGATGGGTTTTGAGCTGCTTCTGTTTTCTTTTCTGAATGAATTTAAGATATGTACACATCAACAGAGACTTGTTCATTCGGCTTCCCCCACTTGCTGCTGTGGACATTTTCATTCATGCTCCACTGCACAGACTTCAGCAAGCAGTCACTATTGCCCAGAGCACCAAGTAGCAAGAGCTGAAAGAGTCAGCGCCTTATAACATGACACTTTCCTCATAGGAGTCTCCTGACAGGTCCAAAGGTGTGGAAGCTCACAGTTAAGAAGTTTGTGTATGCTTATGAGGTGGTAGCCAAAGTCTTTCCCATGAAAAAAAAGTCTCTCAGTAATAATATTTAATTTTAATGGATGTATGTTTTAGTTGGGCTTATGGAAAACTAATATTTCTGGAATAAAGAAACTAGGCAAAGTGCTTTTTTTTTAAAAATGAAGCAGTGTTTCAGACAAGTCAAGTCATTGAGAATCATATTAAATCAAATCTGGGATGAATGGACTTTGAAAAGACTTTAAAATCATTCACCTTTACAATATGCCTACTCACTTTTTGCTTGCTCAAGTTGGTAGAGTGGAAAACAGAGAAAACCGTATTGTGTGTAACAGCCATCTTGCATTGTCCCTGTGGTTCCAGATACCTTCATTCAATTAACTGCTAAGTCTATCCTAGATATAAAACATCAGAGATTCCTCAAGAATGGACATTTTCCTAGAAAGCTATATTTTACATAAAACACTTGAGTTTTTTCCATTAAGGGATTGGATTTATCAGCTTAAAGTTTGTTGGTTTTAGATTTAGGTGGCAATGATAAAACATGAGTGTATATTTTACTAAAAGCATATTTCTTTCAAAGATTGGACCCCATTGTTTTGTCTACGTAGTGTAAATTGAACATGTTCTTTATATGTACTGAAGAAGTCACCCTTCATTCATAATTTGATTATTTCTTTCACTTACAAACAGCATTTGCCTCTTTATTAACTAACATTTTCGTAGGAAAATAATTTTGCTGTATTTTTTTATCCAGATAATTATGGAGAACCCTGTATACTTCGTGTAACCATGTTAGATGAATGGGAAATAGAAACATCATATCAAGTGTTGGCATGACAGTGTGGTTTGCAATGGAGTGCATGACCCGGGCTTGCCGGGGCTAAGCACCAAACCCTGATCTGTTTCAGATACAAGCAGCATATACAAGATCTGTTATTTCCAGTGGACTTTTCCTAAGTACCATATTAAGCTTCTAGTTTTGGGATACTAATGAGAGTGATTCTGATGAGTTTTTAGGTATAGTAGGGACCAGTAGGTGGTTGCCATGACCACCTCAATCTAGGGTAGTCTAAGACTCCAGCTCATGAGATGAAATGTTTCCAGAAGCTCCACATCTTACCCCAGCCAGCAAATGCCAGGAGAGATAGTTAAATGTCGGGATTGGCTGCTGTTTCTTCTCTTCGGGAGAGAGAGATCATCGTGAACATTGGCATGAGCTGTATGCGGTTTCATGGTATGTTGTAAGGAGCAGAGGCTAGGCTCAGATGGACAGGTGGGGTAGTGTGGAAAGAGCGGCTGCCACACAAAGAAGCTGATGAAGAGATTTATACCAGGAAGTAACATTAATGACATTACATTTTTAAAAGGTTGTTCTAGTAGCTGGGGTAACAGGATCTAAGGCAGGGGAAGTAAATGAATGCTTTTGCAATGGTTCATCAAGATATGATGAGGTTCTGTAGCCTACAGCAGTGGAGGTAGAGAATAGTTGAATAGACTGGGGATAAGCAATGTTAAAGAGAGAGTAACTATACCTAAATGATTTGTTTTCATGATTTTTTTAATCTATGAAAGGAAAAATTAGCTGTACACTTCTTTGGTGTCACCACAAATTTCAGTGACAAAATATTAGCTCATTTTAGCATACCAAAAAATAAAAAATAAAAAACCCAAACCCAGTCGATTCAGACTCACAGTGACCTACAGGACAGTGCCCCACAGAGTTTCCAGCGAGCACCTGGTGCGTTCAAAGTGCCCACCCTTTGGTTAGCAGCCATAGCACTTAGCTGCCACTCCACCAGGGTTTCCAGTTTTAGCACAGAGACCCTAAAATAGGTAGTATCATTAGTGCAATATCTTAACCGAACTTGTCTCACCTCCAGATTCCATCAGAATAATAATAGAATTTAGGATGGAATATGGAGGTCATGACTATGGTGTAGGTTTCTTCACGAACCACTTAGCTTAATTTTTTTGATGGCCTAATCCTAGCCAGTCATTTGCAAATGTGGATGGAATAACAGAAATTCATTACCATTACTAGAAAGCTAGTTCAAAGCACATAATATGCATATATACATGGCTAACCTAAAAGAAAGTATTACAAGAAAAATAGAAACAGGCCCAACTTTCCATGTGCAAATTGTTATGCCAGCTGGTCCTCTTTAAGGTTAATACTCTGTTTTGAAGTCCCTTGTTATTCCGCTTAAAGGCATCCTTTACATGAAGCAAGAAATGAACATTTCAAAAGAAATCACTTTTTTTCAAGCCTCACCTCTGGAAAATATTAGAAATGAATTCTTAATAGGTAAGTAAAGCATTCAGAATTTATGTACCTCAAATAGTATATAAATATAAAATGTCACCTGCAGTAATTCCCTCGTGGAAACAAAATTTTAAAATCTCAAATCCAGTCATTTCCTAGAAACTACTTAAGATCTTTAAAAAGTGGGAGAGTAAGTTCACATAAAAGTTATGTGGGCTTGATCATCTTTTTGAGCAAGAGTGAAAAATATAAAACATTTATCTGGATAAGCCAAATTTATTGAAATGGAAAGATTCTAAAGGTGCTGTACATGTTCATTTTAGTAGCGGGAGAGGTAATTTCTGTGCACAAAGTAAATTTCAAGGTGATGTTTGATCCAGAATGCAGTTTAGTTGATCATTGTTGGAAATGGTTTATTTTTCTTTTCAAGTTTTTGTTTCTTTCTTTTTTTAAGGTTCAGTCTCTTTTTTTAATGAAAATTCCACTAGAAAGTAGTTATGGTTTAAGAAGGAAAAGATTAAACTTGTCATTACATTAGTGTGAAACATCATCTCTGCATGACAATCCCAAAATCATTAATTAGAATATTGTTAGCTTTTTATTCTTGCAACCTGTATTGATGCAACAACAATATTCAAAGCACTGTTCTAGATCAGTAGGACATAGTGCCTCTCAGCCTTGAGAAAGGACACGTTTTAGTTGAGGAAAAAAGCATATCATAAAGATATAAATAGGTATAATGTGAAGTTGAATTTGTCTAGAGCTCCACAAAGAAAGATTCAGAGTGTTGTGAAGGACAGGGTAGAAGAGCTCATCTGGTTTGAAGGACCAGGAGCATCATCTTGCAGTCGGTGGCGTTTAAGTTGAGCCTTAAAGGATGGGTACCAAAAAACAACTGAGCTCATTGCAGTCTAGTGGATTCCAGTTCACAGCAACCTCGTAGCCAAGCTCTTAACCACTGCACCACCAGGACTTCTAAAGGATGAGCAGGAATTCAAGCAGCCTTGGAGGACAGGGAATTTTGAGCAAAGGTCACTTAGAAGTTGGAAAGCAGAGGATGAACCTTAGAAGTGATAAGAACTCTGCTTCAGTTGAGTGCCACTAAGTGCAGTGAGGATACTAAACAGACACTAACAGCACCTTAGGGCTGGGGAGGACTGTGGAGTTTATTGGACACTCACAGCAAATTTAGCTGAGTGATTAACTGTCTAGGTGCTCGAACTAAATTCCCTGGGTTTGAGACCTGGGGCTACTGTGTTTTAGCTATATGATTCTAGGCAAATTATTCCCTAACCTCTGTGTATCTCAGTTTGCACATCCATGAAGTACAGATAATGCTGTGGGAAGCTCTTGCATTGGATTCTGTGAAATTAGAAATTTTTCAGTTTTTAGAAAGGTAGTGTCCCCAAGAGTCGGACCCAACTTGACGACACTTGTTACATATGTTAGTAACCTCCCCAGCAAGATCTGAGGCAGGACCTCCTAACCAATAATACATTTACATTTCTGCAACAAACCATATGGGAATTTACAGTAAATAGAATGAAAGCTATACAGACCTTGTATGCATTCAGTTCACATTTTATCCAAATGAGTTTGCTACAGACTTGTGGAAACTACTGGGTTTTGGTGCTATTTTAGATTTTGGAATTGTAGGTAAAGGATTGGGAATCTAGCATTGCTGTGAGAATCAATTCAAGTAATGTATTTGCAGGGCTTACGCCCTCCCTGTCTGGCTTGTGTTATCTGCCTTGTTAAAAGTGACTTATCTGGAAAGAACTAGAGAGAGTGAGTAATTTGTCTGAGATTTCTAGCTGTTTAGCCATAGAGCAAGGATGAAACCACCATACCCAAACCCACTGCCACTGAGTCAACTGCAACTCAAAGTGGTGCTATAGGACACAGTAGAACTGCCACATAGAATTTCCAAGGGGCACCTAGTGGATTTGAACTGCTAACCTTTTAGTTAGCAGCCACAGCACTTAACCACGATGTCACCAGGGTTTCAGACACCATGGTTGGAGCCTGGTAATTGAGACCTTTCAGTATTGATGACGTAGTGTGTCAGCTTAAGAGCCGGAATCCTCCAGTCACCTGTGGAGGGGCCATGACGACATCAGGTCTTACTGCAGGCTGACCTGGACACGTCCGTCAGGGGGGTAGTGAGGCCAGATAGGAAGCTACTGGAGTAGTCCATCCAAACGAGATGTGAAGAAGGCATGAACTTTGGCAGAAGAGACATTGGGCTTGCTGATGAGATATTGGGTGTGAGGAAGAAGGGAAAAATGACCCAAGATTTTGGGAACAAATGACTTGTTATATTTGTGTGGAATCGCGTACTTCCTGCGTAGTCACAACCCTGGTGCTCACAGTCAGTGAGGCTCCCAGACACCCTGCAGCTGACTGTGGTGCCCGTAGCTTTCCTGACCCTGGTCCTTTCATGGCACCGTGGATGTAACCGTGATGCCGCCTCTGTCCAAGCCCTAACCTTGCCCCTAGCCTCCCGGCAAGCTCCTGCTTATTCCTCAGATCTAAATTCCGCTATCACCTCTTCAGGGATGCCTTCCTTAAATGATTTAGGGAGAGTTAAACGCTGCCTTCTCCAGGTTCCCATAGCATCTGTGTGTGTCACAGCGTTTGGCACATTGCTGTAGCTCCTCTTCCATATGTCCTTTCTCCCCAGCCATTCTCAGTCATATTCCCAGCACCTACAGTAATACATAATTAGCATCTAACACAGATTTAATGACGGTATGAGTCTCCATTTTGCAAGTGAACAGTTCAGAGAGTTTTAATAACTTTGATCTGTCTTGTGCACACTGATACATAGTCTAGCACTTAGAACAGTGCCCAGTGCATAAGCATTCAGTAAGTTTCAAGTGAATGAAAATGTTAGATTTCTGAATACAGTTTTATTGGTAGTTAATTAAGGCTCTGTCATCTCCTTAGTTAGTAAGTTTATACAAGCCGGTAAGTTCTTCAGTGTTTAGTGACAAAGCAATTACTCAGAACTGAAAGAGCCTGTCATTTTTACTAAAAAGACAAGTAGATAGCTCTGGCTGTTCTGCTGTGTTCTGGAATCTGCTCCTTTTAGGAAGTTGTTACATGGGAACTAAAGAGTTTCGCTGGGAAACATATGAAATATATTTTATATCTGAACATATAGTATCCTTTTCTGAAGTGCCTCCTAGATAACTTAGGCCTTTGTTCTGTGAACATGTCCTTCTTTCTAGAATGCAGAACACTTCTGATAATACTTTATCAGAATTCACAGGCGAACATTTAGGCCAGTGATGTTTAAAAGCGGTTCATTTTCATGTGTTGTTCTAATTCTAACGTCATACCTATTATTCTCTTGCAAAGTGTCTATTTTGGTGAAGACATGTGGAAAATGGGGATAGAGTTCCATAGAAGTATTTGGTATATAGAATTAAAAAATACTTAATAGCTACACATTTTCCTATCACATCGTCATACCATAGCGCTTCCTCCTGTGGCAGTCATGTTTATACATTTCACACCCACCCCTCCAATACGAGGTCATGCACTGATGAGAAGGGTGCACAGTTTTCTTCAACTAATTTTTTAGAACTGTTTTGAATCATTCAAGTCTTTATTTATGGAGGTACCAAAACTGCCATTCATTTGCATGACTCTGTTAATGCCACATGTAGTATTTCATAGAATGATCCATCCTCATTTTTCAAAAATATGCTTTTAAATCTTGTGCTGACAATTGAACAGCCCAACCCTGTGAAATGGTAATTTATGTAGCAATAAAAAATAAATAAATCCATGTACTGCAGGCTTACAGCTGAAGGCAGCTGTGTTAAGCATGTTTTTTTAGTCTCTTACATCAAAGTAATACATACAGTGCTATGTGAGAGTGTGTAGGGCAGATGTCTTTGAAGTCGCCACAGATTAGCTAGCAGTGCCTTGCGCCCACTCCATGAATATGAGGCAAGCCACTGTTCTGTGTTCATCAGGAACAGTAAGTACAATAACGAGCATTTTAAAAATGCCTTCTTTCGGGGCTAAAAGCCTTTTTGTAGCTATTAGTTCACCTGTCTTTAGTGCCTTTTGAAAAGAATTTCTCAGGAGATATTAACCTCTAACATCCCTGAATTATCGAAGTAGCCAAGCAAAGGATATCTCTAGCATCAGTGTAAAGAAAATGAAGCACTGCATTATTTACCTGAAGTCTCTGTTCCTGATTATTCAAGCCAGTATTCCATATGACTTCTGCTGTAGTGTGGCAAAAATAAAAACACAGGATGAAAGCAAAGGAGAAGAGGCCATCTGATGAAAGAGTTTCCGAATGTAGAGTAAGTTATCAAAAGAAGTGAGAGCACTGATTTGGTCTTTAAAACAGACTGGAGAGAAGCCAGGAGAAGAGAATTCTTATGGCACATGCTTTATACTAGTTACCTAATAGATATTAGCAAATGAATGCCCATAGTGTACGGAATTTGGACAACTGAGACTCCAGGGTTAAGTAAACTGTGAACACTGCTCTTAGAAGGAAAAATTTAGTGGGAAGGAGATAACTCTTGTTAAGTATGAAAATATAAAGTGTTACCACAAGAAATGTATAGGAGTGGAAGTACAGGGCATATGTAGTTAACAATACCATATTCAATGTATCTGTTTTGCTTATAAAACACAGACTTCTAAAAGGAAAGTTCAGTAGCACTTGCATTAGTTGGCATAGACAGAGTTGAATTGAATTAAGACTGTTGAAAGGCACAGCTTTAAAACATCTAGAGTGTACAGCAGGAACTCTCACTTATTGCTGGTGGAAATTCCAAACGATACAGCTACTTTGAAAGACTGTTTAACAGTTTCTGATATACTTACAAAGTTACGCAAAGTTAAAAATAAAATTACTAAGTTAATCATATTCCTAGGTCTTTACTCAAACGATTTGAAAATTCATGACCACGAAAACATCTGAACACAGATGTTTATCCATCTTTATTTGTGATTTCCAAAACTTGGGAGCAACTAAGATGTCCTTCAAGAGGGCAATGGATAAACAAATTGTCAGACAGTCACACTATTAAATGTTATTCAGCGTTAAAAAGAAATGAGCTATCAAGCAACAGAAAGACATGGAGGAAACTTAAACGCATATTGCTGATTAAAAGAAGGCAGTCTGAAAAAGGCTACATACTATCTAACTCCAACTATGTGGTATTCTAGGAAAAAACAAAACTAAAAAACAAGAAGAAGGTCATCAGTTGACTGGGATTGGGAGAGGAAGGGGTCAGTAGTGGAGCACGGCATTTTAGGACACTATACTGATAGATACATGAAATTATACATTTATCAAAACCCAGAAACCCATACTACACAAAAAAATGAGCCCTAATGTAAACTGTGAACTTCAGTTAATATATCAATATCAGTTCATCAGTTTTAACAAATGTACCACAGCAATGCAGGATCTTAATACTGGGGAAAAAATAGGAACGTGGACACAGAATATATGAACTTTCTACTCACTTTTTCTATAGATTTAAAATTGTTCTAGCTAATAAAGAATACTAATTTAGGAAACAAAAAATCTGTGTAATAACAATGACCACAAATTTTGGTATAGCAAAAGCCAATACAAATAAAATGTAGAAGAAAGCCACAGACGGGAGAAGATACTTGCTACACTTATAACTAGTAACGAATTTGTGTCCAGAATGACGTAAAGGAATAGCTCAGGTGACTAGAACAATGACAGTGTGTCTCGTTGTTGTTTTTAATTGCAAAGGATATAAATAAGCATTTACCAAAAACAAAAGAAAACTCGCTGCCATTGCATCAGTCCCACCTCGTGGTGACCGTGTGACAGAGAAGAGCTGACCCGTGTGGTTCCCAAGGAGCACCTAGTGGGTTCTAACCGCCAGCCTTTCGGTTAGTAGCCGTAGCACTGAACCACCTACCCCAGCGGTAAATAAGTACTTAGCAGGTTGTGGAAGCCTGATGTTGTCAGTGCTTTCAAGTGAATTCTGACTCAGTGACTCCACGTGACAGAGTAGAACAGCTCCACACTCCGGGTCATTTCCCTCACGGAGCCACTGGGGAGGTTGAACTACTACCCTTTCTATTGGCAGCCGAGCACGTAGATGTTTGTACCATCATGGCACCAACATTTGAAAAGACAGTCCATGTCATTGGTGACAAAAAACAAAAACAAAAAACCTGTCGCTGTCAAGTCAATTCTGACTCATAGCAACCCTGTAGGACAGAGTAGAACTGCCCCAAAGAATGTGTGGTGGATTCCCACTGCCAGCCTTTTGGTTAACAGCTGTGGTAGCTCTTAGTCACTACACCACTATACCATCCATTAGTGACCAGGGAGAGGCAAATTATATCAGCATGAACTAGTCCTTCACATCTGTCAGTTTGGCAAAAACGGTGTCTTGTAGGAAGTGTGGGAGTAGATGCGAAGAGTGGAAACTCTCAAATACTGCTTGTGGGCATGTAAATTAGACACAGCCCCCTGATTAATGTACTGACGTGTACCTAAGAATCTTCACTGCACACTGTGCAGTTAACAAAAAATTAGGAAGAAACATAAAACTTCAAGGATGAAGCAAGGATAAAATATCCTGTATTCATATAGAGTGTTACTACACTGCAGTTAAAATGAGCATCCTTAATATATCCAGATCTTTTTCATCCTTTCAACACTTTTGAAATGTATACTTTTCAAAAAAGCAAGTTGCAAATGTTCTAGATAATTTTGGTAATTTTTTGAAAATAATAATTTTATATATTTATGTAAGTATTAAAATATAAGGCCATTGATGGAAAAGTTATGAGAACTTCAAGACTGCATTGAGTTCTGGAATAAAGGGTAAAAGGATATATGGGGTATTTCAAATATGTCTGTAATAATGTCTTAAAATAAAACAAACAGAAAGATCTGAAGGAAATATGTCAAAATCACAACATTTATTAAATCTTGGGGCTGATGTATATGCTTGGGGGTCTGCATATTATTTTCAATATGTTTAAAATGTATTTTTTTATGTTTGAAATCTATTTAAATATTTTAAATATTAAATTAAAATATTAAATATTTAAATATTGTAAATATTTTAAAATATTAGAAGGGAGAAAAATTTTAAAGTGCTCCAAAAGTGGATTTGGTTTTCTAGTAAAATAATAAACTACGAGAAAGTAGGCCAGCAGGTGGTAGCGCACTGGAAGCTGAAGTTGGCGTGACCGCAGATCCCATTTGTATCACAGTGCTTTGCCGCCCGTAGTAATGCATGTGATACAATCTGCACGTGTTGTTGCAGGGGTGCCATCTAACAAGAAGTGTACTTACAGATGGATTAATTATGTAAGACAGTAAACTTTGGGTTATATGCAAAGAGGTCAAAAACTATAAATTTTTAATCACTCTTAGTAAAAACAAAATATCATAAAGGTGCTGAAGTTGTAAGAGGCAGAAGTCAACCAGTGATTATGAAATAGGTAGCTTATACCAACAGGATAGTTGCTAGATGCTATCCATGCATCGCTATGTAAATCGACTGGGATGTGACGTGGATTAGGTCCCCCTTCATGAAGCTTGCGTGTAGCCACTGTTATGGCCCTCCATCCCACAGACAGGGAAGCATGTTGTTGTAAAGACAATAATGATGTATGTGGGTGCTTGGTAGTTTTTACATTAAAAACAATAGTCAACTCATAGTGTGTTCACCAGCACGGGGTGTGTGTGTGTGTGTGTGTGTGTGTGTTTTCACCTTTACTTGGACACATTTTATTTATTTTTGTATTGTGCTTTAGACGCAGGTTTACAAAGCAAACTAACTTGATTAAACAGTAAAGACACATGTTTTGTGACGTTTTGCCAACCTCATGACATGTCAACCTTCTCCCGTTTTTGACCTTGGGTTCCTCATTACCAACTCTTCTGTCACCTCCTTCTTTCTAGTGCTTGCCTCTGCGGTGGTGTGCCCTTTGAATCTCCTTTTGTCTGATGGGCCTGTCTAATCTTGGGCTGAAGGGTGGGACCTCAGAGGTGACTTCATTACTGAACTATAAGGGTATCCGGGGGCCGTATTCTCAGAGTTTCTCCAGTTTTTGTCAGACCAGTAAATCTGTTTTTGTGTGTGGGTGTATGAGTTAGAATTTTGTTCTACGTTTTCCTCTAGTTCTGTCCAGAAAGCATGGATTATTTTTAATAGCACACTTTGAGAAGCAAGGTTAATCTTTCTAAAAGTTCCTAAGTCAAAGAAAACAGCAGATAGTAGCTTTATGAGGTGTGGGATTTATGGTGGCATCTTACTATGTTTCCATTTTCATATAGTTAGAATAGAAGTGTTTGTCAAAGAGAGGCATATGGATTCAAAGAAACAGGGAATTAATTAAGTGACGAGGCAAAGACCAGAGAAAGACTCTTCCTCTAGTTCAGTGTTTCTCAGCCGGAGTAGGGATGATTTAGGTACACTCTCCCCTGGGTACTTCTTGGCAGTGTGCAGAGACAGGTTTGGTACCCACAACTGAAGGCTGGTAGTATTATAGCATCCATCAGGTAAAGGCTCAGGGATTCTGCTAACATCCTGCAATGCACAGATTCGCCTCCCACAGCAAAGAATCTCCTGGTTCAAAATGTCTACAATGCTTGAGACTGAGAAACCCTGGTCTAGTTGGGAGGGCAGGAAAATACTGAGGGTCTGTACAAGAAAATGTTCAGGTGCAAAAGATTTAAACTGTGGAGGCTTCAACCCTATGACCTTAATCTGTTGAACTAGAAAGCCACATTAACTGACAAAGAATTCTGTTATTAACATGAACCAAGAGTTGAACACAGTTATTTTCTTCATGGGTTCATGTAATAAAATGAAAGTATTTTGAAATTCCATTTTAAATTGCATGCATATGTTCAATGAGCAAGTCAGCAAAAATGCTTTTTTGTTAACTTAAAAATAACACTCTAGCAGTAAACTTTTCATTAACTTGATCTGGCGAACAGTAATACACATAGTTTTAAAGCATAACTGCCAGTCTCTCATCCTGGTGGATTTTTTAGAGGACTGTATTCTTCCAGGCCATTATTTAGGTCTGAGGGTTAGCTGCATTTTCGTAATCAAAGTGAAGAAAGAGTTGGTACAGGAGGGTGTAAGGATGAGCTGTAATTTCAGTACATGTTCATACTTGCTCCATAAGAATCCTGACTCTTGTTGCAACACACCTTCTTCTTGTATATCAAACATACAAAACTAAAAATTGTTGTCAGAGCTTCCATTTTAATCCTTACTATACTTTATTAAAAAAGACAGTCTGAAATTTTCTTTCACTCTTCTGAATTTCTCGTATCATTAAGAAAAGCTTTGTATTATAAGTCATTTCTAAAGTCTTATTGCTATTTTTTTAGTTTGATTTCAACTGGCATTAGTGCAAGCAAACAACAAAATAGAGCCTCTCTATTAGTTTCCTCTAAAGCTGGGAAAGTGTAATCATCTGGATTGTATTTGTAATTTTTACAGAAACACCTGTTTCTATAATGACATTTTAACTTCCAATATTGCCCATTTGTCCTTGGGACTGGTTCTTCCATTTTGTAATGTATGCCTTGGTCATAAATCTGGCAGGTGCCTTAATTTTCCTGCCTTCTACCATGGTTGCTATTAAAATTTGTTTGAGGGTACTGAAGAATTGGGAACGTTGTCTGTCTCCAAATTTCTGTACAGAATTGTTAGAAATGTGGTGTGACTATGTTTATACCTCTAGAGCAGGTACATTTTTTTTCATGGAATGCAAAGGAAAATTTGAGTGATATATATATTTTTTCCTGAACAATTTCTTCAGTCTAATAGTGAATAAACAAATTTAATATTTGCCTAGTGATTTGTAATTGATAGAACATTTTCATTTATATCATCTCATTTGGATCATGCAACAAGTGGACATTATTATTATTACTATGCTCTCATTGGAGATAAACTGCAATTTGAACTGAGGCTTGTACCTCACCAAGCTCAGAAAGTCCAACGTGAGCCTCTAGAAATGAATAGCCCAGTGCTCTGATTCCTGCCTGACAACGCTGTAGCTTGGGCTTCTACTCTGCTTTATTAGGAACGCCTTGCCACAAGTCTAGGACTCTCAGTAATAAACATGGGGAGATAGAGTGGGGGACAGACAGGGAGACCACATAAGGAGACCGTCTTTTCCCATTCTAAAAGTCTGATGCTTCTGCACCCCATCTTCTTATGGAGCCCCAGTACCACAGCACTTCTGTGTTGGTGATTTCACCCATCAGCTCCAATGCTCTGACACCATTCCTTGGTCAGAGATGTAATCCTGTGTCCTCTTAGTCCTGTGCCTACATTTTACTGTCCCTGAAAGCTACTCTGCCTTTATAATTAAATGTTTGTAAAGTATGGAAATGTTGTAATGAAGGCAGTTTTTTAAAAAATATTCGTCAGTTTAGTGTTCTCCTTGTCTTTTACTGCAGAAAAACACCTGGGCTGCGAAGACTAAGGAATCCTGTTTTAATACGTTTTAAATTACAAGTTTGGTGTTGATATGATAGAATGGAAAGCAGAAATAACAAATACTTATTGAGACAAGTTTCACAACAACTCCGTAACTATACATAGGCATTTTTAGAATTTGAGGTAGGTGAAGAAACCATAGTAATTTTTCTCTTAGTGCTAAAGCACTTGACAGCTTCTCAATAGCAGAAGAGTGAATTATATGCTCCAAAAAAGCAATAATGCCAGTGTTTTATTTCTGAATGCAATGTTAGGGAAACTGAGTCTTAAAATATAAAATGATTGTTTTTACAATTCTCTGTTTGCCTCTGTACACTTGTATGAGAGAAAGAGAAATATATTCAACTTATATACACTGAGTACCTTTTTTTCCACATATTGCTTTAAGCCTAGGAAGAAAGGCCTGACAATCTGCTTCCAAAAATCAGCCAGTGAAAACTCTATGGATCGTCATAGTCTGATCCATAATCCATCATAGGAATGGTGGAGGACTAGGTAGCATTTTGTTATGTTTTGCGTGTGGTCACCCTGAGTGTGAGACCACTCAGTGATAGCTAACGACTGTGTTAAGCCTGGGAATGCAATGCTGAACAAAAGAGAAACTTTTAGTCCTAGATACATTTCCATTGGGAGGCAAGGAGGACAGTTAAGAGAGGAAAGATTCAGTCAGTGAGAGGCAGACGTCCTGCTTCCTTATCGGGCTTTGAACCAGCACCGATATCTAACCGTCTGAACCACAGTACCCGGGTCATCAGAGAACTTAACATTGATCAGTTCTGCAGCTGAGTCACCAGACTCACACCCAAAGTGAGGCCCTGGTCAAGAGACATTTGCTGAGTGCCTCAGAAACACTAAGCATCCTGCCTCTAAGCTTCGTCAGTTTCCTAAAGCATCACCTCCTCTCAGCTTTAAGTCAGATCAACAAATATTTATTGAGCATCTGTCATGTGCTCCAGCAGTGGTTTTCAGTTCTGGTCGCAGTAGAGTTAGTGGGGGACTTTAAAAGCAACAACAATGCTTTCGTGGCACTTAAAACCAAGTCCTGGCATCAGTATTTTTTGAAAGCTCTCCTGTATGATTCTAACATGCAGCCAGAGTTGAAAGCCCAGTTTCCTGTCAGGTGCCTAACTCAGTGGTGGTGGTGGTGGTGGGGTGGGAGCAAAGCAGACACCAGTGTTTGTAAGAGACAGTGCTTTTCCAGAATTCCACCAAGAGAGAAACCACTGTATTTTCTCCCGTGATTGTATCCAGCAAGTAAGTATTCACTCCTGTGTGCAGAGAGGAAAAGGAAAAAAACTATAAAGTATAACCTTTCCTCAAGGAATTTAAACTTTGGTTGGAAGAAAAGGCAGCGAGTCCTGAGAAATAAAGTCTAAGAGTACTCAAGAAATATCCCCAGATGGCAAATGACACACATGATCTAATCTGAACTCCCCACAGGGAAAAAGGGCCATGCGGGTCAGCAGCTTTTCAGATGCAAATCCAAGAAAATCTCTGACTCTCACATTAACACTGAGTAAAATAATCATGTGCTCTTAATTTCACAGAGGAAATCCCCACTTAGAAATGAGCGGCCCATGTCTTATCCAAGGAGAGGATTTTCTCGTTCAACGTTAAGTATGGCCGTTTCTAATGGCTGATGCACTCTGTGAATTGTGACATTTACCCAGAGAGGCACACCCGTCTTCAAAGGCTTCGGAGCAATCAGTGAATATCCCCAGTGAAGACTAATGGTAATAACTGCCCCAGGAGATAACTCCTTTTGTTGAAAATATGTGCAGTGATGTCATATGTTGATTTTTTTTTCATCTTCATGAGTGTATTATTGAGAAAATGTGTTCTCTGTCGCTATCGATGGCACAGGACATGGCAGCTTTGTGTGTTCTGTTTATATATAAAATCTCCTGAGTAAGAGCCAACTGAACAGCTACTATCCACAACATGTAATTATTAAGTGACAAATGCAGGATCTGAGCTTAAGTCCGTTGTTCGTTTTAGTACCTCAGTAGTTCTCAGTCTTGGCTGCATATCTTGGCTGCATATAGAATACCTAGGAAATTTTTTAAAAATTGCCGGGACCCAGCTAAGACAAGTAGTTCTCACAATAGGTGTGTAGTGGGAGATGAGGAGGTAAAATAGGTGCCTCCAAAACAGAAAGGACTATTTCAGTGATCATTCCTCTTACCGCCTCTGAAGTGAATAACAGATTTGTTAATGGTTAAAAACTGTGTATGCAGAACTATGAAACTAGAGAATATTTATGAAAAGATAAAGCATGAGGTAATAAGAGTTTTGATGTCCCGTAAATATCAAATATCTGGCAACCTAACTCACAAATCACTCTCTTGTTCCACAAACCTATTAAAATGTAAAGTAAAATATATAATGTATTCTGAAGATAATCTGCTTTAAAAATGTGGGCCTGGGCTTTTTTACATCAATAGTCACGATCATGTTAAATAAAATTTTTCAGAAGAATTATTGCAGGCTTTTAGAGCATAGAGTTAAAACCAGTTAATAGTGGAAATTCACAATCATACTGAAAGGATATTTTAGCTAGATCTATTATCATTTGAAAAAGTATTTAGTTTCATGGGCTAACATATATATTCTTAGGGGTGACTCTATCCTAGATATCCCTATTTTAGATCTGGTAATATTTTCCTAGTAATGTTTTCTAACTAGAGTAGCCTATTGAAATCATCTTTAAGTAGGTAAGTTTTAATCCATCTTGCATGTGTTTAAATGTGTTTGTATCCACACACTAGATGAATGAAGGGGGACAGCAGCTATACTGGTGTACATATTCAAAATAGGTGTTTTTGGAAACACGACTACCAAGGAAAGAGGACTTGTGAGTGGTACAACTTTCTGGGGAGAAAAATATAGCCTAATTGTAGCCTACAGTTCTTCTGTAGCTTGGTGTAGGCATTTGGATTTCTTCAGGGCAATTTAAAAAATTGATGAAATTCAAAACTTAGTCATTGCAGTAACCACCTGGTGCTTTGTTGCGCTGTCTAGACGTAGAGCAGTTGATTCTACCCCAGTCAGATTCATCTCATCTGCAGTACCTGTTCTTAATTCCATAGCTTCTGGTTTCCCGTAAGACGTGCATCTTCAGGTGGGCCCTTAGCTTTCTCTGCTTTGCATATTCAGCCTCCCCCTCTTGCTCTGCCATCTCTTTCCATTCATTCTTAAAACCTGCTCAAACCTTCCACCTCGTAAAGAGGAAGGGTGGGTGACGTAAGGGCCTAACCGCCTACCATCTGCTTCCACCTGTTTTTCCTCCAGCCGCTTCCCTGCACCTGCCCTGCCCTGGGTGGGTATCCAGTCGACTGCCCGTGCGCTCCTCGGCCGCCTCTGGGCTCCTGTCCCTCCACTGCCAACACGGAGTCCCTCACCGTCTTCGTTTTCACACCCTGTGGGTACTTTTCTACCCTTGTTAATTTTCTGTCACCTTGCAACAGCATGCTACTATCAGACCACTCATCATCTGGAAATTCCCTCTGTTTCTGTGGCCACCTTTTTTCCTGATTTTGTCCTCAGCTGTGACTGTTCTTTTTCAGATCTCCTTTGCAGTGTCATCCTCTGACCATCTCTTAAATATCCGGTTCTCAGGGCTGATTTTATTCCCAGCTGCCTTTGCTCTTTGTTCTGTCCCTAGGTCATTTTGTTTACCCTTGGCTTCAGCCGCTGGTGTATTCAAGCCAGCTTCCAAGAACCAATTGTGCTCATCTCATCTCCACTTCCTGTTCAGTGGCCAGTATGTTGGTGGCCTGAAAGTGGCTAATAGGGGAGTATATACGTACAGAAATCAGCAAATGTTACCGATCGAGGCTAATTTTTTCCTAAGAATTGACTTGAAAGCACACCACTGGCTTCAGCTGTGATACATATACATTGCCAATTTCCAGGCATGTGTCTCAGAGTTTCTGAACTCCAGTCACTGTATTCAACTGAATTCTGGCCACCTGCTCCTAAGTGACCAAATGATCCTCTTCTTGTCCCCCCTAACTGACCGTCTCCTGCACCACCAATCCATGCTTTGGGTAAGGACTCTACCATCTGGTCCATGTCAGAGCTGGAAACCCAAAATGTCTTTCTTCTACAGCTAATTTGATTCCTGTGAATATTCATAAGATATTTAAGTTAGCTTGACAATACATTTAATGGGACGAGACAGACTAATTTCTCTCACAGCGTTGGGATCTGGGCAAAGGAGAAAAGAGAAGAGGAAGAATAGATAAAATCACAGTTGACATCTGTGTCCTGATGTCCAGCCAGCACATCAGGACAGCGCTGGATCCGTCTTTGCCGACAGCTGCAGTATCGCAACCTCCCTGTCTGCCCTCCCTGCTCCCAGCTCACTACTTCCCCAGCAGCTATTCACTGTCCACAACACTTCCAGAGAGATGGTTCTTAAATTCAAATCTGGTCCTATCATTCCATCGTTTCTCCCGGTTTACAAACCTTGTAACACATGCCACACTGCTGTAATTGTTACTTACATTTCTCTCCCACTAATGGGAAGTAAGTATATCCCCTCACTGTGATGGGCAGTACAGAGTAGATGGCCATTACTGTGTGTGTATTGGATAGGTGGCTGGATGGGTGAATGTATGGTGAGTGGGTGCATGCACGGGTGGACAAACAGATTACAACAGCTAACACTGTTTGGGAGATTATCAGTAAATTCCAGTGATCCTTGCTTTGTCGTCTGTGACCAAGTTTACTTAGAGTTGGGGTGTAGAGTAGGGGGTATATGAACACTCTGTAGACTTAAGTCCTTGCCTTGTGAATTTCTGCTTCTTGTTCACCAGGTCTTGAATCTGTTGGCTTTCAGGGCAGAGCTCAGGGCTCAGTCTTTTCAGTCAGCTCTTTGCTAAATGGAAGAACTCTGTCACTCGAGGGTTGCTGTTTTACAGCTTGCCGGAGGCTCAGATCCCAATTAAAAGATCTGTGTCAAGTATGTTTCTCAAAGTCTCTTGCTCAGTATGTAGGGGAGAATCCTCAAAGCTTCGTCACACGACCAGACGTCATGTCCACTTAATCTTGCTGGTTTGAAAAAAAAGCCACATCGTTCTAAAACTTGATAGGTTCTGGGCCACACAGTCTGTTCCCTTCTTGTCTCCGAGGGCTTCTGTTCATGCTGATAGAAAGGTACGTTTGTGCTGACAGAAAGGTCAGGTAACCGTAGATTTCAGAATAGTAGGGTCCCAGTCCTAGCATTAAATTAGGGCTTCAAACAGGTTCAGTCCAGTTCAAATCCCTGCTGATAATTTGCATTTCTAACAAATTCCCAGGAAGTTGTACAGGAGAATCACTTGGGATGTTGTTAAAACTGAGACTCTACAGTCATTATGTGGGGTGGAAATGCAAATTAGCAGCAGAGAACTTGTTAGAAATGCAAATTATCAGCAGGGGTTCAAACTGGAATGAACTAGTCAGAAGCTCTGCTTTTGAAAGTGCCTCAGTTGGGTCTGATGTGTAACCAGGATTGGGATCACTGGCCTGGAGTCACAACTTTATTGTGCTTTACACTTTGCCTGGAGTATGCCTCTCACTGCTGCCTCCTTCTTATCCCTCAGGTCTCTGCCTAGATGTCACCTTCCCAGAAGGGTCTTTTCCACCATCATACCGCCTTAGAGAATTTATCAAAATCTGAAAATAACTTGAATATTTACTTGCTGACTTCTTTATTACGTGACTCGCTACTTGAGAAAGGCGCGCGCCTGTTTGACCTGACACCAGCTCTTAGTGCCTGCTGGATGCCAGTGAGCCTCTGTTGCATGAGTGTCAGCTGTAGATCAAGCAGTATAACTAACTGTAGCTAGGCAGAAGAAGGAGAGGAAAAGGGGCCAGAAGACAGGGAAAGCAGGTGAGAGTGTGAAGGCGAGCAAAGCCACATGCCTTCAGTGAATGATTCAGGTCAAGAAGTTATAAAGTACAGTACTGAAAAAATTCACGCCATACCGCTAAAAGTGAAAGTTACCCCCCCCAATGTGCATGGGAACTGAACACACTGTTCCCCGGGAGTAACCATTGTTTGTAGTTTGTTTCTTATCATTTGAAGTATTTTATAATGTGTGATGTTATTTATGGGATATCATTTATAGGTAAAATGTACAGGTTGGTTTAAAAAGACCACTTTCAAAAATGTATCCCTAGGTAACTAGGTTGTATATAAAACAGAACCCATTGCCCATCGAGTTGCCTGCAGCTCAGACCTACCCTATAGGACAAAGAATAGAACTGCCCTGTAGAGTTTCCAAGGGTTACCATAAGGCAGAATCCACTCAGTGGCAACAGGTTTGGTCTGAGATTTGATTAGGTTGTGTATGTAAACATGCACTCAAAGCCTATAGTCCCCCTATGGCAGGATACCCCGTAACGGTAACTTGATTTGGTGCCATCTGAATGTTAATAATACCACCTAGTTACCAAGTGATAAACTTTGAATAGCCTTGTATTTACATATACATACACAACACGCGTGCGCGCACACACACACACTCACAGAGACAGAAACCATTTTCTTGAAAACAGGGTCTTCTTACACCTACTATTAATGAAGGTTAGTTATTTAGAGGCCACGACCCCCAGACTGGAGCCGGGTTGGGGTCACTGCCTCTTGCAGAGGTTGCTGACCGTGGTGCTTGAGCTCAGCCCCGCCCTCCACCTGTGTTCATATATAAGGGTTTATCAAAACACGGTTGTGCCCATCCATTTACATATTATCTATAACTGTTTCTGTGTCGTAATAGCAGGTGTGACTAATAGTGGCAGAGGTTATATAGCCAGCAAAACCTAAAATATTCACTGACCCTTCAGGGAACAAGGCCCCTGGCCCTGCACTAGTGCATCAGAAGGAATAAATGACCAGTAAGCAATCAGAACAAATCATCCAGATGTAGTATATGAGAATATGGTCGTGGGTCTGGGGTTTTACACTGTAGCGAGAGAGCGGGACTGTACGTGTCTGATTGTTTTTCAGAGGAAGAATGCCAGGACATTTGTAAGTAGTGGGGTGGAAGAAGAGTAGGGGAGCATGTTCCATCTAGTTGGGTCCTGTCTGCTTTTGAGGCAGGTCTCATCTTGTGCCTTCCCGAGGAGAACAGTATCTGTGGCAGACTGGCCAAAGTTTTCCGAACTGTTGCATGGTGGATCCTCTGAATTTAAACCAGTCTGCCCTGTCTTTGCTGCCAAGCATCGTAAATCATTTGGCCGAACAATTAAAGCGCTGGGCACCCTGTTGAATGCTGTTGCATTCGCTGTAGCGTGACTCCCAGCCCCAGCCTTTCAGCGCGCAAAGTAGGGAACACCACGCAGTGTCCGCTGTGAGGGAAGCGTTTAATTGTCGTCTCCACCAGACTAGTCTGTTTTCCCCTGAGTCCAAGTTTTGTTGAAAGTACCCTCTCTGGATATGTCACTGCCCATCTTCCAGTGACCAGGGTCTGAGTGCTTGTATTGCCCGGCTCTGCAAGGTGCAGTGCTGTGGCACGTAGAAAGCATTAAGGTGAGGGAAGTTCACCAGGGCTAACTGCCTGCTCTTTGCTCTATTCTGGCTTCTGTCTCTAAGAAGTGCCTCCTTTGCGTGGGGCTGGTAGTGTGTGCACTCACAAGCTTCTCTCTCTTGGGTAAATCATGCACAGACTGGACCTGGACTTGGTATAGTAAAAGGTTAGATCATTCCTTTTAATCCATAAATTACGAGGTCTGGCATTTAAGTTCACAAACTCATCCTAAAAAATTGCTAGTCATTGTTGAATATCACAATGGCCACCTTCAAAGTAATTCCCTTGGGAAGGTATGCGCTGATACCAGTGCCCAGTCCACCCTGCAAAGCAATTTTGGACCTCCTTTTCTGGATTGCCCATCAGAGCTATCATTGTAGGAGGTATGACAACTAAGTTCATGAACTTGCCCTAGAAAAAGGTTCTTTGAAGGGTGGACTAGGTGCTCGCATCAATGCATGACTTCCCAAGGGGAGTACTTCAAAGGTGGCCATAGTTAGGTAAGTAGCACTTTTTCTAGCACGAGTTGGCAAACTTAATTGTCAGACTTCCCACGAAGACAGAGCTGATGGATAGTCCAGAAAAAGAGTTCCAAAATCACTTTGAAGGGTGGGCTGGGCACTGGCTTCAGTGCATAGCTTCCCAGTGGGAGAACTTTGAAGGTGACCCCAGAGATACTCATCAATGAGTAGCACTTTTTCTAGGATGAGTTCACAAACTTAGTTGTTCCACCTCATATTTGAAGGTTGAAGACCTCTACTTTTTGCATCTAATTCCTCCTTGTTCAAAACATCGTCCCTGCAAAAAATAGGTATTAATATTTTATATTCCCAGATGAACATGTGCTGTTAAGCTTCTGTAGAGTATCCTATAATCTCAGGTATGCACATTTACATTTTCTAAAATCATCAGTTGCAACCTCTTTACTTTCGCAGTGTTTGTACACAGCTGCACAGAGTAGGAAGGGAGATTGTAAAACGTTCCAGTGAACTAGAAAGCTGAGAATAAGGAAAGCTGATTTTGTGCCTGACTTGTACAACTGAATTCGTTTTTTTTATTGTCTTATTTATCTATTGTGATTGAGTGAAAGTGTACGATCCAGTTTAAATTTGCATGCTCGCCTATGTGCAGCTCCTACTGCTCTCCTTGCCCAGTGACAGCACACTCTAGCTTTCTGTTCTATACCTGTCACATCCTCTTAACAATCTCCTGTCCCCGTTTCTCCACCTTCTCCACCCTCCTCTACTAAAAGTCCAGTAGAACGACATCCTGTAGATGCATAGAACCATAAAGTGCTCATACGATATGGTCACTCTGTGTCGCCAAGTCCAGTCTATTCCTGTCCGAGGGGTTGACCTCAGGGGCAGCATCAGGGCTAGGGGCCATGCTCCCAGGTGCACCCTGAGGGCTTCAGACCATCGATTGTGGTCTTTTAGTGGAGTTCTCTGGGTGCATCCCTTTTTATTCTCGTGTTACCACAGAGACTCAACTTTGTGAGCCCCATCACGGCTGTCAGTGGTGATGGCCAGGCACCATCTGATTCGTCTGGTCACACGTTGATGTGGGCACCCATTCACATGGATCTTTCTGTCTTCTGGGTTCTTTGTCCCCCTTGTCATTTTTTCGGTCTTTCGTGATCGTCTGTTCCTGCTGAGTTGGGACCATTTGATTATACAACTGAATTCTTATCTTCCCATCACATGGGTGTACTTTGCCTGGATTTTAAATGATGAAATTGCAGAGTTGGGAAGGACTTAGTAGTACGGATGTGTACAGCAAGGCCTGTGGACCTGGGGTGACCTAACCAAGATGATGATGACAGTTACTGAGGCCTTCGGACCTTCAGACTAGATGGCTTAATCTGTAGTTACACATCCCACCCGTAAACCTTCTCCTCTAAAGCATAATTTAAACAAAAGGAAATACCAAAAACTTCAGTTTGGGTTGTTATTACTTTCTTTGATGAGTATGTGTGTGTTCTGAGGCTCTCTCAGCTGCCTACAAATCAGACATTCCTGCTGGGCTGCATCAGAGGCCAGGCGACGTGATTGATGAAGAAAGGGCAGAGGAGGGGTGACGTAATGGCTCGTGTAGCATTTACCTGTGAATTATCTCCAGCCGTCTGTGGGCTGCGTGGTGTCTGTGTGACTCATGTGCTGAGGCCCTGCCACCCCTGGTCTTCAGCACTGTAGCCTCACACTTACCTCACCCTGTGTTTCTGTCCTTCTCTTGCCAAATCTGATTAGGAGCACTTTTGTTCAAGCCCGTGTTTATGAAGCCATACGTGGACTTGGTACCAGTGGCCATGTGGAACAAGCAAATTACATGGTAACTGGGTCAAGTCAGGTTGGTGTCTACTAGCTTAGTTTAGTAAATACTTACACAGTACCTGCTGTGTGCCCTGTACTGTTACGCTGGCAGTTTTCTGCTCTTAGGTGGCTATTTTTGTCTCTCAACTTTAGTTCAGCAAATTCCCATTGAGCAAAGCTATATCAAACGTGTGCCTTCTGCTGGTGACCCCGGTAGATGCATTCACATACATTTCTTTTTTCTTTTAAACCTCAGTGCAACTCTGTGAAGGAGTTACGACTGGCACCCACTGTCGAGGTGCGGACACTGGCCCAGGGCAAGTGATGTCGTAAAGTGTATTTAGGTGACAGATGTCAGAGTCAAGACTGGAATCCTGAACTCCTGATGCTAAGCGCAGTACTTTTCCTACTCTTTCACAGATGTCTGTTTTATGTATCCAAGGAGTTCCTGTGAGAAAAAAATACACAGTTGTGTCCAGTTGATCTTTATATTTGATCTAGTTTCTGCCTGTTCTTTATTTACCCTTGGGAGCCAGATGCCAATAAAGTAGGCATAGGTGTGTTTACTGAACCATAGCTATACAAGTTCTATGGTTGAGATCATATAAACATTGAATTTTCATAAACTATACCTGCTTAGCAAAAAATACATTAAAATAATAATTTACATGTGCAGACAAGTCGACTTGGGTTCTAGTTGACAAGCCTATGCCCTGGAGTGAAACCAGTGATGGGAGATGTGGATTTGATATTCTCTCAGTCTCTGTAGGCTGCCACATGACCCTCTTGTTGTGAGCATGTTGCTTTGTTCAGTGTGGTGCTGGTTTGTACAACTTATTTCCAAAACACAAACCAACTGTCCCATGTTGTGCTCCACCAGACAGTGACCTCTGCCAAGGCTGGGGGAAGACAGCCTCCCTGGGTTAGAGCTACTGGGAGATGATTGATATGTGGGCTTCAGGGTGAAGCCTTCCTAAGCCGTTTTCAAAGTAATTTTGATACAGCTTTGTCTCCCTCTCCTCCTCCACCCCGACCATCTGTTTTCTTGGAAAGCTAAACTCCAAGTAAAATACAGCTCCTGTAGGATGGTAGGGGGTTATCAGGTGGGTGGTTATTATATAGGTTAAACTGAACCTTTCTTGGGCTCAAGAACGTTGTGTACACTGGCAGCTGAACATGTCTAACATTTTCTTTGTGTTGTGTCAGGTAGGAAAAGTTGAAGCTAAGCTGCTCCACCATTAACTGTATTCATGAGAGAAATGTGTTGTCAGTGAAAGCAAGGGAAACAAACAGAAGGAAAAAATGCCACCGTGTCTTTAGAGTGGTACGGAAAGGTAGAGCACTAAGAAACCCTGTGGGATCGGGTACAAGGAAGCCCTGGGTGACTTTTGATGGAACAGTTGCAGTCAATCAGAACGGAAACCAGATACAAAAACATGAAGAAGCAGATGGGTTGTTAGATTGGAAACATTATGTAGCATCCGAACAGAGTAGTCAGTAGGATATCATGAAACCAAAAAAGTTCTTAGAGAAGAGAGGGCCTGCAGTATTAGGGGAGGCAGGGGCTGAGAGTCTGGGTTATATGACAGTAGTGCCTACAAGGTAGTAATTGAGGATTTAAAAGCAGAAGGACACAGTGTCATCGAGAATTCTGACTTGTGTGCTTATCTGCGGTGCTGGTGGGGAAGACCTGGGCACAGAGGGAGTAGAGACAGGAGAATCCTTGGTGTCTCTTGGCAAGCAGGTTCTCTTAGCCTCCTCCCCACTGCGCGTTGTATATCAGGGGGTTCACTTTTCTAAGTAGACAAACAAATAAAAAAGAACAAACAACTGTGTTGCCATCAAGTCAGTTTCAACTCGTGACAACCCCATATGTCACAGAGCAGAGCTGACTGGGGGAGCTTTTTAGCTGTTGTCTTTGAGTGGAAGCAGTTTGCCAGATCTTTCTTTCACAGAGCAGCTAGGTAGGTTCAAATCACCAGCTTTCAGTTAACAGCCATGCACATGCTGCTTCCTCCACCCATGCTTTTCTAAGGAGTTAGGTTTTAAATTTCGTGTAATTTGGGGGACTCAGGCTGGCTATGCAAGGCTGGTGTCGGGTTGGGGAATGGCACGCCAGTAAAGCTTGTCAAGGTTCAACTCTCGTGAATAGAAATGCCAATTCAGTCATCGTACCAAACCTTGTCCTTTTTGAGGAAGTGGAGTTATGACTGGGACACCTCCCTTTCTTTCCTGTGTTTGTTTGCTTAGCTATTAGCTTAGCTTAGCTAATAGCACCTTACATTGTTGAAAATGAAATTTGTTAGCAATAATAGTCCATTTTCCCAGACCCCCCCCCGCCCCCCTTAGATTTTTTTGGCTGATATTCAGAGTGAGCTACAGGAGGCTGCTTGACTACTACCCCGGGAAGCCAGCTGCCTCGGGGAGTTGAGGCTGTGAAGCCAGCTGGTGAGGTCAGTTGAACCTGGGAAGCTGTGGGAGTCAAGTTAGGACAGGATGTTGCAGCGTGAGGCCCCTCTATCCCCATTCTATAAGAATTCCCTTGGATGCTTGTGAAAAATTTGAATTCCAGGACACTACCCTAAACCTACTTAAAATGAATCCATGGGAAGAGGCTCAAGAATACACATACTAATAAGCAGCTCTGAGGATTTTTAACAAGCCTAAAACTTGGAACCATTGATTAGGAAATGTGTGTGATGTAATAAACCACATTATAGAAAAGAATCCTTTTGACTGTCTGAATTGACATCATTCTAAAGTTAAGTTTGATTAATACGAAGTGTGGTTTAATGAAATGTTATAAACCTGTTTGAAACTTTCAGGAGAAAATTTAAGTACAAAGTACATGCAAAATTTTAAGAGGTAGTCATAAACACATTTGGGTGTGAGGAAGAGGAGATTTGTATGAAGTCAGAACAGCCATGTGTTTTGTGAAATGTCTAGGTATCAAAGAAGTGAAAGTGGTGAAAGGAGAGGAGAGTTCAGAGAAAAAGTTTCTCTGGCTTGGAACGTCTTGATTCTTCCACTCACTTCCAAAATGCAGCTTTCTGCCTCGAGTCCCTTTGTCATGAATCAGCTGTCCTGTTCATTGCTGCATTCCCTTTTGCTTTTTCAGCCCTTACACACCAGAGTCAGAATGGAGAATGGTAGCAAAGAGAAAGGCCATTGATAGGAAGGTTTACAGAAAGGAGAGAGGCAAGGTTGCTGGAGTCTAAAAAGTCTGGAAGCCTTGGACTAGAAAGCTGTTAGCCATGGATCTGGGTAGAACCGTTTGCTGTCATTGCAAGGCTCTGTGGGCTGTTGGTGGCACTGGGCACAGGAGGCAGGGGCAGTAAGAGAAACTAGCTCCAGTTCCACTGGCCCTTTTTAAACTGACTCAAAGCTAACTCAGACAGTCTCTCCCTGGCCTTACCTCAACTCTGGCTCTTTTTTAAATTTTGTTTTTGTCATCTTTGAATTGCTCCCCTTCGTGAAGGTCATTTTCCTAAATAACCTGTCAGTTTGTTATTAACAAGAACTGTTGCATGCCTTTTTTGAACATGCTCCCCACTACCCATTTTCCTCCTTCCCCGTAGTTATCAGTGCTCCCATTGATGGATCAGTGAGCCCCATCATTGACCCCATTTCATGAGATCAGTATCTGTAATTTTCTGTGCTCTAAATGGGCCTTTATTGATTTGTTTTTTGGCTATAGAATCCTGGATAGCCATCACTGAAATCCCAGAAGTTTTAGTTTTACACTTTTTATTTCGTAATATCGAAGTTCAGTTATGGAATGATGGGAATCCAGCTTCTTTATCTTGTATCTTTTCTTGCCTCAAGGAAATTCCAACTTGGGATGCACTCAGCCCTTAGCATAGTGACTCTAGAATTTGCATGTAAGAAGTTAAGCTCAGAGCAAATGTTTCCAACTCTGTTTTGAATCAGATAATCAAATTAATAATTACTGCATATCAGCCAAAGCAAGCAAGCTTTCTTGGTGGGTAGAACCATGATGCATTGTCTAGAGCTGTTTGATTACTAAACCACTGCAAGCTTTTAGAATTGATCTCTAATGTGCATTGTGAGGGAAAAAAATAACTTTTTCTTAAGATATTTTTGTTTGGTCTTGTTTTATATACTCTTTATCCGAAACCTAAGCGCCTTCATCCACATAATTCGTTCAGTGTTTACCGGCTGTCGTAGCATCTTAGCTGGTGTTCTCCACGTGAGGTTTACACCGTCTTGTGGCCTGTAATTTTCCCTCAGTTGTGCTTCTGGTATTCTTGGCATTCGTTAGGGTATTTAAAGTGTGAGGAAAAGAGAAATCACCTGTCATTTTTTATGCAAAAGGCCTCTTTTACTTTTCCTTTGTTTTCTTCATGGTCCTGGGGAGTCTCTCAGATTTACCCTTTTTATCTGATCTTCACTGAAGTTAGAGTACCTCATTACCTGAAATTTTCGTTTGGATAGGAGACTGTCCTAAAGTAGAGCAGAGTCTCAGTGAGGTGTCTGCAAAGTTGGCTTTTACCATGCTCCGCTGATCTAGTTTATGAAATGCCAAATTCTTGAAATTCATGTTTGTACATATCCCACCACCAAAACACAGTAGGAGACAAATCATGAAGGGTGCAACAACCTAGTGAGAAAGAACCGAGAAGAGATCCAGTAAAAGTGTTAGGGGCCTCTCTCGGTTGAATGGCAGAGGCATAGTGAGACCCGGACATGGCCTAGAATGTGTACAGATTTTATTCTAGCTGCAGTTCAAGGCCAGCCTCCAAAGTGCTTTAAGAGAAGTGCTTCACTGATTTTAAGCAATAGTCTTGTATAGACAAAGTGGATCCTTTTGCTTTGCCCATCACTGCTATGAGTAGTCATATAAGAGTAACCAGATTCGTTGAAAAGAGTGATGTCAGTTGCCTGCTTTCTATGACCCGTGGTGACAAGGGAGTTGGCGTAACATAGACACCAGGGTAAGTAGAGGCAGCTATCTGATTTGTTGACGAGTGGACTCTCATAACCTCCCATCTGCTGATTATTGCATTGCAGCTGGTTATTAGCTAGGCTCTAACTGACTCGTAATTTGGCAAACTGAGGCCTCTCTCAGAATTTGAAGTTGAGATTGGTATCCCCAACACAGTCTTACCTGGGACCTGTTGGCAGGGTGTTGCCTACCTCACTTACTAAGTTGGCTCATCTCCGACCTTCGTGATGTTTGTACTAACAAAGTTACAATGAGGTGTTGCTGTTCTTGGAGATAATCTCTGCTCACATCTGGAATTAAGTCTTTCAGTAAGCCTGCTTAAGCAGTGGGAAGGAAGGAGCCTTTCCATAAAGTTAAAGTCCTTCCTGATAAAGGTAACTACTCCACCCCTCTTTCCCAATTAGATCCTTTGCCAGCAATAGCATGGGCTTGAGCCAGTGCCCAGTGTTTTAACGCTATAAGGACTCACTTGATAAAGGCTATGCGTGGCAAAGAATTAAAAACAAAAAGTAGTTGAAAGTTCCCAAACTAAAATTTTCCAAGATTTCCACATGCGACCCAGCCAGGGCACCCTTCATCTAATTGTTGCTATGTGTTTGCTGTAGTCATAGGTACCTTGCAATTCTCATTCTCCAGTGCTTCCAGAGATTAGAAATTACAGGAAGTGCAGACCAAGTCAAGATGGAAATCTACTCTAGCCGCGGAGAATTTGATCTCTGACACAAGAAAAGGACCATGGCAAAGACAAGGAACAACTGTGGAATCTTTCTGAGTGACTACTCAATAATTATTGGCCTCTTAGTCAACAGCATTCATTGGTGGACTTCATTGTCCTGTTAATGTTTTACATGTGTTTGCTAGCCTTGCTTTCTTTGCTGGGATAAATTCTAGATGAGGAAAAGGATTTTTGTCTTGCTTTGGCTCTTATATATTGCATAGAGAAGTAGCATAACAGCAGCATAGACATAACTGAATAGTTATTTTGAAGCAAAATAGTTTCTTATATCCCTGGGCATAAAAAAAAAAAAAAAAACAAAAAACGTGTTGCCTTTGAGACAATTCCTACTCACAGTGACCCTACAGAAGAGAGCAGAAGTGCCCCTGTAGGGATTCCAAGGAGTACCTGGTAGATTCAAACTGCTGACCTTGTGTTTAACTGCCAAACTCAACCGCTATACCACCAGGGTTTCTAAAGAATAAGGACTTCTTAGGCCAGTGGTAGGGTGAGAAACCCACTGCTGTTGAGTTAATTCCAACTCAGAGCAACCCAGTGGGACAGAGTAGAACTGCCTGATATGGTCCCAAGCAGCACCTGGTACATTCAAACTGCTGACCTTTTGATTAGCAGCCGTAGCTCTTAACCACCACGCCACCTGCATTTCCCTGGGCGTAGAAGACTATGATTACAAAGTACTCAGACAGTTCAGAAGCCTGGACTAACCGGAAGTCTAAGGAAGAGACATATTTCTGTTGGGCTGGCAGTGGTTTGCAGACGTAGTGATTGTCCTGTGTTAATGATAATTTTATCCTCGGCATTCATCATACCTTTTCCATGATTGTTAATGAATGATAAAATTGGCTGGTTTGAGATGGAGTCAAAAGGGAACATTAAGGAAAAAAACAAAACCTGTGGATTTTCAATATTAGATCAACATCCCTGAATGATCATTCAAATTGAGTATAGATAACTAAATTCAGTAAGACCTCTGTTTCAACCTAACCCCTCAAAACTCTGCATCCTATTTGAAGAAATTAATAAAGGATCCAAAACTCCTCTTTAGTACAATTTATTTTCCTGTTTTCCTGAAATAAAATGGTGGCTAATGTGTTTCCACTTGGGCACCTGTTGGGCAATTTCACTGAAGGACTTAGAGCACACAGTAGTAGTGATAAAAATGATAGCATTAAAAGCAGAAACAAAAATGCCAGTTAGCAATCTGAGCAGGCAAAGATATTAATGGACCATAAAAGGTAGGCAGCCAGGGTAACTGGGTCAGTACTAACGTACAGAAGCAAGCACAGGATAGAGGAAGCTTTCATCACCTCGGCTACACTGAGCCTTTACCCTTGATAGAACAAGCACTTAATTTTCTCAGGTTGTTAATCTGGCACCTTTCATGAACATCAGCATTCACTTTGGAAAATAAAAAAGCAAATACCCAAAGCCCCTAAGTGTTAAAGGGGAACAAAAATCAACAGAGGAAATCACAGTAGCACTTGATACAGTGGCACCTTTTTCTTGATTCATGTGAGGTGAAAGTATCTGAGAGTTTGGAGTTTGACAGTCTCTCTTTAAGACAGTAGCCAGAGAGGCCTTCAGAGGGAAAGTAGTGTTCCTGTGTTGCCACAGTCTGACTGTGGTCTTTGTATGCATCTGTCCACATTTTCAAACTCAGTCTCTTAAAATATGTGTGAGAACCAACTGATTTGAAAGCATCACTTCCTTTCTCCACTGATGTTGCTCCAAGGTGGAAGTTTCCAATCTAGCATTAATTACTGTTTCTAAAGGAATTCGACTCGACGACACTTGCCTGGCTGGCTGGCTAAAGGAATTGGTGTTTCCTGCTGGTGGGGTTTCTGTTTGCTCTGGATTGTCTATCAGTTGTTAGGGATCTGCGTGACCTGCCATGTGTTTGGGAATCTAGTATTTGCTTGAGTACAATCTCAAGTTCTCACTCTTTTCTCTCTCTCTTATTTTTAGGTAAGTCAACTGATGGCAATGACTTTTCGTTCACAGAATTTTCCACTTGGTAAAGTACTCCTATTTTTATCAAATGATGTAAACTTTTGTTTTTATGATTTCTCAATTTACATTTTCCCATTGGTGGTGTACTGTGTCTGGAAGATAAAAAGCAAAACAAAGGAAGATGGAGGAGGGACATTGGGAAACACGGAAAAGGTGTATCACTGAAGATGCATGTCAAAAAACATGCTGGAAAGAAATCTGCCTCTTGAGAGTTACTTTTTTTTATCAGTTTTGGCTTTTAGTACATCAGGAAGTAGAAGAAATATTTTACTTAAGTATATTTAGAGAGCATTGGACTTATTTCCAGAGAATCCAACCAAATTTAGATCAGTGGCTTTCCAACTGTAATCAGTGAAAATCTAGTGTTCCTCAAAGTAGCCCCACACATTTTGGGAAAAGCATTCTCTATCACCAGAGAGTTTATGTTTTGAATTATAGTTTGAGTCTTCAGGTAATTTATTCACTTTAAAATACAGTTACTAAATGTTGTGTTGTGTGCCACTGAGTCAATTATGACTTGTAGCAACCCTGTAAAACTGAACAGAACTGCCCCCAAGGGGTTTCCAAGGCTGAAATATTTATGACAGCAGATTGCCTAGGGCTTCACTTCCACAGAACCACCGGTGGATTCCAACCACTGACCTTTCAGTTGGCAGCTGAGCGTATAACCATGGTGCCACCAGGGCTCTTTGAGTTACTACCTAGAAAACTCCAAATACACAGTTTTGAAAGCATTGCACTCAAGACACGATGTGACAGAGATGGCACCAGGTCTTGTGGCCCATAACGGTGGAAGATGAAAACCTCCCAGAGTGAACACAGTGGGGAGGGGCAAAGGGTCACAGCATCCCAGCCAAGCCAAGCCAAGTGCCGTCGAGTCGGAGGGGCTTTTTCTTTTTTTTTTTTGTGGGTTCTGGACCTTTTCACTAGTACAAATGACCTCTGTGTTTGGCATACTTTTTGGATCCCGTGTTTCTATTTCTATAAAACTAGGCATGTATTGTTATTACTGTTGTTGTTAGGTGTCGCTGCGTCAGTAACAACTCATAACAACCCTTACACAACGGAATGAAACACTGCCTGGTTCTGCACTATGCCCACAATTATTTTTATGCTTAAGACAATTATTGCAGCCACTGTACCAGCCCACCTGATTGAGACTCTTCCTCTTTTTTTGCTTTACCAAGCATGATGTCCTTTGCCAAGGACTGATCCCTCCTGACAGTATGTCCAAAATGTGGACACATCTGGACACATGTTAAACACCGAAAGCTATTGTTGGTTATTGATCTGTTGAATAATATGCAACCAGATCCTAAATCTTTCAGTTATCGCTTCCCTCTCCCCAATTACAATTTCTAAACTAAATACCTGACATTTGTAGTTAAAAACCCTGCTGAGACCGTGGAATGCTGGCATTTGTTGTTGCTGATTGAGAGAAGAGGCATAACTCTTAGATATTGGCTGGAACAATGATAGGATAAGATTGACATTCTTATTTCAAAGTTTAGTGATTAAAGCAAAGTTTCATCCTGGGCAAAAGGCTGCACCTGGATCTCTGGTGCCTTGATCTAAGAGCATGTTATTTGGGGATCGTCTCTGTTCTGTGAAACACTATGCTTTTGGCTGAAGGAATGAGTCAGTGTATATATGAGTATATATAATCTATGTATAATTCTTTGGAAAATGGAGAGTTTCCATTTCTGGACACATTTACCTTGTGTTTGGCAGTATGGTGTGGCTGCTTCTCATGCTGAGATTCTGCTGATTATCCTGTCAATAATCATGTCTCTCCGTTAGATTTCCTTTGTAGGTAGATAGGAGGGAGGGAGCAAGGGGTAAATAGTGTCTCTTAACTCAAATATTCACCAAAATATACAAAATAAACTGAAGTCTGAGACAATTTTTATTTAAAAATTATATCTAAAAAATCATTTTTTATATAGCTTTATGATAGAAAGGAGGTGAATTGAAATCTTCTGCCATTACTGTAGAGCTGTCTGTTCCTCTTTTCAGTGCTGTTAGAGTTCATTTTATGTATTTAGGAGCTATCTCAGTATGTAGGGAACTCTGGTGGCATAGTGGTTAAGTGCTACCGCTGCTAACCAGAAGGTCAGCAGTTCAAACGCACCAGGTGCTCCTTGGAAACGCTATAACACAGTTCTGCTCTATCTGTAGGTTCACTGTGAGTCAGAATTGACTCAGCAGCAGTAGGTTTGGTTTTGATTTTATCAGTGTATAAATATTTATTATGGTTATGTTCTTCTGCTATAGTTGATACTATGATCGTTATATAGTATTCTTCCTTATTCATTGTGGTGGATTTTTAACTCTGTCTTATCAGAAATTAATATTGGCACCCCTGCTCTGTTTTGAATGTTGTTTGCTTAGTACGTTTTTTCCATCCTTTGAGTTTTAGTTTTTTTGAGTCGTCAAGTATAAGTGTGTCTGTTGTAGGCAGCATGGAGATAGATCTTGTCTCTTCATTGGTGCATTTATTCCCTTTACATTCAGTGTAATTATTGACAGGTGTGGGCTCAGTGCTGTCATTGTGATGCCCTTTCTTATATGTTGCTGACAGTGTCTTTGTCCCACTTAATTTTCTGTGCTGAGTCATTTTTCTTAATGTATTTTCTTTCTGTCTTTTTATTGCTGTTGGTTCTGTATTTACTGAGAGTTCATGTGTTTCTGAATTTAAACATGACTTTAATTTCTTTGTGTGATCTTGATTTCCTGTCAGTATGAAAGATGTGTGACCACATTTTTTAGTTTCCCTTTTTGTTGTAATGTTGTCGGCTTTTGTAGGTGGAGAGGTTTATCCTGAAGGAAAGATTCAGATCCCCATGTGGTAGATTAGACACAATCTACTTAGCTTTTGACAGTGCATTGGGGGTTGGTGACCTTGGTGAGTGGAGCAGTGGCTTTCAGAAAGTATCTTCCTCAGTGACAGAGATGAAGTGGCAGAGAGTCTACTCCTAGAAAGCCACTGCTCCACTCTCCAAGGTCACCAACCCCCAATGCACTGGCAAGTGCCAACCCCTGTTGGGTCAGGTCTGGCCTGTCCTGCGTACTTCTGGACCTAATTCTTCTCCTTTCCCCATCACTCAGTCTAATTTCTCTACTTTCTGTTTGATGTTCAGGGTTCCCAGAATGTCATAGGTAATCAATTCATTTGGACTTGGGGGTCTTTGTTGGAGGGATCAGAGAAACTGTGCACCCATTCTGCCATCTGAGACCTGCTTCCTTCCAGAGGTGAACAAAATTAATGTCTTGTTAACCATTTGTAGAGTCTGCCAAGAACAAGTTGCATAAAAATAACTAATGTTTTGTCCCTCTTTCTTTGCTGGGAGTCTCTCTAGTGTTTTCATAATGTTATTAAAAGTCAGTTCCAAAATCAAGCAGATGTACCCTGTAATTTCCAAGAAATTGGAGGCCCAAATTAAACTGTGGCATTCTAGTAAGGTATTTTCAAACTTAAAGAAAATCTGTAGCCCTTTGAGAAATATATGTCCCTTAGTAAAGAGTAGGCATATCTAGGAACCAGAATCCTCCCTAATACTGTAAAGAGAAAGACAGGGGTTCTGATGCTTAAGGAGAAATTCATATTCTCCCTTTCCATGCCAAATTAAGCACTTTATAACTCAGTTCAGTTTCAGCTCGTCTAAACTGCCATCAGAAAAGGCAGACACATGTGATTTCTCCAATTACAAAATGAGTTAATATCAAGTTTTCTAGACTGAAGCACCACTCTGATTCTGACCGCAGTCCATTTTGAGGCCAAAAAGTTGTATTAGATAAAGTATGCAGAGAATGTTTGAAATTAGCTTAATAGAAAATCAAATGACCACATCCTTTTTGTTTCCTGTCTAAAGTAAACTCCTTCCAAACATTTGAACTTCATTTTTAAAGCATTTTTAGTGTCAATTTCATTGCTTCTAGAATTCGGACAGTCCTTGAAACTGCACAGAAGTTATTGAAGCAAAAGTTTCTACAGTTGTGACTGAGATGACAGAACTGTCTTTCCAGTCCTATATACCTCATTGTCCTCATCTGTTTGCTTTTGGGACGTTAAAGGTCCCATGAGGCCCCGTATTTTCACTGTTGTGCCTGTAGCACTTGCCACAGTGACTGGTGCACTGTAGGCCCTCGCTGAGTATCTGTTCAACTAGTGAAGGACTGTAATATGTGCAGTAATCTCGACCTCCCAGGATGGCTGTAGGGAATGCATCGTAGCCCCTGACTGATCTGAGAACTCTGTCATAAGTCAATGCTGACGTAAGTCAAATACTTCCTTTTTTTTAGCTTTAGTTATTACTGCTTTTTATTATCAGTATGTTTAGAAATCATAACATCAAATGTCTGTGAGTGAACGTCTGAGAAAGATAACATCAGTAAATTACGTGCTGATGTGTGTACTACATTGCCTGTAGTACATGTTACTAACAGATAAGATGTTCAAAAGAAAAAAACTGATGCCATAAGTGTGATTTGTCGTTGTAACTGTGCTGTCGGTTGGTGACTACCTGCGTGCATGTGGAGGGCTTGTCGTACAGTGACTTCAGTGGGTGATGTCGTGTGCCTGATTTGAGAGCATCCTTTTGTGCCTCCCTGCCAGGAGTAGATCTATACACAGAATAACTAATTACAACCTTGAAATTGTTTGAATATGGCACAAGAATAAAGGCAATGAGTGAAATAAGGTAATGGATTATGCTTTTGCATTCTAGGGATATTTCTTTCTAAAATTTAGAACATACCTTCCTCGAATAGTGCTTTATAAGCTGACAAGATCTTATAACCCAGTTCCTCTGCTTTGTCGTAATTTATAAGCCATCTTATACTTTCAGCAGAAACCCTAGTGGCACAGTAGTTAAGTGCTACAGCTGCTAACCAGAAGGGCACCGGTTCAGATTCACCAGGCACCCTTTGGAAACTCTGTGGGGCAGTTCTGCTCTGTTCTGTGGGTCACTATGAATCAGAATCAACTTGAGGGCAGTGGGTTTTTGACTAGCCTCAAGCTAGTCACTGGCTGATTTTTTTAATAAAAAGGTACTTATTCTTCTCTAAAAATATTCTGATCACTTTTATTAGATTTGGAAAAACAACCTACACTTATATTCTTAATATACCTACAACCTCCTGACCAGCTTCAGGTTTGAACTGTAAACTCATTCTGATTTTGTTCCCTGTTTGCATCTTGAAATTCGCTTCACATTTTCTACCAGTGTGTCTTGTTTCATGGGAAACAGTGCCGTTGATGATTACAAATCACCAATGCAAAGGCTAATGTGATATTTTTCAAACACTATTTTAATAAATATGTATTAAATATCTAGTATGTGATTGTAGGTTACCACTCAACAATGAATAACATGAGTCATGGCCATTTGTGAATTGTAAAGCTAGACTCATATATTTTCCCTGTGTTCTGCAACCCAACTCTCAGAACAAGGACTAGTGTGAGAGGTGCAGCCTTTGACAGCTCTGCCTTAACATCCATCAGCATTTCCCAAAGTACATCATGTGGAACACCAGTCCTCTGGGACATCCTACCAAAAGCCAAATAAATTTAGAAAAAAGATCCATCAGTAGTCCTTGAAAGTTCATAGTGCAAATAAAATAAGCTTGATAAAGGCCTTATAGGAAAGAATAGAACTTCAAAAACTTTCCAGGGAGCACCTGAAAGACTCGAACTGCCAGCGTTCTGGTTAGCAGATGTAGCACTTAACCACCAGGCCACCCAGGGTTTCCAAAGACTCTAGAATGTGCTACAGAAAGAAACAAGTTTAGTTTTACGGAACTAATGTGATTGGGAACATACTTTGGAGAAAACTAAGAATATTAATGCCACCTATAGAAGCTCAAAAAAACAAACCCACTGCCGTCAAGTTGATTCCAACTCATAGGGAGTGGTCACCATGAGTCAGCGCTGACTCGGCGGCAGCGAGTTTGGTTTTAGTTTAGGAGCTTACAATTCGTTCAGTTATTTTTTTTTTTTTATTCTTCTTTCATTTACTCTTTCTAGATTTTGTTATTAGGAGTTCTTAATCCTCTCTTCTCCCTTCATGCTTATCCCTAGCCTCTGATAACACATGAGAAGAATGGAAAGAGAGAAAAAAGGGAGGAAGGAAAGAAGGGTAGCGTAGTGGTACAGTGCTGTGGCTGCTGACCAAAATATTGGCAGTTCAAATCCACCAGGCACTCCTTGGAAACTGTACAGGGCAGTTGTACTCTAACCTACATAGGGTCACCGTGAGTGGGAATCAACTCTGTGGCAATGGGCTGGCTTTTATTTTTGTTTGTGGGGTTGGTGTATGTGTTTGTGGGTGTACGTGTTGATTGTCTTGTGTACTTTAAAACTTTATACTAATATGATGAAACCTGATGATGTAGTGCTTTAGTGCCACATCTGCTGATCAGGAAGTTGACGGTTCATATCCTCCAGGTGCTCCCTGGAAACTTTGTGGAAGAGTTCTACTCTGTCCTGTAATGTCCCTAGGAGTCAGAATTGACTGAATAGCACTGGGTTTGGTTTGGGGTTTCAATGTAATAAAATGTACTCAAGTTTGAAATCAAATCTATTTATGTTAGGTAATTAAATACATTTTTTTCCCTTGGTTCTGTGACAAATGGACAATGATTACCTGAGAAGGTAGGCTATAGCCAGTGTTAACAGAGTTAAATATATACAGAGGAAAAAAAATTTGTTTTAAACTGTGCATAGAAATTGCCATTACATGTATCATATCTTCACCATACATTTTTAAGTTTAAAAGCTTAACTGTTAGCATAAAAAATTAAGTTATGGAAATATTTTTGTTGTAAGAAAACCTCCACCTTTTAGTATCTTGAATGGTGATTTTGGATAGTTGAATTTTTCTGAATATTTAGAGACTCCCCCTCCCCATTTCCAGCAGTACCCGAAGTTCCAAAACTTTTTTGCGATACATTATTTTAACTACTTTAAAAGAAAAAATATATATATAAAACATTTTCATTCTTCACCTTAAAACATATTGACCATAATTTAAACTTTTTGATGACCTGAGTTCATTATTATTTGCTTATTTAATACCTACTGTGCTGAAACAGTCAGGAGCCCTGATGGTGCAGTGATTAAAGCAACTGGCTATTAACCAAAAGGTCAGCAGGTCAAAACCACCAGCTGCTGTGTGGAAGAAAAATGACAGTCTGCTCCTATAGAGATTTACAGCTGTGGAAACCATATAAGGATGCCGTGGATCAGAACTGATTGGATGGTAGTGCTTTTTTTGGAGGGGGGTCGGGCAGTAGTAAAACAGTAACTTTTAAAATAAAATTTAATAAAAACAGTGTTTCATGAAATGTGAACCTTACGTAGAATTCAAGTTTTAGTATCTGTTATACCAAAAAAAAAAACTACTGTCATTGAGTCGATTCCAACTCAGAGCGACCCTATAGAGCAGAACAGAACTGCTCCATAGAATTTCCAAGGAGCTCCCAGCAGATCTGAACTGCCAACTTTGTGGTTAACAGAGGTAGCCCTTAACCACTAGCCACCAAGATTTCCAATAATTAAAATTTAATTGGAACTCAGCCACACCCTGCATATTTTCTTGGCTGCTTTCTTGCTACAGTAGCAGAGTTGAGTTGAGTAGTCACAACAAAGGCCAGCTAGCCCCCAAAGCCTAAATTACTTACTAATCTGGCTCGTTACAAAGGAGCCCCGGTGGTGCAGGTACTGAGTGCTTGGCCGCTAGCCAGAACCTACCAGCTGCTGCACAGGGAAACGATGCTGCATTCAGCAGTCGGGAAGATTACAGCCTTGGAAACTTCATGAAACAGTTCTGTTGGGTCCTAGAGTGTCACTGTCCACTCCTCAGCACAGCTTTGGTTTTAGAAGTTGTACTTGAGGATTACTGGGTCAGCATTGTACACCTTTTCTGTTGTCCAGGATGTGAAGACTAAGCTCCATGAGTGTGCCTTGCTGAACTTCTCTCTAATGTGATGCTTCTAATCCACTGTGCACTGGAAACTAAAATAACTGCTGTATGAATGTTGTGTATAAAACAAGAGCATTCTGAGAAGCATTTTCATATGGAAACGTGTGAAATTCATGGATTTTTGGCTGTTCACAATTCTTTTTTTTATCCTTTTGCTTGTTTCTCAAATCTCTAACTTGTTCCAGCATTTTAAATAAGGGAAACATTGCTAGGAATTTGTAAAAGTGAGCTTTCCCTTACTGTCACTGTAACAAGCTTCTAGGAACAGATGCAGATTTTACAGCATTTCCCTTTATGAGGGAGTAGGAAGTTGTGTCTAATATATTAATCAAAACATTTATCTATATAATTTACAGCCTCCTTATCAACCATTTTAGATTTGATAAAGAGTTCTATAGCATGTTCGTGTTGATAGTCTCCCTGGTCAAAATAATAAGTCCTGAAAATGTCTACATTTAGGGAGATTTTAGTTTATTTTCTTTTTTAAGTAAAGATTAAAAATCAGCATTTACAAATAATTTCATTGTATGATTGTAATTGGTTATCAAGTAACTGAAAATGAATTGAGTGCCTGAGAGAGGTCCCACCCAGTCTGTACATTATACAGAGCTGGAAGAACTCAGGCATTGGATTAGCAAACGTTTCCAAGGCTCTGATGGAGATGGGAGCAGTGAAGCTAAACGAGGTTTTTAGTACCTTGCATTGACCGTGATCATCATACCTCTACTGTAGCTGCCTCTCCTACATTAGTAACTGCTAGTGAGCCCATTGACAAACCCTGGGAGTGTAGTGGGTGAAGTTTTACATCTACTAACCAAAAGGTAGACAGTTCAACTCTGTCGGGTGCTCCTTGGAAACTCTATGGGGCAGTTCTACTCTGACCTCTAGGGTGACTCATCCGCAATGGGTTTGTTTTTTATGGTTTTAGTCAGCCCGTCAGAAACCCTGGTGGTGTAGTGGTTAAGTGCTACGTCTGCTAACCAAGAGATTGGCAGTTTAAATCCTCCAGGTGCTTCTTGGAAGCACAGGGCAGTTCTGCTCTGCCCTGTAGAGTCACTATGAGTCAGAATCGACTCAACAGCACCGGATTTGGTGTTTTGGTTTAGTCAGCCCATCGCATCCATCTAACGCCTTTTCATCTCTTTAACAGTCAAGAATGCTTGACACCCATGAGTATCTGGTGCAGGTAGCACCTTATTTATTCTTTTGTGTATACTCTGAACTGTCAAGGACAGATATTCTAAGGTCTTTTTTGAAACATCAGGCAGTGAAGAAAGTTAACAGTCCTTGAGTTGTCAGACACTTGAAGTTACATTGCACTGCTTTGTTAGATGACAGCAGCAAATACCATTTGGAGTATAGCTATTTACTTTTCTCCCCCCATTCCTTTTCTATTTGAAATTCTCATCGTTTTAAACAGTGTAAGCACAAACTGATGTGTGTTTGTATAGGGAGCATGAGTCACCTTCCTTTAAACTGTTACTACAAAACTAGGGAGTAGGAGGTTTGTGTCAGATTGATACCTGACATCATGACTTATTTTTATTTGACTTTTTTTTTTTTAATTTGCTTGGAATTTGTGGAAGAGAATTCCAGAAAGCTACAGTGGTTCTTCTTTTCAGCTAGAGGAAGTGGCTAGAGTGAGGTGGAGGGCAAGGGGAGTGCATGAGAGCTCTGCACATTATATGCAATTCTGTTGTCTCAGTAATATCCTTGATTCAGTAATCGCTCTGGGTAGTGGCCATACAAATTATCTTATTCCTTGGAAACCCTTACTGTAATCGAGTGCTTTGCTAGTATGTCTTGTACCTTGTAATTTTATTTTCTAAAATTTTGTGGCATTTAATGTCTTCATTTCTTCATGTAGCCTTTTAAATGTTTTGCATCTTCATTTGCTTTATTACTTCCCCATTCTCTTTCTACTTCAGGTAATTCTTTGCTATTCATAGGTAAGGAAGGCTAAGTCACTTGCAGATTCTCTGAAAGGCAACCTGTCTCACTGGCAGTCTGGGGCAGTGGCTTCTTAGGAGAAGACTCATGTGGAAACTGTGAGCTTCCTGTTTTCAAAATCCATGCAAGTTTACACTAAACCAAAACCAAAACCAAACCTGCTGCCGTCGGGTCGATTCTGACTCACGGCGACCCAGCAGCCAAAATAGCCCCTCTCGGTAGAATGTAGGTATTTTGAAGGCCTGAAATCGGGCCTATAAGCCCATCATCACTTTTATCAAACCAAACCCACTGCCATCAAGTCGATTCCAACTCATGGTGACACTATAAGACAGAGGGGAACTGCTCCATAGTTTCCAAGGAGCGCCTAGTGGATTTGAACTAACATCCTTATGGTTAGCAGATGTAACACTTAAACTGCTATGCCACCAGGGTTTCTAGCATCACTTTAGCTATTCTTTTTTGAGGGCTGCAAATGGGGTGAGGGTCTTTTTCCAAAACCCACAAACAAGAAAATGTAAATTGGCAGAAAGACAGCCTCTGTGGCCCTTTGTTGTTAGTTGCTGTGTAGTTGGCTTCAAGTCGTGGAGAGCCCATAAACAAGGACAGAAAATGTTGCCCAGTCCTGTGTCATCGCCGTGATCGTGGGTGTGTTTGAGTCTGTCAGTACTTTGACTGCCTTAACCCTGGAGGCTTTGGAAGCCCTGGTGGTGTAGTGGGTAACTGCTCTGTCTGCTAACCAAAAAGGCCGGCAATTCCGATTCACTGGGCACAACCTGGAAACTACGAGGCAGTTCTGTTCTGTGCTATACAGTTACAGTGAGTCAGAATCAACTCAACGGCAGTGGTTTTTTGTTTGTTTGTTTTTAAACTCTGGAGGCATAGTGGTTAAGTGCTATGTCTGCTAATGAAAAAGTCTGCAGTTCAAAACCACCAGGCGGTCCTTGGCAACTCTATAGAGCAGTTCTGCTCTGTCCTGTAGAGTCGCTGTGAAACAGAATCGACTCGATGGCAGTGGGTTTGGTTTGGGCTTTGGTCTGACCTCACGGGCTCATCTTCCAGCACTGTATTGGACACTGTTCTGTTGCAATTCAGAGGGCATTCACTGGCTTTTCTTCCTAAACTGCCTTAGTCTGGAAGCTCTGCTGAAACCGTTCCTCCACGGGGGACCTTGCAGCTACTCGAAGTACCAGTGGCATAACTTCCAGCCACACAGCAACACACAGATCAGTCTCTCGTTTGCTTCTCTTCAAAAGGGGTAGCAACAAGTTAAAAAGTACGAATCACTGATGACATAGTTTTAAATGAAGATGTGTTTACTTTTGTGGTTTAATTTTAATACTGCCATGCCAATATACACTTCACTATTTACTCACTAAGAACTCGTTTATTAGGGAAAAAAAAAAACAAAAAGCCAAATCCATTGCCATCAAGTCAGTTCAAACTCATAGTGACCCCATAGGTCAGAATAGAAGAGCTGCATAAGGTCTCTAAGGAGTCCCTGGTAGGGATTCAAACTTCTGACCTTTTGGTTAACAGCCATAGCTCTTAACTACTATACCACCAGGGTTTCCATGTTTTTATCAGAAAGTAGTGAAAGTTTTTCAGTTTCTTTAGTGTCAGTGTAATCTATGTTTCAAGATGAATGGATTGCCTTGAACTCAAATTCTAATGCAAAATTCTCCAGTTTACTATTCACACACAGAATACTGAAGGTCAGAGTCGTCCTGATGTCATGCTTTTCCGGGCTACAAACTGTTGAACATACTTGATTTTCTGGCAACACTCTCTAGCACTTTCGTTATGTGTGCAAAGCTCATCCTTCTTCAGGAGTTATAAGAAGTGAGATGTTACTGTATTTCTCTGGGTTCATTGTGGCTGGGCACCTCAGCATCTGTACTCCAAAAATAAGCTGGAATGAGCAGCATTAGCAAGAAACTTCAAGAGAGAAGGAAGCCCTCCTAGAACTTCAAAATTGCCTCATTGGAAAGAAAATTCTTAGAATATTTTGTTTTATTCAGAGACTCTAAGTGTTATAAAGAATAATAAGATAGGAAAGGAGCTGTTTTGAGCAATTAGCTCTTGGGTTGAGACAAGATCTGCATTGTGATCCCATTTTGTCAAACTACTGGCCCTCTGTAAAGCAGTACTTTTGACACACCAGTGAATTAGATACCGATTGTCTCAGTTGCTTGCATTTTAAATTCTCAGTATAGGCATAAAGTTATAAATTCAATATGCCAGGAAAGACTTTGTAAAGGGAACCTTCCCTTCATCAACCCTTTCCCTGTGTTCTAGGAGCTTCGAGGAGTTTCAGGAATTCCCTAAACAGCTAAAGTAGAGATTAGAATTTGATAGAAACAGTAATTTGCAGGTTATAAAGAAAATAATGATTGATATGTTATGAAACTCATCTTTTAAGTGGAAACAGAAGGATAGCTCAGATGTTAGATTTCACTGCATATGTGAATTTCCCTGTGTGTGCATGTGTGGGCGTGCCCTGTGTGTGCATGTGTGGGCGTGCCCTGTGTGTGCATGTGTGGGCGTGCCCTGTGTGTGCATGTGTGGGCGTGCCCTGTGTGTGCATGTGTGGGCGTGCCCTGTGTGTGCATGTGTGGGCGTGCCCTGTGTGTGCATGTGTGGGCGTGGCGTGCGCAGAGACAGACATAAGTACAAAGCATTTGTGGTAGCTTGTAACCCAAACATGTAACAAAATTCACATACGAATTTTAAACTTAAAAATAGAGAGGGAAGAACAAGGAAAAGAGAGTGTTAGAGTGACTTTGTGTCTCTCAGGAATCTTACAGGTGTTTTGATCCAAGTGTAATAGCAGCGTGTCATCAGTAAAAGAGGCGTCAAGACACAGCTCTGTTCGGAGCACAGGCACTGAGCCTCCACTGGTTCTCTCCTCCACTCCTGGCCCGACTAAGACCCATGCCAAGTTTACTGTCAGCAGATGGACTTCACCTGGCCTGTGCATTCGTTCTTTCTGGCTCCTCTGGCTTTGTGTGTATGCATGTTATAGGGTGACTTTGCCAGAGTGTTCACACCATAGCTTTGGAAAGGTCTACAGTTTCAACAGTTGCATATCTAGTTAGAGAACGAGCATGGATTTTGGAAAAGTCACACATGCGTCTTGTACTGAACTTGAGCGTTCAGGAGGGCACCAAGCATCATCATTGGTTTGGTATTCTTTTGACTTCATGGGTCCCTACATGGGATGGGCACAGATGAGGGACCAAATTGAGGGGGAGGGCAAGTGAAGGAGACTGTCATTGACTCAGCTGTGGTAGACAGAGAACCGAGGGCTCTTTTTATTCAGCAGACACAATTTGTTTCCATCATTTGTTCCCATGGTTATTTTCCATGGCCCAGTTGTTACATGCATTTTTTTAAAGGCATCAACAGATGAGCCTCAGGAGGCAAAGAGAATTGAGGTGCTATACCAGAGTCTAAAAAATTCAAAGTTTTGGACCGAGGCCCCATCTCTGAGCTCATGCTCTTTTATTGTACTGTATTTGGCAGCAGATCTGACACTGCATGTCCCGTAACCATTGCAAAGGCTGCTATTCTCTTGCCTCCTCGATTTCCACTGGCATTTTTGCACATTGTGACAGTAGCCACACCTTTATAGGAGCTTAAGGTGTTTTAGACATTTCAGGGAAGGAGAGGAGGAAGAAAGAAAAGCATTGGTGAGAAGGAGGGAGCGCGCTGAAGACGGCAAGGTCCACGATGAGTGCGGAGGGTGGACTATTTTCTGGCCCAGGCCACATGGCTGGTGTGGATGTTGGTGCGCCTCCCGAGTACGGTCACCTTCGCAGTGGTAATTCATTTTAGCCACCACGAGTATTGTTCTTTGTTTCTCTATAGTGCTTGTCAAAATGCTATGACAACTGGCTGGTTTTGTACAAACAGAGCCTGGTTCTCAAGAGACAGTGTGTCTGAAAGTCATACATGGATGGCAGCCATTGGCACGCAGAGGAGTCAGAAACCACAGATTGTTTTCTCGTTGGATGAACAGCTTAGAGCAACGTAAAGTTAATTGAAGAATTCCTTGAAAGTGAAGTCAGACTAAAAGAAATGCTCCGAGTCTGTAATTTACTAAATGTGAAAGAGCTGTAAGTGGTAGCGAGACTAAAAGAGTTTGGGGTGAAGAAAGTATTTTTGTAAACAGATCTGGCTTATATTATTGGCTAGGCTGTTTCAATTCTTTGCTCTAATAGTGTAGATCTGCACAGGAATCTCTAATTGGTTAAGATTTGATTTATGGAGTTGGCCTCACATAAACCATGATGTCATGGTGTGCTACAGAAAATTACAAGCCTGGTCTCGCCGCTGAAAACTATTATTTCTACCTAAGACCCTTGTACTCTGCATGTCTTACTTTGCAAAGCCAAAGCACTCTGTGTTCTCTTTTGTAATGCCACTTGCCCAGGTAAATTCAGCTTATATTGTTACTAATGAAGTAATTTATCAAACAGAAAAGAACTGGAGGAGAAAGAGGTGGACAAAGGAAAAATCCTAGTAAATAAAGAAATCTCGACTCGGAAACTTGATAAGAGACTCACATGTGAATCTGCAGAAGGAAATTGATTCTCTCTTCAGCAGAGAGACTAGCCAGGATATGCAGGAAAGTCAAAAGTAGCCTCTGTGTGTGTGTCCCTTCCTCCCACCACTCTGCTCTCATACTTTGCTCTCCTTCCTCCTGGAAATCAGCTTCACTGTCATCGTTGCCTGTTTCATCTGGTTTTGAATAAGAGCACAAGAGTCCGTAACATTTCACCATTTCACCGTGGCTCTTGTTCCCTTTTCCATTTCAATAGAAGCCTTGATGTATGGCCAAGACCTTTCCTTTGATTATAGGCCTGCTGATTACAATTTCCTAACATTTTCTTGCATTAATTATACCTTTAATGACTGCATTTTCTATGGTTTCCCATTTCAGCTTTGTTAAAGTCAAGCAAGGCTTTAGAAGAATCCTTTTAGGTTTTAAAAGTTTGCTTTCCAGTCTTTTACAATTGCCTGCCCGCTTCTGACGTGATGGTCATCATAAGTGATTTGCGTTTATCAGGCCTTTTTCAAATTATTTAGCTTTTTTATAGAAAACTCCTGCCTTTCAGTATCATATTTCATCAGTTTACATAATAATTTGGTTAAATTAGATAATAGCAAGTCCAGGGAGCGTGAACAGGTTTGGGAACAAACCCCTCTTTAAAGAGTTGGAAGAACTCCATGGGGGCATACGGCAAGCACCAGCCTGCTGGCCCCCAGTGTGTCCCCTGGGAAACAGAGGGGTTGCGTTAAGTGCAGCCCAGTTCTGTGAGCTCCTGGATCTGTATTCTGCACACTCTGTTCACTTGACGGCAGGATCCCCTGCAAGTAATGTGACTTGCCCAAGGTTGAGAAACTTTTTGGTAGCCCACCTGGGAGTGCTGACTCTCACGCCACAGTTTTCCATGGTACCCTAGGAAAAGCAGCATCTGGTCCTTTATTCTGCTTGTCTAACTGCTGCCTGAATGTGAGGATGCATGTTTTAGGGTGCACTTGACTTACTACCACAAAGTATCTGTCTCGATCCGTACTTGATCTGTAGTTCTGCTGTTACTAAGTAACACACATTTTTCTTCACATTCTTCCTGATAATAAAACTGACCCTTTTTTACTATGTGGGGTTAGTCTAGTCCATGAGATTTATCACTTTTGTCTGTAAATAGGAAATGGTGGTGGCTTTGTGGTTAAATACTACAGCTGCTAACCAAAAGGTAGGCAATTCAGATCTACCAGGCGCTCCTGAGAAACTCTATAGGGCAGTTCAGAATGGGTGGGGTTTGGTTTTCTCAGCCCTTAGTGAGGCTTGACCTTCTTGCCAGCCCACAGCTGTATGTCCCTGGCTGCTTTTGTCTCAAGGCAGTTTTTAAAGAATGTAGGAGACAAAGTGGCTTTGGAGCTGGAGGCTTAGGGCAAGGAGAAGAGGTTTTTTTTTCCTCTCTTTCACAAATCATATATACTGACTTTTCTAATAACGGGTTACAGGTTTTTTTTTAATCCCTTTCCTTACCCCTTCCTTCCAGTGCTTCTTTCCTGGCCTACATACCTTCAGAAAAGATTTGGTGTTATCTGGAGTCGAAGCATATACAACAGGACAGTTGGAAATAAAATCAAAACCAGTAGGAGCAACAGGAAGGAAGGGGAAGGATGTCCTCACATCCCTGAGTGCAGTGCGATGGGTGGCTTCTGTGTGGCTATCCTCATCACGCTCTTGTAACTTCCACCAGATGACTCGGGGGGACCAGTGCTAATAAGATACCTGGCACCCTAACAAGAGGATTGGTCAGTTTTGCCTTTCCACTAGGCTTAAAAGACAGGCAATTCCAGAGCAGAAAGAGGACCTCACCATTACCAAGGGAGAAGAACAAAGAGCAGAGTACATCCTTTGGACCTGGGCTGCCTATACTGAGAAGCTCCTAGAAACAGAGAGACAGAGAGAGAGCTGTAGCACTGGAGACTTTGAGAAAGGATGGCAGGAGATGGCACAGCGGGCCTTGCAGCCCTCAGTGAGAAGTGAGTGCCGTCAGGGAGGAAGCGTGCTGGCTGAGCGGGTGCCACTGCTCACGTGTTGCAGCTAAGTGTCTCAGCCCACGGAATTAAGGCTGAGTGCCTTTGGGCTGAGCTTATTGACAGGATGGGGTGCCTCTTAGCACTTATCGGGAGAGCCAGAAGAGCTTTGTAACACTTGCCCAAGCAGAGCATAGGCTCGGGGGGCCAGAGAGATGCCTGGGAGCACAGCTGAGAAGGAGGCTTTTCCGCTGGAAGGACTGTACCCTGAGCACTGCTGACCCTAGATTATAACCTATTACGACTCTAATAATCCCCATAATCATTAGTATTGTTTGTGAGTTCTCTGTGGCGGTTGCAGTGAGTCATCAAACCCGGCAGAGAAAAGGAGTGCCACGGGAAGTACGGTTGGTGTTAGCATTGGTAAAGATGGCAGAGAGAGGAGGCATATCTGACCTCTGTCTCTTAGCAATCAGCCGTGGGCAGTTAATCTTGATTCTCCTAACTCCTCCTAAAGTTAGAGGAGACCAGACTCCACCCCCACGCCATTTTTACACTGGTGAAAGGTAGTTTTGCTTTTATTGAGCATTGAGTTTAGCGCTGAGCTTCCTTTTAGGGAAAGCAAAACAAAACGTTTGTATTTATTTGCATTTAGTTAGTGGAAGCATTAGCTCATGGTTACCAGGTACTTAGTTCTAAGACAATAATCCTCATGAAAGTGAACCATCTGAAGCAGAGTTTGGCAAACTTTTTCTCTGAAGGGCCAGGTAGTAAATATTTTGTGGTTTCTGTTGCAACTAGTCAACCTTGCCTTTATAGTACAAAAGCAGCCATAAACATAGACAGTATATTGATGAGTGGATGCGGCTGTCTTGCAATAAAATAGAGTGGGCAGCAGTTTGCTTACCCTTCATCTAGAAAGGTAATTTGCAAACTTTAGCATGCATGAGAATATCTTGGATTGCTGATCCCTACCCCCAGAGATTCTTATTCAGTAGGTATAGGGTGAGATTTGAGAATTTGCATTTCTAACAGTTCCCAGGGGGTGGAATTGCTGCTGGCGGTGGTCCCTGGTCTACACTTTGAGAACCTCTGCTCTAGAGATCACTTAGTCCCCTGTAACTTAGATGTGGTCTACAGACCTGCAGTATCCCCTGGGAGCATATTAGAAATGGTGATTCTAAGGCTCCCCCGCTGAGATGTACTGAATCAGAATCTGCATGTTAATAAGATCCCAGGATGTTCATGTGCTCATTAAAGTTGCAGCGATGCTGCTGCAGCCTCTGTCCTTTCTTTGTGGATGAGGAGCAGGAGGCCAGACAAGATAGGTAATTTGCGTGTCCACCCAGCCTGTTGGTGAGAGGAGCAGCTGGAGCCAGTGTCCCTCAGTGAACTGAAGAGCCACTGTCTGGTCTCACTGGGCATCTGCTTCTCAGCTCCAGCTGAATTTTGCCATGTGAAAAATTCAGATCGTGCAATTGGACGGATCTTTCAGTGTTTTGAGAGAAACTGGAAGTCTGGATTATTAAATTAAATCTCCTGATTTTAAATCTCAGCAACACCTTTCATCCATTTGTTAAAGCCAGAAAGCTTGGAGTCATCTTTGACTCCTCTCTTCCTTTCAAAACCCACATCTAATCCATCAGGAAATCGTGTTGGTTCTACTCTCAAAGTGTGTTCAGAATCTGATCACTTCCTGTGGTCTCTGCTGCGCTACGATAGTACAAGCCATCACCATCTCTCTCCGGAACGATTGCAGTACCTTCCTGCGTGTTGTCCCTGCTTCCCTTCTTTCTCTCCTCCACTCCCGCTAAAGCACAAGTCAGACCGTGTCACTCCTCTGCTCACAGCACTCCAGAGGCTTCCTGTATCACTCAGCGTGAAATCCAGGTCTTCGTGAGGCCGATACTCACCTTAGCTCTGCAGCCACAGTGGCCGCCTTCCTGTTCCTCAAATACACAGCTGACTTCCTCCTCGGGACCTTTGCCCTTGCAGTTCCCTCTGCCTGAGATGCCCTTTCCCTGGGTGTCTGCGTAGCTCATTCACCTCTTCCACACTGCTCATACGTCACCTTCTCAGTGAAGCTTTCCAGGCTATGCTACCTAAAATTAAAGACACTCTCACATGCCACTCCTCTCCCCTTGTCTGCTTTTCTTTTCTCTTCAGTGCATACCATTCTCTATAATACATATTTTTAATTACTGCTTATCTTTCCTATTACAAGGTGGGTTACAAAGAGGCAGAGACTTTTATGTATTTTTTGTTGGATACTTAGCACATATAAATGTGCTTCGCACATAGTAAAAAAAAAAAAATACCACCCGCTGACATCATTCATAGTCAATTCTGACTCATAGTGACCCTCTAGTACTGCCCTATACTATTTCCAAAGAGCAGCTGGTGGATTCGAACTGCTGATCTTTTGATAAGCAGCAGAATGCTTAACCACTATGTTTACAGGGCTCTTCACAGATGGGAAATACTCTATCAATGTTTGATGAATTAATCTAAAAAAAAAATAATAAATCTTTTTGTACTTTGGACCAACTCTTCAATAAAACAAACCCAAATTTCACCCCTTTGGGTAAAGAAGGAGATTGCACTTTTCTCCAGAGATATCTGGTAGCTTGGTGACAGGCAGTGAGTGCCTGACACCTGTCCTGCTCTGGAAACTGCAGAAGGCTCTTGTAAGCCATTCTTATACATTGTGCTGTTCTGCTTCCTCCTGCTGAACTTACAGCATGCTTATTGTTTTAGACCTCAAAATTGTTTTTCCTAATACATCACTGGTTAGAATGTGGGGAATATTGTGGGGAATCAGCCTCCTGAGTGAACTTACACGTCTTTGAAGGTAGAAAACATTTGAAGAATCTGACTCACATTCTGCAAAGTGGAGTTTAGAGTTAGCTAAGCAAGGATCGAGAGGAAGAACACTACTAAGGACCCCAAGAAAAATAGCACATCCGTGTGCTGTGGGAGAGAGCAAATGAAACTAGCAGGAGTGAGGAGGAAAGTTGTAGGAAAGGATGTTGGAGAGCCAGCCAGAGCCCGATCTTCCAGGGCATGGTAAAGAGCTTGGCTTTTATTCTCAAGGCTATCGGGAACCTGTTAATACCTTTAATTCCCGGAATGATGAAGGTGAGTTTATTTTGATTACTCTTACTCGGACTGTTCTGTGAATTTAGAGGACCAAAATAGCAACAAGACCAGCTGACAGCACTTACTCTGCTCCAGGAGGGTGCTACATGTTTTGTGTAGATTATTTCACCAAATTCTTAGTCACCTGTTGAGTGAAATGATATCATAATCTCCACTTTACAAGTGATGAAACTGAGGCTCACCAAAATTAGGTAATTTCCTATCAATTTTCAGTCCTTGCTCTCAGCTATTGAGGTCTGCTTCCTCCAACCTTCCCCTGCTGCTACATGCCATGCAAGCAATGAGGTTATTTGGATTTTCTGCTAAGATGCTTCCGCATGATCTTTATAAATGTAGTGTTCATTCTAGTAAATAGAGATGACTTAATTCATGTTAGTGACCAGGTCTCAACAATGATTTAGTCAACTGAAGTAATACATTTAATTACATAATTCTAAATTGCATGTTTAAATCTTTCATTAAAATATTGTCCATTTATGTAGAAGGCACTAAGAAAATAGTTATTGAGCAATAAAACATAAAACTAAAAGTTCAGTGATGGAATACCAGTATAAACAGTTGCTGTCAACTTATTTCAAACTCATGGTTACAGGGGTTATTTCCAAGGGTGAAATATTTATGATAATTTAGCCAGTATTCTATTGACTGTGCAAACACATTCAATTGTATTTTATTGACTGTCCAAGGACATTCAACTGTGTAAATCATAACAAATTATAGATAACATTGCAAAATGAGAATTCCAGAGCACTTAATTGTACTCATGAAGAACGTGTGCCTAGACCAAGAGGCAGTCATTCAAACAAAACAAGGATACAGTGTGGTTGAAAGTCAGAAAAGGTGTGAGTCAGGGTTGTGTACTTTCCCCATACATATTCAGTGCATATGTTGAGCAAATAATCCAAGATACTGGACTATATGAAGATGAATGCAGCATCAGGACTAGACGAAGACTCATTAATAACATTTAACATACTGATCACAACCTTGCTTGCCAGAAATAGAGAGGGCTTGAAGTACTTACTGACAAAGATCAAAGACTGTTGCCTTCAGTGTGGATTACATCTCAACATAAAGAAAAGAAAAATCCTGACAACTGGACCAGTGAGCACGATCATGATAAACAGAGAACATGTTGAAGTTGCCAAGGGTTTTATTTTCCTTGGATCTGCAATCAATGCCCATGGAAGCAACAATCAGGAAATCCAGTGATGCATTGCACTGAGCAAATATGCATCAAAAGAAGTCTTTGTCAAAGTATTAAAAAGCAAGATATCACTTTGAGGACTAAGGTGCACCTGACTCAGTGGTGATATTTTCAGTTGCCTCATACATGTATGAAAGCTGCTGGACAATGAATAAGGAAGACTGAGAACTGGTTCCTCTGAACAGTGGTGTTGGTGGAGAATATTTAGTATATTGTGGACTGCCAGAAAAATGAACAAGTTTGTGTTGGCAGAATTACAGCCAGAATGTTGCTTAGAAGCAAAAATGGCAAGACTTTGACCAGTCCCTGGGGGAGGACGTCATGCTTGGTAAGGTGGACGGCCAACACAAAGAGAGAGACTATCGGCGGGGTAGATTGACAGATCGGGGAGCAACAATGGCTCTAATACAGCCACAGTTGTAAGGAGGGCACAGGATGTGTTGTTTTGTGAGGATGCATGTTTGTTCTGTTATACATAGGGTCCCTGTGGGGACTCCTTGGGTGGCACCTGGCAGTAACAACAACCCGCTGTAGAAAACAATCTATGGATCCTTGTCAAGAATAAGCACATTTCTGAGAGTTTTGCGTGTTGAGGAGTGGGCTCTGATCTGCTGTCCCACCAGCTGTAGTTGACTCAGAGCTCATTACTGTGAACTGCTCAAGAAATCAATGTCTCCTAGTGATTTTTTTTTTTTTTTAAATCAAGAATAACATATATATATCCTGGTGATAATTTACAAGTAAGTCAATCAGTTGCTTTTATTTCAGCACCCAGGCCTAATTCTTCCTCAACTGAAAAATTAATTTGGTGTTTAATTTTTTCCTAATAATTTTCCATGATTTGAGAGAAAAAATAGTCTAAAATAGCATGTTTTTTTAAGTAGACTTATTGGGCTAAAAAATAAAAATCATTTATTTTCACATTTAAAACTAAAATATTAAACTTAATTTTAACCCTTTGTGCTCGAGTGGTGCCTCTCAGGCACCACAACGGTTTCATGCGATAAATCGGGAAGCCCCTCTGAGGCATCCCGGTGCTTCATGTGATAACGCAAGAGGCGCATCTCAGGTGACTGAGCGGTGACAATTGTTTTTAACCAGGATGATCTTAACAAATAGAAAGGAATTACCAGGCGAAATAAAAAAAAAAAAATTCCAAAAAAAATCCATGGTAGCATATCAAAAAGATACCACTCTGCTTCTAGTGTGGAAAGATAAAAGGATTGTCACGTGTTTGATCACTTGGGATGATGCAGGAGTGACTGCTGTAAAAAGGGGTTTACGAGGTGACGTGGAAGTCAACATTGAGAAACCTAGCATTATAATAAATTACATAAAATATATGTGGGGCTTTGGCTTGGCTTGCCTTGACATAGTGTTTTCTGCAAAAATCTTTGCCTTTGTGCAAGAAGCCTTCTAGCAGGAGTGGAGCTTCAGAGCTTTGGAACACTTGCCCCAGCAGGGCAGAGGTAGGCCTGAGGTCCAGGCCATGTGGCCATAGGAAGCGGAAACTGAAGAGACAACAGCCCGAGAAGCTGAGCGGCCTCAGTCTCAAAGGGGGTGGCCATGACCTCAGGGGTTTTGAAAGCATGGAGCCAGGGATTTCTGTGTTTGTAAGGGTGGAATTGCCAGTCAGTGGGGCTTAGGGTGCTCCTAAAGCTGAGGGGGCCGAGCTGCTGTCCAAGGGAGCCTTTCTAAGCAGAGCTATAGCACAGGGCCAGGGGTCTCCGCTCAGAATCCAGAGACTGTGGCCAATATCTGGAGTCTGGAGGGCAGGGCCATGGTGTAGAATGTCTCAGAAAATGTAAGAGTATTATCAGAGCTTTGAGATCTAATGTCCTGTGTTTGTTATTGTGATACATGCCCTGACAAACCAAGGATGAACCTTGGGATTGTTTCGTAAAATACCATACAAAAACAATTAGCCAGCCATTTAAAAGACTTTGTTTTGTAAAATGTAGAAATATATAAAATGTTAAAATGTATTATTTGTATACATTTGAGTATGAAACCATTTTAAAGTAGCTGTAAGTAACTTGCCTAATATAGGCAATGTCCTCTCTAGTTGCTAGTTCACCTGAGCAAAAAAGTCCTCGAGTGCAAAAAAATAACTAAGTGTATATTTACAGAAAATAAATTTTATTTTAGTTATATGTAACACTTTCATTTTTGTTAATGATTGTTTAATAAGGTAAAGGTCTCCAATATTTTTGCTTATACCATCTTTTGCTTAAGGAATAAAGTGGTAGTCATTACATATGTAATCTCTGCCAAGTTACTATCATATTAAAATGTATAGTTTTTGCTTCTGAAAATATAGTCTATATAGCAAACCAAATGTGCATTAATTGGAGTATAAAATATAAAACTTTTCAATTTAAAGCTTATTGCAGTCTACATGTTCTAATAATAACAATCAAACATTGATCAGTTTATTAACATTTTATAGATGGTAGTACAGGGCTTCTAGTTTGGTGTGTATGAACAACAAACCATTTCTGTATTAAGAAAAAAATTTCAGTAGGCTATCTATGACAAAAGGAGTAAATTCTGAGTCATGATAACATTTGAGATGTCAGTAGTGCAAACAAAATTTAGAAAAACCTTGAAAGCTGAAGTAAAGACCAAGTATTCAAACATTTAGAAAGTCTTGAAATATACAAAGACAGCTCAGATGTGACATAAGTGAGAATTCTGAAAAGAATTAAAAAATTCACAGTGCTTTGTACCTTTCTTACAATTGATTTTCATTTCAGTAACATAGAATGGTAATTATAGAAATTCTGAATCGGAAAGGACCATACCAAAAAAACCCTGTCGTTACTGAGTCAATTCCCACTTAATAGCTACCCTATAGGACAGAGTAGAACTGCTGCATGTGGTTTCTAAAGAGCCCCTGTTAGATTCAAACTGCTGACCTTTTGTTTAGCAGCAGTAGCTTTTAAACATTATGCCGACAGGGTTCCGGACCACAGAGGCCCTACTTTATAGAAGATGATGCTGAGGTCCAAAGAGGCATAAAGACTTGCCTAAAGTCACCCACTAGACTTAGTGGTAGAACTGGGAATGAAATTTGGAATTCCAACTTTATAACTCATTCTTTCCGATTGCTTTTCCTGGCCATTTGGGCTGTGTAGTTGTGGGAGTTGCACCAGAGTGGAATGAGCTGGCTTGGATGAGGAAGGGGGCTCGCCGTCCTAGAACTGAGTGTGGGGGCAGAAGCTGGTCTATGGCTTCCTGATGTGTGTGGTGGATGCTTCTGGTGATAACTTGTATGCAAGGTCCTCTAAAATCTTTTCTACAGTACATAATTTTAGTTAGTTAATTATTTTTTAATATTTATGATAGAGTGATTATGTATATTCCTGACTTATACAGACATTATTGTTCATTCATATCCATGCATTTCTCATCCACTGTAGTCTTTTATCAGAACCGGTTTTCCTATAGGAGCACCTGTGACCAGATATGACCAAAAATCAGTCCAAGACTCCAGCTCTTTTTACCACTGGGAATGATGAATAATCATAGCACCCATAACTATTTTAACTGGCTCCATTAGACCAGCAAGGACTAACCCAACAATTCATAGCCCAGTGATGGAAAAACAATTTTTAAAGTAGACCATGGTAGTGTTCCTTTACTGTGCAATTGTACGACTTATTGATGGGCTTAGGAATGAGCATGTGTAGATTTGTATTAAAGTATAGGATCCATGAGCTATAAAATGTGATTAGAAATGTATTTAGCAACTAATAATGTCTATATGAATGTAAACATCTGTGCACACTGCTCTTTTCTGAACAAAAAATAGTCTCTGCTGATCTTGTCTCCACCCTTTTTGTCTAGCTTTCAGATGTGATTTTTTTTCCCTGCTATAATACAGAATAGGATTTTCCCAGACATCAACCTTTTTAGACTAGGTACTTAACAGTCATATTTATAATAGAGAATTTCCAGAGAACAAGTGATTCAGCCTCATACATATTCTCCAGTGGAGATCAGGGTAGATTATTAATTTTGTGGATAAGCAGTCACACTGGGGGCCCATGTCTACAGGTTTATAACAGTGGATTTCAAACTTGCATCCAGCAGCCCTGTGGAAAGGTTTCCAAAACACCAACCCCCTTCCCTCCCTTTGTACTGATTTGGAAGGTGAGATGATGGAGGTGATGGGGGCAGAGTTTCACAGATCACCATGGTGATCCAGGAAGACAGCGAAGGGCTTTTCAAACATAAAGAAATGTGAGAGCACAGTAAGGGAGAGGTCACTTTACAGGATAAGAGAAGTTGAATATGTAGTTGTCTAAATTCACTGGATGACTCAACATAAAAATAAGAACTGAGACCGCATGTCTCAGCTCCTGAGTTACTTCTGTTCTCATTATCCCATTCCACCCCAAGGAAAAGTCCATCCAGGCTCTGCTTCCTTTCCAAAGCTGACAAGCAGCAGGAAGGCAGACAGAATGTCTTGCGTGTACTCACCTCTTTTTTTCTTGAGAGAGAGCTTTCCTAGAGCACTGTTGACTTCCCCTCCCCCTCCCATAGAAGATCAAACAGTAAATATTTTTTGCCACCCAGTCTCTGTAATAACTACTGAACTCTCGCTGGTGTGCAAAAGCAACTATACCAAAAAAACCCACTGCCGATGAGCCAATTCCAACTCACAGTGACCCTGTAGATAGAACAGAACTACTCCATAGAGTTCCCAAGGAGTGTCTGGTGGATTTGAACTGCTGACCTTCTAGTTAGCAGCCACAGCACTTAACCACTATGCACCTAGGGTTTCCAAAAGCAGCTATAGACAATACATAAATGAAGGAGCATGGCTGTGTTTTAATAAAGCTTAATGCACACTGAAATTTGAGTTTCGTGTATTTTTCATGTCAGGAGGAGTTAGTCAAATTTCAATTTTTTCTTCAACCATTTAAAAATGTAAAAATCATTCTTACCTCACAAGCTATATAAAAGCAAGCTGCCAGCCAGATTTGGCACCTGGGCCATGGTTTGCTAATGCCATACGGGAATAAGTGATGAAATATAAGAAAATGTAGGTGTTAAAGCATGGAGAAACAAAATATGATATCTGAAAGATGGATGATTGCAGTGTGATATGGAAGTCTACTGGTGCACACACAGGGAGAGTGGGTGCGTACCCTGACCTCCAGTTCTGTTTTAGGTGATGCTGGTTTGTACTCTGTCAAATTCCAGATTGTTTTTGTTTTTTTTTTTTCCTCTCCTATGATTTCTGAAAGGAGGCTGTAGCTGGGCTTAGGGGAAAAAATTCAAAGTAATAAGAGAACTTATGATTTCAAGCTTGTCATAAAGTATGCAGAGTCAACAGAGCATTCCTTTATCTCGAATGGCAGCTGCTGGTTTTGTTATCAGTGAGTTGGGTCCAGTCTCTCTGGGACAGACAGGAGGCAGCCAGCAGTGTGCCTCTTCAGGCAAATCTACTTCATGGCATTGTAAGGCTCTCACAGAAAATGTCTTCTGTCATCCTGAAAGACCCCATTGAAAAACCTGTATTTTTCTGACGTAAAGGCTCTCAGATGATGATGATACTAGTAACAGTAAACTCTCAACTCAAAACCATAAAGCACCGTGTTTGTTTTAAATAGTGTGAATGGCTTACAGACAGTTGAATACAGCTCTTGTTTTTTACAAGTCAGCTCACCTGTAACAGTTTCATAAATGGTACTGTTGTTTCTAACAAAGGAACATTAATTACAGCACTGATGATAATGATGATATCTTTTTGAACAGCTACTGTGTGCCACCACTTAACCTATACTACCTCATTTATTTCCGAGGACAACCCTGCAAGGTAGGCATTGCCTCCTTGTTGGAGGGGAAACTGGGACCTGGTAACACAGACACAGAATAGCAGGGCCAGACCCACATCCACCTCCGCCTGACGTGAAGGTTGCATCGTGTTCCCTACCCTCACCATTGATTATAAATGATGGCTGCAAACCAGAACTTGGGAAAAACTTTCACAACTATGCTACTGGATAACATTATGGATATTGTACAGTAATAGAATGATTTCAGCCCCTTAAATCGTTGAAAAAGTAAACCAGTTGAGCCTTTTAACATTTGTGGTTTGTATGTCCGCTCGTTGCAGCTTCAAGGCAGCCTGCAACCTCAAACTATTCAGTATCTGAACTTGCCCTCAAAGAATTCTCCCTTCTCCCCAACTCTATTAAGTGGCAGGCAGCTGCAACTTGGAAAGTTTCCATCAAAACCCTATTCCCACATCCCCTTTGAAAATCTCAGTTCGTGGAACTTGCTCTTATCTTCTTGAAGGTCATGACTACTATCTACCACTGTAAAACTGCCATAGCAGACACTGTCTGCAAGATTCTTTAGCTTGGGCTCTGTATTAGCTTGTCTGCACCAAGTTGTTTACTGCCCCTCCACTCCTCTGTCCTAAATGCTTACCCAAATTTACTGTTCATACTTAAAATTGGGGTGAGAGATTTATAAGGGGAAAGTTTAATGAATTTCAGAAAGTACCTTTCTGACAGATCAGTTAAAGGCCCTCGAATCACTTCCAACTCAGTGACCCACCTTACAACGGAGTAACACACTGCCCGAACTTGCACCGTCCTCACAACAGTGTTTCCGTGCTATTCATAACGTTTTCACTGACCACTGTTTCCTAGTCTGGCTTATTCTGGAAGCTCCACTAAAACCTGTCCATCACAGGTGACCCATCTAAGTGGAGTAGCTTCCAGCATCATAGCAACATCAGAATTTACTAAGACACCCTGGTGTATTCAGAATATAAGGTGAATCACCCTGTTCCTGTCCCTCTGAATTTCAGTCTTTCTATAACTGTTTTTGGGATTCAGAGCTCAGGTATTCAGTATACTATCTCAGAGGAAACAATTTCACTTTTCCTAAATGTGGCTCTGGCTATGCAGTGAAAAAAAAATGAAGAAATGTGATTTTATATATGACTGAGTGATAACCGAGTTCAGTTTTGAACCAGTCTTTTCATATGTGAATCATGTTATTTAATCCAGATTTCTCTGAAACCACAGCCAGAAACACAGTATGTATATTTGATTGGGGAAATACAGTTGCTGTTATTCACTCTGCCATACTTTGTTTTACTTTCATTAATAATCCATTAATATACTTAAGAAAAAAGTAAGTTTGCATCTTTATCTCTTGAAATTGGCAAGACTAGACGCTAGTGATTATGGACATTTGACCCCATCAAGAGATAATTTCCTGACCTATATGAATCACAGTATCTGTTTTTTTTTTTTAAGACTATCTCTCAAGTTTGTCTGAGAACTCAGGGGCGAAAAATAAGCTTCAGCCCGGAAGAAGTATATGTTAATGAACCACTCGTTGTCTACAGAGATTAGACTCGTGGCATCAGGAAGAAATTATTTGTCCCGTGTGGGGCTGCAGAATGTTAACATTCTAATTGTGCGCAGTCATAATGCAAAGAATTCAGTAGAATTTGCACACTGCTTTTAGTAAGAAATACATCTCTTGACTCAACAGTGGTTGAAAAGTAGTCATTTAGTTCTGTTAACCCCAAAAGGAACTTTCTGTTTCATCAGTAATAAAGGAAACGATTTGGGCCATCAAATCCCATAAAAATTGACGGTTGTTTGTCACTTAAGCGTATTTCCTTATTAGTAAAACCTAAGTTGACACATTTTTTTTTTAAGAATTTGACAAAGTATCTACTCATATAGACAATACAGTGAGCTCAGATTCATTGTAGGCAAACCCTCATCATGTCAAACAGACTTTCTAGAAATGATGATGAGGAATATCATTGTCCATTTTCCTGATGTGGGGAGGGGCGTGCATTATGATCCAAGACTTTCTGTTAAGGTAGGCAGCCTCAGGAGATGGTCCACTCTATCAGTTAGCAGTGTATGTACATACGTATCTGCTGGAGTTATTTTATCCCTGTACTAAACGATTTAGCATTTGTCTACTTTCCTGTTTTGGTATTTTGACTCTCAGCTATTTATCAGAAAAAGCTCGGGATGTCCAAAAAGCCCATTTTTATTATTTCTTCAGTAAAATGCTGCAGGTTTTTACCTCCCAATCATTTCTAAAGTCTACTCATTTTATTTTACATTAATTTTTTTCATGGTTGATCTGATAACAAATGTGTATTTGAAAAGATCATCCAAATTATTTGTGTTTCAAGTTTATGCTCCCTAGGGTGGTTAGAAGGAGCCCTGGTGGCATAGTGGATAAAGTACTCAGGCAGTAACTCCCCAGAATGTCAGTGGTTCATACCCACCAGCTGCTCCACAGGAGAGTTGTAGCAGTCTGCTTTCATCAAGATTGACAGGCATGGAAACCTCTGTGGGACAGTTCTTCTCTGGCCTATAGGATCGCTAGGAGCCGGAATCAGTTTGGCAGCAGATGGTTAGACTAATGGTTTGATGGTGAGAACCATGAATATTTTCAAATCTCTTAAACCAAATATATTCAGAAAATTAAATTCGTAGATGAATGGCCATTCTACAGTTAGTTGCTTTTTCCTAAAGTTATTTTAATTGAAGAGCCATTCACATGAACCTTGTATTACCCACTGTTCCTGATGAGCTGAACACCTTCAATTTTTTTCTCTTTCATAAACTGATAAACAAATTGAGCCATCAAAGAGACAGTAACTTTTGTCATGTAGGTTAAGAAAGTATTTGCTTGATTGCCTTTGAAATATTCTTTATTATTACATAAAAATTTCAAATACTGAGAAAAGTAGAAAAAAGGGAATGCCACCGGCCCCTCCCAGCGAGAGCCATCACCAGCTCCTGGCCGTCTCTGTTACCTGCACCTGCACTTCCCCTACGCTGGAAGCAAATCCAGACATCATATGAATTCTGTTGATTTTCTGTTATATGATTTGAACTTTTCTGGGCTTTGGGGATAAAATGATAAATGAGGTATTGTGCTTGCTCACAGAAATCTTACCAAATCCGTTTGTGGTAATAGTGCTTAGTAGTCATTGTAGTTATAAGTCTATTGTAACATGGAAACAAAGATCGAATTATATCCTGTGGACCACCTCTACCCATACAAAAACCTAATGTATTTTATAGGATAAGCCCCGGAAGCCAATTTTATGAAGATCTTTAGAAGCATGACAAAGTTCCTCGTTCTGTCTGCTCAAAAGATCGAGCAGAAATGAGCTGACTTAGCACCTAGATCTTGGCTTCTACATCTTTTGTTACCCACTAAAAGGAACCAAGGCTCATTTTCGTCATTGGAGAAATGGCTGATTCCTGGTCCAGGGCAGAGGAAAAATGATAAGCCTGAAATATCTTTTCATGCCCAAATGTTAGGAAGTGCCCCCTCCCCAAAGAAATGAAGAGGACATGTCAAAAGGAGCTAATTTTAAAGGACTCCTACTTGCTCAGTCTGGGATAATTAAGTAACAAAGTAACGATGGAATATAATTCATTAAATAAGAATCCATGAGTACACCCATAATAATAATTAGACACAACATACTTGTATTGGGTCCTGGGCCAGAGGGGAAAAAATTGGTAAACAGCATTATTGGGACAAGTGACAGTACGTGAATAAGATCTGTGGTTTAAATGATAACATTGTATATATGCCAAGTGCCATGGATTGAATTGTGTTCCCCCAAAAATGTGTGTAGCAGTTTGGCTGGGCTGTGATTCCTGGTGTTGTGTCATGTTCCTATATGCTGTAAACCTGCTTCTGTGATGTTAATGAGGGAGGATGGGTGGTGGTTGTGTTAGTGAGGCAGGAATCACTGTTTAAGATTATATGGTGCCTTGAGGCAGTCTTTTGATAGAAGGGAAAAGGAAGCAGAGTTGGGGACTACATAGGACCAAGAAGCAGTGCCAGAAGCAGAACAGGCCCTTTAGAAAGGGTCCCTGAGGTCCCTGTGTCTCAGAAGCTCCCAGTCAAAGGAAGATTAATGACAAGGACCTTCCTCCGGAGCTGACACCCTGAGTCTGGACTTGTAGCCTACTGGACTGTGACAGAATAAAATTTCTCTTTTTAAACATTGTACTGTCATTTAAAAAGAAAAACAAACCCACTGCTGTCAAGTCAGTTCCGACTCAGTGACCCTCTAGATCAGCGTAGAACTGCCCGATAGGCTTTCTAAGGCTATGTATCTTTACAGAAACAGACTGCCCCATCTCTGTCTCTCAGAGGCTGATAGGTTCAAACCACTGACCTTTTGATTACTGACCAAGAACTGTAACCACTGTACGACCAGGGCTCCTCTGTACTGTCGTGAATAGAAGTGATGGTCTTCGTTCTTAGGAAATATGCATTGGACGTATTTAGGGTTACAGGCATGATGTCTGCAACTTACTGAGATGGTTTAGAGAAATAGTGTGTATATGAAGAGAGAGAGAGAGAATAATAGAACAACGTTGGCAAAATTTTAACTCAGTGATTCTACATGAAGCATACAAGGAAACTCTTGTTCTGTCCCTGTAACTTTTCTGTAAGCTTTAAATTATTTAAAAATTTAACAATTTGACAGATTAAAACGAAAGCAAGAACAAGTGCACCTGCATGTGCCAAGACACACATACAGTTATATTCACTTTACATAAAGCCAATTCAAAAGATGCAAACCTGAAATGTCATTGCCAAAGAAAGACTGAGGAATGTAAAATTTTTTCTCCCAACTAACTTGCTACAGAAATCATTTACATACCAATCTTCATGTTCAAAATATAACATTTTAAGCATTTAGTAAACACAGAAGCAGTGTTTCCCAAAACGCCGTCTGTAAAGTGAGGCGTGCCTGGTTGGCTTTAATTTTGCCCTGGTAACAGTTGCCGCGCCCCTGGCTTGCTTTCTGAAGCCCCTTTTATAGAGCCCTGTGTTTTGTTTTTGTTTTCTTTTTTTTTTAAGAAAATGATGGTGCTGGTAACTTATCTAAAATACACGTTAACACACCGGCAGAACTGAAGCTTGAGATGTCTTTCGGTTACCTGAGCAGTCCTTCCGGCCACTTTGTAAACATTTAGGTCCGGAGATTTGCTTTTACCCTAACTGATTGTGTAATTTCTTGAGTTTTCCCTTTAGTTTCTTCTCCTCTTTTGAAAATACAGCTTTTACAAGAGTAATAAGAATGGTAATGAACTAGTCTATTATTTTCAGTCTATCCCAAAAACATTGCTGTACTAATCACCAGCAGGAGGAAGGATACTTAGTTATCCAAAAGCTGGTCAGCCAAGTCCCTATTACTTCCTTCTGTTTCTGTCACTATTTTGCTGCTAAACTGTTAAAGTTAACAGACATTGTAGTAGCGAAAGATTGAAATAGCCAGAATGAATTTCCGTTGGGGCTCATAAGTAAATATGATATAGCCATAGGGTGGAATACTATGTTTCCATAAAGACTAAAAAGCCTTTTTATATATTGATACAGAAAGATCTCTGTGGCATACATTGAATTCAAAAAGCAAACTCTAGAACAGTCTGTATTACATGCTAGCATTTGCAGATAACAAAATGTAAGAAAAAATAGATAATGCATGTTTGTTTGACTATATATACAATATCTCTGAAAACACACAGAAAATTATGGCCTAGGGCATGAGAATTTGCTTTTGGAGAATAGGTTCATTAATGTCAGCATTTTTTAGCTGGCAAAAAGTATAAATATAGATATTAATAGATGTTGAAAGGCTGTTAAATTCAATGCTTATAGAAGAGTATAAAATTGTACTTTCCATTGCTGTTTAATTGTTACGGGAATTATTACCCATAACAATAGTTCACCAAAGAGGCATATCCAGACCTTTCACTGATGAACACCATCATGCATTTGGTCTGATTTACTTACTAACTTGACCACAAAAAGGAAAAAAAAAAAAAATCAACATTTCTTTTCTTAAATGTTCTTGGTCACAGAATCCTGCCCTGTGAATGAACACGAGACTCATCTGCTGTGGGCATTTTTTTCTTTTCAGTTCCCGTTCAGTCAGCCCTCACTCCGGGCTGCTCCGTGTGTTTCCAAGCAGGATTGTGCTACGGGGGGGTTTCAGGAGCTGGCTTTTTGGAAGTCAGGCCTGCCCTTGAGTACACCTTGAGGGAGACTCAAACTCCCAGCCTTTCAGTTAGCAGCCAAGTGCATTTACCATTTGTACCACTCAGGGACTGACAGGAATACTAGAGAGCTAAAAAGTGTCAGGAATCCGTGGGTGATGCATGTGGTTAATGGGCTCAGCTGCCTGGTGATCCACTTCCAAAAAATCAGTCATTGAAGAACCCTGTGGAACACAGCTCTACCCTGACCTACATCGAGTCACTGAGAATTGGTATCAACTCAGCAGCAACCAGATTTTTTAACTGGTTAAAAAGGATAAAGCTGATCTGAGTAGAGTTCAGCCAAAATACCAAAAGCAGGGGGAAACCTGTTGACATCAAGTGACCCAGTAGCACAGAATAGAACTGCCCTATAGGGTTTCCAAGGAGTGGCTGGTGGATTCAAACTGCTGACCTTTGTTTTGGTTAGCAGCTGACTGTTAACCGCGGCTCCACTAGGGCTTCTTATTTAGTTTAATGGTCAGCGGGGTAGAGGAGGATAAAATTCATTTACAATTACATAGTGTAAAATTCAGTCTTATAATATGAAGAGTACCAATTAAGTTTGTAAACTCATCCTAGAAGAAGTGCTGCGCACCTTATTTCTGAATATCACTACAGTTTCCTTCCAAGTCCTCCCCTTGGGAAGCTATGCACTGATGCCAGTGACTAGCCCACCCTTCAAAGGAATTTGGGAGCTCTTTCTGGAATGGCCATTAGCACTGTCGTATTACCCTTGATGTCCTGAATGTCATCAAAGTGTCATCTTTTCAATATTTCCTTTACCTTCAGGTAAAGAAAAAAGTCATTGGGGGCCAGATCAGCTGAGTAGGGGAGGTGTTGCAGTAAAATAATTTGTTTATTGGCTTTAAAATGCCATCACAGAAAACTATACATTTAAGTTTGCGAACTTGCCATCCCAGAAAGAGTTCCAAATTGCTTTGAAGGGTGGGCTGGGTGCTAGCATCAGTGCCTGGCTTCCCAAAAGGAGTACCTCAAAGGTGACCATAGTGATATTCAGCAATGAAGTATATAGCACTTAGAACAATTAAGTTTGTGAACTTAAATTGTCACACCTCATCTGTGAAAACCAAGAATGTCTTAGGAAAGCCCCAAATCAAATAGGACTTAAGAAGTTTTTAGGAATCTGGTAGAATCTAGAAGAACATCTGCCCTGGCTGTGATATTTTACTATATCACCAAATTGCTTTTCAGCCAAGGCCTCAGCACATCCCTTAAACAGGGTGTTTCGTGGCCTGTGGTCTTCTCGAGGTTCGTCTGTAATTAACCACTTTATCAGTTCACCTGTAATTTAATGTGGCGAAGCAGAACCACTCCAAGCTCTCTAAATACCGCTTCGTTTTCCTTCCAAACCCAAGATCAGTGAGACGTAAGAACCTAAGAAAGTCTCAAGAACAGGTAACCACCTATTAATTACTTGTAACGCAAAATTAGAATTTTTTCTTTTGTGGATTATTTGCGTATTTCATGGCTCTCCAATTTAATTCTCCTTGTCTCCTTTTGTAAAAAAGGATTAAGTGAAGACTAATCAACCAGTTATAAAGAGAATTACAGAGAGAGAATAACAGGTATAGTTCCAGTTAATAACACTGTATTTTAATATGGAAGAGTACACAGATGTGACAGCATCATGAAACATCTGCACATTTTTCAAGCTGTCCAAGTAGTGATTTCCGCAGACTTCACTGTGACTAGTTTTCTCACCCCTTTTTATTTTTTTATTGTGCTTTACATGAAGATCTGCAGAACAAACTAGCTTTTCACTAAATAGTACACATACTGTTAGGTGACACTGGCTGCCAACCCACCGTGGGTCAGCACTCTCTCTCCCCCCCTTGGATTCTCTGCCACCAGCGTTCCTCTCCCTTCCTGCCTTGCTGCCCTTGGCCCTGGGCTAGTGTGTCCCTTTAGACTCATTTTGTGTTATGGGCTTGTCTAATCTTTGGCTGGTGGGTAAACCTCAGCAGTCTCTGGAGACCATATTCTTGGGGTTTTTCCCAACCCTTTCCAGGACGGTTCATTGTGATCCCTGTCAGAGCAACTGGTGGCAGTAGCAGGGCACCAGCTAGTTGTGTTGGACTCAGTCTGGTGGAAGCTGTCGTAGCTGTGGTGCGTTCTTCCTTTGGACTAATCTTTCCCCTGTGTCTTTGGTTTCCTTGATTCTCCCTTGCTCCAGATGGGGCGGGACCAGTGGAGTATCTTAGACGGCCTCTCAGAAGGTGTTAAGACCCCAGATGCTGCTCACCAAATATGGTGCACAACATTTTCTTTATGAACTGTCTTATTCCAATTGAACTAAATGTTCTCAGAGACCATGGTTCTCACAGCTCTCAGCCCAGTAATATGACCTCCACCCTTTCTTTTTTCAGCACACATAGGTGTTTATGAATGGGTTGTATGTCTGGGTTGTATGTAATACTGTCTGGGTTGACAATACATGTAACTCAATGTTTGTTTGTTATTACAAGAGACCTCATTGGATGTCTGTTATAAGCTGAACAGGATGCCCTGTGGCTGGGGGCTATGGCTTTTTCAAAGGATGGTGCTCGGAGCATGTGGAACTTTTTTCTCATCACTGGCAAAGCAGTTGATACTTTCTCAGGCTGTAGGATCGTTAGCTGTAGAAAAGGAAACTTTGAGTCAGTTACTGGATGGGTGTCCCCTCAAATCTGGATTATGTGTTCAAAGAAATGATTTATTTGCCTTAGAGAATACTGTCTCGATATCTTAAAAAATAGTGTTATACTGTTGAATTCTATTAGCTGGAATTTTGTTGAGGATTTTTGCATCTGGGCTCATGAGTGATACTGGTCTGTAATTTTCTTTTTTTTGTGGGCTCTTTCCCTGGCTGTGGTATTAGGGTTATGCTGGCTTCATAGAATGAATTTGGGAGTATTCCATCCCTTTGTGTGGTGTGAAATAGCCTCAACAGTATCAGAGTTAACTCTTCTCTAAAAGTTTGGTAGAATTCTCCAGTGAAGCCACCTGGGCCAGGACTTTTTTTGGTTGGTAGATTTTTGATGACTTTTTCAATCTCTTCCTTTGTAATAGAGTTATTAAGTTGTCCTACCTCTCCTTGTGATAATCTTGGTGGGTGACATGAATCTAGAAATTTGTCCATTTCTTCTAGGTTTTCATACCTATTGAAGTACAGCCTTTCATAGTATTCTGTTATGATCTATATCTTTTATTTCTACTGGGTCTGTTGTAACATTTCCCATCTCATTTCTTAATTGGGTATCTTCTGCTGTTTTTCTTTGTAACTTTAGCCAGTGGTTAATGAATTTTGTTGATCTTTTCAAAGAACCAGCTTTTGGTTTTGTTAATTTTTTCAATTGTTTCTCTATTCTCTGATTCATTTAGTTTTGCTCTAATCTTTATAATCTGTTTTCCTCTGGTGCCTGAGGGGTCCTTCTGTTGCTCTCTTTCTGCTGGTTCAAGCTGTAAGGTTAATTCTTTAAGTTGGGCCCTATCTTCTTTCCTGATGTGTGCAGTTATAGATATAAACTGACCTCTGAGCACTGCTTTTGCTCTATCCCACAGATTCTGGTAGGATGTATTTTCATTCTCATCTGATTCCATAAATTTTTTTCTTTTGTCCTTGATTTCTGCTATAACCCAAGGCTTTTTGAGCAAAGTGTTGTTCAGTTTCCATAAGTTTGAACTTCTACCTATGATTTTTCTGCTGTTGATTTCAACTTTTATGGCTCTGTGGTTGGAGAAGATACTCTGCAGTAAATCAGTGGTTTGGATTTTGTAGAGAATTGCTTTATGACCTAACACATGGTATATTCTGGAGTATTTTCCGTGTACATTGCAGAAGAGGGTATACTTATCCGTTGATGGATGAAAAGATCTGTATATGTCAGTAAGGTCAAGTTGGTTGATTGTTGCAATAAAATCTTCTGTAACTTTACTGAGCTTTTTTCAGGATGGTCTATCCATAACTGAAAGGGTAGTGTTAACGTCTCCAACTATTACTGTGGAATGATCTATCGCATTTTGCAGTGTTGTCAGTGTTTGTTCAGTATATTTAGATGCTCTGGTATTGGGTGCATAAATATTTAATATTGTGAAGTCCTGCTTGAGTATGGAAACTTTCAGCAATAAATACTGACCATTTTTGTCTACAGTAGTGGATTTTATGTGAAAATCTGTTTTATCTGAAACTAGTCTTGCCACACCTGCTCTTCTTTGTATGTTGTTAGCTTGGTATCTATTACTCCATCCTTTAATTCAGTTTGTTCATATCGTTACGTTTAAGGTGTGTTTCTTGTAAGCAACTTACAGATGGGTCGTGATCTTTTGAACCAGGATGTCACTCACGGTCTCTTGACTGTAGCATTCAGTCCATTGACATTCAGTGTAATTATTGACAGGTATGTGCTTACTGCCATCCTTTTGATGTGATTATTTTTATGTTGATGTTTTCTGCATTGCTCTTAATGTTGTATTCTGGGTCATTCTTCCTTATGGGTTGACTTCTCAGTGTTGGTTTTGTGTTTGTTGAGACTCCTGTATTGTGTTTCTTGTTTTGATATGTTACATTGTTAATTTAGTTTATGGCTACGTCTGTTATCCCCCTACACATACTAAGATTAAACCCAATTTTAACTACTGCATAACTCTTTAAATTCCTCTCCATCTGAAATGACTGTAACTACAGTAGTGTAACCCTCTTTTAATGTGATGGTGTCATAGTTGTCATGATATGATCACAACAGCAAAGAATAATTCATCATGATCAACTTGGTTTCATTCTTGGGATGCAAGGCTGGTTCAGCATCAGAAAAACAATTAATGTAATCAGCCACATAAATAACACAAAAGATAAGAATCACCTGACTTTGTCAATTGATGCAGAGAAGGCATTTGACAAAGTCCAACACCCATTCATGCTGAAAACTCTCAGAAAAATAAGAATAGAGGGGAAATTCCTCAACGCAATCGGTAGCATCTATGCAGACCCCACTGCCTGCATCTCCCTGAATGGTGAAAGACTAAAAGAATTCCCTTTGAGAACAGGAACTAGGCAAGGATGCCCACTCTCACCACTTCTTTTTTTTTTTTTTTAATATATTTTTTTATTATGATTGAGTGAAAATATACAATCCCACATAAATTTCTATACCTGCCAGTGAGCAGCTTCCACTGCTCTCCCTGCCCAGTGACAGCACACTCCTCTTCTCTGTTCTGTACATGTCATATCCTTCTAGCAATCTCCCCTCCTCTCCTCTCCAACCTCTCCCCCACGTCCAGTAAGAAGTCAACCGAATGACATCCTATAGATGCATAGAGCCATAAAGTGTATATATGATATGACTGCTCTGTGTCACCAAGTCCAATCCATTTCTGTCAGAAGAGTTGACCTCCATTATGATTTATGGGCAGGGGCAGCATCAGGGCCAGGGGCCATGCCTCCAGGGGAACCCCAAGGCCCCTGGACCATCAGTTGCAGTCTTTTAGTGGAGATCTCAGGGTACACCGCTTTTTATTGTCATGCTGCCTGTGACACTCAACTCTGTGAGCCCCATCACAGCTATCACTGGTGGTGGTCAGGTGCCATCCGGTTCTCCAGTCACATGTCAGTGTAGTCACCCACTCACATGGGTCTCTCTGTCTTCTGGGTTCTCTTTGCCCCATGTCATTTTGCTCCATGGAGATCATCTGTTCTGCTGAGTTGGGGCCATTTGGTGTGCCTCAGATGGCAGCTTAGCAGCTTTTAAGACCTCAGATACCACTCACCAATTTGGGGTGCAGAAGATTTTCTTAGCAAAATACTAGTTTTGCGAGTTTTTCCCTGCTTCTATTCAACATTATACTAGAAGTTGTAGCCAGAGCAATTAGACAAGACAAAGAAATAAAGGGTATCCATATTCACAATGAAGAAGTAAAAATAGCCCTATTTGCAGATAATATGATTATATATATACAGAGAGTCCAAAGGAATCCATAAGTAAACTAATGGAACTAATGGAGGAGTTTAGCAAAGTATTGGGATACAAGATAAACATAAATAAATCAGTAGGATTCCTTTATACCAACAATGAGGTTATTAAAGAAGAAATCCCCAAATCGGTAACATTTACTATAGCCCCCAAGAAGATAAAGTAGCTAGGAATACATCCAACTAGAGAAATAAGAGACCTATACAAACAGAACTACAATACCTAATTACAAGAAACTAAGAGAGACTTACATAAATGGAGTCATCTACCCTGCTCATGTATAGGAAGACTCAACACTGTGAAAATACCTATTTTACCCAAAGCAATCTACTTATATAATGCAATCCTGATACAAATTCCAGTGATGTTTTTTAATGAGATGGAAGAAAACAAATCCCCAACTTTGGTTGGAAAGGGAAGAAACCTCGGATAAGTGAAGTGCTACTGAAGAAGAAGAACACACTGGGGAGCCTCTTACTACCCAACTTTAGAACCTATTACACTGCCACAGTTGTCAAAACAGCCGGGTACTGGTACGAAAAGAGACACATAAGCCAGTGGAACAGAGTTGAGACCCCAGAGATGCCACCATCCTCCTATGAACACTTAATCTTCAACAAACGCCCTAAGATTTTAAACTGGGGTAAAAAAGATCTCTTTAACAAATGGTGCTGGCAAAATTGGATATCCATCTGCAAAAAATTGAAACAAGACCCATATCGCACCTTATACAAAGACCAACTCAAATTGGATAAAAGACCTAAATATAAAAAAAAAAAATGATAAAGCTCATCCAAAATAAAATAGGATCAACAATAGAAGTTTTAATACACAGTGTAGACAGACTTCAAAATCTGACAAACAAAGCGCAATCAACAGAAGAGAAAATAGACAAATGGGAACTACTAAGAGTGAAACACTTTTGCTCATCCAAAGACTTTATTTAAAGGATTAAACGACCTTCTACAGAATGGGAAAAAATGTTTGGCAACTGTATGTCAGACTGACATCTGATCTCCATAACCTACAAGGTACTACAAAATATCAACAAGAAGAGGATAAATAACCCAATTAAGCAATGGGTGAAGGAGATGGACAGACACTTCTCTAAAGAGGATATCCAGGCAGCCAAAAGACACGTGCTGTGTTGCTCACAGTCATTAGCTATTACAAAAATTCAAATCGAAACAATGATGAGATTCCGTCTCACACCAAGAAGGTTGGCCTTGATCCACAAAACACAAAACAGCAAATGCTGGAGAGGCTGTGGAGAAATTGGAACTCTTCTACACTGCTGGTGGGATTGCAAAATGGTACAACCTCTTGAGAAAGCAATCTGGTGCTTCTTTAAAAAGCGAGAAATAGATATACCATTTGATCCTGTAATTCCACTGCTTGGAATTTATCCTTCGGAAACAAAGTTGTCACATGAACAGACACATGTACACAACTGTTTGTTGCGGCACAGTTCACAATGGCTAAAAGATGGAATCAACCCAGATGCCCATCAACAGATGAATGGATAAACAAACTGTGGTACATATACTCAATGGAACACTATACTATTATAAAAAACAATGACGATTTTAGAAAACATCTCATAACGTGGTCTCATTTGGGAGAGATCATGCAGAGGGAAATCATTCGTTGTCAAAAGGACAAATGTTATATGAGACTCCTGGTATAAGGACTTAAAAATAGAGTTATCTACAAAAGAAAATAACTGTATTAGCTACAAGGGTGTGGGGTGAGGGTTTATCATAGATGAGATAGCTGATAGATGTTAGAAATTTTATTGTTTTACTGTCATTAATAAGTAAAAAAATAGTTTTTGTGACCATTCACTCAGTCCACTACACTGTGAATATTGCTGAAAGACCTCTCTCTCTGCTGCTGAATCCCAGGCTTCACAGTTACCTAAGTTGACTTTGTGTGGCTTGTTACATTTTCTTTAAACAGCTTGATGTGGTCACAGTACAGTGACTGCCAAGCTTTTATTTCAACTCAGATATAACTAAATGCAGGAAATCTCTTCCTGACACCTTTCTTCTCCTGCTCCACCCTAATTCTCCATTGTAGAGCAAGTTACAAGATCTGCTGAAAAATCTGCCTGTGTTGCAAGCTCAGTGAGAATGATTTTTTATGGCTGGTTTACACTCTATTTAGTAAAGCAGGGTTATGATGGAAACACTGTGACATCCTAAGCTATAACAAATGAGCTGTTCTTGAAGATAAATGTAACTGCATGTCTACAAAGCCAAATATTGACTTTCCAGATTATTTGGTGTATCTTTGTTCCTTTCCACACTGCAGTTTTTTCTGTCTGGGCATCCCTTCATCTTCAGGCTACTTTTTGTAGCCCTGTTATGTCAATGTTTGGTGATGTTACAAAAAAGCAGAGTGTGAGATCAAAATTTCCATTACATACCTCAACAGGAATGCCAGGGAACCCAGCCAGACTAATGCTACAAAAAATAAAAATTACAGGAAAGATGATTCATTAATCAACAATTGCCTTACCCAAAAGATGGAATTAGTAGTATGGCTTGGGAGGGGGTGCGAGTGCAGACAGCCTGGCTGTCAGAGGGAGGTGGGCACTTTATGCCGATGTGGCATGGGTTTCAGTCTACTTAGGAGCTTCTAAGCTGTACAACTCAGAGAAAAGAATGACTTGTTTTGTGCTTTGATTTCTCTCAACTTTCTCTATGGCTTTCAACCCACTGAGGAGCTTCTGGACTGTACAGTTCAGAGAAAAGAATGACTTGCTTTGTGGCTTGATTTCTTTCCACTTTTTATTCTTTCAAAATGAATTTAGCTTATATGCTGACACCAACTATGGTTTGATTTGAAAAGTAAATGGTATCTGAAATATTCAGTAGAAGGGCACAGCCTACAGCTCAGGAACGGTGAGAACAGGAGCCGTAACTTCCTCTCTCTTCTCTGTTTCCTTGCCTCCACTCCTCCCCCTTCACGTAAAGTCCATCTCCACGTCCCTTTCTGTATTTGGGGCCCTCCCCAGAACCTTGTCAAATCAATAGAAGTGGTAGAATTTTGTCTTTAGATGTAATTAGTTAGCTAAATGTTAAAGGAGCTGGAAAACACAAAAATTATGACACTAGAGGAAAAATTTAGTCACTGAAATTAGAAAGTGCCCCCAAGTTCCTAACATTCCTTTCTTTCACGAATAAACAGAACTATCTGATCATAGAACATCGTAACATAAACGTCAGGCTCAATGTGAAGCTTCATTTTTTGTGTTCTAATGAGAAAACTCGCCAGTAAAAACTACAATTTAATCTGTAACTAGCCAAAACATCAGATAATTCTGTTATCTGATGTTTCTTTAGCCAGCCTGCAAAGAACTGTTCTAAACAGTGACCTAGAAGGCTGCAGATCCCCCTGTACTGCTGAGTCATCAAGGAAAGAAGAATCCGGAGTCCTGTATCATCTTGCTGCTAATTGTGTTTTAGTTCTTTGAAAATTTGAAATCCATATATGGTTCAGATGCTGTTAACCAGAATTTGTAATTAATCAGAACAATTCCAACTATGTTGAATGATACTATGTTGAATGAAGATTTTTTAATTCCCTTTTAAGGAGAACATGAGAGAGAATTAGGGAAGAGGTTTTTTCTTTTGCCAAGTAGCCAATAACCCAATTGTTATTACTGTTCATCCACACAAAGGAAACAACACAGAAAATAAACTTTTTAAAGCTCCTAGTAATTGAGTGTTCCGTGTGAGAAGCTGGGACATTTCAAGAAAATAAACGAAGAGAGGAATAGAGCCAAAATTCTCCAACTTTGACAACTAGGGCAAATGTAACACATCTACATTCATCATGGAAAAATGTGAAACCCTGTACTTTTATAGAAGAAAACTTAACTACATGAACAAAACCAGGGGGATAAAGGCCTAACATAGCCTGCGCGGGGCAGACCTCCACACCTCCATCCAGGGGTCACTGAGAGACCACCCAACAGAGAATGTTTTGAGAATAGTTCTAGTAAAAGCAAGCTTCCTAGATCTCAGATGGGGAAAAAATTACTCCCTGATCCTCAGAAAAACTTTTTCTCAAGAACTTTGAGTGGTACATTCTTTATCCGATACTACCTTATCTACCCCTTATGGACACACACACTTAGAAAAGAAAGACAATGTATGCAGAAATCAAAGTCCACTACAGAGAACAGATGTAAACATATTTTTTTAATAACATGTTTAAACTCTCTTCTCCCTTTAAAAAAATGTGTGTGTATACACACACACACACACACACATATGTAGTCTTTCAGGATCTCTCTGCCTTTGATCTTTTCCGCTATAATGAAGTATTGTTTCCTTGGTTCTTGAATTTCATTTTGTTCAAGTTTATAGCATCTTGGCAGGTTCTAAGGTCTCCTTTCTCTCATCCATCTTCTTATTTCTCTTTTATGACTTTATGCAGGGCAGTAGGTATTCCTGATGTGACATATAAGGGCTGCCAGTTAAGTTTGTGAACTCATCCTAGAAAAAGTGCCACATGCCTCATTGCTGAATATCACTACAGTCACCTTCGAAGTATCAGTGCCAGTGCCTAGGCCACACTTCGAAGCAAGTTTGGAACTCTTTTTCTAGAATGGCCATCAGAACTGTCATCGTATTACCCTTGATGTCCTGAATGTCATCTAAATGTCTTCCTTTCAGTATTTCCTTTGTCTTCAGATAAAGAAAAAAGTCATTGGGGGCCAGATCAGGGACGTAAAGAGGGTATTCCAGTACAGTTACTTGTTTACTGGCTAAAAACTCCCTCACAATTATACCTTTTAAGTTCCCTAACTTGTCACCTGGCCACCATGCACAATTTCCATTTCAGAAGGAGGTCCGAAACTGCTTTGAAGGGTGGACTAAGCACTAATATCAGTGTATAACTTCCCAAAAGAAGTACTTCGAAGGTGACCTTAGTGACATTCAGCAATGAGGTATGTAGCACTTAGAATAATTAAGTTCACAGACTTAATTGGCAGTCCTTCATATCCTATGAGAAATATGTTCCTCTGCCTCAGCACCTCTAAGCCCCCAGACTCAGTTCCTTGGAGCCATCCAACTGTCTATCTACCTGTTTGTCTTTCTGTGTACCCTTCCGTCTATCTGACTATCCATCCTCACGTCTGAATCAGTAAGGAATTTGAGACTTGAGAAATATGCATCCTGGCCCTGTTTATGATATGTTGAATTTATAAAGAACTCTCTTCTGCTGTGCGATGTTTTAAAAGAGAGTGTATTTTAGAACATGACAGATTTGGGTTCAAGTACTGTGGCCTAAAGCAAGTTACTTGCCTCATTTATTCATTTAACAAATATTGACTGAGCATCTTCTTTGCACCATGTGTTGGATGGATACAGTTGTTTGCAAGACAGACATGATCTTTGCCCTCATGGAATTTATACCCCAGCTGAGGAAACAAAAGAAAACTGTTCTAATTATAGTAAATATAAAGGGAAAAACACAAGAGGAATCTGAGTCAGGTAAGAATTTGGGGAAATGATATTTAAGCCAAAGCTGGAAGAATAGAATAGTCAGAGATCAGTTGAACAAAGAGGGTGGATAGGAGTATCACAGGGCAAAGGAGAGTCTGTTCTAAGACTCAAAGTCAGAAAGGAACTTGGGATGAAAGAGGAACTGAGAGAAGATGAACTGGGCTGGAGCCCAGGGAAAAAGAAAAAAGCAGCAAGACACAAAGATAGTGGAGCCAGATTATGCAGGTCTTGAAGGTACTGGCAAGAATTTTGGTGTTGTCTAATAGTAATGAGTAGCCACTGAAAGCTTTTATGTGGGGGAAGAACAAAAAGATTTGTGTTTAAATCCCTCTGGTGGCTTATCTCATCACAGTGGGTTACAGAAGAGGAGAGACGTCACCAGTAAGGAAGCTGGTGGCAGTCCTTGGGGAAGTGGGTAGTTCAGGGCAGATAGAGGAGGTAGCGTTGACAGGACCTGGAGCTTCCTAGATGGTAGGGACTGCAGAAGAGGAGAGTGTTCATGGTGACCTGTGTTCTGATATGAGATGCTGTTCATGGCCGTGAGAACTTTTGGAGGAACGAAGGCTTGAGGATGGGGGCTCATGCAGTTAGCTCCTAAATTCAGTTTTGGACATATTTAATCTGAGATGTTTGTGATTAATCTAAGTGGAGATACTGCCCGGCAGTTCTGTAAATGAACCTGGAGCTCAGAAGAGGCACTCAGGCCGGGGTGCAGAGTGGGCAATGGTTCATCGTTGATGTTGAAAGCCCTGAGGCTGGATGAGGCTTCCTGGGAACGGAGTCTGAGTCCAGGACAGGGCCCAGGACACCTCTGCAGGTCTCATTCATCTCATCTGTGACATGAAAGTAATTATCACTCCTGGCAAGGAGGTTCAAAGGCGTATGCATGTAACCCGTGCCCAACCCATAATAGGCGCTCACTAAGTGCTGCTATCACTGTATCTGTAAAATACCATAGCCTCATTCTCTGCAGTGAGTCGGCACTAACTGACGCAGAGCAAAGTAAGAAGAGTCAGTCAGTGCACCCGAGAATTAACCTGTAAGTATGTATCTATTAAAGTTGAAGTTAAAACATTAGCTGTTATGGTGCCAGTCTGTTCTCCCTCCCCCCCACCCCGTCTGTTTTCCATGCAGCCTCTCTCCCCCTGCTTTTGCAAACAAGCTCCTATAATTCTCCTCCCTGAAAATCAAGGCTCTTCATTCTTCTGAAATGCAGCATTAGGACTCGAGTAACTTTTGAAGGTGCCACTAGGTTCACTTCTTGGCAAGTTCTCATCATTGTTGTTACCACGACTGACTGATTTCTTGAGAAATGTCGGACTGTTCTTTTGGTAACGTTATTTTTAGGAAGACATAGCCTTTCCATTTCCAGACAGCAGCGTCCTTGTAAATGTGGGGACACCACAGAGAGGTGACACATTGCACATGTCCACAGGGCCATCTGGGCTTCTGGACATTACTAATGATGATAATGATTCCACTCGGTGGAGACAGACCCTCCCTGCAGCTGGTGTCCTTTCTGCACAGGGATGAGGTCATTTGCGAGGTGGGAGAGGGAGAGGGCTGGGAAGAGTGAGACAAGAGAAGGGGAAGAAGCTATCATATCTCCATTCTTGGTAGAAAAATAGAAACATGTTTCTGCATTATTGATAGAAAAATAGAAACCTATTTGCCACATTCTTGCCTTTGTTATTTATTATGTGTACATGTATACATATATATACACATATGTACATATTTAAGGGAATGGTGAGGCAAGAGACAAGGGGAAGATGAGGAACTGTGATGCAGTGACAACTTGGCTTCCGCCGGCAGGACTAGCGTTAGTCACTGAGTAAGGGGCTAATCAGAATTCAGTGGGCGCTGGTAACCGTAAGAGTCTAACCACTAGTATGTTTGAAATTGCTCGGGACAGGATGTTCTAGCAACCTAGAATCCACTAACTAGTTTAGAGTTCTGCAAGAGCCCGATAATCCACTCCTCCCTTTGCCTTGACTATATCCAAAACAGGGACATGTAGAGTTTTTGTTACTTTTACAGTTCAAGATCGTTCTTCCTCAATGGTGTAACTGAAAACAAACAGCAGACTTTTTTGTTTACCACCCCTAGTCCAACTGGGGCTCCATGGTTTTATTTTTAGAGCTTGTATACACAAAGGCTGTAAACCCAGACTTCCCTGTACGTCCCTAAGTTTTGTGGTTATTGTTATACTTGGTTGTTTTTGAGGTGTTTTGAAGGGAAGAGGAGTCATTTTCACATTACAAAGACCTCAGCCTGAAGATAACTGGCCAGTCATAATCAACCCTGTGACCTTCACTCTTCTAGGTAGGAGCCCTGGTAGCACAGTGGTTAAGCATTTGGCTGCTTTATAAAAAAAAGAAAAGATTGGCAGTTAAAAGTCACCAGCCACTCCTTGGGAACTCTAAAAGGCAGTTCTAGAGTCACCATGGGTCAGAATCAACTTTATGGCAATGAGTATGGGTTTTTTTGTTGTTGTTATTGGGCCCTAGACAGTAGAAATGGGTCAGCGCTGACAGAACTGAGAAAATCCTAAAAATGCTCTCGAAGTGTTTTTGAACACTTCAAAGGCAAGGCTAGGTCTGATGAGCCTTTGTATGCTGGATGCCGGAGCTGAGGCCTCAACATAGTAAGCGCTAAGTGAGGGGCAGGATGCCAGTGAGTCAGTTTCCCCATTTTCCATGGTCCAGGGCTACTGTCGTTAGCAAGAGCAAGTGACCGTGAGCAATTGCATGGTGGAAAACATGGTTGCCAGTTGTTGGCAAGTTGATTCCAACTCTTGAATCCCAGAGAAAGACACTGAATTATGTAAGTACTGTAAATATAATGGTGGAGTCTCAACAGTACACCTGGCTTGAGTTTTCACGATGCAGTTTAAAGGGTTTTGGACTAGGCATCTGAAACATGGCTATGGTCAAAAGCCAACAGCCAAAGCCACTCTTGTTGAGTGAATTCTGACTCAGAGACCCTATACGTCAGAGTAGAACTGTCCTATGAAGTCTCCAAGTAGCTGATGGATTTGAACTGCTGACATTTTGATTAGCAGATACAGCATTTCACGACTACACCATCAGTGTTTCTAACCTTGGGCAAGCTGCTGAAGTGTCTTGACCTCAATTTCTTTATCAGTAAAAAGAACAAAAATACTTTCTCTGCCTACTTCCCTGGGTTTCTTCAAGGATTAAATCATATTAAAGAAGTGAAACTACTGAAGTATTGTTACAAACTTCTGTAACAATACTGTAGACATTTTAAATGGGTAAAAAGGTTTTGAATGTCTTGAGGAGGCGCTTCCAAATTATTTATACTTGTGAACTAATGACAACCTCCTCTTCTGGAAAACTTCTACGACTGAACTTCAAGTTGTATGTATTTACAGATACAGAGTATTAGATCCTCCTTGAAAAATATCATTATTATTAATACCTTCTGAAACCAGGAAGTACTGTGAAGTTACTGTGTATGATCACATGGTCACAATTTCAAGATTGGTATTTAAAAAAAGAAAAAACTGTTGCCGTCAAGTCAGCTTTCACTCATAGCAACCTTGAGGACAGTAAAAGTGTCCCACAGAGTGTACAAGGAGTGGCTGGTAGAATCAAACTGGCGACCTTTTGATTAGCAGCCAAGCTCTTAACCACTGTACCAGTAGGGCTCCAAGACTGGTCTTACAACATGTAAATTCTTAACCAGCAATGTGTGCCTCTACAAACAGTGATTCAATTACAATACAGGTTTTTTCTGTCATGAGGACAATAGAGTTTTATCCTTCTCCAAAGAGCCTGGAAAGTGAGGTCACAAAACAGTGGTTCAGACTCTTGTAGCTATGGCTTTAATCAAATCATTTCACATTTTGTAGACTCAGCTTCCTCATTCTGTAACTCACAGGGCGTTCAGTAGTTCATATCAGGGCCTTATTGCTCCTCCCAGGGGGCATTTGAAAAGAGGAAGGATATTTTTGGCTGTCAGAATTACAGGGTGGGGAGAAAATGATAGGTTGGAGGTATGTTGCTGGCATTTAATGGGCCGGGTAGGTCTGCTAGATTTTCTACAGTAAGCTTCAAAGTTTCATGAAAAGAATTGTCCCACTTACAGTGCAAATTATCCCTGCTAAGAAACCCTGGGGAGTAGCTGGGGTGACCAGACCCTTTTGCCAGTGAAAGGGTACACCATGAGAATGAAACTGTTGTAGGCAAACTGGGATTGACAGACTGCCTAGCCACAGTCCTTACGGTGCACTGGTTAAGGGTCTGACTGCTAAGCAAAAGATCAGCAGTTTGAATCCACCAGTCACTCCTTGGAAACCCTGTGGAGCAGTTTTACTCTGTCCTGTGGGGTCTCTGTGTCCGAATCCATGCGACAGCAGTACACAGCCACAGTCCAGGTCCCCTTGTGCTTGCATCATCTTTTTACATCCCTGCCCTGTCCTTCCTACAGATGACAAGAGCCCAGGCTCTGTGGAGCAGCTCTCGTGAAAGGGGAATGACAGGTCCCAGCCGTGTACTAGCAGTGAAGTTAGTTAACTCACTTGCTTGTCCCATAATTTGGCTGTTCTTTAGCCCCCAAACCAAAACAAACCCATTGCCATCGCGTCAATTCCAACTCACAGTCACCCTGTAAGACAGAGTTGAACTGTCCCATAGTTTCCAAAAAGCGCCCGGTGGATTTGAGCTGCTGATCTTGAACCACTACACCACCAGGGTTCCTTAGTCCCGAAGTACCCCACACTTCTTGCCTCTCCTCACCCTCAGAGCCTTGGGAATTACCAGCACTCAAGTGTGGCAGCTGCCTGGAGCCCTGCTGAGGTTGGGGCAGAGGAGGAAAGGCAGGCAAAACCAGCACGTCCCTGCAGCTGTGGCCAACCAGAGCAAGCTGCGGACATCGACAGCTCCCTCCATCTCAGCCAGAGGCCACCCTGAAGCCAGATTTGTGGGTGCAAAGTTATTGTGACACACATCCCACAGTGGGGTGTGAGGGAAGAATCTGCACATGGAAACAGAGATGCCAGACCGTTCTTCCTACACCACTTTTTTGGACTGCCATTTGGAGAGGGAAAAGAAGACGCAGCAAAGCACAGTCCTTTCCATTCTGCCGGCACCTCAGTTGAAGGAGGCGGTCAAGTCCAGGTGGACTGTGTGTCTCCCAGCTTCAGTACCTGCACAAACACTGGAACTGCAGACTGGGCTGTCTATCCCCGGATTTTTCTCCTGGTTGAATTTTCTTTCAGCTTAAGCTGTATTTTACTCTTTAAAGAAAATCTGTTGTACAGAATTGTATAAGGCTTGACATCATGGGCTAGACTAATTGCTTAAAGATGGAGTTGGACAATTGTTGAAAAGCGCTTTTGTTTGTGTTATGGAACAAAAATTACCACATACACAATAGTCTGTTTTGAAACCTAAATGAGTTATGTCTTAAACAAAAGAGCATAGCAAAAAAACAAAAAATAAGGCATAAATTTGTTATGCACAAAACAAAGTTGATGTCTAAATTAAATTGGAAAGAACTGTAGAAATATGCCACTGACACAGGCAGTTTTCTTTCCTGTTTTGTTTCTTTTACCTTCTCACCCTACTATTTAAAGTTGTGCCTTTGGCAACATGGGACTTCTCTGCGTTATAGGTAAGTGGCCACTACAAGTCATGGTAGCAGCCAGAACAATCTCTAAACTAAACTGAATCTCTTCTTTCGTTTAGTACTACCTCAGCGGAAAATATATGTTCTCTTTTTTGAGGGATGAGGAACCCAGCAAAGACTAGAGGCTAAGCTAGTGGTTTTCCCACTTTTCCTTCAAACTCTGGAGTTTTCCAGAACTTACCAGTGGGGAGAGGGCTAATTTGGGAAGACCTTTTTAAAAATATCACTCTTTGTTTTTGAGTAGGTTATAGGGTAATGGAGTGTCATATTTTTAAAGGCGATTCTGATTCTCCTTTTTATCATTAATACTTCACTTCCAGAGCACCTGCAGTACAAAAGAATAGAATACCCAGTTGAGTCTACCTCGGTCGGTGTAACATAGTTATGGCTAAAGTGTTCTACTTTCTACTTTGGTGACTAGCATCTGAGGTCCTAAAAGCCTGTGAGCAGCCATCTAAGATACTCCACTGGTCTCACCGTTTTGAGTACAAGGGAGAATGAAGAATACTTAAGATACAAGGGAAAGATTAGTCCAAAGGAGTAGTGGACCATGACCTCCGCCAGACCGAGTCCAATACTGAGTCCAGTACTACCAGATGGCAGCTGGCTACCACCACTGACTGCTCAGACAGGGATCGCAGGAGAGGGTCCTGGACAGAGCTGGAGAGAGAGGCAGACATTCTAAATATACAAAATTCTAACTCACAGAAAACACCAGATTTAGTGGACTGACAGAGACTTGAGAAAGCCTGAGAGTATGGCCCCTGGATAGCCTTTTAGCTCAGTAATGAAGTCACTCCTGAGAGTCACCGTTTAACCAAAGATTAGATAGGCCCATAAAGCAAAATGAGGCTGAAGGTGCTGCCGTGGTCACCTAGCACTGCTCTAACAGAAATACCACAAGTAGATGGCTTTAACAAAGAAAAAATTATTTTCTCACAGTAGAATAGTCTAAATTCAGAGCGTCAGCTCCACAGGAAGGCTTTCTCAGCTGGCTTTGGAGGAAGGTCCTTGTCAGCAGCCTCCCCAGACTGGGAGCCCCTCAGACACAGGGGCCCTGCATCCAAAGGACAAGCTCTGCTCCCACCACTTCTTTCTTGGTGGTGTGAGGTCCCCAGTTCTTCACTTGCTTGTTTCGCTCTCCTTGCACCTCTCTAGCAGTTGCCTCAGCACAATCCAAGCTTATAGGTTAAGTCCCTGCTCCCACAGCTGCTGCCCACTACCCCTCGTTAACTTCACAGAGGCAGGACGTCACAGCACGTGGGGGAAAAAGCACCCACTGCTGGGAATCATGGCCCAAATAAATCGATACAGATGGGTGGGGGGTGGGAGGGAGCACAATGCAGTCCATGACAGTGGCACACCACCCCGGAGGTGAGCGCTAGAGGGCAGGAGGGAACAGGAATACCAGTATTAGGGAACCCAGGTTTGAAAAGGGAGTGTGGCTGTGTCATGGAGCTGTCAACCAGTGTCATGAAACAGTATGTATTCTGTTAACGACCAGCTTGTTTGTTCTATAAACCTTCATCTGAAACACAATTTAAAAAAAAAATAGTTGCAGGAATCAGATGATTGAAATAAAGCTAGAGATAAGAGTGAGAAAAATACTTATTATGTGGTCTTTTATTAGTGTTTCATCACATAAAATTTAGCTTCTTAGTGGCCTGAGTGAAAGAGGAAGATGCAATTTTAGTCACTCAGACTCACCATGCAGCATGAGTTTATTAAGGGCAGCGTAGCCCAGTGTCCGGGATAGACAGGTTTTTATTTGTTCACTCATTTACCAGCATTTCTTGCACCTTCCAATGTGTCAGGAACTTGCATGGACAGAGGACTAGGGCCGTATTAGAGAAAGGCGTGTCTTTAGTAGCTTTGTGTGAAATGTTCAGTATGAAAATGTAAAATCTCTTAAATTGATTTTAACCAAGCCTTAACACAAAAATGGATGTTTATCTGATTATAGACAACTTTAAATTAGATCAGAGACATTAAATTTTATCTCTGTTTTCTTTAATTGGTCTTGTACGAGGTCTTTGTAAACTCACCACTGCCCCTGAAAGATGCCTCTGGGAGATGCATTCTTTGGCAAACAGGAATAAATTAAAGTCACTGGGCTCAGAGTCTGGTCCAGAAGCAACTCCGTAATGCCCATTATCAACCTCATTGTTTTCTAATGTTTTGGCTGCATGATCTGTTCTTGTAAGCAATTTCTTGCCCAAGCTTCATATAGAAAACACATATAAGTCACATTTTATTACTGTAAATTTATTTTTAAATTACCATGAGTATACCTGTTTATGAAAAGCCTGGTGGTAAGTGGTTAAGTCCTACAGCTGCTAACCAGTAGGTCAGCAGTTCAAATCTGCCAGGTGCTCCTTGGAAACTCTATGGGGCAGTTCTACTCTGTCCTATAAAAGTCTCTGTGAGCTGAAATCTACTCAATGGCAGTGGGTTTGGGGGTTTATACCTACTTCTAACGAAGAGACAGCCGTTGAATTGGTGAATCTGTCTCCATAAGTCAGAAATTTGAATCGATAACAGTGGTTCTTAGCACTGTAAGATGCCCAGCATCTTATTTGTTTCCACATCTGCTTTGCTGCTGTTTTTGAACACTCATTTTAATGACTGAAATACCAGTGCTATTCAGTTACTGACCCAGAAGCTTGGGAAAAAGAGTACTGAATAGTTTCATTTAAAAATTAACTAATAAAAACTAACTTCTCATATTGCTGAAAACTGGTATTATTATGTATATTTATAAATTATAAATATGTAATTTAATGCGTTTTGTATCATATATCTTTATAAATCTGTTTTATTACGGTAACTCAGGTGTGCAGTGGTTAAGCATTCAGCTGCTGGCTGAGAGGTCGTACCTTTAGAAACCACTCATGGGAGGGAGATGTGGCAGCTTTCTGTAACGGTTACAGCCTCGGAAGCTTCTATGGGGCAGGTCTGCGCTGCCTAATAGGGTCACTGTGAGCCAGAATTGGCTCGACAACAGTGACTTTGGGTTTGGGTTTATGTTCTGGTATGCAATATTATTATTAAAATATAATAGACATTAAATATATCAAACTGCAAGTACATACAACTTACTATTATGCCCATAAAAGTTCTTCAGTATGATACTATTATGACATATGTGTTGTTTGTCACTTATTGTTTAGGCTGCCAGTCGGTGTGACTTGCAGTCTGGGTATTCTGCCCTCACAGAGCTGGCCAGGATGCCATGATCCATACTTACAAGTGACTAGATGTGTTCAAACTTTTCTTGACATGTAACTGAGTGTGCCTCATGTGCGCTGTTGTAGTATATTCCTGTGGAGTTTTAATGTGAGCAGACACGCACAGGCCAGAAATCTGCCAAAGACTAGTGCAGAACGGTATCTCCTGGTAAGTGGCACATTATAAGAGACTCCTTACGTGCACCAAAATGGTAGGAGGAGATTTCGGTCCCAGGCCTCAGTGGCACGTGCTGTGTGTATGTGTGTGCTTACCGGCCAAATTAATGTTTTTATTGTCTCTAGTGTGCCCAAATTTAGCTTGTTATAATGCATTTTCATATTCATGCTGTTTATTAAAATAGTTTTTAGGATATATATAGTAATATATTTTTATTAAAATTCAAATAAGGTGTAAGTTTAACTCTTCAACTATTCTGTAGACAGCACACTCCTCCTTTCCATTCTATACATGGTACCGGGCACGGAGAAGCAGTAGGAGCTGCCCATAGGTGGGCATGCAAATTTAAACTGGATTGTACACTTTCACTGAATCACAATAAACAAAATATATTTAAAAAAATTACTCTGAAGAAAATGTCTGTACTAGAACCGAACACACCCAGTTAGCTGTTGGGTCTCAAGGCACCCTTTGCTTTGTTAGTGCGGCTTTATTAATTAAATGTTTACGGAAGGCTGATTGTCATGGACTGAACTGTGTTCCCTGCAAAGATGTGGGTGGCCATTTGATGGGGCCACAATTCCAGGTAGTGTGTGATTTCCCTGCCTCTGTGACATTAATGAGGGAGGATGGGCAGCAGTTGGGTTGGTGGGGCAGGACTCAGCGTGTGAGACCAGGCTGTGCCTTGAGGCAATCTCTTGAGATACATTAAAAGAAAAAAAGAAGCTAGCAGAGAGATCTGCAGACTTCATACCACCAAGAAGCAGTCCTGGGAGCAGAGCATACCCTTTGGAAAGGACTCAGTGTCCCTGCACCTGAGAAGCTCCCAGTCCAGGGAAAGATTGACAAGACGGACCTTCTTCCAGAGCCAAGCTTGTCCTGGAGCTGACACTCTGAAATTAGACTTTCAACCCACTGGACTGTGACAAAATAAAATTTCTCTGTTATAACCATCCACTTATGATATTTCTGTTATGGCAGCACTAGCTGACTTAGGCACTGAAGAAGCCTCTCTTTCTTCTCCTTGGGCCTAGATCCGAATGCTGGATGGTACCAGACAGGGCTCTGAGGAATCAAGACACAAAACCAAAGGCACAGTATTAATACTAAGGAGCAATGGATAAATTAATACTGTGTTTCTTTCTACAACTATTTTTTAAATTTGAAGATTTTTCAAAGGTAAAATGAAAGACATCCCTTACTCCCATCCCCCAGTAAGCCTGTAAATCTATTGTTTGAATGTATATTATATAAGGGAAACTTTCTGCATATGGCATGGTACAAAGTTAAAAAGTCATGTTTTATCTTGTTCTTTAGATATGTATATATATATTTTTTAAGCTGAAATTCGTGGTAGTTATTTTCTCATGCCTGTTTTACACAAAAAGAAAAATAAGTTGGGCAAGAGTAGAATGACTGGAGTTTGTAAAACCTGCAATGTGTGATTTCCCAGAGATGAAGTTCAGTCTGTTCAGCTCTGGGATGAATGCTCTCTGTAACATCACCAGAGCCAGTGTCTGCCTGCCTTCCTTTTGGCTACTAGTCATCATTCCTTGTTTCCATTCTTTCCGTGCTTTGTTGGCAGTACGCTTCCTGTGCCCCTATCTGGTCTACCCTGCATATTGCTCCAGTGGGGGGCAGAATTCTAAGTCATTGGCTTGGCTACATAATGCACCGTATCAAGCCTTCTACTCCTGAAGTGGCTTGAAAGACATGGGTGGTAAGAGGGCTGCTACCTTCTCTCAGTTCCCTGAGCATTTGTCTCACTGTACTTGGGCACTTCTGCTTCTCTGGTCTCAGACAAAGCATTCTGGAGCTTTCTAGCGGCTTGGGCTTCACAGGTTTGGCTTTAGTATCTTTCTTGCCTGGAAATCTATCCAAAGTCGCAGAAACCCTGACTAATCAATTCTTTGGTCACTGCACTAGCACAAGCTGAGTATGTGTCATTTTATAAAATTGGCCCTCAGGGTCGGATTTAATTTTCCAGTCTTCAAATGCAATGCCCTACTAGACACAAAGTAAATTGCATGCAAGTGTTTTCTAGCATTAACTCTGGCCCACACTTAATTTCTTCCCAATTTCTGTACTTTGGTCTTTATATATCTGGTCATTGCCTTCAACATAATTTTATTGCATATGATATTAATGATATCCATGTCTCATTAGATCAGTGTCTTTGGAATAAGTATGTATATAAATTAGTTCTCTTCCAATCAGTTGGCCAGGTAGCTGTCTTCCAAATGCCTTAAGATAGACAGTGAGCCCCACCAGAGGGCAAATAAACTCTAAAGACCCTTCCAGTTCTAAAATTCTGTGACTCTGCATGCTCCAAGTGAGTATGTAATCGTTTTACAGGAAACTAAGGATACAGTGAGATGTTACTTTAAGGAAAAATGATATGATCTCTACTTTTGAGCTCCTCATCCAGCCTTAGGCGTGTTCAGTTCAGATATTCATTACATCATCAAGGAAAAAAGCCAATAAAAGCCTAGACCTCTCAAGCTGTAGAATCTGCTTATGAATTGGAGTGGACAGAGTAGCTGCGGTTTCTCTAAACTCTAAATGTTACATGTTCTTGGGCATTACCGAAATGCGTTTTGTGTCCTGCATCTTGTTAAATTCCTGATGGTGTATCCCTGTGAAAGTCTGCTGGCCTCCTGAGATCGGGGAATGGGCCTTTGGTTATCTGTTACCAGTTAGCTCAGTTGGTTCGAATCCAAGGCTGTGGGATCAGGGCCCTGTGTGGGGCGATCAGCTTCCTGCAGAGCAGCCCCAGCCTGCTTGCTGCTTCAACACTGCACATGCTTGATCACAGAGGGTACAGGCGTGAGTGTGCCTAACTCATCATGACCCACTCTGCTACCGAAACGTCACTCAGAGCCCAGGTTCTTCCCACAGGGGTCACTGACCTCCTCTTGTTTAGAATTATCAGCTGTGAGTGCATGCCAGGCGGACTTCTGTATTCATCAAAGATCCCGATGACCCTTCACCCAGCCAACCTTCTAGATGTTTCTACGTTGTGAGACGCTTTGGGGAAATCAGCTAGTGACTGGAAGCTGACTATCGCAAGGGACTGTGCTGAGCATTGTGTGCACGCAGCCTCGCCTGACCTCCTAATCATGATCGTCCCTTGCACTGTGTACTTTTTTAGTCTCCTTCTCCAGGTGAGCCCACTATGACTGGGAGGTGGGGTACATGTGACTTTCCTAGGGTCCCATACCCAGTCACTGGCAGAGCGGGGACTCGTATCCCACTCTGTGGGACCCCAGAACCCATACTGTTACCTGTTGTACTGACTTCCTTAGAATCTTCCGTGGGACACGAAACAGAGTTTGGGCTTTTAGAAACCGGTAAGCCCCTCCACATGGAGTGAAACTTTGTGCAATCAGATGCTTATGACTGGGTATGAGTTTCACGTTTCAATTTCTCAAGACTCAAAATTAGGTCAGCTCTGCAGACGGGCCGAGAAAACTTGACAACATTTAAGTGGGACAGGTGATTGTAGGTGGGTGTTGCTGCGAGGTTGGCATTAGCGACGTCCTCTCCGTCTCCACAGCCCTGGCTACTTCACCCTGTCCCACATTTAAAGCTGTGCTCAGCTCTGTTTCCTCAGACATCCGCTTCAAACACAAACTCACGCAGTGGCGTGGTTGGAAAGGCTCCTTCCACTTCTCATGTTCTGTGACTCTCACCACCAACCGAATGCGCTGTGTACCCTCCAGCCCGAAGAACAGCGACAGAACATGCGGCTAATTTTTCCTGACTGTTCAACTCAGCAGTAAAATGGCAGTTTTTCAGTAGAAGAAGGAAGCTGTGTCAAAACCTCCTGTTACAACTGGGAGTCATTACTTGCCCTGCGGTGTCACAAACTCATCTGTAAGTTTGGCTGACTGTTTAGTTGTTTGAGTGATGTGTTCAGGATTTTGGAACCCTGTGCTTCCTGACCTTCTGAACTTCACTCACACTTGCATAGAAAGCGGCAGCTTGGTTGGCACTGAGGAGGGGCTTGGTGCAAGCTCAGGGAAAGGTCCTTGGTAGCATGTGTGTCTTAGGATTTCTTTTGAGATTTTGTAGATAGCCTTGAAATGAAGACTGCCTTTCGGATAATTTCCTAATCAGCAGCACAAACCCACCCACTGCCATCGAGCCGATTCTGACTCACAGCGACCCTATAGGGCAGAGTAGAACTGCCCCATAGTCTTTCTAAGGATTGCCTGGTGGGTTCAAGTGCTGAGCTTTTGGTTTGCAGACGTAGCACTTTACCGCTATGCCATCAGAGTTTCCTATAAGTAAGACTTAAATCTTCATTGTCTCCTTAAAAAAGCTTACTTCACGGTTGACCCAGTAGAAATATACTTGCAATTGATGAGGCTCCTGTAGTAATCTGTGTTGTTTCTGATTTTTCTGTTAAACAGCCACTTAAAAAATGAAATATCTCTTTTAGTTTTCTCCTTTGCCTTAAAGGGCTTTTATAAATTACTGATGTTTGAAGCTGCAAGGGGACAGGATCATCCATTTCACATCCCTTTTGCAGCAAGGAAAAGCGCTTCACTCATAGCTTCCTTTTATTCTCGTCTCCCTTCTCTGTCACTTCTTTCATCTGTTTCCATCTCTCTTCCATCCATTCAGGAAGTATATTTTTTAGCACCTCTTATGTAAAATATCAGTGTGCTTGGCACTGAGGGGAGCCCTGGTGGCACTGTGACTGAGTGCTGTGAGTGCTAACCAAAAGATCAGCAGTTCAAATCCACCAGCCATTCCTGGGAAACCCTATGGAGCAGTTCCACTCTGTCCTATAGTGTCACAATGAGTCGGAATTTATTAATTTCTTCATTTACCTGGGGGGGGGCCGAATACTGTTAGGCACTAAGGAGGTAAGGAGATGAAGACAAGTCTCTTGTTCTCCAAGGACACAGGGCACAATTCAGTGGTCACATTTTAAGTGGTCGCAGGAGCTGGAGAGACCTGTGAGCGAGCTCGCAGGGCCAGGCACAGGGCAGAGGATGCTTAGGGCTCTGCCAAGTGGAAAGGACATGTCACTGCTCAAGGAGTCAGTCATTACTCAGCCCCAGCTGATTGGAACCAGCCTGCAATACTGGCCCAGCATTGTCAGATCTTCCTGTTCGTCAAGAAAAGTCAGAAATTCAGGTTTATTTTTAATGTGACATCTAATTTTTTTAAATGCTGGCAGCTAGCTCAGATTCTTCAAAAACATTGTGTAGGCCAAACAAAGCATAGATATGGGCTGAATTCAACCCGTAGGCCTCCAGTTGGGGGATTTGTGGCCTGGTTAGTGAAGTAAATTACAACATGTATGAAATAATTAACTGGGAATGTGGCACACATGACCTAAGAGACCTAATGAGTAACACAGACCATTCCTACTGGAAGAGTTCAGAGAAGGGAGGAGAACAAGGGCGCAGGGGATAGCAAGCAGATGAGCTCCAGGCGCCTCAGTGGCCAGAGCGAGTTGGGGGCGAGGGGGTAGGGGCTTCGAGGACGCGGTCAGGAGTTAGGGATGTGGCCAGGAAGGGCGGGCCGAGGCCCTGGGAGGGACAAGCCCGAGGGCCAGGTGCGGGAAGTGGGGATTTCTCTTTCCTGTCACTGTGGAGAGCCACTACGAATCTTCTCATTTGCTGTTTTAGACAATAAACTCGGCTACAGTGTGGAGACTCGTACCGCTTTCTCCTGTTTTCCACCCCATTTCCTGTTCTGCCCTCTGCAGCACATGCCACGGCCCCCCGCAATGTGCTTCTGAAGACGTCTCCGCGGCCTAGCAGGGTGCAGGTAAAGCAAGTCAGCGCCCCAAACCACAGGACATCAAACCTGTTGCTGTTGATTCCGATTCATAGCAATCCTCAGGGTAGAACAGTTCCATAAAGTTTTCAAGGCTGAAATCTTTACAGAGGGAGGCTGCCACATCTTTCTTCCACAGAGGAAATAGTTGGTTTGAACACCTGGCCCTTTGGTTATAGCACATTGCTTTAACCACTGGGCCACTGGGCTCCTCAAACCAGAACAAGAAAAAGCAAGCGGACCAAATTAGAAAACAGGTACCCTTAGTTACCTTCTCCCTCTGAGTAAAAACCAATGTTTTTAGGTAGGTGGGTAAAGGAAGAATTGTAAGTAGAGACCTAGAAAATTGACACCCTGCCTAGTCAGGTCTGGAAAAACCTGAAGGGCCAGTGGTTTGTATCCACCAGCAACTGCACAGGAAAGGTTCCGGTCTACTTTCTGCAGCCTTGTCGAGATGGGGAAGTTCTACTCTGTCCTTTAGGGTCACAGTGAATCAAAATGATCTGGACAGCAGTAAGTTCACAAAATACAAGAAAGCAGAAGGACACCAATTTTTATATATTGAGTAGATTAGCAATCTTCCAAATAAATTTAAAGTACCAAAAATGAGTTACAGAAAAATGGACCTAGTGAGTGTTTCTGAGGTGATCATCTCTGATTGTACATCAAATGGACTGTCAGAGTCGGTCAATCAGAGGTGGCCTGGACATGCAGACTTTGGAAATCTCATCATGTGATTGAGGACTCTGCACAGTTTTGCCTCAAAACTGGAACTTAAATGTTTGGTTGACATAGAGAACACGTAGATTTTCCAGACCTAATTATGCAGACCTTTTCAATTTCTTTATTTGTTATGGGTTTGTTTGGATTTTCTACTTCAGTTTGTGTTAGTTTTTAGGAATTTGTCCATTTCCTGTGGGTTTTCAAATTTGTTGAAATATAATTTTTCATAGTATTATGTCATGGAAACCCTGGTATCATCATGGTTAAGAGCTGCAGTTGCTAACTAAAGATTGGCAGTTTGAACCTACCAGGTGCTCCTTGGAAACTCTATGGGGCAATTTTACTCTGTCCTATAGGTCGCTGTGAGTTCGAATCAACTCCAAGACAGTAGGTTTGGTTTGGTTCTTTCATTCTGTTATGATCCTTTTTATTTCAGTTGGCTCTGTTGTGATGTCACCCATCTCATTGCTTTTTTTGGTTACTTTTATTTGTTGTGTCAGTTTGGCCAGTAGTTTGTCAATTTTTTTGATCCTTTTGAAGAACCAGCTTCTAGTCTTGTTTCAGTTGTTTTTCTTTTCTGTTTCACTGATTTCAGCTGTCGTCTTTATTAGTCTCTTCTAGTGCTGTGGTCTTCTTCTGTTGCTCTTTTTCTATTTGTCACGATTATAAGATTTAGTTATTGATTTGGGCCCTTCTTTTTTGACATGTGCATTTATTGCTATAAATAGACCTTTGAGCAGTGTTTTTTCTGTGTCCCAAAGGTTTTGGTATGTTGCATTTTCATTTTTGTTTGAGTCTGGAAATTTTTATTTCTTTTTTTATCTCTTCTGTTTTCCAGTAGTTTTTAAGCGTGGCATTGTTCAGCTTCCAAATATTTGGGTTTTTTTCCCTTGTTATTCTCGTTATTGATTTCTAATTTTATAGCATTATAATCTCTGAAGTTGTTTTGATTATTTTGACATTTTTTTATTTATTGACCCTTCGTATGGTCTGCTGTAGAGAATGAGCCATATGTACTGGAGAAGAACCTATATGCACTAAAGTTGGACAGAGTGCTCTGTATATGTCCTGAGGTCAAGTTAGCTGGTTGTGTTATGTAGACCATCTGGAATCTTGGTTGAGTTTCTTTCTAGTTGTCCTGTCCATCCTTGAAAGTGGTGTGTTAAAATCTCCTACAATATTGTAAAAAGACTTCTGTTTTCATTCTGGTAGGCGTTTTTTTGTTTTGTTTTGTTTCATTTTGTTGTTGTTGTTTTTTGTATTTTTGGTGCTCTGTCATTGGGTACGTAGATATATATTATGGTTATGTCCTGTTGGTGGGTTGATTCCTTAGTCATTATGGAATGTCCTTCCTTTTCTCGTTTCATGGAGTTTGATTTAAAGTATATTTTATCACCGGTTAAATTGCTACTGCTGCTCTGTTTCTGTTACTGTTTGCTTAATGTACTATTTTTCATTCTTTGATTTTTTTCTTTCTTTTTTCATCTACTTATGTCTTTGTGTCTATAGTGTGACCCTTGTAGGCAACATATTGATGGCTCTTTTTTTTTTTTTTTTCCTAAATCCACCCTGCCACTTGATGTCTCTTGACTGGTGCACTTAACCTATTTATATTCAGTGCAGTTGGTGATAGATATGAATTTACTGCTATCGTATTGTTAAGCTTTTTGGTGGTATTGACAGTTTCTTTGTTTCTTCTGATTTTCTGTGCCAAGTTCTTTTTGTTCATGTGTTGTCTTTTCATTTCCTTCATTTTTGTTGATTTTGTGTTTACTGAGTCATTTTGGTTTTCTTCTTTTTCTCTTTTTTAAATGGGTAAGTTTATTAATTTTCATTGTGGTTACTATGAGGTTTACCATAATCGTCCTGTGTCAAAAACTCTATTATTTTTAGATATAGCCTTAATGTCCTCTGCATTTAGAGGTTCTGTGACTGCATTATTCATTCCGCCTTTTTGTTTTGAAGTTGACAGCAACTTCAGATTGACAGTTCTGCTTCCTCTCTAACTTAATTTTACTTTTCAGATTTCTGTATCTGGACTCACATCTTGGTGATGCCTTTATGTAGCCTGCTCTCAGGTGTTGTCTGCTGTTGTTGGTTCTCTATCTGAAGGACTCCTTTGAAAACTTCTGGTAAAGGTGGTCTGGTTTTTACAAACTCCCTTAATTTCTATTTATCTGGGAATGTCCTAATGTTGCCTTCATATTTGAGAAACAGTTTTGTTGAATATACAATCCTTGGCTGGCATTTCTTTTCTTTTCACATTTTGTGCATGTCATAATATTGCCATCTTGTCTGCATTGTTTGTGCCAAACAATCAGAACTGAGTCTTTCCAGAATCCCTTTGTGGGTGATAATTTGTTTTTCCCAAGCTCTGCTCAGTATTTATTGTTGAACTTGAAAAGTTTGATTATGGTATTCTGGTATATACGGTTTGATTATGGAGACTTTCTTTTTGGGGGTCTGTCTTTCATGGGGTTTGTTGATCTTCTTAGTGGAAGCCTCATCTTTCATGATATTAGAGTTTTCTTCCAGCAAATCTTCAAAAATTCTCTCTTGGCTTTTTGTTTTGTTTTGTTTTTGTCCCTCCTTGGTCTCCTCCTGTTGTGGAATTCCTGTCACATGTAAATTATTCCTCTTCTTAATGGTTTACATAACTGTTAGGCTTGCTTTTTCTGTCTTCCATTCTTTTTTTCTGATTGGTATCAAGGCATTAGTTCTCTATTTTGCTAATTCTTTCTTCCATAGTTTCATTTCTACTTCTGTATCCTATTGATTTACCTATTTCTAATATTTTTATTGTTGTTGTTTATCTTCTAAACGTCTACTCTCAGCTTTTCTGTGATTTCTAATTGTCTGTGTAATTTAACATGTCCTTGTATTGTTTTCCTGAATTCTTTTTGCCTGTTTTCCTTGAATTCCTTAGTGGGCAGTTTAACTACCACCTAGGGTTTCTATCCCTTTATTTTGGTTATTTGGTTGAGCCATCTTGTCTTGTTTCTTACTAAGACTTGCAATTGTCTGCAGTGTCTCCAACCTTAAAGTGTTGTTTTGTTTTGATTTGATTTGTCAGTGCCGACAGGTTGATAGTACTGTGGTGATTGCTTGTCTGGTGCATAGGGGCTTTTCACTTCCTGCCCTAGTTGAACAGGGAAGTAACAAATAGGGTGAGTCCTTATCACTGTTCAATGTACGGGTAAGAACGCACAATGGGAAGGCACGATCCAGCATTCAAGGAATGCTCACAGTTGCTCACTAGGTGAGCAGACAGTAGACAGTGAACAAGGTGAGTGTGTAGGGGTCGCTGAAGCACTCTTTCCATCAGAGGGGCAGGACAGTTGGCCTTGAGATATCCAGGTACTCTGTCAGGTGAGGGGTGGGGTGAGCAGGTGACGGGTAGCACAGGCAGCCAAGGGTCTCCCAGGTATTTCCCCGTGTGGGCTGGGGCGGGTGCCCAGGGAGCAGGGAGCATGCAGGTGTTTTCTCTGGTGGAGGAGGGTCAAAGCAAGGTGCTAGCCATCACAGGAGTGCTCTCTCTGTCAGGGGCGGGGTGGGACAGGTGGCCGGGGAGCAGATCCATAAAAGAAACAAAAAGGGGGGAAAAATGAGGACAGGGAATTTGTGCATTGCCCCATATTTGCCACCTGCCCGACATAACAAGTACCTCCCCTGGAGAGGGGCCCTGTCTCTGTGTATGCTGGGTCCCTGAAGCTCTCATCTTGCTTCCTGTACTGTCCTTCCTTAGAGTCAGTTTATAGCCTGTTTGCCTTGCCTCACTCTGTATGTGTCAACACAGTTTCTCTGTTCTCCTGTTGGGAGTTCTGTAATGATGTCACCCTGTGCTCCTCAGGTGGGGACCCTAATAGCTTTGTCTCAAAATGGCCCTGCTGTGCTGAGCTATGTGGTAGGGAACCTCTACTCTGTTCCCGTTCATTGCTGTAATGGAGCTTCTTTTTCCAGTCAGTGTCTGATCTAATTCTATGTTCTTTTATTTGATGCTCAGTGTTCCAGGGTTGTCTTCTGTATCTGTTTCTCTTTGCGTCTTAGATCTTCTTGTAGAGTGACAGCATGGTGAGTCTGACAAGGCTGGCGTCTTGAATAAGGAAGTTTATACCCTAAATTTAAAGGCTCTTATACTTCTACCCCACCCTGAACACAATTGACAGTTAATGTACAGATATGAATACTTTCTTGTCCAGCGTTTGGCAGTCTTTTAGATGTTATTTTAAGGATTACTTTAATTTGGGAGCTTGACATTTTATTTAAAAAAAAAAAAAAAAGTGATTTGCCAGTGTTTTTCAATTTACAAGGTCACAACAAAAGAGGTCAACTTGTATAAAACTTCACCAAAGATCTAGACTTCAGGGAACTAAAGTAAAATTAATTTTTGAAAGTATCTCATTTATTCTCTCAATAAAAAGGTTATCAATAGAGAGAAAACAAGTTTGTTGTGTTATTTGAAGTATAGAAAAGGAAGCTTATCAAATGTTAAATTTTTTCTTACATTTCCCCCTTCCACCTATCAGAAAGATTACTAATAAATATTGACAGTGAAAACGTTTTAAGAGCATTGCTGCTGGTACTAAGTACTCACACCCAAGAGCAGAACACTCTTTAGACATGAGGATGGCAAGACTTCATTTCGCATCCTTTGGACTTGTTCTCAGGAGGGACCAATCCTCGGAGAAGGACATCATGCTTGGCAAAGTACAGGGTCAGTGAAAAAGAGGAAGACCCTCACCAAGAGGGGCTGATGCGGTGGCTGCAGCGTGGGCTCAGATACAGCAGTGATTGTGGGGATGGTGCGGGACCAGGCAGTGTTTTGTTCTGCTCTATACTGCATCACTATGAATCAGAAGTGACTTGATGGCAGCTAATAACAACAAGAAGGAAGGGTGGAAAAGGTGCTCCTAGGCCTCCTCCCAAAGTCTCTGACCCAGTGGGAGCTGGTAAAAGAACTCTAGTGGTGTGTGTTTTGTTCTGATTGTTTTTGTTGTTGTTGCCCTTGATTCAGAGATCCCAAAATAGTGATTTAGGAAACAAATTGGAGGTTTCAGAAACCTTCAAGTGCTCTTTTCCTTTCCCGTGTTACTGGATTATTTTCTGAGAATGCATTTGTGATACGGCAGATTGGGGAAGGAGGAGGGTGTATCAAAGTAAACATTTCATGAACTACTGCTGCAGTTTAATTTACTAAGTAGACAAAACCTCTGAGTATTTCCTGTATATTTTAAAGCCCAAATTTGTCACCAGCTTCTCAGCCTTGATACCTCTGTTTTCCAGCTTAATCTCCCCCCTCAACTTTTCTTTCTTTCTTTTTTTTTTTAACATTAAAGACACTGGGGTGTCAGACTGGTATATGTGCTTGCCAGCAACTGTGCTGGATCAAGTGCACTGTGAGTTACTGGCTTAATTTATGGCATAAACTGGTTTTCATTCTTTATGTTTTGACAAATGCAGCCCAATATTAAATGTAGAGAACATAGTTAAAGACCCCTTGGCTCTCTCAGGGGACAGAAGGCCCCTCAGTGAGGGAGACTCTGGCAGAGGGTTTGGAAAATGCCTACAAAATGCCTTCCACTTGCTGATTTTCTAATTTAGCCTCAGAATTATTGTAGGCATGCTGGCAAATCATACTCATGCACAGAAACACTTTTAATAACTTCCGTGTTGCCATCTACCACGTAAGATGGGTTTTAGCAAGCAGCTAGTTACTGAAGAAATTCAGCACTTGTGTATGTAAGTAGTAGATAAATTGATAGAGGGTGGAGATCTAGCAAAAATAAACCTAAATAAACATGTATTCCTCTTGCTGTCTGCGGTATGTATATCTGTATATCAATATGTACATGTGCGTGCATGCCCATGTATGTGCAAAACACTGTGCTAGGCATTATGTGTGATGGAAGGAGGAATGAGACACACAGCCTGCTCAGTGGACCTCAAAACCCTGAATCCAAACAACTGCAACAATAGAGTCTGGAAAGTAATGTAATTGAGAGATACACTGAGCAATCTACTCAGCATACTGTTTTATTGGCAACTGGATGTGAATTGCTGTCCCAGTGCTGCTCAAAGTGGTAGATAAATGAGCTCCAAAAATGCAGATTCTCAGTCCCACCCTAGACCTGAATCTGAATCTCTGGGAGTGGAATTGAGCAGTCTGTGTTTTACTAAGATCCTGTGTTTGAACAAGAGAAAATTCTCATGCCTGCTGAATTTGAGAACCATTGCTTTAAACTTCTCAAGTCCTCTTCAGAGGCATGACTGTAAAATTCACATGCAAAGAAATGAAGAGCTGGAGAAATTCAGTGATTTTGCCTACGGTCATACTTCTAGCATTATGGCAATTCCAGAAACTCTGGTGGCATAGTGATTAAAAGAGTTCAGCTCCTAACCAGAAGGTCCACATTTCAAATCTATTAGGTGCTCCTTAGAAATCCCATGGGGTAGTTCTGTTCTGTCCTGTGGGGTTGCTATGAGTCAGAATCAACTTAGTGGCAGTGGGTTTGGCTTTTCATTTTAGATTCGATCCTAGTTCTGTTAACCCACATAAAATCTACACTCTTCACTCTAGCCCTGCTGCCTCACCCAAGAAACTGTCATCAACCATGTAAGCCATTTTCCCTAGGATTTTTTTCTGTGTTTTCTGTTTCGATCACACTCTTTCTTCCTGAGTAAAAAGGTTCTCACTATAATCACCCTAACACTGCCACAGGCCCCTAAAGTTGTCACTGTTGTAATGCTGACATGCAGGTAACACTTCTGGTGTGTTTGCCATGCCATCTCATCATGAGATAGTATTACCAACAACTGAGCTTTAAAGCTCAACCACCATCATGTCGACCAGTATTCACATTTGCAATGGAGAAGAAAGTACTGTTTTTGAAGAGGAATTGTATTTAAACAATATGTGTTTATTGGCCAACTACCATTTGCCCCACACTGTTCAATCCTTGGTGATATGGTGGTTAAGACTGCTAACCAAACCAAAAGGTCAGAAGTTCAAATCCACCTGGGCCTCCTTAGAAACTCGATGGCACCGTTCTGCTGTGTCCTATAGAGTCACTAGGAGTTGGAATTGACTCCATGGCAATGGGCTTTGCTTTTAGGATGTTCAATGCTGTGAGTCCAAAGACGTTTTTTCGTCATTCCGACTCACAGTGACCCTATACAGCAGATTTGAATGACACATAGGATTTCCAAGGAGCAACTGGTGGATTTGAACTGCCAGCTTTTGGTTAGCAACCACAGCTCACCATAACTCTTACCTGCTACACCACAAGAAGTTCTGAACTAGCAGCATCCTAGGAATTTGGTAATAAATGTTTATCTTCAGGCCCTTCCCTAGAGCTGCGGAAGCAGAAACTCTAGGGGTAATATCCAGCAATGTGGATTTTAACAAGCCCTCTAGATGATTCCGGAGCCCTGGTGGGGCAGTGATTTAGTGCGACAGCTGCTAACCAAAAAGACTGACAGTTCACATCCACCAGCTACTCTTTGGAAACCTTTTGAGGCACTTCTGCTCTGTCCCATAAGCTTACTATGAGTCAGAAACGACTCAACAGCAACAGGTCTGGGGTTCTACGTGATTCTCATGCACACTGAAGTCGAAGAACCACTGCTAGAAAGGTTGTGAGAAGTGTAATGATCTTCATGCTAATGGAGATTGTAATCTGTCTAACTTTGCCCACCACTCAGTCCTGAGTTCAGGCTGTGATTTTCTGGTAGCTGAAAGCTGACAGGCTTATCATGGTTCCACTGCACTGTGTTGTGGCATTCAGAAATGCCTCCTGCAGCTCTTTGTGGGGGCCATTTGCCCCTACCCCTCGATTTTAATGAGAGCCACTCACTTATTTTTAAAACCACACAAAAATTTCAGATGGTGATTACATTTTTTTCTGTCTCCAAGGGTCTCAATTGCAAAGAATTCTTATGGAACTGCATTGTTTATGTAGGCAGTCATTTGCCATGTGGTAAGCTTGAAGACAGACTAAATAAATGGTTGGGGTGATGATGTCATGGATGGTGGTGATTAAAGCAAGGATAATGTGGGAGGCTAAGCTTTCTTAAACAAGCTGAGGACCAGAACAACTCCCAGAATCCTGCGTCCAGTTTCATGATGTCGTGTAATTGTATCTGTAGCCAGTCTTTCCTCGTTTCTTTTCAGGATATTTCATTTCAAGAGAAGTCTGTTTGCCTTCTTCAGAGACACCTGGAATGTTTGTTCCCCACAGGCTTCCTGCCTCTGTGTGCTTTCAGTAAGGTAGGCTGTGATGGCTCTACTGTCACAGAGCCACTGAAATGCACACTGTCAGAACACAGTCGTGTAGAATTAACAACCTGTGCAACTCAGCGGCCCTGGTGACATTTTCAGGCTCATTCATCAAACAGGGAAATTGTCAACCAAGGCCACTTTCTCCGTGGGCATAGTTGACTTTCACTTGTTAACCGCTGGCAGGTTGGCCCCCAGAGAACAGTGACTCTACGTACAAAGGGACAAGACGCTGCCTGGTCCTACACCATCCCCACAACTGGTTGCAAATCAGACACATCATTGTGATACATAAGGCTTTTGGGGGTTGATTTCCAGAAGTCAGTCCCCAGGCCTTTCACTTGTTCAGCACCATAGAAACACACAAGCCTCCACTGACAGATGAGTAGTGTCTCTGCATGAAGACTCTCACTTAGAAGATCCCTGTTTAGGTTGAATTATCTTTGTCTTTCTGTCTTTTTGTCCTTTCCTAACGTTTTACAAGTATTTGGGCCTCTCCAGTAGGTCAAGGAAGAATATAATGAGAAAGTGAAATTCCTATCTTGGAAAGCTGTTAACGAGCATCCTGGTAAGGGCTTGGTGTGTAAGAAAAATGAAGCCTTTAGAAAGTCTGTTGAATTCCTGGGTCAGATTTGTCCACCACCCACTAGTGTAGATGATCTGGAACAGCAAGACTACCCACTTTTCAGTAGTATACTGCTTTGGGGGAGTGTGCTGATTCATGGTTTACTAGTTTAGAAAATACTGGAAACTGAATAGGCAACAGATACACAATGTAGTAGTTTTCAAATATCGTCTCTTTAGTCTCTGCCTAAGACTTGAGCCAGTGAGTGGCCATTTCAAAGAGGATTTTAAGGATAGCTGCCCAGTAGGCCTCCGGCAATGGTATGATAAAGAGACACAACATAGAGGCGCAGTATAGGAGAGGGATACATTCACAACTGCCCGTCCCTCTACCCACTCATGCCTCGTGTCTCTCCGTACCTGAAAAACCCAAGGCATTTCCAAGAACCATTTTACACCACTGCTCAACACAATTCAAAACCCACCTGCAGCGGGACTTTAGGAGGTAATTTAAACCTCACAGTCTCAGTTTCTGCATCCAATAAAAAAAAATGACCACTTCATAAAATTGTGGAAGGTTACATGGGAAACTTGTGAAAATACACAGTGGTGAAAGCACATGTAATTAAAGAAATAACCCACTGCCATCAAGTCAGTTCCAACTCATAGTGACCTTGTAAGACAGTGTAGAACTGCCACATAGAGTTTCCAGAGAAGACCTGGTAGATTTGAATTGTTCCTTTTGGTCAGCAGCCATAGCCCTCAACCACTACACCACCAGGGTTCCCATTTAAAGAAGTACCTACCATTTCTCACATACCAAACCCACAAATGTTGTTGATGATCATACTTAACACTGAGCAAGATACAGGGAAATAGGTGGTCTTACACAGTGCCATTAGGAGTCTAAATAACTGTTAAGGAAATTTGTCTGTGTTATGATGGGTGGGTGGATAATAGATGGACAGACATGCAGATAAGGAGGTAATGTACATTTTGACCTACAATTCCGTTTTAAGCAATTTATCTCATAGAAATCCTTAAGAGGTATGTACAGAGATTTTACTTCTATGCTTTTCATCACGCTATTTATGATGTTGAAAAATTAAAAGCACTTATCATAGGGGTGGAACTTCATAGGTACTAGATAAAACCTAGTTCCCTCTCATTTACTTTGAAACCCCTACCCACTACCACTCCCATGCCTGTGACCCACCTCTTAAAAAAACTAGAACTGAAATGTTTAAGTAACTTCCACAAATTTAAACCACCAAGGTGGGTTTCATTAACAAGTTTTATGGGGGCCCTGGTGGTGCAGTTGAAAACTTTGTTGATGTAGTAGTTAAGTGCTGTAGCTGCTAACCAATAGGTCAGTAGTTCAAGTTCACCCGACACTCCTTGGGAGTTCAGTGGGACAGTTCTACTCCAGTCCTGTAGGATTGCTGAGTCAGAATAGACAGTAACAGGTTTGGTTTTGGGTTTTGGTGGCACAATGGTTAAGAACTATAACCAATAAACAAAAAGGTCAAACAGAAAGATCAGCAGTTTGAATTCACCCTTAGCTCCTTGGAAACCCTACAAGGCAGCACTACTCTGTCCTGTAGGGTCGCTGTGAGTTGGAATTGACTCAAAGGCAGCAAGTTTTGTGTTTTGGTTTCTTTTTGTGCAAACCACTGTGCTGCCCATTTTTCATTGAAATAAAGACCAGCTTGTACAGGCCCAGAATCCCTTACCCTAGATTCCGAAACCCAAAAAGCCCTGGAAAACACAATTTGTTAAGAAATTGTGTCACAAGCTCATTTGACAATGAAACCTGAACTGACATGAGCCACGCGGAGTCATTGAGCATCTAGTATGAATGTCCTTGTGTTTCACTGCAGGAATTACAATGCTTGCTTAGTGGGTGCTGCCCTGAAACCCCCTAGCACTATCATATAATGCGTAATGCTTGCACCATTTCACCACTCTAAAATCTCAAAAGTTCTGAAACATGTTTGGCTGTGGAGCTTTAGATAAGGCATGTGGACCTGTACCTGCTCTCCCAGCAGGGAAAAGTCAGTGTAACGGTTAAAAATATGGATTAATTTCTTTTTAACATTTCACACATGGAACCTAGTGCTTTATATGACATAGAATTCTTCTCTAGCTACCCATCATTTCTTAAGTGACCAGAGTTTGGGTGTTTATGGTATGGGGGCTAGATATTAAATGTTCTCCTGAAGAGTATGCATTATGAGGCTAGAATTAATGGCTTTGAGTCTGTGCTTTCTTAAAGATGAGGAGAAAAATATCCTGTTTTTAAAAGTCGTGATTGAGAGAACCTGACTGTTAAGAAGGATATGTCTCCAGTTAGCATGCAAACCTAAAACCTCTGGCCACAGCAACCTTACAAGACAGAGTAGAAGTGCCCCACAGAGTTTCCAGGAATGGCTAGTGGGTTCAAACCACCGAGCTTTTGGTTAGCAGCTGAGCTCTTCACTACTGTGCCACCAGGGCTCCAGTTAGCATGCAAAGACCATGTATTTTCTGGGTTTAGCTGCTCCTGTTTGCTGTTTGGACCTTTCAAAGGAGACATTCATCACTGGAATGCAGATGGCCAGCTCAGCCTCAGAGATGACCAGGGCTGTCTCCTCCTTGTGAACTTACCCCCACAGAGAGCACTGTTTCTCAGGGTCGTGAGTACAGTGTGAAGAATAAAACATTTCTTCTTTCGGTGGATTCTTGTTTGGAAAAAAGGAAACTTCAGCTCGCTTCCATCCTCCCCCAGCAGGTGGCGCTGGGAAATAGAGGGATATCAGGAGCCTGGGCCCCCTGCCTGCCCCACGAACCAGTGTGATGTTAACAAGACTTTAGCCCTTAATAATATCTCCTTTGAAATGTGTGAAAGCCTTCTGTAGGCTCCGTGCCTCAGACGAGTTTTGTTCAGTTTCACTTCAAGTCTCCTGTAAAGCTTCTGCTTCCTTTAGGTTCAGTGATGTGACACAGGTTCCCATAGTGAAAATCCAGCTTGAGCAAAATCACTAAGGCCCTTTAAAAAGGTGTATTTCTGTTTCTGCACCTAGATATTAGAGTGTATCCTTTCTTCCCACTTTTGGGAAAGACCACACTCTCCTCTTCCAGGTGTGAGTTTTGTTACCCTTCCTGCCTGGGAAAGGACTCGTTAACTAACTGAATGAATTTGTGCTGTTGCCTGGCTGAGCCTTCTGTAAGTTGCATTCTCAAGCCGCTTTGCTGTGGGCAAGCAAATAGTCAGGAGAAATCTCTGTGTTTGTCAGACACAGTTCTTTTCAGAAAGACACTCTTCTCCTCTGACAGCGTGTTTGGGATTTCTGAAAGCAGCCAAGTGGATCGGAGTGTCCCTGTTTGGAGACCAGTGGTACCACCAAGCACAGCTTTCTGGGGCACCAGACAGTTTATGCTCATAAGAACTTTTACTTCTTTTTCACAGACATTTATAGTTTCCTGGAACAGCCTTTCAGGAAATGTCGTCATGGTCTGCAGGAACCAATAAAAATACAAGTAACCTGTTTTGACAGATTTCTTTTCTGCCAGAAATTCCAGAATTGATTCTGGGAGGAATGGCGGAGCCAGCCTGTTTGTGAGACTATAAACAGAAATAATGGATTTTGCCCTCAGAAAGGAAGCTGATAAATGCCTTACATGTAAGCTATAAAAACCAAAACCACACCCATTGCTGTCAAGTGGATTTCAACTCTTAGTGACCCTAAGGAACAAAGTAGAACTGCCCCCATTGACTTTCAAAGAAACACCTGCTCATAGGGGACCCTGGTGGCGTGGTAGTTAAGTGTTGTGACTGCTGTCTAAAAGATCGGCAGTTCAAATCCAGCAGTGCTCCTTGGAAACTCTATGGAGCAGTTCTACTCTGTCCTGTAGGGTTGCTATGAGTCAGAGTCTACTCAACAGCAAGAGGTTAGGTTTCGGCTTTTATCTTCTGATTAGCAATTGTAGCACTTAACCGCTATACACCCAGGGTTTCCGAATGTGAGCTAAAGAGGGCTGTAAAGCTCAAACTCTATCATGACAACTCCATAGTAAGAATTTTACCATTGAAAAACCAAACCAAACCAGTTGCTTTCATATTGATTCTGACTTACGGAGCCCTCATGCCCAGGGCAGGTACTGGCTCCCTTTCATAGGGCACATCCACTGTTTCTGCTGATGCCTGAATGGACTCGATAGCAGTGGGTTTGGATTTTTGCTTATTTGTGTTTTGGGTTAAAGCCAATGCAGAAGGAGCTCTGGGGGTGCAGCGGTTAAGAGGTTGTCTGCTAACTGAAGGATCAGTGTTTGGAACCCACCCTGTGGCTCTGCAAGAGAAAAAGACCTGTCAGCCTGCTTCCATCAAGAGTCAAAAAAACCCCAAAACAAACCCAATGTCCTCCAGTAAGTTCCAACTCATAGCAACTCTGTAGGAGAAAGTAAAACTATCTCATAGGGTTTCCAGGGCTGTAAGTCTTCACCGAAGCTCACTGCCATATCTTCCTCCCACAGAGCGGCTGGTGGGTTTGAACCACTGACTTTTTGATTAGAACCGAGTGCTTAACCATTGCACCATACACCCTAGAAAAGTCTACAGGGCAGTTCTACCCTGTTATATAGAATCACTATGAGTCCAAATCTACTCGACAGTGCACAACAAAGCTAAAAATAATTTCAGCTCATTTTGAGAAACTGAAAGAAAAAGAAAACTTCATCTGCTTTGATATGACAATCTATGATATATTGTGAGAGTTTGCTAATTTTCTTTTTCTTCTCATTCCAAAAAGAATTCTTATCTCTTTTGATCCTCAAATAGAAACTGACGTATTACAGATGAACAGTATTTGATTATGGATGCCCGTGTGGCATTGCCGTAAGATAGGTGGAAAAAACGCCGTGGATTTGGGTAATTATTACCAGATGGCTGATACTGCATGCTCTTTGCTCATCCTGCCGTGGCCAGAGCATGAACCTGAATCCCATTAACATGAGAAATAATTAGTGTCATCACTGCAGTGTTAATTGAAATGAGATTTTCCTTTTGGCTCAATCATTTCTCCTTTGCAAGTTTTTGGGGGAAGTTGGTCACTTTGATACTTAAATCATGTGATATGAGTATAACTGGTAACAGGTATTTGAAATGCATATGTGGTGATTTGGTCTTTTGTAACTAGTGATTAAAAATAGAATTCTACACTAGTGCTGTTTCTTAGGACTAAAACCAAAGACCCACTGCCATGGAGTCGGGTCCAACTCATAGCAACTCCAGAAGTCAGCGTAAAACTGCCCCATAGAGTCTCCAAGGAGTGCCTGGCAGATTTGAGCTGCCCGAGTTTTGGTTAGCAGACGTAGCACTTAAGCCACTAGGCCACCAGGGTTTCCTTCTTAGGACTAGAGTTACAAATAATATTTCTTTACTCTGCTAATCAGTTTAAGCTTCCACTTAAGTACACTGCAAGATCTGTAACTTACAGATTAACTTTGTGTCGATTTAAGTTTGGGCTTATAACCGATGCTGTCCCACCCCTGTTGAAAGCTCCCCGCGAGTGAAGGACTTCAAATCAGTGATGTCTGTGACTCTCTGGACTGACTACCCCTTTTTTATTTTGCTTTTAAGTTGCTGTTATACCCAAAAAAGGCAAAAAAAGTAAAATAAACCTTTTTTAAACTTATTATTTTTGTTTTGTTTTAGTTTTGCTTTTTTTTTTCTTTTTTTTTTTTTTTAGAGAAGTTACTCTTTTCGATGAAAGGACTAGAGTTTGCAAAGTTTTTTATGTGAAGCCCTAATCATTGTTCTCTATTTCTACCATAGCACTATTGAGATAACTGTCCCTACTTTATGACAGGGAAATGGAGGGGGTCTGATTTTCTCTCTCCTAGTCCGTCTTGTAATGAACCGTTTGCATTTGTTAGAGAATTAACTGGGCATGATGGAGGTATGCACAGAGCGCAGGGCCAGGATCTGTCCCCGGGGGACCCATCGCAGGAGAGGCCCTAGACTCATGGGGTCCTGGTGCACAGTGGGATCAGACTGCTGGGCTCCTTGAGGTGTTTGTTGGCTGGTTTTTCAGAAGTAGAGTGCCAGGCCTTTTTTCATAGCCTGTCTTAGTCTGGAGGCTCTGCTAAGATCCGTTCGGCACCACTGACTGGCAGGCGGTAGTGCATGGGAAGTACATTGGCTTATAATCAAATCTGAATTTCCCCACACAGAGGGAGAGAATTCTGCCACTGAACCACCACTGCCTACTAAGCAATGCTTTGTTCCCCGCTAAGACCAGCAGTCTCTCCATCTGCTTACAGCTTAGCCCAAACCTGAGAAAAGGCACCAGTATCTTCCCTCCCAACTACAGCAGCCCTGGTTGCAAAGCACTCATTAATGTTTACATGAAAAAGGGAAAAAGCAAGTTCAGAAAAACTAAAGGGTCTTCCATACCCTAACTTTCTAGTCAGAGCCGAGCCCTGCAGTAATGCCTGGGGCCGGCGTTGGAGGGTGACCGTCTGGGTCCCTGCTCAGACCATTCCCTGCACTGGCGTAAGCCTTTCCTGGCCTGTCCCATCGCTCCTCACATGACCCCGGGCCAGCTGTCCCTACGGACTCAGCACTTTCCATCCTCTTGTGGTCTCCTTTCCTGTCAGCTGCCACTGGCTCTTGGTTTCCTCCTGAAAGGAGTCTCTTTGACAGCTTTTAATCTGGAGAGGTGATAAAAGCTCTTCAAGATTCACCCTCTTTGGACAACCACCGGCTGCATTTATGTCCAGCTGTGGACCAGTGTTCACAAACCAGGTGTTCTCAGGGGGCTTTGCCATATCAGGTAACTACAGCTTTATAATTTGACATTCTGAACCACAGACTAAAACTGAAATACAGCATAACTCCTACCTGCAGACATTACATCATAGTGTCACTCCTCCTGGTGGCAAGCTAATCAGTACACATCAAAGTAAAACTGTCCCATCTGATAGCCATAAGACTTCATTCTTCCAGAGGAGCAAACTGGAGCTATCGCCCTCTTCAGTCTTGCCCGCACCGTACTTTAGGATGAACAAAACCCACTGCTGTCAAGTCAATTTCGACTGATAGCAACACTGGGCAATAAGCTCTGAATTAGGGCCCAGTGGTCTTAGCTGTGAGTTGTAATCAACTCCAGGGTGCAGTGGGTTTGGTTTGGGCTGATCTTAGCCACTAGAATCATACCTGCTATGTCTTGTAGGTCTATTGCACCACATATATTGCTTATTCAGCTGGAAATGGAATGTGCCTAGACTTGATGGGAGGCAGTTTTCATAAATTTTTTAATTGATCTGGTAGCCACTTGCGCCTCTTGTTTCTCTGTATCTTTGACTTGAATCTTGTTTTTCCAAATCCAGACTCTAACTTGAGCTTAGCTCTGAGATTTCCCCTTGGCTCAACTTTGCAACTTCAGGCTGGCTTCCTGGCTCCCCCTTACCTGGATGGAAACCAAGTCCAGCAGAAACACAGAACTGTGTACTGGGCAGAGATGGTGAGGACCCCACCCATCACCTGACACAGGTGATAATGTGTCAGTGTTTCTTTTGAACGACTTGCTGAAAAGAGTGTTTCTTTAACTCTAGGAACCCAAGAGCCACTTCAACAAGAAAAATAATCCTCTCCTTCCCACATGCACTGCCTACCTACCCTACCTGTTACTTGTCAGTGGCAGCCTGGCCAGGATGAGTCAACACTGAGGCTGCTATTGATGAAACTGAGAGTAAGAAAAGAATAATAATACCATGTATTTGAAGAGCATTTTTTAAAGTATTTTTTATATCCTTTTAATTAAAAACGAAGCCTTGATTCATATTAGAGGCAAAAGCAGTTATCTCGCTTAACTGTTTTTCATAACAGGAACTGTCGTGTTCCTTTGATCTGCCTCCCACCTTTTAAGAACCATGTTTTAAAACTGGGCAGAACTGACACCAGGGTCTGCAAATTATGGCCTGTGGGCCAAATTGGCCAGCCACCTATTTATGTAAACAAAGTGATTGTAGCTCAACCGCACTCAATCGCTTGTATATTTTCTATGGCTATTTTCATACCACAACGGCAGAGTTAAGTTACTGTAGAAGAGACTGCATGGCCCACAGAGTCTAAAAATTACTGTCAGCCTTCTACAGAAATCCTGGTAGTATAGTGGTTAAAAGCTACAGCTGCCAGCCGAAAGGTCAGCAGTGTGAATGCACCAGGTACTTCTTGCAAACACTAAGAGGCAAATCAGCTTGCTGGCAACTGTTTGTTTGTTTGTTTGTTTTGGCTTTGCAGAAGAGTTTTGCTGACCCCTGACAGATAGCAAAGGAAGCAGTTTTCACATCAGTGCTGTACACATCTCAATACAAACAGAATAATTTTTATCTGCAGCTTTTTGGAAAGTGTTCGGGTAGCGGAGATGGGGGAGAGGAAGGACTTAGAGGCCTGAGCCAAGGAAATGGGAATCTTCAAGTTTTCCCTTCACATCTGTAATCTAAAACCAGCTAAAGAGCTTGGGCCCACAGTGATCGAGAGTCCTGTGAGTGAATATTGCCATTTAACACATTTTGTTAAGACTTCTGAAAGTTCCCAGTGCTGAGCACTGTACCTCCGGGAGACAGCCTGCTGTTCTCCTTAGCAACGTCACTGCCAGTGTGTACTTTAACGTTTGAGGTCAAGAGCAGGGTGCGTGCTGGGCAAGACCTGCCATTTCATAGCTCTAGGTTTTGGCACCAGGAAGATTTCATTAAGAACCCTTTCTACCCACTTAATCTTAAGCTTGTGTTCCTTTCTCTTTGCAATCCTGGCGTTCCATAATTACCTTCCTCCGCTTTGACTGTCCACCAGAGTTCTCTCACGCAAGAAAGGTAGCAGTTCTCCTCTTTCTTTTTGCGAACATCTTGCTCACTGGGGTTCTCCTTCTCTTTATTCAGACTTGCACGCAAGTAAAAGCAAGGTTTTCCACAGTTAATTGCAGGAAAAGGTTTGCGGGGGTTTGGGGTTTTTTTTTTCTTTCCCTCCTCCACAACTGGAAAATATGAGGCAGATCCTGTTTATGTATGCTGCAACCTCAAAAGTAGCTGATATGCTGTTGTCATTAGAGAAGAATCCGAGCTGTTTATCCTGCTGTGGAGAAGCAGAGCTTGAAGCCAAAAGCCAGGGCCCTGCAGGCATGGGCGCTGGAGTCCTCTGTGCTGCTCGCAAAGGCTGCTTCAAAGCCCAAGACAAAGACGTCTGCTACTGGATCTGCTCCCTGCAGTCTGCGAACAGATGGGGTGTCGGTGCTGTGACTTTAGAAGAAATCAAGGACCTTCTTTGGAAATTTGTTTTCCAAGGGCCTTTTCAAACTCTTTTTAAAAATGTAACTATTTGTCTCCACCACTTTCTCTGTGGACTTCTTATCACATTCCAGAGATCACTTGGAGAGTGTGCTCCTCACATTTGGCAAATTATAATAAAGTGAGCTGTCCTTTTCCTGAAAACTAGTAAAAAATTTACTTTGGGAAATTCATTTTTCGTTGGAAACTTAGTCCTTAGTTTGTGTTTGTGTGTGTGTGCATGCCCCTGCGTGCCTGTGTGCTCTCGTGATGTGTGTGTGTGTTTAATGCACTTTCTATGCATGTCAAACATTTAGTTTTCTTTTGAAATAGTACAGTTTCTTTTTCATGAAGCTGTGTTTGTATAGAGCTATGTCTGTATGTCTAGTGCATCTCTTTGTTTTTGTTGTTTCTAGTTGATCCATGTTCTGTTTTGTTGAGGTTTGCCTTGAGAGCAAATCAGTTTATCCTTACCACAGGATCAGAAACTGTGAAAGCTGGAAATAGCTGTGACTGACCAACGTGAGGCACTCCATGGCTGGCTCTTTCTGAAAGAGGTGACATCAGTGCTGCATACCCACTGACATCAAGTCGATTCCAACTCACAGTGACGCTATAGGACAGAGGAGAACTGATCCATAGAATTTCCAAGGAGTGCCCAGCGGTTCTGACCTTTTGGTTAATAGATGTGTTGTGGCACTTAACTGCCATGCCACCAGGGTTTCCTCAATGCTACGTGGCCCTTTTAAAGTAACAAGATTATAATGAGGTGAGAAGACTGTCCAGCACACACCAGTTTCTGCCGCGAAGACGGTACAGAAACAAACCACAGTTGGTTCTCATCCCCATGTTCTTTGCACTGCAAGCAAAAGATTCATGGTAATGAGGCAGATTTTAGATGTTGGAAGGACTGTGATTTGTTCTCTGAACTCCTCTTCCTTTTATGAGTTATCTTCCCAGGGAGCTCTATTATATTTTTGTAAAGCTTCCCTCCCCGCACTGAGTCAAAAGTAAAAGAAGATACAGGTAAGAAAAAGGCATTGTAAAGCAGAGAATCAATGGGATGGTGGAATTCTAGAACTGTCATGTGACCATGGGACAATTCTTCGGTTGTTGAAAGAATAACTCCTATAGTTCTCTTACAGTTAAACTATAAGAAAGACCTTTGAATTCAAACAGTTGATGGCTCTGCCTACAGCTTCATGTGACAGTTAGTATTTAGAAATAATGTAGAATTTGGAGAGAAATCCTCGCATCACCATCCTGGTGTGGGGATGTAGCGGGCACATTTCCAGTCACCCATCTCATGTCTGTCTCGGCCAGGATGACAGTTTCAGAATTGGTCCGCAGGGAGGCACATGTTGCCATTTACGTCAACTTCAGCTGACAGCAGCCCTGTCGGACAGAGTAGAGTGGCCCCGGGTGGTGTCCAAGGAGCAGCTGGTGGATTCAAACTGCTGACCTTTCTGGTTAGCATACACGCTGTTAACCACTGTGCCACCACAGCCGTCCTAAAACCACTCTGACCCTCTTTCAAAATGAGCCTGGCCAAACCCGTGGGATTAAGCCGAACCTGCCTGTAACCTGAGGCTCCTTTCAGGGGCGGTTGTCAGCTCTTTTTCTTCTACGTCTATGTGCTAGAGGGTGAGAACAGCAGAGTGGAGTGAAGGCCCTTTCTGCTCAGACTGGGATTTAGTTTTATGAATGCAGATGTTTTCCTGACCAGAGGCCAGAGGAGCCCTGGTGGTGCAGTGGTTAAAGTGCTCAGCTGCTAACTGAAGGGTTGGTGGTTTGAAGCCACCAGCTGCTGCGCAGGAGGAAGAGGAACAGTTGGCTTCTGTAAAACTTTCAGCGTTAGAAATTCTGTGGGACAGTTCTGCTCTGACCTATAGGTCACTGTGACTCAGCATCAGTTCAGTTTGGTTCAGTTTGCAGCCAGAAGCCATTCAGTGATTTCTGGCTCTGGCTCGTAGCTTGTCTGCTTTCTCCAGTCGACTCCCACCAGTCTTTGTTCTCACTCATCTTCCCTCCTTTATTACAGGAAAATTAAATGTGGCAACATCTAGAATGTCAACTAACTTTTCGGAAAAATTGCACAGCATGGCAATAACTGAATATGAGGGCAATTTGTAGATTGGAGGAGGGCTTCATCCCAGGACTTACTGGTACCTGACCTTGGCATTTTTTTCTCTCTGAGCCTCACTTTCCTTATCTATAAAATGAGGCCTTTGAATTCCACATGATTCTCAGGCTAATTCCATTTGAGTATCAGGATTCAGGAGGGCTGAATTCAGGCTGAAGACTCTTTGTTTTTAATAAGGTCTTCTGCTGATTCTGTGTCAGGTGGCCTTGAGATGTCATTTAGAAGACACCTAAGTAGATGGATGATTACTAAGATTCCTTCCTTCTCTCACATTCTGTGATCCTGAGTCATCTGTCAACTGACCTGGCTTTGTTCAGGATCAATCCTTGTTATAAATTCATTTTTTCATCAGCCATATATGTAAGAAATGTATTTGTTAGTTATCTTGCCCGGAAAACCCTTAAAATGTAAACAGTAATTTTGACCAGAGTGAAATACTTCTTTCTGTCATTGTCCAGCTGACTTGTAATCATTCCTTCAGTCTCTCATTACACCCTATCCGTGTATAGCTTTTCCCTCTAAAATCCTCTCAGGTACTTTAATCTTTTAAACTAAAAACCAAACCCTCTGCCATCGAGTCGATTCCAACTCCTAGTGGCCTGATAAGACAGTAGAACTCCCCCATACAGTGTCCAAGGAGCACCTCATGAATTTCAGCTGCTGACCTTTTGGATAGCAGAGGTAGCATTTACTCCTGGATGCATTCTTCCAGAAGCCTGAGGCACAAAAACTGAATGCGAGACAGAGTGTATTTAAGATAAGAATGATTTGGGTGAATAGAGAGGGGAGAGAGAATAGTGTTCCAGGTAGAAGAATTATGAGATAACTTTCTTCCCTCAGAAAGGCAACTTAACTATTAATTGAGAATGTAAATAACACAGAATGAGGTAAACTCACTGAGAACAAAACCAAACCCGGTGCTGTTGAGTCAATTCCAACTCATAGGAACCCTATTGGACAAAGTAGAACTGCTCCGTAGAGTTTCCAAGGAGCACCTGGTGGATTTGAACTGCAGACCTTTGGGTTAGCAGACATAGCACTTAACTACTACGCAACCAGGGTTTCCTCACTAAGGATAATAAGGAATTTTAAAAATACAGTTTGGGGAAAATGGATTTTATTTATTTAGACTGTAATAAAATTGAATGTCAGTGGTGTAACAGCCAAAGCTAGTGAATTGTACCATTATTCTTGAGTTACTCTGATTAGGATTAGACTTATCTGGTACTAGTTTGATGATTACTCTCAGGTGCTTAATAAATATTTGTTGACTCACTATGAATATTGCATTTGGAGTTCTTTATGTCCTTGGTTGCATTGAAAGGATATTTGTGTTATCACCTCATAGAAAAGCTTATTTTGTAGTTCATGAAAAATCAAAAAAGATGTATTGTTGTGCCAACAAAAAAACAGATGAGAGAACAGGCTAGACATAGCCAGTGTTGCATCTAATTATTAAAATTCTTTGTAAGGGTTTAGATTCAGAACAGTCTTCCAAATCCTTCTGAGTTGCTCTTCATTACAGAGCTCTATTATCTTGTTTGAGATTGTATAAATTCCCAAAATGTTAGATACCTGTATTCACATTTCAGAACAAAAATCAATTCCATGTAAATCCTAAATTTGGGGACTTACTGTCATTTTACATTTTCAGTATCTCTTTATTCTCATGGTTACCTAAAAAAAAAAAAGATAAAGATTTGATATCCCCAGTATTTAGTAACTCATTGAATAATAAAGATCTGATATCCCCAGCATTTAGTAAAACAAGGATATAGGATTTGTTTTCTTCTTATTAAGTTACACTGCACTCACATGTAGTGTAAGATCAGATGTTTCCATGACATATTTAGAAACAGAACAACAGCTTGAAGCAACCCGGAATTCACCATGGGATGAATTAAATGTGTCACAGAGTTAACACTGTCTTAACTTTGGGTCTTCCACAACCACTTCTAGCTTTCACAAGCTCACTTGTTGTTGTGGATGATACTGTTACTGTTAGGTGCTGTAGAGGCGCTTCTGACGCACAGCAACCTTCTGTGCAACAGAATGCAGCCCTGCCCAGTCCTGCACCATCCTCACAATTGTTGTTGTCCTGGAGCCCATTGTTGCAGCCATTGCGTCATCAACCCATCTCCCTGAAGGTCTTCCTCCTTCTCACAGGCCTTCTGCTGTACCAAGCGTGGCCTCCTTCTCCAAGAACTGGCCCCTCCTTAGCAGGAGATGAAGTCTCGCCCTTCTTGTTCTAACGAGCATTCTGTCTGCACTTCTTTCAAGACGGGGTTGTTTGTTCTTCTGGCTGCCCAGGATGCATTCAGTGCTCTTCCCCAGCACAGTAGTTGAAGGGCATCGATTTTTCTTCAGTCTTCTTGATTCACTGTCCAGCTTTTACATGCATATGAGGCAACTGAAAACTTCATGGCATGAGTCAGTTAGACCTTAGTCCTTAAAGTGACGTGTTTTTAACGCTTTAAAGAGGTATTTTGTGTTCGATTTCTCCAGTGCAATGCGTTGTTTGATTTCTTGACTGCTGCTTCTGTGGGTGTTGACTGTGGATCCACGTAGAATGAAACCCTTGATTACTTCAGTATTTTTTCTGTTCATTATGATGTTGCTTATTGGTCCAGTTGTGAGGATATTTGTTTTCTTTATGCTGACAAGCTAGCTTAGCACTAAAAGGGAAAAAAATCCCTCTAAGCTAGCTTCTCTCTGTCAGTCTCTGTCAAACTAGCTTAAAGAGGATTTTTTAAAAATGACTCAAGTTTTGACTGTGGTCCTTGAGCAGACTGTCTCTTTAGAGAATATTTGTCAAAATTTATTGAACATAAAAATCACCTGAGGAAAGGTTGAAATGCAGATTGCCAAGTACCCCTGGACAATTCCAATTCTGCATTGAAAGGCGGAGCCCGGGAATCGCAGTGTAGCTAGTGCCTTTGGTGATACAAATAAAAGGGATCTATGTGGCACATTTCAGAAATCGAGGCTTATATCCCCACCTGCCAAACTTGGAAAGGCTGAAACTGGTGAGGTTTGAAGGACTGATTTCTTGTCAAGTCCCCTCATTCACAAGAAGTGGTTGACGTAGGAAAGGCACAAAGTTTGGTGTCATTTCTCAGACTAAACTAATTTTTTATTTGAATCGACCTGGAAACTTTGTGAGATCAGATATGAGACGTTATCATTTTTTATCAGTTAGTTGGGATTCTTCTGTGCTTGTTCCTAGTTGGGAATAGATGTGTGTGCTTTCCCACCATGGTTACTAAAGCAATTAACTTGAAACTGGCTCACACTGCTGTTCTAGAGCATGAGTTTAGAACATATATTGGTTTTAGGTCTATGTTTATAATGGCTCCCTTTTAAAGCAAGTCACATATTTCTGTCATTTGTCATTTATGTATTCAAGAAATGTCTCTTGTATGAAGAAGAATTGTTCTAGGCACTGTCTATAGCCAATGTTTTTATCAGCTTTGCTGATAATTCTGGCCCTTTTCAATGGGGCTAGGTCATCTTTAAGTTTAGAAAAGAATTCCTGACTCCAGACCAGGGTTTATAACCCTCTCTCAAGATGAACCTTCATCCAAGAGTCCTTCTGGTCTCAGAATTTCTAAGACATAAAGCTTCTCTAGTAGAATGTGCCATCTGACCGTTCTTACAGTTTCCATCTATTTATTGTTCTACATAATGTTAACTCACCTTTTTTCTGTCAGCAGTAAAGATGGAAAGCAGTAGACCAACTTTCATGTAAAAGAGGTTATATACTGCAGTTTATTACTATCCAGGAAGTATTCTGGTGGTTAATTTGTGTCTTTGGGTTTAAACTTGATTCTCATTACCACCTTCATATGATGTCTCCTTATATTTGGCACCTCTTATCTTACACAGATATATATGTAGAAGGATTGTTCTGTGGGTTATTTCGGGATTAACTGCTTGTTCATTTTTGTGAGGATTCCTGCATTTGGAGCCTGGCCTCTGCATTCAGTTGCGGAACTAAAGTCCTCACCAGCTTAGTTTGATTTTATTAGTTGTGACAGTCACAGAAAGCCATCTAGGAAGTGATTTTTATCTTTTAATATACATTGTCACAAGTAAATAATAGAATGTCTTTATGGACTGTCAGTCTGTTTCATGATTGAGGCCAGATAATTCTGTGTTATGGGGTTAGTTCTGTGCATTGCAGGATATTTAGCAGTATCCCTGTCCTCTACCTGCAATATGCTAGTAGTACCCTCCAGCTATGACAATCAAAAATGTCTTGTGACATTGCCAATGTCCACTGGGGACAAAATCACCTCCAACTGAGAACACTCTTCTGAAGTATGAGCATGGCATGTTAAGACTAAATGCTGTCTGAAAGGGAAGTATGCCAATGCCTTATAATAGTCCCTCACCATCTTCCAGAAAGTGCTACCTGAGATTCCAAAAGTTGAGCATACAGAGATGGTTTCCCAATGAATCTTTAGAATGGAATTTCAAAATACAAAAGCCTTTTGATTCTTCATTATTGTTTATAAAAAGCTAGGAACATTATTATTAAACTAAGGAGTAACACTGCAGAACTAAGTATGATACATAGAATTTTTAGAATAAAATCTGGTCTAATTTATTGACCTAAGCTGCACACGTGAGATATAAAGACTGTTTAGTACTTGTACCGTCTGTCATGTTGTCGTACTGTCGTAGCTTGTTTGTCACTGTGATGCTGGAGGCTATGCCACCAGTATTTCAAGTATCTTTCAGTGTCATCCTGCCCCCTGGCCTGTGGTTGACAAGGTTTTAGTGGAGCTGACAGACTAAGACAGGCTTGGCAATCTACTTCCAAACATCAGCCAATCACAGCACTGTGGATCACACAGAACATTGTCTGACTCACTGGCTTTGGAGTAACTTAAACTGTAAAGGAAAACGTCGTGTTTGGTGACATGGAGACCCTATGTAGTCATGGGAGACCCCCAGTGAGATGGATTAACACAACAGCCGCAAACCATGAACTTGAACATGGTGGTGAATGTGAGGATAGCACGGAACCAGTCAGTGTTCATTCGGTGTACATAAGCTCACCGTGAGTCGCAGTCAGTAACAACTAATAACAACAACAACAATTTAGTATTTATATGATTCATAGTCAGAAATGTGTAAGTACAATATGTTGTTAGGTGCCATTGGGTCAGTTCTGACTCATAGTGACCCAGCGACAACAGAACGAAACACGCCCAGTCTTGCACCATGTCCACAGTCGTTTTTATGCTTAAGCCCATTGTCGAGGCCACTGTATCAGTCCATCTGGTCGAGGGTCTTAGTTTTCTGGCTGACCTTCCACTCTCCCAAGCATGATGTCCTTCTCCAGGGACTGATCCCGCCTGGTCACCTGTCCAGAGTGTGTAAGTTGCGGTCTTGCCATCTTTGCTGCCAAGGAGCACTCTGGTTGTGCTTCCCAGAACAGCTCTGTGTGTTCTCTTGGTGGTCTGTGGTACATGCAACGTTCTTCTCCAACATCACAATTCAAAGGCATCACTCCTTCTTCTGTCTTATTTATTCATTGTCCAGCTTTCACATGTGTGTGATGGGATTGAAAATACCATGGTTTGGGTCAGACACACCTTAGTCTTCAAGGAGACATCTGTGCTTTTCAATACTTGAAAGAGGCCGTTGGCAGCATTTGGAAACTCTGCTGTTAAGTATGGTGTAGCAAAAAGTTCAAGGAGCTCCTCTTTACTGTTAGCGGGGAAGGAAGGTTATTGTAAATGACTCAGGAGCAACTGGTTTGGGGTTTTCCAGTGAGAAAGTTCACTTTCATTCTAATTTATACCCTAAGATGTACCTGAGCTGATAATTAGTTAATAGTTTTTATTCTCTTTTGTCAGTGGGGAGTTATTCCTTTCTAGGAATTTCTCGGAGAGGACGGCCCGTAAGAAGTGACTAAGGTATAACCCACCTTTGAAGGCCCTAAGCAACAACATGGCATTCATTGTTCTTGTCAAAAGAACGCAGCTATGGGCATCACAGTCCCACAGCTGGCTGTAGTCCGGCTCTCCAAATTTTCTTTAGAGAGACAGTAGACACACACGAACATACCCACTTTTTTAATACCTTTGCTTAAATTTATTGTTACATGCTTCTGTTACTGTGTGGTCTGTAAATGTCACAGAATCTACTTGTCAACATGATAGTCAAAGACTTACCCGTGTTGATTTAAGACACCACCTAGATTGAAGAGATATAATTCACCCTTTGGTGTTTATTTTGTGAGAATGACCTTCTGTACATTCCAGAATCTGTAGAATTAGCTTAGTTGTGGTTGTGAAAGATGAATAAATGGAGAACTTTTGCCCTTGTGGCTTTATTTAATGTTTAGAAAAGTTCCAGTTTAATCTAGTAATTTGGAATGTGAATGTTTTACCAGCTGTATTTATGAAATTATAATGAAGTATTCTTCTAGTCTTTGGCAGCAGTTTAAAACTCTGAGGCATTGTATATGGGGTTTTACTGTTCAGAAGCAGGCATGTTGGTAGTTGGTACCTGATAAGGTCAGAGTTGTTACAAAGTGGTTCAAAAAAAAAGAGTTTTTACTTTAGGCCTCAATATAAACTCTCCAGGATATTTAACATAAAAATTAGCTAAATAGTGTTTTATTATCACATGAGCTTTCTTTTTCTTTCTTTACCAGCTAGTTAATTGCAAAAGGATTATTTTTAGGTGAGCAGTTCTCAGACAACTGTCTTTCCACACTAACAGTATAGAGGAGCTTCTTTAAGTTTTGCTATGTTGCAGGTACAAACTCCTGACTGTGAGTCATATGAATACTAAATTGTTGTTGTTGCTGCTGTTGTTAGTTGTTGTTGAGTTGATTCCAGCTCTTGGTGAGCTTTTGTACAACAGCATCAACGTCGTCAGGGAACCTGTTAGAAATGCAGATTCCTGGCCCTAACCCCAAGCCTTCTGATTCAGAAACTCTGAGGCCCAGTGATTTGTGTGTTAACAAGCTCTTGAGGTGATTCTGATGCATGACAAAATCTGAGAACCATTGCTTTAAACAGCCACAACATTGGGACTTTTTTTTCCTTCTTGAATAGATGGGTCCCAGCCCCAGTGCCAGGGAGCTCTGGTGAGACAGTGGTTAAAGCAACTGACTGCTACCCATAGAGGTTGGTGGTTCAAAACCACTGGTTGTTGCTTGGTAGAAAAATGTGACTGTCTGCTTCCGTAGAGATTGACAGCCTTGGAAACCCTGTAAGGTTGCTGAGTGTTAGAATCGACATGGCACTGTGGATTTGGTTTGGTTTTGGTAAAACGTTGGTGGTGTAGTGGTTAGGTGCTACAGTTGCTAACCAAAAGGTCAGGAGTCTGAATCTGCCAGGCACTCCTTGGAAACTGTATGGGACAGTTCTACCCTGTTCTGTAGGGTCACTGTAAGTCATAATTGACTTGATGGCAGCAAGTTTGTTTTCTGTTTTAATGCCATTAAAAGCATATACTTTTTTGTGTGTTTTTTTGGCTTAGAAGCCTGCTTCTTTAGTTCTTTTGAAATATAAGGTTTACATTTATTGTCGTATTTTAAAAAGTACAAGAATAATCAGTCTTAAATGAGTTGTGTTTGCAACTTTATGAAAATCGTCAAAGATCACCATTTCTTTGATTCTTGCCATAGAATTTCTATTGTAGCTTTTGATCAAAAGTATTAAGGTTAGACACCTATCAAAATAAAAATGATGTATCCTGATGTTGATGACTGGTTTATAAAGAAGATTTCACCAAGTCACAGTTAATTTGTGTTATTACTTTCATAAAACAATGACAGTCCTTGTAATAAAACTCTGGTTACTCTGCCACCCTCATACAGCAGAAAGGTGGTCAGTTTTAAAAGAAAGCCTCATCTGCTGCATGCTCAGGCTTCTAGATTCTGCCATCAGAGCTAATGGAAGCCTCCATAGTGTTGTTTCATGCACACGTGTAAATAGTTTTAATGCCAACCTTTTGAATGGATCATTTAAAAAGGCCCCATTTGGCAGGGGGCAGGGGACCATGCTTTTAGGCAAAATCAAGGCCAATTGGCACAACTAGTGTTTTGCTAAGAGAGCTCTCTGCACCCCACATTGGTGAGTGGCGTCTGAGGTCTTAAAAGCTGCCAAGCTGCCATCCAAGGACGCAGGAAATGGTCCCAACTCAGCAGGAACGGATGCTCACCGAGGGCCAAAATGGCATGTGGTAAAGACAACCGAGAAGACAGAGAGACCCACGAGAGTGGGTGCCTTCATCAACTTGGGACCTGAAGAACCGGATGGTGCCCGGCCATCACCAGTGATAGCCACGATGGAGCTCACAGAGAGGAGTCTCACTGGCAACACAAGAATAAAAAGGGGTGCGTCCTGAGATCTCCACTAAAAGACCTCAACTGATGGTCCAGCGGTTTCGGGGTTCCCCTGAGAGCATGGCCCCCGGCCCTGATGCTGCCCTTACCCATAAATTATAACAAAGGTCCACTCTTTGGAGAGGAGTGGATTGGACTTGACAATGCAGAGTGACCATATATTGGAAGCACTTTATGGTTCTATACATCTATAGGATATCATCCTGCTGACCTCTGGCTGGAGGAAGGGGAGTGGACGGAGAGGAGGGGAAAGGAGACTGTTGGGAGGATGAGACATGTATGGAGCAGAGAGGAATAGTGTGCTGTCACCGGACAGGGAGAGCAGTGGAAGCTGCATATAGGTGGGCATATAAATTTATACGTGAATGTACATTTTCACTCAGTCATGTTAAAGAAAAAAGAAAAAAAAAAGTCCCCATTTGTTGCCCACTTGCTAGTTTTTATTACCCCTTTGTGTAGAGATTTTTTTTTTCATGCAACACATTCAGAAGTATGTAAATATTTATAAACTCTCAGGCCAACCATATTGGTTAATTTGGGTCAAAATATGGAACTGAATCAAGACTGTTTACATATTTGCATTTGGGGCTTACCTTGAGATATATAGAGCCGGATCCGACTCGACGGCACATGGCTTGGCTGGCTGAGGTGTATAGAGGGACACAAAGAGAATAACTAAATCCTTTCAAAGATTCGGTGATGCGTTAGAAGGAACAGCCACTAACAGTTGGCAGGCAGTGTGGCATTACAGGAAGTAGGAAGCTTCCAGTCACTGTGTGTCTTCATAAAAATTTTATAAACGTGTGGTTTTATGCAAGGAATTTGACTATATACTCCTAAATTAAAGACGTCACCACATACGTATAAACATAAGCATATACACATACAGGTGGACCTTGCTTTTCCATTTAAATGTATTTCTAAAATGTCAGCTGAAAATGAACATCTGTCAGTCAAAATGTAGTCTTTAGTTGGCTCATATCATCTCAGAGATGTGCATCTTCCCTTTTACTTGCTCTCAGTGAAATTTGGGAGCTCTGGTGGCACAGTGGTTAAGAACTAAAGCTACCAGCACAAAGGTCAGTAGTTCAAATCACCAGCTATCCCTTCGAAACCCATGGAGCAGTTACGCTGTGTCCTATAGGGTCGGATCCGACTCAGTGACACTTGGCTGGCTTGCGTAGTGTCACAGTGAGTTGGAACCACCGCAATGGCAACTAATAACAATAAGTGAGATTTTGTCACTAAAGTGACTAGCCCGAGTCAACTCCAGCTAGCCCCAAGAATGACGTATAAAGTAGTCGCTATTTGAAGGACCACTTTTAAAGGATGAATCTAAGAATTATTTCAGAATAAATCCATTAATTTTCTGTCCATCTCTTTAGCTTCATATTTTTCTGTGAAGTCTGTTTAATTGTGGCACCCTTTTAGGTATCTCAGAAACCCTAGTGGTATAGTGGTTAAGAGGTATGGCTGCTAACCAAAAGGTTGGCAAGTCACACCCACCAAGCATTCCTTAGAAACCATATGAGGCAGTTTTACTCTGTCCTATAGGGTCAGTTGGAATCACCTCCACAGCAGTGAGCTGGATTTGGTTTGGGCTTGGGTGTCTAGTATGGAGAAAGTCTCAACTAATTCTTCTCAGCTAAATCGTATCCCCTAAAAGGGTGGTTCATAGCACTGGCTCATCGGTAGTGTCACAAAAGGAACTTCTGAACCGTTGGTGCCTGGATACAACCCCAGTGGGTTAATGTCGAATCACTGAAGAGGTGGTTGTTTCAAAAGTTTTTGTGGCAATTGTATTGTTTAGTCAGGTTGATGGCCACGTTTAGCCTGAAGAGAACATTTATATTTTAGAAGAGCTTGTTGTAGTGCAACTATAAATTATTGAGAATATTTCACACCAAGAGGGCAAGTGTTTTATGTCTCCTTCCTCTGTGAAGAATTCATTTCTTCTTTGTCTGAGAAACAAAACATGTTTTTACACCTTTGTCTGTGGTCCGCTGTCTTCCTTCGTCTTAGCACATCCCTACAGTGTGTGCAAATACATCCTCAGCATGGCTTTCTATCTCTTGTGAAGGAACTAAGTGCCTTCCCTTCAACTGGTGAGTTTCTGAAGCTTTCTTCAGTCACCTCAGTGTCTTGTCATTTTTGTCTGTCCCCTGGGAATCAGAGGTATATATGTTGACAACTGTTTCCTCAATGACCAATAAAAGTAGCTACATATATCTTTTATTCACTTGTATTTCTATGAAGAATTCCACTAGCAAGAAAGGAGTTTACTTTTTGATGAAGCTGGATTTTAATGGATAATTTAGCTCTCTGGGTTAGATTCTTTGGCATATCCAAAACCCCAAAACCCATTGCCATTAAGTTGATCCCAACTCAGAGCAGAACCGCCCCATAGAGTTTCTAAGGCTGTAAACCTTTGTGAAAGCAGGCATGTTTCTCCCACAGAGCAGCTGATGGGTTCAGATTGTCCACCTTTCAGTTAGCAGCCAGAGCACTCAATCACTGTGCCAACAGGGCTGCATTTGGTGTGTATGTCATCATTTTTAATATAGAGGGTCGTAAGTGTAGTCACTGGACAAGTTAATCAAATGTCTGCTGTACTTTAAAATTACATCTGTGTTTGGATAAAAGATGATCCACATTAGAGAACTAAACTTGACCTTTGGGTTCCCCTGGTTAAAAAAATAATAACTTCTAGTGAAATAAATGTGTACTTCTATGCAGCAGTCTTGCATGAACCACATACCAAAGTTGTGTTTCCTTTCTGGCAGTAGTAGAAATTCTTTGACCCGCCACTGGCTACTTCATGTTTTTCACCACATAGTTAACCTATCGAGCTGATTTCTGAAACAAATTGGTCATTGTCAGTCTACAGATGAAATGGACACAGTCGTCACAGGGTTAGTTTTGCTCTTCTGACCATTGACATATGCTGCCACTGAAAAAATATGTTAGACTCCGTTTCTTCTTTTTCTAATACTATATGGAGCGAAAACCAAATCCTCCTCTTTGTTTGTCATTCATGTCTTAGTTATCTAGAGGGTTGCTTCTAGTTTTGGCAGTTATGAGTCAAGTCACGATAAATGTTCGTGTACAGGTTTCTAGGTGAATGCAAGTTTTATTTCTTTTATTTTCCTAGGGTAGAATTGCTGGGATTTGTGGTAACAACTCTATAAGGAAATGACAAACTGTTTTCCGAAGTGGCTGCACCATTTCGGATGCTCACAGCAGTGTTTAAAAGTTTCTTCTGTTTACTCCACGTGGTTAAAATGTCTCCTGGTGGTGTTGGTGGTGTTTTTGTTTGATTGTGTATTCATTTGTTTGAGGGACAGAGGTGGTTTTCTTTTCTCCTGTTTTTTAGCCATTCTGATAGCAGTATCTCCTCCTTGTGGTTTTAATTTGCATCTCCCCAGTAACTAATAATGTACTTATTTGTCAGCCATGTAAATTCTTCAGTGGAACATCTGTTCAAATCATTTGTCCATTTTTTTAAATGAATTGTTGGTTTTCTGATTACTGAATTTTGACTTTTCTTCATATCCTAGATACAAATCTTTTGTTGAATATATGATTTACAAAGTTGTTCCCATGCCCCTGCCCCCCATCTGTGGCTTGATTTTTCATTCTCTTAAGAGTATATTCTGCAGAGAAGTTTATAGTTTTGATCAAGTCCTATTTATCAGTGTTTTCTTTTGTGGATTATGCTTTTGGTGTCATATCTAAGAAACCTTTGCCTTACACAAGGTCACAAAGATTTACCCCTAGTTTTCAACTAGAAGTTTCACGGTGTTTTGTTTGTTTTTAAGTATGCCTATAGGTTTTCAAAGTGCAGTTTGTCTTTGTTGGGGTGGAGGAAGGAGGCAGTGAAGGAGGCACGGCCTCTTTATGGGTACTCCCTGACCATGTCTTAATCAAATCCAAAGTTTTATTTGATATAGAGGAGAGAAAGTTTTATATCTGAGATTATGATAATGTAAGTTTTAGACGTTATGAAATGAATACATTGTGATTCCTCAAAGATAAAAGTATTGCAATGTACTAAATTCTTATAGTCAAAGGAAACATATCACAGCATAGCTAATAAGTGGGCTGATACTTTTATGCTTTCCTAAAACCTAAATCTTTCCCTTATATGTTTACAGAAAATAAATATTTTAAACACCAATGTGTCATAGTAAATTGCCAAGAATGTGGTTACATTTTTAAAACTGTTGAAACTCGGTACTTGTTCCAAACAAGTTTGGGGACTTTCTTTTCTCTCCTCCTTACATTTTCTCTCCTCTTTCTCTCTTCATTCTTTTCTGCAAGCCTCCTGTTTCTAGCCCAGACTTACGTATTCATGTCTTTTTTTGCCCCAGAATTATTTCTTCTTATTTTGCTTTTCCATCTGACCGACATTTTTAATTTCTTAATTTACTAAAATATGGAACCAGTTTCCTTTCCCTACAAAGTATTTATTGAGATCTTTTTTCCCCCTTTTGTGAGTTAAGCATTGCTTATTTGTTTCACCTTCTGACTCAGAAATTTTTTAAAAGACACTAATTAAGTCACAGTTTACATGGGCATGAATCAGTCATGGCTTACACTGTCTGAAGAGAGAGTGATTTTGGAGGCGGTAAGTCTATCTCTGCTCCATGAAACACTGCCATTAGGAAGTACCGTGACCAAACCAAACCCAGTGCTAACAAGTTGATTCCAACTCATAGTGACCTTATAAAACAGAGTAGAACTGTCCCCATAGAGTTTCCAAGGAATGACTGTTGGGTTCCAACTGCTGACTTTTTGGTTAACAAGTGAGCTCTTAACCACTACACTGCCAAGGCTCCAGAAAGTACCATAGGGGATCATTTTATTAATTTCCTAGTCAGTAATATATCCCAGATTAAAAATACATCTAATGTAGTTAACATTAGATCTGTAGATGTGCGTATTTTGCTACTACCTTGAAAAGTCTAGCCCTTGTTTTCAGTAGCTAAAAGAAATTTAAAAACTGTATTGATATGCTTTCCAATTCCTTGAGTGTATTTGCCTGTACAAGAATGATATAATCATTTAAGATTTGTTTACATTTTCCTAATACTTCCCATATGTATATCCACAAGCTAAACTATCTAGGAAATTTTCTTGGCTTTCCCATTTTTCTGGCTCTGAAATACTGGCTAATTTCTTCAACATTAAGTTTCTTCTTTAGTTTTATTAGTACAAGTAAGGGGTTAACTTCACTAAAAGCTTTAAAGAGTCGACAGAAATAGAGATCTGAAGATTTGACTCCATTTTCTGTAGGTTAGACCCTCGTTTTGAGCAGAAGGCTTATTGAGCAGAAAACATTTCAAAGGAAATCATGTCTTAGTTTAATAGATTGGAACCATTATGTTGGAAGTTGCCATCAATCCATGCCAGTCACATGTGTAACAGAATAAAATGCTGCCCGGTCTTATGCCATCTTCATGACTGCTGGTAAGTTTGAGTCCATTGTTACATCCATCCATCTCATTGAGAGTTTCCCAACCATGATGAAGTCCTTTTCTAGCGATTGGTCTTTGGCCAATAACATACCCAAAGTCAGCTGGGAAGTTACTCTATGGCAACAGTTTGGTCAAGAGATTAAATTAAAAATTCCATTGTTTGCAAAGTGGGCTAGCTGAACTCTTGGCATCCTTGCTTCTAAGGAGTGTTTTGGTTTTTCCTCTTCTAAGACAGCTTTGTTCATTCTTTTGGCCGTCCATGATATATTCAGTGTACTTCATCAACACCACAGTTCAAATGCATCCATTTTTCATTTGGCTTTGGTTCTTTATGTGGTATTCTATGACTGAATCATTTTACTGATACCTCACCTTTGAGGGAAAAGATAATGTCTCTATGATGGTAGTTTAATATAAATACCAGTCTCATTAGGTGTTTCATAAAGTAGTAACCCACTGTTCCTTAGTAATCTTGAAGACAAGACCTCCCAGTAAGTAACTGAGGAAAATCCGGACAGGCTTTTTAGGTAGCACACTGCAGTAGGAACAGCTATATTCTGTCTCCATTTTGCTACTTACAAGCTAGGTGACCTAGAGCAAGTCATCTCATCTTTCATTTCACATTTCCTTGGCTGTTAGATACAGGGATTAAGTTAGATGATCTCTAAGATTCTGAAACATGTCTCGGGGGTGGGAGGTGGAACTCACACACTCATCTTCCCTATCTCGTAAGCCCCAAACCAAAGCCATTGCCCTCCAGCTGACTCTGAGTCATAGTGATCCTCTAAAAGTAGAACTTCCCCATAGTGTTTCCAAGGGGTATCTGGTAAAATTGACCTTTTGGCTAGCAGCCATAGCACTTAACCCCTATACCACCAGGATTTCTGTATCCCATACCCACCCTGAAACCAGCCAGCTTTTCTCACAATAGAAGCAAAAGTGCATTTAGCCATATAAAACCTTATTTGCGTTTGCTGAAAGTTCTGGCTCAGCTGTTCCATTTCTGTGGTTGCCTCTTGTTGCTTTCCCTTGAGAGCTTGCTCCAAGGCAGCTCCCTGGACTGTGAAGCACTCTGTGAGCCTACTTCTAGGAAAACCCATGGCAGAGACAGCTTTTTCTGTGCTGGTCCATTGTAGATATTTTGCTGTTGTTTTCTTCAAGTTTCGCATTAAATTGTCCTACTCTCCTAAGTCTTTAAGACGGTCAGGGGAATATTAGCTCACTGAAAATAATTGAAAACACCTTTCGGAAGAGTGCAGCTGGGAATAGAAGCACGGGATTTGGTCAAGCTGATCGTGGTTTTCCAGGGAAAAGGTTATTTATTCCTCTACCTTGTAACATTTTCTAATAAATTTAGAGAAAGCAGTTCCACCTCAGATTTTCCAAGTCATAGACTTGTAGAGCATGGCATAGCCAGAAGATGCATGACTTGCCTAGAGCCTCCCAACTGGTATACTGTAAAGCTGTGCCTGGATACCATGCCTGGGCTCCTTCTCTGCACTAGCCATCTGAGGCTTTCCAAAGCCACACGGAAGTCCTGGGTCACAGTCTTGTGCCCTCAAGCACTACCCATGGCCTTTACCCTTCCTCACCCTGCATCTGTGACTCGTAGCATGCGTGTAACCTCACCTGACCCATTGCCCTCAAGTTGATTCCAACTCATAGCAACCCTATAGGACAGAGTAGAACTGCCCCAAAGAGTTCCAAGGAGCACTTGGTGGATTTGAACTGCCAACCTATAGGACAGGGAAAAACTGCCTCACAGGGTTTCTGTATGTAACCATTACGGATACCGACTGACACATGTTTCTCCCACAGAGCCACGGGTGGGTTTGAACCTGCCACCTTCCAGTTAGCAGCCATGCATGTAACCACTGCACCACCAGGGCTCTTTAGCCTGTGAAATGATAGTGAAAATGCTTCTCCAGTGGAACTTGCATAACTTGTCTGGTCACCGCTCCCCAGGAGCTCTTGGTGACCATGCCAGTGCTGACAAACCAGGCCATCCACAGAGTCTGGTGTCTGCAATCTTTCCCAGAACTTGCCTGCTTCATTCCATCCCACATAGTCTAGAGTATATTTTAAGAAAACTTGCACTGGGGCCAGAGGTTAAACATTTGCAAAACAACATGGGCTTACAATTAATTTTAACCCAGGCAGGGTGATTTGGAAAAGGTCATTCTCGGAACTCTACCTTAGAGCTGTATGTCCACCCTTTTCTCTCAGAAACCAAATGGTTTTATAAACCAACGTTAGGGAATTTGATTGGGAAGACCGCTGGTTTTGTGAGGGAGAGAGTATGGTGTGGGAAATGCTGTAACAAGGCAAGAGCATCCAGTTTTAAAGTGCTTGGCAGCACAAACTTCCTGCTGTATTCCCAAGTAGTCAGCATCATCAATTATTCTGTCACTAGAAGTATAAACATGTTCTGACTCAAGTGCCAATTTGAAAAAATATATTGGCTACTCCATTTGCCAGATAATCCTTATATTTGAACCCAAGTGTCCCAAGTTCCTGTCTCTGGCACCACTGGAATAGAAAAGAAATACTGCTGGAAACCTGAGAGATGCACTGTTGGAAAATGAAAAATTTTCTACCAGTATCAATTGGCACGAGCTAATTCCCCTTTCAGGCATTTTCCAGTATTTTCCTTAAGATGGAATTCTTTGCTCAATAAGACCTCTGTAATTTAGAGGTACATTGTTCTGATTTCATGTCAGACCTGAATAAATATTCATTGAAATTTTAAATTGGAAATATTATAGCTTGGTGGTTAAGGCTCAGGTTCCGAGGCTAGATTGTTGAGGTTGGCGGTGTGTGCTAAGGCACACTGGTTAGTCTCCATGGGCCTCAGTTTGGGGATGGAATGCCAAGCCAAGTGCCGTCGAGTCGGATCCGACTCACTATTAACATCAGCCTCATTGGATTGTTAGGAGCCGTGACCTTAAAAAGTGTACTTTCATGTACTCTTGAAGAGTTCTGAAGAGCTGTGTGCTGCTTCACCTGTCTTAAGGTTGGAATCTAAAACTTCCCTCATAGCAGGTTTCCAAGTTTACTTTTTGTTAATAAGACACATAAAAGAATAAATGTTCCATGACGCGAAGGAAAAGGAGGCTGACTGTAGCTGAAGTAGTTAATGTGATTTGATGAAACAGGGTTGATTCAACGTGTTGGATAACACGCATAAAATTGAAAAGGAACCATAAAAAATTTATCTATGTGTTTTAGCTATGTATTTGGAAAAAAATTAATATCCCCAGAAACATAAAAATGATGTGCAAAAACGATTAGCATTTTTATTAACCTAGTCTACACTGGCTGTTGTAAAGAAGTGGGAACATCTCAGTACTGACGGGGCTTCACCCTTAACAAAAATATTTATAAGAATATCCTGGTTTAAGATACTCTGATTCAAATACATGCCTCTAAAACCAATAATATATTCAGCAACAGTATATTTTGGATTCCAGGAAGTCTGCATGCCTCTGGACAATGAACCAGAGTCCAGCTGGTGCAGTGGTTAAGAGTTCAGCTGCTAATCAAAAGGTCAGCAGTTTGAATCCTCCAGCTGCTCTTTGAAAACCATATGGGGCAGTTCTACTCTGTCCTATAGGATCTCTATGAGTTAGAATCATTGCAGCTGTAATGGGTTTGGTTTGAGTTGGACACTGAACCATAATAAGATTTGTACTGGGTGAGACGTTTGCCTTTTATTAGTCAAGTAGAAGGATTAATATGGATGCAGATGTGTTTTGAGGCATCTCAAAAAAGAAAAACAAATGAAGTTTGCTAGAAGCTAATTTCCTTGAAATATTCTTGCATGTGTACATCTTTCAAAGTTTTTGCATATCCTGTACATGCACCCTGATTGAAGACCACTAGTTGTGAAGATGAGTCAATACATGTTAAGTTCTTGGAACAGTATCTTGCTATACAGTAAGCACTGAACAAATGTAATGTATTACAGGTTATACTATTATTGTTCTTAGGCTCACCTTCCAGAAGGAATTATTTGCAGCTACCCTGAGTTCCTCCTTTGTTCTTAAGTCACATCTGCCTATATTTAGCATCCTTTTAGAGTTCAGTAAGCATCAGAAAAATTCATTATGTCAGTCTTAAAATCCTGATTCTGTTCTTATAAGACATGCTCATACCAGATGTAACTACTGGGATTTTCTTGTCAAATGTCAGTCAGTTTGGCTATCCATAAATGTGTTCCTATCTTGCATACATGTAACTTTCTCTATGTGAATGGATTCAACCTCATGCTAAAAACCAAAAAACCCAAACCCATTGTTGTCAAGTCAATTCTGACTCATAGTGACTCTATAGGATAGAGGGAAATTGCCCTGTAGAGTTTCAAAGGAGCACCTGGTGGATTTGAACTGCCAACCTTTTGGTTAGCAATTGTAGCTCTTAACCACTATGCCATCAGATTTTCCAAATCAGGAATCTATGAGATTTCTTAAGTACTTTGAGATTAGAAGGTACTAGATAACTAAAAAACTGAAAAAGCAGAATAGAAAAAACTAAAGTGTAAACTTGAAAAAGAGGAATAACTCATTTTAAACAGAATCTCTGCACTATCCACTGGGCCACTTATAATCTCAAAGTCAAGACAAGGCCCTGGATTAACACGTGACCACATGACACTAGTTCAGCTTGTCGTTAGAGGTTACTTCTATGCTTAAAGATGACTTCTTCCTTTCCTTTCATGAATCTTTTTTTAATTACCCAGACATTACATTCATTGTAGAGAAATTCAGATAATCCAAAAAAAGTCATTGATTCTACCAATGGATTAACATATCTTCTCACTTTTTCCTATGCAAGAGAAAATAGTACTTTACTTTTTTTTTAAGTTAAACGTTTTATTTTGAGATAATTGTAGATTCTCATGCTAGTAGGAAATGGTAACACCTTGCAGTACTGTAGTACAGTATCACAACCAGCATACTGACGCTGACGCATTCAAGATACAAAACATTTCTGGGACCGCAGGAGTCCCTCTTGTTGCTTTTCTACTGTTGTAGTATTTCTCGTCTGCTCTTCACCACCTTCTTCACCTCTGGCAACCACTGCTCGGGCTAACATCTGCTCTACAATTTACTCCGTTTGTAAACGTCATATAAATGGAATCAGACAGCACATATATAACCTTTTAGGAAGCGCTTTTTTTCATTCAGTGCAGTTCTCTAGATACTATTGATAAAAGTTGTTGAGTGTATCAGTAACCCCTTCTTTCTAGTCCATTGTATGGCTGTACTAGAGTTTAACCGTTTCTGTATCTGTAACGTAAACCGTGGGAGGGTAGTGGTTATGTGCTGCAACTGCTAACCGCACAAGGTTGGCAGTTCATGCCCAGCAGGCACTGCTCCGAAACCATACGGAGCGGTTCTGCTTTGTCCTGTAGGGTCGCTGTGAGAAGGAATTAACTCAGTGGCAATGGGTTTGGTTTTGGCTACATCTGTGAAAGGCATTCTGGAGTTTTGATAGGAATTGTACGACATCTACATTCTCAATTTGGAGGAAATTGACATGTTTGCTATGTTGCAACTTCCGGTCTGTGAACATGCTATGTTTCTCCAATTCATTTAGATCTTCTGTGAATTCTTTCATCAACATTTGCATGTGCTGTGTATGTTTTGTTATTTTGACAGCTAGAAATGGTAATACTCTTCTGTTTCAAGCCCACTTTTTTACTATGTATATCAAGAACATTTTCCAGAGTATTTCAACATCATTTTTAATGACTGTATAGTAACACTGTCTTTGTGTATGCAGGGTATTTCTCATTTTTTACTGTTATAAACTACACGGCAGCATTATACATTCTTCCATCATTCTGTTCATTTGTTCAGTACGTGTTAATCTGACTATAACCTTGTAGGGTTTTTAGCATTGAATTCTCACAATTGGAAATGCTGGAACAAAGGGTGCATGCAATTCTATGAGCTGACTTATTTGTGTTGCCACACCAGTGTATTTCCCATGTACCTTCTCCATCACTGGAAACCCTGGTAGCATAGTGCTGAAGTGCTATGGCTGTTAACCGAAAAGGTCAGCAGTTCAGATCCACCAGGTGCTGCTTGGAAACCACATAGGGCAGTTCTACTCTGTCTTATAGGTTCGCTGTGAGTCAGTATTGACTCGACGATGTGGGTTTTTGTTTTCTTTTTTTGTCTCTGTCACTAGGTGTACTGCTTTTTTTCTGGTGATCTCATAGTGGAAAAGAGTAGATTTTATCTGTGTTTGAACTGTTTGCATTTTCCTTATAACGAAATATCTGGATCTCAGTTTCTTATGTGTCTTAGTCATCAGTATTTCCTTCTCTGTAAATTTCCTGTTCCTTGGCTTTTGTGTATTGGGAGTGTGGACAGAGGAAGACCTGAATACAACCAGCTAGAGCTATTTTTGACTGTGTTTGCCTGACTTTTTTCCATACAGTGGCCACCTCTTAAATATATGCCTTATACATCTAGGAGAGCTGGTGTTGTAGTAGAATAAGAACTGCTGGGTGGTACAAACAGTTTGTGCTCAACTCCTACATAGATGTTGGTGGTTTACACCTGCCCAGCAGCACCAGAGAAGAGAGGGTTGGCAATCTGCTTCTGTGAAAATGACAGCCAAGAAAGTTTTATGGCACAGTTCTACTCTGTAACACGTAGGGTCACCATGAGTCACAGTTGACTCAGTAGCAACAGGTTTGTTTTGTTTTTTATTCTCATTTCACTGAGAAGCTGCTTGCTTCAGGCATTGCCACCTATGTTTGTAATTTCAACGCTGGTAAATTGTTATGATGTTGAGAGTGTGTTTCCAGCCTTTAGGAAATGAAGCACACTTTTCCTTCTTCCATCTCCATTTAGGTGAAAATTTCTGTAACTAGGCAGGATTTTCCAATATTTAGAAATGGAGAAGACATGGAAGGATTGCCATGCCTATGTCATATGTGTTTGTGTGTGTGTGTTTAGTTGAACCAGTGATACTGCTTTATAAAAACAGATGCTTAATGGCTTTGTAATTCGTGCTGACTTTGAATTTTCTTGGTTATTAGGTAAATCTCACAAATACTTGGTTTTTACATTTTTACCAATGCGGGATTGGCATCAACCGCAACAAAATATTCAACTAAAATATAACCTTCCAAGTTATAGTGGATATATCATCTTTTGTTTTTATTATGATTAAGTGGAAGTATACAGTCCAAGTCAGTGTTGCACACTCACCTCTCTACAGCTCTGTCTGCTCTCCCCACCCTGTAACAGCCAACTCCTCCTTTTCACTCTTCTAGTGTCCTCCCAGTGGCCAGCTGTCCCCTCCTTTCCACCCTCTCTCTTCACTCTAGAAAGAAATCCATAGGTCAGCCTTCTAAAAATGTGTAAAACCGTAAAGTACACACATCACATGCTTCCTCTGTGTCCCAGAGTGCAGTACATTCTTTGTCTGAAGTGTTGACCTCAGTACTGGTTTCAGGTCAGGGTAAGCACCAAGTCTAGGGGCCATGATCCCGGGGTACCCTCCAGATTGTGAGACCATCAGTTCTGGTCTTTTAGTAGAGTTCTTGATCTGCACACCTCTTTTTTGTTGTGCTGCATCGGGGACTCTACATTGTGTCCCTTTCAAGGCTGTCTTTGGTGGTAGCCGGGCACCATCTGGTTCTTCTGGTCTCATGCTGGTGTCGTTTTGCAATCATATGGGTCTTCTGTCTCCTGGGCTCACTTTTCGTCGTATCTGTGATGTTCTCATCATCATCTGTTCCAACTGGGTTAGGACCAATGGATGTACCTCAGATGGCAGCTTACTGGCTCTTAAGACCCCCGATACCACTCACCAATATGAGATGCAGAAGACTGTCTTAGCAATAGGCTAGTTATGCCAGTTGACCTTGATGTCCCCTGAAAACATGGTCCCAGGCTCCTGACCATGTTACTCTATCCTTGAAAATGTTGGGTTGAATCAGAAAACCTTTTAGTTTCTGTCGTAGTCCACTTACGCTAACCTGTCTTATACCAAGTGCTGTCACACCCTTCACCTAACTGAATTCCTGCTGACCATCTAATCTGTGAACAACCCTCTCCTTACCTCTCTCCTCTTGTAGTCGTCAAAGAGTCTTTTCTTCTGTGCGTAAGTTCTTTTCAAAGTTCTTACAACAGAGGTCTCGTATGATACTTGACCTTTTGCAGCTGACTGATTTCACTCAGCATAATGTCTTCTAGTTGAAACCAAGTAATCAGATGCTTCCTAAAATCATCATTGTTCTTTATCATTGCATAGTGTTCTACTGTGTATATATATACCATAGTTCACTTATCCATTCATCTGTTGATGGGCACCTAGGTTGATTCCATCTTTTTGCTATTGTGGACTCTGTTCCAATAAACATTTGTGTGCATGTATCATGTTTCTGTAGGATATGTTACAAGCAGTGGGACTGGTGGATCATATGGTATTTCCACTTCTAGCTTTTTAAGAAAGCATTAAATTGCTTTCCAAAAAGGAATTCCCACCAGCGATGTAGGAGAGTTCCAGTCTCTCCACAGCCTCTCCAGCATTTGTTGTTTTGTATTTTTTGGATTATTACCAACCTCATTGGGGTGAGATGGTATCTCACTGTAGTTTTGATTTGGATTTCTGTAATAGCTAATGATCATGAGCGTTTCCTCATGTGTCATTTGGTTGCTTGGATGACTTCTTTGGTGGAGTGTCTGTCCATGTCCTTTGTTCAGTGTTTAATTGGGCTATTTATGTTTTTCTTGTTGCTATTTTGCAGTACCTTATAGATTATGGAAAGTAGATATTGATGTAATACATATTTGGCAAATATTTTTTTCTCGCTCTATAGGCAGTCTTTTAACTCTCTTGATAAAGTCTTTGGGTGAACATAGCCAAGCCAGCCAAGTGCCGTCGAGTCGCATCCGACTCATGGCAACCCTAAGTGTTTGATTTTTAGTAGTTCCCGTTTATTTTCTTCTTTATTGTATGTGCATTGTTGGTAAGATTTTGTCGTGTGTCTAAGCCATGTATTAGAACTTCCATTGTTGTCTCTATGTAATAGATATATTACATTGTGTATAAGTTTTGTGTAATATTTTAATTAAGTAGAAGCCTTTACCAGAGAATAAATGGCTTGTTAAAATTGTATCAACAGGGGCATATTAGTCCAAATAACAGTAATTTTTAATTTTTAGAAGGGCACGCTACTGGAACATACTACATTGCTGCTGGAAGAGTCTTGTAAAATCAGCATAACAACAAAACCGTACATCAGTGACTACCTTGACTCTTGGCTCTGCTCTAATTTGTTATTGCCAAGCCACTGACTTCTTCTGCACTGATTGCACACAGCTGGCTGAAAGCCCGCCTTAAGTCTATCAGCAGTTCACAAATTCAGTCTGACCGTAGACGTATCAGTTTCCTAGGACACTTCTGTAACCAAATACCACAAATTGGGTGGCTCGTAAGAGCTGAAATGTATTATCTCAGTTCTGTAGGCTAGGCATCCAAACTGAGAGTATTAGCTGTGTTCATGCCCTCGGAGGGCTCTGAGGGAGACCTGTTCCATGCCTCTCTCCTAACTTCTGGTGACAACAGGTGACCCTGGGCACTCCATAGCTTTTAGATAAATAAGTCTAATCTCTGCCTCTCTCTTCATATGTCTTCCCTCTGTGTCTCCCAATGTCTCTTTTTTTATAAGAACCCCACTCATATTGGACTAGACTCACTCTAGCCAAGAATGACCTCATGCTAACTGAAAATACCTTCAGAGACCCTATTTCCAAACAAAGTCACAGACACAGGTACCAGGACAGAACTCAATCCATAAAAGTAGTTAAGAAAAATACAGTGGTGCTTTTGTTTGTGCTGGTATGTTTCTGCAGAAGGTGACAACTGAGAGATACTAGAACAAGCATTGGACTTAAGGATCAGAAATCCCAGTTCACGATTTAATTAGCTCTTCAACCTTGTTACTGAACCTCTCAGTCATCTGCAACTCAGTGATTAAAATAGCTACCTCTACAAGTATTTGAATGAGAGAAAATGAAATACGTAAAGTATTTGTCATGTAACAAGCACTCCATAAATGCCAGCCGTCATTATCATCATGTCACGTTGGCTCCGTTACATAATCTTCTGCTGCCAGTCGATATCAGTGCATGCAAAGGAAGCTGTCTGACAGTATGGATTTTATGTGCTTATCTTTCTACCCCACTGGAGTATACAGGTAAGCACCTACAACCTTGAAAGCATTGTATCCCTCAATGTCTGGTGTATCTGTGCCTTCCTAACAAATGCTTAATTTTACAGAAGCCATCGCCACATAAAGAGATGGGAACTTGCCATGAAAATAAGTCATTAGCTATACTCTCTCTTTTAAATGGCCTCCTTAAATTAGGAAAACATTTCAATGGTCACAGATGACCCAAATGAGAAAGACTTTTCATTTCATCACCTAAAACTAGATACATCTGGGTTTGGAATTGCAAAGCAGATTCTAGGTAAAATTATGTTGGATTCAGCCACGTATGAGATGTGCAGTGGAATGGTTCGAAAAGCAGGTTTTTTGTTTGTTTAGTTGGGTGGTTGGCCCCTCCTGGAAACCCTGTGGGTTGGTTTTTTTGTTTTTGCTTTGGCAAAGCACTGATCTTTACGTATTAAAGGGAATCTTCGTATTTCTGACAGTGATCATTTTTTCATCAATAACCCAGAGGAATTTTGAACTGACATCCTGTGGACATTATCAGGGATCTGAAATCCAAGAATGAATTAATCAAAGAGTGCAAGATTGAGTTTCTGCCTTCTCCAGTTTTGAAATTCACTTAATGTGGTCGTAGACTGAACATTTATCATTTTAGTGCTCATACCAATGGCAACCACATATAACATAGTTCTTTTATGAAGATCTGTGTGTTTAATGTGCAGTCTTGAGGGCAGGAGATCCTCAGGAGCAGAGATGCCTATTCTTCTTAGAACTGTTCTTAGGTATGGATGCTGCTCGAACTGTGGTCTTTCAAAAAAATTAAGGTTTCATGAGAAACAAGTAGCCAGGATAAGGGAGTTGAAGCGGGGAGAGGGCTGTTCTTGCTGCTGAGAGGGTAGAAAATGCTCAGCCTGCCCTCTGGTTGATGTAATAGGTGGGAGTTTATTCTGGTGTTTGCTTCTAGTTATGTAACTTTCATTAAGTCACTCAAAGTTTCTGACTCTCATTTCCATATTTACGTAGAGGAATAGTAATAATGTTCCTACCTCCCTAAGGTGGTAAGTATTGGATAGAGAAGCATATTGCAAAGCCCAAGAAACTCTGTGTTTGTTCATGTTCAGACTCCACTCGTGCTCATACTCCTTCTGTAAATGTTTGTTAAACACCCACTGTGTACCATTGTCTAGAGATTATTAGAAAAATGATGTAAGGTATGGTCTCTAGAGTTGGGCAGCCAACAGCTTACCAAGGAGGGACCGAAACACAAGAGACAGTTAAGTGCATGAAGATCTCGAGTATGTACAGAGGTGGAGCACTCCTAGTGTAGCTGTGGAGCTGGGTTGCCGAGGTAGAGGGTCCATGAGTGTTTTGGTGTTGAGTAATTCTGACACCAGATTGTTGCACAGGTCATCCACATGCAAGCTGAGACTGCCTACAGTGGGGCAGGACTTAGAAAAAAATAGAAACTTAATCTGGTTGCCAAAATTCTTTTTAAATAAGGTGTCAGAACTATGAAGTGATCAGGTGTGACAAGGGCAGATACAAGCTTGGAGGGAGGAGCAGTTTTGACAGAAGAGTGGAAGAAATAGCCCGGAAGCAGCCCATGGGGATGGGAGAATGGTGGTATGACCGCAGGCTTGCTGCCTGGGCTGTGTGAGCTCCAGCAACCACCTCTCAGGAGGCTGAGGGGAGGGAGGTGCTGGGGAAAATTGGGGGTTTCCTCTGAGGTCCAGAGGTGGAAAGAGGAGTCTGTGAAAAGGATAAGGATGTAGGAGGCTCCAGTAAGAGAGTGTACCTTTTACTGAGCCCCTGGAATGTGCCAGGTACTGTCATTGGCTGACAGTACACATTTTGTCCCCACAGCAACCATTCTAAGTAATTACCATCATCAGAATTTTACAGAAGGCGGCATAAGACAGGGCACATACGTTATTTAGGGTCACACCCATAAAAATCAAATAAAACCCGCTGCCGTCCACTCAATTCCTACTCATAGCAATGCTATAGGGTGGAATCAGACTGCCCCATAGGGTTTCCAGGAGGGGCTGGTAGATTTGAAGTGCTGACCTTTTGGTTCGCAGCGTCCATAACTGCTGTGCCAGCAGGGTTCCAGTAGAGTCACACAGTGAGTCAGTATTACATCATCTAACCCAGATCTGTCTGACTGTTTCTCATGTCTTCAAAGAGATTTATGGAGCACCATGGGGAGGACTTCAGGGAAAGTCATAGAGGAAAGAAGAATCAGAGGGAGATAACAAAATTATATGAGAATGAAAATATGAGAGGTGAGAGGATTGTTGGCCTGAGATTCTTGCATTGTTGCTGGTGGCTGAGAATAACAAAGATTTGAGGACTGGACCTATCACCATCTCTGGTAGACTCTCAAGGTCACAAGGTTAGTGACTGCCTTGCTCCAGGCTTAGATGGAACACTAGTATCTTCAAGAGCATTGTCTGGGACAGCTGACGGGGAAACAGCTATTCTTGACTCTTTGATTCCTGGAGGAGAGGCTTAGCTTTCTGAGGTGTCAGTGGTCCATCATTTTGCCCAGGGACATACTGAGCAGAGAAGGAAGCATAGGGTAACACTGGCATGTTACTTGCATTTAGGATGGGAGCTAGATTTGGGAACATTTCCGCCACTCTGTACTAGTGTATATGTCACAAGTTGGAATTCTCATTAGCCAAGCCAGCCATATTAGCCTGTCCTAGGTAGCAGGCGCTGGTTACTATCAAAGACCACTTTATAGAGAGACTAGAAAAAGCAATATTTTTTACTTCCTTGCCATCCAAAACCAACAAAACCAAACCTGTTGCCACTGAGTCAACTCCAACTCATAGCAACTCTATAGGACAGAGTAGAACTGTCCCATAGAGTTTCCAAGGAGCACCTGGTGAATTTGAACTGTCAAACTTTTGGTTAGCAGACGTAGTGCTTAATCACAATGCCATCAGGGTTTCCAGCTAATATCCTCCTATACTAAGGGACTCAGGTGGTTCAAGCTACGGCTGAAATGGCATCTCCCCATTCCTTGGCCATAAGGAGAGGTAGAGTGTCAGCTGAGAGCACAGGCCAGGACCACGTGCTTCTCTAGGAACACGTTTGTATTTGAGGAGGAGCAGCCCAGCTCTGCCGCAGGGTGAGAGTAGCCTCAGGTGAGACAGGGTCAAGTGAGAAGCAAAGAAAAGGTGGAATGTGGGGAAATGAAGAAAAGTTGTGACTTGGTAAGCTTTGCTTGCAGTGAAAAGCCTGGGCTGGGATTCCTGCTTGTGAAGAAAATCAATAGGCTCTTCGTAGTAACACATATGCCATCTTGCCCCCTCCATCACAAGAGGACTTGTGGTAGTGACCAGGAAAATTAAACGTCAATAGATGATTAAAAAGAAGCAAAAGGAACGTTAAGTCTTCTCTTAGCCTAGAACATTCACAGAAAAAATAGAATCTTTGTTGTAAATATGATTTCTGCTTCTTCACAGGTGTGAGCTCTCTTCACTTCAGCACTGTATCTGCACCTTTTTGGTGCCACTTTTTGCATTCCACACAGTTTCTTAGTATAACCCCTCAGGGGGAAGGACATGTCAGTTCCATTCTACGTCCCAGCAGAGCTATGTCCTGTGACTGACGGAATCCGAGAACACCGTGGGTCCTCTGGACTCCTTAGCTCTTTAATTACCACAGACGACAACTTGCAAAGGCAGCTTTCTCCTGTTCCTGGGTTCAGTGTCTATTATATTTCGAGTGTTCAGTAGTGCCTTGAGTCTGTAGGACATTTTTCTGTTTAGGGAATGTTGCTACGCCCTCTCATCAAAAATAGCCTTTCCGCCCATCTCTGAGCTGTGCCTGGGTGGGGCAGATTGGCAAGGGCAGTTCAAAGGGAAAGGCAGTGTGATGCCAGTCTGATCCTGGCCACCTAGCGGAGGAGACGTGTCTGGTGGAGGCTTAGGATGCTGAGTTCTGTAAAAGGCAGCGCACTGTCTGATTGTGGGTGCATGGATCTGGACTTAGTAACACACTTTCCTGGCTTTTATACATTCTTGTACCCCTCGTGACACTAGCCACAGTTTAAAAGGGATCTTACTGGTAATTGGAAGTCTCACCACATTGTGGCCCTTATACAGGAGTCTGCTCAGACAGTAGAGTCCCTGGGTAGTGCAGGCAGTTAGTGGTGCTCAGCCACTAACCAAAAGGTGGGAGGTTGGAGTCCGTGCAGAGAGGCCATGGAAGAAAGACCTGATGATTTTCTTCTGAAAAATTAGGCTTTAGAAACCTTCTCTATTCATGAAATCGAGACTTTCTGGAGCTATAAAGGTTGAATGAATCCCCTGAAGCTATTACCCTGAGATAACCTTTAAACTTTCCGTTGAAAATACCCCCTCAAGTCTTCTTGGATCCAAACAGTAGTTTAATAAAATAAATGGCAGATTGATCTCTCTGTTCTACCCTGAACGGAAAGGCATTTGTGCCCTGTATACTGGAGGCAGTATTAATAAGCAGCTGATTTTTATGTAAAGATAAACGCTTGTGAATAGGGACCATGAGTGCTGCTCTACCAGTAAAATGTGTGTGTGTGTGTGTGTGTGTGTCTGTGTGTGTGTGTGCGCGCGCGCGCGTGCGTGCACACCTTGAGCATTGTGCTGTTTTAAGAACTATCAATATGGGATCAGATTGACAACTGCAACTTGAAAGATTAGATGGGAGGCTTATTGGGCAGTGACTTAAGAAGTTGAGAGTGGCTGCTCAACTCAAAGCATATAATCACTGTCACTGAGTTGTTCATGTAGAAATTGTTGAGTTGGTGAGTGTTCTGGCATGCATATTCTCAAGAACTACAAAAGATAAAGAAAATCCTTTAAAAAAAAGAAAAGAAAGAGGAAGAGAAAGAGAAAGAAAAGCCTGTGGAGCACAGCTCTGCTCTACCCTTCCTGGGGCCCCCATGAACAGCAGTCCCGGGTGGCAACAAGACAAGGGAGGATAGCAAAGAGAAAGCAGGCAAGAAGTTGGGCAAAGCCACTCTGTTCCACATCTGTTCCAAAAGCTTGCTGTTGCTCCTCTGAGGACTGTCAAATAGGTAGTGGCATGGAACAAAACCACTGACAAGATAGCTATTTTAATTTCTGCAAAATGCACTCTAAGCATGAGCTGCTCTGAATGAATGAAGATCCATGGTCTTTATGAATTTTTTCCTCAAACCTTGGGCTTCCCATAAGGAAGTGGGAGGAATTCATTGGACAGATAACTGCAAGTAGGAAAAGAGACTGTGTTCGGAGCCCCAGAGTAGTCGCTTTCTGTAGCTATGGCATCCTACCCCTGGGAAATTCAAACTGGAGTCCAGTTACATTTGGCCTGCTTAGTATTGTGATGAGCACTGTTTGCTGAAGTCACCAACTGCTACGTTAAGGTTGATCTCTCTATTCTATCCAAAGGGAAAGGCATTTGTGCCCTGGAGGCAGTGTTAATAAGCAGTTGATTTTTATGTAAAGATAAACCCCTGTGAATAGGGGTCATGAGTGCTCCTCTGCCAAGCAGGGCTTCTAGCTGGTTTAGTAAAGGCCGATGAATGAAACTGGAACAAACTTGAATTTTTACAGGTAGGATGATCTAAAGCAGTAACTGGGTCAGGGAGGATTACTAGCTGTAGGCCTGGAAGGGGGCTCAGAAGGGGCCTAATGAGCTCCTGCAGAGCCTGATATGTGATTGGATTATTGGCAGGACTCACGTTCAGAGCCCTGTGGTTGGTCAGTGTCTTTGAGTAGGGTACCACTGTTCCCACCTCAGCTCAAAATCCGAGAGTTAACAGGTTTGGTTGCTATGTAACACATAGGCTGCCCTTGTTTTCCATGAGGGAGATTAAATTTCAGGCAGGGCTTTGACCAGTAATTCTTCCCTTTCTGGTTACCATTCCAGTTGACTCAAATTTTAAAAATTAGAGTCTCTTCTGGTTTTGCTTCCCTAGTCTGGCTGAACCAGGAAGAGGTAGTATGAGGCCCTGATGCTAAGGTTTCCAATAGCTTGTTTAATCAACTCTTCAGTGCAGAAGTTCCAACCAACAGATGTGTACATTTACATCCCTTATTTGCTCATAGACCCAGAGGCCACTTTGCCAGGTTAGAGTTCTCTGAGGAGGGGTACCTACCCATTTTCCTGAAATGAAGACAACTTGTGCCTTATGTGTTTGATAGGTTTCCCATTTTTATGAAATGAAGACAACTGTTCCTATATGTGTTTGACTGAGCAGAGGAGAGAAGGGAAGGCAAACTATAGTGAAGGTTGCCCTCAACAATCCCCTCTCCTCAGGAATTAACCAAGTTGCAGAATGGGAGTTATATAGAAGCTTCCTCAAGCGAAGCATCTAGGTGGACTGGCTGGAGACCCCTTTGTTGGACGGCTCACTCTAACCACTGCCTAAAGCAAGAAACAGACTGAGATGACGTAGCTGTGGTCACACAAAGCCCATTAATTGCCTTGGTTGTCTTTGTTGATCCAAGAACTCTGCATGTATTTAAAAAAAAAAGGAAGAAAAAGAGAGAAATTCGAACCACATTTTGTTTGAGATGCTCCGGAGAGATATAACAATGCAGTTACAATTTTACAGACTTTTAAACAAAACTGTTAGCTGTTTACAATTTTGTTTAAAGAATAGTACCTTGAAGCACAGGCCTGTGTCCTCCAGTTCCAAGTGCAATGACAAAGGTGGAAAATAACCCAGGGTACACTTGACTGACCAAGACCACTTTGTATGCCCAAGAATCTAAAGGTAGGCTTGAGGCCTTCTTCCTGTTCTACCTCCTTGGCAATGAATTTAGCCTTGTTACCTGGGCAGGCTGTACCAACGCCCTCAGCTTGTCAGCTCTCATCAGGTAAAATAGAACATCAGGAAAAGTAAGGATGGAGACAGCCACCTTTGTTACTTTCTTTTACTGCTCAAGACTGCCCAAGAACCACCATTTACAGTTGGCTTAATATTTAGTTGGTTTAGTATCCAACCACCGCCATCCTTGTTTCTTCCATATAAGTGCACTGCTGCTAACTGAAAGGTCACTGCTTCAAATCCACCAGCCATCTGTAGAAGAAAAGACCATGGTGATTTGCTACCATAAAGCCCAGGAAACTCTTTAGGGCAGTTCTACTCTGTCATATAGGGCCACTATGAGTTAGAATCAACTCCACAGCACACAACAGTAACTCCTCTCTGTAAGAGCCAAAACCTCACCTGTACTTCCATTCTGATCTGTTATAATGGTTGTGTTTATGGTATTTTCTCTTTATGATATGATTCATGTTTGTAGAAAGCTGTATTTGTAAATTGTTTCTTCTATTATACTTGGTTATTGCTATTGCTCTTTTGACCTTGTCTTGGAGAGAGGGTTCACAGATATAGCTTAAGCATCATAAATACTACTCTAGGATCATACAAATATTGATGCCTGTTTAGATTTGTCTAGCCTTTTTGCAAACTGACTTAGTAGATCATGACTTCTCCATCAGAATTCAAAATGAAAATTTTCTGTATCCTCGGCTAATCAATAACATTGATAGGAGGTAGCAACATTCAGGTTCTAAGTACATGAAAGACATGCAAGTAATAGGAATTTAGACTAGTAGCATCTTTTTGACACGTGTTCTTGAAAACACATTCTACTTTCCAGGAAGACATTTCTTTTTGATCAATTACAATTCATAATTTACAAGTAAGTCCATGATTAAAATGTTAACTAATTCTGCAACAAAACAGAATTCCAGGAAGGCTCAGACATCATTGAACAGGGCAGTTAAAAGGCTCTAAGATTAACCAGTTTTAACCTAAAACAGCATTTCTCATGTACCCTTCAAGCAGTACTGACAAGGTATTTCCTGGAGATTAATGACAGTCTGAGTTAATGGGTTGAGGGAAGGCCATTAATCCTTGCACAAAGGTAGTTTGCAAAGTAGAGATGGAAAACAACTGCTAAGTCAAGCCAGCGCCATCCCAGGAGACGCTTCAGAAGATTAATTCCTTTTTCTGAAGCCTATACTTACTACTGTTTTCACTCTCCTTTACCCCCACAGAATACCTCAGACTCTACTGTCAGCCTCCTGGGATACAATTAGCTTTTTTAAAAATGATGTGTAATCTCTGCTTTCATCAAACAAGCGCCTTTTATCAGTGAGCTTCCTCTTCCCACTTACAACCCAGAAACCTCATCGTCATGGAAGGCATTTATTTCATGGAACTTCGTGCCGTCAGCTACATTTACCGGCATAGACAGAGTTGTGCCTGGGAGTCCAGAAACCAAGAGGCAGAATACACCTCTTTTCGGGTTAGATCGGACAGAATGTCACCCATGTGTGCTGTGAATAAGATATGCAGAAACTATAAAACTCATGTCAATGATAGGCTCGCATTGATAGGTCACACGCAGATAGTACTTGAATACATCCAAGAGGCTGATTCATCTAAAGGACACAAAGCCAAATTAGTACAGTCAGGATCCAGACAAGCAGGGACACAGGTATCCAAATGCAGGGTACTCTCCAGGAATAAACACTTGCAGGTGAGAAGACTTTTCAGAAGTTCAGTCCTCCTCCATGCTCAGCCTGGGCTGGACCAGTTCTGTGAATTGGGGAGCGAATCTTGGTTTGTTCCAAGGATGCTACCATTTGACCAGATTTTTTCAAATTTTCAATTATGCCAAATACAGTAGGACCACTAGGGCAAGAGAGGTGTCTGGTAGACGTAGGACAAATGATGACAGAGGACTTCCACCTCCCTACCCCCCACCCTTCTTTGGTTCTTTACCCAAAAGAAAAAGAATCTCTTTGTAATCTGCTTATGCTCCTGTTTTAGCTGTCTGGTGCTGCTGTGACAGAAATAACACAAGTGAATGTTTTAGGTTAACAGAAACTGATCTTCTCCCAGCTTGAGGGCTACGAGTCTGGACTCGGCACTGGCTCCAGGAAGGCCTTGGCTTGGTGTCACGGCCGTTGTTACACTGAGAGCCTTGTCTTTTTTTCAGCTTCTGTTCCTTAGTTCATTGGTGATTTTCCTATGACATGGCATCTGTTTTCCCCCATCTGTGCTTCCTCATTTCTGTGCCTAATTTGTTCCTTTTATATCTCAAAAGTGCTTGCCTTAAAGCAGAATACCGCTGTCACTACCATAATGAGAAAACTCTCTTCCAAAGTGTGTTACATCCACAGATATAAGAGAGCCATTACCTTCAAGTTGATTCTGACTCATAGTGACCAAATTAGAATTTACAGTATATATTTTGGGTGGAAACAGTTCAATCAATAATGGTATCTGTAGCCCATGTTGAAGGATGGTGTGAGAGTAATGCAGTATTGAGCTAAGCAAAGCATGTCTAAAATCATGAACTATAAAAATTTGACCTATTATGTAGATTGAGAATAATTAACAGTTCCTTACTGGGACATACATTTAGACACAGGGTCATAGCTAACTTTTTTAGAAAATTGCTAGTGTAGTGAAACTGTGGGTTCGTTGGTCCTAGGTAGCCATACAAATGGCTCTATGTGTAGTAATGGCTCTGATCATGATGATTTCCAGTGGAGACTGTATTGGGAAATTGAGTACGGGTGCCAGCTAATACAGTAAGCAAGTACAAGGGGGGAAAAATTACAACTAGCCCCGGTTAGTGACACATTAAACCAGTGCCGAGTTGATTAGGAAGCAGACTGCCACATCTTTCTCTCACAGAGCAGAGCAGCTGGTGACTTCAAGCCACCAGCCTTGTGACCTTTCAGCTGAGCTCTCAACCACTAAGCCACCAGAGCTCCTAATTCCGACGTTAGAAGAGGAAAATAAGTCAGTGCAACAGTATAGTGAAACACACAGTGACATATGGTATGTATTTAGTTATTTTAACTTATTTACCTTCTCACTGTTCACATATGTATCAAAAAAAGGGTATCATGCTGTATTTCTGTCATACATGGGAAAATAAAGATACTTCCCAAGGGTACTATCCCTTGGGACTGAGGCCGATGGCATGAGGGTCGCGCTGCCGCACGGCCCCACTAAGTGACGTGAGGACCCGTGGTCCGCGTTCCCCAGGAGTCCGAACCTGCTGAAGGGCACCTGACGACAGGGCACAGAGCAGAGGTGTGAATGCCCTAGTACAAAGGCAGCTGGCGTTTTGCCGCTAACATGAATTGAAGTCTGAAAGCATTAAATCCTGTGGACCTTGCGTGGGAGCCAAGAGATGTAAATTTGTGGTTACCAGTTGAAACTGAAATACTGTTTCAGTGCACAGCACAATGCTGCTGGAAAAAGTCCTTTTTATGTGCGCAGATCAGTTCCTTTAGACCTAGGCAGACCTTTAGAGTTCTCTTTTCATCCAAAATTGCTTTGTGCAAATGAACAAACCAGATGTGGATGGAGCATAATAATAGAATTCCAAAATGACTAGCTTATTTAGGTCATGATTGCAATTTTATGATGCCATCTGGGAAAATGACTAAGTGCATGTGAATTTGAAATAAACTTGAATTTTCTCTCCCTTCAGTAGGCATGAGGGCCCTTCTGGCACTTTGTTGGTAGTGGAATTTCCTGGTCAGCTAGCTTGTTTTGAGAGTGATGGATATACACTATGTCAGAGCCTGAACCGGACTTTTCCGTCCACACATTTGGCAAGTATTTAATGCCTGGGTAGAGTCTTCCTGAAACCCGACCCTAACCGTGTAGCGATAGGAGAGTAGAACTTGTTGGTCTGCAAGTACAAACACTGCCCGTATCAGCAAAGGACAAATAAAGCCCTACGGAAGTGCCTTGTTTTAAAAGGAGTAATTTTGTGTTGGGTCATTAACATTCTCCCAAGGTACCGTTACAGAAAATAATCGCTGCTAGGCAGGAAGAGCCGCTTCCCGCTCTGGACTGACTGGCGTCCTTCAGGAGTCCCCTCATGTTCTCAGAAGCCGCTGGGCCGGAGGTCATCACTGTTTTCTTTTAGTATGGAAGCTTCATTATGTGATTTAGGTTTTACAAGTGAAGGTAGCAAAAAATGGCAAGAAATAGTCACTTGCTTAGAGAATCTTGGGAAGGAGAAGACTCTCTTTTTCTTCTTAAATCTGGTCAGGGAACGTCATAATTTCCTCTAGATAATCAATTTGCCCTTTTTTGTTTCAAGATAACAACAAAATTGGGCACTTAAAGTTCACACCTGTCGCCAGACATGCAGCATCTAGAACAGTGGTTCTTAACCTTTTCAGGGTCCCAAAGAAAGCATATTCAAATACCACTTCCCTTAGTGTGTGGATAATATTTCTAGCCCATGTGTTCTTAATTTGGTCACTGGATCCAAAAGGTTGTATTTGTGGGAACTGTACCTGATTCCGAGTCTTCCAGCTTTATCAACTTCTCAAAAGGTCCTGGCATACCTCATTTTCAAGCCTGAATTAATTTAGATCCCATCTTTAACATCACAGTGGGAATTTCCTGTATTAGTAATGGTTTCTAGTTATTGTGATTATTGTATGCTTATTATGTGACATTAACTGTGCTTAGCACCTTATAGTTTTTACTGACTGCTCAAAAAAAATATATGGTTGAGGATACTGAAGATTTTGAGAGAGTAAGTTACTTGCTGAAGACTACACAGAACTGGAATTGGAACCCAGTGATACATCGTGGAAATTCATGTTCTGAAAATTGTGCTGTGTATCCCTTAGAATTTCTTAGATATTATGCAGTGATGATGAATACATTAATTTACTGGCTTCCTCTGGCCAAGATCTTTTCTGGTATCTGTTGACGCAGTTCACAGAACACTAGATGTGTTCTAGTGGTTAGGCAGTAGTTTTTATCTAGGTGCTGCTATTGCTGCTGTTCCTCACTGCCTCGAGTTTGCCCCCAGTTCTTGGCAACCCCATGCAGAACTGAACAAAAAGTTACCCAGTCCAGTGCCATCCTGTGATGGATTGGAATTTGGACCATTGTGATTTATCAGGTTTTCATCTGCTGATTGTCAGAAGTAGATCATCAGGCCTTTCTTCCGAGTTTGTCTTGTTTGGGAACTTCTCTGAAACTTGTTCAGCACCGTAGCCACACAGAAGCTTCCACTGACAGACATGTGGTACCTGCATACAAAGTGCACTGGGCAGGAATGGGACTCAGGTCTCCTTCATGAAAGGCAAGGATTTACCACTGAACTTCCACTGCCTATGTTTACTGCAGTGCCACTGAGTCAGTTTCAACTCACGGTGACCCTATGGGACAGGTTAGAATTGCCCCATAGAGTTTCCAGGGAGCACCTGGTGGATTCAAGCTGCCAGCCTTTTGGTAAGCAGCTGTAGCACTTAACTGCCCCCACCATTTAGTTACTACCGTATTGTAATTCCTAGGTCAATGTTGTGTTGTAGGGCCCAGGAAAGTGTTTGACCTTTCTTTGTTAAGTAAAATAAATGAGCTGTTGAACAAAGGGAATGACCCTTCAAAACACCACCTGGGTTGTCTTCTTTGGTGACACCATGCTGAATATAATGTATGCTGGCAGCAGTGATGGCTGCCGTTTTTGACAGACAGCAGGCAGGCATGCCCAGTGTCTGTCTGACTCTAAAGTCAGATCTTACTCTTTTGTAACTGTCTAATTGTCAGTAGCCGGCCGCCCTCAGCCAGGTTCTCAGCATGGTGTTTGGAAAGCTCCTTGGAGGTTTACACAGTTGTTTGCCTTGTGTCTTTCTCATTAGACAATGCAGTTTTAACAGTGTTATACAAGAATAATTGGAGAGTTAAATTTCCTGGGTAGATTTATAATTTTTAACTATCTGTAGAAAAACGAGTACATTTTTCTGCCAGCAACCAGTTCTGAGATATTGGCAGACTGTCCCCAGGCCTCAATTAGTCATCTATAAAATGATACACTACATCAATCATTTTTCAGAGCTTTTTGTTCACTTTAGTACTCTAACTTTTTTTTTTTCAGTTTCTTTTTTTTTCCTTGCCACTGAAAACCTACACCAGAACTTCAGTGCATGCACCCCAAAGCAGAACACACTACCTGAAGTTCAGGATGGGAGGTCTGTAATCCAGACCCATACAGCTAGTGATACCGAACCTTTTTTGTTTGTTTGTTTTTATTTCAGGTTTAATTTACCCACAGTAAAATTTACCTTTTAATGTATACTTCCGCAAATTTTGACACGCTCATACTCATGCAACCACTACCAACAGTCAGGAAGTTCTATCACCTTCCTTTAACGCATCTTTGTAGTCAGCCTTGGCCGCTGGTAACAGCTATCCCTATGCTTTCACGTTTTCCAGAATCTCATACAAGTGACTCATTCGGTGTGCTCACTGGACGTAATGCATCTGGAGTTCATCCACATTGTTGTGTACCACTGGTGTTGCTGAGTAATACTTCACTGTATGGATACATTACAGTTTCCTTGTCCACTCAACAGTTGAATTTGTATTGTTTATGGTTTGGGACAATTTAGAATGAAGCTACTGTAAGTATTGTTACTTGACAATTTAAGGCTATTGATGCATTGGTTAGCTGTCAGGTTAGATTAGAAAGCATCCAACTCAAGAGTCACTGAAAGAAGAATAGGCACATCCACAAAGATTTCCTTCATTACCCCCCAAATCAGGATGGAATCCCTAGTGATTTCTCTACTTATTCACACCCCCTTCAAAATATTGGTGACCAAGTTTGCTCTTGTTTGAAGAAGAAAGGTTACATGTCATCTGAAGCAGCATCAGTCCAAAAATAAATAAAACCATTAAAATGTCGGTTTGGAAACTAAGACTGGAACTACAGAATCGCACACTCCATACCCTTGTTTCTCTCCCCTTCCACCATCATCCCCCTCCACAAAAAGAAAGCAGTGTCACCTTTCCTATACCAACAAAGTTTGGCCCTCCTCACTTCTACAACTCAGACAGTTTTATGCCCTGACCATCCCCTACCTCCCACCAGCACCAAACCAGAAAAACAAACCTGTTGCCTTCAAGTAGATTCTGACTCATAGTGACCCTATAGGACAGGGTAGAACCAGTCCGTAAGGTTTCTAAGGAGAATCTGGTGGATCAGAGCTGTTAGCCTTTTGGTTAGCAGCCAAACTCTTAACCACTGTGTTACCAGCTTTCTCACCAACACTAGTACCTTTGATTAATGTTTAGTGGGATTTTTGCCCATATAAAAATGCAGTGATGGGAAGGGCTCCGTACAAATTGTGGCTTTGCTTCAGGAACCACAGGAGCTGGCTCTGCAGTGCACTGAAGATCTTAAGACAGTAAAGATGTGTACAGAATTTTCATCAGTCTCTCTAGGTGTTTATCAGCAGTGGGCTTGCCAGCATCACCAGTGCAGTGCTGCTTTCCGTGTGCTCTGCATACCTGGACTGGTCTGTGAACTAATCTGGCTGCTGTGAGATAAAGTACAGACATTAAGAATGAGCATTTAGAAACATATAGCAATTTGGGGGTCCCTGGGTGGCACAATTGGTTAAGCATTTGACTACTAACCTAAAGGTTAGTGGTTCAGACCCATCCACGGGCACCTCAGAAGAAAGGTCTGGCTATCTACTTCCAAAAAAATCAGCCATTAAAGCCCTATGGAGCAGAGTACATGGGATCACATTGGAGTCAACAGTCTCTGTATGTACAGTGATTTGATGTTGCTGTAATATCCAAGCACATGATTTCTGGTGATTCACCTTTAATTGCATTTTACAAAAGTCAGTCCATGACAGAAGGTCAGTAACACAGTTAGCTGAAAAGCACTGATTTATTTAGGGTGCTACTTCTCAAACCTTAACATACTATGTCCGACAATTAAGTCCACGAACTTAATTGTCCTAGGTGCTGCATACCTCGTTGCTAAATACCACTGTGGTCACCTTCAAAGTACTCCCCTTGGGAAGCTATACACTGATGCCAGCACCTAGTCCACCCTTCAAAGCACCCTTCTGGGGTAGACATTATGCACGGTGACATCGTTGCAGGTTCGTGAACTTGTGTAGTTGTCTATGAGGGAGTTTTTGGCCAGTAAAGAAAAACTTGTATGGGAACACCCTACCTACTCACCTGATATGCCCACAATGACTTTTTCTTTACCCAAAGATAAAGGAAATATTGAAAGGAAGATAACATTTTTATAACATTCAGGACATCAAGAATAATGCAATGACAGCTCTGATGGCCATCATAAAATCCTGCTACGTATCTCATTGCTGAATACCACTGTGGTCACCTTCAAAGTACCCCCCTCGGGAAGCTGTGCACTGATAAGAGTGCCTAGTCCACCTTCAAAGTAGTTTTGGATCTCTTTCTGGAATGGCCATCCCAGCTATGGTTGTATTACCCTTGATGTACTGAATGTCATCAAAACGTTTTCCTTTCAGTAGTTCCTTTATCTTCGGGTTGGGGGCCAGATCAGATGAGCAGAGAGGGTGCTCAAATGCAGTTATTTGTCCACTGGCTAAAAACTCCGTCACAGACAACCATACAGTTAAGCTCGTGAACCTGCCACCTTGCCACCGTGCACAATGACCATTCCAGAAAGAGTTCCAAAATTTCTCTGAAGGGTGGACTAGGTGCTGGCATCGGTGCACAGCTTCCCAAGGGGACCATAGTGAAGCAGGTAGCACTTAGGACAATTCCGTTCTCAAACTTAATTGTCAGATCCTAGTACTTTACCCAGTGTTTCCTCTTGAATTGATTTAGATATATATCTTACCCTTGTCAAAAGTTTTAAATGAAAGACAAAACCATCAAGAAGCTCTGTAATCTTCAAGTGTTGGATTTGATTATTTCCAGTGGGAGCTAGGCCACTTCATTCTTCGTAAGCTTCAAGATGACAGTTGGTTGCTGCGCCCCTTGTGTTAGGTAGCTGGGAGTGCTGTAAATAGATGACTGTGATCAAAGCCCACTGTAACCCTCCTTGTCTCACTAAACAAGGAACCTGCCATGTACGTAATACACTGGGCTGGGAGTTAGGGCATCTAGCTTCTTATACCCCACCGCTCTTCAGCAATAAATTTATCTTGATCATATCTGATTTATGAGCCCTACCCCTACCTCTGTGCTTCTATGGGAAACACAGAAAAATACTGATTTTGTCACTAAAAGTTCATGGTCTGGGAAACCTCTCAGTTGTTCGCAAACGTAAATGCTTGACTACCCTATCTGCTTTGTTTCTCCAGAGTTGGATCTTGAGATCCAAGTAGCAGATTGCAGCCATCCTTCTTTGTTGAATCTCCTGAACATTACAAACTTATCTCTGAACTGGAAAGAATAGACTCTGGTTTGGATGCAAGGATATGTGTTGGACTGCTACAGTTTCAACAGACCTGGGAAGGCCTTGGCTTACGTGGCTTGACAAGGGAGCCCTGCTGGCACAGTGATTAAGAAATTGACTGCTAACCAAAAAGTCGATAGTTCAAAAAGACAGGATTTTTGCTTTCAGCTGTGTGTATCTTCAGGGAGTGCGGTGACTGAGACGATACCTTTCTCTGATTGTCAAAGTGCATGTGGTAGGTCACAGTTTGGTATTATCAGACAGATGTTGTTAATACACAGTGGTTTCCTTTTCAGCCACATCCCAAACATAGTAAGTAGAACATAGAGCTAATTCAGCGGATGTTAGTACAAGTGCTTATATATTGTCCTCGCTTTACCCAAATGACTTTTACTTTTTCCTTATCTTTTTTTGTCTGTATGATTTAGGTGGAGGTTTACGGAGCAGATTAGTTTCTCATTAAAGAGTTCATACACACAATGCAGAGTGACCATATATTGGAAGCACTTTATGGTTCTGTACATCTATAGGATATCATCCTGCTGACCTCTGGCTGGAGGAAGGAGAGTGGGTGGAGAGGAGGGGAAAGGAGGCTGTTGGGAGGATGAGACACGTACAGAGCAGAGAGGAATAGTGTGCTGTCACCGGACAGGGACAGCGGTGGAAGCTGCATATAGGTGGGCATGTAAATTTATATGGGAATGTACATTTTCACTCAGTTATGTTAAATAAAAAAAAAAAGAGTTCATACACAGATTGTTTTGTGACGTTGGTTGTCTACGCTGTGATGTGGCACTGCTCTCCCTTTCTCCACCCCGAGTTCCCTGTTTCCGTTGGTCTGGTTGTCGGGGGGCGTCCTGCCCCTCGTCTTTGTTCTTGGGCAGGGGCGCCCATTGGTGTCGTGTGTGTGATTGAACTATAGGGCATGTCCCTCAAACATGTTATTGTTGTCCCTGTAAACACAAAAATCAAACCTGTTGCTGTCAATACTGATTCAGTAACCCTATAGAACAGAGCAGAACTGCTCCACAGGGCTTTGAAGGAGCATCTGGTGGATTCTAACCACTGACCTTTTGGTTGGCAGCTGTGGCTCTTAACCAGTATGCCACCAGGATTGCCATTGGCCCTGTACCGTTAAGCCCATTGTTGTTTAATCAATTCCAACTCATATCAACCCTTATAAATCAAAAAACCATACCCACTGCCATCGATTCTGACTCATAGTGACCCTATAGGACAGAATATAACTTCCCCATAGAATTTCCAAGGAGCTCCTGGTGGATTTAAACTGCCTACCTTTTGGTTAGCAGCCATAGCACGTAATGTGCCACCAGGGGTATCCATTAACGCTAGAGACTCTTTTAATCTTTGGCTGAAGGGTGACTCTCAGAAGTGACTTTGCATTGAATTATCTACTAGTCCCGTGTACACTGGAGCAAAGGATAGTGAAGACCAAAGACACAAGAGAAAGGTCAGTTCAAAGGACAATGGATCACAACTATCATGCAACTTCTACCAGGCTGAACCCACAACTATATGGTGCCTGACTACCACCACCAACTACTCTGGCAGGGATCACAACAGAAGGTCCTAGATGGAGCCATAGAGACATTAGGACAAAATTCAAATTCACATGTACAAAAACAAGCAGACTTGCAGGTCTGACAGAGACTGGAGAAACCCTCAGAGTATGGCCCCAGGCAATCTCTTTTTTCTTTTGCCTAACAAGAATTATAACAGAAAAGTTCTGAACTAAAAGAAAAAATTAAATCAAATTTTAAATACTTTTAATTTCATTTAAAAAAATAAGTATTTCAATCTCATGTTTCTCCTCCAGTATAAAATTGTTTCCCTTGGTTGTGAAGAAGTGCAGTAATAAGTTTTTAAATTTTGAACTAACTGCACCTGCTTGGGATCTAAAACTGAAATGAAAAACGCAAGGCTAACCCCACATGCTCCCTGATCAAATTCAACGGTTCCTAAAATAGCCTTCTGTGGAAATGTCGGGGGCAGCTGAAACAAGGAGCTGGTGTCCCTCAACCCAACCTGGCAGTTTAATGCCACGACTTGGAGGCAGCTGCCTCTGTCCCAGTCTGTGGCAGGAGCAGGACCAGGAGCCCTAGAGAAGAACAGGTGCAGCCCTGCTCTAGCTGCCTCACTGTCTCCCCATGAGTTCTACTTTCTTAGGCGAGAGACTGCCCGTAGATCTATCATGAGGCCTATTAGATCCACTCCACACCAATATGAGACCAAAGTAGCCATAATCGTAACAAAATTAAGAGAGATTCACAATACTATTCTAGGAAGAATGTACGGAAGCAGCGAAGACGTGTGTGTTTCCGTGGTTATAGCTGGTAACGGTACTAGCTTTGTTCAGTACCCTGCACAGTCGCCTTCCGTGTCACAGTGACCAGCACTTCAGTTTGCTCTGTCAGAACCGATCACAAAGGCCTTCGCTGGCTTCCCACTACTCAGCTCGGCCTGTCTTGATGCAGCTCTCTTTTAGCCATGCTTCCTGTTTTTCCACGTGGAGAATATTTCTCCTGTGGCATTCTCTCTCCTACCCATGATCAACTGCTTTACCGCAAAGGGCCCACCTGCACTTTCACCAGAAGCAGCATCTGGACAGGGTGGACAGTTGGCTAGAGGTGGCATGAAAATGTCTGTCCTAGGCTGGTGGCACTCACCATCAGTTTCAAGTTCCATTTCTATTTGTGCCTAGTTGAATATACCATACTGTTCCTGTCTTAAAAATTCACCAAACTTTAAAAAATCTTCAACAAGCTAGCAGTGTTTTTTTTTTTTTTTTTTTCATTCTTATCAATCAGAATTTTTTGTTTTTTAATTTCATTACAGTGGTGTTAGGAGTTTGCTCGGAGTTAGTAGGCAGTTTTGTCCATATTCTACTTCAATGTACTAACCAAAAAAGTAGAGAAAGCCAGTAATTTACATTTCTCTCAACAACCAGACTGAGTTTTCAAAAGTTAGAGGCAAGAACTACAGGGAGGGTACCTACAAGAAGAACAGAGGCAGAAAGATTGGGGTGAGGGGAGGGAGGGGAGGGCAGAAACGCCCCCTGTGGGTGCTGTTGCCGGTTTGCCAATACCGCCTTCAGATGGTAGGTCAAAGCTCTGAGTATTCCCGTTGAAAACCCAGAATTTTTCTGGTCCTTCATTCAGTAAATTGTTTTATGGGTCTGTGCGTTAGAGAAAAAATTACCCGCAGTGGTCCCGGTTTGTGCCTCTCTTAAAGAGGGAGTGCCAATCCCTGCCTTTCCTGTGGCATGGGTCCCTGGGAGGAGCAAGTAGGTGGCTAAGCGTGAGAGTTCTTTGGATGCCAGAAAAACACCAGTGAGGTTGTTTTGTTGATAGAACGATGGTGTTATAAAAAAAAATCTCCTCAACGAAGGTGTGAAACACAGAACTACGATTTTGTCAGACATGACCCCAGTGCTGAAGTGCCACTCACACAGATTAGACAGAGACGTCTTCAAACCATCAGGTTTGAAACCCGGACAGCTATAAAGCTGTAACACAAATTTTATCCAGTGTCTTCCTTATGGACTTCCTATCTGACCCAATTCTGGAAAAGTAAACAGTATCTGTATGTGAACCTTTTATCTAACATCTGTAGCTTAGAAAAGAAATACCAGCATCCCTCAAAGAAGGCTCAAGTGTATGCAGTGAATGTTATACATTTGTATAACAGCAGCACGTTGTACAGCAGCACTGAGTTGGTCCCTGGAATTAGCTGTACCCATATCCTGTAAACTCTAAATAACCCTTTTACAAGTAGGAATATTTTTTTTCCTACTTTTATATATATATGGCCTTAAACTGTTGTTTTAATCAGAAATGAAGAAGAAACTCCTGACTGTGGGAAGCATTACACAAATTATGCAGATTGATACCACTAGGAACTGGCCTCTCTATGTGGACTTTTACACTCGGGAAGCATGGAAACCATGTTTGCCTCATTCACTTCTGTGTTCTCAGCAACCAGGACAGGGCCTGGCACATAGTAGGCACTGAAAAATCTTTGATGAATGAATGTATGAACAATTGAACAAAAATAAGCACTTTGCTATGAAAATATTTCTCCTAATTATAATGAAACAAAATTATCTGAAGCGTAAAATGGTTACTAAATACTGCTAATCGCTAGGAATGCAAAGCTAACAACACTGTTTTCTCTGAATGTTTTTAAAATATTAATGTTTTAATGTTCAGATATTGGAGCCACTGAGGCATGTATTTCAGTGACGTTGGGACATAGAAGATTGTGAGCTCTGACTAAAGGAGTAGAAAGCCCCTTACCTCAGGCTTATCCTTATCCGTGGCCTTGTCCAACTTTTGGCAAGCTGCAGTGCCAGCCTCCTACAGCAGTGCTCTGTCAAAAGCACCGTCCTTTTGAAGCCACAGTCAAGTTGTCTCCATCTCCAGTGAAAGTGCCACTACCTAAGGCTAATTTGTCGCTAACAAATTATTTAAATAACAGTTAAATTAAGTAAAGGTGACCATTACACGTGACCTTTAAAAGAACTTAAACTCTTCTAAACATTGCACACCCTCTCACATAGTATTTGTGTGTAGGCTGTCATAAACTGCACTGTTTGGGGAAATTACTCAGAAAAGTCTCATCAGGATGGACCTGTCTTAATTGCCTCACATGCTTGTTCTAAGGAAGTAGAAATAACCCAGCAAAATCATTGCTGCCTCAAGACATTTCCAACAGCAAACAGCTTTTAAAGTCTATGCTGATTTTTAGTGAGGCATAATGGGAGTTTCTTAATATTTTCAAACTGATTAATTGTAGAGAAATGTTCAATTCGAATTGTTTCTGAGGGATAGCACATTGCTTAATTGGAAAGTGTCACCATCAGAAAAGCATTTTTAGTCAGCACAAGAGCAGCACTGCCGTAGTTTGAATGAATCCTCACTCATAATACTCGACACCCTTCCCTCCTTTATGCAAATCTGGCGCACACATGGAATACAGTGACAGTAGGTAAGTAGTACCTGTATTGGACCTCTTCTAATCCTTCCTGAGACTTAACAGAGATACTGAAAAAGGAGTCATCAGTTGTTATGAAGATAAAAAGAAAATGATTGCATATGTCACAAGAATTTTAGCTAAACAGATACCCATTAAATGGAACTCCTGTTAACACTGAATAATACTTTCATTGAGCAAGTATAGTAAGCAGAACTTTCTCTGATGTCACTGAGCGGCAGTCTTGGCATCATTTACCATTGACATTCAGATGTGATGTGCCCATGGATATCAAGTGACATTCTTTGGGGTCAATTACAGAACAAGTTCTTGGTAGCTATCTCACAAGATCTTCCAAAAGCCCTGCCTGAGAAACCTGCATCTGGTCTCGATTTTATCAAAGAAATATTAACAGTATTTAAAAAAAGCACTCTATTTGCTGTTTTAGGAAGCCTGTTTCTTACCAATCTTACCATGAAAAGATAATTTCTCCTCTCCAGTCCAGCATACTTCTCCATTTTCATCATACTCTGATAACTTGCAATTATATATTGATCATTCACATCTCCTTACAAAAGCAAGCTATCAACAAGGAAAGTCAAGGGCCCAAAACTTATTTTATTTTATTTTTAGCCATTTATCTTACTCTTCAGGGAGGTAATTTAAAATTTAATTTTGCTTTACTTTCTTGCCTACTAATTTAGCAAGATTTAACTGTTGTCACAATAATTCCTCTGTACGGCTAATGGCTTTTACTGCTGTTAGCCTGCAAGTCATCGGCCATCAGCACTTAATCATACCTGAGATTCACTGCATCCTCTCAGGTAATATCCAGAAGGTTGTTCTTCCGGTGAGTGGTGTTGGCAGCCCCTCGTTGTTCAGTAACACACAGTCACCACCACCACTGCTTCTCAGCAAGGATGGGGACACTTACCTTATTGGGCAGATACCTTTGCTTGATCACATGTGGTAGTTTTTTCTTCTTATCCCCACCAAAATCCAGTCACAGAATCCACGGACCAACAATAATGTTTTCTTCTTTTCTTTTTGGGCACCCTCTCAGTTTTTGTTTTGTGGGTTTCAAAGCCGCAGAGAGTTTGCAACGAGGGGTCAGTAATGGTTCTCCCAGTTCTACAAAGGAAAGACAGTGGGGAGCCCAATGCAGACGGAACCGAAACACTAAATATAACGCTCTTCCCTCTCCGGGCAGCGTCCTTCATACTCTGAAAACAGGTGACCTTGCTGAAACCCTCACCCCTCAGCTTGCCACTCTCCACCGAAGAAAGATTCTAACTGGACTGGGCTGCAGGATGAGGCGACCCACAGGCAAGGAGCCATCTGCCTGGCACAGACAAGTAGAGGCAGGTATAGTCTCTGCAAGCGTAGTGTGTCTACGTGAGTGTATCTGTGTGTGTGCACGCCTGTGCCCAGCAGCTGCTCTCCCGATTAGAAGACACTAGTCTTTGGCAGGCAGCTCTGAAACACCCTCTTGGGTAATGTCAGGTTCATGTGTACATCTTGGCTGAGAAAAGAAGTCTGTCAAGCACAACCCTGGGCCCCCTTCTCTGTCCTCCTGCTGCCCTGCATGCTGTACGAACCGCAAACAGCAGCACCAGCATCTTAAGAATGCCCACATGGACGTGAAATTGCACCTCACTTTGCACCTTGCAGCCATGAGCTAATGCAAGCCTTGTTTGTGATTTAAGTAACAAGGGCATGACCTCTTCTTTGACAGCAGTAACCCAAGGTACCGTCGAGATGCAGTATTATTAACGCTGTGTTGAACTTGAACTTAAATGCCTGTCTGTTCCATTCAGTGTCATAGGAGACTGGGTGCAAAGTGCTGAAGAAACTCCAGAATAATACCCAAATAGTATGATTGTTATCATTCTAGACTTTTCTTATTATATTATTTAGGTATTCGAATAAATCTGTTACCTTAGATTGTTAACATTTGAAGAATCTAATTTTCTTTAAGTGTCATCACTTGTTCAGTCTAGAGGGAGAAATTTGGTCATTTATTCAACAAATATGTATGGCGGTACTGGCTATGTACCAGATCCTCTGTTAGATAAACCCACCACCTGCTAGGTTTTCAATATATTAAAAAAAAATTGTGACTCAGCCAGTTTTGATTCTTGGCTACCCCCTGTGTGTCAGGGAAGGACTGTGCTCCGTGAGGGTTTCAGTGACTGATTTTGGGGGAACAGATCACCAGGCTTTCTTCTGAGGCACCACCTCTAAATGGACTCAAACTTCAAACCTTCCAGTTGGCAGCCAAGTACCTAAACTATCTGTACCACCCAGGGGCTCCATCAAAATATGTCATTGTTGCTTGGCGCTGTTGAGTCCATTCTGACTGACCGAGACCCAGTGTACAACAGAGCAAAACACTGCCCAGTCCTGAGCCATCGTAACAATTGTTGCACTGTTGGAACCCGTTGTTGCAGCCACCGTGTCACCCCATCTGGCCGAGGGACTTCCTCTTTTTTGCTGAACCCCTAATTTACCAAGCACAATGTCCTACTGTAGGGACTGATCCCTCCTGGCGTGTCCAAAATACATAAAATGAATTCTCACCATCCTTTCTTCGAAGGAGCGTTCTAGCTGTATTTCTTTCAAGAGACGTTTGTTCATTCCTCTGGCAGTACATGCTGTATTCAGTATTCTTCACTAGCACCGTAATTCAAAGGCATAAATTCTTCTTCAGTCTTCCTCATTCATTGTCTAGCTTTTGCATGCATATGAGGTGACAGAAAATACCATGGTTTAGGTCAGGTACACATTAGTCCTCAGAGGGACATCTTTGCTTTTTAACACTTGAAAGAGATCTTTTGCAGCAGATTTGCCCAATGTGATACATCTTGACTGCTGTTTTCATGGGTATTGATTGTGGATCCAAGTAAAATGAAATCCTCAACAACTTCAATCTTTTCTCCTTTTTGTGTGATGTTGCTTACTGATCCAGTTGTTGGAGAGGGGTTTTCTTTATGTGGAGATGCAGTCCGTACTGAAGGCTGAAGCCTTGGATGTTCATCAGTACACTTCAAGGTCCTTTCACTTTTAGCACGCAGAGTTGTGTCAGCTGCATATCACAGGTTGTTGATGAATCTTCCTCCAGTCCTGATGCTGTGTTCTTCATCAGACAGTGCATCTTCTTAGACTATTTGCTCAGCATATAGATTAAGTATAGTGAAAACATACAACCCTTCTGCACACATTTCCTGACTAAAACACTCAGAACCACTTACTCTGTTGGAATGATTGCTTCTTGATCTATGTACAGCACAATTAAGTGTTCTAGAATTCTCATTCTTCACAGTCTTGTCTTATAATTTGTTGTGATCCATACAGTAAAAGCCTTTACATAGTCAATACATTATATATATACTCTATCTTATTTAGTCCACACAGCAACCCTTTCAGTTAGCCTTATATCTAGGGTCCAAATGAGAAAAGTAAAGCTCAAAGTAATTAAATAATTTCCTCAGATTCTCTCAGTAATTAAATAATTTCTCAGATTCTCTCAGATGATAAATATCATACTATGGATTCTAAAATGAATCTCAGTCATGCTAAACCGATGTTTTCTATTTCCAAGTTTGAAATAACTGCAACTTGGAACATTTTAAAACTAAAAACTAAGATATCTATCCAAAAAACCCAGGAGCCAGCTAGAAGAAGCTTCCAATAGCCAAACCTGAGATCATTTGATCATCAAAAGAAAGAATTTTAGTGCATTATAACCCACTGAATAAAATAGGAATGCCTGAGTCCATATTAATGTAAGAACACGGAATAAATAAATGAGAGAGAAGGGAAAATGCTTACACTAGAAGGAATCCCCGTATATTCTTCACCTTAGATCTCCAGTTGTTTAACACTTTACTGCCTTGGCTTTATCATTCTCTCCTTGCTCTGTCTCTTTCTCCTTATGTGTATAATTTTTCTCTCAATCAATTTATATACATTGGTATGGTTACCTTAAAAGAGAAATTACTCTTCTTCATAACTACAGTATAAAAATCAAATTCAATAAATTAATACCAGCACAATATTACCCTGTAATCCGTAGATCACGTTCAAATTTTCACCAAGTGTCTCAATGATATTCTTTTTCTTTTTCTTTTTTTTAATGTGATTGAAAGTATACAATCCAATTTAAATTTTCCTGCCAGCCTATCTGCAGTTCCTTCTGCTCTCCTTGCCCAGTGACAACACACTGCTCCTTTCCATTCTATACAATCTCCTGTCCCCTCCTCTCCACCCTCTCCACTCCCTTCTAGTAAGATGCCAGTAGAACGACATCCTATGGATGCATAGAACCATAAAGTATACACACGATATGGTCGCTTTGTGACCCTGAGTACAATTCTTTCCTGCCCAAAAGAGTTGACCTCAGTAATGATTTATGATAAGGGGTAGCATCAGATCTAGGGGCCATGTTCCCAGGGGAACCCCAGCCTTTGTGGTCTTTTAGTGGAAATCTTAAGGTGCACCCATCTTTTTCTCGTGTTGCCACTGGGACTTGACATTGGGAGCCCCGTCATGGCTGGCACTGGAGGTGGCCGGGCACCATCTGGTTCTTCTGGTCACCTGTTGATATACTCACCGATTCACATGGGTCCTCCTGTCCTCTGGGCTCTTTTTCCCACATGTCGTTTTCCTTAGTGGTCATCTGCTCTAGCTGAGTTGGGAACGTTTGGTGTACTGCTAGCTTCTAAGGTGTCAGATGCCACTCACCAATATGGGGTACAGAAGACTGTCTTAGTAATAGGCTAGCTATGCCACTTGGCCTCAATGTCCTCTGAGAAGATGGTCCCTGGACCCTCTCTGTTGCTACTCTATTCTTGCAATATTGGGTTAAGACTGGAAGAGTTTTCAGGTTATATTGAAATCCCGTTAAATTGATGATCTTTCTAATGTGTGCTGTCGTCAAATTTCAATCAACTAATCTATAACCAACTTTTTCCCTCCCTCACTTCCTCCTCTCCCTTGCAGCCGTCAAAAAGTCTTTTCTTCTGTACATGAGTCTGTTTTTAAGTCCTTACAGTAGGGGTCTCATACAATATTTTTTCTTGTGCTGCTGACTGGTTTCACTTAACATGGTGTCTTCCAATTGAAACCAGGTTACGAGATGCTTCCTAAAATCATCACTGTTCTTTCTCGTTGCATGGTGTTCCACAGAGTATGTATGCCACAGTTTGTTTATCCGTTCATCTATTGATGGGTATCTGGGTTTGTTCCATGTTTTTGCTATTGTGAACTATGCTGCAGTAAACATTCGTATGCGTGTATCTGTTTGTGTGATTGCCCTTGATTCTGTAGGATATATTCCAAGCAGTGTGATTACTGAGTCAAATGGTATATCTATTTCCAGGTTTGTTTTTTTTTTTATTTAACATAACTGAGTGAAAATGTACATTCACGTATAAATTTACATGCCCACCTATATGCAGCTTCCACTGCTCTCCCTGTCCGGTGACTGCACACTATTCCTCTCTGCTCCATACATGTCTCATCCTCCCAACAGCCTCCTTCCCCTTCCTCTCCGTCCACTCCCCTTCCTCCAGCCAGAGGTCAGCAAAATGATATCCTATAGATGTATAGAACCATAAAGTGCTTCCAATAGATATCCTATAGATGTATAGAACCATAAAGTGCTTCCAATATATGGTCACTCTACATCCATTCCTCTCCAAAGAGTAGACCTTTGTTACAATTTACAGGAAAGGACAGCATCAGGGCCGGGGGCCATGCTCTCAGAGGAACCCCAAAACCGCGGGACCATCAATTGAGGTCTTTTAGTGGAGATCTCATCATGCACACTTTTTTATTCTTGTGTTGCCAGTGAGAATCCTCTCTGCGAGCTCCATCGTGGCTATCACTGGTGGTGGCTGAGCACCATCCGGTTCTTACGGTCCCAAGTCGATGTAGGCACCCACTCTTGTGGGTTTCTCTGTCTTCTTGGTTGTCTTTACTGCATGTCATTTTAGTCCTCGGTGAGCATCCGTTCAGCTGAGTTGGGACCATTTGCTGTGTCGTCAGATGGCAGCTTGGCAGGTTTTAAGACCCCAGACACCACTCACCAATGTGGGGTACAGAGAGCTCTCTTAGCAAAACGCTAGTTGTGCCAATTGGCCTGGAATTCGCCTAACAGCATGGTCCCCCGCCCCCCGCCCCAGCTACTGTATTCTTCCAGTATTGAGTTAAGATGGAAGGAGTACTCAAGTTATGCTGAAGTCCACTTAATGTTGTTCTTGTTTCTAATGTGTGCTATCACCGCTTTTTCCCAATCGGATTTCTAGCAACTATCTAAACTAAACCCTGCCCCCTCACCCTCCCTCCCTCCCCTCCCTTGGAGCTGTGAAAGAGTCTTTTCTTCTATACACAAGTCTGTTTTTGAGATCTTATCGTAAAGGTCTCACACAGTATTTGTCCCTTTGTCGCTGACTACTTTCACTCAATATAATGTCTTCCAGTTGAAACCAGGTTAGGAGATGTTTCCTGGAATCATCGTTATTCTTTATCATTGCGTAGTGCTCCATTGAGTATATGTACCATAGTTTACCTATCCATTCTTCTGTTGTTGGGCATCTGGGTTGATTCCATCTTTTTACTATCGTGGACTCTGCTGTGGTAAACATTCTGGTGCATGTGTCCGTTGGTGTGAAAGGCCTTGATTCTGTAGGATATATTCCAAGTAGTGGAATTACTGGGTCAAATGGTATATCGATATCCATTTTTTTAAGGAGGTGCCAAATTGCCTTCCAAAGAGGCTGGACCATTTTGCAACCCCACCAACAGTGTAGGAGGGTTCCACTTTCTCCACAGCCTCTCCAGCATTTGTTGTTGTGTGTTTTCTGGATCATGGCCAATCTTGCTGGGGTGAGATGGTATCTCATTGTTCTCTTGATTTCAATTTCTGTAATAACTAAAGATCGTGAACATGTCCGCATGTGTTTTTTGGCTGCCTGGATCTCCTCTTTAGCGAAGTGTCTGTCCATCTCCTTTGCCCATCGCTTAATTGGATGGTTTATCCTCTCCTTATTGATATTTTGTAGTATCTTATAGATTATGGAGATCAGGTGTCGATCTGACATAGAGTTGCCAAATATTTTTTCCCATTCTGTGGGTGTTCTTTTAATTCTATTAATAAAGTCTTTGGATGAGCAAAAGTGTTTGATTCTTAATAGTTCCCATTTATCTATTTTCTCTTCTGTTGATTGTGGTTTCTTTGACAGATTTTGGAGTCTGTCCTCATTGGGTATTAAAACTTCCATTATTGTTCCTACCTTTTCTTGGATGAGCTTTATCATTTTAGGTTTGATATTTAGGTCTTATCCAGTTCAAGTTGGTTTTTGTATAAAGTGTAAGATATGGATCTTGATTCAGTTTATTGCAGATGGATAACCAATTTTGCCAGCACCATTTGTTGAAGAGACTGTTTTTACCCCAGTTTAGTGTCTTAGGGCCTTTGTCAAATATCAACTGTTCATAGGCAGATGGTGTCATCTCTGGGATCTCAATTCTGTTCCATTGATCCATCTGTCTGTTCTTGTACCAGTACCAGGCTGTTTTGACCACTATGGCGGCATAGTATGTTCTAAGATCGGGTAATGAGAGGCCTCCCAGTGTGTTCTTCTTCTTTAGTAGTACCTTACTTATCCAGGGCTTCTTCCCTTTCCAAACAAAATTGGTGATTTGTTTCTCCATCTCATTGAAAAATGATGCTGGAACTTGTATTGGGATTGCATTATATAAATAAATTGCTTTGGGTAAAATAGACATTTTCACAATGTTAAGTCTTCCTATCCATGAGCAGGGTAGATTTTTCCATTTATCTAAGTCTCTCTTAGTTTCTTGTAGTAAGGGCTTGTAGTTCTCTTTGTAAAGGTCTGTTGTTTCTCTGGTTAGATTAATTCCTAGGTACTTTATCTTCTTAGGGGCTATCGTAAATGGCATCGATTTGATAATTTCCTCCTTAACAGTCTCGTTGTTGGTATAAAGGAATTCTACTGATTTACTTATGTTTATCTTGTGTCCTGAGACTTTGCTGAACTCTTCTATCAGTTTGAGTAGCTTACTTATAGATTCCTTGGGGTTCTCTGCATATACAATCATATCTGTGCGGTGTCCTGAGGCTGACTAGGTGCTCAGAAGGCTCTGTTTGATTGTCAATTCAGGTCTTGGTTTCCAGAGGGATATAAGGAGACTTGGGCTTAGTCCGCCAGCTTGACTCTGCCCCTATTTCCAGCTTTTTAAGGAAGCTCTAGATTGCTTTCCAAAGAGGTTGTACCATTGTGCAATCCCACCAGCAGTGTAGATGAGTTCCAATTTCTCCACAGCCTCTGCAGCATTTATTGTTTCGTGTTTTTTGGATCATGGCTAACCTTGGTGAGGTGAGATGGTACATCTCATCGTCGTTTGGATTTGTATTTCTTGAATAGCTAAAGACCGTGAGCATTTCCTCATGTGTCTTGACTTCCTGGGTATCCTCTTTAGTAAAGTGTCTATCATCTCCTTTGCCCAATGCTTAATTGTGTTATATACCCTTGTTGATATTTTGCAGTATCTTGTAGATTATAGAGATCAGACATCAATCTGACATTTAGTTCCGAAATTTTTTTTCCTATTCTGTAGCTGGTCATTCAATTCTTTCAACAAAGTCTTTGGGTGAGCCAAAGTATTTGACGCTCAGTAGTTCCTCTTTATCTATTTTTTCTTCTGTTGATAGTGCTTTGTCAGATTTTGAAGTCTGTCTAAGTTGTGTATTAAAACTTCCATTGTTTGCAGAGTGACCATATATTGGATGCACTTTATGGTTCTATACATCTATAGGGTGTCATCCTGCTGGCCTCTGGCTGGAGGAAGGAGAGTGGGTGGAGAGGAGGGGAAAGGAGGCTGTTGGGAGGATGAAACACGCATGGAGCAGAGAGGAATAGTGTGCTGTCACCGGACAGGGAGAGCAGTGGAAGCTGCATATAGGTGGGCATGTAAATTTATATGTGAATGTACATTTTCACTCAGTCATATTAAATAAATAAATGAATAAAACTTCCATTGTTGATCCTATTTTCTCTTGCATGATCTTTATCTTTTTAGGTTGATATTTAGGTCTTTTATCCAGTTTGAGTTGGTTTTTGTGTAAGGTGTGAGATATAGGTCTTGTTTCAGTCTTTTGCAGATGGATATCCAATTTTGCCAAAACTGTTTGTTAAAAAGACTGTTTTTACCCCAGTTTATAATCCTAGGGCCTGTGTCAAATATGTTCTGTTCATAGAAGAATGGTGGCATCTCTGGCAGCTCAACTCTATTCCATTGGTCTGTATGTCTCTTTTTGTACCCATACCAGGCTGTTTTGACTACTGTGGCAGTGTAGTAAGTTCTAACGTCGGGTAGTGAGAGGCCTCCTCGTGTGTTCTTCTTTAGTAGTGCTTTGCTTATTCAGGGTTTCTTCTCTTTCCAAACAAAGTTGATGACTTGTTTCTCTATCTCATTAAAATTGTCACTGGAGTTTGTATTGGGATTGCACTGTATATGTTGATCACTTTGGGTAAAATAGCCATTTTCATAATGTTAAGTCTTCCTATCCATCAGAAAAGTAGTTTTCTCCATTTGTGTAGGTCTCTCTTAGTTTCTTGTAGTAATATCTTGTAGTTCTCTTTGTATAGGTCTCTTATTTCTCTGATTAGATTTGTTCCTAGGTATTTTATCTTCTTGGGAGCTATAGTAAATGGTATTGATTTGGTGATTTCTTCTTTAATGCTCTCATTGTTGATATAAAGGAATCCTACCGATTTACTTATGTATACCTTATATCCTGATACTTTGCTGAACTCTTCCATTAGTTTGACTAGTTTACTTATGAATTCTTTAGGATTTCCTGCGTATACAATCATATCATCTGCAAATAGGGAGATTTTTATTTCTTCTTTGCCAATGCAGACGCTCTTTATTTCTTTGTCTTGTCTAATTGTTCTAGCCCAGAACTTCTAGTACAATGTGGAATAGGAGAAGTGAGAGTGGACATCCTTGTCTAGTTCCCGTTCTCAAGTCTCTCCCTTCAGGATGATGTAGGTAGTTGGCTTCGGGTAGATAGCCCTTATTGCATTGAGGAATTTGCCTTCTATTCCTATTATGCTGCGAGTTTTTAGCATAAATGGGTGTTGGACTTTGTCAAATGCCTTTTCTGCATCAACTGACAAAATCAAGTGATTCTTAGCTTTTGTATTATTTATGTGGTTGATCACATTGTTTTTCTGATGTTCAACCAGCCTTACATCCCTGGTATGAATCCAACTTGCTCATGATGAATTATTTTTTTGATATTTTGTTGAATTCTATTGGCAGGGATTTTGTTGAAGATTTTTGCACCTAGGTTCATGAGTGATAAAGCCAATATTGGTCTGTAATTCTCCTTTTTTGTTGTATTATTTCCTGGCTTTGGTAACAGGGTTATGCTGGCTTTGTAAAATGAATTTGAGAGTATTCCATCCCTTTCTGTGCCATGAAATAGTCTCAGTAGTATTGGAGTTAACTCTTCTCTAAAAGCTTGGTAGTATTCTGCAGTGAAGCTGTCTGGGTCAGGGCTTTTTTGGTTGGTAGTTTTTTGATGACTTTTTTGATCTCTTCCTTTGCGATAGATTTATTAAGTTGTTCTGCTTCTCCTTGTGATAATTTATGTAAGTGATACAAATCTAAGAATTTGTCCATTTCCTTTAAGTTTTCAAATCTGTTACAGTATGGTCTTTCATAGTATTCTGTTATACTTTTGATTTCTGTTGGCTCTGTTGTGACATCTCTTATCTCGTTTCTTATTTGAATTATTTGTTTCTGCTCCTGTTTTTCTTTAATAAGCTTAGCCAATGGCTTGTCAATTTTGTTGATCTTTTCAAAAAACCAGCTTTTGGTCTTCTCAATTTTTTCAGTTGTCCTTATGTTCTCTAATTCATTTAGTTCTGCTCTGATTTTTATGATCTGTTTTCTTCTGGTGCCTCAGGGGTCCCTCTGTTGCTCTCTTGCTGCTTGTTCAAGCTGTAGAGTTAGTTCTTTGGTTTGGACCCTTCCTTCCAGATGTGTGCGTTTATAAAGATTAATTGACCTCTGAGCACTGCTTTGGTTGTACCATAGGTTCTGGTAGGATGTGTTTTCATCTCATTGGAATGCATCAATTTATTTCATCCTTGATTTCTTCTATAACCCATGGCTTTTTGAGCAAGGTGTTGTTCAGTTTCCATGAGTTCGAATTTCTATCTTTTTTTTTTCAGCTATTGATTTCAACTTTTATGGCTTTATGGTCTGAGAGATGTTTTGCCGTAATTCAGTGTTTTGGATTTTGTTGAGATATGCTTTGTGTCCTAATGTGTGGTCTATTCTGGGGAATGTTCCATGTGCATGGGACAAGAAGGTATAGTTATCTGTTGATAGATAAAAAGTTCTATATATGTCATTGAGGTCTAATTGGTTAATTTTGGCAATAAGATCTTCTGTATCTTTACTGAGCTTTTTTCTAGAGGATCTGTCCAATATTGAAAGTGAAGTGTTGAAGTCTCCCACTATTATTGTGGAGTGATCTGTCCCATTTTTCAATGTAGTCAGTGTTTGTTCAGTGTATTTAGATGCTGTAATATTGGCTGCATAAATGTTAAATATTATTAACTCCTGCTAGTGTGTTGATGCTTTCAGCAATAAATAGTGACCATTCTCCTCCACGATGGTGGATTTTATATTAAAATCTATTTTATCTCTGATTAGTATTGCCATACTTGCTCTCCTTTGTATATTGTTAGCTTGGTATATATTCTTCCATCCTTTAATTTTCAGTTTGTTCGTATCTTTAAGTCTAAGTTGAGTTTCTGGTAAGTAACATGTGGACGGGTCATGTCTTTTGATCCAGGATGTTACTTGTCTCTTTACTGGAGCATTCAGTCTGTTTACATTCACTGTAATTATTGATAGGTATATGTTTAGTGCTATCATTTTGGTGTATTTATTTTTGTGTTGGTGTTTTCTCTGTTGCTCTTAATACTCTGTTTTGGGCCTTTCTTCTTTATTGGTTGATTTTTCATCCTTTTCAGTTTGGGGTTTGTGTTTGTTGAGACTCCTGTATTACATTTCTTGTTTTGGTATGCTACATCTTTATTGTGCTTTGCAGCTGCCTCTCTGATCCCCCTTAATAATATAAGTGTAAACCCAATTTTAACTTCTGCAAATCTTATTAACTTCCTCTCCATCTGGAAGAAGTGTAACTACTGTAGTATATCCCTCTTTTTAATGTGATGGTATCTTAGTTTTCCGACTCATGGCGACCGTCCGACTCAACGGCACTTGGCTTGGCCTTTGGCATCTTAGTTTTCATGATATGATCACTGGATCCTTTCTTTTAATATTATAGCTATCACTGAGTTTTGTGCCATCCGTAACTGAATAGGTTTCTTGATATTGTGTCCTATGTTGCCACCTTAAGTATACACTGAATGGTTTTGTTTTTCTAAGCAAAGAGCTTCTTTCAGTATTTCTTGTAGTTTTGGTTTGGTTTTTGCAAATTCTCTAAGCTTCTGTTTATCTGACAATGTCTTAATTTCATCTTTATATTTAAAAGACTGTTTTGCAGGATATATAATTCTTGGTTGGAAGTTTTTCAAGGCTTTGAATGTGTCTTCCCACTGCCTCCATGCCAACATCATTTCTGCTGAGAAGTCAGATGAAAGCCTGCAGGGCTTCTCTCTGAATGTTATCTTTGCTTTGAGTCTCACTGCCTTTAAGAGTCTCTGCTTATGTTTCATTTTGTTAAGCTTGATTATAATATGTCTTGGTGTCTCTCTTTTGGGATCTGTTTTTTGTGGTGTTCACTACACATCTTTGATACCTATGTTGTCTTCTTTCATTATTTCAAGGAAGTTTTCCATCAGCAACTCAACAGTACTCTCTGTGTTGTCAGGTATTCCTCCCTCTTCAGGAACTCCAGTTAATCATAGATTATTCCTCTTGATAGTGTCCCACATGTTTCTTAATGCTTCTTCATTTTTCTTGTTTCTTTCCTTTGATTTACCCTCATAAATGCTGGTGGCAGTAGCTCTGTCTTTACAGTCGGTAAGTCTAATTTCCAGTTGTTCAATTCTGCTCTTTTTGCTTTGAACTGAATTGTCTAAATCTGTAATTTTGTTGTTGATCTGTCAGATTTCCAAATGCTGATGTTCCATCAGTTCGAACAGCTTGCTTAATTTTTCATTTTCCTCTGCTGCATTTTATATAATGTGTAGGAGGACTTTATATATAATTCTTTTGTACTCAACCTCTGATAGTTTCAGAAAGGCTTCATCATCTGGGAAGTTCTTTGATTTTTTATTTTGGGAGTATTCTGGAGACATGGTCAAATGTTAACTGTTTGGCTAGGGTTTGTTTCTTTTGGGACATCTAGAGGCTGTTTAGTTTCTCTGGTGTTGGCTCAAGAGGAGCTCAGGCACAGTTCTCAGAAGGGAGTTGGTCACCAACGACCTCTGTGTATTCCAGTGACTAGGCCTAGTGGACCCTCTGGGGTATCAGACTTTGCCTCCTGGATGACAGAGACATGGAGTCACTAAGAGGCCATTGGCTGACCCCATGATGTGCGTCATTAAAGGCTGGAAGAGATGCCATTGGTCTTCACTGCATTTATTTCTCCAGGCAGGCAGCTAAAAGCTATCTGACCACTTCCAAGTCAGTCAGGCTGTCAAGTGTTGGAAGCCCCTCCTTCTGGCTGACAACAGAGGCACTTCTTCAGCCATTCCCAGATACTGTGATGTACTGCCCTGCTGTCATCCCTGCCAGGCCACACCCATAAGGTTACACTGTGCTAAATACAGCTTTTCTGCTGGAAAAGCATCCCCTGAGCTGACACTGCCTCCCAGCCTGGGAATTAGCCCCTGCTGAGGCCTCTGGTTGGCTAACTCCACCTCCCAATAGAACAAAATGGGTCAAGCTGTCCCACCCACTGCAAAATAGCTGAATCTGTGGTAGAGGTCCATAAACAGAGAGTGGAGGGGCTGTGGTGCTCTGTGTCTGGAGGCTGGCTCTCAAAGTGTAGCTATTCCACCCGCTGATCACATAAGCACTGTGACACAGCATAGCAGCCAATTAAGCCCATCTCCTGCCTGCCAGCCAACAAAAAAAAAGTTAATAACACCAGTTACCTTCAGTCCGCAGCAGCTGGCCAATTCAACAACAGCAGGCAGGGGTGAGTGAAACACAAGAAGTTTCCTGTTCAGTGGCATGTAGTCCAAACTGACAGCCTTGTGCCATATCCTAGGGCTCACTGAGTGTCCAGGAACCTCCATTTAATTCTCTTTCCAAGCCTTAGTTTTCAGAGGAAATTAGGAAACGTGTCTAGTCTGCCATCTTGATTCCACCCCCCTCAACAATTTTCTTTATAAGAAGTAAAATTGCTTTTTCTTTTGGTCCAGGATTGTGTCTTGTGTTTAGTTATTGTATCTCTAGTCTCCATGAGTCTGGAATCGTTCTTCAGATTTTCACTGACACTTGTGACCTTGACTTTTTTTAGTACATTTTGGGGAATGTCCTCTGTTTAGATTTATGTGATGTTTCCTGATGAGAAGATTGATCTGCACATTCTGACAGGAATACGACAGAAGCAATATTGTATTTTTCTTAGTTAATCATCTCAGGAAACACATGAATGGATTTGTCCTATTACTGGTGATGTTAACTTGGGTTACTTATTTAACATGAAAGTCTGCTTGATCTCTCCCCTGTAAAGTGTGTTTTACCCCTTACAACTAATATTTTAGGGAGATACTTTGAAACTGTGTAAATATTTTCTCCTAAAAAAAAAAAAAAAGAACTTTTCTGCTATAAGAAAGTGCTTTCCCCTCTGTCTTAGTTACCTCATGCTGCTATAACAGGAATACCACAGTGGATGGATTTAACAAAGAGAAATTTATTCTCTCACAGTCTAAGAGAGCCTCTAAATCCAAATTTAGGGTGCCAGCTCCAGGGGAAGGCTTTCTGTCTGTGTCAGCTCTGGGGGAAGGTCCTTGTCATCAGTCTTCCCTCGTCTCGGAGCTTCTCAGTACAGGGACTCTGGGTTCCAGTGATGCACTGTTCTCCTGCCTCTTGTTCTTAGTGTTATGAGGTCCCCATGTCACTCCACTCCACTTCTCTGTTGTTGCTTAAGACACAAACTAAGCTTGTAGACTGAGTCCTGCCTCGTAAACATAACTGCCAATAATCCTATCTCATTAGCATCATAGAGGCAGGATTTACAACACTTAAGAATACCACATCAAATCACAAAATTGGACAGTCAGACAATGCTGGAACAATGGGCTGACCAAGTTGACAGACATTTTGGGAGGACACAATTCAAATGCTTTCTACTGTAAGGAAATGCTTTTCCTTCTTTCTCATTTATTTATTTTGTATTCTTATACTAATATGGACTCAGGCACTCCTATTTTATTCAGTGAGTTGTAATTCATTAATGTCTTTATTTTTATGCTCAAATGATCTTAGATTTGGCTACTAGAAGCTTATTCAAGCTGGTTCCTGTGTCCTTTTGATAAATACCGCCCCCGCCCCCCCTTTTTTAAAAAATTTTTTAGTGCTTTCTTAACCCTGGATCAAGAAAATGTTCCATGAGCATCTTGTGCTTTCTCCACCCTAGTCCTGGAATCAGCTACATCTTCAAGGAAACCTGGTTCCATTATGGATATGGTATTTAGAAACCAAGACCAGGGAGGGCACTGGTTAAGCTAATGGCACTAGGTATGCTCATTGCTTCTAGGCCCTCTCTGAAAACAGAGCTAGGAAATAGACGCAGTGAGAGAGCTATATTTAATTCTCTGTCTGTCTCCCATGTATGTTAAATACCATGAGATCACACTCGAGCTCCAATGCCAGTCTAATGCCGTAAGGCTCATCTTAGCTTTTACCCTTTCCATACTTGTAACTTCCTTTTCCAAGAGTGAGGACCTTTTCCCATATTAGTAATTCCCTTTCCCTGTAATAGTGATGATAACTTAGCCTCTGATAATCCTCAAATTATGTACCTATTTGCTCATTATCTCTGTGTATGAACAGTCTTTCAACTTGGTTCTCAGTATCCTTGGTCTTACAGTCTTTTTGGTCCCATCATTCTTGATCCCTCAAGGAAAGGGAAAGGAAGTGATAAATATCTTTTAAATAAAATGGAAGAGAAAAGGAAGAGAATGAGAGTCCTGTGCTCTTTTTATACCACAAGTCTTGTATATCTTCATGGCAAAACAAGTACTGGAAATCACCATGCTATCTCTGTGAAGACATCATGGAAATAAAGTTTATAATGGCTGAAGGAAAAAGTAATTATTAGCTTAATTAATCAAGTGTCACTGTGTGTCAGATGTTTTGTAAAAGACAGGCTTGGTTCTTGTCCTTGTTAGCATGTAATGTAGTGGATTGTTTCTATTATAGTTGTTTTTATTAAGTTACATTATGTGGCAGCAATATGCAAAGCACATAGGTTATTTAATTTTAATCCATAAAGTGACTGAGTCTCTAAAAGATCAAGTGAGTTTTCCAAACTGGCTAATCTAATTAGTGGGAGACCTGGAACTTGAGTTTAGGTTGGTCTGACACCAGAGTCCCAGCTGTAAATACCTGAACTCTGTAGGAATCAATAAAATGAAATTATCTATCATGGTAGATTCCCAAAGGAATCATGATTTACTAAATCTTGAATGAAAATTCTTTTATGGAACTATACTATTCGTTAACCACTAGCCATCTGTGCCTATTAAATACATGAGATGTAGCTAATCTGAAGTCAGATGTGCTACAATTATGAAATATATGCTGTATTTCAAAGGTGTACTACAAAAGAAGAATGTCAACTATCTCATACACAATTTCGTATTATTATATGTTAAAATTATAAAGTTTTAGACATGTGGAGTGAAATAGAATACAACAAAATTATTTTTAGCATTCATTTTTATTTTTTAATGTGTCTACAAGAAAATTTAACAGTACATATATGACATATATCTGTTAGACTTTGTTGCTACAATGTGGTATTAATACAGAAAAAAGTTATCAAACTTCTCCCTTTCTCACAGTGATTCATGAAAGAGATTCTGAGATAACATAATTGGCCTAATTCAGATCTTTTACTTCTGATAAGTCAGCTTTAAAATAGTTAAAGGACAGTCTTTTAACTTTTCACTTAGTATTATATTGGTAGCATAGAATTCTGAAATACAAATGTTGTTATTAGGTGCCATTAAGTCAGTTCTAACACATGACAACACCTTGTACAACAAAACAAAACACTGCCCAACTCTGCACTGTCCTCACAATAGTTGCTATGTTTGAGCCCCTTCTTGCAACCACTATGTCAGTCCATCTCATCAAAGATTTTCCTGTTATTTGCTGAACCTGTACCTTACCTAGTATAATGTCTGTCTTAGGCTGGATTTTCTAGGGAAGCAAAACCAGTAACATGTACATGTACAAGGAAAGATTTATATAAAGGAAACAGCTCATGCAGTTGTCGAAGCTGACCATCCCAAGTCCTGGCACAAGCCTCACATAGCCATGGGAGCTGGTGAATTCAAGGTCTATAGGTCAGAGACCAGAGTTCTAGATCACTGGCTGTGTAGGTCAGCAGATCCTAAACTGGCAGGTGAGGCTGTGAGGTCTCTGCTGACTCTTGGAGCTACAGGGACTGGCGAACCCAGGATCAGTAGGTCAGGGAACAGCACTATCACTTGCCACCTGTAAGGGTTGATGAATCCAACAGCTGCTACTTCAGGTCTAGGAACCAGACACAAAAAGTGAGCAGGAGCTGCTGGCAACGTGAGCAGACAGGAAGTCGGTGGTGGAAGGCAGAGAGATGAGAAGTGAGGGCTAGGAAGGCTCCATAGGCCCCACCTTTGCCACTAGATACAGCAGCTAAACATGGAGTTGCCAAGTTGACACAGTCTTAACCACCATAGTGTTCCAATGTCCTTCTCCGAGGACTAGTCCTTCCTAATAACATGTAGAAAGTACATGTGATAAGGTCTCACCATCCTCTCTTCCAAGTAACACTCTGCTGTGTTTATTCCAAGATGAATTTGTTCATTCTTCTAGCAGTCCATAGTGTATTCACTGTTCTTTAAAACATGATGATTCAAAGGTATCAGTTCTTCAGTCCTCCTTCATTATCTAACTTTCATATGCATGTGAGGCAATTGAAAATATCATAACAATGGGGGGCAGGACCAAGAAGGCAGAGTAGTCAGATGATTCCTGTGATCCCTCTAACAGTTAAGGCTGAAAAGAACAAATGAATAAATTATGTATGACATTCTAGGAGCCCTGAATGAATAAATTATGTATGACATTCTAGGAGCCCTGAACACGAAAGGGAAAGTAGAGAAATCAGACTGAGCAACAGGGAGGGCAGAGTAGGTCCTGAAGGAGTTAAGACTCCTGAAACCTGCTTGCTGGGAGTATGCTGCAGCCAGTGTGGTGATCATAGCAGTGCCATTCAGGGGGCGACCTGCTCAGTGGGACAGAAGGAGCAGCAGAGTACACTCACACCTCCAGAATTGTTGAAAAGCTGAGTGTCTTGAGTCTAACCTACTACACAAAGATCTAAATATTTCCTTCAAGATAAACCCCTCTCCCTTTTCTCAGTACTTCTCCCTTCATTAACTGCAATGTGCATGGCTCTGAGTCTGACACCATCACCTGAGGGGGAAGTACAACTCTTAACCTGTCCTGAGCCAGTCTCCTAGACTTGGAAATCTGCCAACTCCCTTGAGCTGGATATTCAGGACAGAAACAGTTCCTTCACCTAGAATCAGACATAAGGGAATATACCTTCATCATAGACACTCATGGATGACTATTAGCCCCTTGGGCCTTTCTCAGCATCTGCAGCCAAATATCTGTGCCTACACCAATTGTCCTTGCCCATCTAGGACATTAGAGAAGAGCCAGAATCACATACTCTGACTGAATACCTGGATGCCAGAGCTGAATCCATGCAAGAGAAACGGACTCCCGGGCTCACATGTCTAGTGACAGCTCTGACCACCTGGTAACAGGACATAAGAGATTCAGACACTAATAACCAAACTAGCATACATGGCCAGCCTATTAGAACTTTTCAAGACAAGACGCTATAACACAGTAAACAATCATAAAATAAATAAATTCAACAACTTACTAAAGACTTGGAGACAGCACTCAATATCAAACCACTTACAGAGGCAGGCCATGATGGCTTCAGAAAGCTCCAAGGCAAAAAATATCAAGAAATTTTCCACAATCTGCATACCACTTTGGTGAGTGGCTAGCAAGAGGCCATCTAGGCAGCATAAGTTAGTCCCAATCCACCTGGAGCACAGGACATAAAAGACATGAGGAAATGTGAGCCCAGCATACAGAAGGTGCTATGTGATCTAGAGACTCCATCAGCATGAGAACAGAAGAACTAGATGGTACCAGGCCAACACTATGACTGTCCTGACAGGGAACACAATGAAAAGTCCCTGATGTAAAAGGAGAAAGATGAATGTACAGAACTAGAACTCTATTAAAAGACCACACTTGATGGTCCATCATATTGGAAGCTCCCCGTTGTGTGTAGCTCTCTGTTAGCTCAGAGCTGAAACCAGTACTGAAGCCAACTCTTCAGACAATGATTTGACTGGACTATAAGGCATATGATGATGCTGACGAAGAGTTTGCTTCTTGACATAAGTATACACATGGGGCTGCCTGAGCAGCTCCTCTCTAGAGGTGACGTGAGATAGTGGAGGGGGACAGGAGGTGGTTGAATGGATACAGGATGTACAGGGTGGAAAGGAGGCGTGTACTGTCACAGGATGGTGGGAGGAGCAGTTAAGAGGTGCACTGTGGTGGGGACAGTTTATGTGGCAAATTGACTTTGATTGTAAGCTTTTACTTAAAACACAATAAAATATTTAAAAAAAGAAAAGAAAAGAAATTTTCAGGATGAAGAGAGCTTCCTGGAATTATCAGAGGTAGAAAACAAAAGATTAATATTTAGAACTCTTCAATGGATCAGGAGGGAGATGAGGCAAAATGCAGCAGAGCATAATGACAAATTGAACAGACCATAAGAAAACATACAGAGACAGGAAGTATAAATAAAGAAAATTCATAATAAAATTACAGAATTAGACAATTCAACAGAAGGTCAAAGGAGCAGAATTAAGCCAATAGGAGGCAGAATTAGTGAGATGGAAGGTAAAGCATGTGACACTAACATATTTGAAGAAAAATCAGAAGAATTTTGAAAGATCAAGAAACATTAAGAATGATGCTCTATCAAGAGGAATAATCTATGCATGATTATATTACCAGAATAGGGAGGTGGGGGAATGAGGATGACAGCAAATACAAAGAGAATTCTTAAAGATTTGTTGATGGGAAACTGCTCTGATATCATGAAAGATGAAAAGATACCTATCCAAGACACACTCATCGAAATGCACAGACGGATCCCCAAAGAAAGACACTAAATCTAAAGATAAGGAGACAATTTTAAAACTGGCTAGGGGTAAACAAAAAGCTATCTACAAAGAAATTCAGTAAGACTGAGCTCAGACTGTTCAGGAGAAACCATAGAGGCAAGAAGGCAATACAAAGCATTAAAAGAAAATAATTTGCAGACAAAGTTATATACCCAGCAAAACTTTCTGTCATATATGATGTTGAGGATGATGATGATGAAGTTAGGTCATTTCCAGATAAACAGGCATTTAGGGAATTTGCAAACACCAAACCAAAATTAAAAGAAATACTAAAGGGAGTCCTTTGATTAGAAAGTCAATAACATCAGATAACAGCCCAAAACGGTTACAAATTGAATCATAAACTTTAAATTCAAGCACAATAAAATATTTTTAAGAAAAAGAAAATGTCATGACTTGGGCCAGGCATACTTCAGTCCTCAAAGAGACATCTTTGCTTTTTAACACTTGAAAAAGGTCTTCTGCAGCAAATTTGCCCAGTGCAGTATAGTTGTTTGATTTCTTGACTTGCTGCTTCTGTGGGTGTTGATTGTGGATCCAAGTAAAATGAAATCCTTAACAATTTCGAGCTTTTCTCCTTTTATCATGATGTTACTTATTGGTCCAGTTGTGAGGGGTTTTGTTTTCTTTATGCTGAAGTGTAGTCCATACTGAAGACCATAGACTTTTATCTTTATGAGTAAGTACTCGAGTCCTCTTTGCTTTCAGCAGGCAGAGTTTTCCCATCTGCATACCACAGGTTGTTACTGAGTCCTCCCCCAGTCTCCATACTATATTCTTCTTCATATAGTCTAGCTTCTCAATCAACATATATATTGAATAACTATAGAGCAAAGATACAACACTGATGCACACCTTACCTGACCGTAAACCTCACAATACCCCTTGTTCAGCTTCCACATGAGCACAATTAATTGTTCTAGAATTCCCATTCTTTGTCCATAATTTGTTATGATCGGAGGAAACCCTAGTGGTGTCGTGGGTTAAGTGCTACTTCTGCTGACCAAAAGGGTGGCAGTTCAGATCCTCCAGGCAATCCTTGGAAACTCTATGGGGCAGTTCTACTCTGACCTCTAGGGTCCACGTGAGTAGGATCCAACTCGACAGCAGTGGGTTTTCTACATAGCTGAATACCTTTGCATGGTCAGTGAAACAGAGGCACACATCTTTCTGATACTCTCAGCTTTCAGCCATGATCCATCTGACATCAGCAATGATCTCCTTTGTTTCACATCCTTTTCTGAATCTGTCTTGACTTTCCAGTAGTTCCCTGTCGATGTACTCCTGTTACTGTTAATGACTTATTTTCAGTAAAATTTTACTTGCCTATTATATAAATGATATTTTTCAATCATTTCCTCATTCTTTTGGGTCACCTTTCTTCACAATGGAAACTGCCAATGGTGCATCTATTTGTTGAAACAACTCAATTTGTATTCTGTTAATTCCTGGAGCTTTGTTTTTTGCCATTTCCTTCATTGTAGTTTGGACTTCTTCTTCAGTCGCATCAGTTATTGATTATATTCTACTTCCTGAAATGGGTGCCTGTTAACCAATTTTTTTTTCTTTTTCTTTTTTATTTATTATCTTCTTTATTATTATTATTATGAGTGCATGAGAATGTACATTCCCGTATAAATTTGCATGCCCAGCTACATGCGGCTCCCACTGCTCCCCCGGCCCAGTGACAGCACACTCTTCCTCTCCGTTCTATACATGTTATATGCTCCTAACAATCTCCTGTCCCCTCCACTCCACCCTCTCCCCCACCTCCAGTAAGAGGTCAGCAGGATGACATTGTATAGATGCACGGAACCATAAAGTGCACACATGATAGGGTCACTCTGTGTTGCCAAGTCCAAACCATTCCTGTCCAAAGAGTTGGCCTCCATTATGATTTATGGACAGGGGCAACATCAGGGCCAGGGGCCATGCTCCCAGGGGAACTCTTTTAGTGGAGATCTCAGGGTGCACCCCTTTTTATTCTCAGGTTGCCAGTGAGAGTCAACTTTGTGAGCCCCATCACGGCTATCGCTGATGGTGGCCGGGCACCATCTGGTTCTTCCATTCACATGTCGATGTAGTCACCCCCTCATGTGGATCTGTCTATCATCAGGGTTCTCTTTCCCCCATGTCATTTTGCTTACCAGTTATTTTTGTTACAGTCACTCTGTATATTTCTTTCATCTACTTTTAATGCTTCCTGCATCATGTAATATTTTGCCAATAGAATCCTTCAAAATTACAGCACTGGGCTTGAATGTTTTCTTTAGTTCTTTCAACTTGAGTACCAAATGTGTTTACTTCTTTTGCTTTTCTAATCCCAGGTCTTTACACATTTCATTATATATAGCATTTCATTATAAATAGCTTTATAACAGTTTCCATCTATTGTTTTAAAGCTCATTATTACCACTTTGCACAGTATCTACTAGGCATTTGTTCAAGCACTAACATAATTGTCTCTGTTTATGGGTAATCCTAAAAGATAATTATCAAGTTTTCATGGAGTTAATATTAATTAGCCCGTTAATTAAACTTTAAAACTGAGTGCAAGACAGACAGTCTGTCACTGTCTCCTAAAACTAAATACAGAGAGGAACATGAGGAATGTATTGGGCAGTATACACACAGGTAACTGAAGGAATGTCTTTGTATACATAAGCAGAACAGATTATCTATCTGTTACCACCTGTTCCTGTGTGAGCAAGCAGCCAAATAGAGATCTCAAGAAAAAATATTTCTGAATCTTTGATGGTCATCTTTCTGTTGTCCTTCTGAGCTTCACTTTCCCCTCCGTGAAGGTTTTGCATTGAAACAGATCATCTGAGTTCATGTGAGCACTCCCATTCTGTGAGTCTGTGACGTGGTAACTGGTAAATGACCCCAGAAAGTGGGGTGGTCTCTTCACCAGACTTGTACTAAGAGTTACTCCTGCTGGTATCTGCAGGGTGTTGAGAGAGATATTCATGCTTGTTCTTGAAAATATGATGTACTTTAATTTGTCCATTTTTTGTTGGTTTGTATGAATTTTCAAAAGAAGTGTAGGGCTTTCAGGAGCACAGCTGGGTCACAGGACACTGGACAGTGTTACCAGGTGTGCCTCTCTTTCTTGAATCAGATCCCGTTTCCTGTTTTCCCACTATTCCGACCACCCCAGGTGGATTCTGTTCTCAAGATCCCTGTTGTTCACCTCCAACTTAGTCTCAGGATCTCGTAGTGGCTAACATACTTGTCTCTCCTACTAGGCCAGTTATTTCTGGGGGGCAGTGATCATCTCTTCCAACACTGTAACCCCAACCTTAGCACATATTAGATGCATAATAAATGACATGCTGAATGAATGAAGAATCACAGCCTCTTTGACCTAGTGAGCAAAGTATGAGAAACCAACAGAACAGCTTCTTAGCTGGAAGAAAAAAAGATAAAAACCCAGTTTGCCCCCCCAAAAAACTCACTGCCACTGAGTCAAATTCTACCTCATAGCAACCCTATAGCATATAGTAGAATTGCCCTATAGGGTTTGCAAGACTATACATCTTTATGGAAGCAGACTGCCCCATCTTTCTCCTGTGGAGTGGCTAGTGGGTTTGAACTACTGAACTTTCAGTTAGCAGGCATGTGCTTAACCGCTGTTCAACCAGGGCTCCTTAAGAAATGAGAAAAGTACACATTTACATCTATAGGTAATTTTTAAATTCCAGGATTTTAACTTATTATCCTAGCATGTATTTTTGCCAATAACAAAATTGATGAATTTGAATTTCAAGTGTTAGTGTCTCCTGTATGTCAGAATAAATGGCCTGGACAATCCACAAAATAGAAAAATATCACCAAGTAAAGCAGTCCATTTAGGAAAAGCTGATACAATGAAGGGCACCTCTCTCTTGCTTTGAAACTTAACCTGTGGGCCGTGTTCTGGCATTGCACTCAGTCTAGGGTTTCATGTTTTTCTAAAACAACAACAATGCTAAGGTATTAACTTAAAAATATGCATGGAAACCATGTTCTTGACATCTGAATGTTCTTGTTGCAGGTAAGCTGTACCCTCTGGTTTCCAGTGGCTATTAGTCATACACTTGAAGAATGCCAGAATGCTAGGTGACAGCTGTTTTAGTTCTGAGACGCTCCTCCAAAGGGTCCTATTTTTATGTTATTATGTAATGCTTTCTCTTGGTATACCTCTCGTCTTCAGTGTCCTTGTTGATACACCTCACTGCGTAGCTCTCCTCACTTTTTCATCCATACTGTGTTTCCAAGTAGGCACTGGTTATCTAAAAATAAGAGAAAAAAATGCTAAAAGAGAAATTAAATACCCTCAGGAAACTACGGGACAAGGCTAGTCCTAAGGGCTGAGCAGTCAGAAAAAGGCTGGCATTCATCTGGTCTACAAGTACCCAGGACCCCCGTGGAGTCTGCAGAGAGCATTCGTAGACAGTAGGATAATTCTAGACCACCTTTGTGGTACAGCGGACACTTAGTGGCCTGCCAGATGTGTTCGCCAGCTGGCGAACTAGGCAGAGCATAGTCTGAAAACTGGAGATCTTCGTTGTAGCTCCTGGACGGGGCTAAGGAGTTAGAGGCTGGCGTCAAAAGTGCTGCTGAATTTCCAGGCCACCCTGTGGTTCAGCGGCTCACGTCATGGCCAGACAGCAGAGTAGCAGAGGGATTGTCCCCTCAGGCCGGCTTCACTATAGCTGCCCAGGACTGTGATGTACCACCTATTCTTTGTAGTCTGATTCTTGACGCTAAGGTTCTTTGGTAATTTTTCTTAGGTTAAGGAACACTATGCCAGTATGTGAGAGCAGCTCTGCTGTCAACCCCAAGTATTTTTAAATGAGAAAATGCTAACCACCCTGACCTTTATTCAGAAACGCATTGTGTGCCAGAATACGGGGTTTTCAAGCAGTCCCCTTGAAGTGGCCTAATTGTGGCCGTACTTTTGGTCTGCATTCTCTCCGCCTCTCCGGTTGAGTCAGGGTGGTCCTGGTTGGAATGCGTACGTGGGCACCTCTGACAGGAAGCCAAGACTCATGGGAGTGTGGTAGGGTTTGTGGTAGTAAAAACATAAAATAAAAAGGTGGCCCTTTTTTTTTTTTTCAATTTGGCATTTTCAATTATATTTATTTAATTCTCCGGTTTAACAAAAACTGGTTACGTGCTGCTGTGTCCAGGCACTATCCTAAACACTGGAGAGGGGACACAGATGTGTTATTGCTCCCTGCTTTCTTGGGAGGAATCAGGTAAAAACACATTATAAAATAAACCAGATAATTATAGCTTGTGATAAGTGCTTTGAAAGAAAATCATGACAGAGGAATAGGTGGGACGGGGAAGGCCTGCTTATCAGGGGAGACCCCTCCGAAGAGGTGTCATATAGGCTGGCTCGTGCAAAGGAGCTATATGGGGAGGAGCAGTGGAGGTAAGGTCTAAGGACAGTTAGCCTGAAGCCACCGAGGTGACAACAGAAGGGACATGTTCTAGGAACTCAAGGAGACCAGTGTGGCTGGGTGTGGTAGGCCAAGGAAAAGAGTCATGGGGGGTTGGTTGAAGGAGTGAGTGGAAGCCATGTGATGGAGCTTGTGGTTTGTGGTAGACAGTGTGGGTGTCATTCTAAGTAGGAAAGCAAACCACTGGGTAGTTTTAATCTGGAAAGCTATGCAGTCCTATTTAAGATTTTTGAAAGATCTTTCAGGTTATCGTAAGGAGAATAGAAGGGGTTTGAGCAGATGCTGGGGGAACAAACACTGCCAGAGTCGTACTGCCCGGCCGTACTCCGGGATTGTACCACGTGTGGTCACCTGGCAATTCATGGCCTCTAGGCCGCCTGTTGGAAACGCTGTCGGCATAGTAGTTAAGTGCTGTGGCTGCTAACCAAAAAGTGAGCAGTGTGAATCTGCCAGGCGCTCCCTGGAAACTCTGTGGGGCAATTCTACTCTGTCCTGTAGGGTTTCTATGAGTCAGCATCGACTCTACAGCACTGGATTTGATTTGGTTTAGGCAGCCCGTCATTACTTTTTCCTCACGCTGATCTTCTAAATGCCCAGTGCGTTTCTCTCTTTGTCCGGTAGCTAATAGAAGAAAAGTTACCAGAGCACTGTCTTTCAGGTGAGCCTACCATCAGGTGAGCCCTGCAGATCGAGTCCTGGCCCTCACACATCATTTGCACTTTACGGGTTAGTTAAGTTCGTGCCAAGTTCCCACTGTTCTCCAGCTGTGTTCCTACTACACAGAAGATACTCAATAAATGTTGATTTTACTTGGATTCCACATATTCCAGTGGTCAAGGTTAGAGAGGCCCCTTGAGAGAGAGAATTAGAGAGCCCTGGGAGTCCTCTTTACTTCCATTCTGTCAATGGTGTAGGTCAGTTGGTTCCCATGACTTAGAGGGTTGCTATTTTCAGTCTATGGTGGATGCAGTTCAAGGATAAATAAAATGACTTTCTGCTAGAATTAAAGGTGCTATGGATGTGCAGAATTTTTTTAAAAGCATCATGTTTCAATTATTCAAATGTGGCTAAAAGCGTGCTTTGGAGATTTTTCAAACTAAAAGCTCTAAGACACGGGGTATTTAAGCCCCAACAATAATTTGATAATTGGAAGTTGGAATACCAGCTGTTTTTTCCAACTGTCTTAACTCTGCCACCAACACTGATGATTTGGTTACACGTAACAGAGCCGGCTTCTGACCACCAAGTGGCTCAGGTCAGCTCTAAGCATCAGTCTTTCCTTCTCTTCCGTCCTGTGAGTCACTAATTTAGGGACAGAAGTGGAGATGTGGGAGAAAGCAGAAGGCCGGGGTCTCAGGCTGGTGATTGAGAGCCCCAGCAAGCCAGCCATCGATTGCACCCTGCCCCACACCTGCTGTCCTCACCAGTCAGCATTGTTCTTCAGGGCCTTGCAGAGAACATCAGGGACCTCCGACAGGAGGAAATACATCCCCAAAGGGCAAAGGGCAAAGGGCCACTTGGGAAATATGTGGTAAAGAAGGGGACAGCCTCAATGAAGTGATGGGTGTGAGGCCCGTGGGGCAGTGCCCGGCACAGAGACATCACTCAACATTCAGGGGCAGCTGCTGCTGCTGCTGTTGTATTTACGGTTGTTGGCAGAGGTTTATAAATTGACTAGACGAGTCTCACAGTGTGAAGAACCAGCTTTCAGATCCACCTGTTTCCACCTTGGTCCTCTCCCCTACCAACCCTGCAGTCTCCGTGAGGAATGCTTGGGGCTGCCCTTCAGTCGGGGTCACTGGCCCCATTTACACCATCTACGGTTCCAGCGTCTCTATCGGGTAATTGCCGTTCTTTGAATCACTGCTCTAAATCTCTTTATAAGAGGTCAGTCTTCAGAAAGGAGCTGGGTAGTGCAATGGTAAGTGCTTGTCTGCTAACTGAAAGGTCAGTGGTTTGAACCCTTGCAGGGTCTTTATGATCATCTGCTTCCGTAAACATCACAGGTGAGGAAATAGTATGGGGCAGTTCTGCTTGGTCACACGGGGCAGCTATGAGTCAAAGCTGCCTCGATGGCCACCAACAACAAGCCTTCAAAAGTCAAAATGATTTATACCTGTCTGGTTTTAGCTGTTCCACAAGGGAAATGGAGTGTGTGTTATGCTGCCTTTAGGGAGTCCCTGTGTGGCACAAACAATGAAGTGCTTGATAACTAACCCAAAATTGGCCATTCAAAGCTACCCAGAGACACCTCAGAAAAAGGACTGGCGATCTGCTTCTGAAAAGTCCCAGCTCTGTATGCCACATGGAGTAGGGCAGGTCTACTCTGCAAGTGTGATGTCGTCTGAATCAACTCCACGGCCATGATCTTTGTTTTTATTTTTAACTCTGCCTTTACAAGGTCTCATCAGGTTGAAAGCATGTCAGGTAACTGTTGCTAAGGACAAAATGGGTTCTTGGTAGGTATTTGATACACTATTCCAGCCACACAACTCTCACACAAATACACGCATTCTCTCTCTCTCTCTCTGTCTCTCTCTCTCTCCCCCCCCTTCCTCTCTCTTCTCTGACACATATACACACCTGACTTCTTGCTCTTTCCCAAATAAAGGGTGGTTTTGTTACCAACCTCAGTGCCTCTGCCAGAACATAAGTCAGTTAATTTCTTCAGTCATCTTTTGCACTTTGCTAAGGAGCTCTGTGATCTCAGGTGCCTCACTATGCTGGAAAACAGGGACACATCTGATCCTTCACTTAGGCAGGCAGGAGATAATTGCTTCAGCTACAGGCCTGTGAGACACATCTAATGGTAAAAGAAAGGAGGTGCTGTTTCCCTGGCTGTCGGCTGCCTTCCATCTGCCCCGTAGGCAACCCTTGGAAGTCGTGGGCTGGACCTGTCCCTTAGTGAAATACATGCTGTCATGGGTCAGGTAATGAGCAGACAGAGTTCTGTTTGGGCTGTAACTTGACTCTGATCGCTGACCTCAGAGAGTGAATTTCGTATGACATAGCACCTTAGCTGTGTGCTGGCTTAGAAGTTTCCACTCAGTTTCAGCCAGATTGCTTTTTCTATTTCTGGGCTTGTCATGTTCATGAATCAGATGGACCCAGACTCTTCCTGTGGACGAAGGGGGCATCCTGACTTGGATGTGTTTTCTGCATATATAAATTATAAAGAGGAAAAATTCTCAGTCTGTTCTTTGGCATAAAAGTAAGGGAAAGTGGAGGGTTCAGAGAGGAAGGTATAACATAGCCAGTATAAATAAACCATAGCCCTAGGGCCTGAATGTAGCAAGATGAATATCATAGGAAACAGTACTCAAGAATAATGCTTTTCTCTATTAAAAACAGTCATCATAAGGAGCTTATGATGTAAAGGGTCGTGTTAATATTTGCCACTCACCACCAAGTTAAAACAATTTAGAAAAATCAATAAAACATTTCTGAAGAGTTATTGATTCCTGTGTCCATGGTGGGTGGGTTTTTGTCTCTTCCTCTGATGACTGGAAGCTGACTCCTTGCCGTCTCCCTGAGTCCTGGACCTGTGTCAACAATTGGTGAATTCACTGGCTCTTGCCTGCTTTGGCTACTCTAAGTGAAATTTGGTGTACTTGCATGTTCTTTAAAACACACTATGGTGCGTTCTTTTGTATACTGAACAGGCAGTGTAAAACCAGAATCACCTTTAAAGGCTTAGTTCAAAGCTGTTAAATAAGCCAAGGAAGTTGCTGTGCATTCTCATTTGAGTTGTAATTAAAAGTCTCTTGGTGGCACACATGGTTATGTACTGGGCTACTAATCAAAAGATTGATGGTTCAGCCCCACCAAGAGGTGCCTTGGAAAACAGACCTGGTGATCTGCCTCCGAAAGCTCACAGCCATGGAAAACCTATAGAGCTGAGTTCTACTCTGGAACACATGGGGTTGTCATGACTAGCTTGACAGCAACTGGTTGGTTTGCTTTGGAGTGGTTGTTGCTGTTAGGTGCCATTGAGCTGGTTCCAGCTCGTAGCACGCCTCGTGTGCAGCAGTGAAGTGGGGCCCAGTCCTGTGCCTTCACCGCAGGCGTCGCTGCACTGGAGCCCGTTGTGGCCAGCTGCTGTCTCCGTGCATCTCACTGAGGGTCTTCGTCTTTGTCGCTGACCCTCCACTGTAGTTGTGCTTTGCCTGAGGAGTTGAGCGGGTGCTGGTGGTGCTGCAGCCGGTGGTGCTGGTGGCGGCGGCGGCGGGGGTGCTGCAGCTGGTGTCGTGGGGGCTGTATCAGCCTCTGGATATGCTCAGTCAGCAGATTTTCCTTTTCATATCAGTTCTTAGAAACTGTCATGGATTGAATTATGTTCCCCCCAAAACAGGTGTAGCCATGTGACCATGATTCCCTGTATTCTACAATTGCCCCCCATTTTGTGATTTTGCTGTGCTATATGTCAAAGGATTAGGGTGGGACTGTGAATCCTTTATAAGATCACCTCCCTGCTCCACTGGAAAGAGTTTCCCTGGAGTATGGCTTGCCCTACCCTTAATCCTTTCAGCCTGCAAGAGATAAAAGGAAAGGGAGACAGGCTGAGAATTGGGAACCGCACACCATCAACAGCATGGGGAAAAGTGCGCATCCTTCAGACCCGAGGTTCCTGCCCCACGACCCTCTCTGGACAAAGACTGGTGCAATACCGGGCTTTCCTCCAGAGCCGACAAGGGGAAAGCCTTCCCCTGGAGCAGACACCCTGAATCTGGACTTGTAGCCTTCCAGACTCTGTAAGAATAAACCTTGTTTTGTTAAAGCCATCCACTATGTGGTATTTCTGTTAGAACAGTCCTAGCTAACTAAAACAGAATGAAATTTGTGGCCCATCAATAACAAATACATAGGTCTTTCTAACATCTTTATTTAACTCTTAGATTGATTTCAGGCCTCACGTTTATTTTTCTTTCATACAATATTTCATCGATAATATCTACTGTTGTATGCTGTGCAACCTATAAGCGACCTTAAATTCTTTCTAGAATAAGATCGTCCATAGTTATCAAATAGCTATAGATTTGTTGAAAAATGAAATAAGAACGTTGGGACAAGAGAGAGGGAAGAAACTAAAGAAAGAATGCAGGCAGGCCAACTGTGCACGTCTCAGTAACTTCACCCCCCTAAGTCTCAGTTTCCTCACCTGTAAATTGCTGACCTCCAGCATTTTTGTGAAGGTCCAGACCATATTTAGACAACAAATTTGAGCACACTTCATTAATAAAAAGTGTTTGATGAAGTTTTGTTGTAATTATTTTAAATGGATTATTCATTGAATTTGGGGCCCTGTTGTAGCAATGACTAAAAGCTCAGGCTGCTAGCCAAACGATCAGCAATTGGAATCCACCAACCACTCCTGGGAAACCCTACAGGGCAGTTCTATTCTGCCCTATCGGGTCAGGATGAATCAGAACTGACTTGACGAAAACAAATTTGGGTTTTTATTATTATCATTTTAAAAAATAATTCTCCTGACCTAATCCTCATCTCTGCCCAATAGAAAGAGCTTCCCTAAAGCTTCACATTTCAGTTGTGAGAAGGCCCTGGCCTTCTGAGAGCCTCTCTGGGGTTCCCTCCAGCACAGAACCTTGATCCTTAGAGCACCACAGAACAATGCAGGGGCTTCTAAAAACTCTGAGCGTGGCAGAACTGAGTCGGTCAAGAGTATGCCATCTCATGCTCAGAAATCTGTAGGACCTCATCTCATTGCTGACTCACTCTCACAATCAGAAGCTCCTGGGGGGTTT